>OX352762.1:80573548-81836048 GCA_947095585.1 Nephrocerus scutellatus
AATAGAAATGAATGCAAGATCTGCGACTGAGGCACTAGTATCTTCTACCATGGGCCTAATTAGTTCGGCCTGCGAGGCATCCATGCCTAGGAGCAAACCACGCCATGGCAAACCGTCTGCTTACTGGTGGACAACGGAGATCGCGAATATACGAAGGCAATGCCTCTCTCTTCGACGAAAGGCACAACGCGCAACAAACCTGGAAGAGGCAAATAGCATATCCGCGGAGCATAGGCAAGTCAAGAAGCTGTTAAGACGGGTCATTAACAAGAGCAAAGCTCGTTGCTGGAAAAATTTAATAGATGACATTGATGGAGACCCATGGGGACTTGGCTACAAGATAGTTATGCAGAAGCTTGGAGCTCAAAAGCCAAAACGCTTGATGGATGCCAGCACCACAGAAAGAATTGTGAGAGCTCTCTTTCCAAACCACCCAGAGAGACCTGAACTAAATCGTGGACCAGACACAGAAGTTCCGCTATTTTCTGAACTTGAATTGGAGAGAGCTATCTTATCATTGAAGAATAAAAAGGCTCCAGGCCCAGATGGAATACCAAATGAAATTTTAAAATTGGTTTATCAACATTATCCCAACCTGCTGCTGACAATGTACAACCTATGTCTGACGAATGGGGTGTTTAGCTCCCGGTGGAAGGTCGCAAGACTGGTTCTGGTTAGCAAAGGCAAAGGTGACCCTGAGCTTCCATCTGCTTATAGGCCATTGAGTATGCTGGACACAGCGGGCAAGGTTATGGAGAAATTAATTAGAGCGAGGCTTACAGCGGCGATCCAATCGGCTGGGGACCTCTCACCCAGCCAATATGGCTTCAGGGGGGGACTATCCACAATAGACGCAATTCGCGAAGTAACGGAGGCAGTTAGGAGAGCGGAAGACCATAACCACTTTTCGAGACGGATTGTCCTGTTAGTGACGCTTGATGTCAAGAACGCGTTTAACACAGTTATGTGGAGTGATATGCTCGACGCACTAGAGCACCAGTTCCACATCCCAGTATACCTCTTGCGAATCTTGGACGACTATCTGAAAAACCGTAGTCTGATCTACGATACTGAGGAAGGACAACGAAGGTCGGCAGTCACAGCCGGAGCAGCACAGGGATCGATTCTAGGACCAGACCTTTGGAATGCGTTCTACGATAGCTTGTTGCGAACAGAAATGCATGCGGATGATGTGGCAGTGCTCGTGGCTGCTCGCGATACTAAACAGGCCCAGTTGAAACTCAACCAGGTAATGCGAACAGTAGACAACTGGATGACGGTGCACGGATTAGCCCTAGCCCTAAATAAAACGGAGATAGCAATACTCTCAAAAAAGAGAATCCAACCGTTTCTCCCGATGTGGGTAGGGGAGACGGTAATAGAAACTAAGCCAGCAGTTAAATATCTAGGCATAGCAATAGATTCAAAGTTAAGCTTCTTTGAGCAGATCCGTCGGTCAGCGGATAAGGCTGCGAAAGGTGTTACAGCTCTAAGCAGACTTATGGCAAATGTTGGTGGGCCAAGACCCAGTAAGCGACGCCTTTTAATGTCAGCGGTTCAATCAGTCCTTCTTTATGGAGCAGAGATTTGGGCAGACTCTATGGACAAGAAGATTTTTCGAAAAAGGCTGTCCCAAGTGCAAAGGCGAGGGGCCCTACGAATTGCTGCGTCTTATCGCACGGTCTCAGAAGCAGCCATCCTAGTAGTAGCAGGGTGCATCCCCATTCATCTATTGGCTAAAGAGCGTAAAGCCATATACCTGAGAAAGGCGGAGGTTGGCAGAAAAATAGCGAGCTTAGAAGAAAGGTCTCGCACCTTAGAAATCTGGCAGACAGCGTGGGACCATGAAACGAAAGGGAGATGGACAGCAAGACTCATCGAAGAGCTAAAACCCTGGATCGAGCGGACGCACGGAGAGGTTGGTTATTATATAACACAATTCCTGACCGGACACGGATACTTCCGTCAGTATCTACACAGAATGGGAAAAGTGCAGTCATCAGATTGCCTATACTGCCCCGGTGTAATCGACGATGTGAAGCACACCTTCTTCGAGTGTGATAACTGGGACGTGCGAAAAAGAGCGCTGGAGGAGGAAGTAGGAGCATGGTCCCCAGAGAGTGTTATGCAAATTATGCTCGGTGGGGAGAATGGTTGGAGAAGTACCGAGAGGTACGTAGAAGATATTTTAAAAATCAAAAAGGCTGACTTGGATAGGAGCATCTAAATGGGGGAGCGCCCGATATAGAGCAAAATTTTAAAGAGGGGTGATCCGAAGTAATGTGCATAACGGTTCCAGGTCATCCCAGGCAGAAGGGGGAGGTGTTTTTTAGCTGGTAGTTCAACAATGAGAGCCCAGTTCTCAGTGCGTAAATGCATTTTTACACCCCCCCACAAAAAAAAAAAAAAAAAAAAAAAAAAAAAAAATTATTATTATTATTATTATTATTATTATTATTATTATTATTATTATTATTATTATTATTATTATTATTATTATTATTATTATTATTATTATTATTATTATTATTATTATTATTATTATTATTATTATTATTATTATTAATATTATTATTATTATTATTATTATTATTATTATTATTATTATTATTCACTAGATCGGAAACTAGTAATAGGAAAAGGCATGGCAAAATGAAGCCCGAAGCCCTGCTCATAGAACCGAAGGTAGATCAATCTTACGTGGAAGTTGTGAAGGCAATCCGCAGCAAGGTGAAACCGGAAGACGCGGAAGTGGAAGTAAAGGCAATGAGGCCAAACAAAGGCTGGCGATATCCTCTTGGAAATAGGGTCCAACACGAAAAATAAGGACGGCTTCCACGAGGCTCTGATAAACGCCTTGGGAGAGGGACCAACGGTGCTCAGTCTGGGAGGCAGGGTAACATTTGAAATCCGAGACCTCGACTGCTACACAGAAATAAAAGAAGTCGAAGATGCGCTTAAGAGGGATATTCCGGAAATTGAGTTCTCGAAAGTAACTATCTTCCCAAGCTCCAAGTATCAAAAGATAGCAGTAGTGGTGATGAACAAAAAATCGGCAAGGAAGTTATTGGACAGGGCGAAAATAAAAATTGGTTGGATATACTGCAGAGTGCGTAAAAGAGCCATCGCCACACGCTGCTACAAATGCTTTGGATACGGACATGTAGCCAAAAATTGTGATGGCCCTGATAGAAGCCATTTATGCTACAGATGCCTAGCGCCCGATCGCAAGGCAAAGATGTGCGCCAGAGAGGAACGCTGCGTGCTTTGCTCCGAAAGAGGAATAGACCAAGCTAATCTTGCCCATATCCCTGGATCCGGAAAATGTTTAGTTTATAGGGAAGCTCTACAGGTGGCCAAGAACCGCCTATGGTCAAAATCATACAAGATAATATGAACCGCAGCAAAACCGCTGACTGTCTCCTAGAGCAACTGGCAGCTGAAAACGGCGCAGAATTAATCCTTCTTTAGCTGCTATTTCGATGGCAGAATACCGAGCTAAGCTCGAGGCCTTGGAGGACGAAATATTGAACACGATGGGGCCGATAGTGGTGGGGGGGGAGATTTTAATGCTAGGGCTCTTTAGTGGGGAATGCCGCACCCAGACTCTAGAGGCCGACGCATACTAGAAATGGCTGCCAGAACGGGATTACTGGTCCCAAACGTTGGTCAGACCACTACTTTCCGCCGCCCAGGATACACGGAAACCATTCCCAATATCACTCTCGCTTCCGAAGCCCTGATGCCACATATATCAGGATGGGCTGTCATGGAGGACTACTGTGGCAGCGACCATCAGTACATATCGTTCGTTGTAGGTAACAGAAGACAAACCGGGCAGGTGGAACCTGATCAGACTAAATGTCGGGATGTTCGAGGCGAAATTGGCGACTGACATTCAAAGGCGAAATACGGAATGGGGGACAGAAGCTGAAGCAATGGTATCCTCCACTATTGACCTCGTTACTTCGGCCTGTGAAGTATCCATACCACGTAAGAAACCGCGACATGGCAAGTCGCCCGTGTATTGGTGGACACCCGAAATCGCGGATTTGCGAAAGAGGTGCCTCACACTACGCCGAATAGCTTAACACGCAATAAACAGGGTAGACGCCAACCAAAAGATGACAGCATATGAAATTTATTGAAGACATCGACGAACATCCTTGGGGCCTCGGATACAAGCTCGTGACCAAGAAACTTGGAGCCCAGAGTCAGGTAAACAAGATGAATGCCTCCACTATGAATCGCATTGTAAGAACCCTCTTCCCGAGCCATGCGGAGAGGACAAAACAAACCTTCGAGCGAGATCTATATGTCCCATTGTTCTCGGAACAAGAGTTGGAAAGTGCAATTCACTCATTGAAAAACAAAAAGGCCCCTGGACCGAACGGGTTACCAGGCGAGGTATTGAAAATGGTTTTCCGGTTCGACCTACAAATCTTACTTTAAATGTACAACTCATGTTTGTCGGAGGGTGTTTTCAGCGTGCGGTGGAAGATTGCAAGGTTGGTCTTGATCATTATAGGCAAGGGCGATCCAGAGCTCCCCTCGTCTTACCGACCCTTGTGCATGTTAGAAGCAAAGTGCTAGAGAAGTTGATAAAAGCAAGGCTCGCTCGCGCAATAGGTGATGCTGGAAACCTTTCACCGAGACAGTACGGGTTTAGGAGCGGCCTATCGACGATCGATGCGGTCAAAGAATTGACAGAAGCGGTGAGGAGAGCTGAAAATTATAACCATTTTTCTAGGCGGATTGTGCTATTGGTCACCCTGGACGTGAAAAATGCCTTCAACTCCGTGAGGTGGTGTGACATCTTAGAGGCACTCGAGCATATGTTCAATGTGCCAACGTATCTGCTAAAAATATTGAACAACTACTTTGAGGCACCCTCCGGTACGACACCGAGGAAGGACGGAAAACAATGATAGTAACAAGCGGAGCAGCTCAGGGTTCGATATTAGGACCTGACCTCTGGAACGTCTTTTATGACAGCCTGCTTAGAATTGAAATGCCCGACGAAAGCCGGTTGGTTGGATACGCCGATGACGTGGCTTTGCTCATTGCTGCGCGGGATACAAAGCAAGCCCAACTAAAATTAAACCAAACGATGCGCGGGGTCAACAGCTGGATGGCGGCCCATGGACTTTCCCTCGCGCTCAGCAAAACGGAGATCGCAATCTTAACGAAAAAAAGAATAAACACCGAAATACCGATGTGGGTAGGCCAAGAGGTTATAGAAACCAAACCATCAGTTAAATATCTCGGCATAACAATCGACTCGAAAATGAGCTTTTCCAAGCAAATTCGATTAACTGCAGACAAGGCTGTAAAGGGTGTATCCCAATCGAACTATTAGCCATGGAGCGCAAAGCCGCTTATGAGCGAAAGACCGTGGTTGGAAAGAAAATAGCAAGCAGGGAAGAAAGATGCCACACAATGGAACGCTGGCAGGCAGACTGGCAACGCGAGACAAAAGGAAGATGGACAGCGAGGATTATTGCTGGAATTAGCCCATGGATGGAGAGAAGGCACGGGGAAGTGGATTATTACCTCACTCAATTCCTAAGCGGCCACGGCTACTTTAGAGAATACCTGTATAAAATGGGGAAAGCAACATCGCAGGAATGTATGTATTGCCCAGGCATCAAGGACGACGCTGAGCACACCTTTTTCAAGTGCGAGAATTGGGCCCGACAGAGAGGCACAGTAGGGCGAGCCTTAGGAACATGGTCTCCAGAGACCGCAATAGGAAAGATGGTTGGCGATGAGGATACATGGAGGGAGGTGAGAAAATTTGTAGTGAATGTCTTGAAGACGAAGAAAGCAGACCTAGACAGAAGTGGAACATAAGCGCTAGGCTCTCATGAGAGTAGGGAAGGCTTCTTTGAAGTAATGTGTTGAACGGTCCCAGAGTAGCCAGGAAGAAGGGGAGGTGTTTTTTAGCTGGTAATTTAACAATGAGAGTCCAGTTCTCTGTGCGTAATGCATTTTTACATCCAACCCCTATAAAAAAAAAAAATTATTATTATTATTATTGCTTTTTCCCATTAAAGGTTCAATCTCAACGCAAGCGCTGGATTTTTACCTGCCATTATCGGCTTATAAGAAGTAAGATTATGGTTAGGCTCTTTTGATTTAAAGATTTATGCGTACAGTTTATTAAGAACTTAGGAATTTTCTTACTATTCGAGTCGTATTTAGAATTGCTGACTTCTGGATGGTAATATATATATTGGGTTGGAGGTCCAATATTTTCAAACTATTATGCAAAGTTGTAGGTATAACTCCTGGGGCCGATATTACAATCGGCACTATAATCACCTGATTCATTTTCCACATTTGTTTAATTTCTGCAGCAAGTTCCGCATACTTGCGAAGTTTCTCCGAGTACGTTGTGCTCAGATTATGCGTATTGGGGACAGCTACATCAATAAAGTATGTAATTTTGTTTTCTTTATCTCTTAAGCCTATTATTATAAATCGTGTGATCGGTTATTATAGTTCTATCCAAGTATAGGGTGTGAGTTGCATTATCCAGGACAGTTTCGCCAACATATTTATAAAGGGTGTTTTTTTAGGAGGTTTGTTTTTCCGATAGATGTAGTTTTATTTTATGACAGTTGTTTTGACAGCTCAAAGTGGCATTTCTACTCAGTATTGTTTGGCAAATCATTATGAATAGGTTAACTCCAGAACAACGTTTTCAAATCGTGGAAATTTATTTTCAAAATCAGTGTTCAATTAAAAATGTTTATAGAGCACTTCGTGAATTTTATGGTGCACATAATCGTCCGTCAGAGACCACCATAAAGAACGTAATTACCAAATTTCGGTCTACATTCACTCTTTTGGATGCCAAGCCACCGACAAGAATGAGAAGAGTTCGTACAGAAGAAAATATTGCTGTCGTTGAGGCCAGTGTCGAAGAAAACGACAATTTATCGATTCGTCGTCGTGCTCAGCAAATTGGACTTTGTCCATCGACTTTATGGAAAATTTTACGTAAAGATTTGGGTTTGGTGCCATACAAAATTCAATTGGTGCAAGAATTAAAGCCACACGACCATCGTTTGCGCCGTGAATTCAGTGATTGGTCGTTAAATCAATTGAACGAAGATCCATTTTTTTACCGTAAAATTCTCTTCAGTGATGAGGCGCATTTTTTGTTAAATGGATACGTCAACAAACAAAATTGTCGCATTTGGAGCAAAGATAATCCACACGCCGTTCAAGAATTACCAATGCATCCTGATAAATGTACTGTTTGGTGCGGTCTATGGGCTGGTGGGATCATCGGTCCATATTTCTTTAAAAATGAGGAAGGACGACGCGTTACCGTGAATGGAAATCGATACAGAACCATGTTAAATGAGTTTTTGTTGTCAAATCTTGAAGATATGGATATGGATGAAATGTGGTTTCAACAAGATGGTGCCACTTGCCATACAGCACGTGAAACAATCGACTTATTGAAAGAAACTTTCAACGACAACATTATTTCGAGAAATGGTCCGGTGAATTGGCCTCCGCGTTCGTGCGATTTGACGCCACTCGATTACTTTTTGTGGGGATACGTGAAGTCATTGGTTTATGTGGATAAACCTCAATCGATTGACGCTTTGGAAACCAATATTCAACGTGTCATTGCTGACATACGCCCTCAAATGCTTGAAAAAGTGCTGGAAAATTGGACCTCCAGAATGACATTTTATATGTGTTTTATTCAAAAAAAAAATCGGCAACCTCTTAAAAAAACACCCGTTAGTAGGGTGTTTTTTCCATTCTAAATCTATATTTTATTGCCACTTCTTGATGTATTATGTTGACAATCTGATTATGCCTTAGTATATAATCTGATTGTGTCAGTGTTCGGCAGCCGGAGATTATATGCTGCACAGTTTCAGACTTTTCGCTGCATCTTCTGCACATATCACTTGCCATATTTTCTAGTAATATATGTTTTCGGTAATTCCGTGTATTAATCACCTGATCTTGTATGGCCATCATAAAACCTTCAGTCTCAGGGTACAGTTCTCCAAGAACAAGCCATTTGTTCGACATTTGGTTTGGTTGGCTGAGCTCTTGGTTGAACCTTCCATGTAGAGTTTTTGAGGCCCATTGTGATATTTTGTCTGCGATAGATATAACTTTTTACGCTGGATTATACTCACGATCTTTTAATTAAGTGGAGTGAAATCGGAGTCCACTGCTACCACAGAATCATGCAAGAGCGAAACGGCAGATTTTGCGAAAAAATATTCACGGAGTTTACTTAACTGTGAGTAGTGCAAGTTTATAATGTCAGTTATTCCTCTTCCTTCTAATTTCTGAGTTATGGAAAAACGTTCTTAGGATGACCTAGGGTGATGTTTTCGATGCTTTGTGAAGAGTGTCCTTGTGGCTCGCTGGATGTTGATAAGTCCGTTTGAATCCATCGTATGATGCCAAAAGAGTATGTAAGTGTCGAGACGGCGAAGGTATTAATTGCTTTTGTAACGTTTTTCGAATTTAACTGGGTTTTTAAAATTTTATTTACTCTGTTTTTATATTTACTTGTAAGTTCGTTTTTAATTACAGAGTGCTCAATTTGCCGTGCTTGGTGAAAACCAAGATATTTATAGTACTCGCCTTCATCCATTGGTTCAATAGTATTTCCATCTTCCAATTCAAATCCCACAAGCTCTCGTTTCCAATTGTTGAAATAGTGGGTGCGGCACTTGTCTAGGCCAAACTCCATTTTAATATCCGCTGAAAACATTTTAACTACTTCGAAAAGTTGTTGAAGAAGTTGTTGTTGTTTATGTATGGCCATCATAAAACCTTCAGTCTCAGGGTACAGTTCTCCAAGAACAAGCCATTTGTTCGACATTTGGTTTGGTTGGCTGAGCTCTTGGTTGAACCTTCCATGTAGAGTTTTTGAGGCCCATTGTGATATTTTGTCTGCGATAGATATAACTTTTTACGCTGGATTATACTCACGATCTTTTAATTAAGTGGAGTGAAATCGGAGTCCACTGCTACCACAGAATCATGCAAGAGCGAAACGGCAGATTTTGCGAAAAAATATTCACGGAGTTTACTTAACTGTGAGTAGTGCAAGTTTATAATGTCAGTTATTCCTCTTCCTTCTAATTTCTGAGTTATGGAAAAACGTTCTTAGGATGACCTAGGGTGATGTTTTCGATGCTTTGTGAAGAGTGTCCTTGTGGCTCTCTGGATGTTGATAAGTCCGTTTGTATCCATCGTATGATGCCAAAAGAGTATGTAAGTGTCGAGACGGCGAAGGTATTAATTGCTTTTGTAACGTTTTTCGAATTTAACTGGGTTTTTAAAATTTTATTTACTCTGTTTTTATATTTACTTGTAAGTTCGTTTTTAATTACAGAGTGCTCAATTTGCCGTGCTTGGTGAAAACCAAGATATTTATAGTACTCGCCTTCATCCATTGGTTCAATAGTATTTCCATCTTCCAATTCAAATCCCACAAGCTCTCGTTTCCAATTGTTGAAATAGTGGGTGCGGCACTTGTCTAGGCCAAACTCCATTTTAATATCCGCTGAAAACATTTTAACTACTTCGAAAAGTTGTTGAAGCTGATTTTAAGATGACGCATACATATTAATATCATCCATATACATAAGATGTGAGAGCGTATAAAGTGACACCCTCCTGTCTTTTAAGTTGTAGCCATATCCTGTTGAGTTAAGCAATGCAGATAGCGGATTCAGTGCAAGACAGAACCAGAGAGGGCTAAACGCATCCCTGATAAATGCCGCGTTTTATCGCAATGGTGTTAGTCGTTATGTATTTATTATTCAATGTTAAATTAAGCGTTGTTTTCCATTGGCTCATCGCGTGGGATAAAAATTTGATGATGTTATTGTCAATTTTGTACATTTATAGCACATCCATTAACCACGAATGTGGAACTGAGTCGAACGCTTTTTTGTAGTCTATAAACATGGTACTTAGGTTTCTACTTTTTAAAGCAGCTTGACGTAGTACTACTGAGTCAATAATAAGTTGCTCCTTACAGCCCCTCGACTCTGGTCTACATCCATTTTGCTGTTCAGCAAGTATGATGTTGTCGTTAGGCCTATATTTAAAACAGGCGAAAAAGATTATATAGGCAACTACAGACAGATATCTATATTGCCTGTAATAGATAAAATTTTAGAGATGATCGTGGCAGAGAGACTTTACCAATATGTGGAAAAGTATAGACTTCTTAATAAAAATCAATATGGCTTCAGAAAGAACAGAAGCACAAACCAGCTGCTAGCAGAATTCTGTAATACAATCAATGAAAGCCTAAATAAGAATCATAGCGTGCTCGTAATGTTTATCGATTTTACGAAAGCGTTTGATACATTAAATCACAAAATGATAGTGAATGCACTGAAAAAAAACTGGAGTAAGAGGTAACCTTCTCAAATGGTTTGAAGACTACCTGAAAAATCGGAGCTTCAAAGTAAAAGTAGGTTCAGTTTTAAGCGAAGCCAAAATAATTACACACGGAGTTCCACAAGGGTCAAAACTAGGGCCACTTATATTTATAATATATACTAACATCGGATTTGCGTATGCAGACGACACCGCAATTATAGTTCGTCACAGAAGTATAGATGAAGCAATTAAAATAATGCAGCATGAATTTAATGAAATAACGAAATGGTGCCATGATAATGGTCTGGTGATTAATGCTAGAAAAACAAAAATAATGCACATAAGATCGAATTTTTTGAATACAAGAAACCTACAAATTAAATTCCATAATAATGATTGTTTACATAAAGGAACCGAAATAGGGTACAACGTACAATGAAGCTGACGACTGTGAAACAACGATAGAAAATGTAGACTCGTATAGATATCTTGGAGTTGTAATTGATTCTTAATTTAAATGGGACCTCCATATAACCGAAATTAGAAGCAAAGCAAGTGGTAAAGCAAGTATATCTTTCGCTTGTCGAATCAACGCTTAGGTACGGTATCATTGCCTGGGGGAATACGTCAAAATATCTGCTGCACCCTTTGGAGAAGCTGCAAGAGCGAATAATGAGACAGATTAAAATGACACATGGTAGGGGCGATAGTGACAACGACTTACTAACATTATCACAGATATTCAAAATGGTGGTTGTCAAGGAGTTTTCGCAAGATAGCAGATTCACTAGATTATTATTATTATTATTATTATTTTTTTTTCTTTTTTTGTTTATTTATTAATACTTGTATATATAAATTGATAAATGGGGAATATATAAATTGATACTTGAATATGATTATATTATTAAGTATTTTACATTTTGTAACATTGTAACAAACATTCCTTTTCTCTTGCGTTGCGTTCTGTTATAGTTGTGAATATTTTGTCTGTTTTTTTTTTTGGGGTGTAAGGATTTTTATTTGATTTTTGACCTTGCGAATTTGCCAATTTTTGTGGCAAGCTAATTTTGTAGTGTAATTAATGTAGTTGCTAGAGGTTAGGTTTATCAGTATTTGAGAGATGTTTAAAGGAGGGATGTATGAGTTAATTATATTCGAGGAAGTGTCACTTATTGCATGTATGATAAGGTCTTTAGACTTCAAATAGCAAATTTCCTTTAGTTCTATTGTCGCAGTGTTTTGTAAAGTGTATGAGGTTACATTGTCTTCGCAAATTTCATCAACTATGTATAGATTTAGGGATGAAAATAACCATTTAATTTGTTTCGAAAGTTGTATCTATATTGTCGAGTGGTTTGACTGTTTGAATTCACAGGAATTAGGGAGTATATAGTGCTTCTTTTTAAAAGTTGAACTTCGAATTGTAGGTTATCGGCATCGGTGTTAAACAGGGGGTGTGTTAGGGGGCATATAAATTTATTGTTTTGAGATTTGCAATTTGCTAGCTCTTCTTTGTTTAAGTTGGAGAAATGTCCTTTCCTATAGTCCATGACTAGGTACTGGGTTTATATTATGTATGTATGTATGAATATGAATCGATTTTCGTGTTACGTTGGAAGAGATATTTTTTGTAAATACGGAAGTTATCTATTAGTGGAAGAGGTATTTTGAGTTCGTAGATGATTTTCTCTTTTCGAACTGTATATGGAGAGAATGTTTTCGTTATTGGGTAGCTTCATACCATTTGGGATTTCTTGCTTAATTTTTGTTCAAACAGACCTTAGTTGTTTTGGAGATATTCTTGCTGGATGGGGTTTGCTGTGTTTGACATCGTTTACTAGGTCGAGTATGTCATTGATGGTGGTGGTTGTGGTTTTACTACAGCTAATAATGGAATTTTCTATTAGTTTGTCATAAAATTGCGCCTCATCTTCGTTGAATGTGCCGAATAAGGATTTGCTTATTGTGCCAATAACGTTAAGCAACGCCCTTTTGTTCCGATAGTGTGAGTTTAACATGGTATACTTTGTTGGTATGTCCTTCATCAGGTGGTTCATTTCGGCGATCATCCATCACATACAATTCCGAAGTCTGCGTTATTTTTAAGTTGTCAGCATAGATCATTAATTTCCAATACATACTTAGTAGCGTGCTCCAAAGCTTTTGCCAGTTGTTCTAGGTCGTAATACACAACAAGTTTCTATTCGTGGTAGTATAGTTCTGTTTTTCGTATTTCTTCGAAGTATATATCCGGGCTTAAATTTATTGGTTCGATTTTTAGGCTGCCGCATCCTTTGTAATGGTTGGTCAATAATAAGTTTGCTTTATAGGTTTTACTGTTTGCGTTACCCCTTGATGCCCACCAAATGATGAGTCGTGGTTCTCGTATAGTACTTGCTCTATGTCTTCTGGTTTTCTATTATGGTTCTAGTGTTCGTATGAATATAAAGTAACTTAATTTCCTCTTTGTTCTTATCGATAGGTGGCAAGGATATTTGTGAATATAGAATAGGTCCCCTAGATGAGGTTAAAGCTAAGGATATTCTTGGGGTCTGTTAGGATTGGTTTGGTATTATTGATTTCGTTTATTGCCCATTGTCGGCTTTTGGTGGTTACCAGAACCTTTTTTTCTGTCTCGTTGCTTATTTGCGCACGACTAACTGCGTCGGCGATCACATTGCATTTGCCTGATTTGTGAACAATGGTGAAATCGTATTCCTCCATTAAAATAAGCCAGCGTATTAGTCTTGATGTAGGATGGTTTCGTCCTACTAGCCATACGAGGTTGTTATAGTCGGTGTAGATAGCGAACTTCCTTCCATAAAGGTATGGTCGAAACTGTGTTAACGCGTATACGATAGCTAGTAATTCTTTTTCGAAAGAAGAGTACATACCTTGTTTCTGCATCATTTAGAGTTCGACCGACTGACGAAAGATATTGGTTTATCCTTGCCAATTTGACCTTGGAAAAGTACGGCCCTTAATGCTATGTCAGTAGTGACTAGAAACTCATGGCTGAAATCGGGATAGGATAAAAAAGGTGGGTTGATGATTTTTTCTTTTAGGGATCTAAATTATTCATCTCAAAAAGCATCCCACTTGAATGCAACGTTCTTTTTTAGGAGTTTTGTTAAGGGTTTTGCTAAATCTGCGAAATTTGGAATGCATTTCTGTAATATCCAAGGAATTATTTTACATCTTTTGTTTTCTTTGACACCGGGAAAGTTTTACAATTTTAATATTTTCCGGATCTTGTTTTATCCCATTTTCAGAAATAACATGACCTAAATTCTTTTTTAAGAAAGTAGGAATTTTCGGGCTGGAGGTTTGTGCTGTATCTGACGTTCATTAGTCGTTGAAATATTGCCGGTGCGTTTTTCAGACCGAATGGCATACGAGTGTATTCATAGTGACCGAATGGCGTACTTAAAGCTGTTTTTTGCTTGCCCCTTTTGTCCATTTGAATTTGGTGCAAACCTTTCGCTAGATCTAGAGTACTTTCCTAGTTGGTCCAAAATATCAGTGAGATTAGGTAATGGGTAAGCGTCTCCGACAGTTCGCTCATTTAGCTTTCCAAAGTCGACCACTACTCTCCATCGTTTGGTTCCGTCTTTACCTGTTTTATTTGGGATTAACAACAAAGGGGAATTCCATGGACTAAAACTTGGCTGTGGTAAATCGTCTTGCAACATTTCGTCAACTTGTTTATGAATTTCTTCCCTCTGGCTTTCTGGGACGATAGGGTCTTGTGAATAACGGGGTCTTATTTGCCTTAGTAATTATGTTATGCCGTATAGCATTTGTATATGTGATGATGTCACCATAATTTTTTAAAGTCTTTTTGCTGACTAAATTAAATTCATCGAATTGGTCCCACTCTAAATTAATTTTGCTGACATCAATTTACTGATCCTCTTCGAGTGTTTAATAAGAGTATTTTAATGTAATTATCATTGGGTTTGACTAATGTCTCGCCTAAATATACTCCTGGAATGATTCGCTTCTTTTTAATTACAATTTACGGGGATCCTGGGTTGTTAAAAGGAATTTTACTTATTTGCTGATGTTTTAAAGTTCACAATGCTGTTTTTAAAGTTAGTTATCTTTAATATATTTCAAGTGCGTGTTGTCGTCTCTAACAGTTCGTGTGTGTGTTTTTAATTGTGACGTATCAGCTGGTTTTGGTATGTGACTGCGTTCACATAGCATTTAACATAATCTCTGTTTTATTTTGTTAAGCCGACATGTCGTAATCTTGGAATCGAACTGGAGGCTTTGTATTTCGTTTCGGACGTTGCTGTTGTTGTTCCGAATGTATTGGTGTTATTGAAGTAGTTGCTGTTGATGGTTTGGTATAATTTTGTATTGATTGATTAATATCAACATTGTGTTCGACGTTTGGTCCATTCGTCCAGATTTTGCACTGTTGCTTCATGCCATTCTTTGGATTTTAGATTAATTTTTGCCATTACTTTTTAGATCGTAGTATAAACCTCGTAATATAATTAGATCGTAGTATAAGCCTCGTGTAAACCTAGCTTTAATATAATGCACATATAACGCAGATGTATAAACTAAAGATTGAAGTTAAAAGAATTACACGCGTACAAGTAAAGTAGAAATAAAAGGACATATAATATTAAACAAAAGTGACTTAAAAAATATATACTTCTTAAAATAATACATGGTGTCAGGTGAAAAATTAAATTGAGATAAATGTCAGCCGGAATTGGGGCAAACGAAAATTTTCCAATAACGTGTTTCGAGAAAAACGTGGCTAAAACTTGGAAAAAGAAAAAACAACGCCTGGATATATCTTACTGCAACGGGAAAGGATACATCAACCGAAAAAGTTAAAATTGCCATTCTTTTGGATAAAATTGGTGAAGAAGGGATCGATATTTATAATACGTTCATATTTCAAACCGAAGAAATTAAATTTAAGGACGTAATAGAAAAATTTGACACGTACTGTTTCCCTCTTAAAAATATTACAATGGAAACATACAAATTTCACACCATCAAACAAAAAGATGGACAATCGTTTGCAAATTTTGTGACTGAACTGCAAAACCAGGCCAAGAACTGTGAGTTTGTGTGTTCTAAGGATACCTGTAAAACTTCGTTTATGGACAGGATGCTGAAAGATAGGTTAGTTGTTGCTATTGCTGACAAAGGTTGCCAGGAAAAGTTGTTGAGAGAACCTGAATTGTCGTTGGAGAAAGCGATGGAGTTCTGCAGAGTAGTAGGGGCGAGCAAAACACATGCAAAGTTGCTTGAAAGCAAATGGAATATGGCAACAGAGAATGAAAAAGTTGACGTCGCAGTAATTTAAAAATTGGTAATTGGTCTACTTTAGAGGAAAATCTATTTCCAATAAATCAATTAATCAGATTAGTCAACTGGATGAAAAATCTTGACGTGGTCAGGAAGAACGTGATCAACTGTTAAATTTATTTGTGATAAAGACTGTAGAGTCTTGGACAACTTGGAAGGAAGAGTTGTATTTGGGGGAAAAGAACTTGGTCCAATTCAAACTTGATACTGGAGCCGACATCAACGTTTTCCAAAAAAGTGGGAGTACGTTACAAACCACAGCGATAACTTTAAAATCATATGGAAATCATTGTATAAAACCAATAGGTATTTGTAATTTGAAAGTTAAAACAAAGCAGAGTGTAGAGAAAAATGTAGAATTTGTTATAATTGATTAAGACTTGGAGCCATTGTTGTCAGCACAAACATGCATCGATCTTAATCTTGTTAGACGTTGTTGCCAAGTGAGAAACGAGTTTTCATTGAAATGTTTAGGTCACAGTTTGAGGGGCTAGGTTGTATACCTGGGGAGTATTCCATAAAATTGAAGAACGATTATATTGGTGTAGTCAATGCTAATCGCAGGGTAGCTTTCGGGTTATACGGGAAATTGGAGGAAACGTTAGTTGATTTGGAGAAGCGAAACATAATTTCAAAAGTTGAATATCCAACCGACTTTGTTAGTTCTATGATTATAGTTGAAAAACCAAATGGGTCCTTGAGAATTTGTATTGATCCAAAACATTTGAATAAGCAGATTATGCGAGAGCATTATAAGATTCCAACTTCGGATGAAATTATGTCTCGTTTGACTAACAAGAGATATTTTACGGTTATTGATATGAAGGAAGGGTTTTGGCAGATTTGCTTGGATAAAAAAAGCTTAGATTTGTGTTGTTTTAATACACCTTTTGGAAGGTATAAATTGAATCGTTTACCTTTTGGGATATCAGTCGCACCTGAAGTATTTCCGTTAGCAAAATATTTGGTGTGCTAGCCAATGTTGAGACATATTTTGACGATTTAATTATATCGGGTGAGACTGAACAAGAACACGATTTAGTGTTAAAGAATGTTATGGAATTGGCAAAAAAATATAATGTTAAATTCAATGGTGATAAACTTCAATATAAAACTAACAGTGTTCAGTTTATGGGGCAAGTTATTTTTTAAGATGGGATCAAGCCAGATAAAAAACATATCAGGGCTATAAAAGAGTTGGAGACTCCAAAGGATAAGAAAGAATTAATGAGGATTTTGGGAATATTCAAGTTTTTGGCTAAGTTTATGAAAAATATGTCAGAGACAACAGCTTCATTGTGAGAACTGACTAAAGATAACGTACCATTCATATGGGAGAATAAGCATTACTTAGCTTTAGAAAACTTAAAAACGAAATTAGTAAAGAACCAGTTTTGGTCTTTTTGATATGAATAAGCCAATAATTGTTCAGACTGACGCATCAAGGGATTGTCTTGGGTGTTGTTTCATGCAAAACGAACATCCTGTAGCGTACGCTTCTCGTGCATTGACATGTGCAGAACAAAAATACGCACAAATAGAGAAGGAACTTTTAGCCGTGGTATTTGCGACTGATAAGTTCTATCAGTTTTTGTACGGTCATCGGTTTGTTGTTCAATCAGACCACAAACCTTTAGTTACTTTATTTTAAAAAAAGGATCTCAATAAAGTGTCTGTAAGATTACAGCGAATGTTACTTAAACTAATGAAGTTTCAATTTGATATTATATATGTACCAAGTAGGGAGATTTTAATTGCCGATACACTATCACGATCATTTATTAATGATAAAGGGGAAGATGATCCAGAATTACAATTCGTGGTGCATACTCTTTCGACAGATATATCAATATCGCCCAGTAAGAGAAAGAGATTTCAGCAAGAAACTCAAAATGATTTAATTTTATCAAAGATTCTTGGCCTTGTTGGAATAAACTGAGCCCTGAGTTAACACATTATTATAAAAATAAGGACAATATATTTATTTCTGATTCAATTCTTTTTCTAAACAGAAAGATAATTGTCCCAAAGTCAATGAAGAATGAAATGCTTTAGTGTATCCACACGGGCCATTTGGGTATAGAAAAGACTATATGGAAAGTTCGAGAACTTATATACTGGCCTATTATGTCCCAAGGATATACATAATTTTATTAGTAAATGTACTGCATGCCAAAAGTTCAGGGAGCAAAATTGTAAGGAACCGTTAGGTCCTTACACTTTCCCCCCATAAACACGGCCACTATTTAACCTTAATGGAAAAGTCAGTTTTTGATTGTAAGTCTGCCGAATTGGGTTTGATTGGCTTAATTTTTTTTTAAATCCCCCACAAACTACTTAGAAAAAAACATATCAGGGCTATAAAAAAATATGATATCAATAAACCCCCATACTTCCTTCGCGTCACTGAGAAAAACGCACTTTTCTGAAAATAAATGTAATCTTTAGAAGCCTCTCTCTCAGAAACGGGGCGTGAGCCCCAAACCAGATGACGATTTTCGAGAACTGCTCCATGGGAGCTTTCGGGAGAGATGTGTCCCAAAGCCCTAACCCTTTGTGTGTCATTTTCATATAAAAACTAGTTTTTCAATCATATGAAACTGCACATAAACCAAATTCAAATTGATACACCTTCCGTTAAAATTGGGCCACGATCATAAAAATAGTATGGCTGTATAGAACTATTATTCACCTTTAATTTTATACCAACATTTACACCTGCCCCCAAAAACACGCCCACTATTTAACTTTTATGGAAAAGTAAGTTTTTTGATTCTAAGTCTGCCGAATTGGGTTTGATTGGCTTAATTTTTTTTAAATCCCCCACAAACTACTTAGAAAATTGCATTTTTCAAAAAAATACTCAAAACTTTGACAGCCCCTCGCACCTAAAAGGGGCGTTTGCGCCACACCCCGCCCAATTTTTTGGTGTGTGGGTGGTGGGAGGTGGGTGGTGGACGTTGAAAGTGGTCAAAATGCCCTTGTACGCTATACTGTATATTTACCGCAACAAAGATTACAAAAATATATTTAACGCAGGAGATCTAGTTTTATTAAAAATAGAAAAGAGAACAAAAAACCAGAGTTCATAAAGAGGACTATACATATATGATAATAAGTAGAAATGGTGTCAACACCATAATAAACATTTATGGAATAAATAAAAAAAAATCATAATAATATGTTAAAATTGTTCAAACCATGTATAAAATAGAGTTACGGTGAGCGCTATAACTAAAAAATGGCTTTAGTTATAAATCCTAAAAACTTTTTGGATTTATTTTCGGCTTTATGCCTATGCGATTTTGTTGTAAGCCAAGCTGGATTAGCCAAATCAACGCAACAATAGTATCAAGTATCAACACTTCGCCTTTTCATTTTTGAGTTCTTGCAGTGACTTCGGTCAAGTTTGCAGGTGCAGACAGGTTGCAGCTTGTCTGCATGTCTGAAAGCCACACACAACTTTTCTACATTCTATCAAAATTTTTCTAGGCCCACGGTATGTCGGGCATTATAAGGCATTATGCATTACATTTTCCTGCTAGCCTATATCCGGTTCTTCGAAACATTTCTATTATAGTAGATGATTGTGTAGTTGTGGAGTTGAGCCGTGTGCTAATAAATGAGCGAGCCGACTATAATTAAGTTGAAGTTGTGGTTAGCCAGAAGAGATTGACACTAGCGGAATGTTGAAGTTGTTTTCTAGTAACATGGGAAATTTATATTTAACAGCCGTCCTGCGCATTTTTCTCGCACGGCGCAAATGTAACTCTACAGGACTATAGTTAAATTGAAATTCTGGTTAGTCAGACGAGAGAAAATGTTCTAGCTATTTTATGGTAATATGGGAAATTTTTGCCTATAGCTTTACGCTTGATTTACATTTGTGGCGTGCGAGAAAAAATGAGCAGGACGGGTGTTAAATAGCAATTGTTTTCAGACAGACGAGAGAAGTAGTATATTTTTCAATGTTACCATAATGCTATAGATAACATTGTTGTCATGTTATGTTGTTTTTAGAATTTTTAACTATTGTCTGACTCTGGCCCGGTGACATGTCGAATGCACATTTGGAATACTTTCAAATAAAAAAAATGTTTAAATTTATTTTCTTCTAGATCAAATCCATCGAATAGACATCGGCAAATTTTCAGCCATGATTCTTTTTTAAATTGTGTTGTATTGTGTTAACGTGTGTTTGCTTGTTTGTCGTGGAATCTTGCGATAAATTTTTAACACCCTTCCCAAAGCCCGATTAAACTGAAAATTTGTACAAATGTGTATTTGCGATGACAACATTTTCAATTAAAATTATGGGCCTTGTGGCCCGAGGGGTGAAGGGTGCCCATGTTATTTTTTTTAAATTTGACCCGATTTTCTTCAAATTTTGTGCACGTGTGTACCTCCGATGGACAAAACTTTTTTTTCGAAAATGAACCCGATTTTCGATTTTAAAAACCTGTGTATCTCCATGGACAAAGCTTTTTGTAAAATTTTTGGAATGTTCGGGGTCCTGAGGCCCATATAAATTATTTAAAAACTAGTCTGATTTTCATTGAATTTAAAACATATGTGTATCTCCAAAGGGCAACAATTTTGTAAAAATTTTGTAGTAATCGGGCCCCGGGGTCGGGGGGCTCCCAAAATTTTTATTTAAAAAGTAACCCGATCCAAACAAGCTGATCCAAATAGCCCAATTACAAAACAAAGCGATGAGATGTGTGCAAATAAACTTGCATATGTCGAAGGCAGCTACTGCCAATCTCTGCCACCTCTTCGCAATCAAAAACTGGGACATTGCTCTTATCCAAGAGCCCTGGACCAAGAACGAAAAAATTCTGGGATTCCCAAGTAAGTAGGTAAGTTGATTTATGACAAAGAAAATGGGAGACCAAGGTCAGCAATTCTGTGCCGTCACTCCCTCAACATTTACTCCATAAATCAATTTATTTTCAGAGATTTAGTCGCGATCTCCGTAGAGACGCTCTCGCCACAAGGAAGCAAGAGCACCACAAACTTTGCAGCCAGAGACAACACAGAGCTTCATCAACTTCTGTACAGCTCAAGGTCAAAAATATATAATCGGATGCGATGCAAACGCACACCACGTAGTCTGGGGAAGCACCAACACTAACATCAGAGGTAAGCAACTCTTTAACTATTGTTCATCTAAAAATATTATGATAAACAACGTGGGGAACGATGCAACCTTCATAAACGCCATACGGAGCGAAGTACTGGATCTTACCCTATCCGATACAAGGACGGCCAGCACGATCCATAAATGGCACGTAATGAAGGAGGCATCATTTTCCGACCACATGTATATTAGATTCAATATTGAAACTCCTAACAGGGCTCAATCCCTTATAAGAACCCCTAAACATACTAATTGGCAAGTCTACTCAGACCAACTCAAATGTAACTTAACTGGTATATGTACCCCCATTAACTCTATTGCTGAACTTGACAACTCAGCAAACGACCTTACCGAGGCAATCATAAACGCCTACCACGCAAGTTCCCCTATAATTCGCATCAGGTGCACCAGGGACCTTCCATGGTGAAATCATGACCTCGAGGCTAAACGAAGAGAAGTTCGTAAACTCTTTAACAAAGCCAAGCGTACACACACCTGGACGGCCTATAAAACTGCCCTAACGAGATACAACGTGGCTTTAAGGGACAGCAAAAGAAAAAGCTGGAGAGAGTTTTGCGAAAGCATCGACACACTGCCAACAGCTTGTCGACTACACAAAGCCCTCTCACTTGACCACAATAATCCACTTGGTTCGGTGAAAAAACCAAACGGGGAACTGACATCCTCTAGACAAGAAACTCTTGAGTGTCTGGTTAAGAGTCACTTTCCCAAGTGCATCATACTGGATAATCAAGAAGTATACGAGGATATAAACATGCACCCACACCTTATCTCAACTGAAGCCTACAGACGCTCAGCCAGCATTTTCCCACCAGAAAGCATCCGCTGGGCGATAAACTCTTTCGGTCCATACAAGTGTCCAGGTGGAGACGGGCTGTATCCAATCCTCCTGCAGCAAGGCATTAAATTAATAGAACCAGTACTCGTAAAACTCTACAGAGCCAGTCACAGCCTAGAATACGTTCCAAGGTGCTGGAGAGATGTGCGGGTTCTATTCTTACCAAAAGGAGGAAAGAAATCCCCCGAGGATACTAGGTCGTATAGACCTATCAGTCTTACATCCTTCATCCTAAAGTCTATGGAGAAAATAATAGGCCATTACGTAAGGTCGAATGATCTCCAACGAACTCCCTTGAATACCAGCCAACACGCATACCAGACTGGTAAATCGACGGAAATAGCACTACATGAGCTGACAACTGAAATCGAAGACACACTTCGAAGCAAACAAATGGTATTATGCGCCTTCATCGACATACAAGGCGCTTTTGACAACACAAGCTTCGAAGTAATTCAAACACAATCCAGATCAAGGGGCATCGACTCCTCTACCATAGGATGGGTCATGAGCATGCTAAGAAGCAGGAAGATTCAAGCCTCATTCGGCAAGGAAAGCATCACAATAGCGGCAACCAGAGGCTGCCCACAAGGTGGTGTCCTATCGCCCCTTCTGTGGCTATTAGTGATGGATCAGCTGCTCGCTAGGCTAGAAAACAACGGCCTAACTAATATTAGCTATGCAGATGAACTAGTCCTAGTAGTTCGTGGCAAATTCGAGAGCACGATAACAGATCGCATGCAGGTTGCTCTCAAACAAGTCAAAGACTGGTGTAAAGAGGTTGGACTAAGCGTCAATCCTGACAAGATAGTTTGCACCCTATTCACCAAAAGACAAAAAGTAACGCTACCAGCAATACAATTCCAAGGCAAAGCCCTTCAATTAATGCCAGAAGCTAAATATTTAGGGGTATTGTTTGACAAAAAACTAACATGGAACCCCCACATATCATATATCACAAACAAAGCTAATAAAGCTTACTTTGCCTATCAGCGTATGTTTGGCAAAACGTGGGGAATAAACCCGCAAATTACCCTCTGGCTATACCAAAGCATAATCAGACCCAGGATCACATACGCGGCCGTGGTTTGGTGGCCAAAAACAGAGCAATCAACGACACGCTCAAAACTGAACAAAATTCAAAGACTAATATGTCTAAGTGCAACGGGTGCAGTTAAAAGCTGCCCAACGGCAGCTCTGGAAAAACTTCTAGGACTTCCTTCCCTGCACATACACATCAAAAGCGAGGCTGTATCAAGAGCCACAAAACTAAAAATCCTTAAACAAATAAAGGCAAACAAACCAGGACACACCAGCATCATAACCAAAATAGACTTGGAATATGTAACTGTCCAACCATCAGACCTAATGATAAAAACTTCTAATTTCAAAAGGAACTTTTCAATTAAAATACCCGATCGGAATCAAGTTGAAAATATCATAAGTACCATTCCAAACCATGCATCCATCTGGTATACAGACGGATCAAAAACAAACACAGGAACCGGAGCAGGAGTATTCGGACCCAGAATCACCCTACGAATACCCCTAGGTAGATCTCCAACAGTATTCCAGGCAGAAACTATAGCAATAGAAGCCTGCGTACTGGAATGTACTAAAAGAACGTACAGAAGAACCGAGATCTATGTGATCTCAGACAGTCAAGCAGCATTGCTAGCATTAAAAGGTCCAAAAACAACAAAATCACACTTATGTGGTCTCCCGAACACTCAGGCATATCAGGAAACGAGGCAGCAGACCTATGCGCAAGAGAAGGCGCAGAAGGAATTTTCACTGGCCCAGAACCCAGCATTGCCTATTCCAAATGCCATATCAACAGAAAAATTAAAGAGTGGGAAAACGCTACTATCGAAGCAGAATGGAATTCTTCGTCTGGGATGAGACAAGCCAAGAAGCTTCTAAACTACAACATTAGTCATATGGACAGGGCCATCAAAGCCATACACTAAGAACACTAATCTGGTATATGACAGGACATGGCCCATTCCAAGACCATCTTTTGAAAATAGGCAAATCCCAATCGGACCGCTGCCGATTCTGTAACGAGGCAAAGGAAACGTCAGAGCATATACTCTTCGTATGCGTAGCCCTCACCCAAAAAAGAATGAAACATTTCAAGGCCTATACGGTTCCATGGCCGAATGCCAGACCAATCGCATTGTCAGATGCGGTGGCATTCACGAAGGAACTGAACAACCACATAATGTGGTAAAACGTCAGGGACGCACAATAGACCTAAAGGTCGCAGTGCTCAGGGCTGTTCGGCCCCACCTAATATAATAATAATAATAAACCCGATTTTATAAAAACTTTGCACACATGTGTATCTCCGGTTAGAGAATTTACACGAAATTTTTATGGGTAGTTTTTTTTTGTGGTGATCTTTGTATTTTTTGTGGCATATCCCACAAATTTTTCTCGTACCTCCACTATCTAGCTTCAATATCAATCTAACTATCCATGATTTTCATTCCTAAAATCGTTCATTTAATTAATGTATTACTTTCCGAAATACCCAGCGTTGTCTGACCATCCATTCCCTTCAAGACCCACCTTGAGATACCCCCTCCTCACAACATACAACAGCCCTATATATATATATAAATAGGCAAAGGCAAAGCAGTTAAGAACCATTTTCTCCTCTGTTTGTCAACCGATTTTCTTTTTTTTTCTTTTTTGTAGCTATTGATGAGCTTTAGTGTTATCAATAAAATTTGGAAACAAAAAGTTATCTATTATCGTTCATTTTAGTGTTTAGAGCAGTTGCTAAGAGTTCAACGTTCAAATTTTTGATAGAACAGAAATTCAGTAAGGTTGTTGGATGGTTAGGGATGGGTGTTGTAGGGCGAGGGAGTGGGTGGATGGTGGGTGAGGCGGATCAGTGACCGTGTGGAGGGTCGCACAGAGTACAGAGAGACGGTCGAATCTCGACCAATGGGCGATAACTAGGTATTCTTAATATGCTTATTTTAATTTTAATAAAGGGTATAGCTCATCTTATTGCCGCGTCGCAATTCATTCAGTGAGTTGTCCCTTGGCAATAAGTTTATGTATAAAAATAAACGGTCTTTGAGTCAAGCCACCCACCACGTCAACCCCCTCAATAGCATTACCAGCTATATCGAATGAGCGGTCTTCGAGTTATGGGTGAACAGACATACAGACAGTGTTTCATTTTTATGTATTAATATAACCGGACAAAACTTTTTGTAAAATTTTTGGAGTGATCGGACCCTCAGGTTCGAGAACTGCCCATATAATTTTTTTAAATAACCCGATTTTCTTCAAATTTTAAACACCTGTGTATCTCCGATTGACAAACATTTTTGGAGTGATGGGGTCCTGATTTTTTTTTTTGAAAATGAACCCGATTTTCGATTTTAAAAACCTGTGTATCTCCATGAACAAAGCTTTTTGTGAAATTTTTGGAATGTTCGGGGTCCTGAGGCCCATATAAATTATTTAAAAACTAGTCCGATTTTCATTGAATTTAAAACACATGTGTATCTCCAAAGGGCAACAATTTTGTAAAAATTTTGTAGTAATCGGGCCCCGGGGTCGGGGGGCTCCCAAAATTTTTATTTAAAAAGTAACCCGATTTTATAAAAACTTTGCACACATGTGTATCTCCGGTTAGAGAATTTACACGAAATTTTTATGGGTAGTTTTTTTTGTGGTGATCTTCGTATTTTTTGTGGCATATCCCACAAATTTTTCTCATACCTCCACTATCTAGCTTCAATATCAATCTAACTATCCATGATTTTCATTCCTAAAATCGTTCATTTCATTTATGTATTACTTTCCGAAATACCCAGCGTTGTCTGACCATCCATTCCCTTCAAGACCCACCTTGAGATACCCCCTCCTCACCACATACAACAGCCCTATATATATATATAAATAAGCAAAGACAAAACAGTTAAGAACCATTTTCTCCTCTGTTTGTCAACCGATTTTCTTTTTTTTTCTTTTCTTTTGTAGCTATTGATGAGCTTGATGAGATGAGTTTTCTATTATCGTTCATTTTAGCGTTTAGAGCAGTTGCTAAGAGTTCAACGTTCAAATTTTTGATAGAACAGAAATACAGTGGTGGAGGGGTTGAGTAAGGTTGTTGGATGGTTAGGGATGGGTGTTGTAGGGCGAGGGAGTGGGTGGATGGTGGGTGAGGCGGATCAGTGACCGTGTGGAGGGTCGCATAGAGTACAGAGAGACGGTCGAATTTCGACCAATGGGCGATAACTAGGTATTATTAATATGCTTATCTTAATTTTAATTTTAATAAAGGGTATAGCCCACCTTATTTCCGCGGCGCAATTCATTCAGTGAGTTGTCCCTTGGCAATAAGTTTATGTATAAAAATAAACGGTCTTTGAGTCAAGCCACCCACCACGTCAACCTCCTCAATAGTATTACCAGCTATATCGAATGAGCGGTCTTCGAGTTATGCGTGAACAGACATACAGACAGTGTTTCATTTTTATGTATTAATATAACCGGAAAATTTCAAAATACAAAAGAAATTTTAAATTACGCGCTCCCATTTGGAAGCTCGTGTGTTCATTCTGATATATAACAGTACCCCTCTACGGTTCGCGCGCCGGGGAGGGAAGTCGCTTGGTAAAACAGTTCGCGCGACCATACCGACTTCTTTTTGGTTGCGAGCGTTCGTGTGTACTATTTTATTGGTTCTCTGTACACAAAGTGTGTACATAAGCCATTCTACCATTCATTGATAGAGGAAACCTGACGGACCATCAAAAAAGATTTAATAAAACACGCTTAATGCAGGTAAACAATTCATATAACTTTTGAACTTTTTACTTGATTTAAATTTTTTCAGATAAGCTATCGAGCGAAGCTTTGCCCTACTTTTTGGTCGGTATCGAGGCTACGTTGCCTGGATATAAAAACCATTGAATAAATACCAGCAACAACAATTGCAGCATGTGTTTTACATGATTGCTGTATTGATTTGCCGAGGAATAAGGAATTACAACAACAATTGCACTATCTTATTCCTTCTATTCAAATCTATCAAATCTAATTCCTTATTCCTCGCCAAAAAAATACAGCTAATATATGCATTAAAATAATTCATATAATAAAAAATAATATTAATAATTATATTGTTGTTTATAATTTGTCGAAAAATTTTAACATTAATGCATTATGTTACGCTAGTGCTCGCTCCTGTAATTCTAACTGCATTTGAGTAAGTAGATTGGCCGTTTTTAATTTATTCATTTTTTTCTTTATACCGTTCGGCACTTTTCTTACGGAAGTTGTAATAGTTTCAACTTATTCGGCGTTGGCTTGAAGTTGGGACAACTTGGGAATCCTCGCCAATTGTAGTTTCCGTATCCTGCGACGGTGTGTCTAGGACCGGTATCGGAACATATCGCGATGATGAGGCTACAATTTTTCAGAAATTACGTTAATTTCTTTGTGATATGCAATATGAACCGGTTTTCCGCCACTGTCGCCCGGTTTTTGTACATCCTTATATTTTTGATATTTCTGCTTAAGGGATTCAAATTTCCATTAACACTGTTGTTAAATGAAATTGAAATTTTGCTCACGAAGAGTAGCAGATATTTTTTAATAGATCTTTGAGATTCTAAGACCGCCGTGATGATTCTCCGTGTTACTTTTTGTAACCATCTATTAAAGCCAAAATGGCGTTGCGATACCCTGCTGAGATGATTCTCTGTAGTACTTTTTGTAGCCATCTATTAAGCCAAAGTGGCGTTGAGATACTAGTTAACCTTTTTCTAAAAAAAAAAAACCTTTTGCAATAATTTCATGTTCCAAGTACCTTAATGAATAAATAATTAATTACCATGTCACTCAACGGCACTCCCTACATTTTTAAGCGGAAGGATTTCTTCATTTATATTGCAACCCGTTTGATCATTAGCGCCAATATTCCCTCGATTATTTCCGATATACCATCTAAGAGCACAACAATATTTAACACATTTTAATTAATATGTTTCAATAAACCATTGATGTTTAATTATATATAATCTACCAATTATATATAATAAAGTATAAAGAAAGCAATTTCACTCTTAATAAAATAAAAGTTATGAGCCCTATAAAAACCTTTTAATTACTTACCATTATATTATACAAACTAAATTTCTTTCTTTGAAAAAAATATTCTTCGTATCAACAGCGAATTGATATTATTTTTCCATGTTTTTAGAAAATTTTTAATCAAAACACAACTAATAATCAAAAGACCCTTATGAAATCACTCCTGACTGTTGTTAAAAAATGTTATGATGTGCTTATGCAGTGAACACTATGATGTCATATCATATGATGTCATATCATAGTGTTCACTGCCTAAAAAGTAACTTTTGTTGTCAAAATCCCACACACACATCAATATAAACTTGTCAGTTTGTTTGATTCGTGCAAATCGAAAACTATATATGTAACGTAGAAGTTATCGTTATAGAGAATTTAGACTATATCCGTGCGAGAAAAAGGGGTGGGCAGACTATAGTTAAATTGAAGTTGTAGATAGCCACAAGAGATTGAAACTACGCGAATGTTATAGTTATTTTATAGTAACATGGGAGATGTTGTCTATAGCATTATGGTAACATTGAAAACTATACTACTACTCTCGTCTGGCTAACTACAAGTTCAATTTAACAGCCATCCTGCTAATTTTTTCTCGCACACCACAAATGTAAATCAAGCGTTACTCTTAAAATGGAAAAACGTAATAGTTAGGAATTATTGGATTGTATAGATTTTTGTTTCGACAAAGAAAAACTTTTGTTTGTTATGTTGGAAATCCATACAATTCTGTAAGTCTTAAGTTTTTCTATTGTAAGAGCACCCTAAAATAAAACAACGAATATTTTCATTTTGGTGTATGGATTTGTATTTGTTACTTCGGTATTTAAAAACAACGAGTATTAAATAACGAATAGTTGCTACCCGAATTGTTATTAGCTATATTGCTTTCAACAAAATTAGTTAGGTATTTTTTGTGGTTAATGGCTGATCAAAGCAACAGCTAAACTAACCAAAGTTTGGACAATTTTTTGTTTCATGTGTTTGCCAACTTATCCATATATAATTTTTAAAAATCGACTCTGGTGGTGGGAATAATAACTAAAAATTTGGTTAAATATTTCTTAACCAAAACATTTTTTTTGGTTAACGCTAAACCTTTTCTGGTCTATCCAATGTGTTTGTTGTTGTAATTTTTATTTTTTTGTTGAAAGCAATATAGCAAATATAGCACATATTTATATGTATAATTTTTAAAAGTCGACTCTGGTGGTGAGAATTTTAAATAAAAATTTGGTTAAATATTTCTTAACTACAAATTTTTTTTGGTTAACGCTAAACTATTTTCTGGTCTATCCAATGTGTTTCTTGTTGCAATTTTGATTTTTTTGTTGAAAGCAATATAGCAATTGTCAAATATATTTTTCCAGTTTCCCTGTACGGTATACGTATTTAGTGATTAGATTAGTGAATATTTGTTTAACAAAAGGAGCGAATGTTTATATATAAAGTCGAGCTAAATTTAAATGTAGTTGCCAACTTGCTTGTATTTTATGATGGTAGTCGGCACAAAAACAATTGGGTTTAAAGCTGCTCTTTCCGCAGTTATTATGTTTGTTCTACTCAATTTAATGATATACTATTTAGATCGGAAAGACGAAAATAATTTTTCGTTTGCTAAACTTTGGTAATAAATATGTATATAAAATTACAATGTTTAACTTTAAAGATCCAAACAAATTTTTAACATTTAGTTTAAGAAATGTTCCAGCATTGCATTACTTTAAGAAAATAGGGGATAATTTTACTGTTGAACATTCCGAAGCAAGAAACAAATCTGTGATTCCCGAGACATCTTCCAATTTATCCCTAGAGCTAAGCATCTCAAGATCAAATGAAGTATCAAAAGAAGTTACTGACGATTTAATTTTTTCCAAAGATTCGCAATACTTTAATAAATCTCAAATTAATAGAATAGATAGTGTCTTACAATTATGTAAAGACTACTCACCAGACAAAGGTAATCATTTATTTGCTGATTGAAATCCATCGCGAAAACAGACAATCTACTTACATTATGGTGATTATTAGCACATAATACGAAGTAAAAATACTACTACTTTTGTTGTCCACTTAATTTTATAATTTCTTTATTATTTGTAAATGAATCAATTTTTGATCTCCGTCTTGTACTATACCTACTGATGATATTTAAAACTAAGATTTTTACTAAATCGGTCATAAAAATTTGCAAAATCAATCATTATACTTGGATATATATAGGATACTCACACTTTTCGTTGCGTTCCACTATCATTTTTTGTAAATAAAAGTGAATTTATTCCCTAAATTATAAAATAACTGAATTATATTCAGAAAATAAAAAATAATAATGGTCCTTTTATTTTTCCAATGTTTTATTTGCTAGTTATCTCCGAATTGTCTATTTCCGGGGGTGTGTGCAGGGTAATCCGGCTATTCCATAGTTCAACATTTTATTTTTGTATTTAAAGGTGGTCCAATAAAGCCAAATACAACTCTCGAGTCCCTTGATTTAGTGGAACAAAAATTTGGACCTGCGGTAAAATTTGGCGGTTGGTTTCAACCAGCAAACTGTATAGCTAAATATAAAGTCGCGATCATTGTGCCATTTAGAGATCGTTATGCACATTTATCGATATTTTTAAAGAATATACATCCATTTCTTATGAAACAAAATATTCAATATAGAATTTTTATTATTGAACAAACAAATGGAAAGCTCTTCAATAGAGCAGCGTTGATGAATATTGGGTACAAGGAAGCATTGAAGCTATATCAATGGGACTGCTTTATTTTTCATGATGTCGATTTACTACCCCTGGATGAAAGAAATGTATACAATTGCCCAAATCAGCCACGGCACATGTCTGTAGCTATTGACATTTTTGGATTCAAGTAAATTTTTAATTGAACGGTCTCATAGTATGTTTAAATTTAGACTACCTTACAGTTCAATATTTGGCGGAGTCTCTGCGATGTCTCGAGACGACTTCTTAAAAGTTAATGGCTTTTCAAATTCTTTCTGGGGCTGGGGTGGTGAAGACGACGATATGTCTAATAGGTATGTATATATAAATCTAAAAAAGCCGAGTTATATTATAAAATAATTTTTAAAATTAAAATACAAACGATATTATATAATACTACTGAAACACCCGGCGTTGCCCGTTGTGTTTTGCTACCCACACATGAGATTTTAAAAAAATTTGAACCAGGATACATACCATTTCCAAAATATGACGAAAACCTGTTCGTTATGGTATAAAACCCCTTAAACAGTTTGAACGCGGATCGGGTGAACGGTGTGGAAAGTCGAATTAACAACACTTATTTTTGACCATGCTATTGCGTTAAAGTCAGTGTGACCATTAAGAGCCCCACAGCTTTTCTCCTTGACAGTTTCCGCTACGGGCGTCATATTGTTTACTGTTCTTGTCGGGCCAAATAATTGTTGGAAATTCAGATGAACCTTAGGATTCACACTGACCTTCAACGTAATAGCATATGTGAATGTGAAACTTTGATTCTAGGCTGGTTCATCGCATAGCAATTCATCGCAGGGACAATTCATCGTGGCAGCACTTCATCGCAAAGTGGTAATTCATCGCGCAAGAAGAATATATTACGTAACGAGCGAGGAAAGTTGGCGTTATCATTATTTTTATTAATTTAAATCTCAAAAATTAAAACCGAAAAACGAAGTGGAAAATTTTATTCAAAATCCTGAATTGGAAGTTTGTTTGAGAGGACTTGGCCAACATACGAAAATCAACAAAGCAGAATTTTAACAAGCCTTTCGGCTCGATAGTTGTGCGTGCCCTTTTCGTTTGTAAGGCCTGGTACTACAGACGGATCTGGAACGTTTCACTGTTGAGTTGTTGGGATTCAAGAAAGACGTCAAGTTGCAGAGGAACAGATTTGTACTACAGTCTAGAGAGGTCCCAAGAAATTTTAAGGCACAATTTAGTAATTATTTGTAATATTTTATTAGTCAGGGTTTTTTGTAGTTTTCCCTGACCATGATCCATTGATTAAAGCATTGGACTCGCGTCGTTTTTAGTTTCGTTATCTTTTTCCGGTTTGCTTTTTTAATGAATTAGAGAGAATTCTAAGAAAATAAATTTAAACCGACTACAAACGTGAGGAATGTGATAAATTGTAAATTACATTCCTTCGATTTTTGAATTTTAATAAAGGGCTTAGCCCAGCTTATTGCCGTGGTTCAAGTCATTTAGGTAGTTCTCCCTTGGCAATAAGTTTATAATATAAAAAAAAGTGCTCTAACGAGCACTTTTCTGCGACTAATGTACGCTATTAAACAGGATTTCTGCTAAACCGGTTATGCGCAATGAAAAATTACTCTGGGAATGTGTGTTCGCTGTGACTGCAGTAAATGCCAAAAGTATTTTCTATACTAACACACTAGTGTGGATAATGCCTACTTTCGAGGGTAGGTTATAAAGTAGGAAACAGTCACTTTCGTCTATGATCGTATGAAAAAGTATTTTTCATCACGAATCATATGACCATAATTCTCAAAAATGTTTAAAAGGAAAAACTCATCTAAATTCAAGTTTTGATAAACGGTCATTATTTTGAAAAATGTTGCGATGAATTGCTGTCGCGATGAATTGCTTGCGATTCGAACCAGCCGGGTACGGATAAGTTCACCATAAAATGTCACTCTTATGCTGTAGGTATATTCTTCAGCAGGGAATAAATACCTAAGAACTTTACACAAATAATAAACGAAAATCGGAGGATTACGTGTGCGTTCCACAAATCCTACCGCAAAGGAATTTCTGAGCAGGATCCTCATCGCTCATGCAAGCTAGGTGTCCTGCCCATCGGAGCCTACTGAGCTCAATTCTCTTCACGATGTCGACATCGCGGTAACGCTCGTAGATCTAGATCATTATAGATTCTGCGGAATTACCCTTCCTCACATACGGGGCCGTAAGACTTTTCTTTCGAACGCGTCTAAGAGGTCAGAATGCTTTTTGCTAAGCACCCAAGTCTCGGATCCATATGTAAGTACTGGTATGACCATTGTCTTATATACCATCAGCAGATGTGATCGTTAAGTTCCTGGATTTGAAGAGTCTTGACAGACTATAGTAGGCTTTGTTGGCTTTAAGGTGTCATGCTGTTATCGGCTGCTACAGTTGACCCGAGAAAGTTAAAGCATTGCACTACTTTAAATTCGCGCTCCGCTATTTTAATTGCGGGACCAATATTGGATCTTCTAGTCGCTGAAGTGGCCACCATGTACTTAATTTTGCTCTCATTTATGTGCAGCTCCAGATTTCGTGCCGCCTGCTCGATCTGGATGAAAGCTTCCTGTACAGCTCTTGGGTTTCTACAAACGATGTCAATATCGTCTGCGTATGCCAGTATCTGAATGGACTTATAGAGGATTGTTCCTCTTGCCGTTACGACAGAGTCTCGGATAACTTTCTGCAACGCCGGGTTGAAAAGGATGAAGGCCAGTCCATCCCCTTGTCGAAGCCCGTTATAGATGTTGAATGGGCTTGATAGTGATCCGGATATTTTTACTTGGCTTATAACATTGGTCATGGTCAACCTACATAGTCGTTTCAGTTTATTTGGGATGTCGAATTCTCTCATGGCTTTATAAAGTTCTACTCTGGCTATGCTATCATAGGCGGCTTTAAAGTCTATAAAAAGATGGTGTAGTGAGTTTTGAAACTCTTAGACATTTTTGCATCAACAAAAAAATTTTATTGCTTCGGAAATCTAAGACGACGAAATGGAGCCAACCCCAAAAATTTCGAACTTAAAATATATATTTTCGGTTGGATGCCAGTAAAACACCTAAAACCTGGTATTAACGGAGACATTTCTAATAATTAAGTTGAAAGGTGCCAGGACATGGATGATAATTCAAGATATATGGTTATTGTATATGACGACGTCGGTACTGAACGAGATCTTGAATATAATTCTTATCATGATAATATTGATGGATTCACTGACCTATGTTATAAACAAAAAAAGATAATCGCAAAATCTATTTGCTTAATTATGATCCGATATGAATAATATGAAAGGTGACCAAATAATAGAAAAATGATTAGAAAATATTGCGTTGCTGTGACCAAGAGTCCAATAACCGAAATTGCTATTACCAGTTAAATGTTTCTGAAGACCGCCCATGTTTTTATTATAAAAAAAAAACAACCCATAAAAATTAAAATTTTTCATGTAAATTCTCTAATAACCAAAAGAATACTGAATTCCACTATAAATGCTGAAATATAAAAAAACATACGAAGCTCTGCAACCCAACAACAAAACAACCCCAATCGTAAAGCAACCAGCGCACGATTCTAACGACATTTGGGTCTTCGTCCCGGAATCGACCCAGGAATCTCCTGGCCAAAGAATGTCAACAATCAACTACAATACAATTCGTTCACTCCAAACGTTTTTTCCATAGTGGAGCAAATAACGCCGGCATCCTTGCTCCGCATACTACTTCTTCTAGCCGGCATCGAGCCGAATCCAGGTCTTTGGAGCTGGACATGCTCCGTATGCAACACAAGGATAAACAAAAGCATCTCCTCAGTTATGTGCAACAACTGCGGACACTGGTGCCATTTCAGACGATGCTCAGGTCTAGCCAACATTAGAGACTGGAATCAGAGTTTCATTGCGGAATGCTGCAGAGCACGAGTTCAGACAACAAACAACGCCACTACCTGGCACTGCTCAGTATGCCAAAGCCTCATACACGGCAATGCCTCTTCCGTCAAATGCAATGGCTGTGAGAACTGGTGTCATCTTAGAACATGATCTGGACTTAATAACTGTCATCAATGGAACGCCAACTTCTGGCCCCATGCTGCTACAACCAAACAGTACAGACAACCCCACAACTTCACACTCCACCAACAACATCCCCCATAACCAGTCATAATCCGACAAATAGCGTCATCATCATCCTCATCAACACCACACCAACATCCACGGTCTCACCTCCACCTGCAATCTACCAACATACCACACAGGAACACCACATACCTTTCGCTGTGATGCATCTGAATTGCAACGGCTTACGAGGAAAAGTAACAGAAATCACCAACTATATGGAGCACCATGGGATCTTAATTGCTGCCATACAAGAAACAAAGCTCACTCCCTCCTGCTTACTATCCAGAAGCACCAACTATAACATAATACGCAAGGACAGAAACAGTGGAGGCGGAGGAGGTCTTGCGTTCATCGTACACAACTCGGTCAACTACAGACTCATGCCAACACCTGCACCCATTACACCTGATCCACACCTCGAAACACAAACCATTGCAGTCAAGTCCAACGACACCCTAATTGAAATAACAAATGTGTATATTCCACCAACAACATGCTGCACATCCGGCTACCTTCCTTCTCTAGAACATCTACTTACAGACGGTAACCGCCTGATTGTCGGGGATTTCAACGCCCACCATGATTGCTGGCACTCGAATCTAGAGAATGATCGTCGCGGCACGCATACTGCTGAGCAAATCGACAATTCAAACTTTGGTACCATCAATGAAAACTCACCCACCAGGATCTGTGCCACCTGTTCCAGCTCCCCAGATATCAGCATAGTAAGCGACACTTTATTAGCTTGTACATCATGTAGAACAGACATAGCATTAAACTCCGACCATATCCCGATCATCATCACTGTGGATAAAGCCGATAACTTTGTGCTCGCTAACGAACGTGATCATATTTGCAGTATCAACCCCGCGAGTACCAAAATCGATCTACTAAATCACGAGATCGATCGCCTAGTCAACCAACATAGGCGAACTAAATGGCTGGAGTACCTTCAATCTTGTGACGGGGGCTCAAAGAAACTCTGGTCCACTATCAAGGAGCTCTCCAACACCACCAGTCGCAGAGACCTAACAGCCATTACATTCAACAGCACACAACAAGACTGCCCCAGGAAATGTTCCTCAATGTTCTGTCGCCAGTTCATAGAACACCCAACGCACTGTAACAAGAGCAAGCGCAATACTCTCAGGAAGATGCACAGCCTTGACCACGACAACACCTCACATATTCTGCTTCCCTCCGAAGTTGAATTAGCCATACGCAGTGTAAAACCTTCCAAAGCCATTGGACCGGATGGAATCGCAACGATTATGCTCAAACATCTTGGCTCAACAGGTATCACTTACCTCACTCAAATCTTTAACCTCTCACTTGAAACATTGGACATCCCTGACCTTTGGAAAACGGGCAGAATTATTCCCCTACTCAAGCCCGGTAAACAGGCAGCTCAAGGATCCTCATATCGTCCAATTTCTCTCCTGTCTCCAAAATACTAGAAGCTATACTACTTCCACAGCTTCATTCCAAACTCCAGTTAGCTGAACACCAACACGGCTTTCGCAAGCAGCGGAGCACAACCACAGCCCTTTCGGAGATCACAACACTCATCTGCCATTTGCAGAAACATCAACGCCTACCTCGATACACTAGAAGACTTTTTTACTAGTCGAAATCTAATCCTGTCTCCAGAAAAATCGTCCGCTACTCTTTTCACCACCTGGACCAAAGAAGTCAACCTACAGCTCGACATCTCGATACACGGCAGGACAATCCCTACAATCAAACATCCAAAGATTTTGGGGGTCACATTCGACAATCTGTTGTCATTTTCGACTCACTTGGGAAACATTAACAAACGAGTCATGTCCAGAAATAAGGTCCTCAAATCCCTAGCGGGCAGTACATGGGGTAATGACAAAAAAACCCTTCGTACCACATATCTAGCGATTGGCAGATCGGTACTAAATTATGCGGCACCCATTTGGACACCTCGCCTCTGCCGCACACAATGGCAGAAGCTGCAATCCTGTCAGAATGCTGCTCTTCGCATCATCACTGGCTGCCACCGCATGTCACATGAGGACCATCTCCATCAAGAAACACAAATTCTTAAAGAGCACAACGAGCTTCTCGCTAAACAATTCCTACTGGCATGTCACAAACCCGATCACCCGAACCGTGACCTGCTCACCATCAACACACCACCCAGGCATATCCGATCAGATATTCGTATGTTCCGCGAAGAGACAAACCAATTCATCGCACATAAACCTCTAGATCCAGCAGACTATAAAGCAGCCCTAAATGCAATACACCAAGCGTCTGTCAGAGCCGCACTAGATGATCGCCAAATTAACATCGTGTTGGGAGGTCGCCCTCCCCCTATACATCTAAGCGAGGAAAACCTCCCCAGACAAACCAGATCAACCCTGGCACAACTGAGATCAGGATGGAGCTCTTTTCTGAATAGCTACATACACCGCTTACGTGAAAGCATCATCGATCAATGCCCGGACTGTGGTTCATCACCACATAACACAGCTCATCTATTCAGCTGCCCGTCCCATCCGACGTTACTCACACCGCTATCACTTTGGACACAGCCTGTCGAAGCAGCCGCATTTCTGGGCCTGGACTGTTCCGAAGGCTACACAAACACTTCAACTCAACGTTTGGACTAACACGAATTAATAGTTGCTACTACAACAACAACAACCCACAGCGCACAGCGCAAAACGCACATTGAACACATTCATTATAGTATGAAATGATCTGATGCCGGGGAAAAAAATTGTATGGAGCCCCCCGACCGCGCGGCCCGATCACAAATTTTAATAGAAAGTATTGTCACCAAAATTATAAATGTGTGCAAAATTTCAATAAAATCGGGCTTTAGGAAGTGTGTCAATCAAGTTTATCACAAGATTCTGCACACCAGCCAGCCAGCCAGCCACGGGCACGCGATGTTAATATAGAGAATTTAATAAGAAGATTTATGCTATGTATGACCCTACTCTATTAGTTAAAAGTGTTCGAAACAACTTATTAGCTACGGATTTGTCAACCTCAGACGGTCAGTATTGGAAGAATTGCATGAGATCGAAACGAATTCTACCACAAAAATGTGCAGAAAATTGTCATATGCACATATAAAACCAAACAATTTTGAGAAATTGATGGTTGGTTATGACGCTACGCTGATTTTTAGCCGAAGTGTGGCGGCTTGAATAAAAACTGCTCTAGCGTTTAAAAAAATTTCGGACCCATATAAGCCTTGGCAACAATGCATTTTTGGGAGAAATTCGATATGCTCTTCGATGCTTTAAATAGTAAAAAACAATTTGATTCAAATCCAAATTGCATAGCTCTAAAACTAGAAAATAGCCCATAAACAATTTTAAAATCGTCGTTAAATTTTATAGCAACCATTAAAGGGTGTACCAAAATAAAAGCTTACTGTTTTTCTGGGCTTTTGCAAACTGTTAATGCTGTGTTGAATTTCACTGACGAATTTTTTTTTTGTAACTTCACGGTTCAATCAAGTTCCTGCGAAAATGTATTTTCAATAATTCAACAAAGAGGCTGAAATTCAAGAAATCCATCATTACATAATTTTAACGACATTATTGCTCAAATTATGTCTATGAAAATTTTACAACCAACGGAGCGTTCTAACTTCCAGGATGATAATGATGAAATGTTAGTGGATCCTAACAACTATTTTCGGGCTTCTGATGTATTTCAATTACAAACTAGCGATGCAGCAATTCATTCAGATACTGGAACTGGAAATGCTGGAATAATATATTTTAACGATTTAAAAGATAAAATCATTGAAACGCTTCCTATATTTAGATGAATGTTCGGAAAAATATTATGCTGGATATGTGGTGTCCGGTTTGTGAAATTGTGAAAGCAGATTCATAAAATCGGATGAGAAAATGAATCTTCAAAATGAGTCATTAATCTTAATACATAAAATGTTCGTTCCGGGTACGTCATTCTAAAACTCGAGAACCGCTGGAACGATTGACACCAAACTTAGATAATGGCCCGTATTCCGGGATTTCAAAATGTTATGTTATTTTCTTATGTTATAATTTTTAAAAACGAGGTAAAATACAATTTTTTATAATTCGGTATTTATTTTTTTTAACTTTTATGTTATTTTAACTTTAACTCAAATTCACAAAATAAACTTCCTAAGTAAAAATAAGTTTGCTGATGAAATTTGGACTCGCTTAAGTGGTGGTGAAGTCGAGATATTTACGAAAAACTACATTAATTGATATTTGTTCATATCAGCATGGATGTACTTGGCTATGATTATTGAAATGTTTATAATTATGTCGAATTCTGATAGGTGGCGCTGTATTCACAATTTTGTATTTATTGGTCGATTTCTTTGTTGACATTTGAGTAGAATTGTGTCGTGTAGTTAAACCGTGCGCATACAAATTCGTGTTCTACTTCGTTCCTCTTGATATCTCTAGGCTAACGAAGAGGCATGGGTCACAGGATGCCTCTTTGTTAGTCTTTTGTCATCGCTTCTACCTCCCATACTTGCACTATTATTTCGTGAATTGTTGGGTGTAATGTGGGGCCTCTTAGTTTTATCAGTTCCGATGGAATCCCATATGATCCCGGAGCCTTATTATTTTTGAGCCGATTTATAGCTCTGCTAACTCTATGCTTGGTGGCGGCAGCATAGTATGGTCTTCAGTCATTGGTGGAGCCTCCAATCCCTCAGTTAGCTGGCCATTTAGCAACACATGAAAGTGCTCTTCCCATCGGTCAAAGATGCCTTTAAGATCGGCAATCAGATTATTCCTTTGTCTTTGCAGTATGTGCAACGCGGTGTATATTGCGTCTTTGGTAGAACTTCCGCGCCTGGTGGGGTCCTTGCTCTCTGTACTGTTCTAGTTCACGGACGAGATTCTTTCTCCCAGGCTGCTTTCTTTCGCCGGCGAACTGTTTTTTCATATCTTCTGAGCTCTTTATATTCATTTTCGCGTGCCCGCGTCTTTCCGATCTGTACGACTACTGCCTAAGATGGAGTCAGCAGTACTGACAGTATTCTTAAGGCGTGTCCATTTCTCTTCTACGCCCGACATCTCAGCCCCAGGACTTACTTTCCCTATATTTAGAACGAGTCTTATCGCTTGACCGTAGTTGTTTCTGGTGCCTTCGTTGCGAAGGCAGCCGTGTTGACTCGAATCTGATTCGCGTATGCAGTCTTTCGTGATGATGCAATCCGCGCTCGGAGCACCATACCAACAAGATATGGTCCGAGTCGACGTTGGCACCTCGGTACGTTCGTACGGTCATCAGGTACGATACCCAGGGGGCTTTGTTGATATTTTTACGCGCAAACCTTCTACTCGCAACGACCATCGTGTAAGCTATGGGTGCAATAGTGCTGCTTGAATACTGGCACCCTACCAGGCATGCATGGACTTCCCGTTCGACTGATTCAAAGAATTCTTCTTTTTCATCATCTGGGGAATCCTCTGTAGGTGCGTGAACGTTTATGAGGCTTATGTTTTTAAATTTGCCCCGCACGCGATGGGTGCATAGCCCTTCATTTTTCTTCTTTTGCTAACTAGAAACCCCACCCCGAGCACATGATGCCTTGCATGACAGCTGTAATATATGTCATATTCTGATTTTTGTAAGACACCAATCCCTGTCCACCGCATCTCCTGAATTGCTGTTAAGTCAGCATTATATTTGGACATGGTATCGGCTAGCTGCTGTGCAGCTCGAGCTCTATACAGTGAGCGTACGTTCCATGAGAAATTTCTTAAATCGTTTAGCCGTTTTCGTTGCCGTGGTCGTCGTCGTTCATCAGTGTATCCGAGGCTGATTTTGGGTTCCGTAATAATAATTTTTTTTGGCCTCGCGCCAACCTTACTTTGAAGGGACTAGCCCGATCATTCAGCTTTTCCTGCATTGGAGGAAAATTACCAGCGGCCACCACGTGGAGGTTTGATCGCACTTCCACCAGTCAGAGATATTTACGGCCATATGCAATTCTAGAGCATTCTGTTATTCCCCCTATTCTGCCGAAGATTACTTCACGAAATTCAAAAAAAATTCTTGAGTCTTTTCAAACAAATTCAATAAATGATATAGTTTTGTGAATTCGGGTTTTTATCTTATAATTCTTTAAAAGACGATTTTTCAATAGTCATATAAACATTCAGATTCTTAGCTATTGTACATATTTGTAATTTTAATATTGCACATGCATTACATCAATTTATTGAACACGGAATGTCAAATATTCGAATCTTATCTACTTTTTCAGATTGAAACACGCTAATTTATACATATCGAGATATCCGGTAAATATTGCTCGTTACATGATGCTCAACCACCAGAAGGAAAGAGCAAACCCGAAAAGGTAAACAAAGTAATAAATAAAATATTATTTTTAACTCAAAAATTTTATTTCTTAAATATGATTAAAGATATGAAAACCTAGTCAATGGCGTAAACAAATTTGATATGGACGGCCTGAATTCGCTTAAATACGATATTTACAGTATGAAAGAATTCCCATTGTTCACTTGGTTACTAGCGGACCTCAAAATGAGTGATCAAAGATAAACTAGATAACTATAAATCTTAAGATATTAATGATATTTACATTCTGTATTTATTTAAGATGTCATTTCGCTAAAGATGAATTCAAAACAATCAGATAGTTTCTTTAACCTCGTCAGGCTGTCGGAGTATTATTGTAACATTTTTATTTAGATCTTTATTCTAAAAGCCGTAGTTTCAATTGTTAACTTATTTATAACTTTAACTACACCATTAATTAAGTTAAGTTTTACACCTTATTTAACCGTTTTAGATAGCTCACTAAAAAGGAAACAAATGAAACGCATTAAATTGAATTTTCACACGCCCATAGACTGTTTCATTCACTATAAACAAGTTTCGAAAGTAGCCTTTACACATTCTAGTGATTTAACATATGAAATACTTTTATTATTTACTGCAGTCATAGCGAACACACACTCCCAGAGCAATTTTGCCTTACCGGTGTTGGTCGTTTGAAAAACAGCGTACATTACTCGCAGAAAAGTGCTCATCGTTCTCGTTAGATTGCGCTTAAACCTTCTAACTTGCACTTTCCACTTTCCTCGCTCGTTATGTAATATACTATAAGAAATAGAGAATTTATTTGTGTGTATATTTGTATATTTGTGCCCAACTAGCTCTGGAACGCCTTGACCAATTTCAACCAAACTTGGTATATATATTAGTTACTATGTGGAATCAAATATAGGTGGTGGGGGGGTAGCACGTTTTTTGGTTGGGGGAGACGTGGCAGGCGATTGAAGTGTCGGACCCACCGTTTTCGGTATCGCCGAGACGAATAGTGTTGGTAGTACACTCCTATGGGTGAGTTATATTCCCGCAGGAGGGTGGTTTGAACGTCAGCATTCAACGTGTTCGCAGAGTTGAATGCTGACGGTAAGACAGCTCTAAGGGGATGGGGTCGATAACTGTTGGGGGTGGGGTGAGCGATATTAGTGTCGATTTTATGGTTTTCATGGTCGCTGAGTTGAATGGTGATGGTAAGACAGCTCTAGGGGGATGAGGTCGAGAGCTGAGAGGGGTGGGGTGACCGATATAAGTGTCGATTTTATGGCTATCGTTGTCGCTGAGTTGAATGGTGATGGTAGGACAGCTCTAGGGGGATGGGATCGATAACAGGGGTGGGGGGGTGACCGATATAAGTGTCGATTTTATGGTTTTCGTGGTCGCAGAGTTGAATGGTGATGGTAAGAAAGCAGGATGGGGTCGATTACTGTGGGGGATGGGGTGACAGATATTAGTGTCGATTTTATGGTTTTCGTGGTTTTCGTGGTCGCAGAGTTGAATGGTGACGGTAAGACAGCTCTAGGGGATGCTGTCGATAGCTGAGGGGGGGGGGGGGGGTGATCGATATTAGGGTCGATTCTGGAATTTTCGGGTTCGCTGAGTTGAATGGTAATGGTAAGACAGCTCTAGGGGGATTGTGTCTATACCTGAGGGGGATGACCGATATTAGTCTCCATTCCATAGTTCTCGGGACCACTGAGATTAATAGTGTTGGTAGGACACTCCTATGGGTGAGTTGTCTCCACGGCGGGGGGAGGGTGACCGATATTAGTGTTGATCCTATAGTTTTCGGGGTCGCTGAGATGAATAGTGGTGTATAGAATGGTACTCGGCGACCATTTGGCGACGAATTTGGGGGTGAGAACATTGTCGCCCCTACTTCAAATTGGAAAAGTTAGATTAGTAGCCGAGTTTTATGGTTATATTAAATTTACGTCGATTTTTGAAATCTGCCGTTGAACTAATAAATTCGTTTTATCCGGCTGTTTCTCAAAACTATCACATTTTGAACCGGTTGCCATTCTTGCTAATAAAAATGGAGACACCCACAAAATTAACAATCAAATACTTGCTATGTTAATAGGCATAGTCACTGAATATAAGTGTATCGATATCGTTGTAGATACTGATGAGGAAGTTAATTATCTAACTGAGTTCCTAAACTCACTTAATTTGTCTGTATTGCCACCACATCGTCTTACAGTTTAATTTCCAATTATTTTACTTCGGATTCTCAACTTGTCAAAACTTTGCAACGGCACAAGATTGTGCGTAAAAGAAATGCCGGGAAATATAATTAAAGCGACTATCTTGACAGAAAAGGGACAGTGTGAACAGTTTTTCTCCCACGGATAGCACTCATTTCGATCTTACTTTTAAATTCAAAAGATTGCAATTTCCATTAAAACTTGCGTTTTCGATGACTATCAATAAGTTGGACAGTTTATTAGGTACCGCGGAGTATAGATTTGAGATCGCCATGTTTTTCCCATGGACAACTTAATTTCGCTTGCTCTATGTTGGATTGACCTAAGAATTTATTTATTCTTGCTCTTGAAGGTGAAACTAAAAACATTGTATACAACCAAGATTTGTTCTAAATTCACTTTATATATGTTTATTTAATTTAATTTTTTAAAGTGCAATTTTACCTTATAGATAGTTATTATTCTTTTTTCTACCCCTGCCTAATAGAAGATTTGGATGAATAAATACCTGGGCAACGCCGGTTATCAGCTAGTATACTATAAGACTGGACTGTATTTTATTTGCACTAAACATAACGCACTGATACAAAAATATGACTATTGTCGACAACTGTTCAGAAAGAATGTTGAGTAGTACTCGAACGATTATAACGAATAGCTCTTTCGATTTCGAAATTTCTCTCTCCTAGTTTTGGTTTGGCGTTCTATTTGCAAACTGTACCCGGGGTACGGTTTGATTTTGCGTTTTATATGCAAGGTTTTGTAACCAACACTGTAACTATGCTATCCATCGGCAATCGAAGGGTAAGGTTTAGTTTACTCAGCAAAATAGCGAAGAGAGAGCAAGCAGACTAATTTCTCAGTTTGTTGTTGGCGAGGAGAGAGCAAGCAGACTAATTTCTCAGTTTGTTGTTCTTGTTAAATTAATGTTAAATTTTTTTTCGTAAAACTCTACCCCAGAATCGCGCTCGACCCCAGAACTTTTCAAAAAGGAATTCGAACATGAAAGGCGAAAATCTTTTGTTTAAATTTTTTTTTGCTGCATGTGTTGTTGTTGTGTTAGTATAAAGAGGGGTAAATCTCCCAAAATATCGAGAGCTGTTTTAGCTCTACGCTAGAGGCATTTTAAAGGGGAAACGAAACGAAACGAAAAACCTGGGGCAGAGTTTTACGAGAAAAAAAATTAACATAAGTTTCGGTTTGGCGTTCAATTTGCAAAGCATTCACGTCGAAAACTACGAAAACCATGTCATTTTGGTAGCTTACCCGTGGGTACGTTTTCGGGTAGGGTTATACGTATTCAAAAGAGGCAGAAGAATGCATTTGTCCAATGCACTAGTGGCCTATATTTTCTGTGGCATAAAACCCACTACTTTTCCGTATGGTGAGAGCGGCGCTGCACACAGCTATGCTGTTATGGCGTCATCTGAGACGAAAGCACCGGTGCACAGATCGCATTCAGTGTGCTACAGCATGGCGTAATGTTTATGCCGCTATGTCAATCAGGCAATGGAAAATTCCCCTTTTCGTATTTGTTTGGTACTTGCTACTTGCTATGCCCTGCAATTTATTATTCATTATCGCTGTTATTTGTATGCGAGCACCGTGGGACGAAAAGAGACTCTGGGACGCTGAAACAATTACTCTTAACTCTAACAATATGTAAGAACTGGTATATCCATTGTCATATACATCAGCAGTTTGGATTCTTTGGCAAAATTTATTGAAATTATTTAAACAATCCAGGCTTTTATGAAATACTACGGTGAAACATTTTTATCTGTTTTAACAACTCGAAACAATCGAAAAGTTCATGTATTTCACCTGCCTCCTTTTATACAACCAAATCAGTTGAAAGGTAGTTAAAAATAAAAAAAAACAACCCATAAAAATTAAAATTTTTCATCTAAATTCTCTAATCGCAGAAATTGATATGGGAGCCCCTCGATCCTGGGCCATTTTTTTTATTGTAGGAGAAAATCATCGATCATTTTATTCTGAGCACTTAGAGCACGCTCATACTCTGAGCAAATAAGAAACACGAACATTTATCTTGAGAACTCTTTGACTGCTCTGAACTAATTTATGAAAACGCGAAATGACAGAATATTGCGAAAACTTGTTGTTCTATCTGTAAGTTGATATCGACAACCAAAAACGACATCAATAAAAATAAAATTCAGTAAATAAAAATGAAGTTGAATTAAGCATAAAACATTTATGTCTCGTTTCATTTGCTGGGTTCATTTGTGCGTGAGCTAAGATTTCTCTCTCTCTCTCTCTACCACCAAAACCATGCAGCGCAGCCGACTGCGCAGCACACACCGCACACAGTCCATAAAGGGCGACGAATATCTGATGCCAGTATAGATATTTAAAAAATGTATAAGGGCCTTGCGGCCGAACCCGGGACCCGATCACTACCAAATTTTCGAAAAGGTATTGTTTATTGGGTATACACCTGTGTGTAAAATTTGAAGAAAATCGGGTAAATTTTGTTAAAATTTTTGTATGGGAGCCCCGCAGCAGTGTGGCTGTAGAAAGTGGGTTAAAAATTGATCGCAAGAATCCATGACAAATCCACAAGCCCACAAACCCACAAACACACGGGCAAGTGAAGTTAATATAGAGAATTTAATAAATAGCAGTTGTAACACCTGGCTCACTTAAATTAATCTTTTTAACCGAAAATATTTTCTAACGTTCAGGGTTGAATTTGCACAAAGTGATCAATAACGTGGCGTGTCTGTTTTTTCCTTAAATTTACATAACAGTTAAATGATCCAGTGCGTTAAGTACTGACAGTCTGTTATTATCTTCGTCAACTGATTGCCGTAGATGATAACTGACGTTGGACCTTTACTTAACGGTTTAGTTCTGTTTAATCGGAATGTGGAGTGCGGAGTGTGTTTGTTTGTGCGTTCCTTCTCTGATGCGCGAATTCTGAATTGACTTTTGCAACATTTGCTGGCTTAGAATTTATTTCTCTTCCTCTAGCGTCCATTAAACACACTAAACCCTGTTTACTGGCACCAACAGAAACCTAGCATTTAGTTAAATGTGTAAGTGCGTAAGCATTTATGATCATATTTGGCTCTACAAAAAATCTCTCCACTGGTCCCGATTTCGATCCGGTTTCATCCAGTTTGGCATCCCTAAACTCTGGGTGTCCTTGTCTACGCCATCCTTACAGCTTAGGCTTCACCGTCCACCGGACCCAATTAATTTACAAATTTAGTTTGTAAATGTAGCGATTATATTATTCGATATTGTTAGTCATCACGCTAACACTATTGACCTATTTCTTATCTCTCCTCGTATTAAGTACAACCTCTAGGTATCATCACCTCTGGACTCTCCAGACCATTGTGTAGTATCAGCTAATTTCTCGTAGTCTAAGCACGCAGTTGAAAAAATACATAAAAGAACAGTATGGCTTTATGAGATATGATTGCAATACCTATCTTTGCCGAGTTTGAACATGACCAAAAGAAATGTACAAGAAAAAGGCGGCCCGTCATATCTTTCTTCGTACCAACTATAGCGCTTATATCCGTATTTTCTAAGATCATCGAAAGGCTGATTGATTATCCCTTGAATCACGGGAAATCCTTTGCGGTCAGCAGTACGGTTTTCGAAGGCATCAGATCACCGATGGCATATCTTGCCGAAATGTGGAACCAGTCTATTTAAAAATTTGGTAAAACCAAAATAGTTTCATTTGATATTTCAAAGAACTGACAGAGTCTGGAATCATACTTTATGAAGGTACATTATTTGTAGCTATACATATATTTACGGCCTGACGCGTGTAAAATAATACGGTCTGACGAAGGTTAAAGTCATTCTGGTAAAACTAAGCGATTTACTATCGATAGTCTGCACGGCTTATTAGCATTTAACTTATATACAAAACATTCCAATTTAAATAAAAATACGTCTAGCAAAATGCACTGCTAGATAAGTTTAATTAATAACATATACAAAAAACTCTGTATATAATTATAAAAAGTCATATTAATTTATTGAATTAAAAAAAAATTATTTTATAAAAAGTGAAAATGGTTTTTTTACATGTTGTATATTTTGATTTTGAATTTGTCTGTGTTTGGCTACTTACTATAATAGATGTTGACTTTTAGCTAATCGCCCAGGAACATTTTTAATTATCTTGCTGAATCTACTTTTCCGGCCGGTCAACCCCGGAAGTCAACAAGGGAGAAATAAAAAAGAGAATGAAAAACGTCACAGCTAAAGTACAGTACATCGCTCAGCAAGCAAGCTTAGGTTGCTTAAAGCCAACAAAGCCTACTATAGTCTGTCAAGACTCTTCAAATCCAGGAACTTAACCATAACATCCAAGCTGCTGATATATAAGACAATGGTCATACCAGTACTTACATATGGATCCGAGACTTGGGTGCTTAGCAAAAAGTATTCTGACCTCTTAGCCGCGTTCGAGAGAAAAGTCTTACTGAGAATTGTTGGCCCCGTATGTGAGGAAGGACGATTCCGAAGACTCTATAATGATGAGATCTACGAGCGTTACCGCGATGTCAACATCGTGCAGAAAATTAAGCTCGGTAGGCTCTGGTGTCCTGAACAGACTCAGTACTCCTCTTGACGTTGTACCTTGATAATCTGTCGATGACGATGATAACGATGATCTTGTAAGTCACACCGAATCTCCTTCCTGAAATCCTCCACAGTCGCACGAAGTCATCTCGCGTTTTCATCCATCCATAACATTTAATTATTCTGTACTAAACTCGGGTTAGTGGATGAAAACTTTTGCTGAAAGCAAGCTTAGACGTTGAAATGCACGCAACAAGGCCGTATGAATCCTTCTCTACCCTTCTCGATCGCTCCCAATAGAATTTCGCCATTGATATTGTTACGAAATTAAGGCTTACTAAAGAGTTCGTAATGAATTTTGTAAATTAAAACACAACACAACTTCATTTATTCAAAAATTATTTTATTTTTTTCAAAAAGCAAGAGTTCACAAATTCACACTGATGATTACACAATTTTTACACAAATTACACTTAAATTCACAATAACACAAATAACACTGCACTTTCTACTTGTAATCTGGTACAGTTGCAGTCGATAACTAACAGTGCCACGCAGTGCGGGCTATTTATACCCAATTCTGTTCCATTTGAACTATTTAGCAAGTCCCAGTACTTCTTCTTTACCGGACGGTGGTACGGCGCCTTTGCTGTCTACCGGTAATGCCCCTGCAGCGGTGGGTGGTAGTTTGACTACTGCCGAAGGGCGCGGGTCGGTCTTGACAGTTAGGCCTTCTACTAGCAGCGGAATGATTGTGGCATCTCATGGCCCTTCCGCTGCCAGTAGTCTAGTAGGCGTATCTGGTGGATGTTTGCGACAACGCAATCCATCTAGATTGCCTTACAAGGAACGGCGACCTGCAGTACGGATACTGAATGCCCTCGGAGCAATTCCAGAGACCAACAGAACACCGAAGCAGGTCGCCAAGCTAAAATGGGCCCAAGCCCTTATTGACAACCACGAACAACGGATCAGCGATGACCCTACGTCCAAGTGACAGAAATCGGCGGAGGAAATCGATTCGATTTCAAAAAGACCTAAAGTGCACAACACCATCACACTTAGTCACTCCATCGTTACATCTCAGAGGTCGTTCAGTGATGTCCTTAAGGACAAAGTTGTAGTCGCAGTGATAGATCGCAGCGACACTGATGGAACCATCTCTCCAGAACGTTGGAATTTAGTCAGACTCTAAACTGTCCAAAACAACGTGAATTGAGCGGTCCAAAAGATAGCTTCTAATCCAATGAAGCAGTTTATCATCGACTCCATAAGCACGCATTTTAGACAAAAGAGCTTGATGGCAAACTCTGTCAAATGCCTTAGAAATATCGAGTGCAACAGCTTTGCTTTCTCCAAAATGATGCAAAGATCGGTTCCACTGTTCGGTGAGATATACCATCAAATCACCAGTAGAACGTTGCCCACGAAATCCATACTGCCGGTCACTAAGGATTTAGTTGGTGTCAAGATATTTCTTAAGCTAATATTTGATCAGCGTTTCCATGACATTGGAAAGAATGGATGTAAGTCCTATGGGTCGGTACGAAGAAGGAGACGACGGCTAGCCTTTTTTGGGTATGGGCTGGTCAAATGCTGTTTTCCAACTTCTCGGGAAGAAGTCCAGAAGAATAGGATAGATGGAAAAGCTTACGTAATGGTAATGGAAAAACACCTCTGCAGAACTAACGGGGAAATACCATCTGGCCCAGCGGATTTGTGAGTGTTGAGATCGTTTAAAACTCTAGCAACTGCACGAGTACGAATGAATATCTGTCCCATAGAGTGTTCAATAGTCTGAGGTGCAGGAGGCGGCAATGCACAATCTGGAAGCGTAGAGCTAGCTGCGAAAGGCGCAGCAAACAGATTGGCCTTGTCTATAGAGCTGACAACTGAAATGTCATTGTAAATGAGCGTTGGAATTGACGACGAGGATGTATTTTTGATTCTTTTCACGAAAGACCAGAAATTTTTACTACTTTTGGGACAATGTAGTATTTTTTGCCTTAATTTTTGGTCGTAGGCGAATTTGACTCGCCGAAGATGGGCATTGCAATCATTTCTTGCTCGTTTAAACATTTTTCGGTTTTCCTCTGTGGGGTTTGCTTTGTAAAACCGAAAGCATACCTCTCTAGTCCTAGAACCCTCTTTACAGCTCAAGTCATAGACTTATTCCTAAAAGGGATAAACTTTCTCATACCAATAAGAATGATGTTTGTGATTGCATCAGCGGCGGCATCCACGTTGCTATCACGAAAAAATAGCGACCAGTTATTTCTCCCAAAGAATTGTTAAGGCCGTCCCAATTGGCTTTCTCGTATTGCCACACTATTTTTTGGGAGTTTTTTCTCTAACTACGTGGTTTATTAACGAGAAATTAATTGATACTACACAATGGTCTGACGAGCCTAGAGGCGATAATACATTGACGGTGTATTTATCAGGACGACAGGTAAGGAACAAGTCAAGGGTGTTAATGGAATGATATGCAATGTTACGTATTCGGGTAGGCTCATTTACAAGCTGAGTAAGGTGATTAAACTGAGCGAATAACTCAACACACCTTCCTTCAGGTGTTGTCTAGCCAGAATGGCGAAGCCACCAAGAATTGTGTACATTGAAATCGCCCGCAATAACGATTTTTTGTTTTGTGTCAATTCTTGAGATTGAATCAGACTCAAACTCACTCTGGGTTGAAACACTGTCTAAGTGGGGGCTTCTGTAAAGGAAACAGTAGTATATGTTGCGCTCTAGGACCTTAACTTTGAGCCAAATGAAATTGAATTTCGGTTTGGAAGTTTGGCTAAATTGCGGCAAAAGCTGGAACGCAACATCACTCCGGACATAGATTGCGAGTCCGCGTCGAGAGAAAAATAATGTTATCAAGCTATACCCAGGCAGATTAAATTCCGATACATCAGAATTATCAAACACCTGAGTTTCACTCAGTGCCATAATTGCTGGCCTGTGGACATGTACATGGTTAAACACAGAGAAAGAATTCGTTCTCAGCCCACGTATGTTGCTGAGATCCACTCTGAAACACACATAACTACAAAAAAACAAACACACAAAGCACAACTTACCGCTTCTTTAAACCGAAGAGTATGTCTCAAAATGGATTATTAACACAAATTGTCGCCAGTGTTATGCCTTCACGACAAAATGAGTTAAATCACCAAAAGAAACAAACACTCACAATCCGTTATTCTTATAGCTAAATAATAAGATCATCACACTGCCATATGCGAGCATAAAACAGTTGTAGTTCACTGAATTCTTTAGCTGGGCTGTTGGGGACGGGAAGCATGGACACCACACACTGCACTTTACACTAACAAAAATAGGCACACGCGAACCGGTTTTTATTTGCTTGGGCAATTAGCGTTTTTGTTGTTAAGTTTTTATTTTGTTTATTTTGTGCGAGTGGCGATGCGCAGCACATCCGCGCACGACGGCGTATAAGAGACAACTGGCCCTCATAGCCCTTCCGCTGCCAGTAAGCTTGTTGGTGCATCTTTTAGCTGTTTGCAACAACTCACTCCATCTAGATTGTCGTACCAGGAGCGGCGTACTGCAGTACGGATACTTAAGGCCATCGGAGCAAGTCCAGAGACCAACAGAACACAAAAGCAGGTTGCCAAGCTAAAATGGGCCCAAGCCCTTATTGACAAGCACGAACAACGGACCAGCGATGACTCTACGTCTAAGCGACAGAGATCGGTAGAGGCAATCGGTTCGATTTAAAAAAAACCTAGAGTGCACAACACCATCACACTTAGTCACTCCATCGTTACATCTCAGAGGTCTATCAGTGATGTATTTAAGGACAAAATCATGGTCGCAGTGATTGATCGCAGCGACACTGATGGAGCTATCTCTCCAGAGCGGTGGCATTTAGTCAAGACAAAGCTCCCTGGTAGCTTCCTGACTTTTATGAAGGAGCATCCAGGACCACCTCCTATCACTCGCGATGGCGGCTGTCTTCAAGGCCGTACTAAGCTAATCGCGTGTGATAACTTGAGATCTCGCGATCTCTATAAACAGGCCATTAGCAGTCTAGGAGATTTTTGGCCGGGCGCTAAGCTCGAGTTCGTTGCGAGGGAGGATATCCCAAGCCGAACGAGAGCTCGCTCCTGGATCCCAACTGAACCCTCCACTGCGGATGAAATACTCCAAGTCCTCCAAATTAGCAATCTATCACTTCCGACCCACGACTGGAAAGTCACCAAGTTGGAGGAGCAAAGCGGTTCCTACAGTTCCGCGATTGTTGTGATCAACCAGGAAACCCTGCTCCTCTGGCTGAGACCAAAGGCCCCCCCCTTCCTCCCTCAGACTCTGAGCTCTTATTTCCCGACCCTGGAGCATCTGGATCACTTTGATGGAAGACACTCCAAAAACTTGCGTGACCTGGTCACAGTCTTCTATCTCTCTGACCGATCCTCTATCGGATATGGAGATGGAGGACTCACACTTGGAGAATTCCCCAACGAGCACGTACTTCTCAGTTCGTCTTCAAAAAGGGAAGATCTAGAGAACACCGTGGTGGAGGTTTCTCTCCCTGATTGCAAGAAAAATGCTGCAGTTAGTTCATATTAACCTCCAACATTCTAAAAAGGCTTCGGCTTCCCTTTTACTCAGTCTGCTTAAAGACGGAGAAGACATCGTCCTAATCCAAGAACCATGGATTGTTAGCAACCTGGTTTGCGGACTTAGGACTCCCGGCTATTACTCGCTATATGCAGCAGCTAAAAGTAATCCTAGATCCTGCATATTAGTGAAATGTAATCTAAATGTATTTTTACTCCCTAACTTCAGCGATCGAGATGTCACTGAAACATTGGCTGGCATCGGATTATCTCGCCCACGACCACGTGGGATCGCTCCCTGGTGATAACCTGGAGAGATTCATTGTAGAGGCAAGAAGACGTAAAACCAGTGTCATCATCGGCTGTGATGCAAATTCCAATCACTCAGTATAGGGCAGCTCCGACGTCAACGACAGGGGTGAGTTACTTTTTGACTATATTTTAAGTACTAACCTAACTGTAGTCAATACTGGTAATGAACCAACATTCGTAACCAGGAGTCGACAAGAAGTGCTAGATATTACTCCTGTCACCGACTCTCTTAACAAAGTATCGACTGAACATTCTTTCTCCGATCACCGGTACATACAATTCAGTTTAGACAACAAACCCACTCGCCAATCACCTTATAGAAATCATAGGAAGACTGACTGACTCAATTACCGAGTAACGTTTAAACACTATTTAAACGTACACTCTGATCTTACATTTCCCCCTAAGCACTTATGAACTTGACAACAAGGGAAAGTTACTCAACTCTGCTTATAATAAAGCGCTTTCTGCCTTTCTTGGAGACTCATCTGTGATAAAATAGAAGAATCTTCTGAGGCGTCTAGGCTAAGAAAAATCCTCACAACCTGAAAAAGGCAGATGGCTCGTGGACTACCTCAAGCGAAGAATCGACCAATCGACTTCACGGGAATCTCCCATGCGATAAGTAATGTCGGCCTTGATAGAGCTGACACTCGTACAACTATCTCCAACGATCTGATAAATAAGGACAAACTGCCTTGGGCGCTATAAAGCTTCAAACCATACAAATCTACAGGGCCTTTATATATATATATATATATATATATATATATATATATATATATATATATGACTTGCGTCACGGCAATAAGTTTGGCTATGCCCTTTATTAAAATTAAAAATTCGAAGGAATGAGAATTACAACATATCACATTCCTCACGTTTGTAGCCGGTTTCAATTTATTTTCTCAGAATTATCTCTGATTCATTGAAAAAGCAATACGAAAAACGAACACGAAACTAAAACGACGCGAGTCCACTTTTATCAATGAATCATAGTCAGGGAAAATACAAAAAACCTTGACCAAGAACAATTACAAATTAAACAACAAAAATTATAAATAATACAAAAAATACAATCAATAACAATTTTGTATCCTCTAATGAACACTACGGTCGTCCTTCAGGAAGTTGTTGAAGGCCATTTTGAAGGCCTGTAGATTATAAGATTCGGGAAACACGGAGTCGACCAATTGATTCCACATCAAAGTCACTCTCGGATAAAAGGACGATTTGAAGTGTTGGGTGCTACATGAGCACGGTTTTAAAGGAAATCTATGTTGATTAGACCTGAAACGAGTGTTAACGTTGCTGACAAAAGGACCTGGGAATAGAGAACGGGTTTCTGAAGAACATCTACCGTTGTAAAATTTGTAGAAAACAGATAAAGCTCCTACATTTCGTGTATGCTCCAAAGAATCAATGGATGAAGTAATGGTTACATCGTTTATCAAACGGATAACTCTATTTGAAGATCAAGATAAACCAAATGCGATCTTGGAGCCCCACCCCACACAAATGAATTAATTCTAAAAATGGTCTAACATAAGATTTATATAATCTTAATACTTCAGAGGGGGTGAGTAAAAGTTACAACGTCTTATGAAGCCCTAGCATTGGCTCGCTGTTTTTGAGATTTCATAAATATGTTCCTTCCAGGAAAGTTCACTTGAAACTTTCAAACCTAAACTTTTAAGTGAAACTGATCTCGCAATAGTGGCACCATTAATTACTGGTGGTACGTAATGTTGAATTACCTTTTGAGAAAAAAGACAAGCCTGGAATTTATTTGGGTTAAATACCACCCTATTAGATATGCCCCAATCAAGAATGACTTAAATGTTCGACAGAATTGCCGAATTCATTAATTCACGCGGACCAATCAAGCGAGAATTGCATTCTTTTTGACTAACAAACTCAATGGAAGCCGATAACGTCGTATCATCAACAAATGAGTGGATATCACAGGTTGTAGAAGACAACAGGTCATTGATATATATTAAGAATAATGTAGGCGATAAGGATGACCCTTGAGGAACGCCAGCATTGATCTCATGCGAAGATGAGGAAAAACCATTCAATACAACTTTTATTTTGCGGTTCCATAAATAATCCTCAATCCATGTAATGAGAGAGGTGTGTAAGTTGAGCGCACGATTCTTATTAATAAGACAAATATGCCAAACTCTATCAAAAGCCTTAGAAATATCCAAGGACACAACGCTTGATTCCCCTAGATTTTCAATGCTTCGCTCCTAACAATGAGTCATGCATGTCATTAGTTCACCTGAAGATCGATTTTTTTGAAATCCATACTGTACATCGTTAAAAAGAGCATTCGAATCCAGATAACTCATTAGTTTGAAATTAATGATAAATTCCATTACTTTTGATAAAACTTACAACAGAGCAATAGGGCGGTAGGTTGTAGGTGCAGATTTATCACCTTTTTTTTGACGGGTTGAATACTAGCTATTTTCCAAATTGACAGAAAAACACCTGTCTTCATTGAGAGATGAAACAATTTGCTAAGCGGTTTTGCCAAAGTATGATGACATATTTACAATAATAATGGTGGAATACCGTCGGGTCCAGTTGCTTTATTGGGGTCAAGTTATTTAAGAATTTTGGAAACAACCCGTCGACAGAAATGTAATGTAGACATACATGGGCCTACATTCGGAAGAATTGGTGGACTTTGGTTAGATAATGGAAGGGTTGACGCACAAGCAAAATGCGAAGCTAAGAGATTGGCTTTCTGAATATTAGTTTTATAAAGAATACCATCATGGAATAAAGTAGGAACATAAGAAGTCTTTTCTGCAAAGTTTCTTTTAACCATTGCTGCAAACGACCAAAAGCTTCTAATGTGTGAATCTGATTCTAAAATCCGCATGCTATCTCGAATCTTTTGGTCATTTATTATTTTGGACCTGTTAATTATAGCGTTAGCTCTTTTTCTGGCTATTCTAAACTTAACAAGGTTTTCTACGGGTGGATAGTTAACGTAGTCCAAATGGGCTGTTAACTCGCGACTGCTGACCTGCAGTTATCATTAAACCACTTATTCTTACGAATATTGCTTTTCTTAAAAGAGGAAGGAATTAAATTTTTCATTCCTAGCAGAATGGTTGACGTGATCAGTTGAGATGCTTCATCAGCATTATTGTTGGAAAAGCAGGTTAACCAATCAAATGAGCTAAAAAAAATGATTCAGGAGCTCCCAGTTAGCATTTTTGAAGTGCCAGAGTAGCCTTTAGCCTTTTTTGGCTCTACAATGACTGGGGTTATTGAAAATTTGGCTAGTACCAAAGCGTGGTCGGAAATATCAATGGAGCAGATAAATCAATTGAATATTTATCTGGCATAGAAGTTTGAAATAAATCTAATAGGTGAGGTGATTGACCAGTTGCATCGGGATATCTAGTTGCCTGATGGCATAATTCCAGCCGAGGTGCAAAGGACTTCGGATATTATCCTTCCTTTGCTGGAAACAATTCTAAAGAGTTGTCTCGATCTGGTTCATATTCCAGTTTTATGGAGAGAAGTAAACGTGGTTTTCATACCAAAAGCCGGCAAATGCTCACACGTCAGTCCAAAGAAGCTCAGAGCAATCAGTCTTTCATCATTCCTGTAAAAGAAACTCGAAAGACTGATCGATATCTACATACGCACACACATTGACAAACGACTCCTGTCTCCAGATCAGCACGCGTATTGTAAAGGCAAGTCTTTTGTTTTTTTTTATGGCTGTGCCAAAGGTGGGGAATCTTCTAAAAGATACCAGTAGAGCCCTCCAGGAGTACTAAGATGCACCATTCGTAAACCTGAATGTTCGTACCAGGAATTACGCATACGTACTAAACCCTCCTTACACACTTCAACCACTCTCCCCATGGGACTGCCGTTAGGTATTACATCACGAACAACGGACCAGCGATGACTCTACGTCTAAGCGACAGAGATCGGTGGAGGCAATCGGTTCGATTTCAAAAAAACCTAGAGTGCACAACACCATCACACTTAGTCACTCCATCGTTACATCTCAGAGGTCTATCAGTGATGTATTTAAGGACAAAATCATGGTCGCAGTGATTGATCGCAGCGACACTGATGGAGCTATCTCTCCAGAGCGGTGGCATTTAGTCAAGACAAAGCTCTCTGGTAGCTTCCTGACTTTTATGAAGGAGCATCCAGGACCACCTCCTATCACTCGCGATGGCGGCTGTCTTCAAGGCCGTACTAAGCTAATCGCGTGTGATAACTTGAGATCTCGCGATCTCTATAAACAGGCCATTAGCAGTCTAGGAGATTTTTGGCCGGGCGCTAAGCTCGATTTCGTTGCGAGGGAGGATATCCCAAGCCGAACGAGAGCTCGCTCCTGGATCCCAACTGAACCCTCCACTGCGGATGAAATACTCCAAGTCCTCCAAATTAGCAATCTCTCACTTCCGACCCACGACTGGAAAGTCACCAAGTTGGAGGAGCAAAGCGGTTTCTACAGTTCCGCGATTGTTGTGATCAACCAGGAAACCCTGCTCCTCTGGCTGAGACCAAAGGCCCCCCCTTCCTCCCTCAGACTCTGAGCTCTTATTTCCCGACCCTGGAGCATCTGTCACGATCACTTTGATGGAAGACACTCCAAAAACTTGCGTGACCTGGTCACAGTCTTCTATCTCTCTGACCGATCCTCTATCGGATATGGAGATGGAGGACTCACACTTGGAGAATTCCCCAACGAGCACGTACTTCTCAGTTCGTCTTCAAAAAGGGAAGATCTAGAGAACACCGTGGTGGAAGTTTCTCTCCCTGATTGCAAGAAAAATGCTGCAGTTAGTTCATATTAACCTCCAACATTCTAAAAAGGCTTCGGCCTCCCTTTTACTCAGTCTGCTTAAAGACGGAGAAGACATCGTCCTAATCCAAGAACCATGGATTGTTAGCAACCTGGTTTGCGGACTTAGGACTCCCGGCTATTACTCGCTATATGCAGCAGCTAAAAGTAATCCTAGATCCTGCATATTAGTGAAATGTAATCTAAATGTATTATTACTCCCTAACTTCAGCGATCGAGATGTCACTGAAACATTGGCTGGCATCGGATTATCTCGCCCACGACCACGTGGGATCGCTCCCTGGTGATAACCTGGAGAGATTCATTGTAGAGGCAAGAAGACGAAAACCAGTGTCATCATCGGCTGTGATGCAAATTCCAATCACTCAGTATAGGGCAGCTCCGACATCAACGACAGGGGTGAGTTACTTTTTGACTATATTTTAAGTACTAACCTAACTGTAGTCAATACTGGTAATGAACCAACATTCGTAACCAGGAGTCGACAAGAAGTGCTAGATATTACTCCTGTCACCGACTCTCTTAACAAAGTATCGACTGAACATTCTTTCTCCGATCACCGGTACATACAATTCAGTTTAGACAACAAACCCACTCGCCAATCACCTTATAGAAATCATAGGAAGACTGACTGACTCAATTACCGAGTAACGTTTAAACACTATTTAAACGTACACTCTGATCTTACATTTCCCCCTAAGCACTAATGAACTTGACAACAAGGGCAAGTTACTCAACTCTGCTTATAATAAAGCGCTTTCTGCCTTTCTTGGAGACTCATCTGTGATAAAATAGAAGAATCTTCTGAGGCGTCTAGGCTAAGAAAAATCCTCACAACCTGAAAAAGGCAGATGGCTCGTGGACTACCTCAAGCGAAGAATCGACCAATCGACTTCACGGGAAGCTCCCATGCGATAAGTAATGTCGGCCTTGATAGAGCTGACACTCGTACAACTATCTCCAACGATCTGATAAATAAGGACAAACTGCCTTGGGCGCTATAAAGCTTCAAACCATACAAATCTACAGGGCCTTTTTATATATATATATATATATATATATATATATATATATATATATATATAGACTCATTGCCAAGGGATAAGTCCCTGAATGACTTGCGTCACGGCAATAAGTTTGGCTATGCCCTTTATTAAAATTAAAAATTCGAAGGAATGAGAATTACAACATATCACATTCCTCACGTTTGTAGCCGGTTTCAATTTATTTTCTCAGAATTATCTCTGATTCATTGAAAAAGCAATACGAAAAACGAACACGAAACTAAAACGACGCGAGTCCACTTTTATCAATGAATCATAGTCAGGGAAAATACAAAAAACCTTGACCAAGAACAATTACAAATTAAACAACAAAAATTATAAATAATACAAAAAATACAATCAATAACAATTTTGTATCCTCTAATGAACACTACGGTCGTCCTTCAGGAAGTTGTTGAAGGCCATTTTGAAGGCCTGTAGATTATAAGATTCGGGAAACACGGAGTCGACCAATTGATTCCACATCAAAGTCACTCTCGGATAAAAGGACGATTTGAAGTGTTGGGTGCTACATGAGAACGGTTTTAAAGGAAATCTATGTTGATTAGACCTGAAACGAGTGTTAACGTTGCTGACAAAAGGACCTGGGAATAGAGAACGGGTTTCTGAAGAACATCTACCGTTGTAAAATTTGTAGAAAACAGATAAAGCTCCTACATTTCGTGTATGCTCCAAAGAATCAATGGATGAAGTAATGGTTACATCGTTTATCAAACGGATAACTCTATTTTGAAGATCAAGATAAACCAAATGCGATCTTGGAGCCCCACCCCACACAAATGAATTAATTCTAAAAATGGTCTAACATATGATTTATATAATCTTAATACTTCAGAGGGGGTGAGTAAAAGTTACAACGTCTTATGAAGCCCTAGCATTGGCTCGCTGTTTTTGAGATTTCATAAATATGTTCCTTCCAGGAAAGTTCACTTGAAACTTTCAAACCTAAACTTTTAAGTGAAACTGATCTCGCAATAGTGGCACCATTAATTACTGGTGGTACGTAATGTTGAATTACCTTTTGAGAAAAAAGACAAGCCTGGAATTTATTTGGGTTAAATACCACCCTATTAGATATGCCCCAATCAAGAATGACTTAAATGTTCGACAGAATTGCCGAATTCATTAATTCACGCGGACCAATCAAGCGAGAATTGCATTCTTTTTGACTAACAAACTCAATGGAAGCCGATAACGTCGTATCATCAACAAATGAGTGGATATCACAGGTTGTAGAAGACAACAGGTCATTGATATATATTAAGAATAATGTAGGCGATAAGGATGACCCTTGAGGAACGCCAGCATTGATCTCATGCGAAGATGAGGAAAAACCATTCAATACAACTTTTATTTTGCGGTTCCATAAATAATCCTCAATCCATGTAATGAGAGAGGTGTGTAAGTTGAGCGCACGATTCTTATTAATAAGACAAATATGCCAAACTCTATCAAAAGCCTTAGAAATATCCAAGGACACAACGCTTGATTCCCCTAGATTTTCAATGCTTCGCTCCTAACAATGAGTCATGCATGTCATTAGTTCACCTGAAGATCGATTTTTTTGAAATCCATACTGTACATCGTTAAAAAGAGCATTCGAATCCAGATAACTCATTAGTTTGAAATTAATGATAAATTCCATTACTTTTGATAAAACTTACAACAGAGAAATAGGGCGGTAGTTAGTAGGTGCAGATTTATCACCTTTTTTTTGACGGGTTGAATACTAGCTATTTTCCAAATTGACGGAAAAACACCTGTCTTCATTGAGAGATGAAACAATTTGCTAAGCGGTTTTGCCAAAGTATGATGACATATTTACAATAATAATGGTGGAATACCGTCGGGTCCAGTTGCTTTATTGGGGTCAAGTTATTTAAGAATTTTGGAAACAACCCGTCGACAGAAATGTAATGTAGACATACATGGGCCTACATTCGGAAGAATTGGTGGACTTTGGTTAGATAATGGAAGGGTTGACGCACAAGCAAAATGCGAAGCTAAGAGATTGGCTTTCTGAATATTAGTTTTATAAAGAATACCATCATGGAATAAAGTAGGAACATAAGAAGTCTTTTCTGCAAAGTTTCTTTTAACCATTGCTGCAAACGACCAAAAGCTTCTAATGTTTGAATCTGATTCTAAAATCCGCATGCTATCTCGAATCTTTTGGTCATTTATTATTTTGGACCTGTTAATTATAGCGTTAGCTCTGTTTCTGGCTATTCTAAACTTAACAAGGTTTTCTACGGGTGGATAGTTAACGTAGTCCAAATGGGCTGTTAACTCGCGACTGCTGACCTGCAGTTATCATTAAACCACTTATTCTTACGAATATTGCTTTTCTTAAAAGAGGAAGGAATGACATTTTTCATTCCTAGCAGAATGGTTGACGTGATCAGTTGAGATGCTTCATCAGCATTATTGTTGGAAAAGCAGGTTGACCAATCAAATGAGCTAAAAAAAATGATTCAGGAGCTCCCAGTTAGCATTTTTGAAGTGCCAGAGTAGCCTTTAGCCTTTTTTGGCTCTACAATGGCTGGGGTTATTGAAAATTTGGCTAGTACCAGAGCGTGGTCGGAAATATCAATGGAGCAGATAAATCAATTGAATATTTATCTGGCATAGAAGTTAGAAATAAATCTAATAGGTGAGGTGATTGACCAGTTGCATCGGGATATCTAGTTGCCTGATGGCATAATTCCAGCCGAGGTGCAAAAGACTTCGGATATTATCCTTCCTTTGCTGGAAACAATTCTAAAAAGTTGTCTCGATCTGGTTCATATTCCAGTTTTATGGAGAGAAGTAAACGTGGTTTTTATACCAAAAGCCGGCAAATGCTCACACGTCAGTCCAAAGAAGCTCAGAGCAATCAGTCTTTCATCATTCCTGTAAAAGAAACTCGAAAGACTGATCGATATCTACATACGCGCACACATTGACAAACGACTCCTGTCTCCAGATCAGCACGCGTATTGTAAAGGCAAGTCTTTTTTTTTTTTTTTTATGGCTGTGCCAAAGGTGGGGAATCTTCTAAAAGATACCAGTAGAGCCCTCCAGGAGTACTAAGATGCACGATTCGTAAACCTGAATGTTCGTACCAGGAATTACGCATACGTACTAAACCCTCCTTACACACTTCAACCACTCTCCCCATGGGACTGCCGTTAGGTATTACATCACGGGGCTGGTTAGCAGATTACTCTATGCCTTCTGCATCTTCTGCTGCTTCTGATCGCCTTATATTTTCGATTCTTCGCAGCTCGTTTTGCACATTCGTTACGAATACACACACTTCTGTCCACTTATCCTCGGATCTTTGCATTTCTTCTAAAAGGACGTGTGGACTTGGCAGGTTGCTTCTCCATTCTCTGAAGCGTCTGCAATGGGAAATCGCATGCTCTCTGTCTTCTTCCATGTCCGGACAATCTGGGCAAAAAGGTGAGCTATCGTGTCCAAATCGATAAAGATATTTTCGATAGCCGCCATGGCCTGACAGAAACTGCGTAAATTGGTAATTGCAGTTACCGTGAGATCGGTTTGTCCAATTCTCAATGTTCGGGATCAGCTTGTAGGTCCATCTTCCTTTCAAACTTATGTCCCACCGGTCTTGCCATACAGCCATAGAGGTGGCCTTTTCTTCCTCTTTGATCATTTCGATTGATCGTTGGTCCTGTTGTGATAAGGCTCTTCTATTGTATATCCTAAGCATTTCATCTGCGAGGATATCTACCTGCTATAACGAGGGCAGCAATATCGGAGATCGTTCGGAACCCGCTTCGATCTCAGTCATCATCGAGCGCTCAACACGAGCACACGCAGATCACGCATAATATCGTCCAGCTACCTGCTACCGATTAAAAAAAAACCCAAAACCAAAAGCGAGCATTTCGCTACCTGCTACTTTTTGATTTTTTATTATTTCACAAATTATTTTTTAATTTCAGGAATATTTTTCTTTAGAATTTATTTTAAGAAAAGGATTTCCTTTTAATCAGCCCTATAAAATGGGGAAAAAAGCAAAAAGGAAGGAAAAAGTAAACGAGGTATTTTCCTTAATTAAGGAACAAGTAACCAACCATGGTGGTGATTTCCTCTTGTCGTTGTACCGAAGGCTGGATGAAGTGAACCAGCTGTGCGATTCAGCGACTTCAGAGGAGGAAACCATGAGCGTTGTCGAGGAATCGGATACTGAAGTGCCCGAATCCAGCAGTGGTGGAGAGGATAACTCCAGCGACGAAGACAGTCGCAAAGCTTGGTCTTCTCCTGAAACCATGCCCGCAAAGGCAAAAAAAAGGAGGTTGTCTGGAAATTCCAGACCATCATCACCACCAACATCATCTTCTCCTGGAGTGGCTGCTGTTGATAAAACAGCTTTACCAAAAGAGTCCCAAAAGGTCTCAAATAAGAAGGCACCACCACCAGTCTCCGTCCATCAAGCTCCATCAAGCCAAAAATCCCAAACTACGGGACCAACATCAAAACCTTTTTCCATGCCGCCAATAGTCTGCTTCAGACTAAACGTCGCTGAACTATCAAAGTTCACGAAGAGCGCCAACATTAGTTGCAGAATTCGCAACATCAACAGCAACAAATCAGTCGTTACGGCCATGAACAGAGATGGCCATCAGCTAATTCGGTCTTTCCTACAATCGGGAAAGACTGAGTTTAACACTTATACTGCAAAGGAGGACAGGAAAGAAATGTTGGTCCTAAAAGGTATTCACCACTCCTTTGATGCTGAAGATGTCAAGGAAGCGTTGACGACAGAGGGTGTCCCTGTACTAGTGGTGAAACCCTTCAAATCTCAAAGGACTGACAAGAAATTTAATCATTTCATTGTCGAGCTGGAGAAGAACTGCGATAAAGCGGCAGTTTGCTCAAAAACCCTCCTTTTGAACCAGTTGGTGCATTGGGAAAAACTAAAATCGGCGGGCATTACTCAATGCAGAAACTGCCAAAAATTTGGACATGTCGCAAGTAATTGCGACATGAAATGCAGACAATATAAAAGACGACAACGTTTTCTGCACAAACTGCCAGAAAAATGGACATCCGGCAAACTATAAAGGATGTCCAAAATATAAGGAAAAGATGGCTGAAAAGCTTAAAACCGCACAAAAGAAGAAGGAACAACATAAATTCGCCCAGATGTCTGCTTCAAAAGCCATAGTAAAGGGAGTAAGTTTTGCTAGTATAGCTGCTATGGGGACTTCCAGCAAGCCAGCAACGATCAGCAAGCCTCTAACAAGCAGCCATGCAGCATCAAACAGCAAACCAATAAAAAAGCCAGCCGTTAAACCTGTACCATCTACCGGAAAAGCCAACATCTTCGACGATACGGAAAGGCTATTTGGAGCTGACCTCTTTACAATTCTACAGAAGGCAAGAGAAGTCGTGCCTGCTAATTATAGCAGTCTTGATGACAGGTCCAAAACAACCGTTTTGGGTCGACTTATTTGTGAATTATGTTCACAATAAGCAGGATAAGTATATTCTCATATAATGTGAATTCCATTTATTCGTTAGCTAGGCGTATCACACTAACATTATTTATTAAAACTAATAAACCTGACATTCTTCTTTTACAGGAAACAAATCTCACTGGGATAAATCCGTTCAGTCCAGACGGATACAATATCCACAGGGTCGACAAAGGCAGTGGACGCTCTGGGACGGCGGTCCTTATCAGGAACACTATGGCAGGCGAAAAGGTGCAAATCAGTGGTCTACGTAGCATGGAAGCAACAGCTGTCAGCATTAAAGTCAACGAAGTGGAGACCTTGCTGGTGATATCGGTGTACAATCACTGTAACGCAACGAGGGAAGACATCCAACGGGATTTGCAAACTGTCTGCAACACCTCCTCTAGACACACATACTGTGTTGTTGGAGGTGATTTTAATGCTAGACATACTCGATGGCAGGACGAAGTGTGCAATCACAAAGGAAGGGCCATTACAGACTGGATGGACTCACATCCGCATCAGCACACGATGGCTATAGTTTCACAGCCCCGGAAGACGTACCCTCGGACACCGTCAACTCTGGATTTCTTTCTGGCAACCACAAATTTCTTAAATATTCTCCCAGAATTAAGAAATTATTCCTGCTTGGCGCATGATAGCGACTCGGATCATATGGCCATAGAGCTTCGAGTGAGGCTGAACCAGCGAATTGTGCAAGTCACCCCAACACCTGAACTTCACATCAACTTTAAGAAAATAAACTGGAACCGGTTTAGATCAGAAGTTGAAGCTGAACTTCCTATTCCAGCGGCTTGCAGAAATCTGGAGAATACAGAAATTGATGATGCTATCAGAAATTTTGAGATTACAGTGAATTCAGCCATTAATCGGCAGAAAACAATTCGCACTAGCAGGGATCGCTTCCAACACTTGCCTGAGCATATACAGGCCATATATGCACACAAGCAACGGCTTAGGAAACGCCTTCAGAGAATCTTCAATAGGACACTTAACACAGTCAACGACGAATACCTGTCTGTACTTTCGCAACTGCGTTGTACAGTTAACATGTGTCGTCAAGCTGTGCGGAGGTTTCAGGAAGATGAACTGACCAAACGGCTCCAGGACATCAAACCAGGCCCTGATGCTTTTAGGAAGCTGAACTCTCTGGTTGGAAAGCGTATTTCCATTCCAGAGATTATCACCATTGAAGATCGAACAGTATCCAGCGCTACTGAGAAAGCGGAAGCCTTTGCCTGCCATTTTGAAAGGAGCTTTACGGACCGACCACCAACGCATCTTCCAGATTTCTTGGAAGAGGTTGAAAGTCTTGTGGAAGACACCACTTCTCCAGGAAATACTATAGTGCAGTTCAGTGAAGAAAATCGCGCCAACGCACCCGTAGACGTCGATATGTTTACCGGAACAGCTGTTGTCAATGATTTGATTATGAGTGGAAACTCAAAAAAATCATCAGGCACAGATGGGATTTCTAACTTTTTGCTTAAAAAGTTACCGGGTATGGCAATTTTGATGTTAACCATCATTTTCAACAATTGCCTAAACAATGGCTACTTTCCGGACAACTGGAAGGTCGCCAAGGTAGTACCAGTACCCAAGAAAACTGACCGCTCCAGCGTAACTTGTTACCGTCCAATAGCTCTACTGTGTTGTATCAGTAAAGTATTGAAATCATTGATCCGTAAAAAGATCAATACGTTTTGTACGGAAAGAAATCTTATTCCTTCCTTTCAGTACGGTTTCCGAGAGAAGCACTCTACGCTGCACCCTCTGCTGAAGCTTCACAGTGACGTCACTAAAGGACTGAACGTCAAAAGTAGTACAGTGGCCTGTTTGCTAGACATCGAAAAAGCTTTCGATAGTGTCTGGATAAACGGGCTACTGTACAAGCTTATTAGTTTTGGTTTCCCCAATTATATTGTAAAAATAATTAAAAATTTTCTTTTTAACAGGGTCTTCTTTGTACAGGTGTACGACCGCCCATCGACAAGGAAAAGGATCAAAGCCGGAGTTCCTCAAGGTTCCAGACTTGGACCAGTCCTGTATAGCATCTTCACGGCGGATCAACCTACAAATACAGCCGGAACAAGGACTATGCTCTTCGCGGATGACTCCATAACGTATGCAGTTTCCCGCTCTCCCGAGATAGCTGCCCAAAGAGTGGAGGAACACCTCAGAAATCTTTGGGACTACTACCTGAAGTGGGGACTAAAGATCAACGCCAATAAAACGGAACTCATCTGCTTCCGAGTACCAGCAACCGAAACAAGGATAAGAAAAATCGCAAGCCGGTGCAGAGCCTTAAAAATCACCCTTCCGGATAACACGACAATAAACACCAAGTCAGAGACTAAGTACCTGGGAATCAACTTTACTGAGAGGCTCAAGTTTAACTCTCACATCGACAAAACAATGAAAAAAGCGAACTACGCTCTTCATTTGGTGCACCCGCTACTTAAAAGACGAAACGGTCTGTCTAACAACACCAGGCTGCTTATCTACAAGCAACTCATCAGGCCAGTGATAACCTATGGCTACCCCATATGGTTCACCGTCTCACCAACAACGATGAAGAAGATCTCCCTATTTGAAAGGAAGGTACTAAGGATCTGTACAGGACTCTGGAGGGTGACAAACAGCTATAAGCTTGTGTCGACTACAAAACTATACGAAGCAGCAGGTCTGCTGCCAATAACTGACCACTTGTTCCGAATGGCGAGGAAATTCGTCGACGCATTGGAAACACATCCAAGTCCTGAGATGCAAGGACTGCGAATCGAGGAAATCGAGCCAACTCACCGGTACATACACATAAGAGGATTCACTGATGCTAGATTCGATGACATCTTTAACAATCAAGACGTCTCCTTCTACGAGAAGGCGGGCAACCAATATTACAGAGGCTGAAGTTCGCCCTGTTTATACGCCGCTTAATATTTCATTTTTATTTTGTTTTAAAATTATTGTTTAAAATTTAATTACCTTAAAAATAAACATGTAGTAGATTAAGTAGTAAAAAATATTGTTTAAAAATAAACAATACCAAAAAAAGACAATGTAAATACGTCGGGCCCCTATTGTTGAGCCGCCACATATTAATATTAGTTATAAGTTTAGTTGTAAATCAAAATTGTATATTACTTTAATGTTTAATAAAAATATCTTAATCTTAAAAAATCGGAACCCGCTGATCGTCCTTAGTGCACTGAGTCTGTATATAGACGATAAGTTTCTTCTTATTTCTTTAGTCACCAGTGCATCCGCCCAAACTGGGGCTGCGTAAAGGAGGACTGAGCTGACTACTCTGGACATAAGGACCCTCTTTGGATATCCTGGTCCTCCAACGTTTGGCAGAATCCGGAATAATGCTGCCTGCATCTGGGAAGCCTTTTGCTCGAGTAGTCCACGTGTATTTTAAAACGGAGCCTATTGTCAAGCATTACTCCTAGGTATTTGACAAAATCTTTTGATCTAATAGTCTGGTTACCAACTCGTATATTTATGTATTCTATATTTTTCCGGCTGGTAATCAGGACTGCTTCCGTTTTATGGTCGGCTAATTCTAGACCGACGGATACTAGCCATTCTTTGATTTGGCCAACTGCTTCGTTCGTGGCTGACTATTCCATTGATTGTCTTTGACACTGTGACAACGGCGATGTCGACAGCGAATCCAAATATTTGTACGCCTGGTGGTAATACTAGTCTCCGTACATAATATTCCATAGAAGGGGACCAGCACCTATACTTGTAGGACTCCTGCGGAGACGTTATAGTACTTTGTACCCTCATTGGTTTCGTACCTCAACCTTCTATAACTTAAGTAGCTTGACACTATCTTCCTTATATAGTACGGTGCATCCATTCTGGCGAGTGATCTTCTTATTGAGGACCATTTTGCAGAGTTAAAGGCGTTTTTTATGTCCAGTGTCACTACTGCACAATATTCCTTTGTGCCCCACCGCCATCTTTTTCCTTCAATCGCATTCTTTGCTATATTGACCACCGCCTTAATGACGTCGACGGTCGAGCGTGATTTTCGAAACCCGAACTGATGATCTGACAGTGCTCCTTTATTATCCTCTATATTAAGCAATCTGTCATATATGATCCGCTCGAGTATCTTTCCCATTGTGTCTAGTAGGCATATTAGGCGGTACGACGATGGTTCGCCCGGTGGTTTGTTTCCCTTTGGAAGCAATACTAAATGCTGCAGTTTCCAAGGTTCAGGGAAAACTCCTTCATTTAGACACTATTGCATGCATGTCATGAACATGTCCGGCCTACTTCGGATGGCCGCTTTCAATGCTTTATTAGAAATGCCATCGGGTCCAGGAGCTTTGTTGTCTCGTATTATTTTACTTGCGTTCACGAGTTCATCAACTGTTAGCCTTGGAATACTTTCTGTGCTAATTTCTCTTATTATGTTGCACATAGTATATGGTCCTTTCGGAAATAGGTGTTCTACGATGGACCTTAGCATTGTTGGGCATGTTATTTGTGGGGTCTTACAGCCTTTTAGCTTTGCCATAACTATTTTGTATGCTTGATGTCCGCCTCGTCACATAGTCGTTTGAAGCACTTCGACTTCCTTGAATTGCACTTTTTAAATTTCGTCTAGCTAATCTTAGCATATCAAGACATTCTTGAATGTCTGATACCCTTCTTGATCGCTGCACTCTGCGTCTGGCTTGTAAGCAGGTAGCTCTCAGTGCTTTTATCTGCTCATTCCACCCATAGCAGTGTACACCTCTCTTGCTAGGTCTTCTCCTGGGCATAGCTGCGTCGCACGCTGTAGTGATTATACTCGTAAGTTGTTGCGACAGTATCTCAAATGTTCCGCTTTCGATTAGGAAGCTTGAGTTTATGACTTCCTCAAACATTTCTTTATCAAGGAACTTGTCTTTCCATTTAGGTCCCCCTAATTTTGGGCGTTGCACGGCTTTTTTTTCTTTAATTTCAATTACAATCGCCTGGTGGTCGCTGTGCGTATAGTCTTCGCTGACGCGCCATTTTATCATCCGCAGGAGGGAACTGCTAGCGAAGGTAATATCGATGATCGATCCTGCTTTGCGATACGTATTTGCTCGTCCCGTGTTAGCTATGCCTATTTTTAATGAGACGAAAGATTCTATCAGATAATGTCCTCTGATATTAGTAAATCTGCTGCCCCAGTCTGTTGCCCAGGCATTGCAGGCTCCGCCTATAAACACTGGAGCTCTTCCTCGAGCATCGGCCGTTAAATTTTCTGGCATTGCTGAGTATTCGCTCATCGTCCAGCTGGGTCTTGCGTAACAACTATAAAAGTTGATTCCATTTATTTTTGCCCGTACGAAGCTCTCCGCCTGCCCGTCTACATCTTGGAAGGCATGTCTGCCGCAAATCCATATTGCAGCTTTTTCTGTTTTGTCACATGCCCAAGCGTTGATGTCACGAGATTTGTACGGTTCGCTTATTAAAATTATGTCCGCTCTCTCGTCTTTAGCCGTCTGTGACAGGATATCCTCTGCTATCTCGCAGTGATTTAAGTTTATCTGGATAACCTTCATACTTTTCTGCTGGCGATAGCTCTCCTATAGACTGGGCATTTGCTGCTGCCAGCTACATGCTTCGCATCTTCTGGATGTTCCTTTCTACAGAACATGCACGAAGGCTCCTTTGCGCAAGACTTAGCTATGTGGCCCTCATCCCACATCTTCTACACAGCTTGGAGCGATCTTCTCCGTTTTTACACTGCTTGGCAATGTGCCCAAATTACAGGCATTTGAAGCACTTTTTGAGGAGTGCTCGTTCGCGGATGCGACAGACGACCCAGCCAATTTTAATTTTTCTTTTTTCAAGAAGCTTCTTTGCCTTCTCTTCAGGAAGACTAATTGTCGCTGTGTTGGTTCCACCATAGGCTTTTCGCAAGGAAAAGAAGTCAGCCGGTGAAATGATTTCTACGTCAAATTGGGACTTTATCGCTTCGCATATGTCCTCTTTTGAAGTTATTTCATCGATGTCCCTGATCTCGATGCTAGTCCGTTGGGTAAGAGTCCTAACAATTGCCTGCTCGCCTAACGCTTCGCTGAGGACACTCTTGAATTCGGCGGTCTTTTCCCCTGTATCCTTAAGCTGGATGAGAAGATCGCCTTTTTGTGTTCTCCTGATCCTGGAAACTTCTTTTCCAATTAGCTCCATTTTTGGGTCCGCTTTCACGTTGCGCAAAATCTGCGCATAGGACATTTCACCCTTCGCTTGTATAACAATAGCGTCGGGTCTTGTCTTTCTGACTTTTTTTGTTGTTTGCCTGGTGGCAGTCTTATTGCTAATGGCGTTGGTTTTGACCTTTTTTCCTTTGGCGACAACCCTTGTCCATTCGCCTTCTCCCGTTTTCGGTGCATTTTCATTTTTCTTCTCCGGGATTTTAGCGATAGTCGCTGTTACCTTTTCTGTGGTTTTTTTTAACGACTTTTGTTTTTGATGCCTTTTTGCATTTGGCGTCTCGCTGTCTATCGGCTGCTTTCGTTTTGGCTCGAGCGTAGCTTTTAGCCAGGGGGAAGTTTGTGAGGAGGTGTGTTTTTTAATCACCTCCTTTGCCTTCTCATCTTTAAGGCTGATAGCCGATAGCTTGTAACGTTTGTACTCGGGTGACGCTCGCCGGCTTACCCAGGGTTATTCTCCTCTACTTCGGTGTTACAAATTGTTGTTGTTCCTGATAAATAAGAATTCGGTTTTTTATTGATATTTTGGTTTTTGTCTTTATTTATTTTCTTCTTTTCTTCTCTTCTTGAGATTTTAATTACATGTCTTTCAAGTGCTTAAACTTAAAATAGCTACTTATTTATACTTAAATATATATATTCCTAAACCTACGTATAGAGGTATTTGCAGGAGATTGGCGCATCCAATACCCTATACCACAGTCGAACTTCGCAGTAGACTGAAAATAATTGGTTATAGTGGGGAAACACAGACTGACGTCACCTATTCCCCGCTATATGCGATTGACCAGTGGGCTCTAACTGAGGAAGAGACGATTGGATCTACTTACTTCCTATGCCGGTCAACAAAGAGTGGTGCAAGTAAGGAAAAGCGATTGAATCTACTTGTCCCTTGCAAGCCCACGAGAGATTTCGGCAGAACAGATCCTCAGTGACGAAAAAGCGATTGAATCTACTTATTTCGCACTGCGGGTACTGCTTGTCGACTTACAGCCAGGGTGTAATATGTTAGGAAGAGAAAGCAATTGAATCTACTTATCTCTGGCTAAAATATTACACGAGCTGTGTTGTAGGTATGGGTTCAGTAAATTACTGTTCCCTTCAAAAGTTTGTTCGTGTAGAACGTTGAGAGACTCTTAACCACTTTCAATGTAAACACTGAGTTAGGTTTTTTGGAGTGTGGATATCTGATTGTACTGCGTTTTCGGTCCCTATGTCTTTAATAAAAAGCAAAGGCTTGTTGAGAATTATATGTATGTTCCAAACCAAAAAGGAAATTTCTAATAATTTATTGACTGATTATTGTTGAATTGTGCTACTAATATTATATGAATATACCTTTTCCTTCATTGTTTATAACAAATACAAGCCTTTTCTTTTGTTATAAGGACATAGGGTCGAATGAATATTTTATTATATATGATATTAAAATTAAAAATATCCGAGTCAATGCCGGGCGCTATTGACTCACTTGAGTAACACAAGAATATATCTTCATATCAATGCCTAGTAGCCTGCCTATTATGAGAAACATTGTGCCGCATGCTTACTACTTTGACATTCCTATATGGTTACTCAAGCAATTGTTCTTAATATTTTGTACGTATGTATGTACGTATGTCTATATATATTTTGATCGGCGCCGTGAAATTTAAATGGGATTTTTGCGCCTAATATTAATATCTATGTATTTTGAGCATACTTATTATTTGAATTCTTGACTGGTGCCATGCAACTCGTGTGCGTTGTGCACACACATTACATATATATATAATTTTAGATGTAATTTTGTTAGCCGTATGGTTGTGGCGTAGTTGCTGGCAGGCAACTTCGTTACATTCCCCTCCTACTTCGGGGAAGAAACGAAAATACTAGGGGTTATATAATAATGTATGTACACATAGATAGCATAAATTCTCTAATATGATTATGTTTTCGTTGTTCATATCTATTAAAAATATTCTAGTATAACTATATCTAAGTGTTTATTTTATGGCTTAATGTAAAATAAAAAAAATCTAGTATAACTAAAGGGTGTTTTTTTGGGAGGTTTGTTTTTCCGATAGATGTCGTTTTATTTTATGACAGTTGTTTTGACAGCTCAAAGTGGCATTTCTACTCAGTATTGTTTGGCAAATCATTATGAAAAAAAAAAAAAAAAAAAAAAAAAAAAAAAAAAATGACATTTGTGAAAAATAGTCGTGGTAGCCATATGCCAGAAATTGTGTTTAAATGTTAAATGCCAAAAAATTATCTACCAAATAAAAAAAAATTTTGGTCATTTCATAATTTTATATGTGTTTTATTCAAAAAAAAAATCGGCAACCTCTTAAAAAAACACGTTATATCTAACGGGTGTTTTTTTAAGAGGTTGCCGATTTTTTTTTTGAATAAAACACATATAAAATTATGAAATGACCAAAATTTTTTTTTATTTGGTAGATAATTTTTTGGCATTTAACATTTAAACACAATTTCTGGCATATGGCTACCACGACTATTTTTCACAAATGTAATTTTTTTTTTTTTTTTTTTTTTTTTTTTTTCATAATGATTTGCCAAACAATACTGAGTAGAAATGCCACTTTGAGCTGTCAAAACAACTGTCATAAAATAAAACGACATCTATCGGAAAAACAAACCTCCTAAAAAAACACCCGTTATATCTAAATTTTTATTTTATGGCTTAATAATATTTAGACTGTACTTTTCTCGGTCGATGTGGTCACTCAACTATATGGGGTAACCTTTATTTGTCGTGCCAGTCACCAGCCCGAGTTACACCAATATATAGAATATATATTTGATTATATGCCTAAGGCTAGGTTTGTTTGTTTTTTCTATCCAGGTTTTTTTTTTTTTATATATATTTTTATTTGTTGTTTTTATTTTTATATCTATTTTTTTTCTCCCTGGTTTTTATCTAAATATATTTTCCTGTGCTTACTCCTTGTCTGCCTGGTTCCGCTGGGTGATCTGTTGGTGTGACTCCGTCTTTGGGGTCTAATCGTGGTGTCTGCTGGGGTAGGGGTAAATTCTGCTGTGCTTGGTTTGGTAATGGTTACAGATTGGATGTGGATTGGGGATTTAGGTCTGACGGTGGTTGGTTTTTTGGGTGGGTTGTTGGTTTTAGGGGTTATGGTGGTTGGTTTTTGTGTGGGGGTGTGCGATATACGTCTCTTGGTTGCGGTCAGGGCGATGGTTGTTGTCGTTGCTTTCTTGCCTTCATCTTGCAGCGCGGCCAGGGATGTCGTTGGGCCTTCGACCGTGGTGGGGCGTTGTAAACATATAGGCAAGGGGCTTGCGGCACTTCCTACGTCCCTTGGGACGATTTCGCAGAGCCGGTTGAGTTCGTTGCTCGTTAGTGGCCGTTTTGGGGGTGGAGGCCTTTTCTTCCACTTCACATCTCTTAAGTGTTGTTGCGCCGTTTTTTTCGGCGGGGGAGCCATCGGTGGTTGTGGCCTGGTACGGCGATGAAATGCTGGCACCGGTGGTTTGTCCGTGAATTCGGCGAGTTGCTTCTTGTCGGACATCTCGTTGATAACTGGCATCTCCTGATTGGCTATACCCACGGTCTGAGTTACCTCCTCCTGCAGGGTTTTAGATATTTCCTTGCAGTCTTTCACGTGAGCTGTGAGGGTTTTCTTGTTATCTCCTTCCAAGATAACTATGACGGGGCAGATTCTCTTCTTTACTCGGTAGGGTCCGATGTATCGTGGGGTCAATTTGGCGGCAAATTGCTGGGCGGCCGCGGAGAGTGGTCGATGATGATAATACGCCATTTCTCCTACTGCAGGTGTCCACGGGCGGCGTCGGAGGTCGTAGTACCTCTTCTGGGCTCCAAATGCTTTGGCGAGATTCAGCAGGACTAAGGCGAGTATCTCGTGTAATCTGGTCACGCGTTCCGTGGTGTCAGGCTCGGAATTTAACGGTATGTCCGATGTGGACGGTAGGCGTAATTCCCGGCCAAAATTTAGGTATGCCACTGAGTACCCTGTTACCTCGTTTCGACTAGTGTTTATGGCTAACATTAGCTCTGGTAGATGCTCATCCCATCTGCAATGGTCCGTTTTTACATATAGTGCGATAATGGTCTTGATGACGCGGTTCATCCTTTCCGTTGGGTTGGCTTGCGGCGTATATGGTGGCGTAAACCTCTGCTTTATTTTTTAGTTGCGCGAGCAGGTTTTGGAACTGTTTACTTCTGTATTGCGTACCGTTGTCAGTGATTAACAATTTTGGGCAGCCATACCGGCTAAGTATTCGTTCCCTGAATCCTTTTATCAACGCGGGGGTTGTGGCATCGTGCAACGCCATGACTTCTGCCCATTTAGAAAACTTGTCGTAGAAAACGAGTATCATCGTATTTCCCTTCGTCGATCGTGGCAGTGGTCCTACAAAATCGGAGCATGCAATTTCCCAAGGGTGGTTAGCGGCAGTCATATACATTTTTCCAGCGGGTTTGCAAGTTGGTATCTTATATTCTATGCACGTAGGGCATCGCCGGACAAATCTCGCAACGTCGCGAAATAATCCCGGCCAATAGTAAGTACCCGCAACCCGGGCAATAGTTTTTGCTATTCCCATGTGGCCTGCGGTCACATCTGTGTGATTTTCTTCCAAGACTTGTGGACGCAAATCTTCCATGCAGATTGAGCATTTTCTGTGTAACAAGTTGGGTTATAGATGTGTCTATACAGGGTTTTGTCGAGGACCTGGTATTCGGGGTTGTCTTCTGGTTTTGTGGTGACTGCCTGGATCTTGGAGTCGTACCACGAACAGGTTTCAGTAATAGGTAATAATATCTTGATTTGGGGTTTCTGGGTGGGGTGTCTAGATAAGACATCTGCCACTGTATTTGATGATCCCGTTCGATATCGAATCTCGAAGTCGTGTTGTTGCAGTTCTATGGCCCAACGTGCCAGTCGTCCAGATGGGTTATCGATGCAATGTAACCATCTCAGCGATTGATGATCGGTCTGTACAAGGAAATGATACCCTTCTAGGTATGGTCTCATTTTCCATATACCCCACACTACCGCCAAACACTCCATTTCGGTGACTGAGTAATTTCGCTCAGCGTCTGTAAGCGTTCGACTAGCGTATGCGATCACTCGCTCCTGGTTGTTTATTGTCTGCCAGAGTACTGCTCCAAGTCCATCGGCGCTAGCGTCTGTTTGCAGGACGAACTGTCTGGAAAAATCTGGGCAGGCAAGAACTGGTGCCTCGGTTAGTTTCGTTTTCAGTGTTTCGAATGCTTCCTTTTGGGCTTCTTCCCACGACCACTTCTGCTTCTTCTTTAATAATTTCGTTAAAGGTGCTGTGATGGTCGAAAAGTTTGGGACAAAGCGTCGATACCACGATGCGATTCCAATAGTACGACGAAGTTCCTTTATGTTTCGCGGGGGTATCAGTGATTTAACTGCTTCGATCTTGTCGGGATCCGTGTGAATACCACTCTGATTTACCATGTGTCCAAGATATCGCATATCTGCCTTGCCAAATTCACATTTCTCAATATTGATCTTAAGTCCGGCCAATTTCAAGCGTTTAAATACTTCAGTCAGGGCATTCATATGTTCAGCGAAGGTGCTTCCGATGACAATGATGTCATCGAAGTAGGCGAACGCGTATGGTTCCAATTCCGGACTGATAATTCTGTCGAGTAGTCGTTGAAAAGTAGCAGGGGCTGAGTGCAACCCAAACGGCATGACTTTCCACTGGTAGAGTCCTCTGCCAGGAACGGTGAACGCGGTATATGGTCGACTTGTTGCCTTCAGCGGAATCTGCCAGTATCCTTGCTTAAGGTCGATCGTAGAAATGTATTTGGCTCCTTTGAGCTTGTCGAGTATATGGTTAATCTGGGGTAGTGGATACGCATCCTTGATTGAGATTTCATTCAGTTGTCGGTAGTCAACACACAGCCTCCAGGTACCTTGTTGACCAACACGATGTGTGAGCTATATGGACTGTTGGACGATTCGATTTTCCCTTCTGCCAATAATTGGTCGATCTCTTCGTTAATAATCGCCTGCATCGCGGGGTTTCTGGGCATGTATCGCTGTTTGAACGGCCGCTGGTGTTTGAGTCGAATCTCGTGCTCAGTAACACTGGTTGGTCCTTTAACGTTTTCAAACTGTGGTAATTCAACTGCCAGGAACTTGCCCAACTGCTGCCTTTCGGTCAGAAGACTTTGGATCACTGGTTGACTCGGTTCGGTGTGTGCTATTATAGTATTCTTTCCTTGGTTAATGGTGAAACCAAATTTCGATAGGAAATCAGTCCCTATTAGGAATTTGTCCATCAGTTCTGGTATGAAGACAAATTCTTGGATGTACGTGTGGCCTTTCCATTCCAATTGTATCATATATGCCCGACGAGAGGTGACTGTAGATTTGTTGGCTAAGGCGAAAGTCATAGCTATCGGTCTGACTGGTACCTTGTTGGCTATAAAGATCTGCTGTATCGTTTTTCCGATGCATGATTTCCCTGCCCCAGTATCGATGACGGCATTATATTGTTTATTGTAACATACAATTGGTAATGTGTATGAGGCGTGACTGAGTACAGTCGGGTCTGGCTGTGGTACTGGTGGACTATAGCGTGTATGGGGTATAATTGCTGGTTGAAACGGTGGTGCTAGGGTACGGTCATGAGGGACGTATGCCATCTCATCAGAGCCTGAATCGCAGTTATGAAGTCCTTCCCTTTCTCTTTACTACCCTGTGTTCGATTTCGAATACGGTCCAGTAGTTGTGAGTAGAACCGCGGCGGTAAAAAGAAACGGCGCAGTTCTTCGCTAAATGTGTCCCAGCTATTTAATGATTCTTTATTGTTTCGGTACCATACTAGCGCGTTCCCTCTTAGTAATTCGGGTAGCGTGCGTACAATTCAGTCAAGAGGCAACTGGTAACAATCAGCCAGTTCTTCCACGCGTTCCAAAAATTCTAATGGGTTGTTTGTACCTCCATCGTACCTTACATTCCATTTCCTAACTTTATCCATGACCTCAGAGTCAGATGGACGATAGGCTAGCGGCTGCGAAGTACTTGCATCTACTGCTGGATGGACGACTATGGGAATTTCGGTCATTTTTCTGTTTGTTACCGCTGTATCCCCCGTCCGCAGGTCTTCAAAAGATTTGAACTTTTTTAATTCAGCTGCTAATTTCTTCCGTAGATCATCTACGGTTCCTGTCTGGTCTATGCCACGACGTTCCAGTTCGCTGATCAACTCTTCTTTTCACAAAGAGTACACCCCAGACGCACTCAGTCCAGTGTCTGTGGTTGCCATTGCCAAAAAGGTGGTTTGTTGCTCGGGTCTGAATTTGCGCACTCCCCGGTTGGTGCCCAGACTATATGAGTAGTGATGATTTTACTAATATCAGCCAAAATGTTCCCTTTGGTAGTTGGCTCGGTAGATGTCTCTTTCGTAAAATGGAATTTTTCTTTGCTTCTACTGTTTTAATCGTTCGCTTAAACTAGTGTTGGTTCTAATTAATTTTTCTGGTGATGTGACCATTCAATTCGTCTGCTTATATTGTCGTTGGTTTAAATTTTCTGATGATGCGACTATTCTGGTCGTCAACTTGTTTAAAACGGGCTCTAAATATATTTCTGCTGGTGCGACCATTCGTGTCGTTTACTATTATTTAGACTAGGCTTTACGTAACTACTGCGTTACTGGGGGGTGACTATTTTATATAGTCCCTGCTCGGGCGCCAAATTTGTAACGTTTGTACTCGGGTGACGCTCGCCGGCTTACCAAGGGTTCTTCTCCTCTACTTCGGTGTTACAAATTGTTGTTGTTCCTTATAAATAAGAATTCGGTTTTTTATTGATATTTTGGTTTTTGTCTTTATTTATTTTCTGTTTCTTTTCTTCTCTTCTTGAGATTTTAATATTAAATATCATGTCTTTCAAGTGCTTAAACTAAAAATAGCTACTTATTTATACTTAAATATATATATTCCTAAACCTACGTATTTGCAGGAGATTGGCGCATCCAATACCCTATACATATAAATAATTGGTTTTAGTGGGGAAACAGAGACTGACGTCACCTATTCCCCGCTATATGCGATTGACCAGTGGGCTCTAACTGAGTAAGAGGCGATTGAATCTACTTACTTCCTGTGCCGGTCAACAAAGAGTGGCGCAAGTAAGGAAAAGCGATTGAATCGACTTGTCCCTTGCAAGCCCACGAGATTTCGGCAGAACAGATCCTCAGTGACGAAAAAGCGATTGAATCTACTTATTTCGCACTGCGGGTACTGCTTGTCGACTTACAGCCAGGGTGTAATATGTTAGGAAGAGAAAGCGATTGAATCTACTTATCTCTGGCTAAACTATTACACGAGCTGTGTTGTAGGTATGGGTTCAGTAAATTAATGTTCCCTTCAAAAGTTTGTTCGTGTAGAACGTTGAGAGACTCTTAACCACTTTCAATGTAAACACTGAGTTAGGTTTTTTGGAGTGTGGATCTCTGATTGTACTGCGTTTTCGGTCCCTATGTCTTCAATAAAAAGTAAAGGCTTGTTGAGAATTATATGTATCTTCCAAACCAAAAAGGAAATTTCTAATAATTTATTGACTGATTATTGTTGAATTACTAGTGCTAATATTATATGAATATACCTTTTCCTTCATTGTTTATAACAAATACAAGCCTTTTCTTTTGTTATAAGGACATAGGGTCGAATGAATATTTTATTATATATGATATTAAAATTAAAAATATCCGAGTCAATGCCGGGGTATGAACTCGGTAACTAGAGACTTCTAGCTCATAGCTCTCCGCTGGCGCTATTGACTCACTTGAGTAACACAAGAATATATCTTCATATCAATGCCTAGTAGCCTGCCTATTAAGAGAAATATTGTGCCGCATGCTTACTACTTTGACATTCCTATATGGTTACTCAAGCAATTATTCTTAATATTTTGTACGTATGTATGTACGTATGTCTAATTATATTTTGATCGGCGCCGTGAAATTGAAATGGGACTTTTGCGCCTAATATATATATCTATGTATTTTGAGCATACTTATTATTTAAATTCTTGACTGGTGCCATGCAACTCGTGTGCGTTGTGCACACACATTACATATATATATAACTTTAGATGTAATTTTGTTAGCCGTATGGTTGTGGCGTAGTTGCTGGCAGGCATCTTCGTTACAAGCATTAAAGCTTTTTTATGCTATCAGTTGCATCACGCATTGCTTGATGGATAGACCGCCTTTTTCCATCTTCTACCAATTCTCTGATTTGCTCGCCTAACTTGAGGAAATCAGACTTCTGATGTTTTAGTTTTTCGGTCGTCGTCTTCTTACTAGTTGACGGCGACTCGCGTACCTCCGTGGGTCCTGGCGATTGTGTTATGATTTCATTGTAATAAGGATCCCCACTCAAAGCCGTTATCAATGCTCGGGTGTGTAGTCACCTAAGGATCCCATGGTTATCTATGCAAGCAGTGAAGCCATGCAATGGGTTGAAACGAGCCCTTATGGGGTCTTGTGTTCAGAGCCAGATCAGTGTTAGACAGGAATTTTCATCTGTACCTACACCACTAACTTAATAGCGACGAAACATTGAGCGTACTTTGAGTCCTGCCAGGGTTTTAACGGGACGGGGACGCCGGTAGCATTAGCCTGAAAGCCATTTCAGCAAAATTTCACTCTCACCTACTCAGGTAACAGAATACTACAGACGTCAGCCCAAGAGTTGACAAATCAAGATGATGCTTCCAGTATACCATAATTAAGACCTTACTGGGCGCATTAAGACGTTCATTGAATGCCGCGCTCCCTCGTTTGCCGCGGCTTTTTCTCCGGGCGGGTTGGGAGTTATACCGCTCCTACTCGGTCGTCAGAGCCTCGGCGAGCTCGTTTTTCCATGCAAGATAGGTTGACAGTGACTTCTTCTCCGCTGTAACCCTGGCTAGGGCCCCTCACATGGTACTATCACCCGGGGCAGGTGAACCAAGGTTTGTTGACGTGGTTTTACTCCCCGGACTAGGGCCCGTGGGGTTGTCAGACCCAACACTCTACTTCAAGAGTGCCCTTGCAAGTCTGTAGAAACAGCTCTGCACACACTGGTACGTTCTATTGAACATTCCCTTCACCACATGGAGTACACAATGGTGGTATTCTTAGACATCGAAGGTGCTTTTAACAACATCAACACATCTGCGATTACGGACGCGCTAGTCTATGCATGAGCGGAGCACTTCGTACAACCCCCTTCGCCGCATTGGACATCCTGTTCGACCTTACACCACTCGACATTTACAGCAAGCAAGTAGCTGCTAGTTCGGCTATTCTCCTTAATGCTATTTCCCAGTGGTCGGTTCCTCCTCTATCCTAAATTTAGTCAGGATCCCAGAAAGCATAGACTACACCATTCCGCAACTTTATTTCAACAAAAACTTCGAGGTCACCTTGCCCTCCAGATCATTCTGGGACGAAGGCGCCTACCTGGAAGATGAACACATTCATTTTTACACAGACGGGTCAAAAACTGATGACGGAGTCGGCGGAGGTGTTTTCTCACAAAAGCTAAATCTTAGCCTAACTTTCCATCTTCCAAATCACTGTAGTGTTTTCCACGCTGAAATTATGGCAACCAGTGAAGCCATATCTTGGCTAAAGATAAACATCATATCCGCTAAGTATATCCGTATATTCTCGGATAGCCAAGCTGCACTGAAATCCCTTGAATAAGTCTCCACAAATTCAATTTTAGCTCTTAACTGCCGTTCATCTCTCGTGGAGATGGCGGAGCAGTTCAATATCCACCTGTGTTGGGTGCCGGGGCACAGGGACATTCCGGGTAACTGTATAGCTGACTCGCCAAGCAAGGAACTACACTACCCTTCTTACCTGAATATGGTTCCATAGGCATCCCAATCGCTACATGCAAATTCTTGTTAAAGCGGGATACTAACGTAAAAACTAACTGCAGGTGCTCAAAAGGATCCGAAACGCTCCAAGTGTTTGATCTCTCGAAAAAGTTCGCACATCGATGCTATTGTAGGTGTCATTACTGGACACTCTCTCATAGGCAGGCATGCAGCAAGACAGGGAGTGTTCTCGAATGACTTCTGCAGAAGTTGCATGGATAAGGAGGAGACCATCGTCCATCTTCTCTGTACTTATCCAGCTCTCTCCCAAAGGCGTAAACTCCATATGGGATCTTTCTTCTACAACGACACTAATTATCTCATCAACATCGACATTGGTAGTCTCTTACGCTGCAGATTCTTCCTGATCCGTGTGGTATCACAATGGACCATTACTGGTCTAAGTTTGTCGGTTCCACTGAACACAGAACACACAGGTAAATTCTTTTATATAACTCACCAACTAACATGTACATAAAAGTAGATAGTTCAAATGATATAAAAAACACATATAAGTACATACAAGTGTAACTCCATTTGTATAAGTACATACCAGTATAACTACTATTGGAAAGGCACCACATACAAGTATATACGAGTAAACTACATAATGGAATAGTACCACATATAGGTTAGGTAAGGTTGCGGTGGCAGCTAATGCTCACATGGACCATACGCGGTCCTTTGTGTTACTACAGGATCTTACACCTTTCCCCTTTTCAGAGGATCCATTCAGTGCTCTTAATGAATCGGTGTATATCTCGCACTTTACCGTTTTCGAGATCTGATAGGTTATTCATTAACCGCTTACCCAAGTGTTTGTGCCTTCTGTGCATTAGTGCCGGACATGAGCAGAGAAGATGCTCTATGGTCTCTTCCTCCTCCTCGTCCAAGCAACCTCTGCAGAAGTCATTATATTCGACACCCATCCTTCTCGCGTGTTTCCCTAGAAGGCAGTGTCCTGTCATTATCCCTACAACCGTTCTTAATTCACGTCTTTGTAAGGAGATAAGCGCATTTGAGCGCTTCAAGTCCAGCTTCGGCCAGACTTGTCTTGAAATATTACAAGTGTCGGTGTTTTCCCACCTTACATTTGTTATTGTTTCTGCCTTCTTCCGAAGCTCAAGTTTCAGTGTCGCGATAGGACTCCCCACCTCCGCCCTTTCCGGTAGCAGCTGGAGAGTCGTACCACGTCTAGCTAACTCGTCCGCCCTGCAGTTCCCCTCGACATCCGTGTGGCCTGGGACCCATATGATCCTTATATTGAACTGCTCACTCATCTCGTTAAGAGAGGAATGACAGCTCAACGCCACCTTAGATTTGAGTGAGACCGCTTCCAACGATTTTATGGCCGCTTGACTGTCCACATAAATGTTAATCTTTTTTGAGGATAATACATTATGCTTCAGCAAGCTCATTACCTCTTCAATCGCTATCACCTCAGCCTGGTATTCGCTGCAGCGATCAGGTAGACCGACTGAGATGCTTACTTTCAGCTTGTCACAGAAGACTCCTACTCCTACTTTACCGTCTAGTTTAGAGCCATCCGTGAAAAACTGTATTGTTTCGTTATCGGTTACGGATCCACTCTTCCAGTCTTCTCTGGTGGGTATTGTTGTCCGAAAACCTTTTTGAAAGCATAACATTGGTGTTATGTAATCTAGTTTCGTCAGCTCCTGCTTTAGCGATTTAGTTATGGTGGAGTGTCCTTTCTGAAGACTTCTCCACTGATTGACAGCTAACAGTCGCGTAGCCGTAATTGCCGCTTTCTGTTTGCCAAAGATGTCTAGTGGGATCAGGTGGAGCATAACCTCTAGAGCGCGAGTTTGTGTAGATCTCAGCGCCCCGCTTATAAGCATGCAGGCCGCTCTTTGTACCTTCCCCAATCTACTTGTATACGTGGTTTTTTCTAGCTGGCCACCATACGCCTACCCCATACAGTAGTATTGGTCTCACTACCGACGTGTAAAGCCAGTGTGCCAGCTTTGGTTTCAAGCCCCATTTTTACCAATGGCATTCTTGCACGAGTATAAAGCAATGTTAGCTTTATTAACTCTTTCTATTATATTAGGTTTCCAACTCAGTTTCCTGTCCAAGATTGTCCCCAGAAATCTTGCTTTATCAGAAAAAACTAAGGGAGTACCATTTAGTGTTGGAGGATCAACTGTTGGAATTTTATATTTCCTGGTGAAGAGGACAAGCTCTGTCTTATTCGGGTTGACGCCCAGACCGCTTTTATTTGCCCATTCTTTAACGAATAGGATGGCATTTTGCATAACCTCACTAATCGTTCTGAAGTATTTTCCTGAGACAGCTAACGCTACATCATCAGCATGCGCTACCACTTTTATCCCCTCTTCCTCCAGTTTCAACAGCAATTTGTTGATTACTATATTCCAGAGTAGAGGGGATAATACACCTCCTTGCGGTGTTCCTCTAACTGCCTGCCTTTTTAAGATGGAACCACCCAGCTCCGCACTAATAATCCTGCCTAGAAGCATATGATTAATTAGTTTGCTTGTAGGGTAGTCCACCTCTAGGTCTGCCAGTCCTTTACAGATTGCCTCTGTTTTAACGTTGTTGAACGCACCCTCGATATCCAAGAATGCTACTAGTTTATACTCCTGGGAGTATATTGATTTCTCAATTGTGCTTACTAAGGTGTGTAAGGCTGTGTATACAGACTTCCCCTTGCAGTAAGCATGTTGGGATTTTGCCCAACTGCTAGGTTTTACCTTAGCCCTTATATGAACATCTATCAATCTTTCCAGGGATTTCAAAAGAAAGGATGATAGATTTATAGGTCTCAGGTCTTTTGGGTAGCCATGTGAGCTTTTACCCGCCTTCGGTATAAAAACTACCTTGACTTCCTTCCAAGCCCTAGGATTGTACGTCAGCTTTATACACCCTGTGAAAATTGCCTCTAACCAAGGGAGTATACACTCCGAGTTATTCTGAATTTCCGCAGGGATTATCCCATCTGGGCCAGCTGATTTGAAGGGTTTGAAACCGCTATTGCCCACTGGATTCGCGTTTTGCTCGCGATCTCCTTCGTTTGAACCGATTGAGGTTCCAGATGTTGCCTGCTCATTTCTGAATCACATACCCGAGTTGAGTCAGGAAAGTGAGTCTCCATGAGCAGTTTCAACGATTCATCAATCGAGATCGTCCATGAACCATCCGGTTTTATTAAATAACTTGGAGTGGTTTTTGTCATAGAGAGAATCTTTCGTAGACGAGAGGTCTCCGAGGCCCCTTCCATCTTATCACAGAAGAGCCTCCAAGACGTCCTCTGCGCCTTTCTCAACTCCCTCTTATAGTTTCTGAGATGTTCTTTGTATGATTCCCAGTCCAGAGCCAGTCTCGTTCTTTTGGCTTTATTGAAAGCTTTCCTGCTTGCCTTCTGATAGGTCCCTAACTCCGCGGACCACCAAGTTGGCTTTTGTTTGCCCATTGGTTTTATCACAAGGCAGGCAGCATTTAAGGAGTGATTCATGGCACCTGTTACAGTATCTACCATTGTATCTATCTCCTCTATAGTGACTGGTGGCTTTGGAGCCACCGGTAGGAGTTTCCCTAGCATCTCCCTATAGATACCCCAGTTTGTCCTTTTCTTATTTATAAAGGACTCACGAAGGGCAGGTTTGATGTCTAGCTTGAAGATTAAATAGCGATGGTCCGAGAATGAGTGTTCTTATGCAACCTTCCATTCTCTTACCTTATACGCTATAAAGTTTGATACGAGAGTTACATCGAGTACTTCTCGCTTATTTTTTATTATGAAAGTGGGCTCTTGCCCAATATTACAAATAGCTAGGTTCGTATTCAATAAGTATTCAAAAAATGACTCACCTCTCTCATTTACGTCGGTGCTGCCCCATATTGTGTGATGAGCAATTGCATCACATCCTAGAATCGCACCAATTTTTCTATTCTCTGCCTCAGAGATGAGCTCCTCCAGTATTTTTGGTGGAGTCTGCTTTTATCGGTCCATATATGCAGAAACCAGCCAGAATTTTTCGTTTCCGACTTCAATGCTGGCCGCAGTTATATCACCGTCACTATATTGTGGTAAAAGGGATATATTCAAGTTAGTTTTACTCAGAATACAAGATCTGATATTCTCAGACTTACTTGAGTATAGGACTTTATACCCTTTAAGTCCGAGCCCACAGATCTTAGCTCCATTTATCCATGGCTCTTGGATTAGGACGAGATCTTCCCCCGTTTCTGCTAATCTAAGTAGAAGAGCTGCCGAAGCAGTTTTGGAATGGTGAAGGTTTATTTGAATTATGTTTAACATATTTATACTTACCTTCGCCCCATCGTTAGCATTCATGCTACCTTAGTCTCCGAGGATCCGCCGGCACATTCCGTCTCGTTCCCCTTCGACTCAATCACCGTCTTTTTGACAGCGCTCTCTTCAATGGAGTCCGACAAGTTTTCCTCGTCAGACTCCATGGCAAAGAGGTTGCCCATCCTCGATACCAATGAGGACTCGCTGCACCGACTCTCAGTCTCTAAGGCAAGCCCGATATCAACAGGGCAGTCGGGACCCCCGTGATCGGAATGGTCCACTCCTTTACCCTTGTTGACGTCGTCAGCCTTATAGACCTTGAGAGTTATCGACCCGAAACCGAAGTTGATAACTCCCTTAGTACTTGCAAGAGGAGCCAGGGATTCCTTGTTGATTACCATAGTTGATAATCTGAAGTTACCCTTAGCCTCCTCCTGCTTCACGATCTTCCAGTTTGATGCCGGAAGATCTGGGTTGCTGGCTGCGATTATCTCTACAACAGCTTTAGCGTCGGCAGGTTCGGTAGGCAGCCAGACGCGCGCTCTTGGCCTGCTAGGAATTTTTTCCCTGCTTACGGCCGCAAGCTTTGCTCCTGGCCACACCTCACCCACTTCGGCAATCGCTTTTTTGTAGAGATCAACCGATCTCTGATCTGAACACGCCGTCAGCTTGACGCGTCCCTGATGCCAACCTGCATCCCTGCAGGAAGGGGGAGGTCCCGGATTCTCTCTCAGGACCTTTAGGAAAATGGAGTTTAGCGCGTTGAACACCGACTTCCATTTTCCCGGCGTGATGCTCCCATCCTCTTGACTATTGTCAATGACGGCCAGCATCAGCCCGTGCTCTTTGACGATGTCACTAAACGATTTCGTCCTGTGCGTCTTAAGAGCCACCGGTGGAGTCTCCACTCGCACCTTAGCTCGCTTGCTGCTTCCGGCTTCAACCTCTTCCTGAGACCTTTGCCTTTTCGGCCCTAGGTCCTTGGCGGGGTTTTGTCCACCTTCCGCAGTCAGCTTCGCCCACGCTACGGACTCCTTCTGTCTTTTCGTTTGAAGGCCGCTCGACGATCCCGGTATCGTTTCTTCGTCGGCGGTATAGTGCGTGACCCGTTATCGGCTTCACTTTTGCTGGTGATGCTGGTCACTGGCCTATGGGCCTTAGGATCCAGTACCACCTTGGGTTTAGCGGCCGGGACCCCACCTTTACGGTTAGAGCCACTTGATACGCTTGTTTCCAGCTTTTGGTGAGTGATTGTCTCGTTTTGTTTCGGCATTTGGTTAGTGCCGGTCTCGGTTTTAGAAAAGAGTTTTTTATTGTGCTTCATTTTTATTCCCACGAGTGTCGGAGAAAGGGTGGTCCACCCGCGTAGAGATCCGAAATACGCGGGTAAGGTAGGATACATCTAGAGGCTACCAGGTATCTAGATGGCTCCGATAGAGACTGGGCTATTTATGGGCCCCCAGCCTGGTCGATCCTCGGCTCGGGTCGCATCACACCTTGATCCAGCCCATTTGTTGTCATTTAGCGTGACCCGCTCCGCACCTAGGTTTTGGAACTCACAACATCTGTCCGCAGCTAGAGGTGAGCCTAGGGCACCACACTCCAGTCACGGTCAGAGGACCCGGAGGCGACAACAATTACGAAGCAGTACCACATATAAGTTCCACATAATTTTATAGACAATATTATTAGTCATTATACAATATATTAGTTATTATAATTATTTTTATTGTTGGTGGGCTGAAAAGCCTTGACCACTGCGACCTTGAAATCTATTGTGCATCCTAGATATTTACCAGAATATGTGGAGGCTTAGTTCCTTTGAGAATGCCATTATATCTTCCAGGTCGATCGGTTTGACATTTTGACATGGAATTGTTTGAGCCTTGAGGTATTGAAATCTTTTCCTGGTTAGGGCGTCACATATGAAGAGTATGTGTTCTTGCGTTTCTTTTGCCCCGTTACAGAAGCGGCAGCGATCCGTTTGGGATTTTCCCTTTTTTATTAAGTGGCCGTTAAATGGGCCGTGTCCTGTTATATACCAGACAAGAGATCTGAGTGCATGACGGTTTAACTTAACTGCCTTGTTTATGTCTTTTATGTTGTATTTGAGAAGCTTTTTGGTTTGTCTCATCCCAACTGATGATTCCCATTCTGCTTCGATTGCGATATTTACGCACTCATTAATTTTGTTCTTGAGGTGGCTTGTTGAATAGGCAAGGCTTGGTTCGGGGTGAAAATTTTTTCTGCACTTTCTCTTGCACAGAGATCTGCTGCTTCGTTCTCTTCGATGCCTAAATGGCCTGGAGACCACATTAGGGTGATCTTGTTCGCAGTACAGCTCTACGTTGTTTTGGAGTTGAAAGCTGGGCCTTTTAATGCTAGCAATGCGGCCTGGTTGGCTTATGGGTTGGATTGGATCATGTAGATCTTGATTCTTTTAAATCTTCTTTTAATGCATTCGATGGTCCGGGCTTATTTTCTATGGCTGTTGTTTCTGCCCGGTTGGGGATTTTCCTAGGTGACATATAGGATTGCTGTCCTTGGTCTCTCATTTCTTTTGCTGTAAATCAGTTACCCAGTATGTTTGGGATTTTTTTCAGTTTTGGTCTATTGCTCTTGAATAAGAGCTATGTCGCAGTTTTTAACTGCAAAAAGCTGGCAGAAATTGGTAGTAGCTGATTGGGCTTATTTGTCTATCATGAGGGCCCTGTGTTGTTGAGCGGGAGGCTGTATGCTTCGTTGCAGCTAGGCCATGCTTTTTGGATTGTCTTACCTTGTTTTGTTTGTTTGCCCTATCGACCCTGTGTCCTGAGTGGTTGGATTTCTGTGGTCGGTCATCGGTCTTGATTTTAAAATTGGTGGTGACAGGGTAATGTTCTTGACTTTCGGTACGGCTGGGTTGCCCTAGTTTTAATGGCCCTTTGCTGGGTCAACTTTTCGCTGCTTCTTGTTTATTTCTGTTTTGTTATTTTTTCGGTCTGGAGTATACAGACCCAAAGAGCCAGTTTACTCTGTAGTCTGAGCCCTTCAGGTTCTCCGCTATTTTTGGCGAGGCTGAGACAGTAAGTGGGAGATAATTGTTTTCTCTGTCTTTGCGTGACAGAATCTTCCAATCTCGTTTCGTAGTTTGTTTGTTCTGGACCACTAGGCGCCTGCTTATTTTTTTATTTGTTTCGTTTCTACTATGCGGCAGAATAACGTAAAAGATTTGGGTTCTGCAGCCTAGGAAATTAGGGCTTATGCCATCTAATGGGAGCTCGGCTACTGCGTCCATTATGTGGTCTTGGATCTTTGACATCTGTATCATCTTCAGTTTGACATCGGGGAAGCGCTGGTCGGTAATGGTCAACCTGATGGCTTTTGTGATGTCACTGTTGTTGTTGTTTGAACCATTAAACTCCTATTTTGTTGTGTAATGTCCTTTTTTAATTCTTACAAACGGTTCCTGTTACACTGCCCTCGCAGTGTAGGCAACGTAAATACTTATTCCTGTGTTCTTCAATTTTGTTTTGGCTTTTAGAATTCTGCCCACATCTACACTGTTGTGCATTTGAACCACAATATTCGTGACCTTCTCACCAGCGTAAATTGTTCTTGCTGCTGTTATGTTTTTTTTTTCATTTCTTTTTCTTTCCATCTGTTCGGCTTGTCGTTCAGGATCGCTGCATCTCTCCTTCATTTACTTCATTTGGTCTTGCAGTATTTTGTTATCATTCTTCATTGCCTTTACCTCTACGTTGATCCCTTCTATGTCATATTTTGGAGTTTTGTAGCGAGTATAGCAGTCATTGTTGATTCAATCATCATATTCAAATCAATGATCTGCATATCTCCTACTGCTCCCCTAGAAGTTGGGTTATTATTGGGTTGGTCGTTCATTTTTGGGGAAATGTCTATCAGTCTCGTGTTTGACATCAGTGTTGTTATTGTTGCATTTTTCTTATTTGTGTGCGTTGGTGTTCGACGCACGCTCAAGGCGTTTGTTGCTTATTTTAATTTGTCTTTCAGCAATTATAAAGCGACTCCCTTGATTTTTTTTATACTTCGCATTCGTGTGCTTCTCAATGATATTATGGTTGCACTTTTTCAGTTTCTATTTGGTAAAATCAGTAAAAAGCCTCAAATAAGTACAGAGAAAAACTTTTAACTATCAACGGGCTACGATTCCGCGTTTCCAATCCTATTATTCTAACCATTTGCTCTTCAATAGTTTATGTTCTGTTATTTTTTTCATAGCTTATTTATCAGTGTTCATTGACAGTATTATGAAGGCGTTCTATGTCCGCATTGGAAGTATAATTGCTACATGATGTATAATGTATGTCTATATTTTCTTATTTAAGGTATTCTGTCATTGGTATTTCGTTATCTACAAATGTTTTCTTTATTTTTCCCTGTAGTGAAAATAATGTAATATTTTTGTTTTAAACTCTGTCCAAGTCCGTCCAATGATTTTGAGGATTTGTCGATAGTGGTAAGTAAAACTTGTTTTCCTTGGGTATAGAATACGTCAACGTGTATGACTTCGGTTGGTCTTTGAGGAGTTTCAGTGATTTTATAGAATGGTTTTGGAGGATATATGTCGTATTTTTCTAAAGTACAGATTTCGCAATTGTAAATGAACTGTGTAATTCTTTGTTTTAATTTAGGGTTGTAATATTACTTTTTAACTCTTCGAATACGACTTGAATGCCTCTATGGTTATTTTCTTTATGCTCTTTTTCTATTAGTTCTATAAGTGTTATTTCATCTTCAATATCATCTACGATCTTGAAGCATCTAATTATTCTGATTTGTTCCGAAAATATGTTTTTGTATATTTGGTGGATCTGATCAAATAACCTTTCGTATATAAGTAATGCGTTTAATCGGTTGGGGATAAAATGGTTTTTTTAAAATGATTGTGGCGATTTCGTTATCAATTGATTTGATTTGTACTCTAACATCGACAAAACAATGAAAAAAGTGAACTACGCTCTTCATTTGGTGCACCCGCTACTTAAAAGACGAAACGGTCTGTCCAACAACACCAGGCTGCTTATCTACAAGCAACTCATCAGGCCAGTGATAACCTATGGCTACCCCATATGGTTCACCGTCTCACCAACAACGATGAAGAAGATCTCCCTATTTGAAAGGAAGGTACTAAGGATCTGTACATGACTCTGGAGGGTGACAAACAGCTATAAGTTTGTGTCGACTACAAAACTATACGAAGCAGCAGGTCTGCTGCCAATAACTGATCATTTGTTCCGAATGGCGAGGAAATTCGTCGACGCATTGGAAACACATCCAAGTCCTGAGATGCAAGGACTGCGAATCGAGGAAATCGAGCCAAGTCACCGGTACATACACATAAGAGGATTCACTGATGCTAGATTCGATGACATCTTTAACAATCAAGAGGTCTCCTTCTACGAGAAGGCGGGCAACCAATATTACAGAGGCTGAAGTTCGCCCTGTTTATACGCCGCTTAATATTTTTCATTCTTATTTTATTTTAAAATTATTGTTTAGAATTTAATTCCCTTAAAAATAAACATGTAGTAGATTAAGTAGTAAAAAATAGTGTTTAAAAATAAACAATACCAAAAAAAAGACAATGTAAATACATCGGGCCCCGTTGAAGCCGACACATATTAATATTAGTTTTAAGTTTAGTTTTAAATCAAAATTGTATATTACTTTAATGTTTAATAAAAATATCTTAATCTAATCTGAATCTAATCTGATTTGATTTGTATTGACTTCCTAAGGTTCCCAAATATTTCAGTAGTTTTTATTTTGTAGTGACCGTGAATTTACCTTTTTAAATTCTCTATATTAACTTCACTTGCCCGTGGCTGGCTGGCCAAATCTTGTGATCAATTTTTAACCCACTTCCTACAGCCCGATTTTATTGAAATTTTGCACACATGTGTGTGTCTTCACTTTTTGTAAAAATTTGGAGCGATCGGCCCCTTGGGGACCCCAATATACAATTTTTAAATATCGCTATATCGCATCAGATCACGGCAAAGTCTGAGCTCTGTGCTTTTTGAGCAGCGCTGTTCGCTGCCGCTGCATCATTTGGTGAATGATTTTGCCACAAAACGAGCACGCAGTGTGTGTGTGTGTGTGTGTGTATCCCCGATTAGAGAATTTACAAGAAAAATTTTAATTTTTATGGGTTGTTTTTTTTATTATTATCTGATTTTTGAACATGTTAATAATGCCGTCACTGGTCTTATGTGTATTGTCTCTACTATCTACGTTAGTTTTTACAGTATTGATGTCTACTTTTTCTATTCTCGACAATGAATCTGCATTCCCATTAGTAAGGTAGTAAGTAAGGTCTAAAGTATTTAGTTGCCCAAACTATGGCTAGGAGTTCCTTCTCAATGGTGCTATAATTTATTTCGTGATCGTTTAGCGTACGACTGACATAGCATGTGGGGTGATTACTTTGGGATAAAATTGCAAAATTGCAATTGACTAGCGTCTGTGGTTAATGTAAATTCTCTATTGAAATTTTTAATAGGGTTTTTAGTGTGTCAAAACTGTTAATATATTGAGTGTCGTTAATGTTTAATTTGGCGTTTTTTTTCAAGTACCTTGTCATCGGTTTCGCTAGTAATGAATAGTCCTTTATGAATTTCCTTTAATAACCGGTTAATCCTAAAAATTGTTTGATTTGTTTTGTTTTCTTAGGAATAGGGAATTCAAGAACGCATTGAACTTTCTTGGGATTTGGTTTTATTCCTGTGTAACGTGTAACGATATGACCTAGGAATTCGGTTTCTTATTTCATAAATTCTGATTTATGTAATTGAACTTTAAGGTTTACATCTTTGAATAGTTGAAATATTTTTGTCAGGGAAAATATATGTTCTTGGGGTGAAGTTGAAAAAAGAATTATGTCGTCTAGATAGACAAGACATATTTTGTTAATGTATTCTTTAAGAATGTTATTCATTAGTCGTTGAAAAGTTGATGGGCGGTTTTTAATCCGAAAGGCATTCGTGTGAATTCATAATTCTCATTTTCGACAGTAAAAGCGGTTTTGTGAATATCTTCTTCTTCTATCTCGATTTTATAAAAGCCATTTGCTAAGTCTAATGTTGTAAAATATTGACATTTACCTAGTTTTCCAGTATTTCGTCTATGTTCGGGATAGGAAATTTGTCGTTGGTTGTTATTTCGTTCAGTTTTCTATAATCTACTACCAATCTCCGTTACTGATGTACACTGGCGTCTGCCATCTTAGGTACTACCCATATGGGTGCAGAATAAGGAGAGCAACTGGGTCTTCTTATTTTTTCTTATTTCTTCTTTACGGACGTATGGGTAACGATATGATTTTACGTATAATGGGATATTATTTCCTGTACGAATTTTGTGTTAAATGGCTTAAGTAAATGTTAAATCTGAATGTTCATTATAAAATATGTTTTCAAATTTAAAATTTTTTCACTAATTTTGTGATGTAAAATTTTTCTTCTTTGTTCATATGGTCGGTTCTTATTTGCTCTATTATTGGTACCTTAAAAATAGATTGGAAGTTATCTTTAACTCCATCTAAATATGGTTCTATATCATAGTCTTCTATGTTATATGTAGATACTTTTTCCAGTAGTTCCTTGTTCTTCTGTATAAATTATTTTATCAGAATTGCCATCAAATTGAAACCCCGTTGCTCTCAAGTCTGTTATTAGTTGATTACTCTTGTAATCAATAATAGCATTTAATCGTCTGAAAAGGTCATTTCCGATGAGACCGTTATAATAATTATGAAATTTGTAAATAAGAAAATCTGCTTTCTCATATGAATTTCCTAATTCGCTAACCAATGGTGTTCTTACTTTTTCCGTAATAGTAGCTTTACCGTTTAGTGTTTTTATCTCAGTTGGGTTAAAGGGAGGCGGTCAGCCATCAGCAGAAATAGCAGAAATAGGGGGAATAACAGAATGCTCTAGAATTGCATGTGGCCGTAACTATCTCTGACTGGTGGAAGTGCGATCAAACCTCCACGTGGTGGCCGCTGGTAATTTTCCTCCAATGCAGGAAAAGTTGAATGATCGGGCTAGTCCCTTCAAAGTAAGGTTGGCGCGAGGCCAAAAAAAATTATCATTACGGAACCCAAAATCAGCCTCGGATACACTGATGAACGACGACGACCACGGAAACGAAAACGGCTAAACGATTTAAGAATTTTCTCATGGAACGTACGCTCACTGTATAGAGCTCGAGCTGCACAGCAGCTAGCCGATGCCCTGTCCAAATATAATGCTGACTTAACAGCAATTCAGGAGATGCGGTGGACAGGGATTGGTGTCTTACAAAAATCAGAATATGACATATATTACAGCTGTCATGCAAGACATCATGTGCTCGGGGTGGGGTTTCTAGTTAGCAAAAGAATGAAACCCACCGTCATCGGCTTAAATGCAGTAAATGAACGGCTATGCACCCTTCGCGTGCGGGGCAAATTTAAAAACATAAGCCTCATAAACGTTCACACACCTACAGAGGATTCCCCAGATGATGAAAAAAAAGAATTCTTTGAATCAGTCGAACGGGAACTCCATGCCTGCCCTCAGTATGATGTAAAAATCATTCTGTGGGATATGAATGCTAAAATAGGTAGGGAGCCAGTATTCATGCCCAAACTATGGCTAGGAGTTCCTTCTCAATGGTGCTATAATTTATTTCGTGATCGTTTAGCGTACGACTGACATAGCATGTGGGGTGATTACTTTGGGATAAAATTGCAAAATTGCAATTGACTAGCGTCTGTGGTAAATGTAAATTCTCTATTGAAATCGGGGTACTGAAGTATAGTATCATTTTTTAATAGGGTTTTTAGTGTGTCAAAATTGTTAATATATTGAGTGTCGTTAATGTTTAATTTGGCGTTTTTTTTTTCAAGTACCTTGTCATCGGTTTCGCTAGTAATGAATAGTCCTTTATGAATTTCCTTTAATAACCGGTTAATCCTAAAAATTGTTTGATTTGTTTTGTTTTCTTAGGAATAGGGAATTCAAGAACGCATTGAACTTTCTTGGGATTTGGTTTTATTCCTGTGTAACGTGTAACGATATGACCTAGGAATTCGGTTTCTTATTTCAAAAATTCTGATTTATGTAATTGAACTTTAAGGTTTACATCTTTGAATAGTTGAAATATTTTTGTCAGGGAAAATATATGTTCTTGGGGTGAAGTTGAAAAAAGAATTATGTCGTCTAGATAGACAAGACATATTTTGTTAATGTATTCTTTAAGAATGTTATTCATTAGTCGTTGAAAAGTTGATGGGCGGTTTTTAATCCGAAAGGCATTCGTGTGAATTCATAATGCTCATTTTCGACAGTAAAAGCGGTTTTGTGAATCTCTTCTTCTTCTATCTCGATTTTATAAAAGCCATTTGCTAAGTCTAATGTTGTAAAATATTGACATTTACCTAGTTTTCCAGTATTTCGTCTATGTTCGGGATAGAAAATTTGTCGTTGGTTGTTATTTCGTTCAGTTTTCTATAATCTACTACCAATCTCCGTTACTGATGTACACTGGCGTCTGCAATCTTAGGTACTATCCATTTTATGGGTTGTTTTTTTTATTATTATCTGATTTTTGAACATGTTAATAATGCCGTCACTGGTCTTATGTGTATTGTCTCTACTATCTACGTTAGTTTTTACAGTATTGATGTCTACTTTTTCTATTCTCGACAATGAATCTGCATTCCCATTAGTAAGGTAGTAAGTAAGGTCTAAAGTATTTAGTTGCCCAAACTATGGCTAGGAGTTCCTTCTCAATGGTGCTATAATTTATTTCGTGATCGTTTAGCGTACGACTGACATAGCATGTGGGGTGATTACTTTGGGATAAAATTGCAAAATTGCAATTGACTAGCGTCTGTGGTTAATGTAAATTCTCTATTAAAATTTTTAATAGGGTTTTTAGTGTGTCAAAACTGTTAATATATTGAGTGTCGTTAATGTTTAATTTGGCGTTTTTTTTTTCAAGTACCTTGTCATCGGTTTCGCTAGTAATGAATAGTCCTTTATGAATTTCCTTTAATAACCGGTTAATCCTAAAAATTGTTTGATTTGTTTTGTTTTCTTAGGAATAGGGAATTCAAGAACGCATTGAACTTTCTTGGGATTTGGTTTTATTCCTGTGTAACGTGTAACGATATGACCTAGGAATTCGGTTTCTTATTTCATAAATTCTGATTTATGTAATTGAACTTTAAGGTTTACATCTTTGAATAGTTGAAATATTTTTGTCAGGGAAAATATATGTTCTTGGGGTGAAGTTGAAAAAAGAATTATGTCGTCTAGATAGACAAGACATATTTTGTTAATGTATTCTTTAAGAATGTTATTCATTAGTCGTTGAAAAGTTGATGGGCGGTTTTTAATCCGAAAGGCATTCGTGTGAATTCATAATTCTCATTTTCGACAGTAAAAGCGGTTTTGTGAATATCTTCTTCTTCTATCTCGATTTTATAAAAGCCATTTGCTAAGTCTAATGTTGTAAAATATTGACATTTACCTAGTTTTCCAGTATTTCGTCTATGTTCGGGATAGGAAATTTGTCGTTGGTTGTTATTTCGTTCAGTTTTCTATAATCTACTACCAATCTCCGTTACTGATGTACACTGGCGTCTGCCATCTTAGGTACTACCCATATGGGTGCAGAATAAGGAGAGCAACTGGGTCTTCTTATTTTTTCTTATTTCTTCTTTACGGACGTATGGGTAACGATATGATTTTACGTATAATGGGATATTATTTCCTGTACGAATTTTGTGTTAAATGGCTTAAGTAAATGTTAAATCTGAATGTTCATTATAAAATATGTTTTCAAATTTAAAATTTTTTCACTAATTTTGTGATGTAAAATTTTTCTTCTTTGTTCATATGGTCGGTTCTTATTTGCTCTATTATTGGTACCTTAAAAATAGATTGGAAGTTATCTTTAACTCCATCTAAATATGGTTCTATATCATAGTCTTCTATGTTATATGTAGATACTTTTTCCAGTAGTTCCTTGTTCTTCTGTATAAATTATTTTATCAGAATTGCCATCAAATTGAAACCCCGTTGCTCTCAAGTCTGTTATTAGTTGATTACTCTTGTAATCAATAATAGCATTTAATCGTCTGAAAAGGTCATTTCCGATGAGACCGTTATAATAATTATGAAATTTGTAAATAAGAAAATCTGCTTTCTCATATGAATTTCCTAATTCGCTAACCAATGGTGTTCTTACTTTTTCCGTAATAGTAGCTTTACCGTTTAGTGTTTTTATCTCAGTTGGGTTAAAGGGAGGCGGTCAGCCATCAGCAGAAATAGCAGAAATAGGGGGAATAACAGAATGCTCTAGAATTGCATGTGGCCGTAACTATCTCTGACTGGTGGAAGTGCGATCAAACCTCCACGTGGTGGCCGCTGGTAATTTTCCTCCAATGCAGGAAAAGTTGAATGATCGGGCTAGTCCCTTCAAAGTAAGGTTGGCGCGAGGCCAAAAAAAATTATCATTACGGAACCCAAAATCAGCCTCGGATACACTGATGAACGACGACGACCACGGAAACGAAAACGGCTAAACGATTTAAGAATTTTCTCATGGAACGTACGCTCACTGTATAGAGCTCGAGCTGCACAGCAGCTAGCCGATGCCCTGTCCAAATATAATGCTGACTTAACAGCAATTCAGGAGATGCGGTGGACAGGGATTGGTGTCTTACAAAAATCAGAATATGACATATATTACAGCTGTCATGCAAGACATCATGTGCTCGGGGTGGGGTTTCTAGTTAGCAAAAGAATGAAACCCACCGTCATCGGCTTAAATGCAGTAAATGAACGGCTATGCACCCTTCGCGTGCGGGGCAAATTTAAAAACATAAGCCTCATAAACATTCACACACCTACAGAGGATTCCCCAGATGATGAAAAAAAAGAATTCTTTGAATCAGTCGAACGGGAACTCCATGCCTGCCCTCAGTATGATGTAAAAATCATTCTGTGGGATATGAATGCTAAAATAGGTAGGGAGCCAGTATTCATGCCCAAACTATGGCTAGGAGTTCCTTCTCAATGGTGCTATAATTTATTTCGTGATCGTTTAGCGTACGACTGACATAGCATGTGGGGTGATTACTTTGGGATAAAATTGCAAAATTGCAATTGACTAGCGTCTGTGGTAAATGTAAATTCTCTATTGAAATCGGGGTACTGAAGTATAGTATCATTTTTTAATAGGGTTTTTAGTGTGTCAAAATTGTTAATATATTGAGTGTCGTTAATGTTTAATTTGGCGTTTTTTTTTTCAAGTACCTTGTCAACGGTTTCGCTAGTAATGAATAGTCCTTTATGAATTTCCTTTAATAACCGGTTAATCCTAAAAATTGTTTGATTTGTTTTGTTTTCTTAGGAATAGGGAATTCAAGAACGCATTGAACTTTCTTGGGATTTGGTTTTATTCCTGTGTAACGTGTAACGATATGACCTAGGAATTCGGTTTCTTATTTCAAAAATTCTGATTTATGTAATTGAACTTTAAGGTTTACATCTTTGAATAGTTGAAATATTTTTGTCAGGGAAAATATATGTTCTTGGGGTGAAGTTGAAAAAAGAATTATGTCGTCTAGATAGACAAGACATATTTTGTTAATGTATTCTTTAAGAATGTTATTCATTAGTCGTTGAAAAGTTGATGGGCGGTTTTTAATCCGAAAGGCATTCGTGTGAATTCATAATGCTCATTTTCGACAGTAAAAGCGGTTTTGTGAATCTCTTCTTCTTCTATCTCGATTTTATAAAAGCCATTTGCTAAGTCTAATGTTGTAAAATATTGACATTTACCTAGTTTTCCAGTATTTCGTCTATGTTCGGGATAGGAAATTTGTCGTTGGTTGTTATTTCGTTCAGTTTTCTATAATCTACTACCAATCTCCGTTACTGATGTACACTGGCGTCTGCAATCTTAGGTACTATCCATATGGGTGCAGAATAAGGAGAGCAACTGGGTCTTCTTATTTTTTCTTATTTCTTCTTTACGGACGTATGGGTAACGATATGATTTTACGTATAATGGGATATTATTTCCTGTACGAATTAAGTGTTAAATGGCTTAAGTAAATGTTAAATCTGAATGTTCATTATAAAATATGTTTTCAAATTTCAAATTTTTTCACTAATTTTGTAATGTTAAATTTTTCTTCTTTGTTCATATGGTCGGTTCTTATTTGCTCTATTATTGGTACCTTAAAAATAGATTGGAAGTTATCTTTAACTCCATCTAAATATGGTTCTATATCATAGTTATGTCTATGTTATATGTAGATACTTTTTCCAGTAGTTCCTTGTTCTTCTGAATAAATTATTTTATCAGAATTGCCATCAAATTGAAACCCCGTTGCTCTCAAGTCTGTTATTAGTTGATTACTCTTGTAATCAATAATAGCATTTAATCGTCTGAAAAGGTCATTTCCGATGAGACCGTTATAATAATTATGAAATTTGTAAATAAGAAAATCTGCTTTCTCATATGAATTTCCTAATTCGCTAACCAATGGTGTTCTTACTTTTTCCGTAATAGTAGCTTTACCGTTTAGTGTTTTTATCCCAGTTGGGTTAAAGGGAGGCGGTCAGCCATCAGCAGAAATAGGGGGAATAACAGAATGCTCTAGAATTGCATGTGGCCGTAACTATCTCTGACTGGTGGAAGTGTGATCAAACCTCCACGTGGTGGCCGCTGGTAATTTTCCTCCAATGCAGGAAAAGCTGAATGATCGGGCTTGTCCCTTCAAAGTAAGGTTGGCGCGAGGCCAAAAAAAAATTATTATTACGGAACCCAAAATCAGCCTCGGATACACTGACTGGTGGACAGGGAATGGTGTCTTACAAAAATCAGAATATGACATATATTACAGCTGTCATGCAAGACATCATGTACTCGGGGTGGGGTTTCTAGTTAGCAAAAGAATGAAACCCACCGTTATCGGCTTAAATGCAGTAAATGAACGGCTATGCACCCTTCGCGTGCGGGGCAAATTTAAAAACATAAGCCTCATAAACGTTCACCCACCTACAGAGGATTCCCCAGATGATGAAAAAGAAGAATTCTTTGAATCAGTCGAACGAACGGGCATGGAGTCCTGCCCTCAGTATGATGTAAAAATCATTCTGGGGGATATGAATGCTAAAATAGGTAGGGAGCCAGTATTCAGGCAGTACATTGGCACCCATAGCTTACACGAGAACACTAATGACAATGGACAACCAGTCGTAGAGATGGCAGCAAGCAATAATTTGGTCGTTGCGAGTACAAGGTTTGCGCGTAAAAATATCCACAAAGCCACCTGGGTATCGCCCGATGGAGCCACTCGCAACCAGATAGACCACGTGTTGATAGACCGCCGCCACAACCCGAACCTGATGACGGTACGAACGTACCGAGGTGCCAACGTCGACTCGGACCACTATCTTGTTGGTATGGTGCTCCGAGCGCGGATTGCATCATCACGGAAGACTGCATCCACGAATCAGATTCGAGTCAACACGGCTGCCCTTCGCAATGAAGAGACCAGAAACAACTACGGTCAAGCGATAGGACTCGCCCTAAATGCAGGGAGAGTAAGTCCTGGGGCTGAGATGTCGGGCGTAGAAGAGAAATGGACACGCCTTCAGAATACTGTCATTAGTACTGCTGACTCCATCTTAGGCAGTAGTCTTATAGATCGAAACGACTGGTTCGATAACGAATGTAAGCTAGCGACTGAACGTAAGAATGTTGCGTACCGAGCAATGCAACAATCTCATAGAACGCAGGCACGCGAAGATGAATATAAAGAGCTCAGAAGATATGAAAAAACAGTTCACCGGCGAAAGAAAGGAGCCTGGGAGAAGAATCTCGTCCGTGAGCTGGAACAGTACAGAGAGCAAGGACCGCACCAGGCGCGGAAGTTCTACCAAAGATTCCGCGGTATATACACCGCGTTGCACATATTGCAAGGACAAATAGGGTAATCTGATCGCCGATTTTAAAGGCATCTTAGAGCGATGGGAAGAGCACTTTCATGAGTTGCTAAATGGCCAGCTAACTGAGGAATTTGAGGCTCCATCAATGACCGAAGATCATACTATGCTGCCGCCACCAAGCATAGTCGAAGTTAGCAGAGCGATAAATCGGCTCAAAAATAATAAGGCCCCGGGATCTGATGGGATCCCAGCGGAACTGATAAAAATAGGAGGCCCCACATTACACCAAGCAATTCATGAAATAATAGTGCAAGTATGGGAAGAAGAAGTTATGCCAGAAGACTGGCGAAGAGGCATTCTATGCCCCATACATAAGAAAGGAGATATTACAACCTGCAGCAATTATCGTGGTATAACATTGTTGAGTACCGCGTATAAGATTTTCTCCTCTATCCTTCAAGACAGGATAGCCCCATACGCTAAAGTCATCATTGGTCCATACCAGTGTGGCTTCATCCCAGGCAAATCAACAACTGATCATATTTACACCCTAAGGCAGGTGATGGAAAAATGTCTAGAGTTGCAAAACTCACTATACTATCTTTTTATAGACTTTAAAGCCGCCTATGATTGCATAGTAAGAGTAGAACTTTATGAAGCCATGAGAGAATTCGGCATCCCAAATAAACTGACACGACTATGTAGGTTGACCATGGCCAATGTTATAAGCCAAGTAAAAATATCCGGATCACTATTAAGCCCATTCAACATCTATAACGGGCTCCGACAAGGAGATGGACTGGCCTGCGTTCTCTTCAACCTGGCGTTGGAGAAAGTGATCCGAGACTCTGACGTAACGGCGAGAGGAACAATCCTCTATAAGTCCATTCAGATACTGGCTTACGCAGACGATATTGACATCGTCATACCAGTACTTACATATGCTTAGCAAAAAGCATTCTGACCTCTTAGCCGAGTTCGAGAGAAAAGTCTTACGGAGAATTGTTGGCCCCGTATGTGAGGCAGGACGATTCCGGAGACAAATGATAATAATGATGAGATCTACAAGCGTTACCGTGATGTCGACATCGTGAAGAAAATTAAGCTCGGTAGGCTTCGGTGGGCAGGACACCTAGCTCGCAAGAGCGAAGAGGATCCTGCCCGGAAAGTCCTTTGCAGAAGGATTTATGGAACACGACAGCGAGGCCGGCCAAGCCTACGCTGGAAGGATGGCGTAGACCAGGACGCCCAGAGTTTAGGGATGCCAAACTGGATGACATCGGCTCGAAATCGGGAACGGTGGAGAGACTTTGCGGGAGGCCAGGACCGGACCCCGGTTATAGAGCCAAATATGATGATGATGGGTTAAAGGGAATTTTCCTCTTAGGATCACATAGATGAGGATTGATTATGTAATGGGTAGCTCCAGAATCAAGTATAAATTTAAGGGGCCTTGTTTTAGATTTTATAATTATAAAGGGAATATTCCGTCCGAGGCTGCTGATTAAAAATTCCCCTTTTTGCCATCCTTAGGGCTTCTGCTTCGACGAAGTTTTTTCTTTTATTTCTACATAGCTCCTTGTATTCCTTGTTTCCATCGATGTATAAGTTCTTGAAGGTATTGACGACTGAATTACGGAACACTCTAAGCCAGGCGAATCTCGCATTCCTTGTTCGAACCACTTCTATCTGCACCGGTCTCAGCGGTTCTTATTTTGTCCGGTGATTGGATAAGATGCCTTGATAGCCTCTATTTGTCTTTTATAGGAAAGAGCGTTAACCTTTTTCTAAAACAGTTTAGGAAGGAGCTTCATATTTCTGATCTCGTAATTTTTGTTGTTTTTCATTTGAAAAGTTATAACTATTGGTAGATGATCTGAGTATGGCACCTGTTCAACTTTTAAATCTGTTACATGCGAATTCCATTCTCCACCAATAAGTGTATAATCGATCACTAAAGTTCCTTGATGACTCACAAAAGTATATTCCCCACTCTTATCCGACTCACTCGTTCCATTCAAAATCCTCAGTCCAAAAGATTGGCAGAATTATAGCACGTTCAAGCCTCTGGTGTTACGCAAATCATCTTTTGATGCATGAACTATTCCGGTGCTAGTGCTTTCAAATCCAGCTTCACTACCAGTTATAGCACTACCACCATTAGATTTGTATTGTCTTTGTACTGTGCTAAACTTTGCAGTTTATCATAGACACGTTCCTAATAGTTGCAGTTGACGTAGGTTGAGGTTATCCAAAACTCCGTATTTTCAAATCTAACATTTCTCCCGTCACATGGCAAAACGCCTTAAACGCTATTAAGCTGTTTTTGAAATTATTCGCTTATTAGCATCAGAAATCCCTACTCTTTTCATCAATACCAAAAATATCTTTCTATCTCTTTCCGTTACCGAGATTATTTAGTGGCAAAACGCCTTATTTGCATAAAAATCAAAATGTGTAACGGGCAAAATAATTTAATGGATCTTAAAATGTAAAAAATGTTGCCTTGGTATCGAGTTTAATAAATCATTGAATGACAGAAAGACTTTTTAGCCATTAAGTCCTTTTGCTTATTAGTATGACTTATACATTTTATAAAATGAACGATGGCAAAACGCCTTACTGCAGTTTAAGGCGCTACAATTGTGTTTATTTCCTGGTGTTATAAGAAATATATTTGGTAAATCACCTTATAAGACAATAAGGCGATTTACCGCAGAACATAAAATCATTTTTTGGCGCTATTTTAAACCGTTTTTCTCCTAACATCCAATAAGTGCGCGAAACTTCGCGGCGAAAGTCACGCATTTAAAATGCTGGGAAAACTAACTAATTTCTGTCAAGGAACTAGATATTATACCAGAGTCGAAATATATCCGATCTGCCTACAGCTTCACAAGAAAACAAAAATGTAAATGCTAATTTTGATGCAGAAGAGCGCAATGCATTATTTGAAGGTAAATTGTTTAGAAATAAGATATATTGAAAGGTATATTATATTTTTTAGATTATAATATAACGAATTTGGAAACAGCAATTTATAATGCTCCAATTATTAACCACTGTTCTATGGAAGTGGAAAATGCTATTTTAGAAAACGGTGAACATGAAAAATGAATTTTATTGAACTATTTATTTTTTTTAATAAGGCAAAACCCTCTAATGAATATTGATGTTTTTTTGTTTAGACTTTTCGTTTTAATATTTGTTTGTACATAATGTCAAAATGCCTTAGAGAATCTTAGGGCTTTTTGCCAGTTTCATGTCAATATGATTTTAAAAAAACAACCCATAAAAATTAAAACTTTTCTTGTAAATTCTCTAATCGGGGATACACACACAGTCACACACAAACTCACTGCGTGCTCGTTTTGTGGCAAAATCATTCACCAAATGACGCAGCGGCAGCGAACAGCGCTGCTCACAAAGCACAGAGCTCAGACTTTGCCGTGGTCTGATGCGATATAGCGATATTTAAAAATTGTATATTGGGGTCCCCGATCGCTCCAAATTTTTAAAAAAAGTGTTTTCCATCGAAGACACACATGTGTGCAAAATTTCAATAAAATCGGGCCTTGGGAAGTAGGTTAAAAATTGATCGCAAGATTCCATGACACACAAATCCATAAATCCACAAACAAACCCACAAACCCACAAACAAACGGGCAAGTGAAGTTAATATAGAGAATTTAAAAATGAATCGTGGTTTGTTCGGATGCTTAAAACATGAAAACGGCTGGACCAAATTGGATACTTCCTTCTGCGAGCTTGTTCGTAATTGCTACGCGAAGGTTGTAGAGTTGATTCAGCCCCGCTAGGTGGCGCTGGTATCGGTTTTTTTTCTGAAAATTCTTATTTATGGAACGATTTGGCTCAAATTTTCACCATATAATATTTAAATAAAAAGAAAGTCGTTGACAAAATTTGGACCCGATAGGTGGCACCGGTGTCGTTTTTTTCCGAAAATTCTTATTTATGGAACGATTTGGCTCAATATCACACCATAAAATATTTAAATAAAAAGAAAGTCGTTGACAAAATTTGGACCCGATAGGTGGCGCTGGTGTCATTTTTTTCCCCGAAAATTCTTATTTATGGAACGATTTGGCTCAAATTCACACAATATAATAATTAAATAAAAAGAAAGTCGTTGACAAAATTTGGACCCGATAGGTGGCGCTGGGGTGGAAAATGTAGTTTTCCCTGTATATAAGATAAAGAATATTCGAACAAGTGTAAATTTTTTGCCTGTATAAGAATCGATTCTATAGTTTTCTGGATTGGTGAGTTGGTTAGTTATTGGGGTGTAAGTGGGCGTGGCGTCAGTTGTCGGGAGGTCAGTGGGATGGTGCAGCCGGGAAACACGGGTGTAAGTGGGCGTGGCGTCAGTGGTCGGGAGGCCAGTGCCGGGGGTCAGTAGGATGGGGCAGCCCGGAAACGCGGGTGTAAGTGGGCGTGACGTCAGTGGGCGGGTAGCTAAGCGCCCGGGAACAGCTAGTCTAATATATAAAAATGGTGTCTGTAATGATTGGGATAGCCTTTCTCAGGAACCAAACATCGCAGGAAGCTAAAATTTTCACCATAGATTAGGATTTTAGCTGTTTGGGTTTTTGTTTTGGTTTGAACTGCTAAGTGGCGCTGTTGTCAAAATATAACGGTTTTTTTGTTTCTCAGCAACGAACCATCTTAGGAACTTCAGATTTTAACCATAGGTTTGTTTCGTTGCTATTTGGGTTTTGGACCTGATGGATGGCGCTGTTTCCAAGATATAACGGTTTTTAAATTCTCTATATTAACTTCCGGTGCACGTGGCTGGCTGGCTGGTCAGATTTTCTGATCAATTTTTAACCCACTTCCCATAGCCCGATTTTATCGAAATTTTGCACAAATGTATATTTCCGGTGACAATACGGCTATTGCATATTTTTTAACTAGACGGCTTTACAATTAAAAACGTTTCTTGGAACTACATACTCCGCCAAAATGATGATCCCAAGAATTCCATTGTCCTCTGTGATTGGCGCCTGGCACTCACTGCTGTCGCTGCGATCGCTTGTGTTTGCACCATAAGTGGATCTGGTGGAACCTGTTTCAGCTGTCGTTGTTACATTCAAACTGTCACCCACAATCTGCTGCAGAACTGTCATTACATTATCAGCAACAGCTTCACACATAAGACTATTGTTTTTGTCGAAATAAAATGTCTTATTCTCTACTTCAAGTTTTTGACCACAAATTTAAACCTTTAAGCAAAATTTACATTTGAGGCGTGCGAGACAAAGTGAACGGGCCGATTATAGTTAAATTGAAGTTGTGGTTAGCCAGAAGAGATTGACACTACATGAATGTTATAGTTATTTTATAGTAACATGGGAAATGTTATCAATAGCATTATGGTAACATTGAAAAATATACTTCTTCTCTCGTCTGGCTAAACACGGTTTCTATTTAACAGCCGTCCTGCTCATTTCTTCTCGCACGGCTCAAATGTAAATCAAGCGTTAAACTCCTATTTTGTTGTGTAATGTCCTTTTTTAATTCGTACAAACTTTTCCTGTGTTGTCGCGCCCTTGCAGTGAAGTCAACGTGCATACTTATTCCTGTATTCTTCAATTTTGTTTTGGCTTTTAGAATCCTGCCCACATCGACATCTTCACTGTTCTGCATTTGATCCACAACATTCGTGACCTTCTCACCAGCTGTTATTTGAATCGCGTCCGCTGACTCCAGTAAGTCTAAGCATAGTGATTTTGCCTTCTCTGATGCGTTTATGTCATTTTGTGTTGGGCTATGCACTACATTTTTTTCATTTCCAACGCAAAGATTTTAACGTTTCTGGTTGGCTTCGCTGAAAGTAACGTTAAGAAGGTTCCTCCCCTTCTTGTATCGAACTCAAACAACTACGTATGTTAAGCACGTTATTTCTAAACAGAATAAAATGGGGAGAACAATAGAGAAGGATTAAACGCTTCCAAAACCCAATTCTACCTCCTTTCGAATAAGCGAGTCGTAAACCCATAGCTATTTTCCATGAGTTGCATTTGCTTTGAGAAAACTGCAAAACCCGCGATTCTCAGTATGTGCGTTAATATAAGCTTTGTTGGAATAGCTACATATTCTCCGTCGCCAAAAATGTCGCGAAATGTTTAGATTTTCTAACAACATGGAAGAAATATTTTAATGACTCGGATCTGGCTATTTATAAAGCCGTTTATTTGGACCCAACCCTAGTACAACTGTCAATCTGGTCAACAGTCACATCTGGTCAGTTGTACCTAAAACAAAACAACCTTGCATATGTTAAAACTTATCGGTGATTTAAACATTGCGACACTGATAGATTCGCTCCTAAATCGCAGGAATGATTCGTTATTTTAACTGTTTTATCGCTTATAACACCAGCGGTGCTCACGAAAAAGTAGCCAGTTACAAACCGCCTCTAAATGAATTCAACAGCAATACTCATGGCACTTTAAAGCTCATCGTCATCAGTTTACTATTAGGCTCATTTTCAGATGTACAGTTAATAGATTCATTCTTTAGCCGTACAACACGTGTCTGGAATGTTTTACCAAGCTCTGTTTTAAGAGCTCAGTACAAACAAACTAAATGATTGCATTTGGTTTTCTGATTGTACTTTTTTATTAAAGATCGAATTTCGTTATGAGCAATATAATAATGTTAAGAATCACTTTTTTTTATATTTAAACTTACTGCCAAGGGAAAACTCCCTGAATGACTTGCGCCACGGCAATAAGGTGGGCTAAACCATTTATTAAAATTAAAATTAAAAATGAAATCGAAGAAATGTTATTTACAATATATCACATTCCTCACGTTTGTAGCCGGTTTCGATTTATTTTCTCGGAATTCTCCCGGATTCATTGAAAAAAGCCAAAGGAAAAAAGATCACGAAAATAAAATGACATGAGTCTAAATGCTTAATGAACGCATCATGGTCAGGGAAAACTACAAAAAACCTTGACCAAGAAAATATTAATTTTTTTTTATGAATTTATGCGATAGACAGACAACTTTTATCGTTTTGTGTACTAATTAGATTTTTTCTGAAGAACATAAATAGACAACTGTGCATTTTTTTATTTTAATATATCGACAGCAGGTATAATTGCAATTTCTTTGCGAATCGATAACATAGTTTTCCGAAGAATATTAATAGCTAGATGCCAATAGGACTTACTCCCATCGCCGTAAATCCGGCGAATTCTATAATCAACAATCATTATAAATATATACGGAATGCGGATCGGGGATTTGTTTTAATATAGGTCCTACCTCATAAAAAGTAAAATATTTATATTTTCTTTATTTGTACATAATATGATGTAAAAATATTATATCTACTTTTGTTATCCAGTAACTTTATTGTTTTTCTATTTTTTGTGAATAAAGTAACATTTACATTTCCTCTTTGCAAAGGAAATCTACTTTAGTGCGGCCATTTCACTTTTTTGGTGCACGATTATTAAAAGGAAAATTTATATTCCGTAAAATCATGAAAAACTTCATTAAATGGGTAATAAATAACAAAAAAAATAATAATAACAATACTTTTATTTTTACATTGTATTTTTTGGTTATAATCGTTAAATTATTAACCCAGATCGGATGTACTTCCGTTGCAATAATATCAGAAAATTGTACAATCGACATTATTAGAAGTTATTTCAGCACACAACACCATCATATAAAGAATGCAAAGTAACTGACTAGTTAATTCGATTTTCGTTCTATTTGCAAATGCAATGTGCTATTAGATACCTTATATTCGCATACTTGTTTTGTGCGGTTGTATGGAACTTAGTTTCGTTTTATTACATTCTAGTGTTCTGTTAACTGAGATGCGAGAACCGCTACTAAAAAACTTTAAAAACAAGAAAAAAGAGACAAGGTAGATAACTCGTTTTGTTTGTTAACTTTAAAAATCATTTCCATTTATTTTTGTTAATAATGTAAAAATAAAAACAAAGAATAGGACTTTTAGTATTTAAATATAAAACATGCATTTTATATCTGAAAGCACAATCGCCTTTATTTGAATTTTAGTAAATATATTTGTGTTTATATTGTTTTCTATGGTTATACGAAAATGTTTCTTTCGGTTTTATGAGGCAAGTATCCATACAGCTGAGGTTTTAAATGTGCTGTGATGATTGAACGATATATGTTTAAATAAACATGAAGGTAGACAAAATGCTTTAATGTACACACAAAAAATGTAGCTTAATTTGATTCAGCTTACATGTTTTGTGAAATACATAAACATAAATTCGTATGTAAAAACTTGCTGCTGCTAGTTACATAATTGAACAAGGCATTGCACAACACAGTGGCAAACAGACAGGAACAACAGCACCGCCTGACTTAGTTTTGGTTTTAGATTTGTATCCTGATTCATATTCATACATTCCTGAAGCCTTTGCGTATCTGCCCTGAAATAAAAATAAAAATTTGCTGTCTTTAATAAACCAAAATCACACGTACTTGTGCCGAATAAGCAGCACCACTTTCTTCGCGTTTGGACAACCATTCATGACCCGGTGGATAATATACTTCTTGACCGGCTTTGTTAACACTGGGAATTTTTTGTTGGTTTGGAGACGCAATGGCAGTCTCGACTTCTTTTTTAATTCGATGACGTGTTTCTACAATCGGTTTGTCGTAGTGTCCCTTAAGTAAAAAATAAAAAACGAGTACATAAATGAATATAATGATGTACACATGAGTTTCGTATACTGACATTTCCTAAAGTTTCCATTAGTTCATTCAATTGAGCTGGCGGATTTGCATCTGTGTTATCTAATCCATCAAATGGTAATGGTCCTGATCGCGAAGATGGTGCACCATAATCGGGGCCTTGACGTGAATTTAGTGTCGAAGTAGAATTTTTGTAAGTTAAATTAGACGTATTGGTTGTATAAGGATATTTATCGTTCCCGGAAAAAGATGGAGACAGTTTCCGTAGCGAATCATTTTGTCCATTTTTCCCTGGGGACATTGTGTTTACTATACCAGACGACACATGGTAGTAATAATTATTATTTGAGGGGCTTGAAGAATATTGCAAATTTTGTGGATATGAGACATATGGATCTTGTGAATTACTTTGGTTAAGTGTGAAATGCGGGATGTGCGGAGAATTACGATATTCTTGTAACGGCTGAACATTTTGTGGAAACAACGGAACAGGTTGAATATGATTTTGCGTGCTATGCTCAGTTGTATTTGTTTTATAAATAATTGTCTTTGTTGATAGTGGCAAACCATCATTTTTAGCTGTTACTTCCCTGGTGTCTTTAACCTCATATACTTGGTTTGCTACCAAAGGTCTGTGCATATTATTTGATCCATTTGCAGTAGCATAGCTTTCGGTATTAAAAACAACAGTTTGTGGTGTATCTAACTCCTGATGTGTTTCATGGTTAGTCGCATTACTTTTGTATAACAGTGTACGAGTATTAATAACACTGGAATCAGCTGGTATTTCATAGGTATATGTACGAACTGTAGTTGTCACCTTAGTTCCTGGTATTGGCAAAATATCATCGGATAGAGTTAAACTTTTTACGTCGTTCTCAAGAAGTGATGGCACTAATTCAGTTTCAGTATTGCTGTTGTATAATTTGTTGGATAAACTTTTGCTTTCATAAGTATTGTTTGAAATATTTCTACCTAAAAATTATATTAAAAATATTTGTTAAAAATAAAAATATTCTAATGGGTCGGTCATTATTCTTTTGTACTTGAGCTATGGGCAACATTCTTCTGATATTCATCTTTTTGAATTGTACTTGTTCTTTCAGGGGAAAATCGATTGATTTTTTGTGTGTTATATTGAGTTATATTTTTTAATTCAATTGGATAAGTAGAACCTAATTTCTCCGACTGGAAAATCTGTGTATTCTTGGTCATTGTTCCGGTAGGTTCGCTATTGTAAAATAAAAAAATAATAATTAGGTACACAATGATATTTTAAATGACTTAAACAAATTTTTTTAGTAAACGTTAGGTTTTCAGCATTTACTTAAATATATATTCAATTGTTAAATAAGATAAACAACATCTATTTGTTAAATTTACTGTAAAATATTGTTACGAAATTTAGGCTTACTAAATGTTCGTAATGAATTATGCAAAATAAAACACTATACAAGTTAGTTTATTCGCAAATTACAGCTTTTATTCCAAAAAGCAAAAGTTCACACTGGTGATTACTTTTAAATTACACATATAACAGTTGTATTTACAATTTTTAAGGCCGGATCAGAACGGCGAATTTAGAAGCTTTCCGTGACACGTTATTACTCTCGGAACGTTTGTCACCCATTCGCGACAGGTGGGACACCGTGAAAGTGAAAAATACTTTTGGTGTTACTGGGATTCGAACCACGAACCCCTGCTAAGTAACCGCGCGAGTTACATGCCCATCGCCACCCTAAGTTATACCTACATATATATACGAATAATATATTTAGCAAAAGCAATCGAATTCTCTTAAACTATATACAATACTTGCAAGATAAGCAATTCTTTCATTTTTGTTATTTCAATAAACACTATGATCAAAATTAATATTCACACTTCCTACTATGGACAAAAGCAATAGACAAATAACAAAGCTTATCTATTGATCTCGCTCTAATATAAGAATGCACAAAATAAACAACCACGATCACATCATTTGCCCTTATCCAAAAAAACAAATAAAACCCAATTGACACAATACTATTTAAAAAAAACAAAAAATTCAAAAACCACAATATTTTCCTTATCTCTACTACAAAACCTAAACATACACTCAAACTATCTCAACATAAGACAACAGAAACCAATCATATCATTATTTTAAGTTCAAGAATGTTAATTTGTTAAATGTTTTTGGTCATCACGATTCATTAAAAATCTGGTTATCAAAACGTAAAGACGTGTGTTTTATTTTTAAACTCTCTGCAACAAATATAACTGGCGCAGTCGTTAGTTCGGTGACGGTTCAGTAAATCTAAGTGAAAAAAAAAATTCAAACAACTAAAGTATTTAAAAAAAAATAAACTGATAAGTGAACCGTGGATCTCGACCCTTTATCACCGAAAAGAACCAAGTAAAAAAAAAAAAAAAAAAAAAAGAAACAGAAGATCGAAAAAAGAAAACAGTCCTCCTGATTTTTGGGTGCATGTGAGTTAAAGATACTTAAAATTTATTTATTGTATGCAATTTTATTTTATTTTTAACCTCAAACAAAATATAGAATATAGATATTAAACTATAAGTCAATTAAAAACTTAAACGAAAACGTAAATTATATTACAATTACATAAAAATAAATACATATATATATGTATATATATTAAAATATATTCCTACATTCGATGTGACTTTTATTTGTTCTGCCGGTTTAAAGATATACGTAAATGACAAAATCACAAAAAGACAAACCATCGAGACTCATTCCGTATATTTTGCGAAATTTACCTAACAGACTACGAACAGATCCCAAATTACCTGAACAATTAAGCAATTTTTTCGGCTCCTCTTGCTCAAGTTTAAATTCAAGTTCGAATTCTGAAACCATGACTTCTGAACAAAACACATCTGATTCTCAAAATGTACCTCTTAATACAAACGATATTTTCAATTCGCTAAGGATCCCTGATGCAATCAAGGACCTACCCAAATTCGATGGTAACCCGAGGTTACTGTACGAATTCCTCAATAACGTCGAAGAAATTTTACTATACATAAGAGGAACCGACAGAACCCTTTACGGCCAAATCCTTTTGAGGGCCATAAGGAACAAAATAGAGGGACAGGCTAATGAAATTTTAAATATGTATGGGACTCCTCTAATATGGGATAATATAAAAGAACACCTGATACTCCATTATTCTGATAAGAGAAGCGAGACTTCTCTTATTAGAGATTTACATGGACTACGACAAACCAACAAGTCAGTCGAATCATTTTATGGGGAAGTCATTGAGATACAATCAGCTTTATGTAACAACATCCTTATTCATGAACGTGATAATATCGTTATAAAAGCTAAAAAAGAATTATACGCCGAAATGTGCCTTAACTCTTTTCTCAGCAGCTTAAATGAGCCACTTGGCTCAAGAGTCAGGGCTATGAGACCAGATTCTTTAGCCATTGCCTTAGCATATTGCATCAAGGAACAAAACATTTCGTACCAAAGAGTGGCCAGAACCTCGCCTTTTAATAATCCCACATACCAAAATCCCAAACCATATTATTCACGCCAAAGTTATACCCCATATCGCCAGCCTAATGAGGAACAGTACTACTACAGAAATCTAGAACTCCGCTCTAATAACAATAATTTTAGAACCCGAACTGTAAATTACACAAATCCATATTTCAGGTCAAGCTACAACACACAATCGAACAATTTTAACAATAAAAGACCTTTCATCAATAGAAATCCCTACCCCGAAATTAAGCAAAGTCCAAGCCAACAAACAAAGAACCCGAATTTCAACGTACATGAAATTACGAATCCTGACACAAAAACTGTCCAAAATTCCGAAATAAATAAACCACAAGTCAGTTCATTTCAGCAATTAGACGGATACTTTAACTCCGATCCCACTAACATCGACGAAAAGGAAAATTTTTCCTTTTCAGCCTCGAGGAAACAACAGGCTACTTAGACCCAAAAACTCACCCAACCACACTTCCTTTTATTAACATATCTTCTCCCTTTGACAGACCCTTGAGCTTTCTCTTGGACACAGGTGCATCAGCGTCCTTTATCAACCCAGAATACATACCACATGAAGAACTTCTTCATTGTGACCCTGTTACGATAACAACGGTATTCAAGAAATATCAACTAAAAACTCAAGCTAATATTAAAATATTCAAAGAATTCAATCAACAGGGTCTCCTTAAATTCCTTATATTTAAATTCCATAATTTCTTTAATGGCCTTCTCGGCTTAGATACACCGTTGCAATTAAACGCTAAAATTGATCTTGAAAATAAGATCCCTGTCACGAAGAACTCTGTCATCGACATTCACCTTAAACAAAATAAATCATCAGACATTTTAAAAGTCCCAGCTCCGTCCAAGATTCTAGCAAAACTACCTGTAGATAACTTAAATGGTAGCATAATTATAAACACCATAGAACTTAAACCTGATATATTTATATCACAAGGCATCTACAGAGCAATTAACGGCTACAGCACCATCGAGATAACAAACTACTCACAATGCGACGAAAATATACTTTTGGAAGACTAATTACAATCAACAGAGTACAAACCAGAGGAATACTTAGAACTAAACAATCTGCATACTACACTAAAAGAACAAAAACACTAAGAGGAATATAGCACATCTACTTCGCACCGATCACCTGAACAGCGAAGAGAAGAATCAACTTCTAAAAGTGTGTAAACAGTACAATGACATCATATACATCGAAGGAGAGAAACTTACCTTTTCCAATCAAATCAAACACCAGATTAACACAACTGACGACGTACCTATCTATATGAAATCTTATAGATATCCATATATACACAAACAGGAAGTACAGGACCAGATTGCGAAAATGTTGGAACAAGGAATAATCCGCCAGAGCTACTCCCCTTGGAGCTCACCTGTGTGGATAGTACCAAAAAAATCGGACACCAGTGGGAAACAAAAATAGAGACTCGTTATTGACTATAGAAAAGTCAATGAGAAAACAGTCTCAGACAGGTATCCGATTCCAAACATCAGTGAAATACTAGACAAGCTAGGTAGATGCGTGTATTTCACTACCCTCGATTTAGCAAGCGGTTTTCACCAAATTGAAATGAGCCCAGCTCACATTCCCAAAACCGCATTCACAGTAGAAGGTGGGCATTATGAATACCTCAGGATGCCATTTGGGATGAAAAACGCCCCATCCACTTTCCAACGAGTAATGGATAACGTCCTCAAAGAACTGGTTGGTAAAATTTGTCTCGTCTATTTTGACGATATCATTATCTATTCCACATCCCTTCAGGAACATATTGAGAGCATCAGAATGGTTTTCGATAGATTACGTGAGTCCAACCTTAAAATTCAAATGGACAAGTGCGAATTTTTGCAACATGAATTGCATTTCTAGGGTACATAATCACTCCTGAAGGTATTAAACCGAACCCAAATAAAATTGAGGCTATAAAAGAATTTCCACCCCCTAAGACTAACAAGGAAATTAAATCCTTCCTCGGGCTAATAAATTACTATAGGAAATTCATTAAAGACTTAGCAAGATTAACTAAGCCACTCACAAATCGACTTAAAAAGGGAGCTGATCAATCTATAGACCAAAATTATATAGAGGCATTCCAAACATGCAAAAACCTTCTTACAAATGACCCAATCTTAGTCCACCCCGACTTCTCAAAACCTTTCATCGTTACTACGGATGCTAGTAACTACGCAATGGGTGCAATTCTGTCTCAAGGCAGAATCGGAAGTGATAAACCCATCTGTTTCGCAAGCCGAACTCTTTCCTCCTCTGAATGTAACTATTCAACTATAGAAAAAGAACTTCTTGCAATTGTCTGGGCGACAAAGTACTTCAGACCGTACCTCTTCGGAAGAAATTTTCAGATAGTCACGGACCATAAACCATTAATGTGGCTTATGAACCTTCGAGAACCAAATTCAAAATTAGTAAGATGGCGCTTGAAACTGTCAGAATTTGAGTTCGAGATTGTTTACAAAAAAGGAAAGGCAAATACCAATGCCGACGCCTTAAGCCGTATCAAACTTAATAATCCAGAAAAAACTATTTACGAAATATTCAATAACAACGAAGACCTTCAAACAGTACACAGTGCCCAGGAAAACTTAAACGATGGAATCCCGATATCAGAGAAACCGCTAAACGAATTTAATTTGTAAGCCATACTAGAAATTAATGACAAAAGTTCCCCAATGATTGTCGAAACAATCTTCAAAAATAGACAAAGACGAACTATACGAAGAATGACTTACGACGAAAATACCATAATATTTATACTCAAGAAATTTTTTCCACCCAGAAAACAAACAGCTGTTTACACTACCGACGAAATTTTTTCTCTCTTACACACAACCTTTTCTAAATATTTTTCCCGAAATAAGAACCTCCGTTTAATAAGATGTACCGAGATCCTTAAAGACATCCGAAAACCAGATGAGCAAGATCAGATTATACGTGACTACCACGACCGATCAAATCATAGAGGTATAACCGAAACACACCTTCACTTAAAACGTGAATATTATTTCCCTAACATGAAAGAGAAAATCGCGAAAACCTTAAGCTATTGCGATCATTGCAAAACGTTGAAATATGATCGGAGCCCTCCAAAGATCCAATATGTCCGACCTGAAAATCCTCTTAAACCCTTAGATATTCTGCACTTGGACATATATACCATAAATAACAACCAAATACTTACAATTATAGATAAGTTTTCCAGATTTGCATGTGGATACTCTCTCAACTGCAGAGAAAGTGTTACCATACTTAAACACTTTAAACATTACATAAGCCTTTACGGCATTCCCCAAAAGATTATATGCGATCAGGGTTCTGAATTCATCGCGAACATATTCCAAGACTATTGTAAACAACATAAAATTACCCTCCATTTCACTTCCTTCCAACAAACTTCTAGTAATTCAATAGTAGAAAGACTTCATTCAACTCTTACAGAAATCTATAGGGTCATCTATACAAAAAGAAAGGAAGAAAAACTAAAAATTGAACACGTAGAAATTTTATCAGAAACCACAACAACTTATAATAACTCTATACATTCTGTTACGAAACACACACCGTATGAACTATTTTTCGGTAGACCATATAAATTTCTCAAAACACTTAAATTCTCCAACGAACATGAGTACCTTCTTAAATTAAATGAATTTATTAGTAACATCTAGCCTAAAATTAAAGAAAAAGTTGATACCATAGCAAAAACAAGGACTGACAAACTAAACAATAACAGGGAAAAACCTGAAGACTTAGAAGCCGAAAACACAGTTTTTCGCAGAGAATCTAGACGAAATAAACTCACGCCTAGATTTTCTAATCAAAAAGTAAAACAAAATAATAAATTAACAATAATTACCCAGAACAACAAAAAACTACATAAAAGTAGAATCAGACGGAAGACAAAACACAATAGTAACTATTTCTGAAATATTTATTTATCTATATATCTACCTATTTATCTATATATCTACCTATGTATCTATATATCTACCTATGTATCTATATATCTACCTATTTATCTATATATCTACCTATACCCTCCTTTCTCTATCTCAACTCTGAAGCGTAGTATGTTAAGAAACCCTTAATCTCATAACCATTTAATGAGAAATTAGTGCATTTGAAGAATATCCAAGGCATATGGATAGAGATTATTCAATAAAAAAAAAATCTGAATACTTAACCAAGGAATATGGTTATTATTCAAATATAATAAAAAAAAGGGAAAGGGAACCAAAAAAAAAAAAGAAATCTGAATACTTAACCAAGGAATATGGTTATTATTCAAATATAATAAAGAAAAGGGAAGGGGAAACAAAAAAAAAAAAAGAAATCTGAATACTTAACCAAGGAATATGGTTATTATTCAAATATAATAAAGAAAAGGGAAGGGGAAACAAAAAAAAAAAAAAGAAATCTGAATACTTAACCAAGGAATATGGTTATTATTCAAATATAATAAAGAAAAGGGAAGGGGAAAAAAAAAAATTTGAATACTTAACCAAGGAATATGGTTATTATTCAAATACAATAAAAAAAAGGGAAAGGGAACCAAAAAAAAAAAAAAATCTGAATACTTAACCAAGGAATATGGTTATTATTCAAATATAATAAAGAAAAGGGAAGGGGAAACAAAAAAAAAGAAATCTGAATACTTAACCAAGGAATATGGTTATTATTCAAATATAATAGAGAAAAGGGAAGGGGAACCAAAAAAAAAAGAAATCTGAATACTTAACCAAGGAATATGGTTATTATTCAAATATAATAAAGAAAAGGGAAGGGGAACCAAAAAAAAATCTGAATACTTAACCAAGGAATATGGTTATTATTCAAATATAATAAAAAAAAGGAAAAGGGAACCAAAAAAAAAAAAAAATCTGAATACTTAACCAAGGAATATGGTTATTATTCAAATATAATAAAGAAAAGGGAAGGGGAAACAAAAAAAAAATTTGAATACTTAACCAAGGAATATGGTTATTATTCAAATATAATAAAAAAAAGGGAAAGGGAACCAAAAAAAAAAAAAGAAATCTGAATACTTAACCAAGGAATATGGTTATTATTCAAATATAATAAAGAAAAGGGAAGGGGAAACAAAAAAAAAAAAGAAATCTGAATACTTAACCAAGGAATATGGTTATTATTCAAATATAATAAAGAAAAGGGAAGGGGAACCAAAAAAAAAAGAAATCTGAATACTTAACCAAGGAATATGGTTATTATTCAAATATAATAAAGAAAAGGGAAGGGGAACCAAAAAAAAAAGAAATCTGAATACTTAACCAAGGAATATGGTTATTATTCAAATATAATAAAGAAAAGGGAAGGGGAAACAAAAAAAAAAGAAATCTGAATACTTAACCAAGGAATATGGTTATTATTCAAATATAATAAAGAAAAGGGAAGGGGAACCAAAAAAAAAAAGAAATCTGAATACTTAACCAAGGAATATGGTTATTATTCAAATATAATAAAGAAAAGGGAAGGGGAACCAAAAAAAAAAGAAATCTGAATACTTAACCAAGGAATATGGTTATTATTCAAATATAATAAAGAAAAGGGAAGGGGAACCAAAAAAAAAAAGAAATCTGAATACTTAACCAAGGAATATGGTTATTATTCAAATATAATAAAGAAAAGGGAAGGGGAAACAAAAAAAAAAGAAATCTGAATACTTAACCAAGGAATATGGTTATTATTCAAATATAATAAAGAAAAGGGAAGGGGAAACAAAAAAAAAAGAAATCTGAATACTTAACCAAGGAATATGGTTATTATTCAAATATAATAAAGAAAAGGGAAGGGGAACCAAAAAAAAAAATAAATCTGAATACTTAACCAAGGAATATGGTTATTATTCAAATATAATAAAGAAAAGGGAAGGGGAAACAAAAAAAAAGAAATCTGAATACTTAACCAAGGAATATGGTTATTATTCAAATATAATAAAGAAAAGGGAAGGGGAACCAAAAAAAAAAAAAATTTGAATACTTAACCAAGGAATATGGTTATTATTCAAATATAATAAAGAAAAGGGAAGGGGAAACAAAAAAAAAATTTGAATACTTAACCAAGGAATATGGTTATTATTCAAATATAATAAAGAAAAGGGAAGGGGAAACAAAAAAAAATTTGAATACTTAACCAAGGAATATGGTTATTATTCAAATATAATAAAGAAAAGGGAAGGGGAAACAAAAAAAAAATTTGAATACTTAACCAAGGAATATGGTTATTATTCAAATATAATAAAGAAAAGGGAAGGGGAACCAAAAAAAAAAAAGAAATCTGAATACTTAACCAAGGAATATGGTTATTATTCAAATATAATAAAGAAAAGGGAAGGGGAACCAAAAAAAAAAAAATTTGAATACTTAACCAAGGAATATGGTTATTATTCAAATATAATAAAGAAAAGGGAAGGGGAACCAAAAAAAAAAAAAGAAATCTGAATACTTAACCAAGGAATATGGTTATTATTCAAATATAATAAAGAAAAGGGAAGGGGAAACAAAAAAAAAAGAAATCTGAATACTTAACCAAGGAATATGGTTATTATTCAAATATAATAAAGAAAAGGGAAGGGGAAACAAAAAAAAAAGAAATCTGAATACTTAACCAAGGAATATGGTTATTATTCAAATATAATAAAGATAAGGGAAGGGGAACCAAAAAAAAAAAGAAATCTGAATACTTAACCAAGGAATATGGTTATTATTCAAATATAATAAAAAAAAAGGGAAAGGGAACCAAAAAAAAAGAAATCTGAATACTTAACCAAGGAATATGGTTATTATTCAAATATAATAAAGAAAAGGGAAGGGGAAACAAAAAAAAAAGAAATCTGAATACTTAACCAAGGAATATGGTTATTATTCAAATATAATAAAGATAAGGGAAGGGGAACCAAAAAAAAAAAGAAATCTGAATACTTAACCAAGGAATATGGTTATTATTCAAATATAATAAAAAAAAAGGGAAAGGGAACCAAAAAAAAAGAAATCTGAATACTTAACCAAGGAATATGGTTATTATTCAAATATAATAAAGAAAAGGGAAGGGGAACCAAAAAAAAAAAAGAAATCTGAATACTTAACCAAGGAATATGGTTATTATTCAAATATAATAAAGAAAAGGGAAGGGGAAACTAAAAAAAAATTGAATAATTAACCAAGGAATATGGTTATTATTCAAATATAATAAAAAAAAAGGGAAAGGGAACCAAAAAAAAAGAAATCTGAATACTTAACCAAGGAATATGGTTATTATTCAAATATAATAAAAAAAAAGGGAAAGGGAACCAAAAAAAAAGAAATCTGAATACTTAACCAAGGAATATGGTTATTATTCAAATATAATAAAGATAAGGGAAGGGGAACCAAAAAAAAAAAAAGAAATCTGAATACTTAACCAAGGAATATGGTTATTATTCAAATATAATAAAAAAAAAGGGAAAGGGAACCAAAAAAAAAGAAATCTGAATACTTAACCAAGGAATATGGTTATTATTCAAATATAATAAAGATAAGGGAAGGGGAACCAAAAAAAAAAAGAAATCTGAATACTTAACCAAGGAATATGGTTATTATTCAAATATAATAAAAAAAAAGGGAAAGGGAACCAAAAAAAAAGAAATCTGAATACTTAACCAAGGAATATGGTTATTATTCAAATATAATAAAGAAAAGGGAAGGGGAAACAAAAAAAAAAGAAATCTGAATACTTAACCAAGGAATATGGTTATTATTCAAATATAATAAAGATAAGGGAAGGGGAACCAAAAAAAAAAAGAAATCTGAATACTTAACCAAGGAATATGGTTATTATTCAAATATAATAAAAAAAAAGGGAAAGGGAACCAAAAAAAAAGAAATCTGAATACTTAACCAAGGAATATGGTTATTATTCAAATATAATAAAGAAAAGGGAAGGGGAACCAAAAAAAAAAAAGAAATCTGAATACTTAACCAAGGAATATGGTTATTATTCAAATATAATAAAGAAAAGGGAAGGGGAAACAAAAAAAAAAGAAATCTGAATACTTAACCAAGGAATATGGTTATTATTCAAATATAATAAAGATAAGGGAAGGGGAACCAAAAAAAAAAAGAAATCTGAATACTTAACCAAGGAATATGGTTATTATTCAAATATAATAAAAAAAAAGGGAAAGGGAACCAAAAAAAAAGAAATCTGAATACTTAACCAAGGAATATGGTTATTATTCAAATATAATAAAGAAAAGGGAAGGGGAACCAAAAAAAAAAAAGAAATCTGAATACTTAACCAAGGAATATGGTTATTATTCAAATATAATAAAAAAAAAGGGAAAGGGAACCAAAAAAAAAGAAATCTGAATACTTAACCAAGGAATATGGTTATTATTCAAATATAATAAAGAAAAGGGAAGGGGAACCAAAAAAAAAAAAGAAATCTGAATACTTAACCAAGGAATATGGTTATTATTCAAATATAATAAAGATAAGGGAAGGGGAACCAAAAAAAAAAAGAAATCTGAATACTTAACCAAGGAATATGGTTATTATTCAAATATAATAAAAAAAAAGGGAAAGGGAACCAAAAAAAAAGAAATCTGAATACTTAACCAAGGAATATGGTTATTATTCAAATATAATAAAGAAAAGGGAAGGGGAAACAAAAAAAAAAGAAATCTGAATACTTAACCAAGGAATATGGTTATTATTCAAATATAATAAAGATAAGGGAAGGGGAACCAAAAAAAAAAAGATATCTGAATACTTAACCAAGGAATATGGTTATTATTCAAATATAATAAAAAAAAAGGGAAAGGGAACCAAAAAAAAAGAAATCTGAATACTTAACCAAGGAATATGGTTATTATTCAAATATAATAAAGATAAGGGAAGGGGAACCAAAAAAAAAAAAAGAAATCTGAATACTTAACCAAGGAATATGGTTATTATTCAAATATAATAAAAAAAAAGGGAAAGGGAACCAAAAAAAAAGAAATCTGAATACTTAACCAAGGAATATGGTTATTATTCAAATATAATAAAGATAAGGGAAGGGGAACCAAAAAAAAAAAGAAATCTGAATACTTAACCAAGGAATATGGTTATTATTCAAATATAATAAAAAAAAAGGGAAAGGGAACCAAAAAAAAAGAAATCTGAATACTTAACCAAGGAATATGGTTATTATTCAAATATAATAAAGAAAAGGGAAGGGGAAACAAAAAAAAAAGAAATCTGAATACTTAACCAAGGAATATGGTTATTATTCAAATATAATAAAGATAAGGGAAGGGGAACCAAAAAAAAAAAGAAATCTGAATACTTAACCAAGGAATATGGTTATTATTCAAATATAATAAAAAAAAAGGGAAAGGGAACCAAAAAAAAAGAAATCTGAATACTTAACCAAGGAATATGGTTATTATTCAAATATAATAAAGAAAAGGGAAGGGGAACCAAAAAAAAAAAAGAAATCTGAATACTTAACCAAGGAATATGGTTATTATTCAAATATAATAAAGAAAAGGGAAGGGGAAACAAAAAAAAAAGAAATCTGAATACTTAACCAAGGAATATGGTTATTATTCAAATATAATAAAGATAAGGGAAGGGGAACCAAAAAAAAAAAGAAATCTGAATACTTAACCAAGGAATATGGTTATTATTCAAATATAATAAAAAAAAAGGGAAAGGGAACCAAAAAAAAAGAAATCTGAATACTTAACCAAGGAATATGGTTATTATTCAAATATAATAAAGAAAAGGGAAGGGGAACCAAAAAAAAAAAAGAAATCTGAATACTTAACCAAGGAATATGGTTATTATTCAAATATAATAAAGAAAAGGGAAGGGGAAACTAAAAAAAAATTGAATAATTAACCAAGCAATATGGTTATTATTCAAATATAATAACAAAAAAAACAACCCATAAAAATTAAAATTTTTCTTGTAAATTCTCTAATCGGGGATACACACACACACACACTGCGTGCTCGTTTTGTGGCAAAATCATTAACAAATGACGCAGCGGCAGCAAACAGCGCTGCTCACAAAGCACAGAGCTCAGACTTTGCCGTGATCTGATGCGATATAGCGATATTTAAAAATTGTATATTGGGATCCCCAAGCGGCCGATCGCTCCAAATTTTTACAAAAAGTGTTTTCCATCGAAGACACACATGTGTACAAAATTTAAAGAAAATCGGGTAAATTTTGTAAAATATTTGTATGAGAGCCCCCCGACCTCGCGGCTCGAGGGGCCTCAAATTTTAATAGAAAGTGTTGTCTTGGGAGATATACTGTGTGCAAAATTTCAATAAAATCGGGCTGTAGGAAGTGGGTTAAAAATTGATCACAAGATTTGGCCAGCCAGCCAGCCAGCCAGCCAGCCAGCCAGCCACGGGCAAGTGAAGTTAATATAGAGAATTTAAAAAAGGGGAAGGGCTATTTTAGATTTAAGCTAAAAAAATTAGTTGCACAAAATCTCTTTAACTAATCCTTCTTTAATGCTTCAACCATCCATTTTCGTTTTTGTAGCATCCTTCCTCTTTCCTTTCCACTTCAATTAGGATTCTCAAGAGTTATTACAAACTATTCCAACCTTATACACAATACCTAAATCAAATCAGTTTTAATATAGACTTATTAACGGACCATATTTCTGATATAGCAGAAACATTGATTTTAAGCAAACTAGACATAACCCCAAAGTGTTTACTTAACGCAAAAGAATTAGAACTAATACATCGAAAAATTTCAAGCCCAAGGCATACATACTTCATCTACAGAACAAATATACGAACTTTTAAAATAACGAGGCTATTATAACGGCATAAAAAATAAAACATAATTTTAATGTATTAATACCAAATTTTTCCAATAAAAAAAAAACACTCAATGTACCATATTTTACTAGTGCCAATAAGCCGGACAAAATTGTTAATTAGTAAACCTTTCATTGCATACAACAATAAATACATCCAATATTATAGTAGAACTTGCCCCAAAACAGGAGTGACTTACTTCTGCACGACACCGGAGTTCCAGGAAGAAACAGATAAATCTAAATGTCTTGGGAAACTGATGCCAAACGAAGCAGCACATTGCGGATTTAATGACGAATGAAAAATTGAAACCATCTCACAACCTCAACCAAATTTTATACTATTCCCTAATTTTCCCAAAGTTTTGTTCAACTCTTCTTGCAGCACAAAAACAGGTCTATTAGAAGGAACAGCACTTTTGCATTTCAAAGGATGCAACATTGAAGTCAATGACACCACCTATGAGGACAACTCTTCAGTCGTTTGTGACGAAGTACACCTGTCTCCGATTCCCAACAACAATGTTTATCCCACCCACGTGAACGAAGTATTGAATCTCCAAAGGATAAACGACTTAATCACCGAACAACAGTTAACATCCCTACACACCACAACCAAAATCCTACATTACGTGTCAACAACATCTTCTGCTGCAATCATTGCCATCACAATAATAATCATTGTCATCATCTACAAATTTAAGAATATCAGAACGCAGATAAATTATTCACCAAACCTTCTATCTTTCGTTCCAGCACAAAAATCTTCATTTTGGCCGTCGTTCTAATATAAGGGGGGAGGAGTTACATGCCCATCGCCACCCTAAGTTATACCTACATATATATACATATATAGGGTTTTTCAATACTTCAACTTTTTTTTTGAATAAAACACAAACTGTTCGACTTTTGAACTAACTTTTTTTTTTATTAACGAATTTGAACATATACATATGATACATTTAAGTATGAAACTCGATTTCTTTTGCATGACCACCGCGTGCACGTTTTACGAAGTCCAATCTTTGAACCAAAAATATGGCCCAATGACGCCGCCGGCATGTAATCCGCACCAAACAGTGACTTTTTCGGGATGCAACGGTGCCTCATGAATCACGTGTGGGTTGCTTTCTGCCCAGTAACGCATATTTTGCTTGTTGACAAATCCTTCTAGCCAAAAGTGAGCCTCATCGTTAAATGGACCGTAAAATGGCCGTAATGCTCTTAAAGTAGCGGCAACAGAACGATTATTTTGATAAAAAATTTGCACGATTTGCAATCGCTGTTCACATGTGTAGCGTTCCATGATGAAATGTATACTAATGAAGTTTCCAAATGACAAAAGAACAATAAAAAATATGGCGTCGTTCGCCGTCCCTATCGGAGAAAAGTTGAAGCGCACCTGTTGAAACACCCGTTATATACGAATAATGTATTTAGCAAAAGCAATCGAATTCTCTTTAAACTATATACAATACTTGCAAGATAAGCAATTCTTTCATTTTTGTTATTTCAATAAACACTATGATCAAAATTAATATTCACACTTCCTACTATGGACAAAAGCAATAGACACATAACAAAGCTTATCTATTGATCTCGCTCTAATATAAGAATGCACAGAATAAACAACCACGATCACATCATTTGCCCTTATCCAAAAAAAAACAAATAAAACCCAATTGACACACAACTATTTAAAAAAACAAACAATTCAAAAACCACAATCTTGATTATCTCTACTACAAAACCTAAACATACACTCAGACTATCTCAACATAAGACAACAGAAACCAATCATATCATTATTTTATGTTCAAGAATGTTAATTTGTTAAATGTTTTTGGTCATCACGATTCATTAAAAATCTGGTATTCAAAACGTAAAGACGTGTGTTTTATTTTTAAACTCTCTGCAACAAATATAACTCGCGCTTTTCCACTGAGCCACGGTGCCCATGACGTAACATTACCCCCGCTTTAATTCTGTTCGTCCCGAACAGATTCAATACTCCTCCTGACGTTGTACCGTGTAATCTGTCGATATGGACAGCTTTCAATTTAAATCTGGTGCTTTTTTGAATCACTACATCGTTGATCCTCTTGATGATCTTGTAAGAGCCTTCCCAACTTTGCTGTAATTCCGGAGATTTACCTCATATTCTTCTCTTGGGATTGTAAAGCCATACCAAATCTTCTTAAAATCCTCCACAGTTTTCTCGCAGGTCATATCGCGTTTTGATCCGGTTGCTGGCATCCACTATGTTACTCCTTACTGCAGCATGAACATTGATCATACTCTGTCTTAGAGCAGTCAAGTAATTTTCCTTCGCTACCGACTCTACTGGTGGTGATCCAAACTCAATATCACACGGTAGACGAAGCTCTCTGCCAAATACGACCATTGCTGGTGAGTTTTAAGTCGTGTTGTGTACAGCGCGGCGATATCCCATTATAAACAGCGGTATGCAGCGATACTAATAGTCTTGATTGGCATTAACTTCTTTTTGCATATGTTCCTCCAGCGTTCTGTTGAATCTTTCAATCATACCGTCCGACTGTGGATGTAACGGAGTAGTCCTCGTTTTCCTAATGTCGAGCACTTGGTACAGCTCTTGGAACACTAGCGACCGGCTGAATGTTGAATCGATCGGAATGCAATTCCAGTGGTACTCCGAATCGACATATCCAATTGTTCACAAATGCACTGGCCACCGTGCTAGCTTGCAATGGCATATGCTTCTGTATATTTACTGAAGTATTCAATACACACGAGTATATAGCGATTACCGTTCTGTGTTTCTGGAAATGGGCCAGCTATGTCCATTGATATCCGCTCAAATGGCGCTCCAACATTGTACTTATGCATATTTCCTCTTTTTCTTGGTTGCAAGGTTTTCTGGATAAGCCATCAGCATTGTTTTTGTATCGCGGAAGTAAAAAGTCGAGTCGATGCGCTTTGGCCTAAGACTAACTTTATTCAAACTCATATATGACTTACAAGCTATTTACATTTGGCTTACTAACTAATACTAACTAATACTTATACGAATTGCTCTCTTAATCTACACTCTATTATACTTATATTAGGTACACTACACTCTTCCCAACTTAAATAAAAATCAAATTTACTTAACTATTTCTGTCATCTTTATAATATATAATTTTTTTTTTAATATTTTTATAATTAATAACTTTTTGATAATTGTATATCAATGTAGTCTAATAATTTACTAATATTTAAGTATATTATTAATTCTAATTACATTACTAATAAGGGTATCTAAGAAAGTTTTTTCTTGTTCTTTTCGATCTTCTTAATAATAATAATAATAATAAAGGACTAAATGTAACTTTTTTAAATTTTGAACGTTTTAGTTGTGTAATATGAGCTTGTTTATTATTAATTATTATTATTTGAATATTCTTTATTTTTTATATGTAAATTTCTATGGGGATTTATCTTATCTAATAAAGTTTTAGTTTTAGTCTTAAATATTTTCTCATTTGGTGACACTCCTGTAGGCGTTGCTGGTGTATTTCGATATTTTGCAAAAAAAATACACAATATTTTACCGATTGGTTGAGTGGCTTTATCCGAATCTTTAAACAACTTCTTTAAGCCCTGTTTTACTGTTTGAACTGCTCGTTCTGCTAAACCGTTAGATTGAGGGTGATAGGGTGGACTTTTAAGTACTTTTATTTCATTCAATTTACACCATGACAAAAATTCCTCTGAACTAAACGGCGGACCATTGTCCGAAACCAACGTATCTGGTAAACGAAAATAAGCAAAAATATGCCTAAGAGCTAAAATAACACTACCTGCGGTAGTACTACTTGGCATAATTACTACGTCAATCCACCTTGAAGAAGCGTCTACAACAATCAAATAATTTTTCGGTTTAAAATAATAACAAAATCAATACGAACCCGTTCTAAAAATGATTTTGCGTCTGGCCAAGGACTTCGCCATGTTGAGCAAACCTTATTACCTGATTGAGAACATACTTCACAAAAATTGACATATGTAATTTTCAACGTCATTGTCTAATCCAGGCCACCAGAAAGACGATCGAGCCAACATTTTCATGCGGACAATTCCTATGTGAGAGTCATGTAACAATGACAAACATAAGGGCTGAAGGCTTTGAGGTATAATTAACCGAAATCCATAAAATAAACAACCTTAATCGATGTCCAAACTCATCTTTTTGTGAGCGTAAATAGAAAAAGGTGCACTTACATTTGATGGCCACCCTTCTGTAGCAAATTTCAGTACTTGCTTAAGTACTGGATCAGTTTTTGTTTCCTCTCGTATTTTTTCCAAACAAATATTAGCAGAAATGTAATCATCTTTTATTATATTCAAATTTCCATTACTTACCTCAGTAGGCTGATATAAGGGTAGTCTAGAAAGACCATCAACGTTACCCATTTGTGAACCCTTCCGGTAATGTATTTTGTAATTATACATGCTTAAAAAAATACCCCAACGTTGTAATCGCGCAGCCGCCACGGGTGGTGTGCTCTTCTTTTCGTTAAAAATCTCACGCAATGGCTGATAATCACTATAAATTGTGAATTCATGGCCATAAAGATACTTATGAAATTTCTTAACAGTCAAAATTATTGCAAGAGCTTCGCGCTCATGTTATTGTCGCTGATAGCAAACACGTCGGCAAATTGCTCTAGCGCCTTTACTGCTGCGGGAAGATGTTGACACAAGGAACAAATGATAATCTTTCTTTCAAAATGTAGTGCAGTGTCCTTTACCTTTACAGGTTGGCAGTTTGAGTTGCAGCTTACTTTCTGAGTCTTGCTAATGACTGTTCCTTCTTTTATAACAGCAAGTGATGGGCTAACGTTCATTATTCGCACTAGAATCCTGGGCTGGAGTTCAACTAATTTTCTTCCGCATAACAGTCCATTCTTTTCGTGTTGGTTGGCTATACTAATTCTATTCTACTTTGGGACAGTTGGGGATCACAGTTTATTTTGCCAAAGATGATTTTCTCGTACATTGGTGGTATAACTACTTTTTCTCCAGTGATGGCTCGTTCATTTGAAGGGGTACCTCTTGCGCCATTTTAAGACCTGTTTCTTCAGATCAAACGACATCTCGTGATCATTAAATTAAGCCCCAATATGCATTCATCCGTGATGTTGGCAACAATAAACGGATGAGAAAACCTTATTCCTCCAAACATGATCCCACAGGAACACTCTCCTTTAATTATTGCAGCTTCACCCGTCGCTGTTCTCAAACTGCATCGATATACTTTTTCACTTGAGATTTAGACACCATATTTGGATTCACAACTGATCTGGAAGCTCCTGTATCCAAGGTAAATGTGAATCAATGTGAATGAAACCACTAACAACCAAGCTGTTGCTATCTTTTTCAGCTTTTGCAATGCTTTCCGTGCCCCTTGGGCATTCTCCCCTCTTCACCAACTTTCGCTCCGTAAATCTGGTGTAACTTAGTTTTCCGGATATCAAGCTACGAGGTAAGCGAGCTGCATCAACTCATTCATCTGTAGTGTGCCTATCTGCCGTAAATTTTCCGGACTCTTCACACGATTCACGGGCTGGCTTGTTATTTTTTCCTGTCTTGGTTCCTTCCAGTCGCGCATGAAATATCCAGGATTGGACGTGAAATAGATGTTGGGTTCCGTCGTTCTGAAGGCTTCCAGTTTTTGATTTTCGGATTTCCTCTTTAAAAAGGGCTTTTATCTGTGTGATGCCTTCCGTTTCCAGCTTGCGCAATCTAACCAAATCAGTAGACAAACTAGCTCTAGCTGCTTCGTTTCCAAAGCAGATGCCAATACTTCATTTATTGATCTTCCCCTGGCTGTTGTCCTTAAATGAAGCTTCACAGTTCATTTCGAAAAGCATTGATGAACCCATACACTGCCAATCCGTCCAATATACCAGCCGGAACCACAATAGGTTTGCCGTGCTAGCTTAGTTATTTTCGGTTCTAATTCTTGAAGTCGTTCTTTCTCCTCGCTGTTGTTTCTTCGCCTGGAGCTGTATTTTGCATAGCTCCTGGGTCTGAGAGTGCCCGTAACGCAAGTCCAATAATTTCAGGATTTTTCCGGAGCTCATTTCTGCGTCGGGAATCATCTGCAAAACGTTAGCCGCGAATTGTTCTTCAGCAACCCATCCAATATATTGTACCGCGGCACCAAACTGCTACTTTAAAATGTTTAAAAGCTGCCTCGCCATCGAAAGCAGGAGATTTTTATTTGCCTTCCAGACCACTCACTTTTCCTGTCATGTTTGTCTCGAGGGATTTTACTTCTTTAAGTTTTTCTTGAACTTCATTTAATTCAATTTTAAGCGATTTTTGAATTCCAAATATTTCACCTTGAAGCGATGTTTGAGTTCCACTCATTTCACCTTTAAGCGTTTCTAGCTTCTGATTTTGTTCATCAAATTTAGAATTAAGTTCCTGACTATGCTGATAAAATTCCTGTTTTTGTTGTTTGAATTTGGAATATATCTGTTTGTCTTGCTCATCAAACTTATCGCTGAGTTTAGAATTCAATTCTTGATTTTTCTGATCGAACTTTTCGCTTTGCTGATCAAGCTTCCTGTTGATTTGTTCAGTTTGTTGGTTCATATGTTATATCTCCTGATTCTGCCGCTGCATTTAAATGTAAACACTTCACCAGCTTGCTGCTTTTCCACTTTTACGAATTGATGCAATCTGAGAAATATTTCTTGCTTATTTCCTGTAGTGCTGTAACCTCGCCTTCCGAGCTCTTCTTTCAGCTCCTGGGAACTGTACGTGTTAATGTTCACTTTACCACCGATTTTATTATTGATCGATATGCAAAATTTCACCTTATAATTTACTGTTCCACGATTTGCAAAATCACAAAAATTGTTTATTATTTCACGATTTGCAAAATTTTTATCTCACTATTATGGGTAGGTCTCGGACTGGGTCTTGGAGGGTCTTTGTGGTCAGTTGTGTGGGTGTAGTCTGTTGGTGACATTGTGGTGGTGGCAGCCGTGCAACGCTGAGTATTTCAGCTAGTTGGGAATAAAAACTTGTGAATAACCGAACTTGTGTTTTTATTTGCAAAATCCATTACGAACTCTTTAGTAAGCCTAAATTTCGTAGCAACATATAAATTAAAGAAAATATTTTTTGTTAAATACTTATAATATTCGGCGCAACAGACCGTTGCGGTCCAAGGCCTAGCTTCTTGCGACCATTTGTGTTGTGCATGTATATTTTGCACAAAATGGGAGGGACCTATAAATTAATGCCGTATCCGAGCGGCGAATTGAGAAGCTTTCTGTGAAGTTATTACTCTCGGATGTTTGTCAGACATTCGCGAGAGGTGGGAACGTGAATAATACTTTTGGTTATTTCAGGGATTCGAACTACGAATCCCCTGCTCAGAAATCCACGCACCACTGAGCCACGGCGACCACAGTTGTTAACAGAAATTTAGTCCGAAGTTTACCTCTCATGTGCTAATATTTTCTGGCTTATAAAACATTTAACACTGAACTACAACAACACATTAACCTTTATATTGTTACGAAAATAAATTTAGTACAATTTACAGCGCTATCTGTACGTCAGTATGAGTAATATTGCTTATAAAATTATGTGAAACTTATTCATAGAAGTTATATGTAGTTGTAAGTAGTTACATGTGGTAGTGGTATGTGCTAATTTGTGGTGCAGTTTCAATAGGAGTTGTACTGGTATGTATTCATACATGTAGTTGCACTTGCATGTACTTATATGTGTTATCTACTTTTATATACTTGATATTTAGTGAGTTATATGAAAGAATTCACCATTAACATAATCTCTAACCCAAAAGAGTTGTCTGTTTACTACCAGAATGTAAGCGGTATGCGGACAAAAACAGATCAACTCTTTTTATCTGCCTCTCTCAATGAATACGATGTAATCGCTTTGACTGAGACTTGGCTCCATGATCAAATACATGATTGCGAACTGCTTGATGATTCATATATTGTTTATCGGAAAGATCGTATACTCTCATCAGTCTTTAGCCGAGGTGGTGGTGTGTTGATTGCCGTTAAGTCATCACTTATTAGCAAACAAATAAAACTCGCTAATACATCTGATGAAAATGAGCAGCTTGGTGTTACAGTGGGACGAAGTTCAAATGTTATACATGAAATAAACTTTGTTCTAAGTTATATTCGACCAACAAGTTCTCCTGATGTTTATCAAAAACACGTTGAAAACATTGAACAGCTTTCAACTAATTCTGAGGAAAATCAACATATCTGCGTTCTTGGTGATTTTAATGTTGGAGATATTAATTGGCAAACTAATCTTGATTCCGATACACTTATTCCATTTAACGTGTGTAAATCACATGAATCAATCTTGATAGATAATTTATATTCTATGAATTTTTATCAAATTAATAATATTAAAAATGATCTATTTAGAATTCTTGATTTAGTTTTTGTACAAAATGATTTGAAACATAATATACACCAATGTCTTCATCCATTATTGTCAAATTGTATTCATCATAAAGCTCTTGTAATATCATTTTATACATACATCTACTGCAACATTGAATGTAAAGACAATAGAATACGTTATGATTTCAAAAAGCAAACTTTTCAAATATAAATAATTACTTACTTAATATTAGTTGGGATTATATTATGGATAATGTTGACCTGAAAAATATGTTTAAAATGTTCACAAATGTTTTAAATGAAGCATTTACCTTATTTATTCCAAAGATAAAAAGAAAATCTAATTTTAAATTGCCATGGTATAATTTTAGACTAAGAAATCTGGAAAACATCAAGACCAAAGCTCAAAAAGTTGCTAAATTAACTAAATGTCAGGCTGATGTTCAGAATTTTAAAAGACTTAGAAAAGAATTTGAATTTTTAAACAAATTTCTTTATAAGCAATACATTAGGCAAGCAGAGTCCAGAATTAAGTCAAACAGTAAATTTTTTTGGTCTTATTTAAATTCTAAAAGGAAAAGCAAAATTTTTCCTAATAGCATGGAGTACTCGGGTGAAGTTGCCAACGACATTAAATCTATATGTGATCTTTTTGCCAGGTATTATCAGGAAAATTATGATTTGACATTTAACACAAATTGCCAAAATGAGTATAATAATACTGACGAGATAATAGATCTTTGTAATATAAAACTTTCTTTAGCTGAAGTTATAGAAGCACTCTTAGACATTGATGAAAAAAAGGCTGCTGGATTCGATTCTATACCACCTCTAGTATTAAAGAGATGTGTTAATTCGATTTCAGTCCCACTTTTGAAAATTTTTAATGAATCTTTAAGTAAGGGACACTTTCTAGATGAATGGAAAGTTTCATATTTAAATCCTATTTTCAAATCCGGTCGAAAACACCTTATTGAAAATTATAGACCTATTTGTAAATTGTCAGCGATTCCAAAGCTTTTTGAAAAACTAGTTAAGAATAGACTGTATCAGGAGTCCCACAAGGAAGCCATATCGGTCCAATTCTATTTTTACTTTTTGTAAATGATATTACTGAAAATTTAAAAAATGCAAAGTGTCTCTTATATGCAGATGATTTAAAAATATTTAAAGAAGTAAAGACAGTCAGCGATTGTTTTGTGTTTCAAAACGAAATAAATAAGCTAAGTCAATGGTGTTTTCAAAATAAATTATATTTAAACTTTAATAAATGCAAAGTTTTTACAGCTCACCACAGTATAACACCAGTATTATTCCAATATTCATATGAAACTCGAATTTTTAAGAGAGTTTCAATTGTTAATGATTTGGGCGTTTTATTTGATGAAAGATTGACATTTGGATCGCATATAGATTTTGTTGTTGCGAAGGCAAACTCAATGAACGGATTTTTGAAACGTAATTCTAAAGACTTTAGAGACCCTTACACATTAAAATATTTATTTCTAATGTTAGTGAGACCAATTCTAGAATATTGTTGTGTTGTTTGGTTTCCAATTTATAACACCCACATTAATAGGATCGAAATAATTCAAAAGAATTTTACTAAATACGCTTTAAGGCATTTTAATTGGTCTTGTAATTTTCCATGCTATGACACCCGATGTTTGTTTATTGATATGGAAAAATTAGAAAAACGTAGAAGATCCTCTTGTATTATTTTTATAAGGGATGTTCTGACATATAATATTAACTGTCCTGAACTACTTGCTAAATTACCGATCAACATTCCCTCTAGACAACTAAGAAATAATTATTTATTTTATAATAATTTTCATAGAGCGAACTTCGGACAAAATGAGCCAATATCTAGATGTATAAAATTTTATAACTATATCTGCAATCACGTTGACGGCATTCTACTGTCTAGAAATGAATTTAAAAACTTAATTAAAAAATGTTTATGATATTAATTATTTTTATATATGTATGTTGTATATATTTATCATATTATTATGTAATCAACAGAGTATAAACTCCATTGATGAAAATAAATGAAATGAAATGAAATGAAATGAAATTATGTTCTTGTCCTTGCTAGATTGTTCAACTGGAATAGAATTGGGTACACATAGCCGCACTGCGTGGCTGTGAGTTTAGTGATCGATAGCTATCGACTGAATCTGTACCAGAGTACAAGCAAGAAAAATATAAGAAATAAAAAAGCTGTAATTTGTGAATAGACGAACTTCGTAATTCGTAAAAATATTTATAACGTTATTGTTTTTTCACACGACTATAAACGAACGTGACTGTTTCCTACGCTACCCTAGAAAGTAGGCATTAACCACACTAATGTGTTAACATAGAGAATACTTTTGTTATTTACTGCAGTCGCAGGGAACACACATTCCCATAGTAGTTTTGCATTGCGCATGATCAGTTTAGCAGATAAATTGTTTTGGTCGTGTGAAAAATAGCGTACATTACTCGATGAATAGAGCTTATCGTGCTCGCTATGTAATATACTATTTCACACGACCATATGCGAAAGTGACTGTTTTCTAACAATAATCTAACATCGAAAGTAGGCGTTATACACACTAGGGTGTGTGTTAGCACTCTTATGATTTACTGAAGTCTCAGCTAACACACATTCACAAAGTCGTTTTGTAATTTCATTGTTTCATTGCGAATGAGCAGTTTCAGGTAAATTTATTTGTTCGTGTGAAAAATAGCTTACATTACTAGCTGAAAAGTGCTAGTTAGACTTCCGCCTCGTGCTTCAAGCTTCTAACTCGTAAGATAACATCCACTTTGCTAGCTCGTTATGTAGTCGTAATACACTTTAACGGGTATTTTAAAAGATTCGTATGTACATATGGATGGGTGTACCTTCGTACAGATGGTTTTGTGGTGTTTTTTTTTGTTTGCTATTTTTTGTTTATGTATATATGTAATATTGAGCTAAGATTGTATTTTATATGTTTGCAATTTAAAAACTATTGGCTGTTCAGTAGAACTCAGAATTATCATTTGATACAATTTTTGTTTTCAAAATTTTATCATAAAAGTTTGTTTTTTCATCTTAAAACTTACACCGGTGTGTTTTATTCTAAAAAAAACAGTAACCGAAAAGCATACTTTGCGTCAGGTTATTTGCCCAGATAATAGCCTACAACCTAATAATAAATGTTGATCAAAAAATCTTTAATTTGAAAGGAGCTGGAAAGACGTTAAGGACGAGGGGATCAGCACTTTTTTTCTAGCTGGTTTAAACAACAATTATAAACCAATGATTATGGCGTTAAAAAACTCCGGTGTCAATATTTTGTCTGATAAAATCAAAACCAAGACCAAGTGAAGTGTTTTATTTAAGTGTAAAAAGTTTAGAACTGAGTTCAACAAAGCCAAAAAACAAAGTGTCTGTAAAGGCTATAAAAAAGCACTCGCAACCATAACAAAGAACAAAGAAGAAAAAAGGAATAAGTGGATCTCCTTTTGTGAACACCTAAAAAAAAATAAATAATATATATACGCATGTGTATCTCAGATGGACAACACTTTTTGTAAAAATTTGGTAGGGATCGGACCCCGGGAAATTTTCTATCAAAAAGGAACCCGATTTTCCTTAAATTTTGTATACGTGTATCTCCGATGATAACACTTTTTGTAAAAATTTGAAAATGATCGAGCCGCAGGGCCAAGAGACTCCCGTATAATTTTTTTCAAAATTAAACCGCTTGCTTTGAACGCTTCGCGGTTTAAATGGATTTTATCATAATACGTAAGATGGTATTTATTGCCAGGTGTCTTTTAAAGACAAACAACACTGAGCGAGTTGTGCGGTAGTTTAGGTTAGGTTTTGGTGGCAGCTAATTGCTCACTTAGCGGTCCTTTGTGTTACCACAAAATCTTATACCTTTTCCTTTTTCAAAGGATCCATTAAGAGCTCTTAATGAATGTTAGTTGTCTCGAACTTAGCCGTTTACGAGATCTGAGAGGTTATTCATTTAACCGCTTACCTATGGGTTTGTGTTTTCTTTGTGCCGGACAGAAACAAAGAAGATGTTCTATTGCCTCCTCTTCCTTTCGTCCATGCAGTTTTTGCAGAATTCATTACATTTGACACTCATCCTTCTCGCGTGTTTCCCTAAAAGGCAGTGTCCTGCCATTATCCCTGCAACCGTTTAAGTTTACGCTTTAAGTCTAGCTTTGGCCAAACCTGTCTTGATATATAATAAGTGTCGGTGTTTTCCCACCTTACATTTGTTGCTGCTTCTGCCTCTTTCCAAAGCTCAAGTTTCAGTGTCGCAATAGGACTGCCCACCTCTTCCCTTTCCGGTAGCAGCTGGAGAGTCGTACCACGTCTAACTAATTCGTCCACCATGCAGTTTCCTTCCACATCCGAGTGGCCCGCCCGAGACCCAAATAATCCATATATTGAACTTCTCACTCATCTTTTTTTGATGTCAGTTAGACTGCTTTTAATGGTTTTATGGCCGTCTTACTGTCCACATAAGTGACAATCTTTTTTGAAGATAATACATCACTTTAGCCTGGTATACGCTGTAGAGATCAGGGATTCAGACACAGACAGGGATTTTCACTTCACGGAAGACTCCTGCTCCTACTTTGCCGTTAAGTCTAGAGCCATCCGTGAAAAACTGTATTGTTTCTTTATCAGATAAGGATCCAGTCTTCTCTGGAGGGTATTTTTGTCCGCAAACCTTAACACTGGCTGGTGAGATTAGTCAGTTCTTGCTTTAGCAATTTGATTATGATGGAGTGTCCCTTTTGAACCACTTTCCACTGACTGACAGCTAAAATTCGCGAAGCTGTGTTTGCCAAATACATATATACTGGAACGAGGTGAAGCATAACCACTAAAGCGCGAGTTGGTGTTGATCTCAGCGCCCCGCCTATAAGCTTACGGGCCGCTCTTTGTACCATTGTATCCATTATATTTTTATACGTAATTTTTTCACTAGCTGGCCACCATACGCTTATCTCGTAACAGTAGTATTGGTCTCACTATCGCTGTGTAAATTTCGTGTTCCAAACGTCAATCTTTACCTATGGCCTTTTTACACGAGAATGAACCAATATTCGCCTTATTTACTCGTTCTATGATACTATGTTTCCAGCTTAATTTCCTGTCCAAGGTCCTGCCCAGAAATCTTGGTTTATCAGCAAAAACTTAGGAGGTACCATTTAGTGTTGATGGATCAACTGCTGGAATTTTAAATTTCCTGGTAAAGAGGACCAGCAGTGTCTTGTTCGGGTTGACGCCCAGAACGTTTTTATTTACACATTCTTTTACGATTAAGAGGGCATTTTGCATAACCTCCTTAAGCGTTCTTAGATATTTCCCTAAGACTATACCACTTTTATCCCTTCTGCTTCCACTGGAGAGGGGATAATACACCTCCTTGTGGTGTTCCCCTTGCTGCCCGCCTTTTTATGATGGAGCCCCCAGCTCTGCGCTAATAAGCATTTGATTGATTAGCCTGCTTATAGGGGAGTTCACCTCTAGATTAGACAGTAATTTACAGATTTCCTCAGTTAGTTTTCTCAATTGTGCTTACTAAGGTGTGTAAGGCTGTATCTACAGACTTCCCCTTCCAGTAAGCATGTTGGGAGTTTTCCCAGCTTTTAGGTGTAACCTTAGCGCTTATGTGTAAATCGATGATATAGTTATATGTCTCATATCTTTTGAAGCGATGTGAGCTTTTTTCCGCTTTCTGGATAAAAACTACCTTGACTTCCTTCCAATTCCTAGGAATATAATTTAGCTTTATTCACCCTATAAAAATCCCTCCTACCCATAATAATAATTATGTTCGGCGCGACAGACCATTGCGGTCCAAGGCCTAGCTTCTGACGACCATTTGTGTTGGTCCGAAGAAGGGCTTGAAAGTAAACTGATGAGCATTTAGAGCGGCACGACCATTGCGGTTGAATTCAAGGAGAGGTGGCATGCAGCTGGCTATTTCTCTTGAACACCGCTGGTGGAATAAGCGATAAAACAGTGACAATCAGGAAACGTTCCTGCGGTGTTCAAGCGAATCTATTAATTTCACAATGTTTTCGTCACCGATAAGTTTTATTGCACGGTTTTGTATTCTATCAAGCTGATCCAAAGTAGTTTTAGGCGCACCAGACCAGATATGGCAATTGTACTCAAGTTTAGGGAGATTTAAAGCCTTGTATATAGTAGCCAGATCAGAAGGAGTGACATATTTCTTGAACCTGGCTAGAAAACCTAAACATTTCGTAGCATTTTTGGCGACGGTAAATATGTGGTCATTCCAACGAAGCTTGTCGTTAACGCACATACCGAGTTAGCTTTGCTAGTATAGTTGCTATGGGGACTGCTAGCAAGCCAACAACAATCAACAAAAAACCACCAACCATCCAAGCAAGCATTAAACCAGTAAATAAGCAAGCTCCAAAACCGGCACCATCTACTGGAAAATCTAACATCTTCGACGATATGGAACCCTTTTCACAATTTTGCAGAAGGCAAGAGAAGTCGTGCCTGCTAATTATAGCAGTCTTGATGACAGGTCAAAAACAACCGTTTTGGGTCGACTTATTTGTGAATTATGTTCACAATATGCAGGATAAGTTTATTCTCATATAATTTGAAATCTATTTATCACACTTAAATTATTTATTAAAACTAATAAACCTGACATTCTTCTTTTACAAGAAACAAATCTCACAAGAAGAAACCCGTTCTGTCCAGACGGATACAACATCCACCGGGTCGAATGCAGTGATTGCTCTGGGACGGCAGTCCTTATCAGGGACACTATGACAGGCGAAAAGGAGCAAATCAGTGGTTTGCGTAGCATGGAAGCAACATTCAACAGGATCTGCAAACTGTCTGCGGCATCTAGGCTAGGCACACCAGATGGCAAGATGAAGTGTGCAACAATCAAGGAAAGGCCATTGGAGATTGGCTGGATTCAAATCCTCATCAGCATACCATGGCTGTAGTTTCACAGCCCCGGAAGACGAACCCTCGAAAACCGTCAACTCTGGATTTCTTTCTTGCAACCAAAAATTTCATTAATATTCTTCCAGAATTAAGAAATTATTCCTTTTTGGCGCATGATAGCTACTCATATCATATGGCCATAGAGCTTTTTATTTTATATAGAACTACCAATACCAGCGGCCTGCAGAAATCTGGAGAATAACGAAATGGATGATGCTATCAGAAATTTTGAAACTTCAGTGAACACAGCCATTGATCGGCAGAAAACAATTCGCACTAGCAGGGATCGCTTCCAACACCTGACTGAGCATATACAGGCAATACATGCTCACAAGCAACGGCTCAGGAAACGCCTCCAGAGGATCTTGATCTTAAACAGGAAACTTTAGCCATTGCCTATCATTTTGAAAGGAGGTTTACGGACAAGTTGCTAAAGGGTGAAAGCAGCAAGCCGGTGAAGTGTTTTCAATTGAGACGGAGTTAGTGGAGCGCAAAACGGCTACTTCGGAAGAAAAGGGTGGTGTGTCAAGAATGGAAGCGATGTTGCAACTTATAGTTCAGCAAATGAAAGACATGAAGCATCAAAGTGAGCAAACGAACAGCAAGTTTGACCAGCAAAGAGAAGAAATGAAGCAGCAAAGTGAACAATCGCATCAACAAAATCAATAATTGAGTTCCAAACTAAACGAGAAGTTGGACTAGCAGAAGAAAGATTTGAATTTTCAAATGAGCGACAATTTGGAACAGCAAAGCCAAATGCTGAATCGACAAAATCAGCAGCAGAGCCAAGAACTGTAGCACAAATTAAATTCAAAATTCGATCAAGGAATTTACTCGGCAAACCCAAGAACTGAACTCCAAATTTGATCAGCAAAATCAAAAGCTGGATGTTATTCAGGAAAAGTTAAGAGGTGAGATGAGTGAAATTCAATCAACAATTCAAGAGGAAGTGAAATCAATGAATGAAGTATGTATCGGCATCGGCATTGGAATATGAAGCAGCTAGAGCCAGTTTGTTCTCTGATTTAGTTAAATTGCGCAAACTGGAAATCGAGGACATTACACAGATAGAAGCCCTCATTGATAAGAAGTTCCAAAAAATAACAACCGAGCGCTTTCAAAACGACAGGAATCCCAGATCGATTTCCCGTCCAAAATGTTTCAGATGTCAGAAACCTGGACATTTTATGCGCGACTGTAAGGAATCAGGACCAGAACAGTCTACAAGACAGCCTGTGAATCGTGTCAAGAGGCCTAAACGTTTATGGCAGATAGGCGCACTACAGATTAATGAGGTGAAGCAGCCTGCTTACCTCGTATCTGAAGATCAGGAAAACTATGTTACACCAGCTTTACGGGTCGAAAGTTTGTGAAGAAGGGAGAATGTTCCAGGATCACGGTGAACATTGCCAAACTTGAAAAGGACAGCAACAGCTTGGTTCTTAGTGGTGTCTTAGAAGAAAAACCATGAACATTTACCTTGGATGCAGGCGCTTCCAGATCAGTTGTGAATCCCAAAATAGTGTCTTAAGGTCAAGTGGAAATATAATATCGCTACAATTTGAGAACAGCGACGGGTGAAGGTGCAACAATAAAAGGAGAGTGTTCCTGTGGTGTCATGTTTGGAGGAAAAAGGGTGTCCCATCGTTTTATTGTTGCCAACTTCACGGATGAATGCATACTGGGCCTTGATTTCATGACAAGCACGAGATGTCCCTTGATATGAAAAACCACGTCTTAAAATGACGCAATGTAAAGGTACCCCTTCAAATGAACGACAACCAGAACGGTGGGTTACAAGTCATCACTGAAGAAAAAGTAGTTATAACACCGGCAAAATAAACGGTGATCTTGGGGCGAGTAGAATAGCATTATTAGACCCAAACAACATGTAAAAGAACGGAGTGTTATGCGAAAGAACATTATTTAAAATCCAGCCCAGGATACCAGTGCGAATAATGAATGTTAGCACATCACTTGCTATTATAAAAGAAGGAACGGTCATTAGCAAGACTTAGGGCGTAAGCTGCATCTCAAACTGCCAACCTGTGAAAACCAAATATACTGCACTACATTTGAAAAAAAAGAGAGTCATTCGATCTTTGTGCCAACATCTTCCAGCAGCACAGCAAAAAACAGCAGTAAAGGCGCTAGAGCAATTGGTCGAGGTATTTGCTATCAGCGACAACAATATGGGTAAACAGATATAGTGTAGCATCGAATCGACAGATGAAATGCGACTCCAATTCGGCGCGACCGCCAAGACGATTACCGCTAGCAAAACAACAAGAAGCAGAAATACTGGTTAAGAAGATGGAACGTGATGGAATTGCAGAGAAGTCCAAAAGCCCATGGAGCTCACCTGTGGTACTAGTCCAAAAGAAGGATGATTCATTGAGATTTTGTGTGCACTATCGGATGTCACCAAAAAGGATAGTTATCCGTTGCCACATATTGATGACACGTTGGATACCTTATCGGGAACCCAAATCTTCAGTACATTGGATCTGAAAAGCGGATACTTGCAGGTAGCAATTCATGACAACGACAAGGAGAAGATCGACAGCGTTCTCGACAAAAACCAGAGAACGCTGTCGAAATCGGACACCAAACTTTCACTGTACCCAAAGACAGCATTAACTGCGGAATATGGCTTGTATCAATTTTCTGTAATGCATCTGCTACATTCGATGGAACATGTTTTGCGAGGCCTTAGTTGGAAAACATGTCTGGTCTACTTGAATGACATCATCATATTTGGACGCACATTTAAAGAACACGTGAACAATCTTCTGGAAACCATTAATGCTGCAGGATTAAAGTTCAGTCCGCTGAAATGTAGCCTCTTCCAGAATGAAGTGAATTATTTGGTTCACATTGTATCCAGCCAAGGAATGCGCACCGATCCGAAGAAGTTAGCAGTTGGCCAGTACCAAGAAATCTACATGAGCTGCAAACTTTTCTGGGACAATGCTGCTACTATCGACGGTTTGTGCCTAACTTCGCAGATGTTGCTCGGAACCTGCATCGCCTCACTGAGAATAATCAGAAATTTAAATGGACGAGCGAGCAGCAAAATCATTTGATTTGCTGAAGAGGAAGTTCCCCAATTTTAGCGTGTCAGAGCAGGAGAACTATTTATTCTGGACACTGACGTAAGTAGCACGGGAATAGGAGCGGTGTTATCGCAGAATCAAGAAGGGAAGGAGCGTGTAGTTGCATACTAAAGCCGTTCGTTTTTTAAGCCCGAGCGGAACTACTATGTAAACCGACGATAATTGCTAGCTGTTGTGGATAGCGGCAAACACTTCCATAAGTAGCTATATGGACAAGACTTTCTCCTTCGCACTGACCACCCAGCTCTCAAGTGGCTAATGCAGTTTAAGGAACCAGAAGGTCAAGTGGCCAGATGGATCGAAAGAATTAAGGCGGAGGTAATGTTACGAACATAAATTTAGTACAATTTATAGCGGTATATCTACGTCAGCTCCTACTCAGGCGTCAAACTTGGCGAGTTGTAGGGGCTAAGTAAGGTCAATGATTCTTGAGAGTTTTTATTTTTTGTCTCTAGATGAGTCCTGAAACTAAAGGTCTCTCTTCACCACCACCCTCTCTCCATACCACATGTTAAAAATATTGTTAATTCTAATATAATTTCACTAACGTAAAAAGTGCATACGTACCTTAACATATATTAATGAACACGAAGCATGCATACACATACATACATGAAATATTTAACTTGCTGAATATGTTACTTTTTCCTTAAAATGTAAATTTTATTTCATACGAAGTAAGTTGTTTATCCGACACGGTTTGACTATTAAAATAAAATTGTACTAACTATTAACGGCTCGAGTTTTATTTTCAACGAAACGGGTTCTTAAGAAAATGTCATATTTTTCACACCACCTTCACACTCCTCCCTCTCTATAACCCAATCCCTCTCCTTATCCCCTGGGCTGGATTTAAGTGTCATGCGTTCCGTGCCGAGAATCAGCCTGGCTGGGAGCCCAGTCGCTCACGTAGTATCTGGATTCCTGGCGCACTCCAAATTATGCAGCCTTATCTGCGGATCTCTGTACAGATGGACCACCCTTTCTCCGCCACTCGTGGGAATCCAAATAGCAGATGAAAATAATTTTTCTTTTTCTTTTGCTAGTTTTCAAAAAACTAGCACAAAAACAATGAAGACCAGTTCTACTTCTTTACCGCAGGAGGAGGAGAGGACTGAGCTAGGTAGCTCGTTCGAAAACGATCTTCTGGCATCCAGTTAGAATACGCTGGAGGATGGACCAAGCACCAGTGGTGGTGGTCTGCCACCGGGCAGTGCAAGTTCTATTCAAAGTTCTCCACTACCTAGACCAACCACAGCAGACATTCCTAGGGTTGCTGGTGCGGTTCCTTCGAGACGTAAAAAGAAAAGAAATACCGCAGGCGGCCGTCTGAAGCAGGAGTACTGGTGGTAGTTAACAAACTTGCCAAGAATAAGGCAGCGGGTACTCCTACCCGCAAGCTTCTCTAAATTTCTTGGGCGAGTGCGTTGCTAAGATTGGCAACGCCTGGGAGGGCTTGAAACTCAAGCTCTTCCCCGGCAGAGATATTCCGAGAAGGACGAGAGCTCGCATCTGGCTACCTAAGATGGAGGTTGACGAAAAGGTCCTCCAATGTCTCAGGATGCAAAATCCGGAGGTCCAAGTGGAGAACTGGAAAGTTTTGAAAGCCGGAGAGCCGCTGCATAACATCATGTCCTTGGTGTTCATCACTAATGAGGAGTGCCTGGAAGCTCTAGAGCGGGACATAGGCTCAGGTTCGGCATTAGGCATGCCAAGGTGAAAGTTTTTCATGCTTTCCTTTGTCCTAACTACAGCTCATCGGACTTTACAGTCGTCAAGGCAGAGGAGATAGGTGGATGTCACCTTTTCATATCCTCCGCAAACTTCCCGCATGAAGAGCCCGTACAGCCTGAGGCAGTCCAGAAATTTCTAAGAGACTTCAGAGGGAACAACGTCCTCTGCGGTGTGCTGCCAATGGTAGGCACATGCTCTGAGGAAGCACGCAAGTCAATGAACGGGGTGAGTTTCTTTTTGATTTTCTTATAAGTTCTAACCTGAAGATTTGTAATACTGGTAATACCTTTACTTTTCCGAGCTCGGATAGGTATAGAGGATGGGAGGAGATAATAGATATTACCTTGATTACAAACAACTTTTACTTCAGGGTTGACAACTGGACAGTTTCCAGTATAAACTCTTATTCTGACCACAAAGATATAGTTTGAACTGTCTCCAGACGGAGACCCCTAAACCGGGCAGGAACATTAATAGATAAAACTGGACGAAGTTCAGTAAAATTATCCAATCCAAACTGGGCAAAATTCATAATATTGAACCAGATACGACCACGGATTTAGATTCCTAAATGAAGCTTTTTGAGCTTGACAAACTTAGAAGAATGTCTAGAGCTATGTTTAATATCTGTTATACCAATAAGCACTGGCAACCCTACAAAGATTGTCTAAAGACTAAAAGAAAGCCATCAGGAAGGCTAAGAGCCGGTCGTGGGTAAAATTCTGTCAGTCCATCGAGACTACCAAAAACTCGGCCAGAATTTGCAAGATTCTCTCCAAAGAAAACACCTGTCCAACCTTTATCAAAAGATCGGATGGTAGTTGGACAGAATCAATGTCCGAAAAAATCATGAATATCTGCCAAAGATTTTAGGTTATAAATAAGGTCCTTGGGATTTTAGAGATAGACGGGACGAAAGCTGTAGCGTATGCAGACGACGTCGTGATACTTGTGTCAGGACAGTACCCTTCTGTGTATAGTGAAGTCATGGAAAGGGCTCTAGGCAAGTTTAGCTCCTGGGCTACGAGTTGTGGACTAGAAGTTAACTCTAGGAAAACTGAAATGGTACTTTTCACCGCTAGGTCCAAAAAACCGGCTTTTGCCCTCCAAAAGCTTAATGGCCAGAGACTTACACTTACCTCAGAGGCTCAATATCTCGGCGTGATCCTTGATAGGAAACTCAGCTGGAAGTCAAATATAGAATTCAGGGTTAAGAAAGCGTGTATTGCCTTATACGCCTACAATTTCCTACAATTAAGTGATCTCAAGTGATCTGAAGATCAGGGAAGATATTTCCAGGGTCGTGGCTATTATCACTGGCCATTGGCCGGTGGGCAGCCACGCATACAAACTGGTAATTCCTCTCATTACTTTTTGTAGAAGCTGCAGGGATGTTAATGAGAAGGAAACTCTAATCCATTATCTCGCCGGATCACCGCGCTGATCTCGTACATGAACGCTACAGACTAGCTATAATCATTCCAATATACCTATAACGTCATAAGGTCTCCCGAGGTCTGTAGTTACAAAACGGCGCACTCCACCCTACCACCACTCTACCTACCTACCTACCTACCATCTGTACGTCAGTGTATAAGTAATATTGCTTATAAAATTATTTGGAACTTATTCATAGAAGTTATATGTAGTTGTAGCTATGCATGCATTAATATGTGGTGCTGTTCCAATAGTATTTGTACTTGCACTTGTATGTACTTATATGTACTTATATGTGTTGTTTATCTACTTTTATATAATTGTTATTTGGTGAGTTATATAAAAAAAAAATTACCAGTATGTTCTTGTCATTGCTAGATTGTTCAACTGGAATATAATTGGTTATATATAACAACACTGCGTGGCAGTGAGTTTAGTTACCGATAGTAATCGACTGAATCTTTACCAAGCAAGTAGAAAGAACAGTGTTATTATGTGTTATTGCGAATACAACTATTATTTGTGTAAAGTATAAGTAATTTCCAGTGTGAATTTGTCTTGGTTTTGGTATAACATTTGTAATTTGTAAATAAAAGAACTTGTGTTGTGTTTTTATTTGCAAAATCCATTACGAATCTTTAGTCAGCCTACATTTTGTAACAATATTTATTAATTTTATATTTACTTACATTGTTCTGTAGTTCGTCGTAGAAGACACAATATCTGCAAAAAAAATGTTAAAATGCAAATGAATTAAGATGATCATTTAATTAAAAACTTTTTGTGATTTTCAATATAAATATCCTATCTCTTGTTCTTTTTTTATATTATTTTATAAAAAAAAATCGAATTTTATATAATTTTTTTATTTATAAATTTCATATTATGGCGAGCCCGAATGGCGAAACTTATATTCAGAGGACATGAAAATTGTTCAGCGAACGTGTGTACATTTACCTGAGAAAATTGAAAAAAATACTCAACCTACGCATCGCTATCGATTTTTTTTAAGCCTAAACGCTTTTGACTAAATGACCTATCGCTTATGAATGAAAGACCTACATTTAACGTTGCACACTATTAGGCTTCTAAGATAAATTAGTTTTTATACTGAGTTACAACTAAATATACATACACGGGTGTGTGTAGTCAGTGGCATAGCAGAAAACATTAGCTCGTGTGTCTATAGTAGTAGAAAGTTTTTGGTAGGAACTCGTATATCTCGGCTTCTACCACTCATAATTTAATGGGACTGGTTTTAAAACAATTTTTTTTGAGACGCTCGCTTTACTATCTTATATAAAATTGAAAGCATGTTTTTTGTTTGTTTTATACAAATCCACACCGTTGATTTATTAGGATGCTTAACTGAGGTGTGGAAGGAGCCGTAGGCATATTTTCGCCAAACAGAAACAACTTTTTGGAGGGTTTAAAATTGCGTTTCATTTGGAATCTATACACTAGTACTTAATTGTACTTGGCAATGTATATCTGTTTATATACATTTGAAGCTGTTTGTTATTTTTGCCGATCTCAGTGTCGATCGTATAGTTTTCTGGTTAACTGAGGTAGTCGAGGGCGTCAGTGGGCGGGTGATAGTTAGAGATGGGATCAGTGGGACGATGGTCAGGTGCGTGAAGGTCAGTGTGATAGACCAGCCGAGAAACGCCGGCTATTTCCGCTATAAGATAATAAACATGAAATTGTATGTCTATAAATATTTCCTTCTTTTTTAAATAACTAATGTTTCTCACCTCCTCTTTTTTTATTATCAAAACATGATTATTGGATTTGCATGGGTCTATACATAGGTATTTTTCAATTTATAAATTTAATTTTTAATTGCACTGCTAAAATATTAAGGTCATAAAATTGTACTGATTTTATAGTTTAAACAAAAAAAAGCAACCCATAAAACTTAAATTTTTATGTAAATTCTCTAATCGGAGATATGTGTACAAAGTTTGAAGAAAATCGGGTTAATTTTTAAAAAGTTATATGGGCAGCCCTCGGTCCTCAGGGCCCGTTCACTCCAAAAACTTTATAAAAAGTTTTGTTCATCGGAGATACACACATGTAAAATTTGAAGAAAATCAGATTAATTTTTTTAAAAAATTTGTATTGGCCCCGCGACCCCGGGGCCCTGGGTCTCCAAAATTTGTATAAAAAGTATTGTCCATCGGAGATACACATCTGTATAAAATTTGAAGAATATCGGGTTAATTTTATAAAAAACTAGCTGACCCGACAGACTTTGTCCTGTCCCAATAAATCTGTTTGTGATCGTTTTGTGGACTTGTGAAAAGCTATTCGAAATATTAAATCAAAGTAAAAATGAGAAAAAAACGTCAACCAAATGATTTATTATCTTTTATTAAATTTGAAATTACAATGAATCTCAAGGTGTTTTGTTTACATTTCGATTGCAATGTAATCCAAATGTAAACCAATCGAAAAAAAGCATTTGTTTGTTTTGATTATTCGATTAAACACCACTATACTATTTCGTTTGTGTTGCGATTTTGATTCACATTATTGTGTTACATTTTTAAATTTTCTCAACCGATTTGTATGAAATTCGGTATAGTCTTTTGATGGTCCTCTGGGGGGTCTTTTAGGGATCTTTTGAAGGCCTTTTGAGGGTCTTTTTGCGGTCTTTTGATGGTCTTTTGGGTGTCTTTTGGAGGTCTTCTGGGGATTATTTTTGTTTTTTTAAACGTTTTTAAGCGTTTTGAGGGTCTTTTGGGGGCCTCTTGGAGGTCTCTTGAGGGTTTGTTGAGGCTCTTTTGAGTGTCTATTGAGGATCTTTTGGGGGTATTTTGAGAGCCTTTTGGGGGTTCTTTGAGGGTTTTTTTTGTTTGGCTTTTGAGTGTCATATGGGGGTCTTTGGGTTTTTTTACTATTTTTAAAGCTTCTTTTGAGAGTCTTTTGGGGGTCATTTGAGGAGTCTTTTGAGGGTCTTTTTGAGGTCCTTTGAGAGTCTTTTGGGGCTTTTGAGGGTCTTTTGGGGGTATTTTGAGGGTCTTATGGGGGTCTTTTGGAGTCTTTTGAGAAGTCTTTTAGGGGTCTTTTGAGGATCATTAGGGAGTCTATAATGTTTTTTTTGTGATTTTTGAGTTTCTTTTGTTATTAAGGGTCTTTCGGAAATTTTCTTTTTGGTGTTGTGATGGTCTTTTGGAGGTCTTTTTTCCCAAAACATTAAAGAAGTTTTACTTCAACGTCAGGAACGTTAACAAACAACGCTGATGGTTTTCCGACACTGGAACAAGCGACATACCATTGACCACGCGAGAAGTATGGATTTTTAAGGTAAATGCCTAAAACACTCATTGACTGCCCTTGTGATTTGTTTATTGTAATGCAAACCGCACCCGAAACTGCAAGCGCTTAAAGTCTAATGGCATGTCGGTCGGAATCATCGGGATGCGTTGACAGATCGCAAAAGAAAGACCGTGCAAATGGATCAGCTGTGAAATGACACTTGTGCACGTAACTTAAACAATTGGAATTTATTGGAATAGAAATAAAATAACGACTTGTATTGAAGAGATCGCAAATCAACATAAAAGTAAAAAGAAAAATTAATTTTATTAAATTCTCTATATTAACTTCGCGTGCACGTGGCTGGCTGGGTGGCTGGCTGGTCAGATTTTCTGATCATTTTTTAACCTACTTCCCACAGCCCGATTATATAAAAATTTTGGAGAGATCAGCCCCTCGGTCAGGGGGCACCCATACAAATTTTATGAAAAAAGTTCCCGATTTTCTTCAAATTTTATACGCATGTGTATCTCCGATGGACAACACTTTTTGTAAATTTTTTGAAGCGATCGGGCCCCGGGGTCGGGGGGCTCCCATACAAATTTTTTTTTAATTATCTATTTTTAACGCACTTCCTAAAACCTGAAATTTCCTGAAATTTTGTACACATGTGCATTTCCAGTAACAATACTATCTTTTAAAATTTAGATTTGATCGGGCCCCGGGTTTGTGGGGCTCCCATACAAATTTAAAATCAAAAATAACCCATTTTATTTTTTCAAATTTTACACACATGTGTATACCCAATAAACAATACTTTTTCTAATTTGGTAGTGATCGGGCGCCGGGTTCGGCCGCAAGGCCCTTATACATTTTTTTAATTTCTTACAGTAGCATCAGATACCGTCGTTCTTGTTAATGACTGTGTGCGGTGTGTGCTGCGCAGTGGGCATGGTTTTGGTGGTGGAGAGAGAGAGAGAGAGAGAGAAATCTTAGGTCACGCACAAATGAACCCAGCAAATGAAACGAGACATACATGTTTTTATGCTTTATTCAATTTACTTACTTATTTACTGAATTGTATTTTTATTGATGTCGTTTTTTGTTGTCGATATCAATTTACAAATAGAACAAGTTTTCACAATATTCTGTCATTTGGCGTTTTCATAAATTAGTTCAGAGCAGTGAAAGAGTTCTCAAGAAAAATGCTCGCGTTTCTTATTTGCTCAGAGTATGAGCGTGCTCTAAGTGCTCAGAATAAAATGATCTGAGCATTTTCAACTTTAACATCTGATGTTAAATGTCTCTTTCGATGATTTTCTCCTACAATAAAAAAAAGACCCAGGATCGAGGGGCTCCCATATGAATTTCTGCGATTAGAGAATTTAGATGAAAATTTTAATTTTTATGGGTTGTTTTTTCTTTTTTTGTTTTTCCAGTTTTTTCATTTTAACAAAAACATTCAATAGAGTTTTTTCCTCAATATCATCGTTTTCCAAATTTTCCTAATTAATGCCTTACAATATGGGCAAACTAAGTTCATAGGTCCAACAGCAACACATTCATAGGAACTGTAGTCAATTGAAACATCGTAACTGAAAGCCGCTCATGAAACATTGGAAGCAGTTCGAAGACGACGCGTTGCACGTAACCTAATCCTTTCAATTTTATTTCGCTCTTCACGTTGTTCTGTAGTCCGATTAGATTGAAAATTTGCTTGGTTGTAGCATTTCGATTTCTTCGACCCAAATTACTGCCCCACGTTTTGGCGGCGTGGGTCTAAACGTAATCACACGGAACACACAATTGGTTTTCAAGAAAAGTGAAAATATAAAAAAACGAAGAACAGAAGAAATAATTATTATCTACTATAATATTGTCTTTGATTATTTTTTTCACATGCCTAAATTGATACTCATACAGTCTAATCAACTTGAATGTATACCATAAATAATTCAAATTCATTTTTAAAACAATTTTTTTTAACAAATTTGTATAGGACCCACTACCCCGGGTTCTCCAAAATTTTTACAAAAAGTGTTGTCTATCAGAGATACACATGTATATAAAATTTAAAGAAAAACGGGTTAATTTTTAAATAAATTTGTATTGAGCCCCACGATCCGGGGCCCGGGATTTCCAGAATTTTTTCCAAAACTGTTTTTCATCGGAGATACAGATGTATAAAAAATTTGAAGAAAATCGAGTTGATTTTTTTAGAAATTGGTATGGTTGTAAAATATTTGTATGGGAGCCCCCCCCCCCAAGGGGCCCAAAATTTTAATAAAAAGTGTTGTCTCCGGAAATACACATGTGTGCATTTCAATAAAATTGTGCTTTGGGAAGTGGATTAAAAATGTATCGCAAGTTTCCACGACAAACCGACCGACTGCCGACCGACCGACAACCGGTCGTGCCAAGGGCAAGTGAAGTTAATATAGAGAATTTAAAAATTTATGTAGGCACCCCTCGGGCCTCAGGGCCCAATCACACCAAAAGTTTTACAAAAAGTTTTGCCCATCGGAGATACAGATGTGTTTAAAATTTGAAGAAAATCGGGCTAATTTTTCAAAAATTTATATGAACACCCATCGGGCCACAGAGCCTCCAAAAATTTAATTTACAAACACGGTTATTTCGATAAAATATGAGACTAATATCTCCCCCAGAAACTCGGCCTTGGACCACAACGGTCTGTTGCGCCGAATATTATTATTAATATCTCCCCACCATCCCAATCACCGACACACACAAAGTAGAATTTAAAAAAAAAAACGAAAAAAATTAACATTTTTCGTGTAAATTCACAAAGTGCAGTTTGAATAAAATCGAGTTACTTTAAAAAAAATTATATGGGAGCACCTAGACCCTTCCAAATTTTTACAAAAAGTGTTGTCATCGGTGTATCTCCGATTTGATTTAAGATTTGAATAAAATGTGGTTAGTTTTTAAAAAATTGTATGGGAGTCTGGGTTATGGGGCCACTTTCACATTTTTACAAAAAGTGTTGTGCATCGAATTAAACACGTGTGTATAAAATGTAAAAATCTGGTAAATTTTTTAAAAAATTTGTTTTGGCACCCTTCTGCCCAGAGGCTCCAAATTTTAATAGAATAGTGTTGTCACCGGATAATACACATGTGTGCCAAATTTCAATAAATAATAATATAGAGAATTTAAAAAAAAATAAAAAGGACCTCAAAGTAGTGGAAAATACAGACAAAAAGGGGTCAAGTTAAATAATAATAATATACAGCGCGACAGACCGTTGCGATCCAAGGCCTAGCTTCTCACGACCATTTGTGTTGTGCATGTATATTTTTGGACACAAATGTAAGGGACCTACAATTTAAGGCCGGTTTCGAACGGCAAATTGAGAAGCTTTCCGTGACATCGGGGCCAATCGAACATCCCACGCCAGTGGTAGTCAAAAAACTGACTTTTTTATAAAAGTTCAATAAGGGCGTGTTTTAAAGTGGGTCCTAGCAATGCTATCAACTTAAATCTGAAAATAAGATCTACACAGCTAGCTAGACCTTTTATATGGGCGTGACCAAATTTTAACGGAACGTGGATCAATTAATATTTAGTCATATTTCATATAATTGAGTTTTACCCATAGAAAAAAGATGTTATATAGCAAAGTATACTATAGCGTTCATTGCTTTAGGGGATCCAAAAAGTTCCTAATGCACAGCAATTGAAAGTTAATATAGTTAACTATCAAAATTTGACCACGCTGTGGTATGGCTGTGAAGAACTAATTTTCACCTTTACACTTTATACAATACTTGGGCCCTCTCACTTTTTAATACGCCCCCCTATTGAACTTTTATGGAAGTCATTTTTTTTTTACTCTACCACGTATTATTACCTTACGTTAGATACCAATTACCCCCAAACTTCTTACAAACCACTTAGAAAACTGCACTGTTCTGAAGGAAAAACTAAAACTTATGAGCTCCTCGGTCATAAAGTGGGCGTTTTCTCGAACCTAGACGGCGGGTTTAAGGTAAGCGCCCTATCATGATTTCCGCCGCGAAACAATTTTTACATGATATCGTGAATTTGAAATCACCAAACACGATACCTTCCCGCCATCTATTTCGATATCGAGAAAAGTTCCGCCAACAAAAACACGGCAAACATTTTTTCGATTGACATTTCTTTGTGTTGACGATCGACAGTTGTTTGTCAAGTTACCGTGATCTCACAACGACTTATGGGATTGTATGGATTTCCAACATAACGAGCAAATATTTTTTTTAGTCAAAATCAAAATCCATTTAATCCTGTAGGTCTTAAGGATTTAGTTTTTCATTGTGAGAGCACCATTAGTCTAATATCGCTTTTTTCTTTAAAATCTGGCGCAGATTGGTTTTTTGGCTGTCGAGTTGTTCGTGTCCCCTAAAAAACTTATATATCGTAGAGCAAACACATATCTGTATATTTTGGGAGATTTACCCATCTTTTCACTAACTACAACAACAACACGTCTTTCGTGTTCGATTTGCCGAGAAAAAATCTGAGCGCGAGCGTAGATTTCTTAAATAATCGACATAAAATTAAAAAATTGCGATTATGTATAGTCTTTTCGATAAAGGATACGATGATACGTAAGTTGAAGCGGGTCGAGAAGAAATCGAAATAGTTTACGACTCGCAGCAGAAATCTTGTTAATGGTAATGAATATTTTATTGAATTTAAATTTAATGTTTATAAATTGTGAAATATTACCCGTTTCTCTTGTTTGTTTGCGCTCATTTTTTAGGTCTTCTAAGAGGGCATCTAGTTGGTTTACACTTCGATCAGAATTTTGCAGTTGTGCACCATTAGAATCAGAGTATTGATAAAATTCCTTTTTGTAACTATATTGACCATCCTTTAAAAAAACACACAAACACAGCTGCTATAATTATCTACATTAGTTATATGCGTGAATTTTTATTTTACATTGCCATATTTTGATGTCGTATCCTTTAGAGATGTTGAGAAGTTTTCTGAAGAGACGTATTGCACATCCATGTTGCCTTTTCTGCAATCGTTCCTAAATCGAAAATATGCACAGACCTCTTCTTATTTGTTTTCTTTATTGGTATTAATGAAGGATATATTTTTTAGATATCAAAATTCTCGCTATTTGACAAAAAAAACTTATGAAATTTTTCAAATGTGGTGGTACATAAAACAAACACAAATAGTCTGCAAATACCACTAACTGCACGAAGCATCAACATTATTGTTTACATCCCATAATGATCTCATGAAAGCGGATCTTTTTTTAACCTTCGCATATGATGCTTTAATAACACGAAAAGCGTTTCATTGTAAAACAGAAGCCAGATAACAACTGCAAACTCAAGGAATATATTGGGCTTTAACAAAAGTTCATGTGGGCTTACATGTTTTCCATATTGAGTTTTATGTACAAAAACAAATTAAAAATGTAAATGAAAAAATGATCTCATAGAAGTGGAACGAAATAAAATAATCGAAAATTAGCAATATGGCTATATATAGCAAAATACAAAATTATAATCCACATGAAAACACATGAAAAACTGATGTATGTAGGCGATATAATGGAAATAGCTTGATGACAGTGCAACACACAAACTTGCTCGAATGAAACTTAGGTACCAAAGCTTCTTTCTATTCACTACTTTCATCGCATTCCAAATTTTACAGCAAAGTTAATGCGTAGAAAATGAAAAATTAATATTACACAATTTAAATTTATTAAGGTCACTCGTGTAATATAAATGTATATATAAGCCTAACGACTTATATATATCATCGAATCCAGGATCCAGACAACTAATGGATTCCAAGCGGTATTGTTTTAGACAGTCCGCACGCCATAGCGGTGATTTGCTTGCAATAGGCGTATTTTATTTTGCGAGGAATAAGGAATTAGAATTTGAAAACCAGCAACAGCAGGTTTTCTTATTCCAAAGAAGGAATAAGATAGTTCAATTGTTGTTGTAATTCTTATTCATCGGCAAATAAAATACAGCTAATATCAAGTATTACAACTCAAACAAAAAGTAGTCGTATATAAGCAATGTGTACAAAAATAAAAACATATGTACATACGTTAAAATAATGAAAAAAAAAGAACAAATACAGCTCCGGAGCCCGAAAACAACAAAACGTTAACAGCGTATGACGGTCAGTGTTATACTATACTCTATACTGAAAATGAAAACTGAACTGAGGAAGATGTAGAGAATAGAGAACATATGTTATAACTTATAAGTACAAACTAAAAAGGAGAAATGCGTTATGTCTTATGTGGCATAGGCGATCGTTATACAGTGAGGCCGAAATAGATCCGATCGGTTCCGATCGGTTTCATTTGTATCCCATTGCGAGCATTCCCTAGTTGGACCCCTAATAAAAAAAAATATTGGTTGCTCGAAATTTTCAGTTGGTTGCTGCTTGCAAGCTTCAATTTGCAAATTTTCCCATGTTTTAGTAAGTGAAATGACAGTAAGAGCTGAAAAAAGTGTTGCGTTTTTTTGTTTGTGTTGTCTCGGGGTTTAGTTTTAACTTCAAGTATATAACGTAACACGCTGCACGCATTTAATTTTTTCTCACAGTTTCTTGAAGAAAAAATCAAATTTTTATGCCTGAAACACATATGGCTGAAACACAAACACGCTTCAGCTTCGTCTTCGCCTGACGTTTACGAGTTCAGCCATACGATTTCAATGCTTCCTATCACAATGTCGCTTCGGCTTCAACGTTTCGTTTGGCAATCGAAAAGAAAAAACGTAATGTGATGTAACGAAGCTACAAACGGAAGTTCTAGTTCAAAAGTTCTGACCATTTGCTTTGCCTGACAGTTCAAGGCAGAGAACTGTGGGAGAACTTTCATTTGAGAAATGCCATATAGAAAAAAGTCATTCAAAGCAAATTCAAAGCGGCTGCATCTTAACGCAGCGAAGACAAAGCTGAAGCGTGTTTGTGTTTCAGGCATAAGATAATTGAAAGTGTGAAAATATGAGTTATATTTGCCATTTACCTCCTTATTTTGAATCTTTTATACGCAATATTTACACCTTCTTTGCACAAAGCTCTAAAAAGCAAATTCGAAGCAAGTATATTTCAGGAATATTTTTCAGTAAAAGTCTAAAAATTGCTTCTACTATAATACTTTCATTAGAGTAGTTGTTAGAATACTGTACTACTTAGATCCTTCGCGTTGTTACCTAACGCTAGCGAGTTCGAAGATGAGGTACTCGATGAAGAAAGGCGATTAATGATAAAGAAATTATTGATGTACCCATTTTTACCTTATGAAGAATTCTACCAATAAATTTTTCGTATGAACAGTTTGGTTTGGATAAAACAGCGTTTTCTAAGATTCGAAATTAATTTGCATCTTTCGTACACGATTTAAGAAACCCAGAAAATAACCAAGATAGAAACCGAAAATTAAAAAGGAAAATTGAAAACGAATACGAATAAAACCGAGTAGAATCGAAAATTGAAAAGATAAATAAAGTAAAAATTGTCTATAACTCGTCTATCCTGTGTGAGCTCATCTATATTTTATTACCAAATTTGCATTCATTATGTACAATGAATAGACTTTTTTTCAAAAACTTTTATTTAACTTGGCACCTCCTTTTTGTAAAGGAGGCTTTAGAAAATGTTTCAATCTTCAAGACTTATTGTTTTTTGGCTAAAGTGCGTTTTAGGGAACATAGAGTTACGGCTTTCGGACCCCCCATCTGAAAGCAGAAAGCAGAAAGCAGACCTCAAAAACAGCAATATTGTTTCTCGGATATTCCCCCTCAAGGATGTTAAAGTTTTGAGCACTTTTTTGAAAAATGCATTTTTCTAAGTTGTTTTATGGATGTTAGGGGGTTAATTGGTATCATATAAAAGGCAATAAAAATACCTTCCGTCCAACCCCCCTCGACAGAGTTAGAGCCAAAAAATGACTTTCACATTGAAGTTCAGCAGGGGACGTGTTCAAAAGTGGGCGGGCCTAAATATTGGTATCAAATGAAAAGTGATAATTACTTCTACACGGCTGTACTTTTTTATGGGCGTACACCAGCTAAAACGGAAGTTTGATCAAGTTGTAGCTGGTTCATGTGGTTTTTCATATAATTGAGTAAAATATCAAATGATTCAGTTGTTCCCATATAAAATCAGGTATATGTAACAATTAATTGGTATCATATGAAAGGTAATAAAAATACCTTCCGTCTCATAAAAAATTTGGTCCAATCCAACGCCCCTCGACAGAGTTAGAGCCAAAAAATGACTTTCACATTAAGTTCAGAAGGGGCGTGTGCAAAAGTGGGCGGGCCTAAATAATGGTATCAAATGAAAGGTGATAATCACTTCTACTTTTTTTATGGGCGTACGCCAGCTAAAATGGAAGTTTGATGAAGTTGTACCTGGCTCATGTGGTTTTTATATATTTGAGTGAAATATCATATGATTGAGATTGATATTGATATCCAATTAAAGGTGAAAATTAGTTCTACATAACCGTATTATGGGCGTGGCCCAATTTTTAAGTAAGAAAAGTACAAAAAGATGATATGATTCCCTCGCTTATTTGGTTTATATTCAGAATTGAGTTTTTCCTTTTAAAAGGCGTTTTTTGAACATTGAGACATACTGTAAAGTAAGGGGGGCATCTCTTCCAAACAAGATTGCAGTTTTTGATTTCTGCTCAGTGTCCGAAAGCCCTAACCGCGTAAAACCTATAATGCACTTTGCTATATAACACATGTTTTTGTATGGGAATGAACCAGGTACAACTTGATAAAACTTCCGTTTTAGCTGGCGCACGCACATAAAAAAAGTATTTTATAGGACGGAAGGTATTTTTATTACCTTTCATTTGATACCAATTAACCTCCTAACATCCTTCAAACCACAAAGAAAAATTCATTTTTCAAAAAAGTGCTCAAAACTTTAACACCCCCTCTCTCCTTAACGGGAAACTCCGCCCATCGGGGGAGGGGGGGGGGGGATTCAAAATCATTAAATTCCTTAAAACACATATTTGCCGAAAAGCGTATAAATTTTAATTTTATTAAAAATTGGCGGAATTGGGCAACTGAAGTAAGTGAAGTGGTGTTCTGTTCGTGTAGTTACTTCAGATGAGTAAATTGACAATTATCTGAAGTGAAGAATACCAATCAAACAGTCTCTTCACTTTAGTAGCTCAACTTAAGTGAAGAGTTGTATTTTGTTGTCCTAAAAGACGGATTTGGTTAACCAGCCAAGCACAATTTAAAAACAAGAACTCGAGTACTTAACTACTACATTGCTTTGGTAAAGCTAAGCGGGTTTTACTTAATAGCAAATAGTAAAGATAATAAAATAAAATAAATATGTTAAATTAAGATAAAATGAAATGAAATGAAATAAAATAAATTAGGGAGAACGACATGCCACGCGAGAGATTGGCACGCTGGAACCCGTGTAGGGTTGGAGGACGGTATCCTAGAGCGCGTTTTCGGCCCACACCACGAGGGCTCTTCAGTAGACTTGCAGAATGAAAAGGGGAATTCAGATGGGGAATGAGCAGAGACAAACGCGACACAAGAAAGACGATCGCGACAGATGACCGCACCATATGTTTAGGGTTGATGGGAACGAAAGATATAAATTAGAAATGTAATTTTAAAATAATAATATTAGCAGCCGTATTAATAAAAAATCACTATTCGCTCGTCAACACACGTGTTAGCTATCACACGAATAGAGACTTGTCCATTTGATAACTTTTCTTATTAATAAACACATAATTTGTATATGACAGCTATCCGCTCATTATCAATTAAAGCATGGCAACACTTCACCGAATTTTACAAATATTCGAGTAACGCTATCATATTTCAGCAGCTGACACTGAAATTTGCTCAATATTTTTGTTATATTTTAATATTCAGACCGATTTTTGTCATGACAACTAACATATGAAATGTATGTTAAACTCATATCCGCTCCTTATACACAAAATTCGATCAGTTAAGTTATCCGCTCGTTGAGAAAGCTAACTCAATGCTATCTAGTGTTTATTAATAAGGGGGTAGATATATATGGAAATTAAAATTTTTGAAAAAAAAAATTAAAATAGAATTAAAATTTACGATTATGGTTCCACTTTTTTGATACTTTATTATTGAAACTTTAGTAATATATTTATTTTATAATATATGTTAGAAAATCTGTTACGAACTATTTTAACTCAAATATTGAATTATGTGTATAGATGCTGCTTATAGGTTATAAAATTATATTTGTAGTTTTTGATACTTTATTATTAAAACTTTATTTTGTACTGGTTGAAATACCGAGCATCACCCGGCTGCCCCCTCCAAACTGATAGCTGACAGATAGAAACCCCACACTGATCTCCTCCTAACACTGACCCACACCAAACCACCTTTGACCATAAAACTGTAGCCTATAACCTCCGGGGCAAAAAACCCTGTACAATGGTGAAAACCTTGATTAAAATCCAGTAGTTTTGAGATAACCTGAAATAACAGGCATTGCGTGGCCGCACCCACCTTATTTATATAAGTTAACAAAAACTCAACGATAAACTTTAAAAAAATATATTTTTGCAGGCAGTTAGCCTAACCTTTATTCAATTTAAAAATCAACTAACTTTACAATAATTCAATACTTATAATAATACCTCGCTTTTAGCTACTTGCAAATGTGTAGAAATGTGTAGATCGTTTAGTCGGCATTTCCGTTGCATTTCTGTTGTTCGTGGGAAATCGAATTGTGGATCGTCTACTCAGCATTTCCATTGAATTGCAATATTATTTTGTGGTGAATGCCCCAGACGCTTGTTAATTCTTGCCCTCTTAAGTACGATTGTCCACAATCGTTTTAGAAGTAAGGTAGGTCATTGAATTTAGTTTGTGGGATGAAAAATGGCTTTGATTTTGGTACAATTTTGATGCTTGGAGATTTTTTAGGCAGATCATCTTCTGGAGTCCGAATGATAATTTTTGTATCTGCATGCTGATAGAGTTCGAATGATAATTTTTGTATCTGCATGCTGATAGAGTTGTGAGTAATATTCCAATACAACCAAAAATTCCGTATGAAATTAGCTGGTGATTTTCTTTACTGGATCGGAGTGACTGGATTTCTTTAGTGTTGTTAATGTGGAGTTCGTTGACCATTTCTAATGATAGGAGGTTGTGGTATTCTTTTTCGATAGGTGATGGTTGTAGAATTGCAGGTAAGATCTGGTGAGAAGATGTTGCTTCTTTGGAAATGAATAGTCGATCGCTGATAGTAAGGTTGGCATTATGGTATTTGATGAGAAAAGTGCCTGATAAATTTTGCTGAGCTGATTCGGTTTTTAATGTTCCATTGAAGTCATTCAAAAGTATGATTCCTGGTGAAATTTCATCTATGATGGGCAAGTGTTGGCTGTTCATGAGGTTACAAGTAGCTTTAAGACTTTTAAGTAAATTTGGTATACACGTAGAATTCATAAGACTTACAATATTATTGGTATTAAAAATTGATAAGTTATTTATAGCTTTACATTTATCTTTTATTCCATACATTTCTTCTTTCTTATAGGTTTTAACATTAATGTTTCATATATTTTATAATTTGTCATAGGGATATTAACAATATAGAGTAGGGAAGATGAATTAGTAATAGTATTTATTTCTGCGAAGTTCAGTGCTGCCTCAATATTTTCGTATGGTACGTTTTCTTCGTTTAGTGTTTCGGTTGCAATGCTTATTTCTTGTTTTGACAATATTAGAGAATTAATTATACCTAGTTTTGCCCAATGGACTGCAAGATTAATGTTTTGTAATTCTTCTTTAATCAGTTTTAATTTATATTGAATTCTATAAATCATTCTACTATTAATTTATTTATAAATGTCTTTATTTATAAATTTTGATATTTCGTTTGTTATTTTTCTCAAGTTATTTATCCTTTCATTATGAAGACGGTTGATGACCACCTGATTGTTATTGTTTCCTAGTAAGTTCGACATCTTTTTTTTTATAGTAATAAAGTCTTCATGGTCAGGATTGCCAGCAATCAACTTCCATGCTGAGCCAATAAAATTAAGTGACCTTTTCATCTTTCTTGGTTCTAGATTAAAAATTATATTTTTGATCTGATTAACCTCGTAGTTGAGGAGAGGAAATAGGGAATTCCGTCTTGTCGTGTTTAAGTTTTTAATCGGTGTAATGTTCTCTATAAATATGTTGTACTGGTCCATGTCAACTTCATGAATTATCTTGAATTTTCCTTCTTTAATTGTTGCTTGGCATATGTGCAAAGACACGAATTGCGCGTTAGTGAAGTCTAAGATTTGGATTTCTCCATTGACAGCGGTGTAAAGAAAATATCTGAAAAAGGATAGCCTAGTTAGTTTCGTATATGAGTTTTATGTACTATTTTCCCTGACTCTGTTAGAATTGTTGTGTTTCTGTTTTCTTTGACTATTTCCTTTTTGTATCGAACTGTTAACTTGGAGCCTATTCTTTTATTTTGTCTTATGACAAACGAAAACGATTACTCGCGTTCGGACGTGTTTTTATACGCTCCCATTTTTTTCATTTAAATTTATTCAATTTGTTATTCGGGATTAAATGTCTTTAATCTGCATAAATTGTGCTAAATCGGCCAGCGCAGAAAAGGCGGTTTGTTGTGGTTTCTGTGCTAGGTGGACTCATATTCATTGTGGAAACATTTCCGAAATGGAATTTGGTTGCTTAAGTTCAAAACCAAATTTTTTATGGAAATGCGATTCGTGCTTAAAATTTTTAAATGCCTGGCTTGATTCCTGAAATCGAAACTAGCATCATGAACTTAATGAAAATTAATGTTTTAAAATTTTGAAATAACAAGTCGTATGTGCAAAGTTTAATTCAAAGAAATGTACAAGATAACGTCATAGTGGATGCAAAAAAAAAGAGTCTGGCACAGTCGTTCGGGTTACTCGCGCGCAGTTAAAACTTAAGGTCAACGACTATGTCCGTAGGTCTTCTTCTCTATCAAAGAGTAATGAAAGTGTTAGGTCACCTTCTGTTGGAGTTTTGTCGCCGGCTGCCGCTCGGAGGAATGTATTAGTGCAAAAGAAGACTACGGTACAAACCACTAGTGATAAAATCAATTCGAATTCTGCCAATATGTCTAACTCAACAACTAATTCTTCTGTTGATGTTTGTTCTGTTGCTGCTATTTCTGCTGCGTCTGTAAGTAGTAATTCTTCTCTTCCTGTCACTCCTACCATCATCGCTTCTAGGTCCGTTAATGATGATTTTTACCGAGTGTTGATAACAACTCGGACGATAAGAGCAAAAATATTCAAAGGCAAAAGTCTCAAAAAAAGAGCGGCTCTCGAGTTATCGTAGGAAGCTGTACAGAATGTTTACCAGAAAATTTAATTTTATTAAAAAGACACAAGTGGTTCCACGTATCTGGATTCCTCCCTTCTACAACATGTGAAGCAATTGTTTCATACATTTCTGCTAAATGCAATATTCCTGGTTCGACTCTTATTTGCAAAAAACTCATCAAATCTGCAGTTGCAGAAAGTTCTCTCAAATGGATAAATTTTAAGCTTGGTATACCTGCTGATCGTGCTGAGATTGCATATGATTCTGGATCTTGGCCTGCTGGTGTTCGTGTGCTTCAATTTAAATTTAATCTCTCAAAAAACGATGCCGAACTCAAACCTCTCCAAACCGCCAAAATACAATAATTACGTCTTCATTGTTCATTGCAACAGCCTCTCTTAAGTTATATTTTCAAAACGTAGGAGGTATTAGATCTAAATTAAGAGAACTATACTTGGCTACTGCAGACTGCGAATATGATATAATTGTGTTAGTAGAGACATGGTTGTATGCTGATATTGCGGACTCCGAATTATTTAATTTAGCTAAAATCTCATGGCACTGGATTGACGAAGACAAGCTTTTGTTACCATTCAACCATACCATACAGTCGATGAAATAATTTTTGTTGATGGGCTAATGGGTCTATCGCTGAAACAAATCAATCATAGTTTAAACCCAAGTAATGTTTTCTTGGATTTATTTTTTTTAAATAACTCCTTAGATTATAAAATTTCTAAAGTTTTTGTATACCTGATAGGCATCACTGTGCTTTACATATAGATATTAACAGTCTACATTTTAAAACAAACGAACCATTCAACAATAGTGTTAAATTCAATTTCTCAAAAGCCAATTTTGAGTCATTGGAATCCCATTTGTCCGCTATTGATTGGTCATTTCTTGAGTCTCTATCACTAGAAGAAGCTTATAAAAGCTTTATTGAAATATTGTACTTTTTCTTTTTCTTCTTGTTGTTTTTTGTTCTTCTTTTTGCTATTTGTTCCTATCGTGTGTTGTAAAACTGGTTCCAGTCTGCCATGGCAAAATAGGTCGTTATCAAAGTTCTCTATGGTCAATATGTTTTCCGTTTTGAATCCTGAAAACGTGACGTGGTGAATTCCTGAATTTAAAAAAAAACATGTCTATACCATCGGTCATGACTTATGCAGGGTCTTCTTCGGATTCAATGGACACTATTTGTGATTTCTTTGCCTCTTTCTTTCAAAAGAATGTAACGAAGTTCCCCTCGTTACAAACCGCTTGTCCGTCCGGTCGTTTCACTCAGCACATTGGGTTTTGCCTCACAACCAGTCCAAATGCCGATAGCCTGTACAAATTGCCGGCTGCCATATAAAACCATAGGCAGACAACCGCACATACCGACAGCCACAGCTTCACCGTGGGCATACAATCGTACATACCGGCATGCCAAATGCCGATAGCATGTACAAATTGCCGACTGCCATATAAAACCATAGGCAGACAACCGTACATACCGACAGCCACAGCTACACCGTGGGCATACAATCGTACATACCAGCATGCCAAATTGCCGGTAGCATGTACAAATTGCCGGCTGCCATATAAAACCATAGGCATAGGCATATACAGCCACAGTTACACCGTGGGCATACAATCGTACATACTGGCATGCCAAATGCCGATAGCATGTAACAAATACCGGCCGTCATGTAAAGCAATACACATACATACATGCGTAATTGCCAGCACCCATCACAAAGTACTGGACACCCAACCGAACACGGGTAAATTATTTAAGATCAAGGCATAAAATTCCCAACGAGTTCTCAAAAAATATCAATGAGGTTCGGCAACTGGTGCTCATAAAGTCGAATCCGACCACGGGCAAACGTTCTCCACCGAACTAGACCCGATACCTTTTTGCGTGCTGAGAGATCGGTAAATATAAATTAACAGACTAGGCGACCGTCTCTAAACCGCGCAATGTTCCAAGTTGAACACCTACATACATTTTCCTAGACGACCCGACCCGGACGACCGTCTATAAACCGCGTCAGCTCTCCTGTACTGTCGTGTCTCGACCAGAGGCCGTCAGTGTTTCCTCCGTCCCACTGTCGTGTCTTGACCAGAGGCCGTCAGTGTTTTCTCTACCCCACTGTCGTGTCTTGACCAGAGGCCGTCAGTGTTCCTTCCTCTCACTGTCGTGTCTTGACCAGAGGACGTCAGTGTTCCTTCCTCTCACTGTCGTGTCTTGACCAGAGGCCGACAGTGTTTCCTCTACCCCACTGTCGTGTCTTGACCAGAGGCCGTGTTCCGTCTTTCTCTCTCCCACTATCGAGACTTGACCAGAGGCCGTCAGTGTTCCGTCTCTCTCCCCCTGTCGTGTCCTCACCAGGGGCCGTCAGTCATTCGTAGTTATATTGGTGATGGTATATTATTTAAGTTACAAACAATGTTAAGTATAGATTAAGGAAACGGAGAAGAAAAATAATAAATAAATTTTGTACCCGAGACTTATTATTTGGACCCTGGAAGCCGCTGAGTCATACCTCAGCTGAGAAAACACGTTACAAGAATTTGAATCACGATATGGGTTATGATGGTGATGTAAGATATAATTTTATACAACCATTTTGTGATATAAATATTATCGACATCTCTCAGAAAGATGTTGCTGATTGTATAAAAAAAATTGGAGCCAAGCTTTAAAACTGATGGTCAATTTATTTGCAACTCTTTTCTGAAGTACTGCTGCTAAAATTTAGTTTATGCTTTATCTTATATGTTTAATGAGTCACTGAGGACGGGTCTGTTTCTTGTTGGAAAACAAGCTCTATTTCACCCATTCGTAAGAATGGATCCAAAACGGTTGTGGAAAAATACAGACCTATTTGTAAATTGCTTAGTATTCCTAAATTGTTTAAGGCAATTATTAAAGATAAATTATTTTCCATCGTAAAATCGCAAATAATTCAGGAACAACATGGATTTTTCCCGAAACGGTCAGTTGTATCGAATTTAGTCATATTTTCGAACTATATTTACTCGGTGTTTCGTGAAAACTGTCAAGTGGATTGCGTCTATATTGATCTTGAAAAAGCTTTTGATTCCGTGAATCATAACCTTTTAATTTTAAAACTAAAAGCTATTGGATTTCGATCCCCAATTCTGGATTGGATAAAATTTTATCTAAGTAATAGATGGAACTTGGTTTGTGTAAACGAGTTTTGTTCGAAATCTTTCCAGGTTTTGTCAGGTGTACCCCAAGGCAGTCATCTCGGTCCGTTCTCTTTTGTTTCTTTTATTTATGAATGACATAAATACAAATCTAAGGTCATCAAAAAATCTCTTATTTGCAGATGATGTTTAATATTTTTTCAAAATTTCTAGTTTGGAGGACTCTCACATATTACAAGATCTTGATACATTTAGTGATTATGTAATACAAATCTCTTGCGTATTAACCATTTAAAATGCAAATCAATATCTTTTTATAGAGGCCTGCTCAAGCATTCAAATACATATAGTCTTGGAACGATTTCCATTCCTAAAGTGAGTCAAATTTGTGACTTAGGCATAATGATGGACTGTGGTTTAACTTTCAATAAGCACATTGAATATATATCTGCAAAAGCATGGGCATCTTTGGCTTTTCTTAAGAGACATGCTGTTGAGTTTAAAGATCCTTATACTTTAAAAAGTATATATGTTGCAAATGTGCGCTCCATTCTAGAATATGGTTGCGTTATTTGGAACTCTAATATTAATTTATATTGTATTAGAATTGAGAGAATTCAAAAATCTTTTACAAGATATGCACTAAGGGATATAAACTGGGGTGATTGTTATCCTTCATATAAGGCTAGATGTTTATTGATCGACCTTCAACCACTTTCAGCGAGAAGAGATTTGCTTATTTAATTTTGTTAGGGACGTATTTACAGACTCCATTGACTGCCCGGATATCTTATCCTTGTTTTATTTGTATGCTCCTGAAAGGCCTTTGCGCACGGGACGTTTTTTACATTACCCATTGCAACAGGAACTTTTTGTTGAATGATCCGATTGTTAAATGTTCTGTTGCTTTCAACTCCATTTGTAATCTAATTGATTTTTCCATGTCAAAATTAGCGTTTAAGAAACTTATGATCTATTTAGGTAATAAATTTCTTACATAATATAAATTCATGTAAATTTTAGTTTTTAAATTTTTTTTTTAAGTCTGCTTATATCTTAGACTAAATAAAGAAATAAATAAAAGATGATATCTCCAGGAAGGTAATTTTTTATTGGTTTCTTGTTTTTGTTGTAGTACCTAAGGTTTTTTTCTTGTTCATTTTTAAGTTTCTCGATAGTGTACTCGATGCGTACTTGCTCGAACCGTTCTGGGTTTATTCTTGGAATACGACCGTAGTACAGTTCGACTGGTTTTTACCTGTTGTCGAGTGGATTGTAAAATTGTATTCGTTGACTGCTCGGTCAAGCAAATCTTGAGAAGGACGAGGAGGTCCGTCTGCCTTAAGACATCTCATTATTTCGGACAGCGTCGAATGAAAACGCTCTATTTGTCCGTTGACTTCGCTTTTGTCGCTCTGATAATTGGGGAAAGGGTTTTATATTTGGTAGCTGTTCTCGTTTTCTATTTTAAATATGAGCTGATTGCGAAAAGCGTTAATAGAGGTTTAGATAGTCGGGATTAGGTTATGGGATGAGCTATCTGCGCTATGTTGCGTCATAGTAAGTGAATTAACGTTTGTTGGATGTGGGAGTCTAGAAAGTGAGTCTGCTACAAGATTGGTTCTACCGGGTTTATATTGGAGCTCATAGTGTATTCCTCCAATATGGCCTTCCAACGTTTCATTTTGCTGTTGGTGTTCTTGCTACTGAGGGCATACGTGAGCGGTTGGTGGTCAGTGAAAATTTTTTTGGAACCGTAAAGGAATTTTCGTAAGCTAGTGAGTGCCCAGATTATGGCCAACATTTCTTTTTCGTTGGTCACATAACTCTCTTCTGTTTTGTTAAGCGTTCGGGACAAAAACGTTATTGGTTTGTTGTTTTGCAATATTACTGCGCCGATGGCGTAGTCAGAGGCATCTGTGGTTAATTCGAAATCTTTTTCGAAATTTGGGTGTGTTGTTTTACGATAGTACTGCGCCGATGGCGTAGTCAGAGGCATCTGTGGTTAATTCGAAATCTTTTTCGAAATTTGGGTGTATTAGAATGATTTCTTTGGAAACTAGAACGTTTTTTAATTTTTGGAAAGCGTCCAATGCAACTTTGTCGAGTTGGATGGTTTTATTTTTCGAGAGGTTTTTGGACACGCGTCCATCTTCCCCTCTTAAAAGGGATGTCAGGGGTTTTGCTAATTTCGCATAATCCCTGACAAATCGTCGATAATACCCTGCCATTCCTAAAAAATATCGAAGGGCTTTTAGATTTCAAGGCGGGAGTAGGTCGACTATAGCCTTAACCTTTTTGGGGTTTGTTTTTAATCTATCGATTCCAACAATGAATCCTAAAAATTCTGCTTCTGATTTCAGAAATTCGGATTTATCGAGTTGTATTTTCATGTTGGCTTTTTCGAGTGTTTAAAATACCATTTCCAAATTCTTAAAATGTTGTCCTTCATTTTCTCCAAATATGTAAATATAGCAACTTTTTCCTATGTGTTCCCTCAAAATATCATCCAGTGTCCTTTGAAAGATTGAGGGCGCATTCTTGAGCCCGAAAGGTAGGCGGGTAAATTCAAATTTCCCGTTATTTATCGAGAAGGCAGTCTTTTAGATATCGCTCTCCTTTAGTGGAATCTGGTGGAAACCACTTTTAAGATCAATGACGTTGAAATATCGATTCTTTCCGAGATTTGAAAGAACCTCGTTTATTTCGGGTATAGGATATTTATCGGAAATAGTGACAGCATTTAGCTTCCTATAGTCTATCACCATTCGATATTTCTTCTTGCCGGAAGCGTCTTGTTTTTCGAAACGATCCATACGGGGGAGTTGTATGGTGAAGGCCTTATTATTCCTTCATTTAGCAGTTCTTTGACCTGTTTCTCGACTTCGTCTTTTAGAGCCATAGGATATGGATATGGCTTTAAGTAAACAGGATAGTTAGTAGTAGTGTGAATTTCGCCCTTAACTCTGATGGTAAATGTTAGTTTTTTATCGGGATCCGAGAAGAGGTACACTTTCTTATGATATCATTGAGCTTTTTATTTTGTTCTTCGGATAAGTGGGAAATAAGAATATTGATATTATTTACACTCTCCGATGTGTATTGTTTAAGTAAGATTTTACTGTTTGGATGGATAGTCATATAGCTACCTGCCTACCATATAGCTATTGCCTTTAATTGCCTTTTCTCTTACTGCGTCATTACCTATGATGCCGTCAAAAGAGATCAGGCTTGGAAGGATGAAAAATTTAGATTTTATGTTTATGAGTATTCGAACTTTCATATTCACTTTGTGATTTCAATTAGATACACATAATTTTTCTTTTGATAAATATGTGTAATCAGAAAGTATGTATGAACGAATAACTTGATTATTCAAAAGTATTAAGTATTGGAAGCTTAAATATTCATTTGTGATTTTTGTTTTGGTAAACATGTGTAATTAGTAGGTATGATTTCAATGTTTTCATAAATATATAAGTTTTGTAGGTTTTAACAAAAACTATTTTTATATAAATTTATATTTATATACATTTAATATTTAATATTTTATTTTATACGAATATTTCCAAATATTTACACGGTTTATATTCTACTGTGGTGAGCTTTTCAATATAGAACAAATCTTGTAGTTACTTAACTCCAAGGGAACCAGAAAAGAATGGCGGAAATTATTAAAAATGTTAAAGGCTATCAAAATCGTTTCTCTCTTAAGACAATGACGCTATCGAACTCAGTTTGTTTTATTCGTCAGTCGCAAACAGTGTTGCCATCATTCGGTAATGATTAAAAACAAATATTCGAAATAGCTAACCATGTTTAAATAAACTTGACACAACTGCAACTGAATTAACATGGCTTAGGACGCTTAACACATATTTGGTAGCCACACTACTCCCCCTTTAGAAAACCAAATAGCACTCATTTGTCGTTCAATTCAAAAAATTTAAACTTTATTCTAAATATCGTGAAGGAAATTTAACTCGACGACCTGTTCTCGTGATAACCTCAGGAACTGCATCGTCTTTACTGGCCGACATCTGTAAAGTGCCAAAAACAACTTGAACAGGCAAACAGGCGATGGCATCCATTGGATACCGAAGCATTTGATGCCTAATCAAGATTATCATTCAAGATGAAAGCGGGTTTTAACCTATCTAGTGATATGGCAGCTTCTCTGTTTTTGAATTTTACTATAAAATATTTTTCAAATCGTTTTACCACCTCGAATGGTCCGTCATACGGTGGTTGAAGTGGTGTTCTCACGGCATCATTCCGAACAAAAACATGTGAGCAAGTTCCAAGCTCTTTATGAACAAAGACAGTTGTTTTGCTGTGATGATGAGTAGGTAGCGGCTGAAGCTTAGACATGCTATTTTTTAAATTACTTACAAATTCTGTTTCAGGAACAAATTTTTTCATCGGGACGATCAAATCACCCGGTATAGCTATGTTTACACACAAGTTCTGCTGAACTGGCATGCAATTCTGGGCGAACTATTGATCGCATCCCAAGCAAAATAAACGGTAATACTGAATACCAATTTTTTGTTTCATAGCAATTTATTGCTGCCTTCATTTCTCTATGCCTACGTTCAATTAACCCGTTCGAGCAAGGATGACAAGGTGTAGTACGAACGTGCTTTATTCCGAGCAATGTTTGTAATTCCCAAAATAAGGAGCTCTCAAATTGACGTCCTTGGTCAGAAGTGATTCTGAGAGGTTCACCAAAACGAGCTACCCAACCATGAATTAATGTGTGCGCCACGGTCTCTGACTTATGTCCATCATTGGGAATGCTTCGACCCACCTTGAGTACCTATCAATGCAAGTCAAACAGTAAGAGTAACCATTTCAGATAGGTAGAGGCTCCACAATATCAATATTTATGTGTTTAAATCTATCACTAATTAGGTCGTATCTTTCAAATCCTGATTTAGTGTGCCTTGACACCTTCGACTTTTGACATTGCAAACACGATTTTGCCCACCTATTTACATCTTTCCTTACCGAGAGCCATACAAAACGGGATGATACTAGCTTTACTATCGCCTTAATTCCTGGATGTGATAAACCATGCAAATTTTCAAATACTAGGTTTCTGAAATTCAACGGTACGTACGGGCGAATTTTACCATTTAACTCATCGGGATGTGAATAACTTTCAATTTTAAATTAGATTCAATCGTTTTGTCCAACAAACCTTTAACTTTAACATCATTGGCTTGGGCCTGCGCCATCTCTTTTACATTATAATATGTCGGAAATTCGATAGATTCTGTACGAGATAAGGTGTCAGCTACAATATTTTCTAATCCTTTGACATATCTGATATCTGTTGAAAATTGTTCTACATAATCCAAATGTCTGATCTGACGAGGACTGGCTTTCTCAGAGTTTATCTTAAAAGCAAATATCAACGGTTTATGATCGGTTAATATAGCAAAAGCGTGGCCCTCTAGCATATAATTGAAGTGTTTTACCGCAGAATAAATGGCTAATAATTCACGATCATACGTACCCCTACGTACGAATCCCTAAACTGTTGAACTGTTGTTGCAGAACCGCTCCCAGCGTCCAGAAGCATCAGAAGCATCCACCATTAAACGCAATTTGCTGGAAGAGTCTGGATGTGCTAAAAAAGCGCACGCAGCTAAACTGACTTTACAATTTTGGAGCGCTTGACGTGAAACATCGTCCCAGATAACTTTAGTCTTATAATTTTTTTTGTTTCCTTTAATAAACGAAAGCAATGGTAACTGTATTTCTGCCGCCTTTGGTATGAACCTATGATAAAAATTCAACATTGCCAAGAAGCGTTTCAAACCACGAACTTCTGATGGTTCAGGGAAATCCATGATTGCTGAGACTTTGGTTGGCAAAGGTCGGATTCCATCTTTATCAATTGAATGCCCCAAAAAAATAACACTGATTTGTCCGAATTTATATTTTTCTTGATTTATTACCATACCGTTTTGACGCAATGTTTCAAACACTTTTCAAGATGTTTATAGTGAGACCCTTCATCTTCTGACGCTACGAGAAGATCGTCAATATACGGGTACACACTATCATTTCCAACAAAAATGTTATTTATAAACCTTTGGAAAGTCTGGGCTGCATTTCTCAATCCAAACGTCATTTTAACAAATTTAAATAACCCGAAAGAAGTAGTAATGGCAGTTTTTTCCACATCTTCTTCCGCTATAGGTATTTGGTGGTAAGCTCTTACCAAATCGATGACTGAAAATATTTTCTTGTCCTTAAGATTGTTATTTAAGTCTTGGATATGAGGCATGGGATACCTGTCTGTGGTAGTGTCACTATTTAATTTGCAGTAGTCCCCGCAAGGCCTCCACTCCCCATTACTTTTTTTAACTAAATAACAACAACTTTTCGATGGTCTACAAATACCGTTTTCCATCATATATGCAAATTCCATTTTAGCGATAGCCAAATTCTCTGGATCAAGCCGTCTAGGTTTTGAAAATACAGGATTACCATTTTATGCAGTGTGCTACCAGATTTACTTCGCGGTTGAGTTATTTCCTTATATGACAATAATAACTGGTTATATTCAATTTTAACGTATGATATAGTAGAAATACTATGAACAACTATTGATGTAACCTGCACCTCAGCTTTTAACGAAGTCAAAGGGTCTATGAAGCGTTTATTGTTGATATCCACAAGCAACCCAAAATGTTGTAAAAAATCTGCACCCAATATAGCATGGTCTACATTAGCTAAAATGAAGCTCCACGAAAAAACACGTTTTAGCTTAAGATCAAGATTTACGATTTTCTCACCGTAAGTTTAAATAGGACTGTTATTCGCTGCATACAATACTAGCTGTTGACGTGAAAGGTTTTCCCGTCTCCATGGTAATACGGATACATATACCTGTATCTATTAAATAATTTCTCTTTGATAAATTGTCAAAAATTATTAAACGGCTTTTTTCTGAACAAGAAACAGAAGCCGGAAACTGTATCTTGTTTAATCGTTTTTTGTAGCCGCCTGATTGTAACAGCAAGGAGCTACGCATTTGGTCGCTTTTGCTGCGAATATTCTATGGTACCAACACATACGCTCTGCTTGTGGTGTTTTAGAACGAGATTGTCTAGGATGAGGAGAGTTAACATTCGACCTACTACGAGACCGACTATCATTAGAAGATAATTGCTCGACTTTACTACATAATTCAGAAATTTGCCCTTTCAAATAATTTATCTCACTACTCTCGCTATAAGGTTTACCTCTTCCTTTAGACACCATGTTGACCTGTTCATAATAAACATTTTCGCTACACCTATCAGCTACCGTCACAAGTTTTTCTACGCTTGTCCTCCCATCATCTATACTGGATAAGACTAATTGAATCTGTTGAGGAAGCTTCTGTAACCATAAGGATTTTAACAACTGCGTACCACCATCTGTCCCAGCCAATGCTTGCATATGACGATACAGTTCCGAAGGTCGACGATCACCTTGATAACATTTATCGAATAACTTTTTAAGACGCGACTCTCTAGATTCCGAATGACAATTAATTAAGTGATCGTTTAACGTCCTATATTTATTTTGAGCCGGAGGATCTCGAATTATATCACCAACGGTTGACAAAATGTCACTTTCTATATGACTAACCACAGTATTTAATTTGGTAGAGTCTACAGTGATACCCTTGATCGCGAATTGAGCCTCCAGCTGACAAAACCACAATAAAGGATCTGGTTTCCAGAAAGGTGGAGCGCGAATGGAAATTTGATGAATAGAATTATTTAAATTCAACGAACCTTGAGCACTAACATCATCAGGAGGAGCCTGTGATACTAATCCCTCATGATTTTTCTTTTTTAGATCTTTACTATAATTTTTTGTTTCGGCCATGTTAAAACAATTTTTAGCAATGGTAAAAATTCAAAACTTATTTACCAATCACCAAATTAACAACAAACACTGTATACGCCAAACTAAATAAAACTAACCTTAAAGGACTTCGTCCGGGCGTCTTTCAATACAAATTTTGAGTTTGCAATAAAAATTTGATGTATGCTGCTACTTGTAAGCTGCTGATTGATGTATGCTATATAAAGCGTGATGGATTTGCTTGTGCTTTGATCGAATCCGGTATGTAGACGCTCGAGAACTGCGGAATATCCGGTGGATATTTTTAATATTCAAGTGCGGCGATGTGCTGCTTAGCTCGACAAAATACGCCGCTGACGACGATTTATTGATGTGACGCTCAGACAGTGGCACTGTACTCAAATGCTTTAGAACACTACCACCTGAAAGCTAAGGGGGCGAACGTGGTATTATGCGGAGTCTCGCTGCTCTTCACCGAATAAAAATGATGCAGACTGTGGCGTTGATTTGTTGCCGATGTGGTTGCTGCCAGCAATTGATGTTGCGTCACTTGTTGCTGAGGCTGCTGCTGCTGTTGACTATGATGGTGGTGAATTGTAGCAACCGTCTTTTTGGAATGGATGGAATTCTTGCGCCACCGCTCTGTGGGTCTTATGATGTTTAAGCCTAAAGTGGACTAATAATGATGATGCGCAACAAAAAAAAAGTTTCCCTTTTATAGTGCGATTTTTCAAAAAGTTGCTGGTCCAGATTTGCCTTCACCAAAGAATACGACTATCCAAAATGGCTTTATTCAATTCGGGGTCACCAGTTATAAGTTTTGAAGGTTTTAACAAAAACTATTTTTATTTAAATTTATATTTATATACATTTAATATTTAATATTTTATTTTATACGAATATTTCCAAATACTTACACGGTTTATATTCTACTATGGTGAGCAGGCTTTTCAATATAGAACAAATCTTTTAGTCACTTAACTCCAAGGGAACCAGAAAAGAATGGCGGAAATTATTAAAAATGTTAAAGACAATTAAAATGACGCTATCGAACTCGTTACTCAGTTTGTTTTATTCGTCAGTCGCACACAGTGTTGCCATCATTCGGTAATGATTAAAAACAAATATTCGAAATAGCTAACCATGTTTAAATAAACTTGACACAACTGCAACTGAATTACATGGCTTAGGACGATTAACAAATATTTGGTAGCCACAAATATGTATATAGTTTAGCAAAATAATAAGTTTCTTTAGTTTCTTAATTTTCAATTTTTCTTTGATTCTTGATTTTTAAATATTTTTATTAATCTTTTAGTTTAATTTTTTATTATTTATTTGATTATTTATTTTATTATTTTATTTTTAATAATTTTTTACTTTCAGTTTAAAAAGTTTTCTTAACTTACAAAAGAAGATGTAGTACAGACATCTCTGAGTTGATAAATGTCTTGTTGAGTCTCGTTGTTGAAAAATGCACACACTTCCCGGTGATGTGTCCTTGCTGAACTTTTGTTGATAATTTATTGGATTGTAACTTCACTATTTAGCACTTTGTGATTCTTAGCACTGTGTGATTTTTAGCACTTTTAAAAATCAATAGTAAAGATCAGTTAATTACTTATTCACTTACAACGGTCCCTGCTTGGGCGCCAGTCAACTCAACGATAAACTTTAAAAAAATATATTTTTGCAGGCAGTTAGCCTGACCTTTATTCAATTCAAAAATCAACTAACTTTACAATAATTCAATACTTATAATAATACCTCGCTTTTAGCTACTTGAAAATGTGTAGAAATGTGTAGATCGTTGCATTTCTGTTGTTCGTGGGAAATCGAATATCTACTCAGCATTTCCATTGAATTGCAATATTATTTTGTGGTGAATGCCCCAGACGCTTGGTCAGCAGTTTAGTTTATTATTTCTTGTTAATTTATAATCACAATTTAACGGTATACATTTATCTATAATACACATTGTATGATGTTGAATTTCGTAAAGATTCAATTAAATTAAGTAGTCTATGGATATTTTAAGTTTCTTAAGTTATATATATTTTTATAATTGCTGATCCGGTCATCTAACTCCACACTGTCTGTAAGTACCATACGCTTTGCTGTTAGGTTCTAGCTAGTTCTCCCAGTCTTTCGCAACTCTCCGTGGGTATGTGTGAAGACTCTTGAATCAGGAACACGTCGTCTAGGAAATCTACGATGATATTCTGGGATCCTATCACGATTTCCGCCGCGAATCGTAAAATATCTCGATATCTTCTTTTCGATCCGTATTAACTCACATATCATGAATTCCTCTATCGAAAAGACTATAAACGCACTCATTTAATGTTATAATCGCACCCATTAAAGTTAAAGACGCACTCATTTTATGTTAGACTGACTTGACAAAAAATTGTCGATCATCAACACAATAAAGAAATGTAAATTTTCATTCGAAAAAATGTCCACCTTCTTTTTGTTGGCGGAACTTTTCTCGATATGGAAATAGATGGCGGAGAGGTATCGTGTTTGGTGATTCCAAATTCACGATATCGTGTAAAGATTGTTTCGCGTCGGAAATCATAATAGGACCTCTGATTGTGCCGTCAATGTATTACCATTACAGAATCCATAAATATAATCAATGTCTATCTATTCTTTTCCAAAAAAGTATATTTTAAAAGTATTTGTAAAAGTTTAAATTCACTGTGATAGAGATGATTTGTTGCAAGAGATAGTGTACAAATTTCTTTTATTACATTTTGTTCACAGAAAAAGTGTTGGTACACAAAAACCGTGGTTTTTGAGTTTTGGAAGCTTTTGGTTAAATAGTTTAGAAGTTATGTCTTAATATCTCCTGTAAGTAGTATTCTGAGCAAACTTTTTTGAATGCCCTATAACTCAGTGGGTGACTCCCTTCTAATATGATTTATTACTCGAAATAAGTCAAAGAGTTGTCTCTGATACGTCATCGTACGCGGATGTGCTGCGCATCGTCATTGCACAAGACAAACAAAAAAAAATCAACAACAAAAAAGCAAATTGCCCAAGCTCGCCGGCTCGCGTGTGCATATTTTGTTAGTGCGAAGTGCAGTGTGTGGTGTCCATGCTTCCCGTCCCCAACACCTCAGCTAAAGAATTAGTGAATTACAACTGTTTTATGCTTGCATGCGGCAGTGTAATGATCTAATTATTTAGCTATAAGAATAACGGATTGTGAGTGTTTGTTTCCTTTGGTGATTTAACTCATTTTGTCGTGAAGGCATAACACTGGCGACAAATTGTGTTAAGAATCCAATTTGAGACATACTCTTCTCAATTACGGTTTAAAGAAGCGGTAAGTTGTGTTTTGTGTGTTTGTTTTTTTGTAGTATGTGTGTTTTCAGAGTGGATCTCAGCAACATACGTGGGCTGAGAACGAATTATGCATTGTCGCCTGCTGCACCTCAGAGTATTGAACACTCTATGGGACAGATATTTATTCGTACTCGTGCAGTTGCTAGGGTTTTAAATGATCTCAACACACACAAATCCGCTGGGCCAGATGGTATTTCTCCATTAGTTCTGAAGAGGTGTTCTTCCAAGCTGGCATTACCATTGCGTAAGCTTTTCCATCTATCCTATTCTTCTGGACTCTTCCCGAGAAGTTGGAAAACAGCATTTGTCCAGCCCATACCCAAAAAAGGCGAGCCGTCATCTCCTTCTTCGTACCGACCCATAGCACTTACATCCATTCTTTCCAAGGTCATGGAAACGCTGATCAATTATCAGCTTAAGAAATATCTTGAAACCAACGAAATCCTTAGTGACCGGCAGTATGGATTTCGTGGGCAACGTTCTACTGGTGATTTGATGGTATATCTCACCGAACAGTGGAACCGATCTTTACATCATTTTGGAGAAAGCAAAGCTGTTGCACTCGATATTTCAAAGGCATTTGACAGAGTTTGGCATCAAGCTCTTTTGTCTAAAATGCGTGCTTATGGTGTTGATGATAAACTGCTTCATTGGATTAGAAGCTATCTTTTGGACCGCTCAATTCAAGTTGTTTTGGACGGTTTCAAGTCTGAAATACACCACATAAATGCTGGCGTTCCCCAGTGCTCTGTTCTGTCCCCGACACTCTTTCTCATTTTTATTAATGATCTCTTATCTGTGACTTCTAATCCAATTCACTCTTTCGCTGACGACAGCACTCTCAGCTTCTCATATAAGTTTGTGGAACGTCCCTCCACTTCTGATGTGGAACACAAACAACTTTGTATGTTAAGCTCGTTGAATTCTGACCTTGACAGCATAATACAATGGGGAGAAATCAATCGAGTAGAATTTAACGCTTCCAAAACCCAATGTTGTCTCCTGTCGTCAAAGCGAATCCTTAACCCCATGCCATTATCCATGAATGGCACTTGCATCGAGGAAACTGAAAATCTCGTAATTCTCGGTATGTGCGTTAACGACAAGCTTCGTTGGAATGACCACATATTTACCATCGCTAAAAATGCTACGAAATGTTTAGGTTTTCTAGCCCGGTGCAAGAAATATTTCTCTCCCTCTGATCTGGCTACCATATACAAGGCTTTTATTCGCCCAAAACTTGAGTACAATTGCCATATCTGGTCTGGTGCGCCTAAGACTTCTTTGCATCAGCTAGATAGAATACAAAACCGCGCGATAAAACTTATCGGTGACGAAAACATTGCGAAATCAATAGATTCGCTTGAACACCGCAGGAACGTTTCTTGCTTGTCACTGTTTTATCGTTTCTTCTACCAGCGGTGCTCAAGAGAAATAGCCAGCTGCATGCCACCTCTCCTTGAATTCAACCGCAATACTCGTGGCGCTCTAAATGCTCATCAGTTTACCCTCAAGCCCATCTTCGGACTTACAGTTAAATTCAGGGATTCGTTCTTCAGCCGTACAACACGTATGTGGAATGCTCTGCCAAGCTCTGTCTTCCCACATCACTATGATCCACAGGCATTCAAAACACAAGCTCATAGAGATCTCCTCTTTTCTCCTCCTCTTCCTTAACGCCCACGCTGTGCCAAGCATATAGCCGAGCATTATAAGGGTGCGAACCCCTTGAAGCGTGCGCGAATTATAAAAAAAAAAAAAAAAGATTTGGATGATTCTTTTTTTATTTTGTTTGTCTCAATACTGGGTTAGTTAAGGAAAAAAATGAAAAGCCGAAAAATCGAAAAAATTAAATTTTGTATGGGAATGCACTTAACAATTATTGTATTTCGACAGTGAGCATTCATTTATATATCCACTTCGGATTACTTTCAATAGATGGCGTTGGTGGTGGACTTAACCTACCGTTTTAAATATGCATTACATCTATATATATAAAATAAAGAATTTTTTTGTATATATATTTGTGCCTAACTAGCTTTGGAAAGCCTTGACCAATTTCAACCAAACTTGGTATACATATTAGTTACTATCTGGAATCAAAAATAGGTGGTGGGGAGTAGCACGTTTTTTGGTTGTGGGAGGCTGCTGCCACCTCTACCACAGGCAAAAAACCCGCTCCCCCCCCGCTACAGTTGCCGCTATTACCATGATGAATAGTGTTGGTATTACGCTCCTATGGATGAGTAATGTATCGCCGCAGGGGAGGGGGTGATCGATATTAGAGTTGATTCTATGGTTTTCGGTGTCGCTGAGTTGAATGGTGATGGTAAGACAGCTCTATGAGGATGGGGTCGGTAACTGAGGGGGGGGGTGAACAATATTAGTGCCGATTGTTATGTAAGCGTATACATATATAAAAAAATAAATTAGAAATATAAAAGAAAACAAACCACCATCGAACTTAAAAGTTATCCACAGAACTACCACTTACCCTATTTATTTCCTAATCGCCGCGCACATATGCGCTGACGTCGGCAGCGGCGTCGCATGCTGGTTTGGCCAGAGGATGCAAGTACCTGAAAAAGGAAAAGAAACAAGAAAAAAAAGGAATGTGCTTTTATGTAAATACAAATATTCACTTGCCTGCGTAATGATATGGTCAGCCGACGGCGACGTCTACGTCGACGGCTTGTTGATTTGTGGTACGGAAAACCCACTTCCTACATGCATGTAAACTGCATCGAGATGCCTTGTATCCTGTTTAGTTATAAGACTGGGGCCGGATCTCTTCCCCAGTCTTACCGACTTAAATTGCCTGAATTTCACACTCGCGAATTGAACAAAAAAAATCAAAATAAACAAAAAGTAAACCAAAGCAAAAAAAGAACAGAAAAACACGAAAAAACGCACATCACATTGAAGGTATAATAACCTATTGCCCTAATTCCTTTAATTTGACAATTGGCTTGTTTCTTGTGTCACTGATTGTGACATTGACAGCACAATTTAATAAAATAATTCACCATGCTGTGGAGTTTAGAAATGGTGGAAAGTCAAAGAAATTACAAATAAAAATATTTCTACCATTTAGTATTAAGATCAATGTGTAGGGTTGGTGCAAGTATAAGTAAGATAAATAAGTATAAAAACTTATATGTGTGTTTTGGGTTTCTCCTGTTTGGTATTCGTGTTTCATGTTTAGTAGTAAGTGTGACTTGTATTAAGTTTAAAAAGGGACGGGATGAGGAAAATTGTAAGTAGTTATTATTTAAATAAGGACAAATAGAGAATTTAGACAAAGGTAATTTAGAAAAGGGGGAAAGAGACTTTCTTTCAGAATTTCTTTCCAAAAGGTTCGGTGATAGGTGGATGATTTCTGGCTAGCCGACAGAAGAATAGCATTTAGGAGAGTCAGTTGGAAACTAACAATCAACAGTCATAGTCTACCCCAGTATACTAATATCGATTAATTTAGCTAGAAAGTTTTTTAAGTTAAAAATTAGAATTGATCCTGTGTGATACTTAAAACCGAATTTGAGTTGAAAAGTTTAAGAATATAATTTGAAACAGTGCTACACCAAAATAATCAAATCTAAGTTGAAAAGTTATCTTTAAAAAAATTTAATATGGTACATAAAATTAAACTTGTGCTAAACATGAAATCAAATTTAAGTTGAAAAGTTTGAGAATATATTTAAACTTGTGCAGAACATCAGATCAAATCTGAATCAATAAAAAGTTCAAAGAAAAAATTTCAATTTCCCCTTTTATAAAACTATGCTATTGAATTTCTCAAAGTTCGCCCAAAAATAGATTTGAAATAAATTCACATTCTATCAAACGACGCCAACCGCCATCTTGCCGTCAAAGATCAAGTCACATACACAATAGCATATATGGTTGATGTACTGGAAGTTAACTTTTATCGTAAGTGATACTCATCAACTTAAATGGTGAAATTCTCCACAATCATTACATAAGAGAATTTAAATGGTCGACTCAACAAGAATCCAAAATCAAAAGAATTGCCAGATCGAGATATTCCTTCATAAACCAATTTTGTAAAATGCAGTGGTTGCGAAACAGATTTTTTTTTAATTTTTATGCGTTACTTGCAACGCCATCATTAAAGTTAACTTATCAAACAGGTTTTTTAATTCAAATAAATTTGATTGGCTTTATCAATTCCTTTTTTTTTAAATTTTAATTTCTCCTTTTTTTTAGAATCTTGGTTCATTTAATTACCGGGTAGTAGTAGTGGCAGGAAATTTTTTTTAATCATTTTTGAGTTACAGCTCTTCAACGGCATTCTGCTAGCAGGACCTCCTTGAAGGAGCGAAAACAAGGTAAGAAGACATTTTGTTTTCTAATTATATTCACATTAGTATAATGTAGTGAAAAACACTACTAAGGCAGTATACAAAAAATAATTACCTTTAAATTTTAAAAAGAATAAAGAAACAAGTTTTCTTTTATATATATTTTTTTTCTTTTATATATATTACATTTCATTTTCATTATATATTTTTTTTTATATTTCTATTGAATTTTAAAATACATTAATAACCTTTTGATGTTAAACATACATGTTTAATATACATTTTTGATTTCTAATTTACATATTTCATTTTAAGTTTGGATAAAAAGTAACACATGTATTTAAAAATTGAAAAGATAAATACTTGAGTTCTCATTGCCGTTGCCCATTGGGTGGGAGGCATTATTCCTTTTTTTAAATTTTTTTTATTGATCCTCACCATGAGTGAGTAGATCAAGTTGGCTGTAGGTGTGTGGCTGGGATTGTTGATCCCACGGTGATTTCCCTCGGCGCTTTTCAGATATGACCTGACGAACTGCGAACAGATGGACTTAGGAAAGTCGACCCTTTCCTTTCCTTTCCGAAAGGAAGTTTCTGGCCTTTGACAAACGATAGCAGTACAGTTTTTTCCTTTTTTTATCCTTTTAACGTAGCTTACATAAATTTTATAATTTTTTTAATTCTTATATTTAATAACCTTTTCACTTCCTTTTTTTGAAACTTTCCTTAGTCCCTTTTTCTATTCCCCATGGTTCCTATCCTAAATATGGAATTTGGTGGTGTCAACTTGTTTGAGGACCAAAGCAGTCGATGTCAGTATTTGGTTGGGGCAGGAAAAATGAAGCCAGACTTCATTCGACTTGACCACCAAATAGAGGGTGTAGCGAGCAGCCGTCACCATCAGTACCCTGAGTACAGGTGAACGTGGGTTCGCTGCTCCCTTAGTCGAAATATAGAGGTTCTTCTTATTCTTGGCGGGTCGGCCTCGCCACAAAGGTTTCTAGCCAGAGCTTTGAGTTGCGATCCGCCGGAATAAGACGAAACCTCTACTGACGTTAAACGACTTTCCACAAAATCATGAAGGAAAACGACTATTACTTGACTGACTGAGAGAAAGAAGAAAAATTTTAGTAAAATTAAGAACTTACGCGAAAAATTTAGAGCAAAAAGAAATAGGTTTAGGAGTTTAGAGGCCACTTTCCTACAGACTGATGACGATAACCGACCATACACGAAAGTCAAACTACTAGACGATACGGTGTTAGGTCTTTTGGACAGTGGTGCGTCTGTAAGTTGTTTAGGGAAAGGTGCAATAAAGTTTATTGAGGAAAACGCATTACAGATGAAAAGAATTAATTCTAATATAAGAACTGCGGATGGAAACAGACAAAATATCACAGATGTAGTGATTATTCCCATAACATGGAAAAACAGAACAGAGAAATTAGAATTTTATGTTGTTCCGTCGTTGCAACAATCGCTATATCTGGGAGTGAATTTTTGGAGAACTTTTAAGGTCGCTCCCAACATTATATCCGATATCGATATATTGGACACGAAGACAACGGACCCAATGATCGCAAGCACAAACGGAGGCTTTACAGGCGGTGAAAAACAAGTACCCGTCCTACACGAGACTTGGCCTCGGTAGAACAAACCTAGAGGAACATGTGATCGAGACCGCCGAAGTGGAGCCGATCAAACAGAGGCACTACCCTGTGTCCGGCGATCCAAAAGCTTCTCTTCGCTCGATCGCATGATTTCTTTGGGGGTGATCGAGGAGAGCCAGAGTGCATGGAGCTCTCCGGTTGTGCTGGTGAGAAAACCTGGCAAAAATAGGCTCTGCCTGGACTCACGCAAAGTCAATGCGGTGACGAAAAAGGACGCGTACCCGTTGCCCCACATAGAAGGGTTGTTGAGCCGCCTACAAGACACTCGATTCATTTCGGGGATCGACCTGAAGGACGCCTTCTGGCAAATCCCGTTGGAGGTGAAGTCCAGGGAGAAAACGGCCTTCACAGTCCCTGGGCGGCCACTGTATCAATTTACAGTGATGCTATTTGGACTGTGCAATGCTGCCCAGAGAATGTGTCGGCTTATGGACAGGGTGATACCTTCAAGGCTCAAGGACAATGTTTTTATGTACCTTGACGAACTCCTTGTCTGCTCTCCGGACTTCGAAAGCCATATGGGTTTGCTAGAGGACGTCGCGGGATGTCTTCGAGAGGCCGGTTTAACAATCATTGTAGAAAAGAGCAAATTTTGTTTCAAAGAAATAAAATACCTTGGATACATTGTGGGCGACGGGTGCCTTAGGACTGATCCGGGAAAGGTCGCGGCAGTGGAGGAGTTTCCAGTTCCAAAGACTCCGAAACAACTCAGGCGGTACTTGGGGATGACTGGATGGTATCGTCGGTTTATCCCAAACTATTCGACGATGACTGCTCCAATGACGGATTGTCTGAAAAATGACAAAATCTTTAAAATGACTGACGAAGCTAATAAAGCATTTGATGAGCTCAAACAGCTCTTGATTACGGCGCCGATTTTGACTAATCCTGATTTTACAAAACATTTTTATATCCAATGTGATGCATCCACAACAGGCGTCGGTAGTGTCCTTTTTCAGATGAACACAGAAGGTAGAGAGAGGCCAATAGCCTATATTTCACAAAAGCTCAACTCTGCACAGAGTAACTATAGCGTCACTGAGCTAGAGTGCTATGCGGCAGTCCTCAGTGTCCAAAAGTTTCGTGCATACGTTGAGTTGTTGCCTTTCACTATTATAACGGACCATGCAAGTCTGAAGTGGCTTATGTCACAAAAGGACTTGTCTGGTCGATTGGCCAGATGGAGCCTGAAGTTACAGGCGTTTAACTTCTCGATTGAACATAGGAAGGGCACACAAAACGTGGTTCCTGACGCTCTCTCCCGTGTGCATATGGAAGAAATCACATCAGACGTAGACCGACTTGATGTTGACCTTGGCTCCCCGCAGTTTTCTTGTGAAGAATACGAAGAGCTAAGGAAAACAATAGAAGAAGGTCAAGATAAATTTCCCGACATATGCATCTCAGATAATTTCGTTTATAAACAACAAATATCCGTACCGGGGACGCACTTCAAAAAGCGTGGAAACTCTGGGTACCGTCGGGGTTAAGAAAGAGTCTTCTGATCTCGGCACACGATTCTCCAGCTGCAGGACATGGAGGCATCCATAAGACTCTCTACAAGTTAAGACAGAATTATTTTTGGCCGGGAATGACAACTGACGTTAACAATTTTATTAAGGACTGTGATACATGCAAGTGCAATAAGAGCTCAAATAGGACAAACAGACTTATTATTTACTATTTATAATTTATTATTTGTCATTTAATTATATATTCTTACTTATTTCATTGACTGAATAATTTCTGTGATATTTTGGTTTAAGGCTTTAGGATTATGTGCAATATTTTATATTAGATTTAGTTTTATCTGTGATATTTTATGCAATTTTGACTATGTAGTAACTATTTATTTTATGGACTATTTTATCTATGATTTGTTGATTTATTTATATGTATTATTTATTTAAGTGTTGACTATAAATATATTTCATACAAGAGCATAAGCAGTATAACAAATGTTAGAGCATGATCTGAGGGAGTAGAACCTTGACCCACGTTAGGTGATACGCTCGCGGAAGACTACTCTGAATGGTATATTTAGGTAATATAGTTATATTACCACTTGAATTTAATTTGCAATGTTTTACTGCATACGCTTATTTTTTTTACGTGCCATTTCACTCGCGACCACTCATGGAATGGAGGTGGAGTTTAGAAATGGTGGAAAGTCAAAGAAATTACAAATAAAAATATTTCGACCATTTAGTATTAAGATCAATGTGTAGGGTTGGTGCAAGTATTAGATAAATAAGTATAAAAACTTATATGTGTGTTTTGGGTTTCTCCTGTTTGGTATTCGTGTTTCATGTTTAGTAGTAAGTGTGACTTGTATTAAGTTTAAAAAGGGACGGGATGGGGAAAATTGTAAGTAGTTATTATTTAAATAAAGACAAATAGAGAATTTAGACAAAGGGAATTTAGAAAAGGGGGAAAGAGACTTTCTTTCAGAATTTCTTTCCAGAAGGTTCGGTGATAGGTGGATGATTTCTGGCTAGCCGACAGAAGAATAGCATTTAGGAGAGTCAGTTGGAAACTAACAATCAACAGTCATAGTCTACCCCAGTATACTAATATCGATTAATTTAGCTAGAAAAGTTTTTTAAGTTAAAAATTAGAATTGATCTTGTGTGATACTTAAAACCGAATTTGAGTTGAAAAGTTTAAGAATATAATTTGAAACAGTGCTACACCAAAATAATCAAATCTAAGTTGAAAAGTTATCTTTAAAAAAATTCAATATGGTACATAGAATTGAAACAGAAACACAAAAAAAAATCAAATCTAACTTGAAAAGTTTTCCTTAGAAAAAAATTGAATATTGTGCATAGAATTAAACTTGTGCTAAACATGAAATCAAATTTAAGTTGAAAAGTTTGAGAATATATTTAAACTTGTGCAGAACATCAGATCAAATCTGAATCAATAAAAAGTTCAAAGAAAAAATTTCAATTTCCCCTTTTATAAAACTATGCTATTGAATTTCTCAAAGTTCGCCCAAAAATAGATTTGAAATAAATTCACATTCTATCAAACGACGCCAACCGCCATCTTGCCGTCAAAGATCAAGTCACATACACAATAGCATATATGGTTGATGTACTGGAAGTTAACTGATATCGTAAGTGATACTCATCAACTTAAATGGTGAAATTCTCCACAATCATTACATAAGAGAATTTAAATGGTCGACTCAACAAGAATCCAAAATCAAAAGAATTGCCAGATCGAGATATTCCTTCATAAACCAATTTTGTAAAATGCAGTGGTTGCGAAACAGATTTTTTTTTTAATTTTTATGCGTTATTTGCAACGCCATCATTAAAGTTAACTTATCAAACAGGTTTTTTAATTCAAATAAATTTGATTGGCTTTATCAATTCCTTTTTTTTTAATTTTAATTTCTCCTTTTTTTTGAATCTTGGTTCATTTAATTACCGGGTAGTAGTAGTGGCAAGAAATTTTTTTTAATCATTTTTGAGTTACAGCTCTTCAACGGCATTCTGCTAGCAGGACCTCCTTGAAGGAGCGAAAACAAGGTAAGAAGACATTTTGTTTTCTAATTATATTCACATTAGTATAGTGTAGTGAAAAACACTACTAAGGCAGTATACAAAAAAAATTACCTTTAAAAAGAATAAAGAAACAAGTTTTCTTTTATATATATTTTTTTTCGTTTATATATATTACATTTCATTTCCATTATAATTAAGCTGCAGGGCTTAAGAAAAGAGAATAAACTTTTCTCTGTATTCTCGCTTGGAGGGAAAGTATGCGTTAAGGTAGCCGACAACTCACCGAAGCAGTTTGTCAGTTCCATAGAAGAAGTTACAGCTGTAATAACAACCACATCAACATCATAAGAAGATCATTCTCTTTATTAATTATCTTTATTAATTCTACTTCTTACTCTATTCTAATGCTCTCATATTTTATTTTTTACTCTCTTCGCCCTATGCGAGATCTTAAATATCTATTTATTGTTTACCTTAGTTTCGCTGCTGCTACTTTTTGTTTTGCTGTTGCCTCTTTAATTTGTTTTGTTCTTTAATCGATGTTTCCCGCCTACATTTTATCAGGCCGTGTTATGTAATCCATGCCTGGCAATGATAGGGAATCTAGATCTGTTAGCATGGTGGGTGAGAATGATCGTAGTGTATTGAATATTCTTTGTGGATACCGCAGTGGTTTTAAATTATGTCATTTCAATGCTCGTAGCTTATTGGCATCTTTTGATGAGGTAGTTGATATGTTTGCAAGTTGTGGTTGTGACGCTATTTGCATTACTGTAACTTGGCTTAATAGCAGCATTGATGACGCATCTGTTGAGTTGCCGGGTTATTGGGTTATCAGAAGAGATCGAGTAAATCGGCGTGGTGGGGGAGTGTGCATTTTTGTCAAAGTGAATTTAATAATTAAATTAATAGAAGCTTCACTTGGTGAGGAGGAGGTAGAGTTCCTTTTTGTTGAAGTTAGTGATTGCATCACCTCTTGTTTTGTTGCTTGTGTGTACAACCCTTGTCGCACTTTTTGAAACTTGAAACTTTCTCTTTAATTTCTCGTTTAATTCTATGTAGTGAAACGTATAACGACGTTATAGTCTGCGCTGACTTCAACATAAATATTATGTTTAGTGACACTGTGTGTTCTGATTTTTTGGGTAAAATCTGCATGTCAGGATTGTCCGTTGTTAATAATACTTACCCGACTCACTTTTCCATTCATAATCCAACTTTAATTGATGTGTTTCTTGTCTCAGATAGTTCGAAAGTTCTAATGAATGATCAGATATCTATCTGGTATTTCTGATCATGATTTAATATTTCTAACATATGATTTACAGTTGAACTCGATTGCTAATGAATCTTGATTTACAGTTGAACTCGATTGCTAATGAATCTTTTTTTGAATATCGGGATTTTAATAATTTAAATTTACAAGCTTTAGATACATAATAATGCTTCACTAATTTCTTGGCAGCCCTGCTTTTGTTTACCCAGCATTGAGGATAAAGTGACTTTCCTTCAAAACACAGTAAGTAATTTATTTGATATGTGTGTACCTTTTAAACGAGTTGTAGTAAAATATGTTAGGTGTCCTTGGTTGACTAACAATATTCGTAGCTTAATTATGATTCGTAACAAACACTATAAACGGTGGAAACGTTTTCCGTCTGACTGTAACAGACGTGCTTTTTGTTTATTGCGTAACAAGGTGGTATCGTTAATTAAAAAGTCTAAAATCAATTTCTACTCTGAAAAGCTTGACTACAGGCTACCAGCTAAAAAACTTTGGAAAAATATAAGCAATCTACGTGTCTGTTCCGGGGATATGCAATATTGATCCAAATTAACTTAATAGGATTTTCGTCAGAGCTGATTCTGGGTCACCATCCCCCTATTACCCCACCGAATTGGATTTTCAAGAAAATGTTCATTTACCAGCCCAATTTTCTTTTAGAACTTTCACCTATGTTGACGTTATTCATGCGATCAAGAAAATTAAATCTAATGCTTCTGGGTTAGATAATATTTCTTTAAAGTTTATCAAGCTTATTATTCCACATATCATTAGTTCACTAACGTACATAATCAGTGCGTGTTGCACTCTTATTTTCCTAAATCATGGAAAGCCGCAAAAATAATACCCGTTGCTAAGAGAGCTAACAGTACTACCCTGCCGGAGGATTATAGGCCGATCAGTATACTGCCTTGCCTCTCTAAAATTCTAGAAATATTGATAAAAGAACAAATTCTGTCATATGTTGAAACTAATAGCTTGCTAACTCCTTTTCAATCTGGTTTTAGAAAACACCATAGCTGTAATACAGCATTGTTAAAAATACTGGATGATATCCGCATTGATTTTGATAAGGGCTTCATCTCAATTTTGTGTTTGCTAGACTTCCCAAAGGCATTTGACTGCATCAGCTTCCAAATTATGTGCGATAAATTAAAAGTATACTTCGGGTTTAGTAACTCTGCCGTTAAATTTGTTTTTGATTACCTTACTGGTAGAACACAGCGAGTATTTGTAAATGGTCAATACTCCTCTGCACTCGAACTTAAGACTGGAGTACCACAGGGATCTGTCCTAGGCCCACTTCTATTTGCCTTGTATATTAATGATCTAACAAATCTTTGCAAATCTGTTTCCGTGCATATGTACGCTGATGATGTACAAATTTACTTCTCACGACCCAGAGGGCTTATGGAAGATTGTGTTACCAGATTTGGCCACTCATGAATAAGTGGGCTTGTAGAAATTGCGACTTAATCAAGCAAAAACACAATGCCTGTTAATTGCCCGGTCCTTGCCACTGGCTAATGACTTACCTAGCATAATGCTTGATGGCAATGCAATCCAATATTGCACTAAAGTTAAAAATCTTGGTGTAATTATCAACAGTGGTCTGTCTGCTAATGACCATATACACTCAGTTGTTGGCAGAATATATGGTACCCTTCGCTACCTGTGGAAGAGTGCTGTTTACACTCCCCAGGGTATTCGTTTAAAGCTGGTTCAGACACTACTAAAATCACTTCTAGCGTACTCCGAGAATATTTACTGCTCCTTGGACTCAATTTTTTTTCCCAGGCTTCAAGTTGCTCATAATGCCATGATTAGATATGTTTTCATGCTTCCTAGATATAGCCATATTTCTAGTTATAACACAGCTATCCTCAATTGTACGCTAAAAGACTACTTCATCATTAGAAACTGTATCTTCATTCATAAAATACTATATTTTCGAAAGCCTAGTTACTTGTTAGATAAGATCCAACTTTTGCAGACCACTAGTTGTCAATGTCTGTGCATTACTCGATATAACTACTTGAATAGTCAGCGCATGTTCTTCATCCATGCTGTCAGATTGTGGAACTCTCTTCCCGTTTCCTTGAGGGTAATTAATTGGTCTGGTAGCTTTAGACAGGCAATATACGAATATTTTAGAGACAATCCTAGTTAAACATTTATTTTATGTTACAGTTGCAATTTAATCATCTTAGCGGCTTCTATCTTTCATTTCATTCTTTCTGTTCTTTTATTAGTTTTTATTTTTTTATTTTTTTTCTTTTTTCTATTTTTTCTTAACTTTCTCTTTTCTTAGTTATTATTTTATTTTATTGTATATTAATATTATTGTATTATTATAATATTTTTTTTTTCAACTTATTAATATATTATATAATTATCCAACATTAGTATATAATTGCTTGTACTGCTAAAAGAATGTATGTTCTTATTGTACTGTATTGTTTATTTGTTATAAAATAAATTTGTTATAAATTAAATGAAATATTTTCTCTATATAAGTCGACACAACAATTTTCTTTTGTTCATGAAGAGGTGTCACTGGGTAAACGATATTAGTGTTGATTTTATGGTTTTCGTGGTCGCTGAGTTGAATGGTGATGGTAAGACAGCTCTAAGGGGATTGGGTCGATAACTGAGGGGGGGGGGACCGATATTAGTGTCGATTCTATGGTTTTCGGTGTCGCTGAGTTGAATGGTGATGGTAAGACAGCTCTAGGGGGATGGGGTCGATAACTGAGGGGGAGGGGGTGACCGATATTAGAGTTGATTCTATGGTTTTCGTGGTCGCTGAGTTGAATGGTGATGGAAAGACAGGGATAGAGGGATAGGGTCGATAACTGAGGGGGGGGGGGGACCGATATTAGTGTCGATTCTATGGTTTTCGGTGTCGCTGAGTTGAATGGTGATGGTAAGACAGCTCTAAGGGGATTGGGTCGATAACTGAGGGGGGGGGGGACCGATATTAGTGTCGATTCTATGGTTTTCGGTGTCGCTGAGTTGAATTGTGATGGTAAGACAGCTCTAGGGGGATGGGGTCGACAACTGTGGGGAGGGGGGGGGGTGAACGATATTAGTGCCGATTTTATGGTTTTCGTGGTCGCTGAGTTGAATGGTGATGGAAAGACAGGGATAGAGGGATAGGGTGTTATGATATGTTAAATTGTCAAAATTGATTTTTGAAATCTGCCGCTGAATAACTTCTATTTATCCGGCTGTTTCTCAAAACTATAACATTTTGAACCGGTTGCGAAAAGGGGCCATTCTTGCTACTAAAAATGGAGACAACCACGAAATAAACAATCAAATACATGCCATGTTAATAGGCGTAGTCACTAAATATAAGTGTATCGATACTTTTGTAGATACTGTAGTTTTTATCCCACGGATAGCACTAATTTCGACGGATCTACCATTTAAATTTAAGAGATTGCAATTTCCAGTAAAACTTGCGTTTTTGATGACGATCAATAAGTCGGACAGTTAGTTAGTTTAGTTAGATAAGACTTTTATTTCATAAAAAGATAAGTTGGTACATAATTAAACATAGTTTTCTAGCCTATTTAGGTTTGGTCTTTATTGACCGTCTACCAGATTGACATTTGGGATTTCTATACATAAAATATGAGTTTACCAATATAGTACATTTATAAATTTTAAATATTCGCATTAAGAATTTAAACAATATTATAACGAGAACTAATTTTAATGGCGTTTCTATTTTAAAAACTTTCCTCCACGATACATTTTCTATATAATAAAGCCTTCTTAGTGTAGTTGTATAACACGTTCCACCCATATTCTCCGTTAAGAATGCTCAGTGTTCTCTCCTCGTCCAGCTCAGTTACCCCGAAGTATACCAGACGGTATTCTTTTAAAATAGGGCATATAGCTATAAAGTGGAAAACGTTCTCCCTCACATTTAAGTTACACATATCGCAAAGGATTGGTAGCTCAGGGCGATGCGGAATAAAATTGAGTGCGATCAGCTCACCTCTTACTTTTAATATTAAATTTATTTTGTCGATTGAGTTGTTGTTTTGAAAGTATGTTTGATCTTGCAGTTCATATCCAAGTTGCGCGTAGTATTTTCTATGTTGCGAGCTCCGGGCATCTCTTACGCATCTCTCGTATCTATCTCGTCCTATTGATGACAGCAGCGCGTAAAATTTGGATCTTAAGGTTATACCCTGGTCCTCTGTTGTTAAACTAAGGCAGAAACCGCATTCAGTCGCTAAACTCTCCCAATTTTGATACAGATGGCTTCTTCTTGAAATTATATGGTTGAGCACCAGCTTGTTCCATATTAGTAACTTTAACTATATAATCAAAGTGCAGGCGCAGAGCATCCAGGAAAAGAGACGGTACCCCAGTCTCCAAGTGCAACATGTAATTAGGAGTGTTGCTAGGTAGGTGGAAAATTCGTTTTAAGAAGTATCGAAGAAACTTTTCTAGTTCCTCAAAAGGGTGGAAACCCCACACTTGGGTTCCGTATAATAAAATCGATTTTGATGTTGCAGCAAATATTTTCTGTTTTGAGCTGTGGTTTATGCTTTTGCTAACAATGCAGCGGCTCCAAACGGAAGATATTGCACTTTTTGCTTCTGATAATTTTGCATTGAGTTGTTTTTTCATATTGAGGTTGCCGGTTATCAGAACTCCCAGGTATTTGTATTCTCTCACTATTTCAATACGTTCGCCTTGAAGGGACCACATTTCGTTGCGTGAATATTTACCGCTTCCGCCTCTGAATATCATCATCTTTGATTTTTCAAGATTAACACTCAGGTTCCATAGCTTGCAGTACTCATCTAGTCTGTTTATCATCAACTGCATACCGTTGATTGTGTCAGAGAGGAAAACAATGTCGTCAGCATACATAAGCGCAGGGATCTTTACTTGGTTCAGTTCTATTCCACCCCTCACATAATCGGTTATATCATTGACGAATAGAATAAATAAAAGCGAGCTCAGTACGCAACCTTGCTTCACCCCCATTAATGTTCCAAACTCATCCGAAATAAATTCGCCATCCCAGACGTATGCTAAATTACTGTCATACATTGCCCTTAAAATGTTGATGACTTTGTGAGACATTCCTATTACGTGGAGTTTATAAAATAGTGCCACGCGAGGTACTGAGTCAAAGGCTGCACGGAAATCGACAAAGAATGCATACAACTTCTTGTGTTGGTTTTTGTAGTTTTCAGCAATGTTAATGAGTGAAAAAATTTGATCAATGGTTGAGTAATTCTTTCTAAAACCCGCTTGGAATTCTTGAATAATTTTCCTATCAGAGACCCACTGAATAAGTCTTTTAAACAAAATAGTTCCAAACAGCTTAGCCGATGTATTTAAGAAAGATATGCCCCTGTAATTTCTTGGATCATCGTGGTCTCCTTTTTTGTACAATGGGAAAATAATTGCTCTTTTGAAACTACAAGGAACGTTCGCTGTTTCAAAAATGTTGTTATATTCCGCAGTAAGCGCTAAAAGGAACTCATTCGTGCAGTTTTTATAGAATTCGAAGGGTATGCGGTCGTCTCCCGGAGCTTTTCGAACTTTCGAATCTCTGATGGCTTGTAATACCTCAGAAAGAGAAATAGGTGCGTCCAGATTGACATCTTCAACCAGCGGAGCCGCATAAAGAAAAGCTGGCGAAATTTGGACGGGATTGAGGAGTCTGCTGAAATGTTCCCTCAACTGTGGTGCTTTCAATTTGGACCCAATGGTATTGGTTTTCCCGTTTACATACTTTACAGCCTTCCAGAACTCGGCTGAGGATCTTGTTCTGTTGATTATCTCAATCTGTTCTTCGAAATCCATTTTTTTCTTGTAACAGATTCGCTTGAAGTTCTTGATAGCTTCACCATAGATGGTTTTGAACACGTTTGTGTAGTGTTTTCGCAGAAGTCCCAGGGCTGCAAAAGAACTCTCTCTTGCTTTCAAACATTCAGAATCAAACCACTTTTGTTTACTTAGAAGACTCCGCCTTGTTGACTCATTTGGTGTAGCTTGCTTGATTATTTCTGTAAGGTTGTCAATGTTTATAGGCAAAATTGATGCTTGTAAACTTGTAAGGGCTTCGTTTAGATTTATCTGGAATAGTGTAGTTAGACTGTCTTTCCAAATCAATTTTGGCAAAAGAGTAAGTGGTTGTGCATTCTCTTCAACAGCTGTTGTACTTGATATCTGCAATTTGCACGCTATTTCAAGTGGCATGTGGTCTGAAAATGTCATTATTGCGATCTTGAAGTCAGATACCAGATGAGTCCAATCACCAGAAACAAGACAATAATCTATTACAGAGCAAGCTATTCCACGAATAAACGTGTACTCTCCTCTAGAGTCGCCTTCGCAACTTCCGTTTAAAATACGACAATCGAACTCATCTGCAAGATCAAGGATCTTTTTAACATTTGTATCGACAATAGAATCCTTGGAGGAACGAGTGGTTTTTAATAGTGAAGTTGATATACCGCTTACCAGGTTGTTTTGTGAAAGACCAATTCTTCCATTAAAATCTCCAGCCAGCATAATGTCTGATGAACCAAGCTTAAACAGAATATCTATAATTTTATCGTAGTTATTTTTCCAGTTGTTCCCGTTTATGTAAATGGGGATTATGAATAGGGGTTTGTTGTTAATTCTTAAGCATAATGTATTTATATCTTCAAGTTTTTCGAATCTATACAATTCATAGATCTGCGGAAGCCAAATAATTCACCACCACTTCCTCTTCCATACGTGTGATGCTTCACTGCGTGAACCCATTTCAGTTCATAGCTCGCGAATAAACTTGTAAATCTTTTTTCTTCTCCTTCCAAAACATGTGTTTCAAATAACAAAAATATATCGAACTGCTTAATAACTATAATTAAAAAATTCTGTAAAAATTAGTTTATTTTTTAATCCTGCAATATAGCTAAGTATTTTAAAGTCTAATTTTATCTTCATATCACTCCGGCAGACAGGGACTATTCATGAAAAATTTTCTGGCGCGTGTGAACCCTTCCTTAAGTTTTTAACCGAGCTGTGAGATGTTTTTTGCTCTCGGTGTATTGAACTGCTTCTAACTTCACCTGACATTGAGGTTGACATTTGATCTGCGTTTGACTGATCATGCTTATTGTTTACGTATTCCGGATTCCTAAATTTGTTCATCAAAGTCTTGAGATTTGATGGAGATTCTTCAATCATCGCGGCTAAAACATCTATACCTTGTTCCTCCCCACACATCAGCCCCGTTACTAGGTCCCAGGAGAAAATTTTTCCAGAAATAATTATCTTGTCTGTTTTAAGGTTGACTTTCATCTGAGGTTTCTTCTCGCGAACGATTTTCATCACCTGCACAAGTTTAAATATTTTTATGCGCATGTTTCTGGGCAGATCGGCATGGATTCTGAACTTTGTGCCTCTGAGCTTTTTTGAGTTACGGAGTACATTCCAAGCAGCCTCCTTTGACTTCATTTTGACCACTATTATTGCAGTGCGTACATCGCTGCCTGAAATTCTGTATGCGGATTCGATATCTGGGGAAGGATGATCTTGGTCCAGCAATCCAAGTGCACAACAACATTTGTTACTGTGCTTCTCTGCATTATTTTATCGAGTTCATTCTCTAGCTGTTTATTGCGCTTCTCAAGTTGGGCAACTCTGACACAGACCTCATCATGTTTTTCCTTCAGGCCTGCTAGTTCTGTACAAAGCTGTAGAAAGTCAGATTTGGTGGCAAGCTCTTTCACGAGATCTCTGTTCTTTTCATCCAGTAGATCCTTTAGTTGCTGAATACTTATTCCAGTGATTGCATCCATAGATGACTTCTTTTGGTTTTTACTGGGATGGCGCTTCTCGTCCTTAGGTGTATCAAGGGAAGTCTCAAGCAGTCTCCTTTTCTGCATTTGTTGAGGTTTGCGTTATGGCAGATTTTTCCTACTATTGAAAAAAAAAGAAAAAAAAACCTTCTTATAATACTAGGACTTACTGAGTTTCAATTTCTTATTAGTCGAGTTACTTTAACTAGCGGTTGTGGCAGGAAATATGAAATATTTTATATAGTTTACAACAATTTTATCGATTTTTTAGTAGCAGCTCACTTTTACATAACTACTTTGACATTAGACAAAACGTCAATAAGTCGGACAGTTTATTAAGTTCTACGGAGTATAGATTTGAAATCGTCATGTTTTTCTCATGGACAATTTTATTTTGCTTGCTCTGGGTTGGGTTGACCTAAAAATTTATTTATTATTGAAGGTGAAACTAAAAACATTGTATACAACTAAGTTTTGTTTTAAATTAATTTTATGTATGTTTATTTAATTTTATTTTATAATTTCAATACTATAGCTATAATTTAAAATATATTTTTAGAAATAAATTTTCTTAATAAAAACTGCAATTTTACCTTATAGATAGATATCATTCTTTTTTCTACCCCTGCCTAATAGAAGATTGGAATGAATAAATACCTGGGCAACGCCGGGTAATCAGCTAGTCTATATATATAAAATAGAGAATTTAATTGTTTGTATATTTGTATATTTGTGTCTAACTAGCTCTGGAATGCCATGTCCTTAACGGAGGGGGAGGGGGGTGACCGATATAAGTGTCGATTCTATGGTTTTCGGGGTCGCTGAGTTGAATGGTGATTGTAAGACAGCTCTAGGGGGATGGGGTCGATAACGGTGGGGGGCTGGTATTAGTGTCGATGCTATGGTTTTCGGGGTCGCTGAGTTGAATGATGATGGTAACACAGCTCTAGGGTGATGGGGTCGGCAACTGAGGGGAGGGGGGGGGGTGACCGATATTAGTGTCTATTTTATGGGTTTCGTGGTCGCTGAGTTGAATGGTGATGGTAAGACAGCTCTAGGGGGATGGGGTCGATAACTGAGGGGGAGGGGGTGACCGATATTAGAGTTTATTCTACGGTTTTCGTGGTCGCTGAGTTGAATGGTGATGGTGAGACAGCTCTAGGGGGATTGGGTCGATAACTGAGGGGGAGGGGCTAACCGATATTAGTGTTGATTCCATGGTTTTTGGGGTCGCTGAGTTGAATGGTGATGGTAAGACAGCTCTAGGGGGATGGGGTCGATAACTGTGGTGAGGGGGGTGAACGATATTAGTGCCGATTTTATGGTTTTCGTGGTCGCTGAGTTGAATGGTGATGGAAAGACAGAGATAGAGGGATAGGGTGTTATGATATGTTAAATTGTCATCGTTTTTTGAAATCTGCCGCTGAATAAATTCTATTTATCCGGCTGTTTCTATCTATCACGTTTTGAACCGGTTGCGAGAAAAGGCCATCTTGCTACTAAAAATGGAGACACCCACGAAATAAACAATCAAATACTTGACATGTTTATAGGCATAGTCACGCAATATAAGTGTATCGATACCGCTGTAGATACTGATGAGGAAGTTAATTATCTAACTGAGTTCCTAAACTCACTGAATTCGTCTGCCGTTGTCGTTGCCACCTTACAGTTTGATCTCCAATTATTTTACTACGGCTTCTCGACTCGCCAAAACTTTACAACGGCACGAGACTGTGCGTAAAAGAGATGCCGGGCAATATAATTGAAGCGACTATCTTGACAGAAAAGGGACAGTGTGAAACAGTTTTTATCCCACGGATAGCACTCATTTCGACGGATCTTACTTTTAAATTAAAGAGATTGCAATTTCCAGTAAAACTTGCGTTTTCGATGACGATCAATAAGTCGGACAGTTTATTAAGTACTGCGGAGTATAGATTTGAGATCGCCATGTTTTTCCCACGGACAACTTAATTTTGGTTGCTCTGGATTGGGTTGACATAAGAATTTATTTATTCTTGCTCTTAAAGTGAAACTAACAACCAAGTTTTGTTTTAAATTAATTTTATGTATGTTTATTTAATTTTATTTTATAATTTAAATACTATAGCTGTAATTTAAAATATATTTTATTAAATAAATTTTGTTAATAAAAACTGCAATTTTACCTTATAGATAGATATCATTCTGCCTAATAGAAGAAGATGAATAAATAACTGGACAACGCCGGGTAATCAGCTAGTATTATATAAAAATGAAATCATGTTTGGTTGTTTCGTATATAAATCAATCATATCAATTCAATTTTTGTTTAGGATGCTTCACTTATGTGTGGAAGGAACAGTAAGCATGTTTATGCAAAAAAAAACCACCACTTGGAGGGTTTAAAAATGCGTTTAATTTCTATCAAATCTACACACAAGTACTTAGCTGTATTTGGGAACTTATATTTTCCTTTTATATAAATTTAAGACTGTTTGTTAGTTTTCCAGATATTAGTATTGATTATATAGTTTGATGTGAGGCTGAGGTGTTCGATTGTTGGTGGTGGGTCAGCGGGAGGGTGGTCAGTGGGCGTGTCGGTAAAATGTTTAGATATATAGCACACTGTATGTTTCAATTTTTATAGTCTTTCCGTTGTAGTCAACCGAGCTGGTTGTGATTTTTTCGTTGCTACAATAAAATAATTATTGATATTATTTTATTGCGTCTTTTATTAACAAGATATTTGTTTTGCATTGCAGCACTATTAATATTATACTTATAATTTTTTATAGGTTAGTCCAGAGACTTCGTCAAAACAAATATCTAATTGTAAAAATAGAAGATTCGATTGTCGGCGAAAAATCTAGAGGGATAAAGAAAATTCGATTGTTCCAGAGAAGATTTGATTGGAACAATCCAGAAGGAAAGGGAAGATTCGATTGTTGAATTTTTTTAAAAAAAAATTCAGATTTGATTGGAACAATCCAGAAGGAAAGAGAAGATTCGATTGTCGCCAAACAATCTAGAGGGAAAAAGAAGTTCACCGAAGAAAGTTATAATTTTGTTGGTCACAAATTAAATGGCACGAACTATATTATATATATATACATTTAAAATCAATGCTTCGATTAAAGCACGTGGTTTAACCAGCAATATTGAAGGTTGTTCAGGATCAGAAGCTGAAATGAAAATTATTAATTAATACAATTGAATTCCCTTTAATGATTTTGTGGTTTTAGCCATGTTATTGTCAATTACAGCTGTTTTCCAATATTTTCCTAGAATAGATAAAATTGTAAATTAGGTAATATGCATTTATATTTATGAATTTTGTCACATCAATTACTTACCTAAAAATGTTCAATGAACGCAGCTACTCTCTGACATTTTAGAATTGTCATTTACTCTAATGATAATGTAGAAAACTTTTTCTTTGCTTTCTCTTTCACTTACTTATGGACCGCAGAGTAGCTTCATTAATTTTTTCAAAAAAATATATGTTTTTTTGTTAATTCTTTTTTTTCTTCAGAAATTAATACTTGGAATCAGTACACATTCGTTCATTTTTTGGTCCTTCGAACCGGATAGCTGTTTAAGATCCAGAATTGAAGAAAATACAGATAAAACCACATGGAATGGAAGCATCCAGAAAAGAAAAACGCATTGATCGTGCAAATCATTTAGTGAAATTCTACTAGTTACATCGCATATTGAGCGAACTTTCCTAAATCCGCGTGAACTATAATTGCTTGTGTGCAAGTGAAAATCATTAACATATTGCTAATTTGATTAACTCAATAGAGCTATTAGTTGAATTTTCATGCGTTCTTTCTTATTCCCACGTGTTATTGTGCTCTCTCGGTAGTGCATCAGCCATTTTAAGATGGAGGCCCTAAAAGGAAAAAGAACCTATGTTAAGGGACAAATTACCAGACTCGAAAAGTTTGTTCGTACAATTAAGGACGACATAAGTGTAAAGGAATTAATGGTCAGATTAGAGAAAATGCATCAGTTTTATAAAGATTTCATTGACATCGAACATCAAATGATTGATATTTCGGATGTAGTGCAGACTGAAATCGAAACCGTCGATGCTCAATACTATAGCATCATTCCTAAATTACAAACTGCTATACGTAAAAGGAATGTGTTTCCACTCGTGCCAAACTTAGACCAAACGCTAAATACGACCCACTCGGCGTCTAGCGATTTCCGTCTACCACGTATTACTATATCTCCCTTTAATGGGATTTTAAGGAATGGCAATCGTTTTTTGACCTGTTTGGTTCGACGGTGCATGAGAACCCAAACCTGTCGCCTGCCCAAAAATTCCAGCGACATTTAAAAGACGAAGCGTTAGCACTTATTCGGCATTTCCCAATAAATGATGCTAATTACATTGAGGCATATCAAAAATTGTGTAAAAGGTACGATAAAAAACGATATATTGTTGAGTCATTTGTTCAAACATTTTTCGATCAACCAAATGTGAATCACGCAGCAGCACAATCTATTGCACGTTTACACGATACGTGCGATGAAGTGATACGTGGACTTAAGGCACTTGGTACGGAAGCAGAGAGTCGAGATCCATGGCTCATCTACATAGCTACCCAGAAGAAGGATCCCGAAACGAGGCAAATGTGGAAATTGGAAACAACGGAGCTGGAATATCCTACAATCGACAATTTGCTATCACTTTTAATGAAACGAATGGATGCTCTACAAGGAATCAAGCAAGAAAACCGTGGAAACCGATCATCTATGAGACAATCGCAGCACTTAAAGACAATGCACACTGCAGTCGCAGTAAATTGTGCATTTTGTGGTAAAGACCACAATTTAACTGAGTGCACTAAATTTGTAGCCCTTGAGATCCAGGAACGAAGAGACTATGTGAAGAAAAATTCACTATGTTACAACTGTCTCAAAAATAACCACTTGGTATTTCAATGCAAATCGAGGCGAAGATGCAATTTGTGCCAGAAAAAGCATCATGACATTTTACATTTGGAAACCTCTGTAACCACTTCGGAGAAAACTACGTGTAGTCATGCCAATTTAGTGAATAATACGATTCTTCCCATAGTACAATTGGAAATAGAACGTCATAATGGAGACTGGGAACACTGTCGTGCGCTGCTGGATTCCGGGTCACAAATATCTTTTGTAACCGAGGACTGTTTTTAACGTCTCGGTTTAAAAAAGGAAAATGGTCGAATTTGGATTCAAGGATTAAACGATGTTACGTCAAGAATTTCAAAGGACATTTCAAGTATGCGCATTAAATCCAGATTCCAGAATGATAACTATAGGACCACAGCAAAAGTGCTTATAGTACCAAAGATATCTTCATTTCGACCATCGATGACAGGATTGGGCGATCTACGAAGCTTGGACAATTTGAAACTCGCGGATCCAAAGTTCTACAAGAACAGAAGAATAGATATCCTATTAGGCAGTGATGTGTTTTTCGAGCTACTTTATGATGGCAAGAGGTACATTCCCAATTCCAGGCTAATAGCACAGAATACGAGGTTGGGGTGGGTCATAGCAGGAACGCCAATGCAGAGTGATAGTGTCAAAGCATTTTCGGTAAACCTACATATGGATCTTCGAAAATTTTGGGAGCTCGAAGAAATCAAGAATACTATTCCGTACACCGATGAAGAGAAATTTTGTATAGAGCACTATCAAAATACGATTCAAAGGGCAACAGATGGAAAATATATAGTAAGTTTGCCGTTCAAGGCAGGTTTACCTAATCTGGGCAATTCAAAAATTATGGCAGTAAAACGGATGAACCAGACAGAGAAAAAATTCACTCGCGACTCTGAATTTAAACGGCAATACATCGAATTCATGGATGAATATCGCCAGTTGGGTCATATGGATATGTCAAGAGACATTGATAGCCAACAGTATTTTTTACCGCATCATGGGGTGATTAAGGAAAGCAGTACGACCACGAAGCTGCGGGTTGTATTTGATGGGTCAGCCAAGACATTGGAAGGGAGCTCACTGAATGACCAACTAGCAGTAGGACCGCAGGTGCAATCAAGTTTATTCGAGCTGTTATTAAGATTTCGCACTCACAAAATTATCTTTACGGCCGACTTCGAAAAGATGTATCGGCAGATCTGGGTCAACCGAAGAAATAGCGACTACCAAAAAATTGTATGGAGAAAGAAGCCCTTTGAAGAATTGCACGTGTACAAGCTACTTACTGTAACGTATGGTACGTCATCAGCTCCTTTTTTAGCCACGCAAACGCTAAATCAACTTGCGTTGGATTATAAGGAAGAATATCCAGAAGCCGCGAAAATAGTAGAACGAGATATCTACGTCGATGATCTAATGTCGGGGACGAACAGCCTAAAGGATGCTAAAGTCATAGTTCAGGATCTAATAAGCATAATGAATAAAGGAGGATTCAATCTTCGGAAGTGGGCATCTAATTGTGAAGAACTCATGCGTGTCATTCCTGAAACAAACCGAGCCACCACAATTTTGGATATTCAAGATAGTTCACAAGCTATTTCGATACTTGGAGTGAGATACTCGACCAAAAAGGATTGTTTCCATTTTAAAGTCAAATTAGAAGATCAGAAGCTAACGAAACGGTATGTGTTATCTGAGGCGTCGAAGATTTTTGACCCTATAGGTTGGTTATCACCAACAGTAATTAAAATCAAGATCATTTCCCAGAAATTGTGGCTAATAGGAATCGATTGGGATGAACTCCTACCGGACCCAGTTTATCAAGAGTACGAGGCAATTAGGATCAATTTGAAGCGACTAGAGGACATCAGAATCAATAGGTGGTTGTACACAGAGGGAGAAATAGAATTGCACGGATTTGCGGATGCCTCCGAACTAGCCTACGCTGCAGTAATTTATAGCAGGGTGAAGACCAAAGATGGATACAAGACCAACATAGTTACTGCGAAAACAAAGGTGGCACCAATTAAATCGCTCAGCATTCCACGTCTTGAACTATGTGCCGCTACATTGCTGACAAAATTATTAATGTCCGTCTTGGAAATATTAAAGAGCAACGTCGTTACAACTTATCGTTTGGGGACTGACTCCACGATTGTACTCAGCTGGTTATCATCATGTCCAAGGAGATGGCAGACGTACGTGGCAAATAGAGTATCATTCATCCTGGAGCATACAAACCGAAGTCAATGGAGCCATGTATCCTCAAACGACAACCCGGCTGACTGCGCGTCAAGAGGTTTATTTCCGGAGGAGTTGCTGAATCACAAGTTATGGTGGAATGGTCCGTATTGGTTGAAGAAAGTCGAAGAGGAGTGGCCAAGTCAAACGAAGCTAAATACTGATCTATCAGAAGCCGCACTACGGGAGCAAAAGATTAATTCAGTGGTGTTGAGCACAACAATTGAAGATGATAGAAACGATTGGGTGTCTAGACTCATTGACCGCTGTTCGAGATTTTCGAAAGTAGTATTTACCATTACTAGAATTCTGATGCTGTTTAGAAGAAAAGCGAAGAGCAGTGCAGCTGAAAGGCTCGAGTTGTCGCGATTTGAGAACGAGGCCAAGACTGATGCGTTAAATTTCGTAATCCGAAGAATACAATTGAACAGTTTTCCATCAGAAATAAATGCGCTCACCAATAAAAAACCAATTTTTAAAAATTCAAAACTAACCTCTCTCTTTCCATTTCTAGACAAAATTGGTTTATTACGAGTTGGAGGCAGATTGTCTAATGCGAAGGTTACATATGACCAGAAGCATCCGATTATCTTACCAGCAGGGCATCAAGTGACAACATTAATTATAAGAGGCGAACATCTTAGGCAGTTCCATGCAGCCCAAACCTATTTAATGTCAACACTCAAGCAGAAATTTCTTACTTAGATGCAAGGATCAAATTCGAGCAGTCATTGGGCGATGCGTCAAATGTGTCCGGTTGAAGGCGAAACAACAACATCAACTGATGGGTCAACTACCGCAATGCAGAGTCACATTACATCGTCCATTCATGTCCACGGGTGTGGATTTGCATTCACATATATAGTGACAACGGGACGAATTTTGTAGGTGCCCAAAGGGAGCTACAACGAAATTTAGAAATGGTATCTAAAGATGAGGCAATTATGAGGTACATCACTACAAACAACATCGAATGGCATTTTATTACTCCAGCTGCTCCTAACTTTGGTGGTTTATGGGAGGCAGCCATTAAATCAACGAAATTCTACCTGAAGCGGGTACTTGGAGAATCACGGCTTACCTATGAAGAAATGGTGACATTGTTAATCGAAATAGAAGCCATTCTGAATTCACGACCACTGTGTGAGAGGTCAGCTGATGAAGTGGATCCCCTCACACCAGGTCATTTTTTAATCGGGCATACTATTAATCTGATACCGGAACCCAATCTATTACCCTTAAAAGAGAACCGGTTATCACGTTGGCAGCACATTCAAAGGATGGTCCAGCATTTTTGGCAGAGATGGCACAAAGAATATTTATTAACATTACAGCAACGCCATAAATGGAAGTATCCCATAATAAATCCAAGCATCGGAAATCTGGTGGTAGTAATGGATAATGATGTTCCGCCAACAAAATGGCTCATGGGACGTATTATATCGGTGATTCCAGGTCAGGATGGTTTAATTAGAGTTGTCATCATCAAAACAAAACTGGGTGAAATTAAAAGGCCAGTTTCAAAAATATGTATTCTACCTACTGGCTCTGGTGAGCCAACCGGCGCGGGATGTTCAGGATCAGAAGCTGAAATGAAAATTATTAATTAATACAATTGAATTCCCTTTAATGATTTTGTGGTTTTAGCCATGTTATTGTCAATTACAGCTGTTTTCCAATATTTTCCTAGAATAGATAAAATTGTAAATTAGGTAATATGCATTTATATTTATGAATTTTGTCACATCAATTACTTACCTAAAAATGTTCAATGAACGCAGCTATTCTCTGACATTTTAGAATTGTCATTTACTCTCATGATAATGTAGAAAACTTTTTCTTTGCTCTCTTTCACTTACTTATGGACCGCAGAGTAGCTTCATTAATTTTTTCAATAAAATATATGTTTTTTTGTTAATTCTTTTTTTTTTCTTCAGTAAATTAATACTTGGAATCAGTACACATTCGTTCAAAGGTGAAGTACCTGAACAGTCGGCTACTCAAAATAAAAAGGACCAACATGATCGTAACGAAGCGATGAATATTATAATTTAACTATTGGACACAGAGCGTGCAAATCTTGTTTTAACATGCAAAACCGCGAAAGAAACGATGGATAGATTTACTAGCGTTTATGAAAAAATTTCCGTGATCAACATAATGAATTAATACGAAGATAATTTTGCAGTAAAAATGAAAGATAATGAAACAGGTGTGAATTAGGTGTCGAAAGTCAATACAATAGCATCATCCTGCCCACCGGAGCCTACCGAGCTTAATTTTCTTTACGATGTCGACATAGCGGTAACGCTCGTAGATCTCATCATTATAGAGACTCCGGAATCGTCCTTCCTCACATACGGGGCCAACAATTCTCCGTAAAACTTTTCTCTCGAACGCGGCTAAGAGGTCAGAATGCTTTTTGCTAAGCACCCAAGTCTCGGATCCATATGTAAGTACTGGTATGACCATTATCTTATATATCAGCAGCTTGGATGTTATGGTTAGGTTCCTGGATTTGAAGAGTCTTGACAGACTATAGTAGGCTTTGTTGGCTTTAAGCAACCGTGCGCGTATTTCTGGTTTCATGCTGTTATCGGCTGCTATAGTTGACAAGAGATAGTTAAAGGATTGCACTACTTCAAATTCGCGCTCCACTATTTGAATTGAGGAACCAATGTTGGATCTTCTACTAGGAGACGTGCCACCATGTAATTTGTCTTGCTCTCATTTATGTGCAGCCCCAGATTTCGTGCCGCCTGCTCTATCTGGATGAAAGCTTCCTGTACAGCTCTTCTGTTTCTACCAACGATTCAATATCGTCTGCGTAAGCCAGTATCTGAATGGACTTATAGAGGATTGTTCCTCTCGCCGTTACGTCAGAGTCTCGGATCACTTTCTCCAACGCCAGGTTGAAGAGTACGCAGGCCAGTCCATCCCCACGTCGGAGCCCGTTATAGATGTTGAATGGGCTTGATAATGATCCGGATATTTTTACTTGGCTTATAACATTGGTCATAGGCAACCTACACAGTCGTGTCAGTTTATTTGGGATGCCGAATTCTCACATGGCTTTATAAAGTTTTACTCTGGCTATGCTATCATAGGCGGCTTAAAAGTCTATAAAAATATGGTGTAGTGAGTTTTGAAACTCTAGACATTTTTCCATCACCTGCCTTAGGGTGTAAATCTGATCAGTTGTTGATTTGCCTGGGATGAAGCCACACTGGTATGGACCAATGATGACTTTAGCGTATGGGGCTATCCTGTCTTAAAGGATAGAGGAGAAAATCTTATACGCGGTACTCAACAACGTTATACCACGATAATTGCTGCATTTTGTGATATCTCCCTTCTTATGTATGGGTCACAGGATGCCTCTTCGTCAGTCTTCTGGCATAGCTTCTTCTTCCCATACTTGCACTATTATTTCATGAATTGCTTGGTGTAATGATGGGCCTCCTATTTTTATCAGTTCCGCTGGGATCCCATCAGATCGTGGGGCCTTATTATTTTTGAGCCGATTTATCGCTCTAACTTCGTCTATGCTTGGTGGCGGCAGCATAGTATGATCTTCGGTCATTGGTGGAGACTCCAATTCCTCAGTTAGCTGGCCATTTAGCAACTCCTGAAAGTGATATTCCCATCGCTCTAAGATGCCTTTAAGATCGGCGATCAGATTACCCTCTTTGTCCTTGCAGTATGTGCAACGCGGTGTATATTGCGTCATACCGCGGACCCTTGGTAGAACTTCCACGCCTGGTGCGGTCCTTGCTCTCTGTACTGTTCCAGTTCGCGGACGAGATTCTTTTCCCAGGCTGCTTTCTTTCGCCGGTGAACTGTTTTTTCATATATTCTGAGCTCTTTATATTCATCTTCGCGTGCCCGTGTCTATGAGATTGTTGCATAGCTCGGTACGCAACATTCTTACGTTCAGTCGCTAGCTTAAATTCGTCATCGAACAAGTCGTTTCGATCTCTACGACTACTGCCTAAGATGGAGTCAGCAGTACTAAGGCGTGTCCATTTCTCTTCTATCAGTCTATCAAGTGGTCGAGTGCCTCCATCGGGAGATACCCAGGTGGCTTTGTGGATATTTTTACGCGCAAACCTTGTACTCGCAACGACCAAATTATTGCTTGCTGCCATCTCTATGACTCGTTGTCATTAGTGTTCTTGTGTAAGCTATGTGTGCCAATGTACTGCCTGAATACTGGCTCCCTACCTATTTTAGAATTCATATCCCCCAGAATGATTTTTACATCAAACTGAGGGCAGGCATGGAGTTCCCGTTCGACTGATTCAAAGAATTATTCTTTTTCATCATCTGGGGAATCCTCTGTAGGTGCGTGAACGTTTATGAGGCTTATGTTTTTAAATTTGCCCCGCACGCGAAGGGTGCATAGCCGTTCATTTATTACTTAAAAGCCGACTTAGGTGCTTAGCAAAAAGCATTCTGACCTCTTAGCCGCGTTCGAGAGAAAAGTCTTTCGGAGAATTGTTGGCCCCGTATGTGAGGAAGGACGATTCCGGAGACTTTATAATGATGAGGTTTACGAGCGTTACCGCGATGTCGACATCGTGAAGAAAATTAAGCTCGGTAGGATCCGGTGGATGGCGTAGACCAGGACGCCCAGAGTTTAGGGAGGCCAAACTGGATGACATCGGCTCGAAATCGGGACCGGTGTATAGCGAAAATTTTTTCTGTGAAGATTGTCAATAACAAATTGACAAGTGCATCGCATAAAACGGTTTCAGCTCGACCAGCAAAGAGAGGCGAAGATTTGTGTGGTCCAATGGAAGTAGAAGGAATAGGAAGTTTTCGATATTTTATGCTAATCAATGATGAGGCAACAACTTTCAGACATATATATTTCTTAAAGTCGAAGAATGAATCTATGTGCTTTCATTTCATTGGTACACAATACGATTGAAAGTTGAATTAAAAATTTGCGATTCCAATATGGCCTGGAATATGTGAATCAAGACGTTATAGATCTGTTATCAAAGGAAGGTTTTACATGGGAACGTATTTCTCCATAAACGCCAGAACAAAATGGTCGCATCGAAAGAAAGAACAATACAAGAAAGTGCACGAACGTTGTTAATTGCAAGTAATTTACAAAAAAAAACTTTGGACAGAAGTAGTTCGAACTGCAGTTTATATGTTAAATCGTTCGACTAACAGGAAATGTGTTAGTAGCACACCTTACGAAAAATGGTTTAATTCTAAGCCAGATTTGGGTCATGTAAGAATTTTTGGTACTGAATGCTATATACAAATTCCAAAACAATTAAAACGTCAAAAGTGGGATCCAAAGGGGCGTTTCTGCAGTATAACCCGCATGCGAATTTACGCCCCCTGCCCCACGAGCCACCTTTGGCAGTTGTAGAGTCAAAAAACTGTTTTTTATATAAAAGGTGAAAAAGAGGCGTTGTTAAAAGTGGGTGGGCCTAAATATTGGTAATTAATGAAAGGTAAAAATTAGATCTAGACGTTCCAACTGTTTTTATGGGCGTGGTATAATTTTAACGGAAGGTGGATAAGTAAAACACTCGGAAAAATGGTTTTTTGTGTAAAAATTCATAATTTTGTATGGCTCTCTTACAAAAACGGGGCGTGACCGCCAAGAAAAAATGCGGTTTTCAGGGAGTGTACAATGAGGGCTTTCAGGAAAGGGGTGTCTGAAACCCCAAATCCAATGCGGGTTATACTGCAGTTTAGCCGTTGTCTCGAATGAATTTAGCAATCAACGGTTTTACCTTCGTTATTCCTAACATATCAGCTACCAAGTTGGATATTCCCAGTTTTAGGTTGTACTCCTTACATTTTAAAGAAATATATGTATCTAGAGGTGCACGCCTTTTTAAAAATGCCTTACCGTCGAAATTTATGTTGGACGTTGTTGTAAGTTTGAATCATTTTGTTTGTTTATACATAGTTAAATAAATAATTTTTATCTTTAGGTACGAAATAGAGTATGGTGAAGGAAATTCGGAAGTTTTGAACGACATCACCAACACCGAAATGCATCCTCAAGCATCTACATCATGTATGGTAGCACCTAGTTACCAATTCAATTTTCACCACCCAGTAAAAACTCTAGGAATGAAAATACCCTAACAACTACACCAACAAGTTGTCGCAAATTTAGATATACTGGAGATATTGACGTATTAACCAATTACACTCCTCGAACCTCCAAGCTAGCTTTAACGAAATTACGTGATGAGGTAAATAGGTTACGAAAGAGCCGCAAGGTTCTTTACTACCGATATAATCGAATTAGAATAAAAGTAAAGAATTAAGTGGAGTTCCTGAAGGATTTGGAAAAAGAGGTGTTATTACAACAGGATCGCGTGAAAAATTAAACGTACGGAATTTATTTTAATTTTATTAGTAACGAAAGACCCGCAAGGTTCTTTACTACCGATATAATCGAATTAAAACAAAAGTAAAGAATTTAGTATACATAATTCTTGGAGGATTTGGAAAAAAATGTGTTATTACAACAGGGTTGCGTGAAAAATTAAACGTAAGGAATTTATTTTAATTTTAATTTATTTTAATATTTGCCTACATTTTTTGCTAATTGTCTGCCCACTATTAAATTTCTAACATTGATGAATGATTGTTTTGATATATTTAATACCAATAGTATCATAGGAAAATATGTTTATAAACGTCCTCTATCAAACCAAACATAAGAAATATTTTTTAAAAAACTCGAGTCTCTTAAAGAAACTATTAATGAATTGCAATATTTCAATTATAAATCAAATACAAAATAAATATATAGTAACTAGTAATTTAAATACAGGATTTTTAGGTTTCTTAATTAATGCTGAAAGCATAAAAATTCTGTTTATGGATTTTATTGTTCCTAAAAAATAGATTGCATACTTACCTGTAAATTTAGTCAAGATCACCTAAAAATATTTTTTGGTTTAATTAGGTATAGAACGTGACGAAATGATAACACTACTGTAAACAGTTTATATCATCCTATAAAAGGTTGATTGTTAATAAAGCTATCAAAGCATTGGGTACGGGGAATGTTAATTAACCCGAAATTTTAACGCTATTATCTAAAGATACAGAAAGAAAAAATACAAATTTATAATCAAACACGGAAAAGTTATTGTAAGAATTTGTAGAAATAGATTTAGATTCTTATGATTGCGATCTCATTACGTATTTGTCAGGGTATATATAGGCCAAACAATTGCCAAGATTCTTGGCATGTAAAGAAATAGTTAATAAAAGCGAAAAACTGCAAAATAATTTAAATTTTTTTAATTAAAAAAATGGTGTAATTTAGTAACCCCATTAAAAGCGGTATTTAAAATTATCAGTGAATGTGAAAATTTTTTTAAAATCCACGTTGGTAATAAAAAATTGAACTACAACAATTTAGTATTTAGGAGCTTACAAAATTTAACACTAATAAATTTACACTTTTTGGACAATACCAATTATATTTATTAATTAAAAAAATTATCGAATTTTATTTTAAAATTAGGATGTTACACTTTTGTAAAACGCATACCATGAAAAAAATTGGTGTCCGAAAAAAACTAACAAAATTTATTCATATAAATTAACAAATATAAAAAGATTCAAAAAATTAATATTAAATGTTATTTTTTTTATTTCCAGCATTAGCATAATAGTCTGAATTTATTTATTTATTTATTTTTTTTGGGTTCGTTAAATAATTACATTGTCGTTCAATAACTACTGTGTTGCCATCTGTTCAACTCTTACGAATCTCCACATGTTGGAGTACATTTTTAAGCAAGTTCCCTTATATTTATATATAATTTATTTGATTGAATGGTGGTTCATCAGTAGAATTAAAAGGTTATACAGATTCAGATCACGCTCGTGATATTGATACAAGACGATCAACATCTTTGTCTTTTTAATAAACAATGGAAAAGTCACGTGGAAAAGCTATTTAAAGAAGACGGTAGCACTATCTGCAAAACTGCAGTGGCGGCGGAATATATGTCTGCTTTTGATGGGGTTAAAGAAGCTATTTGGCTAAGAGCTAAGACAACTGCTAAAAGACATGTTCATCTCCGGAGCGATTACTGGCCGTCAATCAAGAGGATTGACTTCTGAAATCTGAACGGTAATTGGCTATGAGCAAAAAAAACTTACGTCGATTATGATTGATAACCAAAGTGCAATTATACTTTCGAAAAATGCAGTTTCATAAAGAACGAAATATATTAATGTCAGATTTCATTTTATCGGTGAGCGCTATAACTAAAAAAAGGCTTTAATTATAAATCCTAAAAACTTTTTGGATTTATTTTCGGCTTTATGCTTATGCGATTTTGTTGTAAGCCAAGCTGGATAAGCCAAAGCAACGCAGCATGTGTGTTTCAATCTTTTTAGTCTTTCCGTTGTTGTCAACCGAGCTGGTTGTGGTTTTTACGTTGCTACAAAAAGTAATTATTTATATTATTTTATTGCGTCTTTTATTAACAAGATATTTATTTTGCATTGCAGCACTATTGATATTATACTTATTATTTTCAATACTTTCTAATCAAACTTAATTGACTTAATCAAATATGTACGTACGTACGTAAATCTTAATTTTTAGGCCCAGCTCACTCTCGTGGAACATTAGCGGCCGCTTGTGAGGCGTGCGATGCTTGTGGCTTATGTGACGGAAATCATTCTAGTTCAATTCGCTTAAGTATTACTTAGTAAACTTTTTGATGTCGAATGTAGAGATAATTTATCTTCTGTATATGAAAAGAAATTTAGTTCTATCCTGTTTGAAGGCTTCAGTCGTAGCAATAAAAATCGTCACTCTTGGTGGAATGAAGACCTAGGCAATCGAATTGTCTTACATACCAGCAGCTTGTTTGTTGTGGTTAAGTTCCTGGATTTTGAGTCTTGACAGACTATAGAAGGCTTTGTTGGCTTTAATCAACCATGCGCATATTTCTGGTTTCATGCTGTTATCGGCTTCTACAGTTGAACCGAGATAGGTTAAGTATTGCAATCCAATGTTGCATCTTCTGCTCGTAGACGTGGCCACCACGTACTTTATTTTGCTCTCATTGATGTGCAGCCCAAGATTTTGTACCGCCCGCTTGATCTGGATAAAGCTTCCTTTACAGCTCTTGAACCAAGGCCAGTCAGTTTATTTGGGATGCCGAGTTCTCTCATGGATTTATTAATTTCTCATAGGCGGCTTGAAAGTCTATAAAAAGATGGTGTAGTGAGTTTTGAAACTCTAGACATTTTTCCATCACCTGGCTAAGGGTGTAAATCTGCTCAGTTGTTGATTTGGCTGGCATGAAGTCACACTGATATGGACCAATGATGAATTTAGGGCATGGGGCTATCCTATTTTGAAGGATAGAGTAGTATACGCGGTGCACAACAACGTTGTACCACGATAATTGCTGCATGGTGTGATATCTCCTTTCTTATGTATGGGGCACAGGATTCCTCTTCGCCAGTCTTCTGGCATCGCTTCTTCCTCCCATACTTGCACGAAAATAAGAAAACCGAACAGCAAATTAAACATCAAAAATAACATCTGTCCGGGACGAAAGAAAAGAAATCAGCACGCGAAAAATTAATTTTAATCGACCATTTAAATTTTTTCTTTGTTAGAGCCCTGTTAACTTTAACAACAAATTCAGATGCACTCGATATACATGCAAATAAATACAAGATGCATTTTGACGGATACGTTTATTTTTTTTTTACGCAATGAAAAAGCATCATACGGTTTTACGAGACGCAGGCTTTAATTTTGTTAAAAAAACTAACTTATAATGGTTAGAATCTTCCATGTAAATTCTTTAACCTGAGGCCATTTCAAGGATATTTCAGAGTCATTATTCTATAAACAATGAGAAATGAACCGTATATTAAAGATTATTGTTTGATTTTGTATTAGTATACAGTCAGTACAATGATAAGCATAGTTAATTTAATAAGAAGTGAATGGCGAACCGTGTGTTATATAAAGATAGAAGACGAACAGAATGTTAAAAAAGCCGAAAGGGAACAAGCAGACAATAAACTAACAGAAACTGTTACTCATAACCTTCTCTACAGAATGCCCAACTGTTTAAGAATACATGCTTAATCCATTTAAAAATTTGCTGTTTCTCACTACAAAAACTTACGTTTCTCCTTCTATTTCCTTCACTGAGAAATTTTGTAATTTATAAATTATTAAAGAAAAGCTGAAAGAAAGCAAGCAGAGAACCAACACGAACCTTTTTCGTGCAACCGTATGGGTTGCAAGTTGCAACTGCAAGGTTAAGAGAACGAGTAAGCAGAACACCGAAGGGAACTTTCGAGTTTCAATACAATTACTAGTACTACACATACACATATTAGCCGTAGAGAGAGAGAGAGGGTGATTGAGTTGTTGGGGAAGTGGTATGCCATGGAAATAGAAGTATGCAAGTTAACACAGAATAAATTCTCTATGTTGATGTTGCACCGTTTCCCACGAGTCGGTCATAAGAATTCGCTGACAGTGCGTCTGTGCAACACGATTTGTCGACATTGCCGCATTCCATCACGTACGATGTGAAACGATGAGCACCTGTGAGGACACGTCGCCGTTGGATGTTTTATTGGCGCCCGAGCAGGGACCCTGGCAAAAGTGAGCAAGTGTGTTTACCGGTACAGTAAATCGTGAAAAGTCCCCAAGTGGTACAACAAAGTACTTCGCGTAAATAAGTCCCCAAGAGGTACAGTAAATCGTGAAAAGTCCCCAAGTCCCAAGTACTTCGCGTAAATAAGTCCCCAAGAGGTACAGTAAATCGTGAAAAGTCCCCAAGAGGCACGGTAAATCGCGGATTAAAAAAAACCCGTACGGTAAAACAAAGTCTCAAGTGTTAAAAAATAGCTAGTAAAAGTCCCAAAGCGGTGCAAAATAGCTAATATAGTGCGACCAAAGCCAGGGTCCGCGCGTTTATCAGCAAATTAACGATATTGGAACTATTAGTGCTTTACGCTAACTCTTGACATTTTGTGCTTGTGAAGAGCGGAAGGACGTTGGATACAACAACAAGATGCTGATATTCGCATTATTAATGTAAGCGTAGATCAAGTATATTATAGAGCACTGAATTAAAACATTACAAATTAAAAGGTAAAATTAAAAGAAAAAATAAAAGATTAAAATTTAAAGTAAAACCAAAAAAATTATAGAGTAGTTAACTAGTGAATTCAATTAAAACATTACAAATTAAAAGGTAAAATTAAAAAGAAAGAAGAAACGTTAAAGATTAATTATTAAAGTAAAATCTAGAAAACTGAAGAGTAATTGTGAAGAGTAGTTGTGAATTCAATTAAAGTATTTTAAATTAAAAGGTAAAATTCACAAGGAAAAATTTAAAGATTAATATTTAAAGTAAATTTAAGAAAAAGGAAGAATAATTAAAGAGTTGTTAAGAAACAAAAGTGTAAACAAAAAGGTTAAATATAAAACAAATATATTATTTAAAAATCAAGAAGAATAATTTTTTTTTATTATTAATTGGCTTTAGAATAAATTAAATATTAAAATAATTGAAAAATAAAACAATTCCAAGTTAATCAAATAAGGAAAGTGAAAATTAAGCGTATTATATAAATAAATATTTCTTTCCTTTTTAACCATGCCTGAGCTACGTTCCGGAGCGTCTACTGACCCTCCACAAAGCAACACTAGGGGCGATGCTCCTCACGCCAATGTCTTACCTCCAAATCCTACCCTTTCCACAAATACAAATACTGCTACTCCTGCTAGTGAGATTCTTAATAACTCATCTACGTCTAGCTTTGCACATTTTGAAGGTGACCGAGAGGTTAGAGGAACTCCCGAACTGGACACCCTTATTTCGTCCTTAATTCGGAAAACTTTGAAAGAGACAGGGAAAGAGATTATCCATAGCATTTTAAACCCAAGCGCAGATTTCTGTTTCGGTGTCGATCAGCCAATCGCTGCACAATTTCGAGACAGGTTAGGAGACTTGGATAAAACCCCAGACGTTGTTCGTTGTATTAGGGACTTCTCAGGCGACGTAAAAGAATTCAGCTCCTGGAAGAAGAGCGTTGACCGAATTCTTCAGATATATGAGCCCATAAAAGGAACGCCTAAATACTTCGGTATTTTAAGCATTATCCGAAACAAGATTATCGGAAACGCTGACGCCGTTTTGGAGTCGTACAACACTCCACTCTCGAACATCAGATGTCATCCCTTGTACAAGGCAGCTACTGTATCAGAGTTTTACCAGGCTGTCTACAGTCATCTCTCTCTCTTATCCTCAATCAAATTTCCTGCATGGAAATTTCTCAAGAGTCAACCCAACTGCTTACGCAGACTTATCGCGACAACGCTCTCGATACCTTCATTATGGGTCTCAAGGGAGACCTTCCCAGGTTATTAGGGGTACGCAAACCCGTTGATTTACCCCAGGCACTACACTTGTGCCTCAAGTTGGAAAACCGGGGGTACAGATCACAACACATGCACAACTACGGTATGACGAGTGGACATCTCAACCCGTTTTCATCGTCACAACCCCACGTAGGAATTTTCCTAAAAATTATGTGAATCCGCACAATAGACAACCATTAAATATCCAGTCAAGCTTTATACCTTCCAATCAACCACCGCCAAGAGCATTTTATCAGCAGCAGAACGTGCAAAGGTATCAATACCAACCCCAACCAGGCTACAAACCATCATTTTCACCAAGGCAACAACTTCAAATCAACAGATTAAGACAGAGCCCTTTGGCCAAAGTGCTCAAGTTAGGAGCCACCAATTTCAACGAGGAACAATGCAAAACCCCCAACAATTTACGTCAAGACAACCTTCGTTTAACTCCATCAAGCCTCAACCAAATTTCCACATCAATGGTGGATATGATGAAGTTTTACAGTCCGAAGATTGTAATTACAATGAAACTTTAGCTGATTACATGCAGCCATTGCAAGAATCTGACTATGACGCCGAAAATAATGTTGATGAAATTACGGATTTTACCGACATTAATTTTTTAGATTAGCTTCCTCTTCGCTTCCTTATTTTGAAAGTAGAACGAAGAGCGGAGAGATCATTAAAATCCTAATAGACACTAGATCAAATCGGAACTATATTCAACCTCAATTAGTGGAAAAACCGATACTAAACGCTAAATTTTTTTATGCAAATTCAGTAGGAGGCAGTATTAAAATCAGTCACCACGTCGAAACGAGCCTTTTCGGATTAAACGACCACAAAATTAAATTTTTTCTTTTACCATAGCTGAAGTCTTTTCATGCTATATTGGGTAACGATAGCCTAAAAGAACTGTCGGCCATTATCTACACTAAACAAAATTATATGCAAATTGGAAATGGTATGAAAGTCATAATAAAACAACAAGCATCCCAATCGATAAACTCTATAAATCTCAAACATGGCCATATGGTACCCTCTCAAAAAGACGCAATTCTTTCACTGGTAAACAGATTTCCCACTTTATTTTCGGAGCCAGACGAGAAGCTGACTTACACTACAAAAGTAGTAGGCGAAATTCGCACTAACTCGGATACTCCCGTATATATCCGATATTATCCATTTCCTGTGTCCCTTAAGGACGAAGTAAATAAACAGGTTCAAAGCCTAAACGACGATGGAATAATTAGACCTTCACGGTCGCCTATAATTCACCGGTGTGGGTAGTTCCCAAAAAATCCGATTCTGAAGGGAACAAGAAATATCGGATGGTGATTGATTACAGGAAATTAAATTCCTTCACCATAGCGGATCGCTATCCGATCCCCGATATTAGCGAAGTGCTTGCGCAATTAGGTAAAAACAAGTACTTTACAGTGCTTGACCTAAGGAGTGGGTTTCATCAGATTTCGTTGAAGGAATCCGATATTGAGAAAACGGCATTTTCCATCAATAACGGAAAATACGAATTTACGAGGCTCCCATTTGGGTTAAAAAACGCGCTATTTTCAGCGAGCGCTTGATGACATCCTGCGTGATGTCATTAGGAAAATCTGCTACGTGTATATAGATGACATTATCATCTTTAGTAAAAACCAAGAAGATCACGTCAAGCATATCGAAGAAATCTTCAAAATACTCAACGAAGCGAATATGAAATTACAACAGGAAAAGTGTGATTTCTTTAAAGAGCAGGTTGAGTTCCTAGATTTTGTGATATCCTCCGAGGGTATTAAAACAAACCCAGGAAAGGTTGAGGCAATCACAAATTTTCCCATCCCAAAAACTCTTAAAGAACTCCGGTCATTTTTTGGTCTGTCAGGGTATTACCGTCGTTTCGTAAAAGACTACGCGAAGCTCGCAAAGCCCCTGCATCCCTTTTAAGGGGGGAGGACGGACGTATGTCCAAATCTAAATCCAGCCAAAAATTAGTTCACCTAAACTCCGACGCCATCGCGGCCTTTGACAAAATAAAAAATTCCCTTGTCTCGAAAGATATCATTCTGGCTTATCCTAATTTCAAAGAACTATTCGAATTAACAACAGATGCTTCTAATTTTGCCCTTGGTGCTGTCCTTGCACAGAACGATAGACCAATATCGTTTATATCACGAACACTGAGCAAGACAGAGAAAGATTACTCAGCAAATGAAAAGGAACTACTTGCAATAATCTGGGCATTGAACTCTTTACGAAGTTCAAGTTCAACTTCAAGTGTAAAAATTTACACAGACCATCAGCTCTTAACGTATGCCCTGAGCAACAAAAATAATAATTCCAAGATGAAACGTTAGAAAGCGATTCTCGAGGAATATAATTATGAGCTACGCTACAAACCAGGAAAAAGTAATGTAGTTGCAGATGCTCTTTCTCGCCCTCCACGGGTCTCTCAAGTGAACGTGTTGACTGCTACGCAACACAGTAGCGAAAGTTCGTCTCAAGAATTAATTGAAACTGTCGAAACACCGATAAACGTCTTTAAGAACCAGTTGATGTTTCTTACTGGAAACCAAGATAGCTACCAATTTCAAATTCCCTTTCCCACCTTCCATAGACACATACTTACTAGGCAAAGTTATACCGAGAAAGATTTAATTCAGCTGCTTAAACGGCATCTGAACCCAAGCGTCATTAATGGCATTTTCACAACTGAAGAGATAATGGGAAAAATTCAGGAAGTTTATCCCACACATTTTAATTCATATAAGACAAGGTTTACTAAAATTAGAGTTAAAGACCTACCGAATGAAACTGAGCAGGAAGAAGAGATTCTGAAAGAACATAAAAGAGCTCACCGCAATAGTTTAGAAAACAAAATCCAATTACTACAAAAATTTTACTTTCCTAAAATGAAATCTAAAATCCATACAATAATTAAGCAATGTGTTACCTGCAAATAACACAAATATGATCGGCATCCGAATAAGCCGGAGCTGCAAGCCACTCCTATCCCTGAACATCCTGGTCATATATTACACATCGACATTTATTCCACAGATGCAAATCTGGTCCTAACGGCGATCGACAAATTTTCTAAGTACGCACAGGCTCGCATCTTGAAATCAAGAGCAAGTGAGGATATTAGAGAACCGTTAAGGCAACTTTTATTCGCGTACGGCGTACCCAAAGTCATTGTTTTTGACAATGAAAAAGCGTTCAATTCCGCATCAATATGCTTCATGCTCCGCGACCAGTTGGGAATCGAAATCTATAAGACTCCTCCGTATTCAAGCTTTGTCAACGGTCAAGTGGAAAGATTTCACTCGACACTTTCCGAAATCATGCGAATCCTTAAGGCAGACCGAGTCCATAGATCATTTGAAGAGCTGCTAGATCGTGCTATTTACGAGTATAATTTCTCGGTTCATTCCACTACCAATAAAAAACCTATTGAAGTATTTTTTGGAAGAACCGTTAGCACTGACCCTGAACACTTTGAGAAGGCTAGAAAGGAAAACATATTGAAGTTAAAAGAAAAACAAAATAAAGATTTAGACTATCACAATAAAACTCGGCGACCCCTAAAGAATTACTCTCCAGGCGAAGCTATCTTCGTAAAAATCAATAGACGATTAGGTACCAAACTTTCCGCAAGGTACAGAAAAGAAACAGTTAAGGAGAATAATCCAACAACAATCCTAACCGAATCAGGCAAAATCGTCCATAAGGTCAATATTAAAACCTGATATCTTTTTTTTAGGTCCTTCATATCCTTAGTCCTCGCAGAAGTTCAAATACTGGACTACTCCAATTCAAGACTGGTTACCTTGAATACGGGAATAGCAAAACTGCAAACCGGTACCTTTAAACTGGTGCACGTAATAGACCTTGCAGAATACCAAGATATAATTGATGATGTACAGTTCAGAATCAAAACCAATATAAGTAAAGACAATCCCATTTACCCTTACCTATCCTATGAAATCACTGAAATCCTTAATCGACTTAACCGCATCAAACCTATAGTCAAAAGGAAAAGGGCAATAAACATTCTAGGAACTGCATGGAAGTGGATCGCCGGTACACCGGACCACCACGACTTTCAAATTATAAAAGCTAAAACCCAAAACCTACTAGATAACAACAATAAGCAATTAGTCATAAACAGACTATCATTAGAAAGAATAAATAACATTACGAATATTACTAATAACATAATTAATACTTTGAAAACGAATGCTGAAATTAAAAACGAATATTCTACCAGCATTAAATATAAACTAGATGAAATCAAAGAAGAGATTACAAACATAGAACATGCCTTACAGTGGGCGAAAGCTGGTATAGTAAATTCTTTTATACTTTCAAGTACTGAAATAAATCTAGTTAGGGCTCATTTTGAAAAAAACAACTTACCCTATGTAAACATGGAGGAGGCATTTGAATTTGCCAATATAAAAATAGCCTCTAATAGTACTTCTATGATTTATATTGTAAGTGTGCCAACCACGAAAAAAGAACATTGTAAAAGATTATTAGTTAAGCCAATAAAAAGAAAATCTGTTGTAACAAAAATTGATTTTAGTAATGTACTTCAATGCGAAAATGATTTTTATGGAATTAAGAATAATTGTCAAGCTTTTAACGAATTAACCATTTGTAAGATTGATGAAATTATAAACTTAGGTGACACGGAGTGCATACCGAATCTATTGCGAAGCAGACCAGCAAATTGTACCAACATCAACAATCAACATGTTCCAACAGTCGAGGAAATACTCCCTGGGTCACTACTTCTTAACCAGTTCAACGGGTCAATATTGGTCAACAACGACACGCTCAGCATATCGAAACATTTATAGTACAATACCATAATGCTACCATCGTGGTAAATAAACAAACATTTGTCTCCAATGAAATCCCCACCTCAAGACCTCTTCCAGCCATCGTACAAATAGACTCACCATCAAAAGCCTTCGAAGAACTTTTAACCCTCGAAGTGATGAAAGAGCTGCACTTAAACAACACTCGCTACATAAGTCAAATTGAAGAAAGAAACAAAACGCACCTGATACCTTCTTACAGTTTGTCGGCTACCATCATCACCGCAGCCGTGGTAATATCCCTGATACTGGTTTTAGCACGCAAGAAAAGCAACCTAATAATCTCCACAACAGTAGAAGCAAGGGAAACGCCAGCAGCAGCCGAATTGCCAACAGAATCACCTGCAGAGATTTCGGAAGGACCAACACCGATCAAAAGGATTAGCATAAGTCAATATCCGCCATTTTACAAGGTCACGAGTGAGGACACCCGAATTTGAGGGTGCAGGAGTTAACACAGAATAAATTCTCTATGTTGATGTTGCACCGTTTCCCACGAGTCGGTCATAAGAATTCGCTGACAGTGCGTCTGTGCAACACGATTTGTCGACATTGCCGCATTCCATCACGTACGATGTGAAACGATGAGCACCTGTGAGAACACGTCGCCGTTGGATGTTTTCGCATTGGATGTTATCATTAAGAGTATAAAAAGCTTAGTTTTAAGAGTATTATATGTACCTGCAAATAACACAAATATGATCGGCATCCGAATAAGCCGGAGCTGCAAGCCACTCCTATCCCTGAACATCCTGGTCATATATTACACATCGACATTTATTCCACAGATGCAAATCTGGTCCTAACGGCGATCGACAAATTTTCTAAGTACGCACAGGCTCGCATCTTGAAATCAAGAGCAAGTGAGGATATTAGAGAACCGTTAAGGCAACTTTTATTCGCGTACGGCGTACCCAAAGTCATTGTTTTTGACAATGAAAAAGCGTTCAATTCCGCATCAATATGCTTCATGCTCCGCGACCAGTTGGGAATCGAAATCTATAAGACTCCTCCGTATTCAAGCTTTGTCAACGGTCAAGTGGAAAGATTTCACTCGACACTTTCCGAAATCATGCGAATCCTTAAGGCAGACCGAGTCCATAGATCATTTGAAGAGCTGCTAGATCGTGCTATTTACGAGTATAATTTCTCGGTTCATTCCACTACCAATAAAAAACCTATTGAAGTATTTTTTGGAAGAACCGTTAGCACTGACCCTGAACACTTTGAGAAGGCTAGAAAGGAAAACATATTGAAGTTAAAAGAAAAACAAAATAAAGATTTAGACTATCACAATAAAACTCGGCGACCCCTAAAGAATTACTCTCCAGGCGAAGCTATCTTCGTAAAAATCAATAGACGATTAGGTACCAAACTTTCCGCAAGGTACAGAAAAGAAACAGTTAAGGAGAATAATCCAACAACAATACTAACCGAATCAGGCAAAATCGTCCATAAGGTCAATATTAAAACCTGATATCTTTTTTTTAGGTCCTTCATATCCTTAGTCCTCACAGAAGTTCAAATACTGGACTACTCCAATTCAAGACTGGTTACCTTGAATACGGGAATAGCAAAACTGCAAACCGGTACCTTTAAACTGGTGCACGTAATAGACCTTGCAGAATACCAAGATATAATTGATGATGTACAGTTCAGAATCAAAACCAATATAAGTAAAGACAATCCCATTTACCCTTACCTATCCTATGAAATCACTGAAATCCTTAATCGACTTAACCGCATCAAACCTATAGTCAAAAGGAAAAGGGCAATAAACATTCTAGGAACTGCATGGAAGTGGATCGCCGGTACACCGGACCACCACGACTTTCAAATTATAAAAGCTAAAACCCAAAACCTACTAGATAACAACAATAAGCAATTAATCATAAACAGACTATCATTAGAAAGAATAAATAACATTACGAATATTACTAATAACATAATTAATACTTTGAAAACGAATGCTGAAATTAAAAACGAATATTCTACCAGCATTAAATATAAACTAGATGAAATCAAAGAAGAGATTACAAACATAGAACATGCCTTACAGTGGGCGAAAGCTGGTATAGTAAATTCTTTTATACTTTCAAGTACTGAAATAAATCTAGTTAGGGCTCATTTTGAAAAAAACAACTTACCCTATGTAAACATGGAGGAGGCATTTGAATTTGCCAATATAAAAATAGCCTCTAATAGTAACGGGTGTTTTTTTAAGAGGTTGCCGATTTTTTTTTTGAATAAAACACATATAAAATTATGAAATGACCAAAATTTTTTTTTATTTGGTAGATAATTTTTTGGCATTTAACATTTAAACACAATTTCTGGCATATGGCTACCACGACTATTTTTCACAAATGTCATTCTGGAGGTCCAATTTTCCAGCACTTTTTCAAGCATTTGAGGGCGTATGTCAGCAATGACACGTTGAATATTGGTTTCCAAAGCGTCAATCGATTGAGGTTTATCCACATAAACCAATGACTTCACGTATCCCCACAAAAAGTAATCGAGTGGCGTCAAATCGCACGAACGCGGAGGCCAATTCACCGGACCATTTCTCGAAATAATGTTGTCGTTGAAAGTTTCTTTCAATAAGTCGATTGTTTCACGTGCTGGTTCTGTATCGATTTCCATTCACGGTAACGCGTCGTCCTTCCTCATTTTTAAAGAAATATGGACCGATGATCCCACCAGCCCATAGACCGCACCAAACAGTACATTTATCAGGATGCATTGGTAATTCTTGAACGGCGTGTGGATTATCTTTGCTCCAAATGCGACAATTTTGTTTGTTGACGTATCCATTTAACAAAAAATGCGCCTCATCACTGAAGAGAATTTTACGGTAAAAAAATGGATCTTCGTTCAATTGATTTAACGACCAATCACTGAATTCACGGCGCAAACGATGGTCGTGTGGCTTTAATTCTTGCACCAATTGAATTTTGTATGGCACCAAACCCAAATCTTTACGTAAAATTTAACATAAAGTCGATGGACAAAGTCCAATTTGCTGAGCACGACGACGAATCGATAAATTGTCGTTTTCTTCGACACTGGCCTCAACGACAGCAATATTTTCTTCTGTACGAACTCTTCTCATTCTTGTCGGTGGCTTGGCATCCAAAAGAGTGAATGTAGACCGAAATTTGGTAATTACGTTCTTTATGGTGGTCTCTGACGGACGATTATGTGCACCATAAAATTCACGAAGTGCTCTATAAACATTTTTAATTGAACACTGATTTTGAAAATAAATTTCCACGATTTGAAAACGTTGTTCTGGAGTTAACCTATTCATAATGATTTGCCAAACAATACTGAGTAGAAATGCCACTTTGAGCTGTCAAAACAACTGTCATAAAATAAAACGACATCTATCGGAAAAACAAACCTCCTAAAAAAACACCCGTTACTTCTATGATTTATATTGTAAGTGTGCCAACCACGAAAAAAGAACATTGTAAAAGATTATTAGTTAAGCCAATAAAAAGAAAATCTGTTGTAACAAAAATTGATTTTAGTAATGTACTTCAATGCGAAAATGATTTTTATGGAATTAAGAATAATTGTCAAGCTTTTAACGAATTAACCATTTGTAAGATTGATGAAATTATAAACTTAGGTGACACGGAGTGCATACCGAATCTATTGCGAAGCAGACCAGCAAATTGTACCAACATCAACAATCAACATGTTCCAACAGTCGAGGAAATACTCCCTGGGTCACTACTTCTTAACCAGTTCAACGGGTCAATATTGGTCAACAACGACACGCTCAGCATATCGAAACATTTATAGTACAATACCATAATGCTACCATCGTGGTAAATAAACAAACATTTGTCTCCAATGAAATCCCCACCTCAAGACCTCTTCCAGCCATCGTACAAATAGACTCACCATCAAAAGCCTTCGAAGAACTTTTAACCCTCGAAGTGATGAAAGAGCTGCACTTAAACAACACTCGCTACATAAGTCAAATTGAAGAAAGAAACAAAACGCACCTGATACCTTCTTACAGTTTGTCGGCTACCATCATCACCGCAGCCGTGGTAATATCCCTGATACTGGTTTTAGCACGCAAGAAAAGCAACCTAATAATCTCCACAACAGTAGAAGCAAGGGAAACGCCAGCAGCAGCCGAATTGCCAACAGAATCACCTGCAGAGATTTCGGAAGGACCAACACCGATCAAAAGGATTAGCATAAGTCAATATCCGCCATTTTACAATGTCACGAGTGAGGACACCCGAATTTGAGGGTGCAGGAGTTAACACAGAATAAATTCTCTATGTTGATGTTGCACCGTTTCCCACGAGTCGGTCATAAGAATTCGCTGACAGTGCGTCTGTGCAACACGATTTGTCGACATTGCCGCATTCCATCACGTACGATGTGAAACGATGAGCACCTGTGAGAACACGTCGCCGTTGGATGTTTTCGCATTGGATGTTATCATTAAGAGTATAAAAAGCTTAGTTTTAAGAGTATTATATGTTCAGTTTTATGTAGGCAGAATCGCTGCCGGTTTGGAAAATAAAGATTATTTTGTTTAATAAATTTCAACTTAGAATAATTTAATTTGCATCAAAATGTTTTTCGCTTTGAAACGCACAGACGCAATATTCGCCATTAATTTCGTTTTATCTGGTTCTCTTTTTATTATGTAATATTACTAAGGATAAGATAAGCGAAAAGAAATGAATTGAATTGTCATTGTTATCTGCCTCTTTTTTTGTAACTTATAGTAGTATTTTTTTTTCTGTTAAGCGACCAAACACGAGAGCACTAACTCACATTTTATGCAATGTTGATAGAAAGAGCAGAGCATAGCACTGATAGAAAATGAACAGAGACTATACTATCACTACGGCTGCGGTAAAGAATTAAGTAGCTTCGCAGCTTGTGCTGCACAAAAAAATGGCAGGCAGTCGGTATGCACGAAATTTCGGCTATATTTTGAACCGACTTAGAGTCTGCTTGTAGGGGCGACAGTTTCACATTTACATTTTGCTATTTGCATCCAATTAAGTAGCTGCGTAAACTGCGCAGTCGATTTTTCTTTACTGCATTGGCTGAAAAGTGAATTTTTGAACAACATGCAGCATAAACTGCGCAACGGCTGAATTCTTGACCACAGCCTACTACTGCATATGTTTGTTTCGTTCTGCTCAAGCTATGAGCTTGATTGTATGTTATTGAAACCACATACATGATCATCAATCACATCACATACAACAGAATAAATAATTTATAAGCTGATGTAAATGTTCATAACAATTTATTGCGAGGTGGGTACGTATTAAATATATCATATCACTGCACAAACATAGTAATGCAGTTGCGTCGATAGTAGTAGGAGAAGTAAGAGCTGTTAAAAAAATATGTCTTTGACGTTGTGGCCAATATTACGATTCAATTAAAAGGCACGAGTCACTTGAGAAATTGCTTAGTTCTCGAAATTCCAGACCATAAATATCATATTCCAGAATTTCCATAGGAAGAAGTCTCATAATCGCATCTTAGTACTATAATCCGAATTTCATGCGAATCGCTTGGGAAAATGCTTTGTTTCCGAAATTACAGCCCATAATGATCATAATCCAGAATTTCAATAGGAACCAGTCTTATATTCGCATCTAAGTCCTACATTTCCAATTTTATGCGAATCGCTTAAAAATTGCTTTGTTCCCGAGATTCCAGACAATAATGATCATATTCCAGAATCTCCATAGGAAGAAATCTTATAGTCACATCTTAGTCCTACAATCCGAATTTCATGCGAATCGCTTGAAAAATTGCTTTGTTCCAGAAATTCCAGACAATAATGATCATATTCCAGAAGTTCCATAGGAAGAAATCTTATAGTCGCATCTTAGGCCTACATTCCGTATTTCATGCGAATCGCTTGAGAAATTGCTTTGTTCCAGAAATTCCAGACAATAATGATTATATTTCAGAATTTCCATAGGAACAAATCTTATAGTCGCATATTAGTCCTACATTCCGAGTTTCATACGAATCCCTTGAGAAATGGCTTGGTTCCCAAAATTCCAGACCCAATTGGCCAGATCCAAGAATTTCCATAGGAACAAATCTTATAGTCGCATATTAGTCCTACATTCCGAGTTTCATACGAATCGCTTGAGAAATGGCTTGGTTCCCAAAATTTCAGACCCAATTGGCCAGATCCCAGAATTTCCATAGGAACAAATCTTATAGTCGCATATTAGTCCTACATTCCGAGTTTCATATGAATCGCTTGAGAAATGGATTGGTTCCCAAAATTCCAGACCCAATTGGTTAGATTCCAGAATTTCCATAGGAACAAATCTTATAGTCGCATATTAGTCCTACATTCCGAGTTGCATACGAATCGCTTGAGAAATGGCTTGGTTCCCAAAATTCCAGACCCAATTGGCCAGATCCCAGAATTTCCATAGGAACAAATCTTATAGTCGCATATTAGTCCTACATTCCGAGTTTCATACGAATCGATTGAGAAATGGCTTGGTTCCCAAAATTCCAGACCCAATTGGCCAGATCCCAGAATTTCCATAGGAACAAATCTTATAGTCGCATATTAGTCCTACATTCCGAGTTTCATACGAATCGCTTGAGAAATGAATTGGTTCCCAAAATTCCAGACCCAATTGGCCAGATCCCAGAATTTCCATAGGAACAAATCTTATTGTCGCATATTAGTCCTACATTCCGAGTTTCATACGAATCGCTTGAGAAATGGCTTGGTTCCCAAAATTCCAGACCCAATTGGCCAGATTCTAGAATTTCCATTGGAACAAATCTTATAGTCGCATATTAGTCCTACATTCCGAGTTTCATACGAATCGCTTGAGAAATGGCTTGGTTCCCAAAATTCCAGACCCAATTGGCCAGATCCCAGAATTTCCATAGGAACAAATCTTATAGTCGCATATTAGTCCTACATTCCGAGTTTCATACGAATCCCTTGAGAAATGGCTTGGTTCCCAAAATTCCAGACCCAATTGGCGAGATCCCAGAATTTCCATAGGAACAAATCTTATAGTCGCATATTAGTCCTGCATTCCTAGTTTCATACGAATCGCTTGAGAAATGGATTGGTTCCCAAAATTCCAGACCCAATTGGCCAGATCTCAGAATTTCCATAGGAACAAATCTTATAGTCGCATATTAGTCCTACATACCGAGTTTCATAGGAATCGTTGAGAAATAGCTTGGTTCCCCAAAATTCCAGACCCAATTGGCCAGATCCCAGAATTTCCATAGGAACAAATCTTATAGTCGCATATTAGTCCTACATTCCGAGTTTCATACGAATCGCTTGAGAAATGGCTTGGTTCCCAAAATTCCAGACCCAATTGGCCAGATCCCAGAATTTCCATAGAAACAAATCTTATAGTCGCATATTAGTCCTACATTCCGAGTTTCATACGAATCCCTTGAGAAATGGCTTAGTTCCCAAAGTACTGACATTTAAAAGTGTGATATTTAACATTGATCACAACAGTCGGACATTTAACAGTGTCTCACTTCTGTTGATCAAAAAATTCGGACATTTAACAGTGTCTCACTTAACAGAGGACAAAATGTTGTTAAAATAGTTCCATTTAACATTCGACTTTTTGAATATGTACCCCTTGTAGTGAGACGTTGTCACGTCAAAATATACCATACGTTTGTTTCATTCTAGTTTCTTTTTTATACGTTACAATGTTTATTTACAATGGTATGTGCATTTGCACTTGGTACTTCACGGTGGATTACAATGCTAGGGTTGTATTTCTTTGTTTGTGCTACTTTAACGTTAAATTTCAATGGAGTCGACGTCACGGTGTCGCAAGGTGCTTTTCTCGGTGATGCGAGTCGTACCAGAAGACATAACTATCCAAGTCAGAAATGGAGAGATATAATCTCTACCTCCTATGAGCGAAATAGTCAATAGTCTGCAACTCCTTACCACGGTTGTGGGGGAAGCTGCACATTGTATACGAACTAGAATACGTAACTGGCCAGTTCGAGAACTGGAGATATATAAGCAAAATAAGAAATAGTCTGCAGCCCCTTATCATGGGGGGGGGGGTTTAAGAATGTATACGATCTGAACTAATGAATAATAATAATATAAGCTATATGCTATGTATAGACTAGGTTCACAACCCCTTACCATGGGTGGGGAGAAGCTGTGAACTATGTATAAAATAATGCTAAACTAGGAATTACCTGTGCACACTGCGACGGTTCACGAACGACTCGCAGCCAGTCGATCCTAAGCTAACGATACATTCGGTCCAGCATGCATGCCATACATTTACGTCCTATTCCGTGTGTCCGTATTGTGTGTTCATTGTCCCTGCTTGTGCGCCATGCGTATACCGTGTGTAATGTGTGTCCGTTGTCCGCATGCAGTACTCAATGATCGTGGTGTTATTATTGTAATCCATGTATGTTATTGTTATTCTAGTACGAAATTCATAATTCCTGTTTGTTATTTTAATACGAGTACATAGTTCTTGTGTGTTGTTGTTATTGTAATACATAATTTTTGTATTATTGTAATACATAGTTCTTGTATGTTGTTGTTATTGTAATACATAATTTTTGTTTGTTGTTATTGTAATACATAATTCTTGTTTGTTATTGTAATATTTAATTCTTGTATGTTATTCTTACAAAAATTCAGAGTGTGAAAGAAAAATAATGTTTTAAAATATTTACTAAAAAAGTGTAGACTATTTTCCAAAATGTTAAATAAAGCAAAAAAAAAATATTTAAAAAAAAAAAAATATTTGGCTGCGCCCAAAATTATCTTTACATAATTCTAATGCTGGCTTTACACCTTCTGTGTTTCTTGTTCGGTGATAAGTATTTTTTTCTGTTCACGGGACACCATACGCCGAAAATGCATTTACATTATATGGTAGCGCTGTCTCCATTTCCAAATGGATAAGAACACGCTTTTAACAGTTGCGGCGATTAAAAAAATTATTAATAATCAAACCGTGCGACCGGGTGATATAAAAGTGAAAGCCGTGAACGCGTTTACTACACCAACGTGCCCTCGCGATGTCAAAAGGTTCTTAGGGTTAACGGGTTTCTTTCGTCGGTTTGTGCAAGACTATGCATTAATAGCGGGTCCTTTAAATAAAGGAAGGAAGGAATTTGATATCTTAAAAGCGAAGTTGTGTGCGGAACCTGTTTTAGCTATTTATAGTCCAGAAAGCGAGCACGAACTTCACACAGACGCAAGTTATAGAGGATTATCGGGTGTAATAATTCAGGTATGTACCGAAGGGTTAAAAGCCCTGGCTTACTTTAGCAGGGCTACAACTATGCTTGAACAGAAGAATCATAGTTACGAGCTCGAAACACTGGCTGTGGTGGGGAGTTTGGAAAGATTTCGTTATTATCTGCTAGGGAGGCACTTTAAAATTCTTACCGATAGTTCATCTCTTAAAAGTACAAAAGCAAAAGCGAATCTTATACCACGAATCTTATACCATTGCGAGATGGTGGCTTAAGGCCCAGGAGTATGATTTTGAATTGGTACATCGGCCAGGATCTCAGATGGCACACGCAGATGCTTTAAGCAGAGAACCTTGTGAAGCTGGTGTTAACATGGAAACTGTAGGAAATGAAGTTTTGGTTATCGGTATGGACGAAGAAGATTGGATATCAACCTTGCAAATGAAAGATTCATCGCAAGCTGAAATTATGAACTGCCTTAATAATAATGAAAATAAAACAAGACATGAAAAAGACTACGTATTGAAAAGTAGACGGTTATATAAGAAAACTGAACACGGCTACCGTTTCGTCGTCCCTCATGGCGTAAGATGGCAAATAATCAAGTCTTGCCACGATGACATAGGGCACGCAGGTATTGATAGAACCATGGAAAGAGTAAAGAGAAGTTATTGGTTCCCTAGGATGAAGCAAATTTTATCAAAGTACCTTAATAGCTGTCTTCCATGCCTTTATAACCAAAGGGACAAGGACGAAACGAGATACAACATACATCATTTCCATACTGTTCACGTGGATCATCTGGGACCATTTCCAAAAGGAAAACATGGAAACATATATATACTTGGAATGATAGATGCATTCACAAAATTCACCATACTTCGACCAGTGAAAAATACAACGACTAAAAATAATTCTGGATGCGTCGCAGTTTGTTGGTCTGCCGTCACTAATAATAAGTGATCGTGGAACAGCGTTCACATCAAAAAAGTTCCAATCCTTTTGTGAATGTAATGGTATTCGACACATTCTAACGGCAGTTCGGACTTCTAGGGCAAACGGACAAATTGAGAGATCGTTTAGAACAGTCAGTGCCGCTTTGAGGACAATGACGACCAGGTCAGACGGGAGGTACTGGAAAGAGCACGTAGCAGCCATCGAATGGGGCATCAATAGCATAAAGCATCGCGTTTCTGGGCAGACGCCACAAGAACTACTTTTTTCTTTTACACGACGAAATCATTTAAAGAATGAATTCGGCTTTGCTTTGAGTGCAAACGACGATGATGATGAAGAAGAAATTCCACTTTTGCTGTTAAGAGAGCGAGCTAAGGAAAGAATGGATAATATTAGCAGAAAACAAGCAGACAATTTTAACAAATCACATAAGGAACCCAGGAAGTACTTGGAAGGTGACCTCGTTCTTATTAGAATGGAGCATCCAGCCACAGGACAACCCAAGAAGCTGCTCGCCAGGTATAAGGGGCCGTATATTGTTAGTAAGGTGCTGGAAAATGATCGGTACTTAATATCGGATACCAGTACTACTCAAGTCACACAACGCAGTTTTGAGTCGGTGCAAGCGGCAGATAAGATAAGACCGTTTTGTAACTTAACGGACTTTAGATTTGATGAAATTGAAGCGGAAAATTCAGCCGATGAAAACTTCTGAGATGTATTAAAATTCCAGCAAGTTATTCTATTTTAGTTTTTCTTCTTTTGTTTGGGGTTATCAACTAAACAATAACACGAATTCGTCTAATTTTAGCGGTAAATTAAGTATATTTGATTTATGTAAATATAAAATATGTTGAAGGTAAATGAATAAAGTGTCTATATTCCTTTTTGGAGCTCGTTATGCATGCTGTGTGATATTCATAACGTTGTAATCTATCTTGTCATGTATGCTGTGTGATCTGCATGACATTGTAGCTTTCCTGTGTGGACCTTGTCATGTATGCTGTGTGATCTTCATGACATTGTAGCTTTCCTGTGTGGACTTTGTCATGTATGCTGTGTGATCTTCATGACATTGTAACTTTCCTGTGTGGACCTTGTCATGTATGCTGTGTGATCTTCATGACATTGTAGCTTTCCTGAGTGGACCTTGTCATGTATGCTGTGTGATATTCATGACATTGCAGCTTTCCTGTGTGGACCTTGTCATGTATGCTGTGTGATCTTCATAACATTGTAGCTTTCCTGTGTGGAACTTGTCATTGTTCTGTTTGATTTTAAAGACATTATCCGTATTTTATTTGCCGAGGAACAACAACAATTGCACTGTCGAATTCCTTCTTTGGAATTGTGAAAACCTGCTGTTTGGCTGGTTTTGGCTGGTTTTGACATTCGAATTCCGAACTCGCTCGGCAAATAAAATGCAGCTATTATAGCGCTCCTACGAGACTTGTCGTGAATCCAGTGTGATTCATGATGTTGTAATATTATTATTGTAATTGTGTATGGTTAGTGAGTAACCAAGTAAGTCATTGCTGGGGACAGCAACGAGAATGATAGCCGAGTTGTACGACTCACATCAATAAATAAAGAGTATAATAAAGATAAACGAGAAAATCCCGTCTCGTGAGTATATAAGGTCCCGTTTTATTAGTCTGCTGATCGCAGCTCAGTCGTGTGGGCTTGCATCGTTTGAATCGTAGTTCAGTCGTTAGCTTACTTCGTTCGGGCGCACACTGAGTTCGCGAGTAACCCATCAGTGGACTTTCATTTTCATACTTATAGTATTAATATGATAATCACGTTCTCGTCAAGTACGAAACCATGGCTCTTGAGACTCTGAGATAACGGCACAGACATTTCGTTAAGGATAATTGGGCTAAGCAGGTGGGAAATTGGATAACGATATAATACCATAGCCTGACTCTTAGAGGGGTAAATCGTGATGTTGTTGTTATTGGCCCAGTAATAGATAGACATAAGGTCATTATTTACCTGTGAAACATATGACGTAAGTTCGGCAAGAGGCGCAGAGTGAAGTAGCTTGGCATCATCGGCAAAGAGATGGAAATGAGAAAAACGGGGTACAAGAGGGAGATCGTTTATAATGAGAGAAAAAAGCAGGGGAACCAAAATTGTACCCTGTGGGACCCCTTTCTGCAAGGGCAAGAAGGAGGAACAAATCTTTAAAATGAAACGAGAGCTTGGACAAAACAATATTATGGTCAATACTATCGAAAGCTTTGCTAAAATCAAGGAGAGTTCTTTCGAGCAAACTCAGTGATATCAGTTATAGTAGAGGTAGTACTGTGAAACTTCCTAAAACCCCTCTGAAAAGGGCTAAGTAAGGATTTATTGTATGATAGATATGATGTTAAGTGGTCTTTGACAAGACGCTCGCAGTCCTTGGAAAGAGCCGGGAGGATACTAATATGGCACCTTATCAGGTCCAATAGCATTAGACTTAATAGCAGAGACTGCATACCATAGTTCTTCAATGAGAACTATGCGGAATGAGAAAGAATATGAATTATTTGGAAGGGTGACAGGAATAGTGGTAGGGTTTGGGGATTGCTGCAAGGAAGCAAAATATGCGTTAATAGTGTCAGGCCATAGTTCACAAGGGTCAAAATAGGAGTCATTGTGGATCCCAATGATTTTAACCTTTCGCCAGAGAAACCTGGGTTGTTGGTAAACTGTGAAATAAGATGAACCAAAGTTCCTCTTAAATCTCCTGATAAGGGAGGTCACAAGGTTACGAAGTTTGTAAAAGGTCCTCCATCTGGTGTCAGAGCGGTCCTCCTTAAGGCACGAAACGCCAGGTCCCTCATAGATCTTGCATTAATAATCTCTGGGGAATTACACAGGCAAAGTTTAGTATTGATAATTTTTCTTCGGAGTGGAATATGTGTGTTGTACAAGGTAAGCAAGGAGGAGTCTACGATGTCAACCTGCTCATTAGTATCAGAAGTAGAAAATATTCTATTTAGTTCATCATAATTGATGTGGTGAGATTCAATATTGACACCCCTATCATCATCATATTTAGCTCTACAACCGGAGTCCGGTCCTGGCCTCCCGCAAAAAGTCCCTCCACCGGTCCCGATTTCGAGCCGATGTCATCCAGTTTGGCATCCCTAAACTCTGGGCGTCCTGGTCTACGCCATCCTTCCAGCGTAGACTTGGCCGGCCTCGCTGTCGTGTTCCATAAATCATACCGCAAAGGACTTTCCGAGCAGGATCCTCTTCGCTCATGCGAGCTAGGTGTCCTGCCCACCGGAGCCTACCGAGCTTAATTTTCTTCACGATGTCGACATCGTGGTAACGCTCGTAGATCTCATCAGTATAGATTCTCCGGAATCGTCCTTCCTCACATACGGGGCCAACAATTCTCCGTAAGACTTTTCTCTCGAACGCGGCTAAGAGGTCAGAATGCTTTTTGCTAAGCACCCAAGTCTCGGATCCATATGTAAGTACTGGTATGACCATTGTCTTATATATCAGCAGCTTGGATGTTATGGTTAGGTTCCTGGATTTGAAGAGTCTTGACAGGCTATAGTAGGCTTTGTTGGCTTTAAGCAACCGTGCGCGTATTTCTGGTTCCATGCTGATATCGGCTGCTATAGTTGACCCGAGATAGTTCAAATTCGCGCTCCGCTATTTTAATTGCGGGACCAATGTTGGATCTTCTAGTCGCTGAAGTGGCCACCATGTACTTAATTTTGCTCTCATTTATGTGCAGCCCCAGATTTCGTGCCGCCTGCTCTATCTGGATGAAAGCTTCCTGTACAGCTCTTTGGTTTCTACCAACGATGTCAATATCGTCTGCGTAAGCCAGTATCTGAATGGACTTATAGAGGATTGTTCCTCTTGCCGTTACGTCAGAGTCTCGGATCACTTTCTCCAACGCCAGGTTGAAGAGGACGCAGGCCAGTCCATCCCCTTGTCGGAGCCCGTTGTAGATGTTGAATGGGCTTGATAGTGATCCGGATATTTTTACTTGGCTTATAACATTGGTCATGGTCAACCTACATAGTCGTGTCAGTTTATTTGGGATGCCGAATTCTCTCATGGCTTTATAAAGTTCTACTCTGGCTATGCTATCATAGGCGGCTTTAAAGTCAACAACGTTTTACCACGATAATTGCTGCATTTTGTGATATCTCCCTTCTTATGTATGTAGGATATGACACAAGAATAACAATAATAAATAGTCATCGAACACGGCTATTGAACTACTTACTATTGACGAACTACTTACCATTGACGAACTACTTACCATCGACGAACTACTTACCGTCGCTTGTAACTCTGTCTCTTTTGTCCTCTTTTCTCCTATATTATAAAACACATAAGAAAGAATATTGTACGTGTACCTAATACAGAGTGTGTTTGGCAGTAGGAAATAAAAGACGTGTGCTCTTAAGTTGTAAAAGCGGCCATTAAGCCCAAATTAAATAATAATAATTTTGCGTTCAATAAATATAATTTATCATTAAAATTTCCGAAGTTATTGTTTTATTTTCACGAACCCTACAAATTGGGGGCTCGTCCGGGATAGTGAAATTGATTATTGTTTTGTTCAATTGGGAGTTATTGATAATTATAGACTATACATTATTACGCATTACATTTGAGGAATGCAGTTTGTACAATGAATTATCACGAGACAAATAACTTTTTTCTGTTACTGGAGATTTTCAATATGAAGTGTATCGTTTAATGAGGTCGATGTTGGAGTTAGAGCTTTAGCTGTGAGCGAAAAATAATATAAATTTGAACACCGTGATTTACATTGGAGGATTAAGTTTGTTTAATTGGTTAAACTCAGAAAAATCGCAATTGAATACCATAAAAAACCAGACGACGTTCGTGCTTCTATTTAATGTGAAGCTGTACTTCTGAACATTGACGTATGTATGTATAACAAAAAAGAAAAGAAAAACAGAATATGCAAGACAACGGCAGCAACCGCTTTCATTTTCTATAACGCATTATCCATAATGTATGTAGTTATCAATTAAATATTATTACTATACAAGCTATACCCTAGCATTAGGTGTATAGTATTTTCTATTAAATATTTTATTACATATGTATGTATTATTATTATATTATTGCAAATATTGAAAATTATTACAAAAAAAATCCACTGAATCGAACTATAATGGGTGACGTTGTTTTCCTACGTTTGAGTTTGAAGATTTACTCAAATCTTGTTTTGTTTATTCAATCATAGAAATGTAATCAAATATTTGAAATTGTCATAATTAATATTATCATAAGTAAATTATTTTGATAACCTTTTTTACAATCAAGTTAATCATTTAAATTTGTTAAGGTATAGAGACAGATATCAAAAATTAAAATGGATTTAAATTCAATTATTTCACTGACTGTGGACGGTTTTATTTTTTTTATTTACCCTTAGAGATATTGAAGACTCCCTACTATCGTTCAGTGGCACGGGTCACCCAGACATTGCGACATGGGTGGAAGAATTCGAGGCGAATGCTTTGACTGTTCAGTGGAACAGCCTTCAAAAATTAGTCTATGGCAAACAATTGTTAAAAGGTGCCGCCAAACTTTTTGTTCGCAGTCAGTCAGGACTAACAAACTGGAAATTATTGAAAGTTGCACTCATCGAAGAGTTTGGTGCGACGTTGTCCGCCGCCGAAGTTCACCGTATGCTGAGAAATCGAAGGAAGAAGCCATCAGAGTCTCTACGAGAATACCTCTACTGGTTAATGGAAATAGGCAAAGCGGTATCGCTAGACGATGAGAGCCTTATCGAATATTTTGTGGAAGAAATTCCTGATAATAGGCAAAACAAAACTGTGCTCTACCAAGCCAGAACAGTAGGCGAATTGAAAACCCAATTTAGTGTATACGAGAAGGTGCGTGGTCCTATTCAGAAGTCGGCATACTCAGGATGGGATCAGCGGCCATCAACAATTAGTCAACGCCCAACGAATAGTGCACAGCCTAGTAAGGCAGAAAGAAAATGTTTTAAGTGTGGGAACACATCCCATCTGATGAAAGATTGACCAGTTAAGAAAGTCTGGAAATGTTTTACTTGTGGACAAGAGGGACACCGATCGTTCGAGTGTAAAAGTCGCGTTCAAAGTCAGCAGCAACGTGAAAGGTTCGGCAACAACAATGTACACACCGCATCAACGAGTGACGAGGATAGTACTACACCAGAGGCTCGAGTTGCTTTAGCAATAGGAGTCAACCGAATTTTTAAGAGTATTTGTGTGAACGGCTACACATTCTCAGCGTTGTTGGACACCGGAAGCGATCTGTGCCTTTTACGTTACGATTCTTTGTTGATGATGCGAAATGTAGGGCTTACAAAAGAAAAGCGAATCCTGTTTGGAATTGGACAGAACCGAGTAGTAACAATGGGTAGTCTTGAGGCAGACATTCAAGTAGATGGAATACAGATACACATAATATTCCATGTAGTAAAAGAACAAGACATGCAACATGCCGCAGTAATTGGAAATGATGTTCTCAGCGATACTGATATTGTTATCACAGCAGTAGGGTCAGTGTTTAAAAAAAAGCTAACGAAAATAAATTTAGTTGTAAATGACGCGAACATTTTAAAAACAGAAGAGCCAAAACTTATCAAGACAGTTGATGCAGGTACACAGAGTTGTACAGAGATCTTTATAGAAGAGAGAAGTGACCAGAAAGGTTTTGAGCTGGCAAATGAGTTCACAGCAGTCTGCGCGTCTGCTGAAGAAGGAGAGTTTATTAGCAAAACAAGTTTTGATCTTGACCATTTGAAAGAAAACGAAAAGAGAACAATACAAAAGATTATCGAAGAATACGTCCCGAGTAAGATCATTAAATCCTCTGTCGAAATGAAATTAATATTAACAGATGAACTTCCTGTGTATCAACGTCCTAGACGAATGGCATTAGTAGATCAGACTATAGTGGAAAGCCAGATAGTCGAATGGTTGAGCGAAGGGATAATACAGCCCAGTTGTTCGGAATATGCGTCACCCGTAGTTTTAGTGAAGAAAAAGGACGTAACAAAAAGACTGCTGTGACTACCGAAAATTAAATGAAAAGATCGTTCGTGACAACTTTCCAATGGTCTTAATCGATGATGTGCTCGAAAAGTTGCAAGGTGCTAATGTTTTTACGACGCTGGATTTAGCTAATGGATTTTTCCATGTACCAATCGAAGTTAATTCAAGAAAATATACCTCATTTGTCACGCATAGTGATCAAATTCGCCAGCTGTTTTTTCAAGATTTATAAGCGCGGTCTTAAGACAATTGATTCAGAATGGAACAATGGTGACGTACATGGATGATATCATAATTTCCTCTAAGGATGAAGAAGAAGGCGAAAACTTGAAATGGTATTAAAGACAGCTTCTGAAAACGGGTTACACATAAAGTGGGAAAAGTGTCAGTTTCTGAAGAGACGGGTAGACTTTCTGGGGTACATAATAGAAAATAGCACTATATGCCCTTCAACAGAAAAAACGAGAGCAGGGAATGCATTTCCGGTGCCAGGTGATAAGAAAGCGCTTCAACGTTTCTTGGGTCTGACGTCGTATTTTAGAAGATTTGTTCAAGGGTTTGCTATCATTGCCAAGCCACTATCCGATTTACTACGTAAAGATGTTAAGTTTAAATTAGAGCACGAGCAATTATTGGCATTTCCACAGCTGAAATCAGCATTAATCACTGCCCCAGTCCTGAAATTGTTTGACCCCAATGCAACAACTGAGATTCATACAGATGCCAGCATGTATGGCTATGGAGCAGTTCTACTTCAGAAGGATGTAGATGATCAGGAATTCCATCCGATACAGTACATGAGCCGAAAGACGTCTCCGGTCGAACAGAAGTATCACTCGTACGAGCTAGAAGTTCTAGCTATTATAGAAGCTCTGAAGAAATGGAGGGTATATGTGATGGGAATAAAATTCAAAATCGTATCTGACTGCAACGCTTTCGCCATGACGATGAAAAAAAGGGACGTTCCGTTAAGAGTATCCCGATGGGCTATGTTTCTGCAGGAATTTAATTATGAAATTGAGCACCGTTCTGGGACGAAAATGAAACATGTAGATGCTTTGAGCAGAATATTTTGCTTGATGGTCGATGCGTCGTTAAACCATCGCATCCGTGAAGCACAATCAGTTGATACATGGATAAAAGCTGTAAGAAAGATTCTAGAAGGCGAAGATTATGAAGATTACTTCATGAGAGCAGGTGTATTGTACAAAGATCCTGTTAAAGAGCTCATGGTTGTACCAACTCCGATGGAACAGGAAATTATTAGCATGGCACACCAAGAGGATCATTATCATTAAGAAAACCATCATTAAGAAAACTCAAGACCTGATTGAAAAAAAAATTTATATTCCCAGTTTGGCCAAAAAGGTAGTCAACGTTGTAAAGGGCTGCGTCAAGTGCCTAATATCTGAAGCTAAAGCCGGAAAGAAAGAAGGACTTTTGACACCAATCGACAAGGAGGACAAACCATTGGGTACTTACCACGTCGATCATGTTGGCCCGATGGAACAGACTCATAAGCAGTATAATCATATTCTTGTAATCGTCGATACATTTTCCAAGTTTGTTTGGCTTTATCCAACGAAGAGTACGGGATCTAACGAAGTCGTCGAAAGATTGAGAAAGCAGTCCGTAATCTTCGGAAATCCAAAAAGAATCATATCAGATAGGGGAACAGCTTTCACATCGATTGCTTTTAGTGAATATTGTAAAAGCGAAAATATACAGCACCTAATGATCGCAACCGAAGTTCCAAGAGGTAACGGACAAGTAGAGAGAATTCATAAAATTATTATACCGATGCTGATGAAAATGTGGATGTGGATGTGCATGTGGATAAGGTTCAGCAAGTTTTCAACAATACTCCATCAAGAGTTACAAAAGTAAGCCCATTTAGGATCCTTACAGGAATGGAAATGCGCATCGCTAGTAATTCAGACCTTCAAGAACTTTTGAATGAAGCTGTCGTCGATGAATTAAATGTCGAACGTGATCATGTACGAGAGGAGGTTCGAGAGAATATCTCAAGAGTTTAGCAGGAAAATAGAAAGACCTATGAGAAGACGAGGAAGCCTGAGGAAAAAAATGATGCGAATGAATTAGTCGCCATCAAGCGCACACAATTCGGCTCCAACATGAAACTTAGACCAAAGATCTTCGGACCCTATAAGATCGTGAAGATACTGAAGCATGGAAGTTACGACGTAAAGAAGGTCGGAGATCATGAGGGCCCTAATACAACAACTACGGTAGCAGAGTATATGAAAAGGTGGAACCCTTCATTCGGGTCGAATGAACGTCAGGATAGCCGAATGTAGGATCTGACACAAGAATACCAATAATAAATAGTCATCGAACATGGCTATTGAACTACTTACCATTGACGAACTACTTACCATTGACGAACTACTTACCATCGACGAACTACTTACCGTCGCTTGTAACTCTGTCTCTTTTGTCCTCTTTTGTCCTATATTATAAAACACATAAGAAAGAATATTGTACGTGTACCTAATACAGAGTGTGTTTGGCAGTAGGAAATAAAAGACGTGTGCTCTTAAGTTGTAAAAGCGGTCAATAAGCCCAAATTAAATAATAATAATTTTGCGTTCAATAAATATAATTTATCATTAAAATTTCCGAAGTTATTGTTTTATTTTCACGAACCCTACATGTATGGGGCACAGGATGCCTCTTCGCCAGTCTTCTGGCATAACTTCTTCTTCCCATACTTGCACTATTATTTCATGAATTGCTTGGTGTAATGTGGGGCCTCCTATTTTTATCAGTTCCGCTGGAATCCTATCAGATCGCGGGGCCTTATTATTTTTGAGCCGATTTATCGCTCTGCTGACTTCGTCTATGCTTGGTGGCGGCAGCATAGTATGATCTTCGGTCATTGGTGGAGCCTCCAATTCCTCAGTTAGCTGGACTTTTAGCAACTCCTGAAAGTGATCTTCCCATCGCTCTAAGATGCCTTTAAGATCGGCGATCAGATTACCCTCTTTGTCCTTGCAGTATGTGCAACGCAGTGTATATTGCGTCTTTGGTAGAACTTCCGCGCCTGGTGGGGTCCTTGCTCTCTGTACTGTTCTAGTTCACGGACGAGATTCTTTCTCCCAGGCTGCTTTCTTTCGCCGGCGAACTGTTTTTTCATATCTTCTGAGCTCTTTATATTCATCTTCGCGTACCCGCGTTCTATGAGATTGTTGCATTGCTCGGTACGCAACATTCTTACGTTCAGTCGCTAGCTTACATTCGTTATCGAACCAGTCGTTTCGATCTCTAAGACTACTGCCTAAGATGGAGTCAGCAGTACTAATGACAGTATTCTTAAGGCGTGTCCATTTCTCTTCTACGCCCGACATCTCAGCCCCAGGACTTACTCTCCCTGCATTTAGGGCGAGTCCTATCGCTTGACCGTAGTTGTTTCTGGTCTCTTCATTGCGTAGGCAGCCGTGTTGACTCGAATCTGATTCGCGGATGCAGTCTTCCGAGATGATGCTATCCGCGCTCGGAGCACCATACCAACAAGATAGTGGTCCGAGTCGACACCTATAGTCTCTGAAATAAAATGATGAAGAAGTTTCAAGCTTAGGAATGCAAAGAGAGGCATATAAAAAGCCATGGGAATCGAGGGAATCCAAAGTTGTTCAGCAGGACTAACCACGATGAAGTCAATCACCCATGATGACAATATTGTTATATTTGGGACCAAGGATATCCAAGGCTTCAGACAATCAATTATTTCGGCGCACAAAACGGTCATTGCGGAATATCTTATAGCCAGGGATGGAAACAAGATTACTGGAAGTATCAGGCCTAAGCCAAGTTTCAGATACACCAATGGCATCAAGAAAACTACCATATAGAATGCTACCTCTTCCCGTTTGGCAAGATGTCGGACCAGAAGACTCTGGGCATTAATATGTCCCACATTGTATTAAGCTTTATATAGGGTGTCCCAACAATAGCGCCGGATTTAAATTTGTCGCCATTTTGTTAATACGAGTTGTACGGTGATTTTTTTTTTGACATTTGTCATGTACAGACCACGCGATTTAAGAATATGGAGAAGTATTCATTTTTTCTTTATGTTGAAATAAAAATGTTTGCTTAATTAAAAAATAAATGTGTTTTTTCTTTAAAATTAAATCCGACTTACGATAAGTCGAAATGCTCAAAGTCGTAGTTTCGACATAACGCAATTATGTAAGCATGTACCACAAAAATGTTTTCGAACTTATGCTATTGCTATTTCGAATGTATGTTCTGTTGTTGTTTATACTTGTTTACTTTTTGGTTTTTTTGATTATTCAAATATATTTATATTTTTTAAAATATAAAACTTATATTTTTATTAGTTACATTTAATATTCTATGTAAGCAACGAAATTTGTATTGAAAAAATTACAAAGACGTAGTTACTAAAAAAAAACCAAAAGGTCGGCGCTGCTCGCGTCATTCAAATGAATGTAGCAGCAAAACATATATTAAAAATTTTAAGTACTGTATTTTATTTTAGTGATAATTTTATAAATAACATTAATAAAAAGTAAAAATTAATACTTAAAAGTTATTTACGCGGTTGATTTCACACAGAAATAATCATTTTAATTACATTTATTTCCCAGTCGAAATCCAAAAGGAGTTCGACTGAAACACCATCAATTCAGTCGAAACTACGACTACTCGTATGACTCAATAATCGCGTTTAGTCGTAATTGCGACAAAAGTGACAAAAGAAACTCGAAATGCTTACATAATCGACCCCCTGAGCAGGAGGTTCGTGGTTCGAATCCCAGTAACACCAAAAGTATTTTTCATGGTGTCCCACCTCTCGCGAATGGGTGACAAACGTTCTAACTTGTCACGGAAGGCTTCTCAATTCTCCGTTCGGATCCGGCCTTGAAATTTAGGTCCCTTCCATTTGTGTCCAAAAATATACATCGTCGAATTTTTGATTGAATTCAAAATATTACCAATGCACAAGGCACAAATAGCTGTATTTTATTTGAATTCGAATTGGGAATTACCATGTTCATTTTTGTCATTTACACAGTGAAGAGAAAAACGTTACATGGTACAATGTAAAAATTTCATGACAGAACTAAATGATATCACTGTATAATTATTTGTCTTTTCTTATCTCTAGAGTAAAGATGTGGCGCTGCCATATTCTTGACATTTAACGCTTTTCGGCAATCTAACGAGCACGATGAGCACTTTTCTGCGAGTCGTGTACTCTATTTTTCACGCGTCCAAACCGATTTTTTTGCTAAATCGAGAGAGAAGCAGAAATGTGAGAATGTGTGTTCGCTGTCACTGCAGTAAATAACAAAGAAATGAATTTTTCACGCGTCCGAACCGGTTTTATGAGCTACTTTCGAGGCACAGTCACTTTTGTCTATGGGCGTGTGAAAATGAGATTAACGCAAAATTTCCAATGTAATTTTGCTATTACCAAATAGTATACCCAATTTTTATATTTGTACTCTCTTGTTTTTTTTTTGACTAGTCCCGTATCTAGTCCGAAATAATGTGACAACACAAAAAACCTTATTGAAAAAACTTTAAAAGCTCTTTGATGAAAACGAAAGAGTTAAGTAACAAACCTGAATAGTATCAACTAAGTATAATTACAACTGGATCTTTTTCTTTGTTTATCAAATACAAACTAAATATTCGAATTGTGAAATAAAACTATGATTTGTAGAACTTCTGTTTTGGCTAAAATAGCAATTATCTTGTTTTTTTTAAATCATATTGAGTTTTTCCAATGCCATGGCATATATAATGAACCGAAGTATAATTGTCCAAAAAAGTAAGTGAAATTTTTAAATATACATATTGTGATCCTGAGTAATTTACAGGTCTCACGTTATGTATCCATGTCAATGCATAAATGGATCTGACAATGGCCTATTTGTATTCTGTGAAAATGTTAATCTTGCCACGCTAGGAGTTGCGTTGGAAAATCTTGCAGCACTCGATACAGTAGTAGATCATTTGCAAATTTTCAAAGGAAATATTGGTATTGACATTTAGAAAAAATGGGTTTTATATTAAAAGTTTCTTTTTATTTTATAGCACGATTTTATGGACCATTATTTGCAAGGGTTAAAGTGAGAGTCTTAACTATTGACAAGACAGCGATTGAAGTAATGGAAGAGTACTCACTATATGGAATCAACAAGACATTGCAAGAACTTCATATTATAAATTCAAACATAAGTATTTTCCCACATCAAGCTTTTGGGGTGAGTTTTTCCAGTTAAAAATGCTGGCTAATAAATTTGAAGTAACAGCATTTTGCATTTGGGGATTGGATTGATTTGTTTTTGTGTATATCTTCGCTACTCGGCATGATGACGATGGCACCAAGCAAAACTAATTTCTGAGAGAATATTGTTTCGATTGCGTTTAAATATTGTTAGTGTTAGTAAAACCGCGGTTCACATTCACGCTCAGCGCACATCAGTCGTGACGAAGAAGGCAAACATTTAATTTCTGAGAGTAATTTTTTTTGTATGTAAGCAAATTGTTTAGTAGGCAAACTCAACGGGGATAATATAACTATCGTCAGTAAAACAAAATTTCTTTCTAAACTGATTTTCCGTAGAAAAGCGAAATCACCAACAACAACAGCTGAAACTAAATGTCTAATAGATGATTAAAAAAATTAAATGTTTTAGATTTTAGGCAAATTGACCTATTTAAATATTGATGGCCACGCGATGCAAACACTAGGAAAGAATATTTTTCTTAATACAGATATATCTAATCATTTAGAGATATTAAGAATTGTAAACGGGAAGTTGCATGAAATACCAATTGAGTCATTTCAAGTAAGCAAAATGTTAATTTATACAATGTAACCTACTTTAAGTTTTGAAATATTGTCCAAAATAGCCACTAAGAAAACTCAAAACGCTTGACTTGCACGGAAATAAACTAGAAAATTTGAAAAGATATCAATTTAAGAATTTGCGGGATGTGGAAGTTTTGGATATCAGTTTCAATTTGATAAAAAAGTTGGATTCTCAGCACATAGCTGATTTGACGAAACTGGGTTGGTGTAATGTGTCAAACAATGCACTAACGGAGCTTTCCAGGTAGTAATTTAAATTAATTTTAAGCCGTTTAAACTACGAATACACTTACTTAAAACGTTTGATTAGAGGAACTTTTGCACGGAATTCTGTTTTGAAAGTTTTAAACTTGTCGCACAATCAAATAAAACAAATTGATGGAAACAGCTTGAGAGGAATGCGTTTCCTTAGGTATATAACAATACCAATAAAGAAGCGTTCTCATTATATTGTATTACTAAAATAAATACCTTTGTAGACGACTCTATTTGAACGACAATAATATAACAGAAGTTGGTAGAGGCACTTTTGGATCGGTGACAAGAATTGGAACCATAGATTTAGCTAGGAATTCATTGCAAAAGATTGAATTTCAAATGTTTTCACAGTTAAATTATGTTGAGGTAGAACAGTATGGTATTGCAAAAACAAATTATTAACTCTTTCATTAACATTTACAAAGGTTCTGGACATCGCTGAAAACAAGATTACGGAAATAGAAAAACATTCATTTAAGGATATATACCAAGCAAAAATAAATATATCATACAATGCTATTGAAAAAATCGAAGCTTTAGCCTTTGAAAATTGTGTGAACATCACAGTGCTTGATCTTTCGTTCAATCGTTTGACCGATTTTGTAAAAAACACATTTGATGATACTACGTTTGCCACGGAGCTGCAAGTGTCGCATAATTTACTAACCGATTTATCCCAAGTATGTTTTAGGTTAGAAAGAAATGCTTTATTTTTATATTTTTTTCTTTCGTTTACTTTAAGATTCCACTGAACAATATGTCCGGTTTAAAAACTTTGAATGCATCACATAACAATATAACCAAAATTCCTAAAAATACTTTCCCAAAACTTTATGAATTGCACACGATAGATTTGTCGCATAACAATGTTACATTTATAGCTAACGGTGTTTTTCAATCATTGTTTTCTTTACGGAACATGAATTTAAGTTACAATAACTTAGAAGAGATAAAATCATCCGTTTTTGGAACTCTTCCAACACTTTTAGAAATGGACTTGAGTCATAATAGTCTGGTATCGATTGCTAGAGGCTCTCTAGCGAAATTGACGAGCATGCGCTTCCTTAATTTGAGCCATAATCTTTTGGAAAAACTCTTTCAAATTCCTTTATCATTAAATCAACTTGACCTTAGTGACAATAGGCTTAAGTCAATTCCTGGAAATACATGGCCTATCATGAACTCATTGCTGTACTTAGATTTAAGTGAAAATCAACTTACTAATTCATTGGAAGGTGGAAGTTTTACCGGGTTAATTGTATTACAAAAGTTGTTACTTAACCGAAATGGAATAACCGCACCACCAATCCAATGTCTAGCCGGCATGTCAACACTTCAATATTTACACTTAGAGGTAAGCACTGCAATACATAGTTTAATATCCATTCCAGATGAAAATAACAAGTTTTCTAGCAAAATAATATTACAATGTTAACCAAAAGTGCCTTTGGGAAGCTTCCAGTTTTATTTGAATTAAATTTGTACAATAACGAGATACGAGATATTCGGTAAGATATATAATTATGGAAGGAAGAGATCATATCTTCTGTTGTAAAATTTTCTCATTTCTTTAACAGGAATAGTGCTTTTGATGGACTTTTGCAACTCTTAACTCTTAATCTATCAAAAAACTTATTGGAAAATCTTCCTACGGAAGCTTTTAAAGGCCTTCCATCGCTCAGAGCACTGGATTTATCACACAATTTTCTTACAAAAATAGATAACAAAACTAATGGAGTTTTGGATAATTTACTCAGTCTAGAAACCGTAATTATTTGTATTTTTTGATAAAGAAACATAACAGAAAATAACAAACAAATTTCTAGTTGGATTTAAGCTATAATAGGATCAGCTTCGTCACCAAGAAAACGTTTCCATCCAACCGATATATTCCTTATAATCTTAGAAATCTTGATCTAAGCCACAATTTAATGCCAGTTCTCACATATGATATAACTTTCGGCACAAAAAAACTGCAGACACTTAATTTATCATACAATCACATAAATGACATAAGGAAAGGTAACAATAACATTTTACTTACATTTACTTCATTTTGATGCATAAAAATTTTTTATATTAAAAGGCGTACTAGGAAACCTGACTTCCTTGCAACACTTGGATTTGTCGCACAATAATCTGAAAAACTTAATGTCGGAGGAAAATATATTTGATCTTCCAACTAATCTTACTGAAATCAAACTTAATCACAATCAAATCAGTAGCATACCATACAAAAACTTCCTGAAAGAACCTAAACTGCAAATAGTAGATTTGCGTGGAAATCAATTGGAACATTTTCCATTGAGTTTGGTATGGAATTTGCAAAATGGTACCTCTATCCTGTTTGAGGATAATCCTTTATACTGTAATTGTGTCACAAGACCCTTAAATCATTTTTTGCAAACAAAAACTATTCTACGACAGACGTTTTCTCAAGTGATTTGTGCTCGGCCAATGCATTTGTCGGGTACATTGCTGCAAAACATTGATGACGAGTCTTTACGTTGTACTTCTGAAGAAAACGCTCTTTACACAGCTGACATTTACGATGCGCAACCAGATATTCGCTTTAGAGACATTTCAATGTAAGTACTACTTGTAATCTATTACGATTTCTACGATGCCGTGCAAAATGAAACTTAGTCCATATTCGTAACTTTTCAGGAGAGCAGTTTAAAGTTGTTTTAACATCTATTTGTAATATGACTAACCGATATAAGTCAGATGTAAACCGTTTTTATATAAATGTTAAGTGATGTTAGCATTATAGCATCTGAATGGAAGGGAAACTCAAACTATATTATATTACTAGTTACCCGGCGTTACCCGGGAACCCGCCGACACTCACCACCAAAGACACCCACCAAAAGCTAAAATAACATGCTTTATCTGGCTCCCCCTCACACCCTACTGACCCAACAAAACTGACCGATCCCCCACTGAAACCTGCCACTGTCCCAAAATTGTAGCCTATAACGTGTTCGAATTGTGAGTCCAGACGTTTAGGCGTGAAAAGGTAACAGACAGACAGACAAACAGAGTAACTTTCACATTTATAATATTAGTATGGAAGTATGGAGTCCAAACTACTTTTGAACTCCGTAAGAGTAACGAGTCGTCAAATTAAAGGTCTCGGTGTAAAATGAACCCGATATATACATACATTTATTCGATTTTCCCATTTGATGTTAAAATGAATTTACCCTAAATACGAGTTTTTTTTTGTTAATTTCATGCTCAAATCTTCAGAATAAATTAAATTTAGAAGATTTTAGGGCAATCCAAGGTTTATATGTTTTCTTCAAGGTTCATTATATTTTTTTGTCCACAAGCTGCCACTCCCTTCTCAGATATAAATAAATAAGATAGTAAAGCGAGCTTCTCAGCTCGCCATATGGATAGTTGTAATTCAGCCTAAAGACTGAATTATCTTGAAAGGATTTTACTTAAAAAAAAACATTTTTTTTTCTCCTAACCCCTTTGAATAAAAAAAAAACTCAAAATTACACCATCGCAAGCTGAGCGCTTAACAATTGTTTTAAAACAAGTCCCATAAAAATTCTGACCTGTAGATGTGTGCGTGCGTGATACGCGTCACGCCGTCGCAAGCCAAGTTTTAAAACAAGTATTTAAAAAAAAATACACGCGCCACACGCGACACGTGGCACGCGTCACGTCATAGCAAGCCAAGTTTTAAAACAAGTATTTAAAAAAAAAAATTACACGCGCCACACGCGACACGTGACGCGAGTCAAGTCATCGCAAGTCAAGTTTTAAAACATGTATGTACCTTAAAAAAAAAATTGTACACGCGCAACACGCGACGTGCGGCATGTGTCACGTCATCGCAAGCCCAGTTTTAAAAAAAGTATTTAAAGAAAAAAAAAATTGGACGCGTCACGTTATCGCAAGCCAAGTTTTAAAACAAGTATTTTAAAAAAAAAATTTACACGAGCCACACGCGACGCGCAACACGTGACACGCGTCAAGTCACCGCAATCCAAGTTTTAAAACAAGTAATTAAAAAAAAAAAAAAAAAAACACGCGCCACACGCGACACGTGGCACGCGTCACGTTATCGCAAGCCAAGTTTTAAAACAAGTATTTTAAAAAAAAATTTACACGAGCCACACGCGACGCGCAACACGTGACACGCGTCAAGTCACCGCAAGCCAAGTTTTAAAACAAGTAATTAAAAAAAAATACACGCGCCACACGCGACACGTGGCACGCGTCACCTTATCGCAAGCCAAGTTTTAAAACAAGTATTTTAAAAAAAAAATTTACACGAGCCACACGCGACGCGCAACACGTGACACGCGTCAAGTCACCGCAAGCCAAGTTTTAAAACAAGTAATTAAAAAAAAAATACACGCGCCACACGCGACGCATGTCACGTCATCGCAAGCCAAGCGCTTACCAATTGTTTTAAAACAAGTCCCATCAAATTCTGACTGGTAGAAGTCGCGATATACAACCGGAAAAACCCCACACACGTACGCTAGAAAAATGTTCTTGTCCTCTGATTATTAGCTTCGCCCTTCGGGCTCGCAATAAAAGGCTCCAACCTGTAGCGTTCAAGTTCGAGATCAGTTCGATGGTCCTGTACTATGAACGATCGGCAAGGAATGCTTTGTTCTGCGGAGTCTAGACCCTGCTAGGACCGGACATTTGCAAACATTTCATATGGCTGAAAGGTAAGGTACAAAAGCTAATCATTCACTACTGTTTTATTTATAGAAGCCCCACCTTAGGCAGTAATTTCTTTCAATGTATTTTGTCTCTTGGCTCATCAAAGCATTATGTGGGCTAATTTCTCGTTAATAATAACACACAGATAGAGGAAAAACTCCCAGAAAAACAGCATGGCAATACAAGAAAGTCAATTATGACGGCCTTAACAACTTCTTTGGGAGTATTAACTGGTCGCAATTGTGCCGCGATAACAACGTAGATGCCGCCACTGATGCGATAACAAACATCATTCTTATTTGTATGAGATACTTTATTCCCTTTAAGGACAAGTGTCAAACCAAAGGAAGATGGATCGTATGATTCGAGCTGTAATGGGGTTTCTAGGATTAGAGAGGTATGCTTCCGGTTTTACACTACTGAATCCTACTGAAGAAAACTGAATAAATATGAAACGAGCCAGAAATGATTGCAATGCCCACCTTCGTAGAGTCAAATTTGCCTACGACCAAAAATTCAGCAAAAAATACTGCTATTAAAAATTTTTGGTCATTCGCGAAAAGAATCAAAAATGCAGGCACGTCTTCGAATCCAAAGCTCATTTATAACGACATTCCAGCTTTCAGCTCTAAGGACAATGGCAATCTGTTTGCTAAGCAATTTGCAGCTAGCTTCACGGTTCCAGATTGTGCATTGCTTCCACCTGTACCTCCGACTATTGAACGTTCTATGGGACAGATTTACATTTGTCCTCGTGCAGTTGCTAGAGTTTTAAATGATCTCAACAATCACAACTCCGCTGGGCCAGCTGGTATTTCCTCATTAGTTCTGAAGAGGTGTTCTTAGAAGCTGGCATTAACATTGCGTAAGCTTTTCCATATATCCTACTGTTCTGAACTCTTCCCGAGTAGTTGGAAAACAGCATTTGTACAGCCTATACCCAAAAAAGGCAAGCCATCGTCTTCTTCCTCGAGCCGACATATAGCAATTAGATCCATTATTTCGAAGGTCATGGGATCAAATATCAGATCATTAAATGTCTCGAAACTAACGAAATCTTTAGTGACCGATAATAAGGATTTCGCGGGCAATGTTCTACTGGTAATTTGATGGCATATCTCGTGTTGAAAATGTTGAATGAAAAACTGCTTCATTAAATTAAGTTATCTTCTGGCCCGTATTATCCATGAATGGCACTTGCTTCGAGGAAACTAAAAAAGCAATTCTCGGTGTGCGTAAACGACAAGCTTCGTTGGAACGCCCACATATTCGCCATCGCCGAAAATGCTGCAATCTAAAATCTACATGGCGTTCATTCGCCCCAAACTAGAGTACAATTGTAATATTTTGCATCTGCTAGATAGAATTCAGAACCGAACCCATTTGTCGGCAACAAAAACATTGCGAAGTCACTATATTCGCTTGAAAACCGCAAAAACGTGTCCTACTTGTCCCTATTTTACGCTGTTACCACCAGCGTTGCTCAAGAGAAATAGCTATGTGCATGCCATCTCAATGAATTCAGCCATAATACTCATGGCACTCTAAAAACTCATAAGTTGACCCTCAAGCCCATCTTCGGACGTACAGTTAATATCAAAGATTCGTTCTTCCGCCGTTAAACACGTATGTGGGATGCTTTGCCAAGCTCTGTATTTCCCCATCACTACAATCAGGAGGCAATCAAAGCACAAGCTCTCCTCCTTTTCTCTTTATAAACCGCTCATGCTGTGCTGAGCCTAGCGGAAATTTTAAAAAAACAGTGAATGAATGAGAAAGCAGATAGTGTTGATGAGGACAGTGAATTGCCTGTATACACATATGAATATATACTTTATCCTAATACTATACAAGCCTCCCTTATTGCTAATATCAGTGTCTAAAAGATATTAGAATCAAGAAGCTTGTATAAATTTGACATATTTACATTATACACCTTGGAGCGTGAATTTGAAGTATTGCATCTTGTTAACAATCTCAGATAAATTGTATCACCATGGAACCAGAAATACGTTGACCTCGTATGTGAGGAACGACAATTCCGAAGACTCTATAATGATCAGCTCTATGAGCGTTATCGCGATGTCGAAAAGTTATTTGCGGTAGGATTTATGGGACTCGAAAGAGTGGCAGGCCTAGCTGGAAGGATTGCGTAGATCCGGGTAACTGGGTAACATTGGCTGGAAATCTGGACCGGGGAAGAGGCTAAGACCGCGGTTGTACAGGTTCTAAGGCTGATGATCATGATAATATACCTGCACCGACTCATCTTTAAGTGCTTAGATTGCTCTAGGCTGAAACTCGAAAATCAAAATGGGGTTGAAGTTTAGTTTAGCAGTACAACAGTTAGTTGAAGTTCTCTGCTGCAATGCATGGATATAATTCATTGCTTTAGGAAGCGCTCCACTTGCTATGCGTATTGAAATTCGTTGTCTGATATGGTAGTCTAGTCTTCAGCAAAAACCAAGATAGGCTGAGGGACCCGAAAGATTTTGCAGATTTATCGCCTCTTCTCCAGCTGCAGGGAACATAGCTTAGCCGTAAACAGCTTCTAAAATTTGTCAGTTAAGAAATGGATAGATCTAGTGACATCCGTAGCATAATGGGCTGTATGCCGTATAGGCCGGGCGATACGCAGAGAAACTTCTTAAGGTCCAGGAAACCTTTTTTGGGTTAGAATATTTTTAAAAGATACTATTGTTCTGCTGATGATTTCGTCCAGCAGACACCTGATTTTTTAATCGATGAAATTCGGAAAGGTAAAGAAAATAAAGTTGCAAATTTTTGCTAAATCATTGCTAGTTCTAATAGATTTGGAGGATTCCATCCAAGAGCGCCCCTTTGGTTCTTAAGTAGCTTTTTTCTTGATTACCAAGCAATATTAGTAAGTTTGCCAATAATGGTTTTAATACCAGATATTGAAATATATCTCATAAGCCTTCTTAAATTGCCTCCACAATGGGTGAAGATTTTTTTTGCGAAGACTGATTGGACCTGAAGCCTCACAATCTTTCTTTTCATTCTTTTCTTTACTCCGCGGGGGAGCATAGGGCTTCTACAAACGCCCGCCAACAAATTAGATTTATTGCCTGAGGTTTCAAGAGACGCCACTCGGTGCCCTGGGATCTTGCTTCCTCTTCTATTGTCCTTTTCCATGTCTTGCTAGGACGGCCAACTCGGCGGCTTCCTTGTGGATTCCAGTCGAGCGCTAGTTTCGTAATATCGCCCGTTGGCTTTTTTAAAGTGTGGCCAATCCAGCTCCTTTTTCGTTACTTGATGGTGATCGCGATTGCTTCCTGCTGCGTTACTATCCACAAGTCTGGATTGGTGATAATGTCCGGCCATCTTATTCTCGAAATTGACTCTGTGACTTTCCACGTTTCGCAGCCATACAAGAGTCTTGAGCGAACTTTAGATCTGAAGATCGTTAGCTTCAGATTCCGGGAGATTTGCGAGGAGTTCCAGACATTATTTAGCATACTATAGGAGTGTCGCGCCTTGTTTACACGAGAGCACCCATCCGAGTCAGCACCACCATTTTTTAACATCCAGATGCCCGATTAGGATAGATTTTCCCATATATAGAACATATTTTATCTCCACATTTGACGTCAAGAATTTTACTAAGTGATACTTAATCGATTTGAATTCTAATATTTTCCATCTTACGTAATATACCAAATAAATTAAAAAAAATTCATGTTAATAATACCAATAGAGACTTGATGATGATTTAGCATGAGTATGATTTTGCACGGGACCATCGGTATTTATAACGTTAAGGTTTTTTTTCTGTTCGTAATATTGCATAACTTGATTTTATTGCAGTAATGGGAATAACATCAAAGTAAATTGGTACGTGACGTCAACTAGAGACATTGCTGATTTTACTGTATTCGTGCGTAACAAAGAGAATGCAATTTTTTATCAAGAGGAAGTGCACTATACTAAGAGAATAGCAAATATCCCTGCATCTGTTTTTCGTAATATATCTGGAGACAATAATAATGAAACAGAGATCTGTGTTATTTCAAGACACAGCAGTGGAGCCGTAGGCCGTTGGTTTTCTGCTCAGTGCTTGAAAGCATCCGATATATTTCAATCGTCGAAAAAACATTTTTCTTGGAAAAGTAATTCAGCTGGATCTTTTACAGTTTTCTACATGTTTTCCTTTATACTTTCAATAATAAATAGTGCTGTATCTTTATATTCATCTAGCATTATTAACTTAAAATAGATGAATTACAACGAAAATAAATAGACAACGAAATATCGTTTTAATTTTTAATGGAAAATGTATGAAACACACACTTATTACATTAACATATAATAAATTATGTTTAAGTATTCAAATCACAAATCACAATTGAAAAAAAATTAAAATACATTTACTGAAGATTCCGGTCCCGTCCGTAAAAGAAAGTTGTGTTGTGCCTACACCTCAATTTTTTTATTTGGCGGTTAAGAATATAATTTTCTCGTGTGATCATTTAAAGTGACGTTCTTTTTAAAAAGATAAATACTTAGGCTGTTTTTACTTTCTTTAACATAGTTATTTTCGAATTTGAGAGTTTTGCAGATTTACCCATTACCGTATCTCCTGAATCAAAAGAAAACTGTGCCTGTCCGTCTGCCTGTGCCCAGTCTACAGCACAGACGGTTGAAGTAATGATGCAAATTTATTTCTTTTTACTTTTTTTTTGTATGGGAAAAACTCAATCATATGATATTTCACTCAAATATATGAAAAACCACATAACCAGGTACAACTTGATCAAACTTCCGTTTAAGTTGGCCCACGCCCATAAAAAAAAGTACAGCTGTGTAGAGGTAATTTATACCTTTAGGTTGGTACCAATATATAGGCCCGCCCTTTTTTAAATACGCCCCCTGCTGAACTTTAATATTTTTTGGCTTTAACTCTGTCAAGGGGGGTTGGATGGAAGGTATTTTTATTACCTTTTATATGATACCAATTAACCCACTTACATCCATCAAACAACTTAGAAAAATGCATTTTTCAAAAAAGTGCTCAAAACTTTAACGAAAAACGCCGCCCACATTCCACATCCTTAAAACACAAACAAAAATGACTTTCACATTAAAGTTCAGCAGGGGGCGTGTGCAAAAGTGGGCGGGCCTAAATATTGGTATCAACTGGAAGGTGATAATTACTTCTACAAGGCCGTATTTTTTTTATTGGCGTGCGCCAGCTAAAACGGAAGTTTGATCAAGTTGTACCTGGTTCATGTGGTTTTTTATATATTTGAGTGAAATATCATATGTTTGAGTTGTTCACATATAAAAACAGGTATGTGTAACAATTAATTGGTATCATATAAAAGGCAATAAAAATACATTCCGTCCTATAAAAAATTTGTTATATAGCAAAGTGCATTATAAATTTTACGCGGTTAGGGCTTTCGAACACTTGCTATATTGCTTTCAATAAAAAAATGAAAATTACAACCCCAAACACATTGGATAGACCAGAATGTGGTTAAGCGTTAACCAAAAAAAAATTTTTGGTTAAGAATATTTAACCAAATTTTTATTTATAATTCTCACCACCAGAGTCGACTTTTAAAAATTATATATGGATAAGTTGGCAAACACATGAAACAAAAAATTTACCAAAATTTGGTTAGTTTTTGCTGTTGCTTTAATCAGCCGTTAACCACAAAAAATACCTAACTCATTTTGTTGAAAGCAATATAATAACTAAAAGGATTGGACCAAATTTTTTAGCTGAAATCTGTTAGGCGCAAAAGAAATTTAAACAAAAAAAATAAAATAAAAATTTTTAAAAAACAATTTAATATACATTTACTGAATATTCCGGGCCCGTCCGTAAAAGAAAGTCGTGTTTTTCCTATACCTTCATTTTTTTATGCCGGAGTAATTAGAGAGATAATTTAACTGCTAGGATTCTTATCTGTGTTTCTTTTTCATTCTCCGAGAAATATTTTTCCTCTAAGGCATTTTTTTAAGATCCGATAATTCTCGGGTATGTTTTTTTACTCTGAAAAAATATACAGAACATTTTTTGAAAGTTGTAGTTGTTTGCTTCTTTAAACATGGGACATGTCGACTACTATGGAGCACTTAGGTAAAAAATAAAACTTTTCTCTGATACTAAAAAAACAGCAGATATTTTTTTATCTGACAGATCTGCATCTGAATTCTGAAAACAGTAAATTGGCGAATTAGGTTTATTTTTTTGACATTTAAAAACAGCAAACGTAAAAAGTAGTTCGGCACAAGTAAAGGCAAATATGTGTTTTACCGAATTTTAAGGGATTTTGAAATATGAAAGGCAATAAAAATACATTCCTTCCGCACAAAAACCGCAATTTTGCTTGAAAGAGACGCCTCCTTTCGAAGAGAGAGTCTTCCAATTTATGAGTTATTTTAGGAAAAATACATTAATTGGTTTGATGGATATAAGGGTATTAATTGATATCAAATAAAAGGTAAGTAGAATACATTTCATCGTAAAAAAAAATATCGGTTTAATCAACCCGCATCGACAGAGTTAGAGCCAAAAAATGACTTTCACATTAAAGTTCAGCAGGGGGCGTGTGCAAAAGTGGGCGGGCCTAAATATTGGTATCAACTGGAAGGTGATAATTACTTCTACAAGGCCGTATTTTTTTTATTGGCGTGCGCCAGCTAAAACGGAAGTTTGATCAAGTTGTACCTGGTTCATGTGGTTTTTATATATTTGAGTGAAATATCATATGTTTGAGTTGTTCACATATAAAAACAGGTATGTGTAACAATTAATTGGTATCATATAAAAGGCAACAAAAATACCTTCCGTCCTATAAAAAATGTGTTATATAGCAAAGTGCATTATAGGTTTTACGCGGTTAGGGCTTTCGAACACTTGCTATATTGCTTTCAATTAAAAAATGAAAATTACAACCACAAACACATTGGATAGACCAGAATTTGGTTAAGCGTTAACCAAAAAAAAATTTTTGGCTAAGAATATTTAACCAAATTTTTATTTATAATTCTCACCACCAGAGTCGACTTTTAAAAATTATATATGGATAAGTTGGCAAACACATGAAACAAAAAATTTACCAAAATTTGGTTAGTTTTTGCTGTTGCTTTAATCAGCCGTTAACCACAAAAAATACCTAACTCATTTTGTTGAAAGCAATATAATAACTAAAAGGATTGGACCAAATTTTTTAGCTGAAATCTGTTAGGCGCAAAAGAAATTTAAACAAAAAAAATAAAATAAAAATTTTTAAAAAACAATTTAATATACATTTACTAAATATTCCGGGCCCGTCCGTAAAAGAAAGTCGTGTTGTTCCTATACCTTCATTTTTTTATGTCGGAGTAATTAGAGAGATAATTTAACTGCTAGGATTCTTATCTGTGTTTTTTTTTTTCATTCTCCGAGAAATATTTTTCCTCTAAGGCATTTTTTTAAGATCCGATAACTCTCGGGTATGTTTTTTTTACTCTGAAAAAATATACAGAACATTTTTTGAAAGTTGTAGTTGTTTGCTTCTTTAAACATGGGACATGTCGACTACTATGGAGCACTTAGGTAAAAAATAAAACTTTTCTCTGATACTAAAAAAACAGCAGATATTTTTTTTTATCTGACAGATCTGCTGCTGAATTCTGAAAAAAGTAAATTGGTGAATTTGGTTTATTTTTTTGACATTTAAAAACAGCAAACGCAAAAAGTAGTTCGGGACAAGTAAAGGCAAATATGTGTTTTACCGAATTTTAAGGGATTTTGAAATATGAAAGGCAATAAAAATACATTCCTTCCGCACAAAAACCGCAATTTTGCTTGAAAGAGACGCCTCCTTTCGAAGAGAGAGTCTTCCAATTTATGAGTTATTTTTGGAAAAATACATTAATTGGTTTGATGGATATAAGGGTATTAATTGATATCAAATAAAAGGTAAGTAGAATACATTTCATCGTAAAAAAAAATATCGGTTTAATCAACCGACAGAGTTAGAGCCAAAAAATGACTTTCACATTAAAGTTCAGCAGGGGGCGTGTGCAAAAGTGGGCGGGCCTAAATATTGGTACCAACTGAAGGTGATAATTACTTCTACAAGGCCGTACTTTTTTTATTGGCGTGCGCCAGCTAAAACGGAAGTTTGATCAAGTTGTACCGAATTTTAAGGGAATTTGAATGTTTTTTCAACTTTTCAACACGCCCCCTGATGAACTTTAATGTGAAAGTCATTTTTTGGCTCTAACTCTATCAAGGGGGTTGGATTGGACCAAATTTTTATTGCCTTTTATATGATACCAATTAACACCCTAACATCCATCAAACCACTTAGAAAAATGCATTTATCAAAAAAGTGCTCAAAAAATTAAAACCCCCTCTCTCCTTGAGGGGGAATTTCCGAGAGAAAAGATTACTGTTTTTGAAGCCTGTTCAATAAGGGCTTTCAGATGGGGGGAGTCCGAAAGCCGTAATTTTATATTCGGTAAAACGCACTTTAGCCCAAGTAAATATAATTAATACTAATTAACCTCCATACTGCCTTCAAGCCAATTGGAAAAACAGAGGTTTCTGAAAATAACTCTAAGCTTCAACTTAGTTTTGAGGTGATAATTGCAGTCCAAATATTGAAAAGTAAATTGTAATATTTTGCATCTGCTAGATAGAATTCAGAACCGAACCCATTTGTCGGCAACAAAAACATTGCGAAGTCACTATATTCGCTTGAAAACCGCAAAAACGTGTCCTACTTGTCCCTATTTTACGCTGTTACCACCAGCGTTGCTCAAGAGAAATAGCTATTTCCATGCCATCTCAATGAATTCAGCCATAATACTCATGGCACTCTAAAAACTCATAAGTTGACCCTCAAGCCCATCTTCGGACGTACAGTACATATCAAAGATTCGTTCTTCCGCCGTTAAACACGTATGTGGGATGCTTTGCCAAGCTCTGTATTTCCCCATCACTACAATCAGGAGGCAATCAAAGCACAAGCTCTCCTCCTTTTCTCTTCATAAACCGCTCATGCTGTGCTGAGCCTAGCGGTAATTTAAAAAAAAAACAGTGAATGAATGAGAAAGTAGATAGTGTTGATGAGGACAGTGAATTGCCTGTGAATATATACTTTATCCTAATACTATACAAGCCTCCCTTATTGCTAATATCAGTGTCTAAAAGATATTAGAATCAAGAAGCTTGTATAAATTTGACATATTTACATTATACACCTTGGAGCGTGAATTTGAAGTATTGCATCTTGTTAACAATCTCAGATAAATTGTATCACCATGGAACCAGAAATACGTTGACCTCGTATGTGAGGAACGACAATTCCGAAGACTCTATAATGATCAGCTCTATGAGCGTTATCGCGATGCCGGAAAGTTATTTGCGGTAGGATTTATGGGACTCGAAAGAGTGGCAGGCCTAGCTGGAAGGATTGCGTAGATCCGGGTAACTGGGAAACATTGGCTGGAAATCGGGACCGGGGAAGAGGCTAAGACCGCGGTTGTACAGGTTCTAAGGCTGATGATCATGATAATATACCTGCACCGACTCATCTTTAAGTGCTTAGATTGCTCTAGGCTGAAACTCGAAAAATCAAAATGGGGTTGAAGTTTAGTTTAGCAGTACAACAGTTAGTTGAAGTTCTCTGCTGCAATGCATGGATATAATTCATTGCTTTAGGAAGTACTCCACTTGCTATGCGCATGAAATTCGTTGTCTGATATGGTAGTCTAGAATACTAGGTAGTCTAGTCTTCAGCAAAAACCAAGATAGGTTGAGGGACCCGAAAGATTTTCCAGATTTATCGCCTCTTCTCCAGCTGCAGGGAACATAGCTTAGCCGTAAACAGCTTCTAAAATTTGTCAGTCAAGAAATGGATAGATCTAGTGACATCCGTAGCATAATGGGCTGTATGCCGTATAGGCCGGGCGATACGCAGAGAAACTTCTTAAGGTCCAGGAAACCTTTTTTGGGTTAGAATATTATTAATATCACATCGAGGAGCTATATGCTCTACATGAATGCTCGGTCGGTATTTTGTGCATTTGTCTTTAATTTAGAAAGTGAGTTATTTTTAAAAGATACTATTGTTCTGCTGATGATTTCGTCCAGCAATCACCTGATTTTTTAATCGATGAAATTCGGAAAGGTAAAGAAAATAAAATGTTGCAAATTTTTGCTAAATCATTGCTAGTTCTAATAGATTTGGAGGATTCCATCCAAGAGCGCCCCTTTGGTTCTTAAGTGGCTTTTTTCTTGATTACCAAGCAATATTAGTAAGTTTGCCAATAATGGTTTTAATACCAGATATTGAAATATATCTCATAAGCCTTCTTAAATTGCCTCCACAATGGGTGAAGATTTTTTTTGCGAAGACTGATTGGACCGGAAGCCTCACAATCTTTCTTTTCATTCTTTTCTTTACTCCGCGGGGGAGCATAGGGCTTCTACAAACTTTTTTAAGATATTTTAATTCACTAATTTTTTTATTTAATTACAGAAAATTTTTTTTTCAGCCCTATAAAATGGGTAAAAAACAGAGAAGAAAGGAAAAGGTTAATGAAGTATTAACCTTAATTAGACAAGAAGTCTCCAATCATAGTGGTGAATTCCTCGCATCTCTCTACGAAAGGCTGGATGAAGTCAACCAGATTTGCGAAGACGCCACTTCCTCTAAAGAGGAAAATATGAGCATAGGCGAGGAATCGGATATTGAAGCATCCGATTCCATTACCAGCGAAGAGGAAAATGCAGAAGAAGACAATCGCAAAGAGCGGTCTTCTCCTGTAACCGTGCCAGTAAAGGCAAAAAGGAGGAGATTGTCTGAATCCAGACCATCATCACCACCAACATCATCTTCTCCTGCAGTAGTTACTGTTGAAGGAAGCAATCCGCCGAATGTTACCGCTGTAGAGAAAACAGCCAAGGAAAAGAGGCACAAAATGTCACTAAAAAGACACCACCACCTGTCGTTCCAGCAACCAAAAAACACCAGTCTACGGGACCAACAACAAAAACTTGTGCCATGCCGCCAATAGTCTGCTTTAGACTAAACGTCACTGAACTCTCAAAGTTCACGAGGAGTGCCAATGTATGTTGCAGAATTCGCAACATCAATAGCAGCAAATCGGTCGTTACGGCCATAAACAAAGACGGCCACCAGCGAATTCGGTCTTTCCTACAGTCAGGAAAGACTGAATTCAACACCTATACCGCTAAGGAAGACAGGAAAGAATTGTTGGTCCTTAAAGGTATTCACCACTCCTTTGACATTGAGGATGTCAAGGAAGCGTTGACAGCAGAGGGTTTCCCTGTAGTGGAGGTCAAACCCTTTAAATCGCAGAGGAACGACAGGAAATTTAACCATTTCATTGTCGAAATTGAGAAGAACTGCGATAAGGCAGCAGTTTGCTCAAAAACCCTCCTAATGAACCAGCTGGTGCATTGGGAAAAGCTAAAACCAGCCGGCATTACCCAATGCAAAAATTGCCAAAAGTTTGGACATGTCGCAAGCAATTGCGGCATGAAATACAGATGCGTTAAGTGCAAGGACGAACACTTACCTGGCCAATGTCCGAGAAATGTAGACAACAAGAAAGACGACAACGTCTTCTGCACAAATTGCCAAAAATCTGGACATCCTGCAAACTATCGAGGATGTCCTAAATATAAAGAAAAAATGGCGGAAAAAGTAAAAACCGCCCAAAAGAAGATGGAGCAGCATAAGTTTGCCCAGAAATCTGCTGCAAAAGGAATAGTGAAAGGAGTTAGCTTTGCTAGTATAGCTGCTATGGGGACTGCTAGCAAGCCAGCAACAATTAACAAACCACCACCAACTATCCAAGCAAGCAAAAAACCAGTAAGTAAGCAAGCTCCAAAACCGGCACCATCTACTGGAAAATCTAACATCTTCGACGATACGGAAAGGCTATTTGGAGCAGACCTTTTCACAATTCTGCAGAAAGCAAGAGAAGTCGTGCCTGCTAATTATAGCAGTCTTGATGACAGGTCCAAAACAACCGTTTTGGGTCGACTTATTTGTGAATTATGTTCACAATAAGCAGGATAAGTATATTTTCATATAACGTGAACTCTATTTATTCGTTAGCTAGGCGTATAACACTAAAATTCTTTATAAAAACTAATAAACCTGACATTCTTCTTTTCAGGAAACAAATCTCACAGGGAGAAACCCATTCAGTCCAGACGGATACAACATTCACAGGGTCGACAAAAGCAGTGATTGCTCTGGGACGGCGGTCCTTATCAGGGACACTATGGCAGGTGAAAAGGTGCAAATCAGTGGTTTGCGTAGCATGGAAGCAACAGATGTCAGCATCAAAGTCAACGAGGTTGAGACCTTGTTGGTAATATCAGTGTACAATCACTGTAATGCAACGAGGGAAAACATTCAACGGGATCTGCAAACTGTCTGCGGCATCTCCTCTACACACATCAAAACGACAAATTTCGTCAACATTCTGCCGGAATTAAGGAATTATTCCTGTTTTGCACATGATAGTGATTCGGATCATTTGGCTATTGAGCTTCGAGTGGGGTTGAATCAGCGAATTGTGCAAGTTACCCCAACACCTGAACTACACATCAACTTTACGAAAATAAACTGGAACCGGTTTAGATCAGAAGTCGAAGCTGGACTACAAATGCCAGCGGCATGTAGAAATCTGGAGAATAATGAAATTGATGATGCTATCAGAAATTTCGAGACTTCAGTGAACACAGCCATAGATCGGCAGAAAACTGTTTGTTCCAGCAGGGATCGGTTTAAACATCTACCTGAGAATATTCAGGTAATATATGCTCTCAAGCAAAGGCTAAGGAAACGCCTTCAGAGGATCTTCAACAGGACTCTTAACACTGTTAATGACGAATATCAGTCTGTATTTTCGCAACTGCGTTTTACAGTAATCATGCTACGTCAAGCTGTGCGAAGTTACCAGGAAGATGAACTGACCAAACGACTTCAGAACATCAAACCAGGCCCGGATGCTTTTAAAAAGCTGAATTCTGTGATCGGAAAACGTATCTCCATTCCAGAAAGTATCTCGTTTGGAGAGCAAGTAGCATCCAGTCCTCTTGAAAAAGCCGAAGCCTTTGCCTGTCATTTCGAAAGGAGCTTTACAGACCAATCACAAGCTCATCTTCCAGACTTTGTAGAGCAGGTTGAAAGTCTTGTGGAAGACACAACTTCTCCAAGAAATTTTGAAGTGCAGTTCAGTGAAGACAATCCCGCTAGCGCACCCGTTGACGTGGATATGTTCACAGGGACAGCAGTTGTCAGTGATTTAATTATGAGTGGAAACTCTAAAAAATCATCGGGCACTGACGGAATTTCCAATTTTTTACTTAAAATGCTGCCGAATATGGCGATTTTGATGTTAACTATAATATTCAACAATTGCCTAAACAATGGTTACTTTCCAGACATCTGGAAAGTGGCCAAAGTAGTACCAGTTCCCAAGAAAACTAACCGTTCTAGCGTAACTGGTTACCGCCCCATAGCTTTACTGTGTTGTACCAGTAAAATATTGGAATCCTTGATCCGTAAAAAGATCAATGAGTATTGTTCGGAAAGAAATCTAATTCCTGCCTTTCAGTTCGGCTTTCGAGAAAAACACTCTACGCTGCACCCTCTGATGAAGCTTCACAGTGACGTCACTAAAGGACTAAACGTCAGAAGCAGTACAGTAGCCTGTTTACTAGACATCGAAAAATGTTGTTAAGCTATGAACGCACTACATATTTCAGCTGTCATTACTATTATATTGAAATATACTCTTTCTGTTTGATTGTATCACTTGTAAAGGCAACATCGTTTTCTTTTCAACCTCGCTCTGCTAATAGGTTATGGGCCCAGTCCCAAGTTAATTAAATCTGAAATCATCGCGAATATATTAAATTATAAATACATTTGTTGTATAAAATTAAATAGTTAATTGTTTAATCAAGTCACTGGACTTTGAATTTAATCGCAATTCAGATTGATTTTACATTTGTTGTAAAATTTGTATCGTCATAAACACGTTTTATGAGAAGAAAATGGCAGGATCAAACAGCAAATCGGATTTTCACATCCAAAAACTACGCGGTGCGGATAATTATCATATGTGGTGTTTTGCTATGCAGAATTATTTCGATATGAAAAAATGGCATAAGTGTATCCAGAAGTCTCCAGACGATGCTAAAAAGCCGGTAGAAAATAATGAAGACATGTTGCGTGAATCAAAATCTACGTTGGCTCTGAGTGTGGAGCCTGAACTTTTTGTTCACATTTTAAATTGCAATTCAGCCCTTGAGATATGGGAAAAATTTAAAAATTTGTATGAAGACCGTGGATTATTAAGAAAAATTACGTTGTTACGAACTCTCATTTCAATTCGTTTAGAAAGTTGTGAAAACATGCAAAATTACATTGACGAGATAACCTCAATTTCGTGCAAATTAAATAGCATTGAATTCAAAATAGATGATGACTGGTTGGCTGCAATTATGTTGGCAGGTTTGACAAATGAATTTAAACCTCTTATTTTGAGTTTTGAGGCAAGTGAAACCATCAATGCAGATCACATCAAAATGAAATTACTTGACACACAGTATGTATCAAAGACAAACGAAAGCAATGCGTTTTTCAGTAAATATTTACAATGTAAAAAATTCATCAAAACATAAAAATCGTCATACTGGAAGTATAATTTGTTATGAATGTGGTGGTAAAAATCACAAGAGTTTTGAATGCAATAAAATCAAAGAGAAGCAGAAGTCATTGTCTAATTTTGAGAAGAATAAAAGTCAAAACAATGTTAAAAGCTATAAAAGTGAAAAGTGAAAAAAAAGAGCATTAGCTGTATCTTTGTTCTCGAAATCAAATATATCAGATTGGTTTTTAGACAGTGGTGCGTCGAGTCACATGACGCCTGATGCAAATTTATTAAAAAATAGAAGATCCACTGAAGCTGCTGAAATAGTAGCAGCAAACGACACGAAGATGCCAGTGAAATGTGTTGGTGAAACTGTTCTATCAATAAAAAATGATACAATACCAGTAGCAGAAGTTTTGCATGTTCCTGATCTGTCTGCTAATCTTTTATCTGTCAGCAAAATTGTTGAAAAAGGTAATAAAATTGTTTTTGATAGTGATGGTGGTAAAATTTATGACAAAAATGGTGATTTGTTTGCGCAATGTCAGTCACAGGATGGTGTATACAGGATTTCAACCTCTACTGATAAATGTATGTTGACAAAATCAAGAGAAAGTAGTGCATTGACATGGCACAGACGTCTTGGTCATGTAAACTACAAAACACTTTGTGACATGCGTAATGTAGTAGATGGAATGATGTTCAAGAATGATGAAATCTTGAAATGTGAAGTTTGTGCAATGGGCAAGCAATCGCGCCTCCCTTTCAAGCCTAGTGGTAAGCGTTCAAATAATTTGCTGGATTTAATCCACTCTGATGTTTGTGGTCCGATGGAGAAAAATTCAATTGGTGGCGCAAAATATTTCTTGTCATTCATTGATGATTATTCAAGAAAACTATTTGTCTATTTTTTGTCGTCCAAATCTGAAGTTTTTGAATCATTTGTTGATTTCAAATCATATGTAGAAAATCAGACTGGTCGTAAAATAAAGAAATTCAGAACTGACAATGGCACTGAATATTGTTCCAAAGAGTTTGAGATTTTTCTTAAAAAATGCGGTATACAGCATCAATTTACAAATGTGTACACTCCTCAACAAAATGGTCTTGCGGAGAGAATGAACCGAACGATTATGGAACGTTCAAGGTGTATGATGTTTGATGCTGATTTGGACAAAAGTTTTTGGGCCGAAGCGGTTGCAATGGCAGCCTACATTATCAATAGAACAACTTCAACAATTTTGGTGAACAAAACTCCTGAAGAAGTATGGACGGGCATCAAAGTAAATGTATCTCATATGAAAATTTTTGGATCCGCTGTAATGGTACATGTTCCTAAACAAAAGAGGAAGAAGTTCGACTCGAAGTCGCGAAAAATGATATTCGTGGGGTATGACAGCAATACAAAAGGTTTTCGTTGCATTGATCCAAAAACGAAACAACTAACAATAAGTAGAGATGTTGTTTTTCATGAAAAAAATTGTGATTCGATGGTGACGTTATCAACTGATAACAATGTGAGTCCAGCTGAAGTGAGAGATTATGAGAACAATGAAAATTCATCGTTTGAAACTGATGTTACTTTGATTGATACTGGTGAAATTGATAATGTTGATGATCGAGATTATCAACCTGAAAAAGATGTTGCGACACCTGAAAATGTATTAAGAAGATCTACGCGTGAACCAAAGCTTCGAGAATTTAATGATTATGTAAGTTATTTTTCATTAAATAATATTAACGATTTTGATCCTCAAACAGTAAAAGAAGCTGCAGCACGTGATGATTCTTCAAAGTGGCAGTGTGCCATGCATGAAGAAATTGCATCGTTAGTAGAAAACAAAACTTGGAGTCTCATCAAATTACCGCCTGGAAGAAACGCTATCAAGACAAAATGGGTATTCAAACGCAAATTTGACAATGATGGCAACGTATTGCGTTACAAGGCTCGCTTGGTTGTGAAAGGTTGCTCACAGAAATATGGTGTAGAATACAATGAAACTTTCTCGCCTGTGGTTCGCTATGCTTCGATAAGATTTTTGATGGCTTTAGCAGTTGAAAATGGTTTGAAAATACATCAAATGGACGCTGTCACCGCTTTCTTGCAAGGCGACATTGATGCAGATGTGTATATCGAGCAACCGGAATGTTTTAATGATGGAACAATAGAGCTTGTAAACTGAATCGAGCTATGTATGGACTCAAACAAGCTGGACGCCAGTGGAATATTAAACTAGAAACTGCATTAAAGGAATTTGGTTTAGTAAAATCCGAATTGGATCCGTGCATTTATTTTAATCGAGGATCTAATTTAATAGTAGCTTGTTATGTAGATGACTTGATGATATTCTGGAAAAATGAAGAAGATTTAATCAAGCTTAAGCAATTTTTATGCACGCAGTTCAAAATGAAAGATTTAGGTACTGCCACGGAATGCGTGGGTATTCGCATACAACAAAATAAAAACAGCATTGAGCTGGACCAATCCTCGTACATCAAAGAAATATTAACTCGTTTTGGAATGAAAAATTGTAAGCCGATTGGCACACCCAGCGACTTGAATCAAAAACTTTCAATAAGTATGTCGTCAGATGGCAAAGAAGAAAACTTACACGACGTACCGTATCAACAAGCTGTGGGATGCTTACAATACCTTACGCAATGTACGAGACCAGATATAAACTTTGCAGTAAATGATGTAAGTCGTTTCAATTCAAATTTCGGTAGTGCGCATTGGAAGGCAGTGAAAAGAATCCTGCGATATTTACATGGTACAATTAATTATAAACTTCGGTATGAAAAGACTGATGATTATTCAATCATTGGATTTAGTGATGCTGATTGGGCATCGGACGTGGATAAACGTCGATCTTGTACAGGTTACCTGTTTAAACTAGCAAATGCAGCTATTACATGGTCCAGTAAACCACAACCAACCATCGCTTTATCTAGCACTGAGGCCGAATATATGGCAATGTCCTCAGCAACCCAAGAAGCCATCTGGCTGAAGCAATTGGCTGACGAACTCGATCTCAAATTGCTCAAGCCGGTTAATATTTTCTGTGACAATCAAAGTGCAATATGTTTAGCTGAGTTGGATGCTTATCGACCAAGAAGCAAGCACATTGATATTCGACACCACCATATTCGAGAAAAGGTTAACGACAAAATCATAACAATACGCTACACTCCAACGAATGAAATGGTTGCCGACAGTTTAACTAAAGCAGTCACTAAGGACAAACATAATTTTTGCGTCAAAGCTATGGGATTATGTTGAAGAATCTTAAATAATTAAAATTAACTTTTAATTGTTTTATAATTGAATTAAATTTTTGTTATGTTAATTTTTAATAATTTAATTATTCAACAAGTGAGAGTGTTGTTAAGCTATGAACGCACTACATATTTCAGCTGTCATTACTATTATATTGAAATATACTCTTTCTGTTTGATTGTATCACTTGTAAAGGCAACATCGTTTTCTTTTCAACCTCGCTCTGCTAATAAAAAAGCTTTCGATAGTGTCTGGATCAACGGGCTACTGTACAAACTTATTAGATTTGGTTTCTCCACTTATATTGTGAAAATAATTAAAAAATTTCTTTTTAACAGGGTCTTTTTTGTACAGGAAAAGGATTAATGCCGGAGTTCCCCAAGGCTCCAGACTTGGACCAGTCCTATTTAGCATATTCACGGCGGATCAACCCACCAATGCAGCCGGAACAAGGACCATGCTTTTCGCGGACACTTCATAACCTATGCCGTTTCCCGCTCTCCTGAGATAGCTGCCCGAAGAGTGGAGGAACACCTCCGAAACCTTTGGGAGTACTACCTGAAGTGGGGACTGAAGATTAACGCCAACAAAACGGAACTCATCTGCTTCCGAGTACCAGTAAGTACCTAGGAATCAACTTTACTGAGAGGCTCAAGTTTAACTCTCACATCGAAAAAACAATGAAAAAAGCGAACTACGCTCTTCATTTGGTGCACCCGCTACTAAGAAGACGAAACGAACTGTCCAACAACACCAGGCTGCTCATCTACAAGCAGCTCATCAGGCCAGTGATAACCTATGGCTATCCCATATAGTTCACCGTCTCACCAACAACGATGAAGAAGATCTCCCTATTTGAAAGGAAGGTACTAAGGATCTGTACAGGGCTCTGGAGGGTGCGAAACAGCTACAAGTTTGTGTCGACTGCAAGACTTTACGAAGCAGCAGGTCTGCTGCCAATAACAGATCACTTGTTTCAAATGGCGAGGAAATTCGTCGACGGATTGGAAACTCATCCAAGTCCTGAGATGCAAGGACTGAGAAGCGAAGAAATCGAGCCAAGTCACCGGTACATACACATCAGAGGATACACAGATGCTAGATTCAACGACATCCTTAATAATCAAGACGTCTCCTAATACGAGAAGGCCAGCAATCAACATTACAGACGTATTAGTATATTACGTAATATACCAAATAAATTAAAAAAAATCCATGTTAATAATACCAGTAGAGACTTGATGATGATTTAGCATGAGTATGATTTTGCACGGGACCATCGGTATTTATAACGTTAAGGTTTTTTTCTGTTCGTGATATTGCATAACTTGATTTTATTGCAGTAATGGGAATAACATCAAAGTAAATTGGTACGTGACGTCAACTAGAGACATTTCTGATTTTACTGTATTCGTGCGTAACAAAGAGAATGCAATTTTTTATCAAGAGGAAGTGCACTATACTAAGAGAATAGCAAATATCCCTGCACCTGTTTTTCGTAATATATCTGGAGACAATAATAATGATGTTATTTCAAGACACAGCAGTGGAGCCGTAGGCCGTTGGTTTTCTGCTCAGTGCTTGAAAGCATCCGATATATTTCAATCGTCGAAAAAACATTTTTCTTGGAAAAGTAATTCAGCTGGATCTTTTACAGTTTTCTACATGTTTTCCTTTATACTTTCAATAATAAATAGTGCTGTGTCTTTATATTCATCTAGCATTATTAACTTAAAATAGATGAATTACAACGAAAATAAATAGACAACGAAATATCGTTTTAATTTTTAATGGAAAATGTATGAAACACTCACTTATTACATTAACATATAATAAATTATGTTTAAGTACATTTACTGAAGATTCCGGTCCCGTCCGTAAAAGAAAGTTGTGTTGTGCCTACACCTCCATTTTTTTATTTGGCGGTTAAGAATATAATTTTCTCGTGTGATCATTTAAAGTGACGTTCTTTTTAAAAAGATAAATACTTAGGCTGTTTTTACTTTCTTTAACATAGTTATTTTCGAATTTGAGAGTTTTGCAGATTTACCCATTACCGTATCTCCTGAATCAAAAAAAAGCTGTGCCTGTGCCCAGTCTACAGCCGAGACGGTTGAAGTCTTGAAGTAATGATGCAAATTTATTTCTTTTTACTTTTTTTTTGTATGGGAAAAACTCAATCATATGATATTTCACTCAAATATAAGAAAAACCACATAACCAGTAACAACTTGATCAAACTTCCGTTTAAGTTGGCCAACGCCCATAAAAAAAAGTACAGCTGTTTAGAGGTAATTTATACCTTTCAGTTGGTACCAATATATAGGCCCGCCCACTTTTAAACACGCCCCCTGCTGAACTTTAATATTTTTTGGCTTTAACTCTGTCAAGGGGGGTTGGATGGAAGGTATTTTTATTACCTTTTATATGATACCAATTAACCCACTTACATCCATCAAACAACTTAGAAAAATGCATTTTTCAAAAAAGTGCTCAAAACTTTAACGAAAAAAGCCGCCCACATTCTACATCCTTAAAACACATATTTGCCGAGAAATCTGGGCAAATGTGTTTTGAGGATTTTCACTTTCCTCCCCCACCCCTCCCGACCAATCAATAAAATGAAAATGAAAATAACTCTAAGCTTCAACTTAGTTTTGAGGTGATAATTGCAGTCCAAACATTGAAAAGTAAATGGGAGGAACTCACAAATAAATTAATTTCGCTTGGTGGAGCTATGATGTATTTTTTGGCTAAATTGTTGACAATTTCATTGGCCACTTCCCTTATTGACCGTGACACAGGGTGCCTGGGACATAGAAATAATGTGTCGTTGCCTACAGGCGACTGATAACTACCAGTGCCAAGCGGCCAGCCCATAGAATCCGTTGCGTCCGTTGGTGCGACGTATGCAACTGACAGATCGAAGAAATATATGCATTCTTAATTTCTTAATTAAAGTGTCCAATAGGAAAAGCATGTGACGAAAGCGACGCAAAAAGTAGATCAACTTTCAACTTTTCTCTCTGACAAATGTTTTGACAGTTCTTTCTTAAGGAAGTTTGAAGTTAATTTTGGCATTTGTTTTTGTTTTGTTTTGTATACTCTCCGATATAAAAAAAAACTGCCATAATAGTTAATTAATTTTTCTCGGAACATATCTGAATATTCTGAAAGAGTCGCACGCGTCACAAGCGCGGGACTTATACTTAAGACCTACAGGATTGCATGGATTTCCAACATAACGAGCAAACATTTTTTTTGTCAAAACCATAATCCATACAATCGTGTAATTCTTAAGCATAAAGTTTTTCCATTGTGAGAGCCCCCTGAGCAACATATAAAAATTCACCTATAATCTGGGGCGTGTGTTGGTTGGTTAAAATTTAGCACAAAGAGGTAATTTTGTGTGTTTTTTCTAGAGCTTGTTTTGTCAGAGAAATCGGAGAGAACAGAGAAATGGGATAGAACAGAGAAATCCGAACTCGGAGATATCCGATAATTTTTTTTTGATCAAACAAATTATCTGCTGTAATTTTTTTAGTACCAGAGAAAAGTTTTATTTTTGACCTTCATAGTAGTCATTCCTCATGTTTAAAGAAACAAACAAATGTTCTGTATATTTTTTTCAAAGAAAACACATCATACCCCGATAAATTATCAGAGTGTAAAAAAAATACTTAGAAATATATTTTTCTCGGAAAATGAAAAAATAAACGCAGATCTGAATTTTGATATTTAAATTAGCCCCCTATTACTCCGACATAAAAAACAGCCTTTGTGTCTCTCACATAAGCCACGTTCATTTGAACTGAAGAGTACAACTAAAGTTTATTTAATTTTGTTAATATTCACTTAAATTTAGCTACCTTCCGGTCTATAAAAAATTGGGTCCAATCCAATCTCCCTCGACAGAGTTAGAGCCAAAAAATTACTTTCACATTAAAGTTCATCAGTGGGCGTGTGAAAAAGTGGGCGGGCCTAAATATTGGTATCAACTGGAAGGTGATAATTACTTCTGCAAGGCCGTACTTTTTTTTATTGGCGTGCGCCAGCTTAAACGGAAGTTTGATCAAGTTGTACCTGGTTCATGTGGTTTTTCATATATTTGAGTGAAATATCATATGATTGAGTTGTTCACATATAAAAACAGGTATGTGTAACAATTAATTGGTATCATATAAAAGGCAATAAAAATACCTTCCGTCCTATAAAAAATTTGGTCCAATCCAAACCCACCCGACAGAGTTAGAGACAAAAAATTACTTTCACATTAAAGTTCAGCAGGGGGCGTGTGCAAAATGGGCAGGCCTAAATATTGGTATCAACTGAAAGGTGTATGTTACTTCTACACAGCCGTACTTTTGTTATGTGCGTGCGCCAGCTAAAACGAAGTTTGATCAATTTCTGTGTTATATAGCAAAGTGCATTATAGGTTTTATGCGGTTAGGGCTTTCGAACACTTGCTATATTGCTTTCAATAAAAAATTAAAATTACAACCACAAACACATTGGATAGACCAGAATGTGGTTAAGCGTTAACCAAAAAAAATTTTTGGTTAAGAATATTTATCAAAATTTTTATTTATAATTCTCACCATCAGAGTCGACTTTTAAAAATTATATATGGATAAGTTGGCAAACACATGAAACAAAAAATTTACCAAAATTTGGTTAGTTTTTGCTGTTGCTTTAATCAGCCGTTAACCACAAAAAATACCTAACTCATTTTGTTGAAAGCAATACAACAACTGAAAGGATTGGACCAAATTTTTTAGCTGAAATCTGTTAGGCGCAAAAGAAATTTAAACAAAAAAATAAAATAAAAATTTTTAAAAATCAATTTAATATACATTTACTGAACATTCCGGGTCCGTCCGTTCCTCTAAGGCATTTTTTAAGATCCGATTATTCTCGGGTATGTTTTTTTTACTCTGAAAAAATATACAGAACATTTTTTGAAAGTTGTAGTTGTTTGCTTCTTTAAACATGGGACATGTCGACTACTATGGAACACTTAGGTAAAAAATAAAACTTTTCTCTCAAAAAACACAGCAGATATTTTTTTTAACTGACAGATCTGCAGCTGAATTCTGAAAAAAGAAAATTGGCGAATTAGGTTTATTTTTTTGACATTTAAAAACAGCAAACGCAAAAAGTAGTTCGGGACAAGTAAATATAATTAATACTAATAACCTCCATACTGCCTTCAAGCCAATTGGAAAAAGAGAGGTTTCTGAAAATAACTCTAAGCTTCAACTTAGTTTTGAGGTGATAATTGCAGTCCAAACATTGAAAAGTAAATGGGAGGAACTCACAAATAAATTAATTTCGCTTGGTGGAGCTATGATGTATTTTTTGGCTAAATTGTTGACAATTTCATTGGCCACTTCCCTTATTGACCGTGACACAGGGTGCCTGGGACATAGAAATAATGTGTCGTTGCCTACAGGCGACTGATAACTACCAGTGCCAAGGGGCCAGCCCATAGAATCCGTTGCGTCCGTTGGTGCGACGTATGCAACTGACAGATCGAAGAAATATATGCATTCTTAATTTCTTAATTAAAGTGTCCCATAGGAAAAGCATGTGACGAAAGCGACGCAAAAAGTAGATCAACTTTCAACTTTTCTCTCTGACAAATGTTTTGACAGTTCTTTGTTAAGGAAGTTTGAAGTTAATTTTGGCATTTGTTTTTGTTTTGTTTTGTATACTCTCCGATATAAAAAAACTGCCATAATAATTAATAAATTTTTCTCGGAACATATCTGAATATTCTGAAAGAGTCGCACGCGTCACAAGCGCGTGACTTATTTTTAAGACCTACAGGATTGCATGGATTTCCAACATAACGAGCAAACATTTTTTTTGTCAAAACCATAATCCATACAATCGTGTAATTCTTAAGCATAAAGTTTTTCCATTGTGAGAGCCCCCTGAGCAACATATAAAAATTCACCTATAATCTGGAGCGTGTGTTGGTTGGTTAAAATTTTGTGTGTTTTTTCTAGAGCTTGTTTTGTCAGAGAAATCGGAGAGAACAGAGAAATGGGACAGAACAGAGAAATCCGAACTCGGAGATATACGATAATTTTTTTTGATCAAACAAATTATCTGCTGTAATTTTTTTAGTACCAGAGAAAAGTTTTATTTTTGACCTTCATAGTAGTCATTCCTCATGTTTAAAGAAACAAACAAATGTTCTGTATATTTTTTTCAAAGAAAACACATCATACCCCGATAAATTATCAGAGTGTAAAAAAAATACTTAGAAATATATTTTTCTCGGAAAATGAAAAAATAAACGCAGATCTGAATTTTGATATTTAAATTAGCCCCCTATTACTTCGACATAAAAAACAGCCTTTGTGTCTCTCACATAAGCCACGTTCATTTGAACTGAAGAGTACAACTAAAGTTTATTTAATTTTGTTAATATTCACTTAAATTGAGCTACTGAAGTGAAAAAACTATTCGATTTGTATTCTTCACTACAGATAAATTTCAATGATACTCAACTGAAGAAACTACACGAGCAGAACACCAATTCACTTAAGCATGCAATATAATGGACCTGGGCCAGCATGAGCACGCATGGGCGAATTTCCCAATGCACAGAAAGTGTATTGTGCGATTATAATAGAGTTTAGCTCCGAAGATTGGCATTAAAACTAAAATACTTGTGACAGGGTGGAATTTTGATGACCGGAGAGCGGAAATTCTCCGTTGTCATGTCACAAGCTTTAATAAGCAATTCTATTATTAAAACATGTGAAGTACTGATATATAGGCTAAACTACGGTACACCCGTTCTTCGATTTGGCCTTCTTGACACCCCTCACCATTAAGCCCTAATTGAGCAGATTGCGAAAATCGCCATCTTGTTTGGGGGCGACGCCCCTTTGGGTAAAAGGGGCATCCAAAGTTTTGAGTTTTTTTTTTTTTTAGAAAAATGCAATGGGGCGTGCTTAAAAGTGGGTGGGGCAAAATATTGGTATCAAATGAAAGGTGATAATTTGGTCTACACAGCTATGCTATTCTTAAGGGCGTGGTTCAATTCTAGCGGAATCGCGATCAATTTATATTGCGTTTATATGCAACGTTATCTAAAAATGGTTACCCCATAACATATGCTGGCCGATACCATAATATGCTTAACCTATGCAAAACCGGTGACACACTGTAAAATGCTCTGCGCTCAATTTATTTATGTTCAGATAGGAGTTTTTCCTTTTAAAAATCGACGGCGATTTTCACATACCACCCCCTCCCAAAAACTGATTTTTTAAATGGAAGGTATTTTTTTCCTTTCGTATGATACCAATTAACCCCCACACCTACTTCTAAATACTTAGAAAAATTCATTGTGGTGGGGGGGGGGGGGCAAAAATACCGTTCCCGAGGATACCGTAGAAACGCCCGTTTTTTATTTGCAGTTTCCCGCAACCACTGCACTGAAATTTAAAAAGATTTTGGTAAACTACATCAATTTTACAATACGGCAATCGACGGCAAGCACATTGCTTCTAAAAAACCTTCCAATTCCGGTTCGTTGTACTGTAACTATACCAATTTTATAGCATTGTACTATTGGCTATTGTAAATGCAAAAAAAAAAATTAATCTAAATGGAAGGTATTTTTTTCCTTTCGTATGATACCAATTAACCCCCACACCTACTTCTAAATACTTAGAAAAATTCATTGGGGGGGGGGGGCAAAAATACCGTTCCCGAGGATACCGTAGAAACGCCCGTTTTTTATTTGCAGTTTCCCGAAACCACTGGACTGAAATTTAAAAAGATTTTGGTAAACTACATCAATTTTACAATACGGCAATCGACGACAAGCACATTGCTTCTAAAAAACCTTCCAATTCCGGTTCGTTGTACTGTAACTATAACAATTTTATAGCATTGTACTATTGGCTATTGTAAATGCAAAAAAAAAATTGATGTTAGACATCGGAATGAATGGAAGAATATCAGATGGAGGAGTTATGTATTATTCGCAATTTGGAGAACTCGTGCATCAAAAAGCACAAAATTTACCAAAACCACTTTGAACCTCAAAAGGCTAAAACTATTACTATGGAATGTTTTTATTGCCTTTGATATGATCCCAATTACCCCCTAACATCCATCAAACCACTTGGAAAAATGAATTTTTCAAAAAAGTGCTCAAAACTTTAACACCCCCTCTTTCCTTAAAGGGGAATTTCCGAAAAACAAGATTGCTGTTTTTGAAGTTTGCTCAATAAGGGCTTTCAGATGGGGGGTCCGAAAGCCGTAACTCTATGTTTCCTAAAACGCACTTTAGCCGAAAGAACAAATGATAAATACTACTACAGGGTACGAATTTTGATCGCAAATGTGTAAAACTCACATCTGACGCTTGATTTACATTTGTGGCGTGAGTTATGTACTTGTATGGTGGAATTCAACCATAGGAGTTCATAACCTCGATCTCAAACATTCAACTTGCACCAAGAATGCACTTTGTCAAAGTAGTAGTATGTATGTATGTTAATATGTTAATCAAGGAGTGAGTTCACTGCGTAACAAAATGTTACACGAAGTTATTTTTTGACATTTTGAAGTTGCCTGAGGACTTGTTGTTGCAGGATGTTACGACAACTTGTTGTTCACCAAATAAGTTGTCGTCGACAGAAAGTAACATTTTTTAACAACAGTCGCGAGTGATGTTACTTGATGTCTTATGAGTTTGTTGTTGCCTGAGGAATTGTTGTTGCAGTATGTTACGACAACTTGTTGTTCACCACATAAGTTGTCGTCACATAAGTTGTCGTCGACAGAAAGTAACATTTTTTGTTTGAGTCGCGAGTGTTGTGACAGTATGACACAAATAACAACATGTTGCTCACTGGCGTAGGTGTCGAATCAAAACCTTCTCTATAGAAAGCCCAACTCTACGCATACTAATGCTGTAAACCAAGACCAAACGCATGTGTGTTTGTGGGATGTGAATACAGTGTACAAAAAATAAGTGGTCGCAAAGAGCGAGCGATATTGGTTTCGAATACCGTTTAAATCAAACAACAAAAAAACCAACCCTTAAAATAAAATTGTTTATGTAATTTCTCTAATCGAAGATACTCATGTGTGCAAAGTTTGATTAAAATCGATTTAATTTTTAATAAATTAATGTGGGAGCCCCTTGACCGGTTATCAGATCACTTCCAAATTTTCATAAAAAGATCTGTCATCGGAGATACGAATGTGTGCAAAGTTTGAATAAAGTGGATTAAAAACTGACCACAAGATCTTATTACAAACAGACAAACAAACTCATAGGGACGTGAAGTTAATATAGAGAATTTAAAAAAAAAGAAACATTTGTTTTAAACTTTTGTTTTTTCAAAAAATACCGCTATGAACATGGTGGTTATTATATTGAAATTAAATTCGTCAGTGTTTAAAAAGAAACGATACAAACCGAGTTTATTTGGCAGCTTTCGTCATCATATATGTGTAATGTTTGAATTACATTTGGAAATGAAATGACGTGTATAGCGTTTCACATGTGGCGCGTGCGATGGGTGGAAATGTCCACAATTTTCTCGTTCTTTGAGGTCTTTTTTAGCCACCTTTCACACAACCTGAAATTTTGTGAGCAGCTCAATGTCAAGTGCCAATTTTATATATCCCGCGTGTGACGCGTGTCGCGATTTGCGTATGGCGCGTGAGATACCTACGCCCCATATGCCACACAGTCTTTTTATTTTTACGCCTAAAATACAGTATAGCATACAAAGGGTTAGGGCTTTGAGACACATCTCTCCCGAAAGCTCCCACTGAGCAGTTCTCGAAAATCAACATATGTTTTGGGGCTAACGCCCCCTTTCTGAGGGAGGGGCTTCTAAAGATTGCATTTATTTTCAGAAAAGTGCGTTTTTCTCAGTGACGCGAAGGAAATATGGGGGTTAATTGGTATCATATAAAAGACAATAAAAATACCGTTCGTTAAAAAGAAGCCAATCAAACTCACCTCGGCAGACTTAGTGTCAAAAAACTGACTTTTCCATAAAATTTCAATAGTGGGTGTGTTTATAGTGGGCGTGTCTAAATGTTGGTATTAAATGAAAGATGAATATAAGTTCGACAAAGACAGACTGTTTTTATGAGCGTGGCCATATTTTACAGAAGGTGGATCAATTTATACTCATTACATAAGAAGTGATAATGGGATTCTATTGCCCAATTGGTTTATATTCAGAAATGAGTTTTTCCTTTTGATTAGCGTTTTTGTAAATTATGCACACACTGTAAAATACAGTGCGCTCAATTAATTTATATTGAGATAGGAGTTTTTCCTTTTAAAAAGCGTTTTTGTAAACTATGCATACACTGTAAAATACAGTGCGCTAGTGGCTAGTGTTTATAGTTGGTACAATGAATTTAAACGCGAACGACGTTTTCTCAAAGACGAGCCTCGCGAAGGTCGCCCAAAAACATTTGTTGTGCCAGAAAACATCGATGCTGTGAGAAAACTGATTGAAGAGGATCGTCATGTGACTTATCGGGAAGTCGAGGCATGCCTACGCATATTAGTATCACCAGCGTATATACGATCTTACATGAAGATTTAAAGGTGTGGAAGCTATGTGCCCATTGGATTCCACAGTTTTTGACAGCCGCACAAAAAAAGTTTCTTGTCGATTGGTGCCGCCAAATACTTGAAAAATTCGTTGAAGGTACTTCCAAAAACGTATATAAGATTCTGACAGGTGACGAGTCATGGATAATTGCGTTTGAGCGGGAAAGAAAAGGGCAATCGACTGTTTGGGTCTTCCAATTCGAAGTTGTGCGAGCGTTGAAAAGCAAATGGTAGCGTGTTTCTTCACGAAAATCGTGGCTCTTGAAAATTAAAAGACAGTCATTTCAGCTTGGTATACGACCATTTGTTTGCCCGAGGTTTTCAACAAATTGAGAGACAACCTAAAACGCATCACGGTAATGCGAGCTCACACACACATCACATCAAAAAGGCGAGTAATTGAGCACTCAAAAGATCGAATTGATAGGTCATCCGCCTTACAGCTCAGACTTGGCACCCAATGACTTCTTCCTGTTCCCAATAATCAAAGATAAGATGCGTGCGCAACGATTTTTTTCGCCTGAAGAAGTGGTTGAAGCGTTCAAAAACCATGTTTTGGAGCTATTATCTTTGGACTGCCAAAAGTGTTTCGATAAATGGTTTGAGCGTATGCAAATGTATATAGAACTTAAAGGCGAATATTTTGCAAAACAGTAAAGCAATTTTTGTTGAAAAATTTCAATGTTTTATTACTTTTAATAAAAACTTTTACGGCACACCTTAGTAACGTCTATCGATTCGTACCTAATTTTAAGTGTCATAGCAGAAAGATCTGAAGAAGAAGATATAACGTTATTGTGAGATTTAAGCATAAGCGCACCTATTCTTAACATTACTACAATAATATATCAAAATGTTAACCTTAGTACAAACGTTAATCTTAACCAAACCCGAAGTGTAAAGACGACTCACGAGAAAAACATTTTTTTCGGAGAATGAAAGAAAAAACTCGGAACTAGATTTTGACATTTAAATAGCTATCCGAGTATTCCGACATAAAAAACACTGCCTTTGTGCGTGTTTTTTTTTCTTTGATCAGAACTGTCAGATCTTAAAAATTATCTGTTGTGTTGTTTTTTAGTACCAGAGAGTAGTTTTATTTTGCAACTTGATACCCCATATATTTGACATGTCTCATGTTGAAAGAAACAAACAATTACATCTTTCAAAAAATGTTCTGTATAATTTTTCAGAGTAAAAAGATTATATCTTAGAATTATCAGAGTCTAAGAGAAATACATTTTTTTCGGAGAATGAAAAAAAACTAGATATCAATTTTGACATTTAAATTACCTCTCCGTTCTCCGATTACTTCGACATGAAAAAAACACTACCATCATATAAATAGTTTTTATAAACGTATAAAAGAAAATATCTCGAGTAGGAATGCATTTTACTCTCGTGTGTAAATCAATTCATATAATATGACATATGTAAAATATTTCTTTTTAGCGCGCTTCTTCACTATACATGCTAAAGGGGGAGAAATACTGACTTCGCCCGTTTTAGCTCTCCAGTGTTAAATACACCAATCAAATTATATATTACTAAACAAATTTATATTAGCTGCATTTTATTGCCGAGCGAGTTCGGAATTCCAATGTCAAAACCAGCCAAACAGCAGGTTTTCACAATTCCAAATAAGGAATTCGACAGAGCAATTGTTGTTGTTCCACGGCATATAAAATACGGCTATTGTTGCGTTGCTTTGGCTAATCCAGCTTGGCTTACAACAACAATCGCATAAGCATAAAGCCGAAAATAAATCTAAAAAATTTTTAGGATTTAAAACTAAAGCCATTTTATAGTACTGGTGCACACCGTAAGGAAGTAAAGCCAAAAGCTGTTTCTTTGTAAAGCCAAGCCGGCTTTGCCAAAGCAACGCAGCAATCGTTTATAAACTGTTGTATGTATTTACGAAACTTCTTGCATGTTGTTCAGATTTGTCGACCACGGGAGAACGCGAATTTTTTGCTTTAGAAATAAGATTGAGTCGCCATATTTATTATTTCATTCTTGTGTATGGTTTGTTGCTATTGCTCTAGCTTTATTACTGAAGAAGTGGGGATTGTGCAGTTGTTTGAATTTAAAAGTGTTAAATTAGTGTTTCGGATCAATATAATAAAATTAATACAATAAAATTGGAAAGCATGAGTGATTACCAAGCTGATGCTCTTAATTCTGCTCATTTAGAGTTGCAGGGAAGTACTGCTGCTTTACGGCGTCCGTTTGATCCGACGGCACATGATTTAGAAAATACATTTCGTTTAACACGTTTTGCTGACCTTAAAGGCAGAGGTTGTAAGGTACCGCAGGAAGTTTTAGGTAAACTGGTCTCATCGCTTCAGCAAGATTATTCTATTCAAGATAATGATGCACAATTCATGCACATGGCTATCCCACGAATTGGAATCGGTCTGGATTGTTCTGTGATTCCCCTGCGACATGGTGGGTTGTGCCTAGTCCAAACGACGGATTTCTTCTACCCCATCGTAGACGACCCATATATGATGGGGAAAATCGCGTGTGCTAATGTGTTAAGTGATTTGTACGCTATGGGAGTTACTGATTGCGATAATATGTTGATGCTCCTGGCTGTAAGCACGAAGATGACTGAAAAGGAGAGAGATGTCGTCATTCCCTTAATAATGCGAGGGTTCAAAGACTCAGCACTGGAGGCTGGAACTACTGTTACAGGTGGCCAGAGCGTTGTCAATCCATGGTGTACTATTGGTGGAGTTGCGTCCACTATTTGTCAACCAAATGAGTATATTGTTCCTGACAATGCAGTTGTTGGCGATGTGCTTGTAATGACAAAGCCGCTTGGTACTCAGGTAGCTGTAAATGCCCATCAATGGCTTGACCAACCAGAACGTTGGAATCGTATCAAATTGGTTGTGTCTGAGGAAGATGTTAGAAAAGCTTACCATCGTGCCATGAACTCAATGTCACGCTTAAACCGTACTGCGGCACGTCTTATGCACAAGTACAATGCGCACGGTTCTACTGATATAACTGGTTTTGGACTTTTGGGACATGCCCAGACACTAGCATCTCATCAGAAAAAGGACGTTTCTTTTGTGATCCACAATCTTCCAGTAATAGCAAAAATGGCTGCCGTAGCAAAGGCATGCGGGAACATGTTCCAGTTATTGCAAGGTCATTCAGCAGAAACATCTGGAGGCTTGCTAATTTGTCTGCCACGTGAGCAAGCCGCCGCATACTGTAAGGATATCGAAAAACAGGAGGGATATCAGGCGTGGATTATTGGTATTGTCGAAAAGGGAAACAAAACAGCTCGGATTATAGACAAGCCCCGTGTCATCGAAGTTCCCGCTAAAGATTAACTTTTTATATTTTTTTATATAATAATTTGATATTCTGATATTGACATACATATGTAATTGCTAGAAAAAATTAATTAAAAACATGGAAACTGACTATTTCTCTAGTTATTAATTTTTTTTAAAATAAAATTTAACAATTCAATTCCCAAGGCTAATGAGCGGGCTGTGCTTTTTCACTTACATCTTTAAGAAAATTAAACTTTTCTTAAATTGTGTCCTAAGATCTTTATTCGAGCATTTTGTTTGTCAAAACTAAAATCTTTACAATGTTCTATTGTGAGAGCTCTGCAACCCTTTTTCAAGTGAAAATAATGCGCTCAACCTTTGTATTATCTGTACAATTTTGAATGACGACACCTTTATTATATAATAATATTTGCTTTTTGTACTTTGCAACGCATAACCAAGGCATATAAACCCAATTTTTCCTTACTTTTTATTTTTTTTTTTATTATGTAGTCGGGTTACAGTTTCTTAAACTTTTTTTTTATTTGTAGTTCAGTCTTCAAAAATCTGTGATATGACATACGTTTTATTTTAATGTAGTGGTTGTAATCTTACTTATTTAAAATTCTTAATCCTCCACATGAATTCTAGAATTATCAAAAAGGATCTCGATGGATTGTAAATCATTAAAAGAAACATGGATATCACAGTAGATATACGAAATTTTTTACTTTACTTTTTTTGTTTTACTTTACGTCTTTTGTTTTTTTGAACATATGCAATAGAGGCATTTTTATTATTTTTTCTGAAATGTAAAAGAAAACTAACGGCTCGCGCAGTCGCCGATCAATAAGTGCACAAGCCTTCCCGAAGAAAAGCAGAGAACGCTGTAGAAATGGGACATGAACGTACCGTAAAGTTTAAACATTCTTACCCGTGTAGTTGATAATCCATTGTGAGACTTCCACTTCTCAAATTCGGTTAAAACAAGCAGTAAGTTTTGTTTGTTTGTGTTTGTGTTTAGTAGTTATGTGTGATTTCAGAGTGGATCTCAGCAACATACGTGGGCTGAGAACGATTTTTTTTGCTGTGTTTACATATGTACATGTCCGATTTCAATGTATACAATTCTGGGTAGCTTCGCCATTCTAGCCAGACAACACCCGAAGGAAGGTGATATTCGCTGGGTTTAATCACCTTACTCAGCTTGTAAATGAAAATTCCGCAAACACCCTTGACATGTCTCTTACCTCTCGTCCTAATAAATACTCCGTCAATGTATTATCGCCTCTAGGCTTTCCTGCCCATCTAACTAATTTCTCGTTAATATACCACGCATTTAGATAAAAAACTCAAAAAAACCTTATGGTAATACGAGAAAGCCAATTAGGACGGCGATAACAACTTCTTTGGTAGTATTAACTGGTCACTATTATTTCCCGATAGCAACGTGGATGCCGCTGCCGATGCAATCACAAACATAATCCTTATTGGTATGAGAGACTCTATCCCTTTCAGGAATAAGTCTCTTAAACTAAAGGAGGATGGATGGTATGACTTGAGCTGTAAAAAGGCTTCTAGGGGAGGTATGCTTTCGGTTTTACAAAGTAAACACTACCGAGGAAAACCGAATAAATTTTAAACGAGCTAGAAATGATTGCAATGCCCATCTTTGGCTAGTCCGATTCGCCTAAGGCCTTAGGCAATCCCACTTAAGTGGGATATAGGTCTCAAATCGTATGAGGGACTAATATCTCACCCCATCGGCACATAAGTCCCAAAAAACTATGTTTCTCGTTAATAAACCACGCATTTAGAGAAAAAACAAAAAAACCTTATGGCAATACGAGAAAGCCAATTGGGACGGCGATAACAACTTCTTTGGTAGTATTAACTGGTCACTATTATTTCCCGATAGCAACGTGGATGCCGCTGCCGATGCAATCACAAACATCATCCTTATTGGTATGAGAGACTTTATTCCTTTCAGGAATAAGTCTCTTAAACTAAAGGAGGATGGATGGTATGACTTGAGCTGTAAAAAGGCTTCTAGGGGAGGTATGCTTTCGGTTTTACAAAGTAAACACTACCGAGGAAACCCGAATAAATTTTAAACGAGCTAGAAATAATTGCAATGCCTATCTTTGGCTAGTCCAATTCGCCTAAGGCAATCCCACTTAAGTGGGATATTGGTCTCAAATCGGATGAGGGACTAATATCTCACCCCATCGGAACATAAGTGCCAAAAAACTATGTTTCTCGTTAATAAACCACGCATTTAGAGAAAAAACAAAAAAGCATATGGCAATACGAGAGAGCCAATTGGGACGGCGATAACAACTTCTTTGGTAGTATTAACTGGTCACTATTATTTCCCGATAGCAACGTGGATGCCGCTGCCGATGCAATCACAAACATCATCCTTATTGGTATGAGAGACTTTATCCCTTTCAGGAATAAGTCTCTTAAACTAAAGGAGGATGGAGGGTATGAGTTAGAGAGGTATGCTTTCGGTTTTACAAAGTAAACACTACCGAGGAAAATCGAATAAATTTTAAACGAGCTAGAAATGATTGCAATGCATATCTTCGGCTAGTCCAATTCGCCTAAGGCAATCCCACTTAAATGGGATATAGGTCTCAAATCGAATGAGGGACTAATGTCTCACACATCGGAACATAAGTCCCAAAAAACTATGTTGGGACTTATGTCTCTGCTCCATTTAAAAGGAGCCATTTTATGTATGTAATGTCCACAAATTTTTTTTAAATTATTATCTTTCCGAAAATTTGGGACTTATGTCCCACCTTCGACAAAATATTTTTGGACTTATGTCCCAACCGATCGATTTGGGACTCATTACCCACTTAAATGGGACATAAGTCCCAAATCGATGGGTTTGTCAAAAAAAAAAAATTGTTGGTAAATATAGTAAATATTGGGACTTTGTCCCTGCGCCGTCTCCTTCTTCGTACCGACCCATAGCACTTACATCCATTCTGTCATGGTCATGGAAACGCTGATCAATTTTCAGCTCATAAAATATCTTCAAACCAACGAAATCCTTAGTGACCGGCAGTACGGATTTCGTGGCAACGTTCTACTGGTGATTTGATGGTACACCGAACAGTGGATCCGGTCTTTGCATCAATTTGGTGAAAGGAAAGCTGTCGCACTCAATATGATAGACTTATGGAGTCTTTCGCTGATGACAGCACTCTTTGCTTTTCGTATGAATTCACGCTTTCTGCCCCTCTTCGTCACTAATGGAACTTGAACAACAACGTATGTTAAGCACGGTCAATTCTGACCTTGACAGCATAACAGGGTTGAGACTACATAATAGAGTTGAACTTAACGCTTCTAAAACCCAATGCTGTCTTCTGTCGTCCAAGCGTAATTAAAACCCCCAACCTTTATCCATGAATGGATCTTGCATCAAAGAAACTGGAAAACTCTCAATTCTCGGTATGGCGTCAACAACAAGCTTCGTTGCAACGACCACATATTTGCCATCGCTAAGAATGCTGCGAAATGATTAGGACTCCTAAAACGGTGCAAAATGTACTTCACTCCTTCAGATCTTAATACTATTTACAAAACGTATATTCGCCCCAAACTTGAATACAACTGTATTGTATGGGCAAGTGTCCCCAAGACCACATTGAATTGAATTTCAGAACTGCGCGTTAATACTTATTGGTGACGTTAATATAGCGAACAAATAGTTGAAAAATACGCTTCATGTTTCCATTTTCTGTAACTGTTATTACAAACCGTTTAATTAAATTTTGCACTAGAAAATTACTAATTATTTATTACTAACGGAAATAAATTTCCCCGCTGCCCAATCCTACTGACCATCGACCAAATAAGCTCCCGCCCATGAATATGTGTGAATGTGATATATGGTAAATGTACCGAAGAAAAATGTAAAGATTTTTCTTTTTTGTAAATTTGATATGTGTAGCTTGTAGTAGAGAATAGAAAAGATGTAGGTATTAATTACAGAAAAAATCATTTGTTTTTTTTTGTAAAACGTTGTTTTTGTACTACGAGCGTAAAGGTCCTAGTAAACAATTAAAATGAACAAATTTCTACTAAATCGGATATAATTAGAGACTACTTGTTGGCAACGACTTGTGCAATACTTTGCATTCTTTAGAAAGAAAATCCGTTGATACCAAAAATAGAAAATAGGGAACATGAAAATTTTTCAGCGAACGTGTGTACATTTATACGTTTGTACGGGTGTACGTTTGTCGTGTCGTATATCTCGGCTTCTACCAGTCAAAATTTGATGGGACTTGTTTCAAAACAAGTGGTTAGCGCTGAAAAAAAAACTGAAAAATAAATACTCAATCGCTATCGATTTTTTTTAAGCCAAACGTTTGCAAAGTAAAATGGTTTTTTTCAGTCTATTTCAGAAGACTCTTATTACTGAATGAAAGACCTACATTTTACGTTGCATACTATTAGGGTTCTAAGATAAATAAGTCTTTAGACTGAATTACAACTAAATATACATACACGGCTGTGTGTAGTCTCTCGCATTTATTATTTTATGGGACAAGTTTTTAAACAATTGTGAAACGTGTGGCGCGTGTAAAAAATGGAAATGATCTCAACATTCATAAATTCTGCGAAATTCTTGGATCTGGCCGATATGGTCTGGAATTTTGTGGACCAAGCAATTTCCCATAGATATAAGAAAAAAAATTGTTACGAATTTTGTGAATTAAATGGTTACTATTTGGATTTTAAGATAATTCAGTGTTTAGACTAAATTACTACTATCCATATGGCGAGCTGAGAAGCTCGCTTTACTATTTTATAAGTTTACCAAATTCAACGTTAAACTTAAAAGAAAAACAGTTCCCCTGACCGTTATATTAAATCCAAATATAAATTCAAAACTTATTGTAATACCTAGCCCTCAAGTACTTGATCAATGTGTAGATATGTGTAGAGATGTTACTCAGCATTTCCGTTGCATTTCGGTTGATCGTGGAAAATAGAAATGTGTGGATCATATACTCGGCATTTCCCTTGAATTGCAATATTATTTTGTGGTGAATGTCCCACACGCTTAGTCAGCAATTGTTAATTCTTCCCTCTTAAGTAAGATTGTCCTCAAACGTTTTAGAAGTAAGGTATGTCATGGAATTTTGTTTGTGGGATGAAATATTGTTTCTGGTACGATTTTGATGGTTGGAGGTTTTTCAGGTAGATTTTCTTCTGGAGTCCGAATGATTAGTGTTGTGACGTGCAACACATATATTTATTTACATGTGACATGTACATAATAGGTGCATGTTTGTGGACTTGTGGCATGGCTGCTTGGTGGTCTGGCAGTCGAAGTGCGCAACCCAACAAAGCAGACGAAGACGAATTGACCTTTTATTGAATAAATAAAACATTTAAGAAACGAAACAAGTGAATTATATTTGCGACGAACACAATAGTGGCGACGAGGTTTAATTAGAATTCACGCGTTAAAATCTTTAAAAATTCTTACGGCAGCATCGTTCTATTTTTGTGTGTGAAAAATGTAACGAGGTTTTCCCAGCCGGGGTATCCTCAGTGTGACCAGGGTTCGTTGATTTAAAGAGTCGTTACAATAAAAGATTTATTTTGTTAGGAACTCTGAATTCGATGTTTTATTTTCCTTTCGTTTTAAAAACAGATGAAAATTGATCTTGGAAAATAATTAATTTGACTTAGGTCTTAGATGTGTCCTGTGTGTCCTGTGGTTTTGATGCCTTGGTCCAGCGGGATCGAAGTAAATCGTCTGCGTTTCGTCCAAGTGTTGACCAGCGAAAAGAGGATGCTACGCTCAATTCGTTGCCAAAGATTTGCTGCGTTCTCGTGAGTTGACCAGCGAAAAGAGGATGCTACGCTCAATTCGTTGCCAAAGAGTTGATACGTTTCCGTGAGTTGACCAGCGAAAAGAGGATGCTACGCTCAATTCGTTGCCAAAGAGTTGTTGCGTTTTCGTGAGTTGACCAGCGAAAAGAGGATGCTACGCTCGATTCGTTGCCAAAGAGTTGCTGCGTTTTCGTGAGTTGACCAGCGAAAAGAGGATGCTACGCTCAATTCGTTGCCAAAGAGTTGCTGCGTTTCCGTGAGTTGGCCAGCGAAAAGAGGATGCTACGCTCAATTCGTTGCCAAAGAGTTGGTACGTTTCCGTGAGTTGACCAGCGAAAAGAGGATGCTACGCTCAATTCGTTGCCAAAGAGTCTTTGTGTCTATGTAGTTTGATCAGTGAAAGAAGGATGCTACGCTTGATTCACTATCAGGAGTCGGTCAGATGTCCAAGTATTTTGATCAGTGAAAGAGGATGCTACGCTCTGTTCACTATCAAGAGTCGGTCAGATGACGAAGAGACTAAGAGTAAGAGGAGGCGGTATGCTGGGCTTGTGTACCCTTTTATAGCCCGTGAAACGGTTTAAAACTTCAAACCGGGCTGTTTCGTTTCCATGATTTTCGTACGGTGAATTACCGTTGTTGCTATGCCAGTTGATTTTTCTCTAGCAGAGTTAATTTCCTCGGAACTGCAGTGCGTATGCGTTCTTTATTGTTGTTGTTCTCATCATTGTCGCTTGTATATATACGCTGCAGAGTGTTGATGGAATTCCGTGTGTGTTTTGTTGTTGCCTTTTTGCCTTTCGACTTGTCCACAAAAAGAATGTTGACGAAATTCCCTGTATGTTTTTGTTATTGTGTTTTCTCTTCTCAATTTGTTCATTGTCATCGTCACCGTTGCTTACAAAAAGTGTTGGCGAAATCCCTTTTGCAATTTGTTGTTGTAGGGGGTTCCGTTGGTCTAGGATGATTATTGTGTTGATGCATAGCATTATGGTATCGTTGTACATACATATTTTCTTTGGTCAACGCTTCTCGATCGTTGACCTCATCGTTTAGTACTGTGTTGGTATTGTGCATGCGTTTATTGTTTGTTGTCTGCCTACGCTTCTGTGCTCCTGTCCACAAAAAGAATGTTGACGAAATTCCCTGTATGTTTTTGTTATTGTGTTTTCTCTTCTCAATTTGTTCATTGTCATCGTCACCGTTGCTTACAAAAAGTGTTGGCGAAATCCCTTTTGCAATTTGTTGTTGTAGGGGGTTCCGTTGGTCTAGGATGATTATTGTGTTGATGCATAGCATTATGGTATCGTTGTACATACATATTTTCTTTGGTCAACGCTTCTCGATCGTTGACCTCATCGTTTAGTCTTGTGTTGGTATTGTGCATGCGTTTATTGTTTGTTGTCTGCCTACGCTTCTGTGCTCCTGACTGCACACAGAATTTTGCAAGAAGTATGCGCTGTTTCTTTCTTTCTCCCATGGCTCCCTTATGGTAGTTGCAGTGGAGGCGCGGCTACTCCGTACTCATAATGTGTGTTCTGTCGATTGCGATCAGTGTCCCAAAAATGGAGGTGGGGCCTACTGATCGCAATCATGCATTGGAGAAATGCAGTCGACCTGAGCAGAGATGCCGTCGGTGTTTTCAGTTTTTGAATATTGATAGAAATAATAATGTGTTGATATATATATTTATATAGAAATGTGTGGGGTGAATTTGTTGCCAAATTGACTCCTTACACTTCCCGGTCACGTCGGACGAAGCGGAATCTTCCGGTCTTGGTTACGAGGTCCGTTAACAAAATGTTGCCTGGTCTGTGTTTTTCTATGGATTTGAGCATGTTTCTGGACTGTTGTCGGTGGATTCCTGTGCGGATGCTGTTCCCTATGGTAGGCACCTTTGCTTGTGTCGATTGTGTTTTGGTGGAACTGTTTCAGTTCTCCCACGTGGGCGGTACGTTCCTTGGTCTGACCGCATAGCCTTAGTTTAGCAATGACCGGCGAGACGAAATCTACTACTTGATATGGTCCGTCGTACTTTGGCGCGAGCTTGCTGGCAAATCCTTCAAGTGCGTTGGACAGATGATGCTGTTTGACCAGGACAAGTTTCCCGACCTCCGGTTTCCAGGGGCGTCGTCGAAGATTATAGTGTCGCGCCTGTTCTCCTGCTGCTCGTTCCATATTGCGTCGAACTATTACGAAGACTTCCGACAATTGTTTCGCTCTGTCATCTGGTGTTTTGGGCAGTGTGCCGGTTCCAGTGGTGACATCGTCGAAAAGCGTGTGTGGGAGGCGTGGTTCTCGACCTTGCGTCAGGAAGATTGGGTTGTACCCCGTTGAGTCTTGCTGGCTTGAATTGATCGCCAACATGATCTCCGGTAGTTTCTCGTCCCATGTACGCTGTTGCGTGCCGGACAGTTGCGCGATGATCGTTTTGACGGTTCGGTTTGCCCTTTCGGTCGGGTTTTCTTGCGGGGTGTATGGGGCGGTGTACTGGTGTCGGACTCCCATGCTCTGGAGAAACCGTCGAAATGCCCTACTTGTAAACTGGGCGCCGTTGTCGGTGATGAGGACTTTGGGTACCCCATATCGTGCCAGTATGCGCTCGCGAAACGCTTTTTGTAGTCCGTCGGTGGTTGCTCGTCTCTTTGGCACTAGCTCGACCCATTTCGAGAAACGGTCGAAGAATACCAATAACATTGTGTTCCCATGTTTCGATCGTGGTAGTGGCCCAACGAAGTCGTCACATAGCATGGCCCATGGTTCTTCTGCCACCTGCGTGAGCATCTTCCCTGCCGCTTGCTGCTGATTTGGCTTGTAGCGTTGACAATTCTCGCAACGTTTGACGTGCTTGTGGATATCGCGGAACATCCCTGGCCAGTAATAACGGGCACATATCCGCGCAGTTGTCTTCCGGATGCCTAGATGTCCTGCCGATGGGTTATCGTGATTCTCCCTGAGAACTTGGTCACGGAGTGCGATCGGGACACACAGTTTCCAAGGCGTTTTGTCTTCGTCTCCAGCTCGCTGTTCTATGTGGCGATATAACTGCCCTGATTCTATCACGTAGTCGGAATACTTCTTGGGGTCTTCTTTGATCTGGTTTACCTTTCTCTCCTGCCATTTACACTTGGGACTTAGTGTGTTGTCATCGGAACTTGCCATCAGTAAGTCGTGTGGTTGGCGTGATAATGCATCCGCTACGACGTTCAGTTTCCCACGTCTGTACTGAACGTCGAACGTGTACTGTTGAAGTTCTAGTGCCCAACGGGGGATTCGTCCGGAGGGGCTCGTAATGGAGTTTAACCATTTGAGAGAAAGATGGTCAGTGATTACCGTGAAGCGGTACCCTTCTAGGTATGGCCGCATTTTCCTGATTCCCCAGACTATCGCTAGGCACTCCTTCTCGGTGGGGGAATAGTTCTTCTCGGATTGGTTGAGATGTCGGCTGGCGTACGCTATTACGCGTTCGTTGCCGTCTAGCTCCTGCGTCAGCACTGCTCCTAGCCCATAGTCGCTGGCGTCTGTCTGGAGTGAAAACTTTTGTGAGAAGTCCGGACATGCGAGGATTGGGGCTTCAGTTAATCTGGTTTTTAACTTATCGAACGCTGTTTGTTGTTCCTCTGTCCACTTCCAGTGTTTTCCTTTCTTCAATAGGGCGGTCAGTGGTCGCGTGGTCTCCGAGAAGTCAGGGACGAAACGACGATACCAAGACGCAATCCCCAAGTATCGTCGTACCTATCGTACGTTGCGTGGTGGTTGCAGTTCCCTGATAGCTGCGACCTTTTCTGGATCGGTATGTATTCCTTCTCTTTTGACTACGTGTCCCAGGTATTTCAGTTCCGTCTTGCAGAACTCGCATTTTTCTGGGTTGATCTTTAGGTTCGCCGCTTGTAGTCGTCTGAACACCTTGCGTAGATTTGACAAATGTTCCTCGAAAGTCCTCCCGATGATGATGATGTCATCGAGGTATGCAAATGCGTGTGGCTCCATCTCTGGCCCGATAACCCGGTCGAGTGCCCGCTGAAAAGTGGCTGGTGCGGAATGCAACCCGAAGGGCATCACTCGCCACTGAAATAGGCCACGCCCTGGTACTGTGAAGGCAGTATATTTCTTGCTGTTTGCTTCCATGGGTATTTGCCAGTACCCGTTCCGTAAGTCCAGGCTGCTTATAAATTGAGCGCCTCGTAGTCGTTCCAGAATGTGCTGGATTCGGGGCAATGGGTATGCGTCGGGGGTTGACAGTGCATTGAGTTCACGATAGTCTACGCAAAGCCTCCATTTTCCCGTCTTCTTCTTGACGAGCACGATAGGTGCGCTGTGAGGGCTGTGCGAGGGTTCGATGCAGCCTTTTGCTAGCAGTTCGTCTATCTCCGAGTTGATTACTTCTTGCATTGCCGGGTTTCGGGGGAAATATCGTTGCTTGATCGGTCGCTCGTCATGCATCAGGATCTTATGTTCAGTGATGTTAGAAACCGCTGGTAGTTCATCGAATTTTTGAAATTCTTCTTGGAGGAAAACTGTGAGTCTCTCTTGTTCCGTTTGTAGTCCCGGTTGGACCCTTATACCCCGTAGAGTTTCACCTTGTTGTTTCCCCTCTTCGTGAAGTTGTAGTGTTTGGGCGCCACAACTCAATTCGGCCTTTACTTTTCGTAGAAAATCTAGTCCGAGGACGATATTGTCCACGGTTTCCGGGAGTACCAAAAAGTTGAGTCGGGTGCGTTCTCTTCCAATTCGTACGTCAAAGGTCAGGGCTTCTCGGATAACTCGGGGTGTGCCCTCAGCCATCCTGACCGTCATGTTCACGGGTACGCTATTCGACGCGTTCCTCCTATCTTCCGCACACTGCTCGCTGATGAAGCTCTTTGTCGCACCAGTGTCGATCGTGGCTTTGACAACCTCGTTCCCCAGGGTGATGGTGGCGTAGACCCGAGTTGCGTCGAAGTGTAGACAATTTATTGGGTTTGAGGTGTCGTCATCTGGGGCCCCGCCGCACCTCTGTTCCGACGGTCCCCGCGGTCGTTTCCCGCTTGTCTACGACAACACTCTGTCTTTCTTATGTTTCGGCGGCCGCATTCCCAGCAGAAGAAAATCTGTTGATTTTGGCAGTCTCGTCTCCGGTGCCCGTCCTGGCCGCACCGCATGCAGGCTGTCCTCACGTTTATGCGTCTCTCGCCGTCGCGTGCTACCATGCAGTTTCTCTCCATCGGCTTTGGTCGGTGGGTGGGCCTATTTGGTCCTGCAATTCCAGCTATACCCTCGAAGTCCTCCGCTAATTCGATAAGGTCGTTCAGTGAATTGAAATCTTTCCGCTTGATATAGTATTGATATTCCTGGCGACAGTTTCGAAATATCCTTTCTACCTGCTGTGCCGCCGTGTAGTCTGCGTGCCTCATCAAGTTTTGCATGGATATCACGAAATCTTTGAAGCTTTCGTTTCCTGTCTGGCGTCGTTGGCGGATTTCGTCGTCCAGATGTTCCCAATATCGGGTGGGCAGGAAGAATTTCAGAAAATCTCCCTTAAATGGCCTCCAGCTTTGCCATCTCTGATTGTTACTTCGGAACCACATCAATCCCCGGTCGCGAAGCAATTCGGGCATAGTTCTCGGGAGCAGATCTTTGTCTAGAGAATATGCGTTGGCCAGCTCCTCAAGTCTTTCAACAAATGACAATGGGTCTTTCCCTCCGTCGTAACGAACTGACCATTTTCTGACTTGGTCGATCACCACCGCGTATGATGTACCAGGTGGTACCGTTGTTCCTCTGTTCGATGCTCGGTCTGTGAACGCTGAAGTGTGAGTTGATGGCGGGATTGTTAACCCCGGTGTTTTGGCTTTCTCGCCTTCTATCGCGTCATATAGGTTTAATAGTGGCGTGGGCTTTGGTGATGGGCTACGTTGGTGTTTTGCTTCCAGTTCCGCCAGGCGAAGTTCGTCGTCCGAGGTCACATCTCGTCCCGTGATGAAGGTCGTGAAGCGCTTCCTCAACTCGTCTAATCCGCCGTTGACGTCCAGCCTAAATTCTGCCAAGTAACCTTGTAGGTTGTCCTTCGTGAGGTTATAGACCCAACTAGTTTTTACCATCTTGGTTACTTTCGTTTTCTTCGTTTATTACTTGTTTTCCAGAGTCCCTGCTCGGGCGCCAATTGTAACGAGGTTTTCCCAGCCGGGGTATCCTCAGTGTGACCAGGGTTCGTTGATTTAAAGGGTCGTTACAATAAAAGATTTATTTTGTTAGGAACTCTGAATTCGATGTTTTATTTTCCTTTCGTTTTAAAAACAGATGAAAATTGATCTTGGAAAATAATTAATTTGACTTAGGTCTTAGATGTGTCCTGTGTGTCCTGTGGTTTTGATGCCTTGGTCCAGCGGGATCGAAGTAAATCGTCTGCGTTTCGTCCAAGTGTTGACCAGCGAAAAGAGGATGCTACGCTCAATTCGTTGCCAAAGAATTGCTGCGTTCTCGTGAGTTGACCAGCGAAAAGAGGATGCTACGCTCAATTCGTTGCCAAAGAGTTGATACGTTTCCGTGAGTTGACCAGCGAAAAGAGGATGCTACGCTCAATTCGTTGCCAAAGAGTTGTTGCGTTTTCGTGAGTTGACCAGCGAAAAGAGGATGCTACACTCGATTCGTTGCCAAAGAGTTGCTGCGTTTTCGTGAGTTGACCAGCGAAAAGAGGATGCTACGCTCAATTCGTTGCCAAAGAGTTGCTGCGTTTCCGTGAGTTGACCAGCGAAAAGAGGATGCTACGCTCAATTCGTTGCCAAAGAGTTGGTACGTTTCCGTGAGTTGACCAGCGAAAAGAGGATGCTACGCTCAATTCGTTGCCAAAGAGTCTTTGTGTCTATGTAGTTTGATCAGTGAAAGAAGGATGCTACGCTTGATTCACTATCAGGAGTCGGTCAGATGTCCAAGTATTTTGATCAGTGAAAGAGGATGCTACGCTCTGTTCACTATCAAGAGTCGGTCAGATGACGAAGAGACTAAGAGTAAGAGGAGGCTGTATGCTGGGCTTGTGTCCCCTTTTATAGCCCGTGAAACGGTTTAAAACTTCAAACCGGGCTGTTTCGTTTCCATGATTTTCGTACGGTGAATTACCGTTGTTGCTATGCCAGTTGATTTTTCTCTAGCAGAGTTAATTTCCTCGGAACTGCAGTGCGTATGCGTTCTTTATTGTTGTTGTTCTCATCATTGTCGCTTGTATATGTACGCTGCAGAGTGTTGATGGAATTCCGTGTGTGTTTTGTTGTTGCCTTTTTGCCTTTCGACTTGTCCACAAAAAGAATGTTGACGAAATTCCCTGTATGATTTTGTTATTGTGTTTTCTCTTCTCAATTTGTTCATTGTCATCGTCACCGTTGCTTACAAAAAGTGTTGGCGAAATCCCTTTTGCAATTTGTTGTTGTAGGGGGTTCCGTTGGTCTAGGATGATTATTGTGTTGATGCATAGCATTATGGTATCGTTGTACATACATATTTTCTTTGGTCAACGCTTCTCGATCGTTGACCTCATCGTTTAGTACTGTGTTGGTATTTTGCATGCGTTTATTGTTTGTTGTCTGCCTACGCTTCTGTGCTCCTGACTGCACACAGAATTTTGCAAGAAGTATGCGCTGTTTCTTTCTTTCTCCCATGGCTCCCTTATGGTAGTTGTAGTGGAGGCGCGGCTACTCCGTACTCATAATGTGTGTTCTGTCGATTGCGATCAGTGTCCCAAAAATGGAGGTGTGGCCTACTGATCGCAATCATGCATTGGAGAAATGCAGTCGACCTGAGCAGAGATGCCGTCGGTGTTTTCAGTTTTTGAATATTGATAGAAATAATAATGTGTAGATATATATATTTATATAGAAATGTGTGGGGTGAATTTGTTGCCAAATTGACTCCTTACAAAAAAAAATGGATTCAGAATTGAATAAAATTTTGAAAATGATGGCTGAAAGGCAGGAAAAACTGACGATATGATTGCGTTGTTGATGACGCGGTTGACGCTACAGGGCAGCAGCAAACAGCAAAAAGGGAAAATGCGCAGATAGCATCAATGTATAAGAAGCTGTCGGAACGCATGGAGAAATTTGTGTATTGCGCTGAAGACAATTTGATGTTCGAATTGTGGTACCATCGATACGAAATTATTTTTACGTCTAACGCGGCTACAATGACAGCAGCACAAAAGGTGGATTTGCTGACAGAGAAACTCTCTACAGCAGATTACCAAAGGTTTGCCACTAACAAAAGACACTATTCCTTTCGATGATGCAGTGAGGGAGCTCAAGCGCATTTTTGGCCGAAAGGAATCACAACTTTCGTTGCGTTACAAGTGTTTGAAAATAGAAAAGGAAGCTAGTGAAGGGTTTTCAGAGTATGCGGCACGTTTAAACGTAATATGTGAAAAATTCGAAATGGCAAATTGTACAACTGACGATTTTAAAGTTTTGATGTTTGTGCAAGGACTCAACAAATCGTAAGATGCGCAGTCTCTGGAGAAGCTGCTTATTAAGTTGGACGGCCAAGAGATACAACACGATGAAGCTAGTGCAGGCGGTGATGTGAGACCCAAGCTAACATTAAGACATGTTGTCAATATTGCAACACGGTTAAACAGCCTCAAAGTCGAGAAATCGATGGTTTTGTGCCCAGATGTTTCTAATGGTGAAGTGTTAGCAATGCGCCGAAACTCATGGGGAAATAGCAGTATATCAAAAGGCGGAACTGAACGCTAAATATCCCAAATCAGAGCCACCAAAAGCAAGATTTCCATGTCGAAAGTGTGGAGCAATCCATTTCCACTGTGATTGCCCCTTCCGTGATAAACAATGTTTTGATTGCGAACTGCTGGGTCATAAGGCAGGTTACTGTCAGTCAGCGGCAGCGACACGACGCTTCCGTGGAAGACGAAACTTCAATCCACGCCGAAGCCTTGCTGTGGATGCGGTTGGCGTCTCGACCCGGAAATTTGTCGAGCCAACAATTGACAGCACGAAATTAATTCCGTATCTGACTGGACGTTTATCTCTGCAAAGAATTGGTAGTTGCTGGGATCGCCGGCATTAGTCGCGTGCGAAGGGCAAGCCATGAGCGTTTCAGGAGACCCAATTAAGATGCTTGGGAGATTAACGGCACGATTGAGATTGCATGACCGAGAAGACGTAGGTACGTGTTATGTAGCAAATTCCGATTTAAACGTGCTTGGAAGTGATTGGATGGAAGCTCTGGATCTATGGAGCATGCCCATTGCGAGCGCCTGCAACAAGGTTGGGGAAGTGATAGGCAGCACAAAAATTAGCGAGGAAATCAAGCAAAAATTTCCATCGCTTTTCATTAACTCGTTGGGTCTGTGCAACAAAATGAAGGCATCTTTAACACTAAAGCCGGGAACTAAATCAATCTTACGCAACAGGCGCCCGGTGCCCTTCGCAGCAGCGGAGGCGATTGAAAATGAGCTTAAGCGATTGCAATTGTTGGGAGTCCGGTCGATTACTCGGATTTCGCCGCACCATTAGTAGCTGTAAAAAGAAAGGACGGGCGCATACGCATTTGTGGCGATTATTCAACAGGTTTGAATGAAGCACTGGAGCCAAAAAAGCATCCGTTGCCTACGCCTGAAGAAATTTTTGCAAAGCTGAGTCAGTACCGAGTGTTCAGTAAAATTGACCTGTCCGACGCTTTTTTGCAGGTGGAAATGGATGACGAATCGAAGCGTTTCATGACGATCAACACGCATTGTGGACTATTTCGAGTAAACCGCCTGCAACCAGGTATGAAGACAGCTCCGGGCATTTTCCAGCAATTAATCGACACGATGATGAGCGGAGCTAACGGCACTTTTCCCTTCATTGACGATTTTATTGTTGGAGGTAGAGACGAGAAAGATCATCGAGACTATCTCTTCGAAGCATTGAAGCACATCCAAGAATACGGTTTTCGGCTAAAGCTCGATAAGTGTTTGTTTGGCCAGAACGAGTTAGAGTTTTTGGACCACATCGTTGACGCAAATGGCTTACGACCAAATCCCCAGAAAATCGAGATGCTAAAGCTAATTCCCGCACCAAGAGACGTCAAACAATTGCAATCATTCCTAGGGGCCGTTACATGGTACGGCAAATTCGTAAAAAAGCTAAAAGACCCCCGCGGGCCGTTGGACGAATTGTTGTGCAGCGATGTGCCTTTTGAGTGGCGAGCAGCGTACCAAGAGGCTTTCGAGAAGCTAAAGAGAGTCCTTGCATCGGATTTGGCGTTAATCCACTATGACCTGAAGAAGAAAATCATCGTAGCGGCGGACGCATCCAGCTATGGCATGGGGGCAGAACTGCCCGACAGTACTACGCGGCCTATCATGCACGCCGCGTCGGCATTTACGAAGACCGAGAAAAACTATCCGCAGATCCAGCGAGAGGCGAGAGATGTTCGCCTTAAAAAGGTTTCATCGATACTTCTATGGTCGCAAATTTGAGCTTCAGACCGATCACAAGCCATTGTTAGCAATTTTTGGATCGAAGAAGGGCATTCCGGTTTACACGGCTAGCCGGTTACAGCGTTACGCACTCAACATGCTCACTTACGAGTTCACCATCAAATACGTGGACACGCATAGTTTTGCGTATGCAGACTTCATTTCGAGATTGATTGCCGGTCACGAAAAACCAGGTGAAGAAGTTGTCATTGGAAGTTTGGAAAAATTAAGCTACGTTGACGGATGTTTCGCGATCGATACAGCAAAACAGCTACCAGTAACGTTTGAAGCCATGCAATATGAAACTAGCACATGTGAAACATTGACAAAAGTCTCCGACCTCATCAAAAACGGGTGGCCGCGATCACCGAAGCAGATAAGAGAACCAGAGGTTGCAAAATTCTTTCCTCGACGAGAAGGACTAACGACCATTCAAGGGTACGCATTTTATGGTGATTGCATTATCGTTCCGAGTCGCTACCGTAATCGTATCCTTGCCGAGATCCACCAAAGCCATCCAGGAGTGGCTCGCATGAAAATGTTGGCACGGAGCAAGGTGTACTGGCTATCAATTGACGAGGACGTCGAAAAACTGATGCTATTGACGCTAGAACACCAACCAAGTGCACGTTGCAGTCGTGGCCAGTGCCTAAGGGCCCGTGGTCGAGAGTGCACATTGATTTTGCTGGGCCCGTTAAAGATTTTTGGTACTTGGTGATCGCTGACGCATTTAGCAAGTGGCCAGAGGTTTTTTAACCGCACTTAACAACAACCGAAAAGACGATCGAACGTTTAGAGGATGTGTTTTCCCGCCAAGGTCTCTGCGACACCATGGTCTCAGACAGTGGTCCCCAATTTGTGTCAGAAATATTCGATTAGTTCTGCAGAGAAAACGGCATCGAACACATCAGAACGGCACCGTTTCATCCTCAATGAAATGGTCAGGCTGAAAATTTTGTTGGCTCGTTGAAGATCGGATTAAAAAAATTAGAAGGAGAAGGTAATGCCGATCAAATTTTGCGCAAATTCTTGATGTGCTATCGTTACACACCTTCGTTTGCTCTCGGCATGAAGTCACCCTTTCAAGTGATGATGGGACGACCGATGAAAATTAAGTTAGACTTGTGTAAAATTAGAACCAATCGTCCGATTGAGCGCAATACAAAAATGGAACAACAGTTCCACCGGCACCACGGCGGAAGGAGTTCGAAGCTGGTGATGAAGTGCTAATCAAAACGTTCTGTAACAACAAGAGGAAATGATCACCCGGAGCAGTTGTCAAGAGATGTGGATTGGTAAACTACTTTTTTTTTAACAGAAGCAGCGATGGGCAAGAGGGAAGTTAAAAGCCATGCAAACAAAATGAAAAAGCGATTTACCTTCCTCGATGACCACGACAACATTTTGCTGGAAGATTTTGGGTTATCAGCACCAACAAAACGAGTAATAGAGCCACAGGTCTTACCTGAACAGGAAGTATTATCCGAGGACGAGCTTTTCGAGGATGCCAGGGAAGATTCTGAAGCAGAAATGCCTCAACCACGTCGCACGACTCGAGCTGGGGCCGGAAGATTCCCACAGCTTTTTGAGGACTACGACATGACAAGATGTATTCGCCAATCATTGCGATAACGCCCTTATGAATACGCGTTTTTTATTTGTTTATTTATAATATTGTTTTTCATTTTTGTTTTTTTTAATAATTCAGTGTGATCTTTGTTTTGTGATGGGGGAGAAGTGTTGTGACGTGCAACACATATATTTATTTACATGTGACATGTACATAATAGGTGCATGTGTGTGGACTTGTGGCATGGCTGCTTGGTGGTCTGGCAGTCGAAGTGCACAACCTAAACAGAGCAGACGCAGACGGAATTTACCTTTTATTGAATAAATAAAACATTTAAGAAACGAGACAAGTGAATTGTATTTGCGACGAACACAACAATGAGTTTTGTATTATTGCATTTAGTTAATCTATATGCTGATAGAGCTGTGAGTAGTATTCCGGTACAACCAATAAGTCTGTATGAAATTAGCTGCTGGTTTTCTTTCCTGGATCGGAGTGACATGATTTCTTTAGTGTTGTTTAAGTGGAGTTCGTTGACTATTTCAAGAGATTGTGGTATTCTTTTTCTATAGATGATGGTTGTAGAATTGCAGGTAAGATTTGGTGAGAATATCTTGCTTCTTTGGAAATGAATAGTTGATTGCTGATAGTAATAATAAGGTTAGTATTATGGTATTTGAGGAGGAAAATTCTTGTTAAATTTTGCTCAGCTGATTCGTTTTGACGTGACAACGTCTCACTACAAGGTATAATGGGGTGCTTGTTCAAAAAGACAAATGTTAAGTGAGACACTTGCTGTTTTGCTTTGGCTCTTCCAGCTTGGCTTACAACAAAATCGCATAAGCATAAAGCCGAAAATAAATCCAAAAAGTTTTTAGGATTTATAACTAAAGCCATTTTTTAGTTATAGCGCTCACTGTAAGACGGTGTTTTGTTTAACACACATAACAATTAAAATGCATCGAACATTTAAAGCTAAAAGCTGTTGCTTTTGTAAAGCCAAGCTGGATTAGCCAAAGCAAAACAGCAACTGTTAAATGTCCGACTGTTGGGATCACTGTTAACTATAACACTTTTAAATTTCAGTACTTTGGGAACTAAGCCATTTCCCAAGAGATTCGCATGAAATTCGGAATGTGTGACTAAGATGCGACTATAAAATTTCTTCCTATGTTAATTCTGGAATATGATCATTATTGTCTGGAATTTCTGGAACAAAGCAATTTTTCAAGCGATTCGCATGAAACTTGGAATGTAGGACTAATATGTGACTATAAGATTTCTTTATACGGAACTTCTGAAATATGATCATTATTGTCTGGAATTTCAATTTTTCAAGCGATTCGAGATGTGACTAAAGATTTCTTCCTATGGAACTTCTGGAATATGATCATAATTGTCTGGAATTTCTGGAACAAAGCAATTTTTCAAGCGATTCGCACGAAATTCGGAGTGTATGACTAAGATGTGACTATAAGATTTCTTCCTATAGAAATTCTGGAATATGATTAATATGGTCTGGAATTTCTGGAGCAAATCAATTTCTCCAGATTCACATGAAATTCGGAATGTAGGACTAAGATGTGACTATAAGATTTTTTCCTATGGAACTTCTGGAATATGATCATTATTTTCTGGAATTTCTGGAACAAAGCAATTTTTTAAGCGATTCGCATGAAATTTGGAATGTAGGACTAAGATGTGACTATAAGATTTCTTCCTATGGAACTTCTGGAATATGATCATTATTGTCTGGAATTTCTGGAACAAAGCAATTTTTCAAGCGATTCGCATGAAATTTGGAATGTATGACTTAGATGTGACTATAAGATTTCTTCCTATGGAACTTCTGGAATATGATCATTATTGTCTGGAATTTCTGGAACAAAGCAATTTTTCAAGCGATTCGCATGAATTTTGGAATGTAGGACTAAGGTGTGACTATATGATTTCTTCCTATGGAACTTCTGGAATATGATCATTATTGTCTGGAATTTCTGGAACAAAGCAATTTTTCAAGCGATTCGCACGAAATTCGGAATGTGTGACTAAGATGTGACTATAAGATTTCTTCCTATGGAACTTCTGGAATAAGATCATTATTGTCTGGAATTTCTGGAACTAAGCAATTTCTCAAGCGATTCACATGAAATTCGGAATGTAGGACTAAGATGCGACTATAAAATTTCTTCCTATGGAACTTCTGGAATATGATTATTATTGTCTGTAATTTCTGGAACAAAGCAATTTTTCAAGCGATTCGCACGAAATTCGGAGTGTGTGACTAAGATGTGACTATAAGATTTCTTCCTATGGAAATTCTGGAATATGATCAATATGGTCTGGAATTTCTGGAGCAAATCAATTTCTCAAGATTCACATGAAATTCGGAATGTAGGGGTAAGATGTGACTATAAGATTTCTTCCTATGGAACTTCTGGAATAAGATCATTATTGTCTGGAATTTCTGGAACTAAGCAATTTCTCAAGCGATTCGCATGAAATTCGGAATGTAGGACTATGATGTGACTATAAAATTTCTTCCTATGGAACTTCTGGAATATGATCATTATTGTCTGGAATTTCTGGAACAAAGCAATTTCTCAAGATTCACATGAAATTCGGAATGTAGGGGTAAGATGTGACTATAAGATTTCTTCCTATGGAACTTCTGGAATAAGATCATTATTGTCTGGAATTTCTGGAACTAAGCAATTTCTCAAGCGATTCGCATGAAATTCGGAATGTAGGACTATGATGTGACTAAAAAATTTCTTCCTATGGAGATTCTGGAATATGATCATTATTGTCTGGAATTTCGGCAACAAAGCAATTTTGTAAGCGATTCGCATGAAATTCGGAATGTAGGACTAAGATGTGACTATAAGATTTCTTCCTATGGAACTTCTGGAATATGATCATTATTGTCTGGAATTTCTGGAACAAAGCAATTTTTCAAACGATATATATATAGTCACAACAATATAGGAATATGATCAATATGGTCTGGAATTTCTGGAGCTAATCAATTTCTCAAGATTCACATGAAATTCGGAATGTAGGACTAAGATGTGACTATAAGATTTCTTCCTATGGAACTTCAGAAATATGATCATTATTGTCTGGAATTTCTGGAACAAATCAATTTCTCAAGCGATTCGCATGAAATTCGGAATGTAGGACTAAGATGTGACTATAAGATTTCTTCCTATGGAACTTCTGGAATATGATCATTATTGTCTGAAATTTCTGGAACTAAGCAATTTCTCAAGCGATTCGCATGAAAATCGGAATGTAGGACTAAGATGTGACTATAAAATTTCTTCCTATGGAGATTCTGGAATATGGTCATTATTGTCTGGAATTTCGGGAACAAAGCAATTTTGTAAGCGATTCGCATGAAATACTAAGATGCGACTATAAGACTTCTTCCTATGGAAATTCTGGAATATGATCATTATGGTCTGGAATTTCGGGAACTAAGCAATTTCTCAAGCGACTCGTGCCTTTTAATTTAATCGTAATATTAGCCACAACGTCAAAGAAATTTCACTCTAACCGCGCGTAAAGATTACATGCACTCATTTTTCTAACAGCTCTTACTTATCCTTCTACTATCGACGCAACTGCATTACTGTGTTTGGGCAGTTATATGCAAATCCAATATGCACCAGCCTCACAATAAATTGGTATGAATATTTAGATCAGCTTATAAATTATTTATTCTGTTGTATTTGATGTGATTGATGATGATGTATGTGATTTCAATAACATACAATCAAGCTCACAGCTTGAGCAGAACGAAACAAACATATGCAGTAGTAGGCTGCGGTCAAGAATTCAGCCGCTGCACAGTTTACGCTGCATGTTGGTCAAAAATTCACTTCTCCAGCCAATGTAGTAAAGAAAAATCGACTGCACAGTTTACGCAGCCACTTTAAATTGATGCAAATAGCAAAATGTAAATGTCAAATTGTCGCCCTACAAGCAGATTGTAAGTCGGTTTTAAATGTAGCCGCAATTTCGTGCATACCGACTGCCTGCCAATTTTTTGTGCAGCACAAGATGCGTAGCTCCTTAATTCTTTACCGCAGCCGTAGTGATAGTATAGTCTCTGTTCATTATCTATCAGTGCTCTGCTCTGCTCGTTCTATCAACATTGCATAAAATGATACAGTGCTCTCGTGTTTGGTCGATTAACAGAAAAAAAATACTACTGTAAGTTACAAAAAAGAGGCAGATATCAATGACAACCTGCAAGCTTCCTTGCAACTATTTTCTTTCTTTTCGCTTATCTTATCCTTACTCATGTTAACAGTAACTAGAGTAAATAACTCTTCGATCAATTACATAAATGAGAGAACCATGCAAAAGAAATTTAATAATGAATAATTGGCCTGCATGTTTCTTCGATACTCGTACGAGATCATAAACATGTGCAGCAGTCTCTATCAATGCTCCATGTACCATTTACAAGTTGCAAGCGACGTTTCTATTATTGCTACCATTTCATTTTATTTTGGCTTGTTTTTCTTTAATCACTCCAACTTTACTAAGAGTTAATAACTCTTTCATAATATTACATAATAAAAAGAGAACCAGATAAAACGAAATTAATGGCGAATGCGTCTGTGCGTTTCAAATCGAAAAACATTTTGATGCATACTTCTATTTCCATGCCATACCACTCAAAACCTTCTCGATAGAAAGCCCAACTGTTCCGATCGTACACAGATACATGCTTAGATTTAGACCAAACGTATTTGTATCAGTAATCAATTAAAGAGCAAAATCCATATAAAATTTTTCTGTTTCCCACTACCACATCTTATGTTTCTCGCTCTTTGCGACTGCTGTACACTGTATTCACATCCCACAAACACACATGCGTTTGGCATGGGTTTACAGCATTAGTATGCATTGAGTTGGGCTTTCTATAGAGAAGGTTTTGATACCACTTCCCCAACAACTCAATCACCCTCTCTCTCTCTACGGCTAATATGTGTATGTGTAGTACTAGTAATTGTATTGAAACTCGAAAGTCCCCTTCGGTGCTCTGCTTACTCGTTCTCTTAGCCTTGCATTTGCAACTTGCAACCCATACGGTTGCACGAAAAAGGTTCGTGTTGGTTCTCTGCTTTCTTTCTTTCAGATTTTCTTTAATAATTTATAAATACAAAATTTCTCAGTGAAGGAAATAGAGCGAGAAACGTAAGTTTTTGTAGTGAGAAACAGGAAATTTTTATATGGATTTGCTCTCTTGTTCTCTTTTATGCATGTATTCTTGGGCATTCTGTAGAGATGGTTATGACTTGTGAGTAACAGTTTCTGTTAGTTTATTGTCTGCTTGTTCCCTTTCGGCTTTTTTAACATTCTGTTCGTCTTCTATCTTTATATAACAGACGGTTCGCCATTCACTTCTTATTAAATTAACTATGCTTATCATTGTACTTACTGTATACTAATACAAAATCAAACAATAATCTTTAATATACGGTTCATTTCTCGAATTGTTTATAGAATAATGACTCTGAAATATCCTTTCAGTACCATACAATTTTAATATATCCGTCCGTGCCTATGTCCAACAGACAACAAGATCTTTGTTTTCTTTTCTTTCGTCCCGGACAGACGTTGTCACGCTCAAAACCCACGGCCGTGTCTTCAACACAGCCTACCCTGCTCTTTTTTAATGCATCATTAAATTCATTCAAAAGTATGATCCTTGGTGAAATTTCATCTGTGGATAAGTGTTGGCTGAGGTTAAAGTAGCTTTAAGCACAGAAAAATTAAGAAGGCAGAAGTAAGTTACGAAGAACACATTTTAAGTTTTTTGAAATCGAGTTTTTTACAAAAAAAAAAACAACCGGTGGAGAATTAATAGTGCACACGTACTTGGCAGCAATAGGTTACAAATTTAACTAAATTAATTAGACAGTTAACAGCAAAAAATTTAAAGTAAAGTGAAGAAAACGCCAAGCTGGAATCAAAAAATCGTTTGGAAGATTTAACTTACAGCCAAGAAATAAACGAGCCGTAGCAAAGGCATGCGGGAATTTGTTCCAGAATATGTTACAGTTGTTGCAAGGTCATTCAGCAGGAACATCTTGAGGCTTGCTAATTTGTCTGCCACGTGAGCAAGCCGCCGCTTACTGTAAGGATGTCGAAAAATAGGAGGGATATCAGGCGTGGATTATTGGTATTGTCGAAAAGGGAGACAAAACAGCTCGGATTATTGACAAGCTCCGTGTCATTGAAGTTCCCGCTAAAGATTAAGTTTTTATATTTTTTTATAAAGGGTATGGAGGTACTTTTTCCAATAGAATTTTTTTACATGTCACGCGTGACTACTGTCAAACTAAATGCATAATTTTATTCAGTATTCATCATGAAAAGACTAACGCCTCAACAACGTTTACAAATCGTACAATTGTATTACGAAAATCAACGCTCTGTGAAAAGTGTTCATCGCGCGCTCAGGCCAACTACTGAACGCACTATTCGGCATACCATCGGCAAACTTGAGAATAATTTTACATTATTGGATGATACTCGACCGATTAGACCACGTACAGCCCGAAATGAAGAGAATATTGCGGCTAATTGAGAGTTCTACCGAAAACCCGGAAGAATCGATTCGGCGCCGTTCTCAACAGTTTGGCCTATCTTATGGCACTACTTGGGCGATTTTAAGCAGAGATCTTTGTTTGATAGCGTATAAAATACAGCTAGTCCAAGAATTGAAGCCGGCCGACCTTCCAAAGCGTCATACTTTCAGTCGTTGGGCTCTTGAAAAACTCGCCGAAGATCCGTATTTTGGGACCCGAATTTTCTTCAGCGATGAGGCCCATTTTTGGCTTAATGGCTTCGTCAATAAGCAAAATTGCCGTATTTGGGCTGAAGAGCAGCCTTTCACGAACTGCCATTACATCCATTGAAAACTACAGTTTGGTACGGCCTATCGGCTGGAGGAATCATCTGCCCATATTTCTTCAAAGACGATGTAACAATGAATGGCGAACGCAATCGCGCCATGATAAACGACTTTTTGATGCCAGAAATTGAAGCCCGTGATATCCACGACATTTGTTTTCATTAAGACTGCGCTAAATCCCATACAGCCCGTGACACAATGGATTTACTGCGTCCTCGTTTCGGTGAGCAATTGATCTCTCGTTTCGGACCTGTGGATTAGCCACCAAGATCGTGTGTTATCACACCTTTGGACTCTTTTTGGGGGGTATGTTAAGTCTAAATGGTTTGTGGATAAACCAGCTATGATTGAGGCATTGGAAGCCAACATTACTCAAGGTATTCGCGAGATACCGACCGAAGTCCTCGACGAGTCATTCAAAATTGCTGTTTACGGATGGCCGAATTACGGCGCAGTTGCGGCCAACATTTGAAAAGGATTATCTTCAAAGAATAAATGCCATGTATGGTTCTAAACAAAAATAATAAAGATTGCCCCATCAATTGGACTTTTGTTGTTTTATTTCACCCATTATAATAATTTGATATTCTGATTTTGACATACATATGTAATTGCTAGAAAAAATTAAATAAAAACATGGAAACTGACTATATTCTCTTAATTAACTTCACTTGACCGTGGGTCGTCGGTCGTCTGTCGTGGATTCTTGCGATCAATTTTTAACCCACTTCCCATGGCCCGATTTTATTGAAATTTTGCACACATGTGTATTTCCGGAGACAACACTTTGTATTAAATTTTGAGGCCCCTCGGGCTGCGGGGTCGGGGGGCTCCCAAACAAAAATTTTAAAAAAATTACCCGATTTTCTTCAAATTTTACACACATGTGTATACCCAATAAACAATACTTTTTCGAAATTTTGGTAGTGATCGGGTCCAGGGTTCGGCCGCAAGGCCCTTATACATTTTTTAAATATCTATACTGGCATCAGATATTCGTCGCCCTTTATGGACTGTGTGCGGTGTGTGCTGCGCAGTCGGCTGCGCTGCATGGTTTTGGTGGTGGAGAGAGAGAGAGAGAAATCTTAGCTCACGCACAAATGAACCCAGCAAATGAAACGAGACATACATGTTTTATGCTTACTTCAACTTACATTTTTATTTACTGAATTGTATTTTTATTGATGTCGTTTTTTTTGTTGTCGATATCAACTTACAGATAGAACAACAAGTTTTCGCAATATTCTGTCATTTCGCGTTTTCATAAATTAGTTCAGAGCAGTCAAAGAGTTCTCAAGATAAATGTTCGTGTTTCTTATTCGCTCAGAGTATGAGCGTGCTCTAAGTGCTCAGAATAAAATGATCTAAGCTTTTTAAATTTTAACATCTGATGTCAAATGTCTGTTTCGATGATTTTCTCCTACAATAAAAAAAAAATGGCCCAGGATCGAGGGGCTCCCATATCAATTTCTGCGATTAGAGAATTTAGATGAAAAATTTTAATTTTTATGGGTTGTTTTTTTTTAAAATTAATTTAACAATCCAATTCTCAAGGATAATGAGCGGGCTGTGCGTTCACTTACATCTTTAAGAAAATTAAACTTTTCTGAAATTGTGTCCTAAGATTTATACGAGCATTTTGTTTGTCTAAACTAAAATCTATACAATGTTCTATTGTGAGAGCTCTGCATCCCTTTTTCGAGTGAAAAAAATGCGCTCAACGCCTCAATTTTGTTTGAGTAGTACAACGCAAATAAAAATTGGATAAAAAATAAATTAAAATAAAGAGCTGGCAGCAGTGGCCCAAAATGCCAGTTTCGCTCCTAACCACGTTAAATGAAGAATGCGTATATTTTATCCTTGATTGACGGCATCTCCATTCTTTTTGTCTATTAAATAATAATATTTGCTTTTTGTGTTTGGAAACCCATAACCAAGGCATATGAACCAATTGTTCCTTTTTATTTTTTTTTATTCCGTAGTCGGGTTACAGTCTTCAACAATCTGTGTTATGACATACGTTTTGTTTTAATCTAGTGGTTGTAATCTTACTCATTTCAAATTCTTAATCCTCAACATTAATTCTAGAATTATCAAAAAGTATTCGATGGATCGTAAATCGTTAAAAGAAACATGGATATCACAGTAGATATACGAAATTTTTTACTTTATTTGTTTTAGTTTGTCTTTTTTTTTTTTTGAACATATGGCAATAGTGACATTTTTATAATTTTTTCTGAAATGTAAAAGAAAACTAACGGTTCGCGCAGTCACCGATCAATAAGTGCACAAGCGTTCTCGAAGAAAAGCAGAGAACGCTGTAGAAATGGGACATGAACGTACCGTAAAATTTAAACATTCTTACCCGTTCTAGCGGTAGTTGATAATCCATTGTGAGACTTCCACTTCTCAAATTCGGTTAAAAGAAGCGGTAAGTTTTGTTTTTGTGTGTTTGTTTTTTGTAGTTATGTGTGATTTAAGAGTGGTTCTCAGCAACATACGTGGGCTGAGAACGATTTTTTTTGCTGTGTTTACATATGTACATGTCCACAATTTCAATGTACACAATTCTGGGGGCTTCGCCATTCTAGCCAGACAACACCCGAAGGAAGGTGTGTGAGATATTCGCTGAGTTTAATCACCTTACTCAGCTTGTAAATGAGCCTACAAGAATACCTGAAATTGCAAATCATTCCGCAAACATCCTTGACATGTTCCTTACCTCTCGTCCTAATAAATACTCCGTCAAGGTATTATCGCCTCTAGGCTCCCCTGACCATCTGTTAATTTCTCGTAATAAACCATTTAGAGAAAAAACTAAAAAAAACCGTATATACGAGAAAGCCAATTGGGACGGCGTTAACAACTTCTTTGGGAGTATTAACTGGTCGCTATTATTTCCCGATAGCAACATGGATGCCGCCGCCGATGCAATCACAAACATCATCCTTATTGGTTCGCACACACAATTTTTTTTTGTCTCTCCTTCTCCCTCTTGATCATCGGTGCTATGCATTGCCGAATTGCAACACTCTGCCTAGTGAGAGCATGAGGTATGACAAAGGAATAATGCCTGAAACACAAACACGGTTCAGCTTCGGCTTCGCCTGACGTTTACGAGTTCAGCCATACGATTTCAATGCATCCTATCACAATGTCGCTTCGGCTTCAACGTTTCGTTTGACAATCGTAAAGAAAAACGTAATGCTTCGTAACGAAGCTACAAACGGAAGCTCTAGTTCAAAAGTGCTGAACATTTGCTTTGCCTGACAGCTCAACAGCTGTGAAAAAACCACAATAAACAAAATTATTTTGCGCGGGAAAATTAGTTATATGAGAAATGTCATTCAAAGCAAATACAAAGCAAATTCAAAGCGGTTGCTCGTAACGCAACGAAGCCGAAGCTGAAGCGTGTTTGTGTTTCAGGCATAAAGCAAAGAACAAGAGAAAATAGAGAGAGATCGACTGATCACACTCGATGTTAGCGTACGTCTTGCGAATTCAAGCAGACAACACACACACATCCATCCGAAGAAATCCGAAAAGGAGTTAATGGGGAGAACATTGGTCGTTAATTTACAGTGAGGACAGTCGCAGTTCAATATTCACCGACGTCGGTCGTATAGGGTAAATAGTGCGCGACTATTTTTAAAATGACAGTCTTCACATTTTTGTTATTGATTGTTAACTGCCAAAATCTTTTCCTTTATACTTGTGTTATCATTATATTCCAATTCGTTCCTGAAAATTTAAAAAAATTTCAATTAAAATTTACATAAAAGTTCGCTGATACAAAAATATAAAAACGGTAATAGTGCGCGATCATTTTTAAAGTGGCAATGTTAAATTTACATTTTTTTTGCCAAGTCAACATTTATTGATTGTTAACTGCAAAAATCTTTTCCTTTATACTTACTTAAAAAATTACAATTAAAATTTACATAAAAGTTCTGTCGATACACGGTAAAAGAAAACACGTGTAGAAATTTGAAGCATGTTCCAGAACAAATTTTCTAACTCTCGCATTTTATATTCACCGGCGTCGATCGTATCAGACAATAGTGCGCGACCATTTCCAAAATGGCAATCTTAAATTGAGATTTTTTTTGCCAAAACGAAAATTCAAGCATTGTTAAATACAAATTTGTTTTATTCTTACCCTGGTGCGCAATTATAGTAATAAACCAATTCGGTCATGAAAATTTAAAAATTTAACTAAAATTTATATAAAAGAAAACACGTGTAGAACTTTCAAGAATGTTCCAAAACCATTTTTCTTCGAGTAGCAGCTCTAGATTCACTGGCATCGGTCATCTCGGTCGCGCGACTATTTCAAAAATGACGTTACTTTTATTGTCATTTTGTTTTCCCAAAACCAAGATTATTTATTTGTTAAATTTGTTTTATACTCATCGTGGTGAATACATAAATCAGTGATGCGCAATTATCGTCGTATTCCAATTCGATCCTAAAAACGTAAAGGCGTTTCAACGGTATGCTCGGCAACGGTATTTTTAACCTAAGCATAATATGGTATCGGCCAGCATATGGTATGGGGTAACCATTTTTAGATAACGTTGCATATAAACGCAATATAAACTAATCGCGATTCCGCTAGAATTGAGCCACGTCCTTAAGAATAGCATAGCTGTGTAGACCTAATTATCACCTTTCATTTGATACCAATATTTTGCCCCACCCACTTTTAAGCACGCACCTTTTTACACTTTTATAGAAAAGTCTGTTTTTCGCTCCTACTCCGTCGAGGGAGGGTCTATTGGCCCCATTTTTTAAAGGGAAGGTATTTTTATTACCTTTCGTATGATACCAATTAACCCCCACACCTCCTTATGCATTTTTCTAAAAAAAAAACACTGAAAACTTTGGATGCTCCTCCTACCGAAAGAGGGCGTCTCCTCCAAACAAGATGGCGATTTTCGCAATCTGCTCAGTTAGTGCTTTTCGGTGAGGGGTGTCAAGAAGGCCAAATCGAATGCCGGACGTACCGTTGTTTAGCCAACTTAAATACCAATGAAACTGACATAAAGTTCCACGACATATCATCACCTCTCAAATTTACGCCTCAGTGTAATATTCATCAAATACGATGCCGGATGGACATAATTTGTTAAATTGTTATAATTTAGAGGGTATACCAGAATTCGTGGCACAAACGAAGCAGGGTGATAGCGGAGGTCATTTCCAACCAAAATAGCCAAATGCAGTTGTATCGAATTGTTGATGGTTAAAAATGTATTCCATTTTTAGTATTTTTGGGTAAAATCGCATACGCCGCCACTAAAAAAAGAATTTAAAAAAAAACCAACAGTTCTTTTGTTTATGTTTATTTTTTAATACGATCTGGAAGAGTGTGCCTTTCCAATAAAGTCATTTTTATAAACTTTATTATCTTCTGTCAAATTAACACAATAGATTTGTGATGTCTTTTTGTTTCCAAATATTTTTTGATTGATTTTTAAGTAGCTCTGGCGGAAAAACAATGTACTACAGAAAACTGACCGACTATCAGAAAAACTTGCGACATTAATGCAGATTCTTAAATGGTATCACGCATAGGAATATTCAAAACAGAATGGTTTTTATCAATTGTTTTGTGGTGTACGTAGAGTTTTAAAACAGAGATACGTTCTTTTGACCTTACATAACTTTACACCCTCTAACCCTTGGACGCTTCTAACGGGTGTTTTTTTAGGAGGTTTGTTTTTCCGATAGATGTCGTTTTATTTTATGACAGTTGTTTTGACAGCTCAAAGTGGCATTTCTACTCAGTATTGTTTGGCAAATCATTATGAAAAAAAAAAAAAAAAAAAAAAAAAAAAAAAAAATGACATTTGTGAAAAATAGTCGTGGTAGCCATATGCCAGAAATTGTGTTTAAATGTTAAATGCCAAAAAAGAAAAACGTAATGCTTCGTAACGAAGCTACAAACGGAAGCTCTAGTTCAAAAGTGCTGAACATTTGCTTTGCCTGACAGCTCAACAGCTGTGAAAAAACCACAATAAACAAAATTATTTTGCGCGGGAAAATTAGTTATATGAGAAATGTCATTCAAAGCAAATACAAAGCAAATTCAAAGCGGTTGCTCGTAACGCAACGAAGCCGAAGCTGAAGCGTGTTTGTGTTTCAGGCATAAAGCAAAGAACAAGAGAAAATAGAGAGAGATCGACTGATCACACTCGATGTTAGCGTACGTCTTGCGAATTCAAGCAGACAACACACACACATCCATCCGAAGAAATCCGAAAAGGAGTTAATGGGGAGAACATTGGTCGTTAATTTACAGTGAGGACAGTCGCAGTTCAATATTCACCGACGTCGGTCGTATAGGGTAAATAGTGCGCGACTATTTTTAAAATGACAGTCTTCACATTTTTGTTATTGATTGTTAACTGCCAAAATCTTTTCCTTTATACTTGTGTTATCATTATATTCCAATTCGTTCCTGAAAATTTAAAAAAATTTCAATTAAAATTTACATAAAAGTTCGCTGATACAAAAATATAAAAACGGTAATAGTGCGCGATCATTTTTAAAGTGGCAATGTTAAATTTACATTTTTTTTGCCAAGTCAACATTTATTGATTGTTAACTGCAAAAATCTTTTCCTTTATACTTACTTAAAAAATTACAATTAAAATTTACATAAAAGTTCTGTCGATACACGGTAAAAGAAAACACGTGTAGAAATTTGAAGCATGTTCCAGAACAAATTTTCTAACTCTCGCATTTTATATTCACCGGCGTCGATCGTATCAGACAATAGTGCGCGACCATTTCCAAAATGGCAATCTTAAATTGAGATTTTTTTTGCCAAAACGAAAATTCAAGCATTGTTAAATACAAATTTGTTTTATTCTTACCCTGGTGCGCAATTATAGTAATAAACCAATTCGGTCATGAAAATTTAAAAATTTAACTAAAATTTATATAAAAGAAAACACGTGTAGAACTTTCAAGAATGTTCCAAAACCATTTTTCTTCGAGTAGCAGCTCTAGATTCACTGGCATCGGTCATCTCGGTCGCGCGACTATTTCAAAAATGACGTTACTTTTATTGTCATTTTGTTTTCCCAAAACCAAGATTATTTATTTGTTAAATTTGTTTTATACTCATCGTGGTGAATACATAAATCAGTGATGCGCAATTATCGTCGTATTCCAATTCGATCCTAAAAACGTAAAGGCGTTTCAACGGTATGCTCGGCAACGGTATTTTTAACCTAAGCATAATATGGTATCGGCCAGCATATGGTATGGGGTAACCATTTTTAGATAACGTTGCATATAAACGCAATATAAACTAATCGCGATTCCGCTAGAATTGAGCCACGTCCTTAAGAATAGCATAGCTGTGTAGACCTAATTATCACCTTTCATTTGATACCAATATTTTGCCCCACCCACTTTTAAGCACGCACCTTTTTACACTTTTATAGAAAAGTCTGTTTTTCGCTCCTACTCCGTCGAGGGGGGGTCTATTGGCCCCATTTTTTAAAGGGAAGGTATTTTTATTACCTTTCGTATGATACCAATTAACCCCCACACCTCCTTATGCATTTTTCTAAAAAAAAAACACTGAAAACTTTGGATGCTCCTCCTACCGAAAGAGGGCGTCTCCTCCAAACAAGATGGCGATTTTCGCAATCTGCTCAGTTAGTGCTTTTCGGTGAGGGGTGTCAAGAAGGCCAAATCGAATGCCGGACGTACCGTTGTTTAGCCAACTTAAATACCAATGAAACTGACATAAAGTTCCACGACATATCATCACCTCTCAAATTTACGCCTCAGTGTAATATTCATCAAATACGATGCCGGATGGACATAATTTGTTAAATTGTTATAATTTAGAGGGTATACCAGAATTCGTGGCACAAACGAAGCAGGGTGATAGCGGAGGTCATTTCCAACCAAAATAGCCAAATGCAGTTGTATCGAATTGTTGATGGTTAAAAATGTATTCCATTTTTAGTATTTTTGGGTAAAATCGCATACGCCGCCACTAAAAAAAGAATTTAAAAAAAAACCAACAGTTCTTTTGTTTATGTTTATTTTTTAATACGATCTGGAAGAGTGTGCCTTTCCAATAAAGTCATTTTTATAAACTTTATTATCTTCTGTCAAATTAACACAATAGATTTGTGATGTCTTTTTGTTTCCAAATATTTTTTGATTGATTTTTAAGTAGCTCTGGCGGAAAAACAATGTACTACAGAAAACTGACCGACTATCAGAAAAACTTGCGACATTAATGCAGATTCTTAAATGGTATCACGCATAGGAATATTCAAAACAGAATGGTTTTTATCAATTGTTTTGTGGTGTACGTAGAGTTTTAAAACAGAGATACGTTCTTTTGACCTTACATAACTTTACACCCTCTAACCCTTGGACGCTTCTAACGGGTGTTTTTTTAGGAGGTTTGTTTTTCCGATAGATGTCGTTTTATTTTATGACAGTTGTTTTGACAGCTCAAAGTGGCATTTCTACTCAGTATTGTTTGGCAAATCATTATGAAAAAAAAAAAAAAAAAAAAAAAAAAAAAAAATTACATTTGTGAAAAATAGTCGTGGTAGCCATATGCCAGAAATTGTGTTTAAATGTTAAATGCCAAAAAAGAAAAACGTAATGCTTCGTAACGAAGCTACAAACGGAAGCTCTAGTTCAAAAGTGCTGAACATTTGCTTTGCCTGACAGCTCAACAGCTGTGAAAAAACCACAATAAACAAAATTATTTTGCGCGGGAAAATTAGTTATATGAGAAATGTCATTCAAAGCAAATACAAAGCAAATTCAAAGCGGTTGCTCGTAACGCAACGAAGCCGAAGCTGAAGCGTGTTTGTGTTTCAGGCATAAAGCAAAGAACAAGAGAAAATAGAGAGAGATCGACTGATCACACTCGATGTTAGCGTACGTCTTGCGAATTCAAGCAGACAACACACACACATCCATCCGAAGAAATCCGAAAAGGAGTTAATGGGGAGAACATTGGTCGTTAATTTACAGTGAGGACAGTCGCAGTTCAATATTCACCGACGTCGGTCGTATAGGGTAAATAGTGCGCGACTATTTTTAAAATGACAGTCTTCACATTTTTGTTATTGATTGTTAACTGCCAAAATCTTTTCCTTTATACTTGTGTTATCATTATATTCCAATTCGTTCCTGAAAATTTAAAAAAATTTCAATTAAAATTTACATAAAAGTTCGCTGATACAAAAATATAAAGACGGTAATAGTGCGCGATCATTTTTAAAGTGGCAATGTTAAATTTACATTTTTTTTGCCAAGTCAACATTTATTGATTGTTAACTGCAAAAATCTTTTCCTTTATACTTACTTAAAAAATTACAATTAAAATTTACATAAAAGTTCTGTCGATACACGGTAAAAGAAAACACGTGTAGAAATTTGAAGCATGTTCCAGAACAAATTTTCTAACTCTCGCATTTTATATTCACCGGCGTCGATCGTATCAGACAATAGTGCGCGACCATTTCCAAAATGGCAATCTTAAATTGAGATTTTTTTTGCCAAAACGAAAATTCAAGCATTGTTAAATACAAATTTGTTTTATTCTTACCCTGGTGCGCAATTATAGTAATAAACCAATTCGGTCATGAAAATTTAAAAATTTAACTAAAATTTATATAAAAGAAAACACGTGTAGAACTTTCAAGAATGTTCCAAAACCATTTTTCTTCGAGTAGCAGCTCTAGATTCACTGGCATCGGTCATCTCGGTCGCGCGACTATTTCAAAAATGACGTTACTTTTATTGTCATTTTGTTTTCCCAAAACCAAGATTATTTATTTGTTAAATTTGTTTTATACTCATCGTGGTGAATACATAAATCAGTGATGCGCAATTATCGTCGTATTCCAATTCGATCCTAAAAACGTAAAGGCGTTTCAACGGTATGCTCGGCAACGGTATTTTTAACCTAAGCATAATATGGTATCGGCCAGCATATGGTATGGGGTAACCATTTTTAGATAACGTTGCATATAAACGCAATATAAACTAATCGCGATTCCGCTAGAATTGAGCCACGTCCTTAAGAATAGCATAGCTGTGTAGACCTAATTATCACCTTTCATTTGATACCAATATTTTGCCCCACCCACTTTTAAGCACGCACCTTTTTACACTTTTATAGAAAAGTCTGTTTTTCGCTCCTACTCCGTCGAGGGGGGGTCTATTGGCCCCATTTTTTAAAGGGAAGGTATTTTTATTACCTTTCGTATGATACCAATTAACCCCCACACCTCCTTATGCATTTTTCTAAAAAAAAAAACACTGAAAACTTTGGATGCTCCTCCTACCCAAAGAGGGCGTCTCCTCCAAACAAGATGGCGATTTTCGCAATCTGCTCAGTTAGTGCTTTTCGGTGAGGGGTGTCAAGAAGGCCAAATCGAATGCCGGACGTACCGTTGTTTAGCCAACTTAAATACCAATGAAACTGACATAAAGTTCCACGACATATCATCACCTCTCAAATTTACGCCTCAGTGTAATATTCATCAAATACGATGCCGGATGGACATAATTTGTTAAATTGTTATAATTTAGAGGGTATACCAGAATTCGTGGCACAAACGAAGCAGGGTGATAGCGGAGGTCATTTCCAACCAAAATAGCCAAATGCAGTTGTATCGAATTGTTGATGGTTAAAAATGTATTCCATTTTTAGTATTTTTGGGTAAAATCGCATACGCCGCCACTAAAAAAAGAATTTAAAAAAAAACCAACAGTTCTTTTGTTTATGTTTATTTTTTAATACGATCTGGAAGAGTGTGCCGTTAGATATAACTTGTTTTTTTAAGAGGTTGCCGATTTTTTTTTTGAATAAAACACATATAAAATTATGAAATGACCAAAATTTTTTTTTATTTGGTAGATAATTTTTTGGCATTTAACATTTAAACACAATTTCTGGCTTATGGCTACCACGACTATTTTTCACAAATGTCATTTTTTTTTTTTTTTTTTTTTTTCATAATGATTTGCCAAACAATACTGAGTAGAAATGCCACTTTGAGCTGTCAAAACAACTGTCATAAAATAAAACGACATCTATCGGAAAAACAAACCTCCCAAAAAAACACCCTTTAGCTACAATATCACTGTTGGTTTATTTTGATAGAAAATTAAATCTTTAAGGTCAAAAAAATGTATTTTTTTTTAATTCTTAAAACCACCTTAATAAACGTCGTCAATGTCAACAAAAAAAAAATTTTTAATTTTATTTTCAACGCAATTGTTTCGAAAAATGCTATTGGATAATTTTTTTTTTGAAAAATGCAGTATTAAGCCCATTGAATTTTTTACAACTTCACCCAATGATATTTCTGCAATAGGTCGACAGGAACAGGATTAAAATTGAAAGTTTGTGAAATGAATGAAAACGTAATTTTGATCTTACATGCTTCACACCCTATAACACTTGAACACTTCCAGCTACAAGGACTGTTAGTCTTTTTTGAAGGAAAATTAAATTTTTAAGATTAAACAATGTACATTTTTTAAATTATTTAAACCAATTAAACCATAAAATTTCGTTTGGATATTTTGGTTGGAAATGACCTCCGCTATCAACCTGCTTCGTTTATGCCACGAATTCTCGTACACCCTGTATATATAACGGGTGTTTTTTTGGGAGGTTTGTTTTTCCGATAGATGTCGTTTTATTTTATGACAGTTGTTTTGACAGCTCAAAGTGGCATTTCTACTCAGTATTGTTTGGCAAATCATTATGAAAAAAAAAAAAAAAAAAAAAAATGACATTTGTGAAAAATAGTCGTGGTAGCCATATGCCAGAAATTGTGTTTAAATGTTAAATGCCAAAAAATTATCTACCAAATAAAAAAAAATTTTGGTCATTTCATAATTTTATGTGTTTTATTCAAAAAAAAATCGGCAACCTCTTAAAAAAACACGTTATATCTAACGGGCAATAGGGCTAACAGCTCAAAGTGGCATTTCTACTCAGTATTGTTTGGCAAATCATTATGAAAAAAAAACAAAAAAAAAAAAAAAAAAAAAAAAATGACACCCGTTAGATATAACGTGTTTTTTTAAGAGGTTGCCGATTTTTTTTTTGAATAAAACACATATAAAATTATAAAATGACCAACATTTTTTTTTATTTGGTAGATAATTTTTTGGCATTTAACATTTAAACACAATTTCTGGCATATGGCTACCACGACTATTTTTCACAAATGTCATTTTTTTTTTTTTTTTTTTTTTTTTTTTTCATAATGATTTGCCAAACAATACTGAGTAGAAATGCCACTTTGAGCTGTCAAAACAACTGTCATAAAATAAAACGACATCTATCGGAAAAACAAACCTCCCAAAAAAACACCCTTTATATATATACAAATGAATAATTATTTGCATAACCATATTTCCAAAGGAAATTTTTTTTTAGGTTGAATCGCCATTAAAGTATCCAATTCATAATCGTTCTCGATCCCCATCCATTCCTTCGCTGGGATGAATTTTATTCATTTAAGAACAATTATCCTGAGAATTTTGTTTTGTCCTCGTTTGTTTGGAGATTTTTTTGTTGTTTTCCTTTTGTACAACTTATTATAATAATAAATATTCACGATTAACTCCAGATCTAAAATTAAAAGACCCAGAATAAATCTGACCATGTTGTTATAAGAATATACAAATAAAGTATAAGCTGCTCTGAAAAAAGAAAGGAATATTAATAAAATGATCGCGTATAAGGCCTATTTAGGTCACCTACTCAAGAATCACACATGATTAACCAAATTATATAATTGTACTTTATTTTAGCTTTAAGTGGATGGGAATGTAAATTTGACTTATTAAAAAATTATCGATCATTTGCTTGTTAATAAGAACAAAACATAAGTTCTCAATGAAGAAGGTTGGGTGGCATTTCTCTCTCCTCGGTCGTATCTCTGGTGACGGTGGGTCCCTGGCCTGGGCTGCCGTAATGGGTTTTTTTCTTCCCTCCTTCTTTAAGATCTGGTAACCTTCCTCTCTCTCGCGAAGTGACCTCCAAAGTCACTTGTTCCTCAGCCTCGGTGTTCCCTAACATGAGTAATTTCCGTTTTGACTGGGCAATGTTTGTTTATCATATTTTTCTTTCTTCTTCCCTTTTCGTTCGTTTCCTCCTCTCATAAAGTGCACGCATAACATTTTTTTAAAGTAATGGTAAAACAGTTGGAGTGGCCGGCAAATAACCCCCCCCCCCCCCAAAACCCGACGAGCTAGTTAAAGCACCGCTGGGCGTGCACATCGCTGTTAGCCATCCTGAATGCAGCACATGCGCTTGAATTGTCGCGATCCACCCGTGCTTTTCTATTGCAAATGGTGTAGCTACGAATAGTAGCAAAAAAGATAGCAACGACTATTAAAAGCATTACATACAGTATACCATATTAACCCAATTTCCATCGATTTGCTGAAAATAAAGGTCGAAATTAATTATAACTCAAACTCGCAACACCTCATATAAACGTATTTATTTTTTATTTTTTTATGGGACTGATAGTCATGTCCAGGCATGATTTTACGGACTATAAATTTTCCTTTTAAAAGTCGCACCTTAAAAAGAAAAATATGTACGCAGATATAAAAAAATATATTGTGTCTTGCGAGTTGTGCCAAAAGAATACGGTGTATGTACGCAATAAAATCACAATGGTTATCACTGCAAAAGCAAAAATTCCTTTCGAAAGGATGGCTAAACATGAAGTGGGCTAATAGATGGACGGATAGACGACGTCGCGACAATACTTTGAACAAAAATACAGTTCAGTTTCAAGAAATTTGAGAAGGTAATTCCCTAAAACTTTAATTACATTAGAATTGTCATTTTTGGGATGGGACACGAGCCCTCTTCTAAGCCAATGAAAACATCGAGGAAGTCTGCGTGATATTAATAATGAGAAGAATATGACGTGAGTAAAACGGGAAGATCAGTTTAATGAATTTGATGGGCACCTTATAAGGTCCAATATCATTGGACAGTATATTGAATGAGTATTGTAATAGGGTGACCTGACTTGACTAGCATATTAAAGAATTCGCCAAACAAATGTTAAGAAGAGATTTCGTAACATATGGGTTTCAGAAGTGCGCAGAGTTGGCTTTGTTGATTGTTATCAATATGGGAACGATAATTAAGTTCCCTGTTGCAAACAAAACTCAGGTCACGCATTAAGGTTACTGAAGGGACACACTCGTGATTTATAAAATATGTTGTTATGTCAATTTCAAAACGATTATTTTTGTTGAAAATCTGACCGTCTTGAACAGTATACATTTTACTTTTTAGGTGCTGCTTTCTTCCCTGCTGTACCGGGTTTTTTTGGTTTACCTGCAGGATTTTTTTATATATTATATAAAGGTTATTATATAAAGCTGTTAAGGCTAAAACCAAACCGAAACCAAAAGGTGCTGCTTCGAGTGTTAAAGTCAAGGCTGTTGCTAAACCAAAAGCTGTTACCGCTCCTGCAGTTAAACCAAAAAAAGCCGCTACAGCAGCGAAGAAAGCAGCACCTAAAAAGTAAATTGTGCATTTTTTGGTTTTCAAGGCGGTCATAAAATAATCGTTTTGAAGTTAAAATAACAATCCTTACAAAACTAGGTGATACCTATGAACTAATCCAGAAAATTATTTAGGCGCCAATTTGAAGACCAGTTCACGTCATCTTGCAGTTGGCAATAGTTAGGCAGGGTTTATAGGTTAGAGCAGCGTTTCCCAATCTTTTTTTGGGCGTGGAGCACTTTTAAGAAAAAAAATTTACAGCGGAGCACTTTTTTTTAATTAGTTGATACCAAAATAAAATTTATTTTTCCTTAAAGCAAAAAAAAGCAACAACAATGTTGAAAATGAAAATAAAAATGTAATTCATATGTACATAAATATAATATTTTAGGTGGCTTATTAGAGAAGCCAGCGGGTTTGGAAACCTTCCACAAAACTCAGCAGGTGATTGTGAAACTCACTTAAAATAAAATAAAATAGAATATAAGAATCTATCTCCTCTTTAAACTCTTTGATCATTGAGAACCTGTCTAGATTTCGATTTTCAATTGATTTTTCTCAAAAATCAATTTTTTTAACGCCTTTACTTTGTCGCTGGTATCAAAAAAGAGCAGGGTAGGCTGTGTCGAGGACACGGCCGTGGGTTTTGAGCGTGACAACGTCTGTCCGGGACGAAAGAAAAGAAAACAAAGATCTTGTTGTCTGTTGGACATAAACACGGACGGATATATTAAAAATATATTTTTTCTATACTAAAAACAAGTCCTACGACTTGCACCGCAGCTCATCACATACATCATCATCACATCACATTATATATAAATTATTTATAAGCTAATTTTAATGTTCATAACCACTAACTTTGAAGTCGCTGCATATTGCATATTACTGCCCAAACACAATAATGGAGCTTTTGGTTTCAACTCATAAAAAAATTTGAGTAGTTTTAAATTAAATTAGAAGAGAAAAGTAGTGAGTAGAGTGCTGCCCATGCTTCGAAATGGTATGGTAAGAATGTCACTTTGAAACACGCAGGCCAATTATTTCTCATTGAATTTCTTTTGCATTGTTCTCTTATTTCTGTAAATGATCGAATAGTTATTTTGAACCGATGCTTAATGCCATGTATGATATTTGATGGTTGACTCATTGGTCGATGGTAGATTCATTGTTCAGTGGCAGACATCCAACTTACGATCGAACATCTCTTCTTTGACTGAGAGACTGGCATTTTTATAATGTTAAATTTAGCTTCATTTGTATATAAAAAAAAACCGTGTTTAAAATGATTTTTTGTAGAAGATTATTACTTAAATATATTAAAGCTAATATCTGCAATACAAATACAAAAATACAAATATTGTTTAATGTAAATAACAAAAAATAAATTACTGTAATACTTTTTATAATAATTAAAAAATGCAAAAACCATTCAAACTTTTGTGCACAAAATGCCAAACGACACTGAAATGAAAATTTCTAAATATAGTCTTCTCTAGGCGATTCTCAAATTTTCGAGTACGGTACGCCTTCTTGATATTAAAAAATCAAACCAGCAATCGAACTTACTGTATACAATTATACATGACTAAGGATAAGATAAGCCAAAAGAAAAGGAAATAGCAGCAACAAATTTTGTTTTTTTTTCTCTCTCACAGAGCACTGTATCATTTATGCAATGTTGATAGAAAGAGCAGAGCAGAGCACTGATAGAAAATGAACAGAGGCTATACTATCACTACGGCTGCGGTGAAGAATTAAGTAGCTTCGCAACTTGTGCTGCACAAAAAAATGGCAGGCAGTCGGTATGCACGAAATTGCGGCTATATTTTGAACCGACTAACAGTCTGCTTGTAGGGCGACAATTTGACATTTTTGCTATTTGCATCCAATTTTAAGTAGCTGCGTAACTGCGCAGTCGATTTTTCTTTAATGCATTGGCTGAAAATTGAGTTTTTGACCAAAATGCAGCATAAACTGCGCAGCGGCTGAATTCTTGACCGCAGCCTACTACTGCATATGTTTGTTTCGTTCTGCTCTGCTTGATTGTATGTTATTGAAACCACATACATGATCATCAATCACATCAAATTCAACAGAATAAATAATTTGTAAGCTAATTTAAATGTTCATAACAATTTATTGTGAGGTGGGTACATATTAAATATATCATATCACTGCACAAACATTGTAATGCAGTTGCGTCGATAGTAGTAGGAGAAGTAAGAGCTGTTAAAAATTATCATTTATATTTTTTCCCCTTATTTATACATAGTAAACTATCAGTAAAAAGGGATGTTTATAGTTAATATATATAGATAATATGAATTAAACGATTATAATTCGGAAAGATGGGATTTCGTTTTGTGAAAATCTGTGTTTAAAATGATTTTTTTGTAGAAGATTATTACTTAAATATATTAAAGCTAATATCTGCAATACAAGGAAATATTGTTTAATGTAAATAACAAAAAATAAATTACTTTAATACTTTTTATAATAATTAAAAAATTCAAAAACCATTCAAACGTTTATAACGCAAAATGAAATGAAAATTTCAAAATATAGTCTTCTCTAGGCGATTCTCAAATTTTCAAGTACGGTACGCCTTCTTGATATTAAAACATTAACAGTGACCACAACAGTGTGAGCAGTCTGTTGATCACAACTCAGTGGCACATTCTGTTGATCACAACAGTGGACATTTAACATTTGACTTTTTGAACATGCACCCCTTGTAGTGAGACGTTGTCACGTCAAAAATATGTGCGTGTTCTATTCTATTTGCCAGATCGCAGAATTTCCATAGGAACAAGTCTTATATTCACATATTAGTCCTACATTCCGAGTTTCATACGAATCCCTTGAGAAATGGCTTGGTTCCAAAAATCCCAGACCCTATTGGCCAGATCCCAGAGTTTCCATAGGAACAGATCTTATAGTCGCATATTAGTCCTACGTTCCGAGTTTCATACGAATCGCTTGAGAAATGGCTTGGTTCCAAAAATCCCAGACCCTATTGGCCAGATCCCAGAATTTCCATAGGAACAAATCTTATAGTCGCATATTAGTCCTACATTCCTAATTTCATGCGAATCGCTTGAGAAATTGCTTTGTTCCATAAATTCCAGACAATAATGATCATATTCTAGAATTTCCATAGGAAGAAGTCTAATAGTCGCATCTTAGTCCTACATTCCGAATTTTATGCGAATCGCTTGAGAAATTGCTTTGTTCCAGTAATTCCAGACAATAATGATCATATTTTCCATAGGAACAAATCTTATAGTTGGGATGGGACACGAGCCCTCTTCTAAGCCAATGAAAACATCGAGGAAGTCTGCGTGATATTAATAATGAGAAGAATATGACGTGAGTAAAACGGGAAGATCAGTTTAATGAATTTGATGGGCACCTTATAAGGTCCAATATCATTGGACAGTATATTGAATGAGTATTGTAATAGGGTGACCTGACTTGACTAGCATATTAAAGAATTCGCCAAACAAATGTTAAGAAGAGATTTCGTAACATATGGGTTTCAGAAGTGCGCAGAGTTGGCTTTGTTGATTGTTATCAATATGGGAACGATAATTAAGTTCCCTGTTGCAAACAAAACTCAGGTCACGCATTAAGGTTACTGAAGGGACACACTCGTGATTTATAAAATATGTTGTTATGTCAATTTCAAAACGATTATTTTTGTTGAAAATCTGACCGTCTTGAACAGTATACATTTTACTTTTTAGGTGCTGCTTTCTTCCCTGCTGTACCGGGTTTTTTTGGTTTACCTGCAGGATTTTTTTATATATTATATAAAGGTTATTATATAAAGCTGTTAAGGCTAAAACCAAACCGAAACCAAAAGGTGCTGCTTCGAGTGTTAAAGTCAAGGCTGTTGCTAAACCAAAAGCTGTTACCGCTCCTGCAGTTAAACCAAAAAAAGCCGCTACAGCAGCGAAGAAAGCAGCACCTAAAAAGTAAATTGTGCACTTTTTGGTTTTCAAGGCGGTCATAAAATAATCGTTTTGAAGTTAAAATAACAATCCTTACAAAACTAGGTGATACCTATGAACTAATCCAGAAAATTATTTAGGCGCCAATTTGAAGACCAGTTCACGTCATCTTGCAGTTGGCAATAGTTAGGCAGGGTTTATAGGTTAGAGCAGCGTTTCCCAATCTTTTTTTGGGCGTGGAGCACTTTTAAGAAAAAAAATTTACAGCGGAGCACTTTTTTTTAATTAGTTGATACCAAAATAAAATTTATTTTTCCTTAAAGCAAAAAAAAGCAACAACAATGTTGAAAATGAAAATAAAAATGTAATTCATATGTACATAAATATAATATTTTAGGTGGCTTATTAGAGAAGCCAGCGGGTTTGGAAACCTTCCACAAAACTCAGCAGGTGATTGTGAAACTCACTTAAAATAAAATAAAATAGAATATAAGAATCTATCTCCTCTTTAAACTCTTTGATCATTGAGAAGCTGTCTAGATTTCGATTTTCAATTGATTTTTCTCAAAAATCAATTTTTTTAACGCCTTTACTTTGTCGCTGGTATCAAAAAAGAGCAGGGTAGGCTGTGTCGAGGACACGGCCGTGGGTTTTGAGCGTGACAACGTCTGTCCGGGACGAAAGAAAAGAAAACAAAGATCTTGTTGTCTGTTGGACATAAACACGGACGGATATATTAAAAATATATTTTTTCTATACTAAAAACAAGTCCTACGACTTGCACCGCAGCTCATCACATACATCATCATCACATCACATTATATATAAATTATTTATAAGCTAATTTTAATGTTCATAACCACTAACTTTGAAGTCGCTGCATATTGCATATTACTGCCCAAACACAATAATGGAGCTTTTGGTTTCAACTCATAAAAAAATTTGAGTAGTTTTAAATTAAATTAGAAGAGAAAAGTAGTGAGTAGAGTGCTGCCCATGCTTCGAAATGGTATGGTAAGAATGTCACTTTGAAACACGCAGGCCAATTATTTCTCATTGAATTTCTTTTGCATTGTTCTCTTATTTCTGTAAATGATCGAATAGTTATTTTGAACCGATGCTTAATGCCATGTATGATATTTGATGGTTGACTCATTGGTCGATGGTAGATTCATTGTTCAGTGGCAGACATCCAACTTACGATCGAACATCTCTTCTTTGACTGAGAGACTGGCATTTTTATAATGTTAAATTTAGCTTCATTTGTATATAAAAAAAAACCGTGTTTAAAATGATTTTTTGTAGAAGATTATTACTTAAATATATTAAAGCTAATATCTGCAATACAAATACAAAAATACAAATATTGTTTAATGTAAATAACAAAAAATAAATTACTGTAATACTTTTTATAATAATTAAAAAATGCAAAAACCATTCAAACTTTTGTGCACAAAATGCCAAACGACACTGAAATGAAAATTTCTAAATATAGTCTTCTCTAGGCGATTCTCAAATTTTCGAGTACGGTACGCCTTCTTGATATTAAAAAATCAAACCAGCAATCGAACTTACTGTATACAATTATACATGACTAAGGATAAGATAAGCCAAAAGAAAAGGAAATAGCAGCAACAAATTTTGTTTTTTTTTCTCTCTCACAGAGCACTGTATCATTTATGCAATGTTGATAGAAAGAGCAGAGCAGAGCACTGATAGAAAATGAACAGAGGCTATACTATCACTACGGTTGCGGTGAAGAATTAAGTAGCTTCGCAACTTGTGCTGCACAAAAAAATGGCAGGCAGTCGGTATGCACGAAATTGCGGCTATATTTTGAACCGACTAACAGTCTGCTTGTAGGGCGACAATTTGACATTTTTGCTATTTGCATCCAATTTTAAGTAGCTGCGTAACTGCGCAGTCGATTTTTCTTTAATGCATTGGCTGAAAATTGAGTTTTTGACCAAAATGCAGCATAAACTGCGCAGCGGCTGAATTCTTGACCGCAGCCTACTACTGCATATGTTTGTTTCGTTCTGCTCTGCTTGATTGTATGTTATTGAAACCACATACATGATCATCAATCACATCAAATTCAACAGAATAAATAATTTGTAAGCTAATTTAAATGTTCATAACAATTTATTGTGAGGTGGGTACATATTAAATATATCATATCACTGCACAAACATTGTAATGCAGTTGCGTCGATAGTAGTAGGAGAAGTAAGAGCTGTTAAAAATTATCATTTATATTTTTTTCCCCTTATTTATACATAGTAAACTATCAGTAAAAAGGGATGTTTATAGTTAATATATATAGATAATATGAATTAAACGATTATAATTCGGAAAGATGGGATTTCGTTTTGTGAAAATCTGTGTTTAAAATGATTTTTTTGTAGAAGATTATTACTTAAATATATTAAAGCTAATATCTGCAATACAAGGAAATATTGTTTAATGTAAATAACAAAAAATAAATTACTTTAATACTTTTTATAATAATTAAAAAATTCAAAAACCATTCAAACGTTTATAACGCAAAATGAAATGAAAATTTCTAAATATAGTCTTCTCTAGGCGATTCTCAAATTTTCAAGTACGGTACGCCTTCTTGATATTAAAACATTAACAGTGACCTCAACAGTGTGAGCAGTCTGTTGATCACAACTCAGTGGCACATTCTGTTGATCACAACAGTGGACATTTAACATTTGACTTTTTGAACATGCACCCCTTGTAGTGAGACGTTGTCACGTCAAAAATATGTGCGTGTTCTATTCTATTTGCCAGATCGCAGAATTTCCATAGGAACAAGTCTTATATTCACATATTAGTCCTACATTCCGAGTTTCATACGAATCCCTTGAGAAATGGCTTGGTTCCAAAAATCCCAGACCCTATTGGCCAGATCCCAGAGTTTCCATAGGAACAGATCTTATAGTCGCATATTAGTCCTACGTTCCGAGTTTCATACGAATCGCTTGAGAAATGGCTTGGTTCCAAAAATCCCAGACCCTATTGGCCAGATCCCAGAATTTCCATAGGAACAAATCTTATAGTCGCATATTAGTCCTACATTCCTAATTTCATGCGAATCGCTTGAGAAATTGCTTTGTTCCATAAATTCCAGACAATAATGATCATATTCTAGAATTTCCATAGGAAGAAGTCTAATAGTCGCATCTTAGTCCTACATTCCGAATTTTATGCGAATCGCTTGAGAAATTGCTTTGTTCAAGTAATTCCAGACAATAATGATCATATTTTCCATAGGAACAAATCTTATAGTCGCATATTAGTCCTACATTCCGAGTTTCATACGAATCCCTTGAGAAATGGCTTGGTTCCAAAAATCCCAGACCCTATTGGCCAGATCCCAGAATTTCCATAGGAACAGATCTTATAGTCGCATATTAGTCCTACATTCCGAGTTTCATACGAATCGCTTGAAAAATGGCTTGGTTCCCAAAATTCCAGACCCCATTGGCCAGATCCCAGAATTTCCATAGGAACAGATCTTATAGTCGCATATTAGTCCTACATTCCGAGTTTCATACGAATCCCTTGAGAAATGGTTTGGTTCTTTAAATCCCATACCCTATTGGCCAGATCCCAGAATTTCCATAGGAACAGATCTTATAGTCGCATATTAGTCCTACATTCCGAGTTTCATACGAATCCCTTGAGAAATGGTTTGGTTCTTTAAATCCCATACCCTATTGGCCAGATCCCAGAATTTCCATAGGAACAGATCTTATAGTCGCATATTAGTCCTACATTCCGAGTTTCATACGAATCCCTTGAGAAATGGCTTGGTTCCAGAAATTCCAGACAATAATGATTATATTCTAGAATTTCCATAGGAAGAAGTCTAATAGTCGCATCTTAGTCCTACATTCCGAATTTTATGCGAATCGCTTGAGAAATTGCTTTGTTCCAGAAATTCCAGACAATAATGATCATATTTTCCATAGGAACAAGTCTCGCAGTCGCATCTTAATCCTGCATTCCGAATTTCATACGAATCGATTGAGAAATTGCTTAGTTCAAAAAATTCTAGTTCCTCATGACCAAATCCCATTGGATATTAAAAAACGTTACTTAACATCTGTTAAAAACGTTCCCTAACATCTGTTAAAAACGTTCCATTTAACATTGGACTTTTTGAAAAAGCACCCCATATACCTTGTAGTGAGACGTTGTCACGTCAAAATAGTTATTGCGTTTTCCTGAAGAAAAAGACTTTAATCATTCATTTTTTTTAAATATCTGCGAGATACGCTACCTCTAAAAGCCATCGCTCATTGCATTACCTCTCACGTTCGTTACGTTCTTACTTCAGCCCTCATTTCGAAGAGCCGAATCAAAGCTTTGCCCGGAGCCCAAAGCAAAACATATGCCAACTACATACATGTCATCGCACATCACTTTGAATAGCCTTGCGTTCTTAGGTCGTGATTTAATAAAGTTTATTATTTTCAAGCTTTCGTCCAGGACTTCTTTAAGGAAAAAAGGCATTTTGCTCATAGCAAGGGCATGGCGATGAAGAACATAATGACTTCTAGAACATAACTTGGCCTTTTGCATTATTCTAGCGATAGATATTGGTAACGTGCAAAGAATGTCATTAACACATGGCTTAATTAAATTTTCAGCGATTGTATGAGCTTCACCTGTTTGAGCAACTCGGAAGCTGACTAAGTATGATGCCATTAAAGCTTTTTCATTAACTGTGGTGTTATAATTTTTTGAGATTTTGTTAGCTCACCGTACTTTCTTTTAAAGAAATCTGTGGGCTTAGACTTGCATTCCGGGTGAAGCCCCTCAAAAAAAGCCTCATTTTTTCTGGAAGCATTGTACTGGTCTCGCAAATTTCAAGATTCACGTGTTTTTTTTTGCCACGTTGACTCCATAGAACTAGTACTAGGTGAACTGTCCAACATTTCAGAAAGTTCTGAACTCGCTGTTTCTATTGCGCATTCATCCACAACAGCAATGCTAGCACAATAGTTTACCTCCTAACTGCTATCTTCAGGAGCTATTTTCGATGCAATATCGGAGAATTTTTCTGTTCCTTTTAAAAGGATCTAGACTTTAACCAGCGATCCATTGTATTATTCACAACCTTAACACAACGAAGAGATGTCTTGTTTTTACGACGATTGTTTCCATACAAAAATAAAAGGTATTAATTCCTATTCATAGATGAACTTAAAAGGACTAGGTATACAAATATTTTATGAAAAACGTCTTGCTGAACTATGAGTATTACTACGTAATGCACGGATTCTATTCGCATACAAAATCAAATGGGTCTTAAGATCATAAGGCTGTGTTGGCGAATGTTTCTGTTTTGCAGGCAATTGACAATGCGTAGCCCTTTTCTGCATTTACTAAGAACTTCGCATCTTGAGATGTATTCACAGACAGAAGTGTCGAGAAAGGACCTTTATAACGCCGTTGCGGCTTCAACTATGTCAGTTACAGGAAGATACAAAATGTGTTTGCATGAGTATAAACATACCTCTCTCATGTTGGGAAGCAGAACAGAGTTGCGGGTACAGCCTGGTTGTGCGACAACAACTGAAAATGGATTTCAGATAGATTCTAACCGGCAGAAGAAGAAAACACATTTGAAAAAATGTGACGACATTCAAAGAAATTGCAGGCGCGAAAACATAACTGATCTTGTGGACTTTACATTTTTTTCCTTTCTGTCTGCGGAGCACTTGGTCAACCTTCAGCACACTTTGGGAAACTCGGGGTTAGAGCAACATTTTTTTTGATTTGTGCGGAAGTTTTGCGGCTTTAAGGAACGTACTGTTTTGGCAGTTATGCTTTTAATTTATTGAGTAAACCTTCACGCCATATTCGCCAATTTCGGCTATTATTCCGTGTACTTGCTCTATTGTGGTGTGCTTGTTCCGAAATCGAGACTGGTGATTTCGGATTAAGTTTCCCGATTCAACTATTGGTATAAGACGTAAGGTAAGTTGAGATATTAGACTATATTGTGACGAAATTTAAGCTTTCGAGTTTGTAAAGGATTTTGCACATAAAACACAACACAAGTGACTTTTATGAACAAACAGTACAATTAACACAAGTTCACAATTTATATTGGTGATTACTCTGCCCCAGATTTTTTTTTTGGCTGTCAAGTTGTTCGTTTCCGCTTCAAAACGACTCTACCGTAGAGCTAAAACAGCTCTTGATATTTTGGGAGATTTACCCCTCTTTATACTAGCACAACAATAACACATGCAACAACAAAATGTAAACAAAAGATTTTCGCATTTCGTGTTCGATTTTCTTTTTGAAAAGTTCTGCGGTCGAGCGCGATTCGGTGGTAGAGTTTTTATGAAAAAAAAATTTAACATAAGTACTCATAAACATTTATTGCAACAACAATTGTACTTTTCAATAATTCTTTTAGGTGGTGGCTTTAACGCTTTGAAATAACTTTTACAACTTGACTGGTTGAATTCCATATAACTAATGAGTCCTCTGCATTAAACGCCTCCTTTTATAATCATTAAAAAGTTTCCAGAAACTTTCAATCTTATAGACAGAAATATCGAAAAAATACCAGAAAGTTGCAGCCTTATTCCCTTATTTATAACTAACGATGCTTATAAGTAATGACGCAGGGAACGGATTTTGTTGACATTAAAAATATAAAAAAAGGCAAATTTAGGTGGCAAAATTAGACGGAAAAAAGGCATTTAAAAAAAAATTTAATCATTATAATAGCACTGTACAACCATTAACATTTTTCAGTTTTCTGGCAACAATCGCCTCCGATTGTCCCTCAGGAGAGCCTTGAACGAGCTGAAGGATCTCTCAACGTGGGCAGAAACGAGTGGAGCCCAATTAAAAGACGGCACGTCATTGACTTCAATATTTGATGGCAATTTGGAGTTTGCAGCACCATTGACTACATTTTTTATTTGTTTAATTATCTCGAGTCCTTCATTTGCCGAAAAAACTTTGTTGAACTTTTTCACGACATCTTCAGCAACTGGCCTTTATTCTCGATTTCTCAATCGGCCTTCCTAAATATTTCATTAAAAATATTACATTAAGAAAAAATATTTCAAATTAAAATCACCTGTTTTTTGCTAACTATGAAGTATATGCTCTTTCGGGTCAACTAAAAATCCGAAATTGGCTTGGATATACGCCTGCTGGGCTTGAACCGTTTCATTGGCAATCAATTCTTTTGCAAAAGCACCAATGATCCAAACTTGCAGACGGTTACACTTTAAATTTCAAACAATCTAATAGTTTTACAGCCTAAAAGTATGCTATTTTTATTCTAATTTTGGTGCTTATTTTTGGACGAGCATGTACGTTGCGATTTATCAAGGATTCGAATCCGATTATCTGAGCTACTAACTACTTTTCATAACACTATGATAACAATTCGTAAGGGTTCTTACCTGGTTTAGGAACAATAATCACTTCGGCTACTTTCCGTGTGACAAATTTGACCAACAGCTTGTGTTTATTTCTCTATGCTGATACAAACTAACATATTGTTACGAAAAGTAGTTAGTAGCGCATATAATAGAATTCGAATCCTTAGATAAATCGCAATGTACATACTGCATACTAAAAATAAGCACTTTTATGTAGCATACTTTTAGGCTGTAAGGCAATACATGCCCTAATGCAACAAATTAACTGTAAATTTGACCAGCTTAGTGAACAGATAAACACCAAAATTTACCATCAAAGTAAACTGAGGCACCCTATAAAGTACAATGCTACCAACTATGCGATGCTAAAACAAAATTAAGCTGGCTATGGTAGCACGACGGCATCATCATGCGAGCGGTTACTTCTACTTTGGCTGCCTACAGAAACACATCGGAATTCATCATTGTATTATTAAACTCAACCGTTTGTTCTTGTTTCATTAACCCTGTTTTAAGTCTTACAATCTAATATATTAATAAAATTGAAATCATAACATAAACAAAGTGAAGAGTTATGAAAAGATTTGAATTCTCAAATAAAGCAGCAAAATGAGCAAATGAACAACAAGCTGGACCGGCAAAGTGAACAATCACAGCAATAGAGTCAGGAGAATAAGCAGGTGAATTTAGAATTGAGTTCCAAATTAAACGAGAAGTTGGAACAGCAAAGCCAAGGTCTGAAGAAAGATTTGAAGTTTCAAATTAGTGACAAGTTGGACCTAAATACTAAATTTGATAAACAAAATCAGAAGATGGAATCACTTAGAGGTGAAATGAGCGGAATTCAAGAAATGCTCAAAGGAGAAATAAATGGAGTTCAAACAACGCTAAAAGATGAGATGAGTGAAATTCAAGCAACAATTCAAGAAGAAGTGAAATCTTTCGAGACGAACGTGACAGGAAAGGTGAATGGTCTGAAAGGCAAAATTAAAGAGTTTGAGACCCGATTGGATAACCGTACCCAGTTCGTCAGGGAAAACACTCAACTAAGCAGTACCAGAGTCATTCCAGAATCTTCTAGTAACCAGAAAGGAATGTTGAAGCCTCCTGCGTTCGATGGTGAGACAGTATTTGAAAATTTCAAAGTCCAGTTTGCAGCTGCTGTACAACACAATAGATGGGGCGCTGAAGAACAACTAAATTCTCTAATCCTGGCGTTGAGGGGAAAGGCGACTGATGTATTGCAAATGATTCCAAATGCCGAGATGAGTTCCGGAAGAATCTTGAAAGAGTTGGACTTGCGTTATGGACAGTCTCACACCCAGGAGCTAGGCAAAATACAGCTCCAGATGAAGAAACAAGAGCGAGTAGAACGACTTCAAGAATTAGAGCGGGAAATAACTAAACTCTCCTATTGTGTAGTTCCGGCTGGTATCTTGGACGGTTTGGCAGTGGATGCGTTCATCAATGCTATTCGAGATGAACAGTTGTAGCTTCATTTGAGAACAACAGCCAGAGGAAAGTCAATGAATGAAGTATTGGCATCCGCTTTGGAATACGAAGCAGCTAGAGCCAGTTTGTCTACTGAATTGGTTAGATTGCGCAAGCTGGAAATGGAGGACATCACACGAATAAAGGCGATAGTTAAAGAGGAAATCCGAAAATTAAAAACTGGAAGCCCTCAGAACGACGGAAACCCAACATCTAGTTCCCGTCCAAAATGCTTTAGATGTCAGAAACCAGGACATTTTATCCGCGAACGAAGACTAATACAAACTACAGTACAGCATGTGCATCGTGGTAAGAGGCCTGACTATTTACGGCAGATAGGCGCAAACAGATGAATGAGGTGCAGCAGCCAGCTTACCTCGTAGCTGCAGACCAGGAAAACTAAGTAACACCAGCTTTACGGGGCGTAAGATGCATTGATTTGCCCATCGTTGTTGACAAATTCGATTTTGCATGCACCTTTTCCTTTGACGTGAACCCTTTCACCGTTTGCAACAGTCAACCTGCTGCCGGCCGCGCCCAACTCAACAAAGAAACCTTTATTGCCACTCACGTGACTTGTTGCAGCGCTGTCGACCATCCAAGTGTTGATGTCACTGGTCGATGTAGTGAACAAGAATTCGTCACCATTTTGCTTTACTGTATTCGCTTTATGTTTTGAACCCTTTTCTGGATTGTTCTTTTTCGTATGCGTGCGTATTTTCTGCAGTCTCGCTTTAGATGACCTTTAGATTTACAAAAATAGCACTCCAAATGGCTGGCAGTCGTCTTTAAAATCGATTTCTTAGTTTCGCCTGAATTTTCGATGCGTCGATGATATTCGGCAATCAACTTGGCTTTAACAAATATCATCGTCAAATCAGCTTCGTCCCTTGATTCAAGCACTGTAATCAATGCATCATAGCTGGTTGGCAAACTGCTCAAAAGCATCGCCACTCGCCATGCTTCCGTCACCGTCTCACCATGCTCGACCAATTGTTGAAACAAATCGTTCAATTCGTTTATGTGCGTTTCAACATTGCCGCCGTCTGCCATTCTTTTCTTGCAAATGCGCCGTATAATTTTAATTCGATTTTCGAGTGTCCTACCTTGGAAATGATCTCCCAATGCTTTTCAAGCTTCAGCTGCCGTTTTCGCCGATCGAGTGATACTGTGAAGTGGCCACGATGTGTTCAAAACGATTTTTGCATGAGCCTTTTGATCGTTTTCTTCCCATTCCTTGATTTCAGCCTCTTTTGCACTGGTTGCAGTAGCGACCGGGTTTGCTTCCGTCAAAATCGACCAACATTTGATACCTTTCAAGAAATGCTCCATTTCCTACTTCCAGTCGAAGTAATTTTCACCGTTCAATGGATGCACATCGTAGTTTCTTTTTATTTCTGGATTTGCCAGTTTTCTTTAAACTTTAATTGGCTTTAACCGCAATATTTTATTCCTTTAATGCTTTACTTTTTCTTTATTTTTTGGCTTAAGAGTGCTTTACCGCAAACTTGTTTTTTCTTTATTTTCACCTTTCGGCAAACGATATTTACTGGGCCCATAACTAGTAGAACTGTAACTTTAGCTTAACTGCGTAATCTTTTTGCCAGCTGTAAATAGTTCAAGTAAAATAAAGAGAAACCGAAATGCTTTAGTAATATAAAAGTATGACTTCTTTATTAGCTGTATGAAAATGAAGTGAACAATATGAGTTTGACGTTTCGATATCAAATGAATTGATTCGATGTTAAATTGGTCTGATCATTTCCCAATAAGCATTTCAACACCACCGATGTGGGAGAAAATCGTCTTTGGCAAGGTGAACGGTGATCTTGGGGACAGTAGAGTAGGAATAGTGGAGCCAACCAATTTCAACAAGAACGGACTATTATGCGGAAGAACTCTAGTGAATCTCCAGCCCAAGATACCAGTGAGAATAATAAACGTTAGCCCATTACCGAAGGTAATAAGAGAAGGAACAGTCATTGGCAAGACTCAGGGAGTAAGCTGTAACCCAAACTGTCAGCCTGTAAAAGTATAGAATATGGCACTAGATCTGGAAAGAAAGCAAATAATTCGTTCGGGATGTAAACTCTGCCGACGTTTTTGCTGTCATCGACAACGACATGGGTAAAACCAATATAGTGCGACATCGAATCAATACAGGAAATGCGACTCTAATTCGACAGGCGCCAAGACGATTACAACTTGCTAAGCAACAAGAGGCAGAAACACTGGTCAAGAAGATGGAATTTGAGGGAATAATAGATAAGTCCAAAAGCCCATGGAGCTCACCTGTGGTACTTGTTCAAAAGAAAGATGGTTCAACGTGATTTTGTGTGGACTATCGGAAACTGAACGATGTCACCAAGAAGGACAGTTATCCATTACCACGTATAGACGACACTTTGGACACCTTATCGAGAGCCAGAATCTTCAGTACATTTGATCTGAAAAGCGTAAACTGGCAGGTAGCAATTCATGACAACGACAAGGAAAAGAGCATTTACTGCGGGAAACGGCTTGTATCAATGGACACTGACGCGAGCAATGCGGGAATAGGAGCGGTTCTATCGCAGAATCAAGAAGAAAAGGAGAGTGTAATAGCGTACTACAGCCGTTCGCTTTCTAAGCCTGACAAGAACTACTGCGTGACTCGAAGGGAATTGCTAGCTGTTGTCGATAGCGTCAAACACTTTCACAAGTACCTATACGGTCAGGAATTTCTTCTTCGAACTGACCATGCAGCACTCAAGTGGTTAATGCAGTTCAGGGACTCCAGGCATATTCATTCAGAACAGAGCATCGAAAAGGAATTCTGCACAACAATTCCGATGGGTTATCCAGAAGACCTTGTGCACCCCATTGCAAACACTGTAAAAGGCAAAAAAACAAGAAGTGCTCTGAAGTAGTTGCACAAATAAAACTACAAGGCGAAGATCGCTGGACAAAAGAGCAGCTAAGGAAGGAACAAGTGCGCGATGATTCGATTGCTCCAATATTTCAATGGACGGAGCAAGGTGAAAGACCGGAGTGGCACGTGATTGCAACAGCAAGTCGTACAGTAAAAACCAGAGGAAAAATGCAACAGTACAATCTTGGAGCACCATTTAAGCGGAAAGAAAGCAGATAATTCGTTCGGTATGTAAACTCTGCCGACGTTTTTGCTGTCATCGACAACGACATGGGTAAAACCAATATAGTGCGACATCGAATCAATACAGGAAATGCGACTCTAATTCGACAGGCGCCAAGACGATTACAACTTGCTAAGCAACAAGAGGCAGAAACACTGGTCAAGAAGATGGAATTTGAGGGAATAATAGATAAGTCCAAAAGCCCATGGAGCTCACCTGTGGTACTTGTTCAAAAGAAAGATGGTTCAACGTGATTTTGTGTGGACTATCGGAAACTGAACGATGTCACCAAGAAGGACAGTTATCCATTACCACGTATAGACGACACTTTGGACACCTTATCGAGAGCCAGAATCTTCAGTACATTTGATCTGAAAAGCGTAAACTGGCAGGTAGCAATTCATGACAACGACAAGGAAAAGAGCATTTACTGCGGGAAACGGCTTGTATCAATGGACACTGACGCGAGCAATGCGGGAATAGGAGCGGTTCTATCGCAGAATCAAGAAGAAAAGGAGAGTGTAATAGCGTACTACAGCCGTTCGCTTTCTAAGCCTGACAAGAACTACTGCGTGACTCGAAGGGAATTGCTAGCTGTTGTCGATAGCGTCAAACACTTTCACAAGTACCTATACGGTCAGGAATTTCTTCTTCGAACTGACCATGCAGCACTCAAGTGGTTAATGCAGTTCAGGGACTCCAGGCATATTCATTCAGAACAGAGCATCGAAAAGGAATTCTGCACAACAATTCCGATGGGTTATCCAGAAGACCTTGTGCACCCCATTGCAAACACTGTAAAAGGCAAAAAAACAAGAAGTGCTCTGAAGTAGTTGCACAAATAAAACTACAAGGCGAAGATCGCTGGACAAAAGAGCAGCTAAGGAAGGAACAAGTGCGCGATGATTCGATTGCTCCAATATTTCAATGGACGGAGCAAGGTGAAAGACCGGAGTGGCACGTGATTGCAACAGCAAGTCGTACAGTAAAAACCAGAGGAAAAATGCAACAGTACAATCTTGGAGCACCATTTAAGCGGGTGGCAATGGACATAGCTGGTCCATTCCCAGAAATGGAAATAGCTTTTTAATCGTGTGCATTGATTACTTCAGTAAATGGACAGAAGCATAGTCCATCACTAACCAGGAAGCTAGCACGGTGGCTAGGGCACTCGTGGACAATTGGATATGCAGATTTGAGGTACCACTGGAACTTCATTCCGATCAAAGGCGGAATTTCAAATCGTTAGTCTTTCAAGAGCTGTGCAAAGTACTCAACACCAAGAAAACGAGGACTACTCCGTTACATCCACAATCAGACGGAATGGTTGGAAGGTTCAACAGAACACTGGAAGAGCATCTGAGAAAAGAAGTTAATGCCAAGAAAGATGAATGGGATCGTTGTATACCGTTGTTTATGATGGGTTATCGTAGCGCTGTCCAAAACACGACTAAAAACTCACTAGCAATGGTTGTATTTGGCAAAGAACTTCGTCTACCAGGTGACATTAAATTTAGATCACCACCAGTAGAGCCAACAGCAAAAGAGAACTACGTAAGTGATTTATGACGGGGATGATCGCTGTTCATGCTGCAGTAAGGAGCAACATAGTGGATGCCAGCAACCGGATGAAAACGCGATATGACCTGCGTGCAAACTGTGGTGGATTTCTGGAAGGAGATTTGATCTGGTTTTACAATCCCAACAGAAGAAAAGGTAAATCTCCAAAACTACAGCAAAGTTGGGAAGGACCTTATAAGATCATTAAGAGGATTAATGATGTCGTATATCGGATTCAACAAAGCCCCAGATGTAAAATGAAAGTGGTTCACATCGACAGATTGACAACATACAACATCAGAAGGAGTGCTGAATCTGTTCGTGACGAAAGGAGTAAAGGTGGCGTTCTTTGCAGAGAATTCATTAGTTAATTGGAATTTAACCAGTCTAGCTATAAAGCTCTTGCTTGCAGAAATATTCTAAAGTACAAGTAATAAGTGTTTCTGTGTACATTTAAAGTTATAACCAGTATAAATTGTGAAATTGTATTATTTTTACTGTCTATTTATTAAAGTTGTTATTTGTAAATTAATAAACTAATATTATAATATTATTAATATTATTAAAATTAATAAATTATTTGCACAACTCTTTACGAACTCGAAAGCCTGAATTTCGTAACAATATTTACACATCATGAGTCTCAGAAATAACTTTTTTTTATTTATTTATAACTTGCTGAAATTCCCAGTATTGCCCGCTTCTCCCACGACATTGCAACGTGCTAAGATTACTAAATACAGCCTTATCGGGAATTCCGAGCGGAACAAAATTTGAACGGAGAAAAAATTCCAGCGGAATTGTCATTCGCATCGGGAAATCCGTTCGAAATGCGAAAATGAAATCAAAGTGTGGAATGGTAATACTATTTCCATGATTTCAAAATCAGATGTGTTTTACCAAAAAGATCTAAAATAAATTCATAATTGAAAATATTTATTTGTGTTTACGGTTTTTGTGAAACCAAGTGAATTATTTAGTTAAATGGATTCAATTGCATTATTTTATGCATATGAGCTTGAGTGTGAGGAAAGTGCAACAAGCAGTTTAAATTTGCGACCACATGATGCGTATTCAGGGGGTTGATGCACGTTATCCCGGGTCCAACAACGACTCGCATGTATGGAATTTGAGAGACTTGGGACAGTTTTCCCATGACCGATAACAGCAAGGAATAGGGAATAACTTATATTAGGTATATTACTTGTAAATACAATTGCACGCAGTAAAAAAATTCAGGTGATGATTCCGTTCTCCTGGGGAATTAAGCCCGGAATCTAAATTTAATAAAGCCCACGCAAAAACTCGAAATGTCATGGAACGCACGATTGGATCGTTAAAAAATAGGTTTCAATGTTTGCTAGGTGCAAAGCAGTTGTATTGTAGTCCCAAAAGGCCTGTATAATTAGTAAACGTGTGCTGTGCTTTGCACAACATTTGTATGTAGTAAAATGTCCAAAACGATGAAACCGATCAAGACTGAGTGGAACATGCAGTATTTAACGACGAATACTATGAAGAAAACGAGGACAGTTCAAGTGTGCTAAACGAAGCACGAAGAATTCGCAATAATATAATAAATTCTTTATGATTTCTTTAAACGAAATAAAAACCAATAATAATAAAAAAACTAAATTAAAAATATTTATATTTATTCACAGCATTTAAAAATGCAAGATACTAAGACAAAATAGAATAGAAAAGAAACTAAAAGTGGCTGATTTGCAGCCTTAAATCAAATAATGTTGAATATCGAGAATTTTTTATTGATTTTAATTTTGTATTCTGTCAATTCCACGAGAACTTTGTAGTGGCGTTTCTCCTTTAAGTTTTCTTTTGTAAGGCCATACATTTTATCTATACCTAAAAGAATGTATATATATATACATATATATATATATATATTTTAAATTTGGTAATCAAGAAACAGACTCACATATGTACCTCAATATAATTTTTTTATATTTGAGTTCAAATCCTTTTGAACTTCAATTTGAATTTTCAATAATTAAACAACCTCATTTGGTTTCTGTGGTTGAAGCTGAGAATTGCGGCGTCGAGGTGTTCTGCTCTGTTCCGATGTAATGGAGATATCCTCAATATCTTCATTTAATTAATTTGTGAGCGGTTGCCCAAAACAATTTGTGCCCTCAACGCCATTAACACTTTTTTCCATTCCTGGACGATAGATAATTTATATTGCTTTAACGCAAAAGTAACTCACCTGTTATGCGGATAACGGTTTCTTCAATAATGGTAAAAATATGAATTCGATGATGTCCACCTCCTGTCGAGTTTCTCTCTTTTTTATTTTGAGCGAGTTTTTTTTATGTAGTTCTTATAATCTACCTATACCTTAGAAAAAAAACCAAGTTATCTGTGTTGTAAATAATGTAAATGTCGTGCTCACCTTTTAACTTCGTTTAACTCCGTTGCACACTTTTTCCAAAATGTAGCCACAAATTCTTTCCCCCTTTTGAAAAATCCCGTGGCAATATCTGTATTTTCCGAAAGGAGGCTCAGAATTTTCTCATATTGTGCCTTATTAGTAGTTTTTGCTTTTTACCGAAACTAAGCAGTTGAAAACTAAAAACAATTCCACTACAAATTTCTAGCGGACTAAATATCGAATTAAATGCCATTCCGACGGAATTGCCGATTTCGATTGCAACGGAATTCGAATTCGAAGAGCACACTCTGATCATGCTCTGAACGAATAAAAGAACAAAGATTCAAAGCTCCGAAAGCTCTGGATAAATAAAAGAACACAAACTGTTTTTTGAGATCTCTGTTTGAGCTCTGAACTTATTTATAAAGACGCCTTATGTCTTGATTTAATAATTTTTGAAGGATGAGCAATGATATGTTGTACTATGTTACTATGTGTAGGAGGAGTATATGTATTTAAAGTTCCTAACATAGTTTTTCTTTGTTCGCAAGTAAATTAAGAAATTAGAAGCACTTATCTACAGTTGCTTGAAACGTATTTAATAAATTTCATTTATATGACGTTTTTTTCTTCCTTGATAATAAATACAAATGAATGTAAATTGGTATTGTACATTAATAAGGTTTTGATACCATCTACACTCAAATGAACTAATTTTAAACACAGTAAAGAAGAAAGTAAAATACGAAGCGTTTGTCACTGAAAGTTTTATAATAGGGTTTTGGTGTATTACGTATGCCAAGATAAGATTTTATAACTCTCCTCAGTTGATCTGGAATATATAAATTACATCTTAATTGGTATTGAAATCAAATATAGGTTTTACCATTTCAGAAGTTAAAGAATTTAGGGCGTCCTCTAAAGTGGGCTTGTGTCTATCGACTTTTGAAATATTAATTGGCGAAAAATCATCTGAAATTTTTTTTCAAATTTCAAAACTCCTTTTAACTTCATTAAAAACAACTCACTCGTACCGAAATCACCGCTGGAACTAGAATCTGTAAAACTAGGTGTTCCTTCAGTCCACGTTGGTGTTGAACCCCCTCCAGATGCTGGCGGCGTCCAAGCTAAACCTCCACGAGATCCATATTGACTACTGGCTGATGTATCAACAGCCAAATATGTGTCTAAATGTATTTCAGAAACACTAAAAGTATACACATTTAGGTAAATCCATTTTTAGCAATAGATGTAGATTTGTGCACTTCTAAAATTTGATCTAAAGTATGTATTAAGGGTTAGTGCAAGTACGACTGAATGTTCTACATGACTTTTTAAGGTGCATTGAACCATCTTTTTAAATTCTCTATATTAACTCCACTTTCCCGTGGCTGGCTGGCTGACTGGCTGGCTGGCTGGCCAAATCTTGTGATCAATTTTTAACCCACTTCCTACAGCCCGATTTTATTGAAATTTTGCACACATGTATATCTCCCAAGACAACACTCTATTAAAATTTGAAGCCCCTCGGGCCGCGGGGTCGGGGGGCTCCCATACAAATATTTTACAAAATTTACCCGATTTTCTTTAAATTTTGTACACATGTGTGTCTTCGATGGAAAACACTTTTTGTAAAAATTTGGAGCGATCGGCCCCTTGGGGACCCCAATATACAATTTTTAAATATCGCTATATCGCATCAGATCACGGCAAAGTCTAAACTCTGTGCTTTGTGAGCAGCGCTGTTCGCAGCCGCTGCGTTATTTGGTGAATGATTTTGCCACAAAACGAGCACGCAGTGTGTGTGTGTGTGTGTATCCCCGATTAGAGAATTTACAAGAAAAATTTTAATTTTTATGGGTTGTTTTTTTTAACAAGATATTTTCCTAGATGAACAGCCAAAACTAGACTTTTGTAGTTCTATGTGAAGTGATGAGAGTAAGGTTTAATGCTTTTCTGTTTCTTTTATATTAACCCTGATATTTATATTGCCTAATAATAATAATGTTATGGAGCATTCAGTGCCCAAACACTAATTTCCATATAAAATTGGTGACAATACATTTCTAAATGGAGTGAGTATCTCAATAGGCCAAGGAGTTGGTTAATCTGTGGATATATCCTTATAAAAAAACATATTTTATGTTACGCGTTGTATTTTTCCCCGTTTATTGAGTATACTATTCTCAGCTTCGGATCTATACATTTTTGAATTTAAAATAAAACTAAAATGTTTTAATTTAGAGATGTACAGACAGATCAATTTTTAACACACTTCATAAAGACCGATTTTATTGAAACTTTGTACATATGTATGTATATCTTCGATAACAACACTTTTTATAAAAATTTGGAAGTGATCGGGCCTCAGGTGCCCATATAAATTTTTTAAAAATTAACCTTATTTTCTTTAAATTATAAGCTGCGTTGTTAGAAATCAAATGTGTGTGTGGGTTTGTATTTGATTTCAATGCATACACTAAAAGTGGAATAACTTTTGAACCATCAACAATTCAAAAAAAACTTTACTTGGCTGTTTTGGTTGGAAATGACCTCCGCTATCACCCTGCTTCGTTTGTGCGACGAATTCCGGAAGGTGGAAAATACTTAAAGGGGTGATTCCTTGGTTAATTTCGCGAAAAAAATCGTGTCCATTTTCGCCCCCTGTGGTGTGCGTAGAGTTTTAAAACAGAGATGCGTACTTTTGACCTTACATCACTTTACACCCTGTAACTCTTGAACGCTTCTAGCTACAAGGTCACGGTTGGTCTATTTTGATAGAAAATTAAATCTTTAAGGTCAAAAGAATGTACATTAATTTTTTTTAATTCTTTAAACCATTAACGATATAAAAGTCGTCAAAGTAAAAAAAAGAAAGGTTTTTTTTAAATTTTATTTTCAAATATTTCATAATATTTCGGCAATAGGTGAACAGTAACAGGATTAAAATTGAAAGTTTGTGAAATGAATGAAAACGTACTTTTGACCTTACATGAATTCACACCCTATAACTCTTGAACGCTTCCATATACAAGGTTACCATTAATCTTTTTTGAAAGAAAAGTACATTTTTAAGATCAAACAATGTACATTTTTTTAAATTATTTAAGCGATAGCGATATGAAGGTCTGCAAAATCAATTTTTTTTTTTAATTTATATTCACAAACACGATTAATTCGAGAAATGCTATCGGATAAATTTTTTTTGACAAATGCAGTATTAAATTAAAGCCTATTCAATCTTCTTCAAATCCATGTCAAAATATTTGTGCATTCAGTCAAAAAGAACGAGATAGTGCGGGTTGTGTTACTTTTATTACGTATAAGAAGAGTTGCATGGCGTCTCAGTGTTCCCGTAGCAAGGGTGCAACAAAATTACACGTGGAACGGATGCACCCTTGCCAGTTCACTCCAGTGCATAATCTGCTTCAACAGGACATACCCCAAAGGACCTAATTTTGTTAGTGGACACTATTTTCATGTGTCCATTTTCACCACCAATGTTATTTGTCCATACGATGTTGTAAATCGACTCACAAAACTAGGTGCTTCTTGGTAAGTCCTTTTGAAGCAGACTTTGCACTGGAGTTAAGTGGTAAGGGTGCATCCACTGCCCGTGTAATTTTGTTGCACTGTTGCTGCAGGAACACTAGGACGTCATGCAACCCTTCTTATACGTAGTAGTTGTAACACAACCCGCACTATCTCGCTCTTGTTGACCGAATGCACAAATATTTTGCCATATATTCATAGGAATTCAAGAAAGTGTATATTGTTGGATCATAAAAATATAATTTTCTTTCAAAAAAGACAAACAGTAAGCTTATAGCTGGTAGCGTTTAAGTACGTTTTCGTTTATTTTACAAACTTTCATTTTTAACCCTACTCCTTTTGACCGAATGTACAAATATTGTGAGGTTGATTTGTAGAAATCTTTAATATTGCATTTGTCAAAAAATATTTATCCGAGAGCGATTTTCGAAATATTCGCGTTTAAAAATAAAATTTAAAAAAAGAAAAAACATTTGTAGATTTTGACGACGTTTACATCGGTAAGGGTTTCAAGAATTTAAAAAAATGTTAATTATTTGATCTTATAAATTTAATTTTCTTTCAAAAATGACCAACAGTGTCTCTTGTAGCTAGAAGCGTTCAAGAGTTACAGGGTGTGAAGTGATGTAAGGTCAAAAGTACGTCTTTTCGCATTTAAACGCTACGTACACCGCAGAAGTTAAAAATATACCCTCCCTCCCATACGATTTTTTTCACGAAATTAACCAAGGAATCACTCTTTTAAGTATTTGCCACCTTAACGGATACACCCTGTATATTAAGATTATATTGACAATATATATATATACTAGCTGAATTACCCGGCGTTGCCCATGGCCCCGTAACGCACCACCGCCATCGGTTCCCATCACCCCCTCTCCAAGCCTTCTTCATAATCACAAACGACGGGTTCGTTTTCTTTTGTAAAATTGAAGGAGACTAAAATAACTCTGAACAATTATTGAAATTAAGATCTGTAAAAGAAATTTTCTGTTCTTGTTTTCTTTTTAGAGTTGTGAAAAATTTCAAAACGCTAATATTCCAATTCATAAAATTCATAAAAATGCGATTTTTAAAAACAATTCTTGTGGTGACGCAGGACTCTGACCACTTTCAAACTATGCCTAATAAGTGGTCATTGTAGTATTAAACCACTACGCAAGGTTAAAACACGATTTGTTGAAGGGTTTGGCAGTCCATAGGGAACATACATATATACATGCATACATGCATATATACCTACATACAAACAAAGTTTGACTTTAATACATATAGATGAGTTTCCTAAAACGGTGTAAGATATAATTCATTCCTTCAGATCTGACTACTATTTACAAGGCCTAAACTTGTATAGAACTGTATTGTCTAGACAGGTGCCCCCTAGAACACATCGCATCTACTAGACATAATTCGGAACCGCGCGGTAAAAATTATTGGTGACGTCAATATCGCGAAAACAATCGAATCGCTTGAACATCGTAGGAATGTTTCCTGCTTGTCACCGTTTTATCGCGTTTTTCACAAACGGTGTTTAAAAGAAATATCCAGATGCATCCCGCCCATTCTCGAACCCATCCGTAATACCCGTGCATCAACTCGAGCCAACGGGTCCTACCATTGGGCCTATCTTGGGACATACTAACCAATACAGATTCCTTCTTTAGCCGCACAACAGTTATGTGGAATGAATTGCCCGATTCTGTGTTTCCGCACTTGTAAGATCTGCAGTCATTTAAGACACACATGCACAGACATCTCATCTTTTCCTCTCCCTAATTTCCTAACGCCCACGCTGTGCTTGGCATTATAAGGGTGCAAATCCCTTTAGCGTGTGTACATTATAAAAAAATGGACTATCTGATAACCCCGGTGTGACCGGGACCCGCTGGCCTACCCCACTTCACAAAAAAACCACTAAGTCCAACAAAATGCCGATATTTGAACTTGTACTGACAAACATAAAAACACATCTTCGTAAATATCTCGAGTCAAGCGCCACTTACTGGGTTGAAAAAAAAAACAAACTTATCGTAGTACCAAGAAATTATCTCGACTTCCGCGCCACCTACCGGACTCAAAAAAGATTAAACATTAAGGATCACCAATCAAACATATGATGTAAATTTGGCTTTAATATGTTCAATTGTTTAAGTGTGATGACGTATTTTATACGATGACATCTCGACTCCAGCGGCAACTAAATGGTTCAAAATAAACATACACTTATTGGAGAACTTTTGGCGTGAATACGGCTGTGAAGGCGTGATTAGGTTAGATATACTATATTCAGAATAATATTTTCAAGAATATCTCGACTTCAGCGCCACCTATCTACCATCTAAAATATATAGATAAACATTCAAAAGATTAGGTTAGATATACTATACACAGAATGATATTTTCAAGAATATCTCGACTTCAGTGCCACCTACCTACCACCTAAAATAAATAGATAAATAATAAATAGAAGCACCAATCGAACATACGGTGTGAATATGTCTAGCGGCTTAGGTGTGATGCGATAACAATGTTATGCACCACGAGACTACGCAGCACTTTTGGCGACGTGAAATATGTGCCCATTCCAAATAAGCTTGTCGTTGATGCACATACCTAGAGTTGCGAGTTTTTCGCCTTCGATACTTCTTATACATGGATATTCACTGGCGGTAACTATTTCGTTATGACGACAGAAGACAGCATTCCGTTTTCAAAGCGTTTAAATCTTCTCCCACCTTTGTTATGCCGCCAACGTGCGATTTAACGTAAATAACTAATGGGAAAATAGCATTTGGCCCAGCGGATTTGTGCAGCAAGCATATTGGTTTTGTCTTGTATGTCTAGAGTGGGGAAGCTAACTAGAATTATTTATATTAAAATTCAATTGCAATGCTTCAAATTGAATAAGACAGTGCATCAAACTCGTTAAGAGTTAAATAACTGTCTAAGTTGGGGCTTTTATATAAATAAAAACAGTAATAAATGTTTGGCTTTGAAATTAAACTCAGCTGCATTCCGATTGAAGTAGGCAAATATGGCTTATTTCGATCGCAACCACAAATGTTGCGTTGAAGACCAACAAAACACCTCTTTCTTCTCCTTAACCTTAACGCCTAGGCTCTGCCAATCATATAGCCGTGCATTATAAGGATGAAAACCCCTTTAGGCAGGCGCAAATCATAAAAAATGTAAAAGTGGTTAAAGGTAGTTTAAAGTAGTTAGAAGCAATAAGAAGTAGTTAGAAGTAAAATAAAGTTAAAAGTAGTTAAAAGTTAAGTGGTTAAAGGCAGTTAAAGGTAGTTAAAAGTAGGTAAAGTAGTTAACGGTATATTGATTGATTTATTCATATCCTAAAAAACAACCAATAAAAATTAAAATTTTTCATCTAAATTCTCTAATCGCAGAAATTGATATGGGAGCCCCTCGATCCTGGGCCATTTTTTTTTTATTGTAGAAGAAAATCATCGAAACAAACATTTGACATCAGATGTTAAAATTGAAAAAGCTCAGATCATTTTATTCTGAGCACTTAGAGCACGCTCATACTCTGAGCAAATAAGAAACACGAACATTTATCTTGAGAACTCTTTTACTGCTCTGAACTAATTTATGAAAACGCCAAATGACAGAATATTGTGAAAACTTGTTGTTCTATCTGTAAGTTGATATCGACAACAAAAAAAACGACATCAATAAAAATACAATAAGTCTCTATATTATGTATATAATAAAAATGTAAGTTGAAGTAAGCATAAAACATGTATGTCTCGTTTCATTTGCTGGGTTCATTTGTGCGTGCGCTAAGATTTCTCTCTCTCTCTCTCCACCACCACCAAAACCATGCAGCGCAGCCGACTGCGCAGCACACACCGCAGACAGTCCATAAAGGGCGACGAATATCTGATGCCAGTACAGATATTTAAAAAATGTATAAGGGCCTTGCGGCCGAACCCGGGACCCGATCACTACCAAATTTTCGAAAAAGTATTGTTTATTGGGTATACACATGTGTGTAAAATTTGAAGAAAATCGGGTAAATTTTTTAAAATTTTTGTTTGGGAGCCCCCCGACCCCGCAGCCCGAGGGGCCTCAAAATTTAATAGAAAGTGTTGTCTCCGGAAATACGCAAGTGTGCAAAATTTCAATAAAATCGGGCCATGGGAAGTGGGTTAAAAATTGATCGCAAGAATCCACGACAGACGACCGACCGACGACCGACCGACGACCGACCGACGACCCACGGGCAAGTGAAGTTAATATAGAGAATTTAAAAAGATTTCAGACTTTAAAAGATTTTCAAGAAGTGTTGTGAAAATTTTTAAGCAACCTAAAAATGTAAATTCTATACCTATTATTAAAATTTGTTTAATACAAACCATGAAGAGCTTACAAATTTGAAATTTGAATTTAAGTCTTTTAGAAGAAAAATTATAGAATATATTTGGTCAAAGATTAAATAACGTGAAATCTTAACTTATCAAATGTCCACATCCAACGCTAACTGTCAAGTGGAGTTTTTATTTACCTTTCTCACTCATGAACAAATTGAAGGTCATAATTTTTTGAGCTTTGTTTAAATGCGTTAAATGTGTTTCAGAGTAAGGTTCTTGGGTCAAATCTCTTCTGATATTTCAATTTTGTTTAGCATCTAAAGAGAAGCGTCAATGTGTTTTACAAAAAAATTCGATTCATATAGGTACACGCAGTAGCGAAACAACCAAATCCAAAATCCAAAAATAAGTGATCATACTTCACGCAGCTAACAAGTTGTTGAGTTAAAACATTTGTATTTAGCAATCACAAAGGTTTATTGCTGCACGTAAATTTAAGTTAAATTAATATAACATATATATGTTATATATTTGCGAATATTGCGCTAAAAATCTTTAATAATATAATATTCGGTGCTACAGACCATTGGGCCTAGCTTCTCGCAACCATTTGTGTTGAGCATGTATATTTTTCCACACAAATTGAGGGGATCTACAATTTAATGCCGGGTCCGAACGGCGAATTGAGAAGCTTTCCGTGACAAGTTATTGCTCTCGGACGTCTGTCAGACTTTCACGAGAGGTGGGGCACCATGAAAAAAAAACCTTTTGGTGTTACTGGGATTCGTACCACGAACCTTCTGCTCAGAAGCCATGCTCTAATCCACAAAATCTTTAGTTCGGTTATATTCTGAGTCGAAAAAATTAAGAAAAAGCTTATCAAATAAATGATAATTCTATGGATTCTCAATTTCACTGAACAGCATATCAGTACCTACATAGTTTTTAATTGTAAGGACCTAAAATTCTACACATGAATTATGTTCCATATTATATCTTCTATATTAATAAACATGAAATTTTGTGCGGTTGTTATTTATAGAAGCTCACATTTACCAACCGATTTTTATGAAATTTGCAATATATATTATTGGCAAGTGGGAAAAGGTTATAGTCTATGGTACATGCCCCTGAATACTCCCTGGAGGTTGAGGAAATGTAAAATGTTAATATCAGCCATATTTTTATAAAATTTTCAATGTGTGTATATTATTTGCAGGTGGGGAAAGGTTTTAGGCTACAATACATACCCACCCCGCGGTGGTAACAGGAAGGCGGGGGTTCATGTGTACGGGTAGCGAAGCGCCCGGGATCAGCTAGTATTATATAAATTTTAAGGTATGTTTCTTTATTTATTTGATGTTAGTGTCGATTCTACACTTTCGAAGATGGGTGGGTGATGGTCAGTTGGGAGGGAATTATGGTTGCATTTCTTTTGAACTGCATAAAGAAAAAGCAAGGCGAGCGAAGGCGGGCTATAATTTATGAAAAAACAGCGTACGGTGTATTCTTCTTATATGATCATATTTCTGAATAGCTGTGACTTTTCTTCGGTTTGTGTGAGTTGTACTGGTTGGTATAATTTCGAACGCTAAGGGTGATTGGCTCAGATAAATATTTCAAATTAAATGAATTTGCGCATGAGGCAAATACAACCAACCAACCAACAAACATACTCGGTTGATATAACACCCGACATTCTTCTTTTACAGGAAACAAACCTTACAGGGAGAAACCCGTTCAGTCCAGACGGATACAATATCCACAGGGTCGACAAAAGCAGTGGACGCTCTGGGACGGCGGTCCTTATCAAGGACACTATGGCAGGCGAGAAGGTGCAAATCAGTGGGTTGCGTAGCATGGAAGCAACAGCTGTCAGCATCAAAGTCAACGAGGTTGAGACCTTGCTGGTGATATCTGTGTACAATCATTGTAACGCAACAAGGGAAGACATCCAACGGGATCTGCAAACTGTCTGCGGCATCTCCTCTAGGCACACATACTGTGTGGTTGGAGGGGATTTTAACGCTAGGCACACCCGATGGCAAGATGAAGTGTGCAATATTCAAGGAGAGGCTATTGCAGATTGGCTGGATTCAAATCCTCATCAGCATACCATGGCTGTAGTTTCACAGCCCCGGAAGACGTTCCCTCGGACACCGTCAACTCTGGATTTCTTTTTGGCAACTACAAATTTTATTAATATCCTTCCAGAATTAAGAAATTATTTCTGTTTGGCGCACGATAGCGACTAGGATCATATGGCCATAAGGCTTCGAGTGAGGTTGAATCAGCGAACTCTGAAAGACACACCAACATCTGAACTACACATCAACTTCAGTAAAGTAAACTGGAACCGGTTTAGATCTGAAGTTGAAGCTGATTTAACAATGCCAGAGGACTGCAGAGATCTGGAGAATAACGAAATTGATGATGCTATCAGAAATTTCGAGATTGCGGTAAACACAGCCATCGATCGACAGAAAACAATACGCACCAGCAGGGATCGCTTCCAACACCTGCCTGGGCATATACAGGCAATATATGCTCACAAGCAACGGCTGAGGAAACGCCTTCAGAGAATCTTCAATAGGACACTTAACACAGTCAACGACGAATACCTGTCTGTACTTTCGCAACTGCGTTGTACAGTGAACATGTTTCGTCAAGCACTGCGGAGGTACCAGGAAGATGACCTGACCAAACGACTCCAGAACATCAAACCAGGTCCTGATGCTTTTAAGAAGCACTGCGGAGGTACCAGGAAGATGACCTGACCAAACGACTCCAGAACATCAAACCAGGTCCTGATGCTTTAAAGAAGCTGAGAGAGTATCACGTTTGGAGATCAAGTAGCATCTAGTCCTGTTAAAAAAGCCGAAGCCTTTGCCTGCCATTTTGAAAGGAGCTTTACGGACCGACCACCAACGCATCTTCCAGATTTTTTGGAAGAGGTGGAAAGTCTTGTGGAAGACGCCACTTCTGCAAGTAATCCTGTAGTGCAGTTTAGTGAAGAAAACCCCGCTAGAGCGCCCGTAGACGTTGACATTTTTACCATAACAGCTATTGTCAGTGATTTAATAATGAGTGGAAACTCAAAAAAATCATCGGGCATTGACGGGATTTCTAACTTTTTGCTTAAAAAGTTACCGGGTATGGCAATCTTGATGTTAACCATCATTTTCAACAATTGCCTTAACAATGGTTACTTTCCAGACAACTGGAAGGTGGCCAAAGTAGTACCAGTACCCAAGAAAACTGACCGCTCAAGCGTAACTGGTTACCGTCCAATAGCTTTACTGTGTTGTATCAGTAAAGTATTCGAGTCTTTGATCCGTAAAAAGATCAATACGTTTTGTTCGGAAAGAGGCCTTATTCCTTCCTTTCAATTCGTTTTCCGAGAGAAGCACTCTACGATGCACCCTCTGCTGAAACTTCACAGCAACGTCACTCGAGGACTGAACGTTAAAAACAGTACAGAAGCCTGTTTGCTAGACATCGAAAAAGCCTTCGATAGTGTATGGGTCAACGGGCTACTGTTCAAACTTATTAGATTTGGCTTCCCCAATTATATTGTAAAAATAATTAAAAATTTTCTCTTTCACAGGGTATTTTTTGTACAGATTTTTGGCGACTCATCCACTAGGAAAGGGATTAAAGCCGGAGTTCCTCAAGGTTCCAGACTTGGCCCAGTCCTTTTCAACATCTACACGGCGGATCAACCCACCAATACAGCCGGAACAAGCAGCATGCTTTACGGGGATGACTCCATCACGTATGCCGTTTCTCTCTCTCTCCTGAGATAGCTGCCCGAAGAGTGGAGGAACACCTCCGAAATCTTTGGGAGTACTACCTGAAGTGGGGATTGAAGATCAACGCCAACAAATCGGAACTCATCTGCTTCCGAGTGCCGGCAGCAACCGAAACAAGGATAAGAAAAATCGCAAGCCGGTGCAGAGCCTTAAAAATCACCCTTCCGGATAACACGACAATAAACACCAAGTCAGAGACTAAGTACCTGGGAATCAACTTTACTGAGAGGCTCAAGTTTAACTCTCACATCGATAAAACATTGAAAAAAGCGAACTACGCTCTTCATTTGATGCACCCGCTACTAAGAAGACAAAACGGACTGTCTAACAACACCAGGCTGCTCATCTACAAGCAGCTCATCAGGCCAGTGATAACCTATGGCTATCCCATATGGTTCACCGTCTCACCAACAACGACGAAGAAGATCTCCCTATTTGAAAGGAAGGTACTTACGATCTGTACAGGACTCTGGAGGGTGCCAAACACCTATAAGTTTGTGTCGACTGCAAGACTTTACGACGCGGCCAATAACCGACCACTTGTTCCAAATGGCAAAGAAATTCGTTGATGGGTTAGAAACACATCCAAGTCCGGAGATGCAAGGACTGAGAATCGAGGAAATCGCGCCAAGCCACCGCTACATAAACATCAGAGGATTCACAGATGCTAGATACCACGACATCCTTAATAATCAAGACGCCTCCTTCTACGAGAAGGCCAACAATCAACATTACAGAGGCTGAAGATCGCCCTGTTTATACCCCCTTTTATATTTTTCTTCCATTTTTATTTTATTTTAAAATTTATCGTTTAAAATTAAATTACTTTAAATATAAACATGTAGTAGATTAAGTAGTTAATAATATTTTTTAATAATAAGCAATACAAAAAAAAGACAATGTAAATACGTCGGGCCCCTATTGTTGAGCCGACACTTATTAATAATAGTTATAAGTTTAGTTTTAAGTCAAAATTGTATATTACTTTAATGTTAAATAAAATATCTTAATCTAAATCTAAATCGGTTGATATAACCATAACTATTGTAGATACAAAATTACAGCACTGCGAGCAAAAGATCCATCAATTAAGAAAGTGGAGCGCGAATTTGAAGCAGTGCAATCCTTTAACTATCTCGGGTCAAGTGCAGCAGTCGATAATAACATTAAAACAGAAATACGTGCGCGATTACTGCAATCCAACAAAGCCTACTTAAGTCTAGGCTTAAGATCCTGGATCAAATCCAGGAATTAACTATCCAAGCTGCTGGTGTATAGTACAATGGTCATACCAGTACAAGCCAAATATTATGATTATGATTATGATTATAGAAGAGAAGATAAAACAATGAAAGATGGGTTACAGATGACTTATTCGCCATCCTCTTGGGCAAATGTGTAACTATTTTGCCTTCCCCTCACGACTCTTTTAAAACTTTCCTGTGATATACACACAAAAGCTCCTTTAACATTAAACTTTCAACTATCGTTCTATTGCTAAATTGTCCTGTATACCTAATATCTTCGAAAGTATTGTTGGATCAATGTTATAGTTTATTATAGTTTATTTACCCATCCTGAGTCAAAAAAAGCTAAAATAAAAAAATCTCTGTCTGTATATCTGTCTTTCTGTGTCCACTCTACAGACCAGACGGCTGAACTAATCGGGGTAAAAATTCATATTTAAGCTTTTTACATAAATTATGATGGGTCAGATGATGTTGACGGAAATCTGACAACCGGAAGTAACAGTTTACTTAAGACCGTTTTTCGAGTTTTTACAAATAACTCTAAAAGTATAGCAGTTAGGAGAAATCTATTAGGGGCAAAAGAAATTCAAATAAAATTTTGGAAACAAATTTAATATACATTTACTCAAGATTCCTTCCCCGTCCGTAAAAGAAAGTCGTGTTGTGCCAACACCTCCCTTTTTAACTAAACAGCACGAATTTCTAAGCATCTAGCATCAACCACTAACCTAAAAAAATCTGGCTCTATTTGGGCTTTAGATATTGGCTATGAAGTTGATGTAAACGCCACCGATTTCAGTAAAGTCTCTTAAGAAATATCGCATGGAATCATTCTTCTCAAAAACCTTTGGGTTTATTAAGTGGATTCAATCTAATATGAGAGAGACAATATAAAGTCCACTTTTGATCCTTTGTATCTAAGCCCATCACAGCCAGTTCTGGGATTCCAAAAGTTAGTCACCTTGATACTTTGATATTCCTGTAATTCTATTCTGCATCATCAAATAATCTCACCCCCACTCACCACGGTTTGTCTCTATTGTATCAGTGTGTGTCCTATTCGTCTAATGTGCGAATTCAGGGTCGATGTGTGTAACATTCGTGGGCTTAGATCGAATCTCTCGGCCACGAACGTCCATTTAGCAGACCACAAACCTGCAATTCTGACACTAACAGAAACTCAGGTTAATGCTGATTCCGACGTTTCGGATTTTAGTTGGCCTGGTTACAACTTAGTGCCAGTATTTTTTCCCCACCGCGGTCTCGCAATATATGTACGTAGTGATATTGCTTACCAGTCCCAAGCACATTTCAATCATTGTTCCAACGCGGAATCCAACTTCATTTTGCTTAAAGTCAAAGTGCGTAAGCATACCATTTACTACTACTTCATATACAGAAGCCCTAATTTAGACAGTGTCTCAACTTGTAGTGAGCTAGATGCACTGTCCGACTCTATCACTAGAATTTTATCACTTTATGAATTCTCTGAAATCGTAATCGCGGGAGATTTCAACATACACAATTCTAGTTGGCTGCACCATTCAGGCTTAACAACACAGCAAGGAAAGGATGTTGAGTTATTTGCTGATTTTAACCATCTCACTCAGCTTGTGCCCACTCGAATTCCAGACATTGTAAGTCATAACGCTAGTACCCTTGACTTGTTTCTTACTTCTCTTCCTAACAAATACACCGTCAATATATTATCGCCTCTAGGCTCTTCAGACCATTGTGTAGTATCAGCTAATTTCTCGTTGTCTAACCACACAGTTAAAGAGAAAACTCATAAAAGAAAAGTATGGCTATACGAGAAAGCCAACTGGGATGGCCTCAATAATTTCTTTAAAAGCTATAACTGGCCACTTAACGCCAATAGTGGTGTGAATGCCACTTCTGATACGATCGCTAACATAATCCTCGAGGGTATGAGACATTTTATCCCTTCCAGGACAAAGTGTATCAAACCGAAGGAAAATGCTTGGTATGATTTAAGCTGCAAAGAGGCTACTAGGAACCGTGAGGTATGCTTTCGGTTATATAAAAAAAACCCCACTGTGGAAAACCGAACCAAATTTAGACGAGTCAGAAATGATTGCAATGCCTTCCTTAAACGCGCCAAATTTGACTATGACCAAAAACTGAGACAAAAAATACTTCAATGTCCCAAAGGAAATAAAAATTTTTGGTCATTCGTGAAACGAATTAAAAATACTGCCTCGTCTACAATTCCAACGCTCATTCACAATGACATTCCAACTGTCAGCTCAAAAAACAAGGCCAATCTGCTTGCTTCACATTTCGCAGCTAGCTCTACGCTGTAAGAGTTGAATCCTCTATGGGACAGATTTACTTCCGTACTCGTCAAGTGGCAAGAGTATTAAATGATCTCAACATTCATAAATCTGCTGGGCCTGATGGCATTCCCGCTATAGTTTATTCTCTTATTCTTTCGGAGTCGTCCCAAGGAATTGGAAAACAGCCTTTATTCAGCCTGTTCCTAAAAAAGGCGAAACGTCATTCCTTTCCTCGTACCGACCCATTGCACTAACATCTATACTCTCCAAGGTCATGGAAACCCTGATCAATCGAAAGCTTATGCAATACTTTGAATCACGTGAAATCCTTAGTGACCAGCAGTATGGTTTTCGTAGTCAGCGTTCTACAGGTGACCTGATAGCTTATCTCACTGAAAAGTGGAATCAGTCTATTCACAAATTTGGTGAAAGTATAGTTGTTGCGATCGATATTTCCAAGGCATTTGACAGAGTCTGGCATCAAGCTCTTTTGTCGAAAATGAATGCTTATGGAATTAATAACACCCTGCTCAATTGGACTAGTAACTACCTTTCTGACCGTTCAATCCAGGTCGTATTGGACGGATTCAAATCCAATGTTCACCGCATAAACGCCGGTGTTCCTCAAGGCTCTGTTTTATCTCCGACACTCTTTCTAATTTTCATTAATGATCTCCTATCCACCACCGCTAATCCAATCCATTCTTTCGCTGATGACAGTACTCTTAGCTTTTCATATGACTTCACGCTTCACGTACTACCCTCTTCGTTACAAGTAAAACTTGAACAACAACGTATGTTAAGCACGTTAAATTCTGACCTTGACAGCATAACAAGGTGGGGACTACATAATAGAGTTGAATTTAACGCTTCTAAAACCCAATGCTGTCTTCTGTCGTCTAAGCGTAATTTAAACCCCCAACCTTTATCCATGAATGGTTCTTGCACCAAAGAAACTGAAAAGCTCTCAATTCTCGGTATGTGCGTCAACAACAAGCTTCGTTGGAACGACCACATATTTGCCATCGCCAAAAATGCTACGAGATGTTTAGGTTTCCTAAAACGGTGCAAGATGTACTTCACTCCTTCAGATCTGGCTACTATTTACAAGGCGTATATTCGCCCTAAACTCGAATACAATTGTATTGTCTGGGCAGGTGCCCCCAAGACCACATTGCATCTACTAGACAGAGTTCAGAACCGCGCGTTAAAACTTATTGGTGACGTTCATATCGCGAAATCAATGGAATCGCTTGAACATCGTAGGAATGTTTCCTGCCTGTCATTGTTTTATCGCTTTTTCCACAAGCGGTGTTCAAAAGAACAGATGCATCCCGCCTATTCTCCAACCCATCCGTAATACCCGTGCCTCAACTCGAGCTCACGGGTCTACCATTAAGCCTATCTTCGGACGTACTAACCATTTCAGAGATTCCTTCTTTAGCCGCACGATTGTTATATGGAATGATTTGCCTGATTCTGTGTTTCCGCAATTTTTATGATCTGCAGTCGTGCATAGACATCTCATCTTTTCCTCTCCCTAATTTTCTAACGCCCGCGCTGTGCTAGGCATTATAAGGGTGCAAACCCCTTTAGCGTGTGTACATTATAAAAAAAAAAAAAAAAAAAGATGACTTAAGCAGGTTTCAACTTGGAGCCTACAAAATTTTCTGGAACTTAATGTCAATATATTTCAAACAATCAAATGTTGCCGGCAAGCGACAAGGAACTTTATTTTCGTTTATATATTGATAACATCACCAACAGATCCAAATATGCTATCGGCTGGTAAAACAGTTGCCTAAGGAATTCTCGAATTAGTATGTTACGAAATTTTGTCATATAACTTTATTTAGACTCTCGAATATCGTAGCCAACTGTGGTCACCCCATTATCATACCCATCCTACATAAGCATGCTTAACATCTTTGAGTTGCACTGAAGCAAATCTAGCCGTAGAATTATCGTTCTTTATCATAGCACCTCTTTCTCTCCCATCACCCGTTCCATAGCTTAAGTGTTAGTTCAACTTTTTAGATTTACAATATTTTCTATTTCTATATTAAAATAAATAAATTTTTTAAACAATTCAAGTGTAATTAACAGATCGTACTATTATAGCAAATGAGCACTACCAGCGCTAACAAGCAGTGCATTAAAATAAAATATATACATACATACACATTCGCGTAACTTTTACACAAAATTCAAATAAGCAATATAGGTACATATTTTAAAATTTCACTACAAAAATAAATTCCAAATTTTTTAATAACTTTACCTCACAGTATCCTCTTTACAGGATTTTCGAAATGCTGGTCCGACGTTCATTTTTTGCTCGATAGGTTTTCGACCTGAACTTTGTTTATGTACGCTTTCTTCAGATATTTCGTCAAAAGCAGGGGGAGGTGTCGAGCAACAAGAAGGTGTCGTGCCTAGCAATACATGAAATGGATGTTTGTTTTGTTTGTTAAACTATTTGTAAGCGAAATTGTTTTTTAAAATAGTCGATTACAATGTAGATTATTTTATATGTTTGAAAGTAAAATTTAAATTAAAAGATTCAAATAAACAAATACTAAAACCAAATTTGATATATACATAGGAGAGCTGAATTAATATTAAAAGCGGCGTAATACTAGTTAACGGAATGGGTTTTCAATATTATATCATGTGACCACTTCTACTCGACGCAACTTCACAAGGTCGACTGCGAGATTCGAAATATTGTCGAGTTCGACTGAAGTCTGAATTTTCGCTGCTTAATGTTTTAGCCTTTCTGCATTCAAGTGGACTCGATGCTCTTCCCGTGCGATTGCTGTGGTTTGGTGTAATACTTGCATTAAAGGAATGAGCTTCAAATGGAACTGAGGACGGTTTCCGTCCAGGTTTCATGTTTTTTTTATGAATTTTGTGAAACTCCTGTGATGGAGTTTTTTCAACAGCAAATTGATAGTTTGATGGATTTGATCGGTACAACGTTGTTTTTTCAATATCGTTTTTCACTTCAATAAAAGCGCTTAACGTCTGCAATATATTTTCTTCCTGGTCATCATCATTGCCCAGAGCCATGTCTGCATATTCCAAATATTTTCTTTTGTCCTTCTTCTTCCGCACTTGAGGTCTAGATTGTGAATCAAACGGTCTGTCAGGTTGGTTAACTGGTGCAAAACTTCTCACTACGGATCCAGTCGAAGAATCGCAACTAGGAGGCACAAAGCTATTCTTTCTTTGGAATACGATTAGGTCTAGCCGATTAATAGGATTTTGTTGGGTTTTAGGTCTGGCGTATTCAACTGCTGGCGTGGAATTCATTTCTGTTTTATGTTGGGAAATGCTATGTGGCGACTGATCATCAAGATCAAAGAGGTCATGTAATTCAAGCCAATCATTAACGTTACTTGGCGATCGACGTTCGCCAAATTTTGGCCTTGGTTCTTGTAGATTGTTTGTACTATAGGTTTTATCATAGCAAAAATTTTTAGTACCTGTTGGGGATAATCGTTGATGTGATGACGATGAATGTCGTTCGGGAGTGGCTACCTTGGGTTCACGCCTAACGTCTGTTTTTCTGATTCGCGGAGAACCCCTTGGCGGAACTGGTGGTGGAACTTTCGCCTTGGATGAATTTGACCGTTGCTTTACTGGTGGCGCATATAATACGTTCGCCGTCAAAGGCTTATTATAAGGAGTTTTAGTACTATGCGAACTCGATGCTTGTGAGATCGGAGCAGTATGAACAGCTAGTTTTGCAGAAAATTATTTTAATTAATTAAACCATCCGATTTTGCAGCATGAAAAATAATTGAATAAAATTTAGTCAATTTGTCTTTACAGTGTACCTACCATAAACATACTCGTATGGTACTTCAAATCTATTCAAAAACAAAAGTTAACGATTATAAATAATAAAATAAATAAAACCTTTATCAATTGAACATAATTTGTTGTTTTATTTAAGCCCGTATGACTACATTTTTCCTTAGAGCGGTAGGATAGATATTAAATTAGATTTTCAAGTAGGTGTGAATGCATACACAACAGTCACAACAATGCGAAAACGGCCAAAAATGAATTGAAAATAGACTTTTTTTTAGATTATTAGATTAGATTTTATTTTTTATTATTATTTAAAAATATATAATCATACATATATAAAAAAAGAGTAACTGACAGCTATTGGATTTTTTGTTCGTTAAGAGCTAATCGGTCGACCTTTTAGTAAAAAATTTGAAGTTAAAATTAACATACAATATAAAGATTCGCAAGTATTAAATACAATGTGATTTACAGATAATCTTCAAGAAATGCTGTCAAATGAGTTTTTAATAATTTCTTAAATTTTAAAAAATTTCATTTTACGTTTGGTATATTATTATATACAATTGGTCCGATGAATGTAATTGCTTTCCTGCCAAATTCGGTTTTAATTGTATTACTCTTAAATAAGTTATATCGACGAGTATTGTAATTATGATTTACATACTAAGTCTAAATTTGATAGAGTAGACGAAGCTTTCAAACATGTGTACATATACAGGGTGAGTTTTACAAAAAATTCCAGGCTTTTGTCTCGAGAACGGTGCTAGAAAGGAGAAAATGACTTTTAATGAAATTTGTTAAGGTTCGAGGTCTAGTGGTGATCTTGAATGATCTTGAAAATGATTAGTTTCGGAGATATGGACTAAAATTAGGTTTCTTTAAATTAGAACCTATACTTTTGAGTGCTTTTTTTATTAAGCTATTAAAAGTACATACTTTTTGCTCACAAAATTTTAAAGTGTATGATTTCAGAGTTTACAGTGTTAAATAAAAATTTGAAGAATTAAAAAAAACCAAATTTGTTTCATAAAAATGTTTATTAATTTAATAAATGTTCAAAATGTCCGCCATTTGATCAATTAGATGACTTGTTAGTCAGCTTATCGAAACTCACCCTGTATATTGACACGTGAAGTTTAAATAAAGCATTTATTGGAAGAACACCTCAGTAGTCGGAAATAAGTGGGAAAGTCTATTAATAGCTTTACAACACATATTTTGCAATACTTGTAATTTTTTTACTTTTGTTTTGGCAGCATTGTCAAAGGTTGCAATGGCATAGTAGAAACGGGTATGATAAATGAAAAATAAATAATTTTTAATACATGCGTTGGAACAAATGAAACAAGATTTCTAATCAAAAAAAAATATACGGTAAGATTTCAAGAGTCGTGCTCTCACAATGAAGAAACTTAATACTTAAGACTTACAGGATTGTAAGGATTTTTTTTCAAATCAAAATCCATAAAATCTTGTAAGTCTAAAGTTTTTCCATTGTACGAGCACGGGATTAAATTTTTTCAGACGTTGGCAGCTTAATTTTGACATTTACGCATTGTCGACTGAAAGAGTGCCAAAACACATGGAAGATGGCTTTGATTGGCAGAGGGCTGATATGTACCTCTTTCAAAAGTTCTTTCGCTAGTTCTCTGTCGATATAATAAATACAAAATTAAAAATATCGAAAACTTTTTTTTTTTGTACTTTTTTATTTTGTACTTCAGAAAATTTGGCTTTTTTAATAAAATATATATATAGTGAGTGAATACAATTACGAGTTAAGGATTAATGCAAATGAACAGTGATTAACACAAAAACAGAACAAAATTTCTTCGACCTCCCCTCCGGAGGAAAGAGTCACCAGCGACGTCGGCTTTCGTTAGCAAACGACAATACGATGATGCCATCGAAAAAATTTTGAACTAAGAAAGCAGGTCGAAGAACTGCTACAAGTGAAAAATCATGAACTAACAAAATCACTGTTACGTAAGCTCAAAAATGATACGCAAGCGAAAGAAAAAAACATGATGGAAACATCAAAAATAACAACAACAATTAGTCCTTTTCACGACGATTGGCTCTACGCACCGTAAAGACTCCAATACCATCAAGACATTGGGCCAAAGATCGTCAACACAACAAGAGCTTTGAGATTGGATCACCTGGATCCACTTCTTACACTTGCTTTATTTTGCTTTGCAAGCATGCTTATTAAATTTTCTATATCAACTTCACTTGCCCGTGGCACGTCCGGTTGTCGGTAGGTCGGTCGGTTTGTCGTGGAATCTTGCGATCAATTTTTAACCCACTTCCCAAAGCCCGACTTTATTGAAATTTTGCACACATGTGTATTTGCGGAGACAACACAAATATTTAAGTTTTCGAATTGCATGAGCAGTTTTCGATTTGGCACCCTTAGCCGCGATTATGGCCTACAAACGGCCGACAAAGCTATTGCATGCAGCACGAAAGTGGCTCTGCGGTATTTTGGCACATTCCCGGCGAAGCGCTTGCTTGAGATGATCGACACTTTGGTATTTTTTTTCCAACCTTGCTCTTCAAAATACCCCAAACCGAGAAATCTAGCTGATTTGCATCCGGTGAATTTGGTGGCCATTGGGCAGTGGAAATGAACCGCGGAACGTTGTTTCTCAGCCAATCCAATCCAAGTCCAGGCTCTGCGGCCGGAATGTTTTTGTGCCCAAGGCTTCAACGCTCCCTCCAACACATGATCACGATAAATTTGAGCATTTATCTTGATGCCACGGTCCAAAAAAACGAGCGGTGAACGGCGTTCGGCCGATACGGCGGCCCAAACCATCACCATCGGCGGCGCTTGGTTTCGAGTGGCAATCCGTTGGTCCAAATTTTCAGTAGAACGGCCGGGCAAGTAAATCCGGTCGTTTTGCTTGTTCACATATTGCTCAATAACGAACGGTGACTCATCGGAGAAAACCAAATTCAGCAAATCGCCAATTTCGTGCAAGCTTAACAACTCCTTTGCTCTTTCCACTCTAACTTTTTTTTAGCATCGGTGAGACCATGCGTTTTTTTAGAATTTCAAGGCCTTGGACTAAGATGATCTTTCAATATGTGCTGCATCCGTTCGAGCGAAATGTTCGCCCCACGAGATATTTTTCTGCCGCTACGGCGCGGATTTCGAGCCAATTCGGCCTTCACCTTCCAAATGATATCCGGCGATGTTGCAGTGCGTTTCGGTCCACCACCATGGCGTTGTGCAATGCTGCCAGTATCGTTATAACGATTTATGGTGCGGTACACAAACATTTTATTCACATGCAGATGTTTTAACTAGTTAACAATCTGCGGCTGTGGTTTTCCAGCCAAAAATAGAGCAATTCTATTACTATTATTATTACACTATTACGCTTTAATTCCATTCCGGATTAATTTTTTTTTTGAATATTTCCCACTAAAATGCTTTTGTACGCTTGTAAACAATGGAATGAACTGTCATTAGTGTAAATTTGAGCGCTCTGTCATCACTGGTTTGACAGCAATGACAGTCTGAAGTTGGTAGCACTTCGTGTAAGTCACCCGGTATAGATATCCTCAAAGTAGAAATCAACCAACAGATTGGAGATATGTTAAAGCAGGGAATAATAAAAGAAAGTAATTCCCATTATAATTTGCCACTTTGAATAGTACCAAAGAAAGTGGAAAATTCAGGAAAAAAGAAATGGCGTGTAGTAATTGGCTACCGTAACTTGAACGAAATAACAGAAAGCGACAAATTTCTCATCCCGATTATAGAAAAACTAGGAAGAGCACAATACTTCACTACCTTGGATCTTGCAAAAGTAGTTATCAAACGGGAAGATAGACCAAAAACAGCATTTTCTACACCTCGAGGACATTACGAATTTATCAGGATGCCGTTAGGACTAAAGAATGCCCCAGCGACATTTCAAAGACTAATAAATTCCGTTTGTAGCAGCACCGGTGTGCCCCCTGACGATCGGATCGTCGAGCCAACCGAAATGATACGCCTTCTCACCACTACTAAGCATGACAGTCGTCGCAGCACCGAAACAAATGGAAACAAAAACGAACATCTCATCATCAAAAAAACGTCGACAGTGAAATTTAGCAAGAAAGTCGTATTACATTTTTGTCCGACATTTTTATCCATTTTGTAATTAATCCTTTTGACATTTTTTTACGCTCAAGTATTGATTAATTTAAATAGGGAATATTGTTCCCTGAAAATAATTTGGAATTTAACAGAAATAAATTTGACGATCGAAAACGAATATATTGGCACGGCTCATTTCTTTTTTCTCGGACTTGTTTGACCGACTTCGGTCTTCATTAAATTGTGGTATAGTGTCTAAACGAACCCGAAATTGGTGACCCCGACGAGGAAAAAAACAACTCAAGAAACTCGCCAGTCGCGACACATTGTTCAACAAAAAAACTACAGCCGCCATTCACATTGATGTAGCTACGGCTACATCATCCACAATACACAGCGGCATCAAAACCAACAACCTTTTTCGCAAATAATTACGGCAACCGCAACAGTGGTCACGAATCGGGTGTTCCAACATTGCGACGAATCACACGTTGCACATGTAATTCAAGCAATATAACCTCACTTACAGCATGTGGAAGTCCTAAGATTTTCGGTTACCCACAGCTGAACGGTAAAACAAAGTTAGCACTAACCTCGGTCGTACACACGCAGACCCTGTAAACAGCAAATTCAACCTTTGCATAACGCTCAATTTCATCATTAAGTCAAAAAGTATAAGCAAATAGTTCAGTCGCAGCAACAACTACAACAATTGCCAATCAGTCGCAGCAACAACAACAACAATTGCCAATCAGTCGCAGCTACAACAACAGCAAATACATTCAGCGCATACAAGCAGCAGGAGCAATCACCCAACAGCAGCAGCAGCAACACCAACAAAGATTTCCGGATTACAAATTAAAGCAACAAACAGAGCGAAACATTAATTCTAAATCAAATTACAATTTGTAAGGTAAGCGATTTCCCTGTTTTTATTGCACTGTACCGCGAAAATTTACCTATCCATTCGTTTTTGTTTCCACCGGGTAATGAGCGACAACTATTAAAGTCAAACCTTCATTTTATATTTTTTCTTATCAACGACAAACAATAAATTTATTTCCAAATTTTACCAAATTCATTTCGATTGGCTCCGCGAGCCGCTGGCACGGTTACGCTCCTGCCATTTCTCATTTTTTTTGCACAAAGAGGTAAAATAAACAAACAAAACGACTACAGAAGACGATAAAAGCAAAATTGACGAAAGCCATACGACAAACCTATATACAGTCTCGGTAAAATATTCTGCTTTTAACAGAGACGATCCCGAGATATGGTTTAAACAGCTAGAGGCCCAGTTCGAATTGAGCGGGGTGTCTGCTGATAAAACCAAATACGGGCATTTAGTAGCTGCTCTCGACGCAGAGACAATCAAATGCGTGCGCGAATTGATATTAAAACCCGCGGAAACCAATAAATGTAATTCGTTAAAAACTGCAATTATCGAAAGGCTTTGTGACTCGGCTAGGATAAAATTAAATCGTTTTCTTTCTGGTCTACAACTCGGCGATAAAAAACCTTCGCAATTACTACGCGAAATGCAGGCACTCTCAGTAAACCAGATCAATGAGTCGGTTTTACGAAATTTGTGGTTGCAGCGACTGCCCACAAATATCCAAGAGATTTTATCCTGCATGGAAGAAAACGAGTTGACCTAAGAAATTCACAGCCCCCAAGGCATTTATAACATTTCCAAACCTGCTCAACCTACAGTAAGTGATTCCAACCACTTATTATTGGCGCGCATTGACGCTTTAACAAAGCGTTTCGAAAATTGGTCCAACGAAAGAAAATCTCGAGCCGCACATCGATCGCAAACTAACGAGAATCGGCAATGGCGCAGCAAATCTCGATCTGATTCACAGGTCAAAACCTTTCCAAATTGCTGGTACCACTTCAAATTCGGAGCCAATGCTAAAAATTGTTCTAAGCCGTGCATGTTCGATCAAAACCGAACTTCGGCCAGACCGGAAAACCAATAGGCTCATCACTCTTCGCGGCAAGTTATAGAAGCCACTCAAACTGCCGCCTAGTTGTATTCGAACTTACCACAAAACAGCAATTCCTTATCGACACCGGAGCTGACATTTCGGTCTTAACTCCAACGTCAAGGGACAAATACATAAAATCAAACGTAAAATTATTCGCGGCAAATTCAACATCGATTGAAACATTCGGCACAAAAAACCTTACATTGAATTTAGGTCTAAGGCGTCCATTCGAATGGAAATTTACGATCGCTAATGTTGACAGATGCATAATCGGAGCCGATTTTCTCCTACATTACGGTCTGTTAGTCGACGTGAAAAATAAGAAATTGATTGACCAACTGACGTCAATGTCAAAAAGTGGAACCTCAATTTTCTTACCATCATATCAACTAACAACAATAAAATTGGATACATGCAATCCACACATACGCAATTAATGCAAAACTTCAAGCAAATCACTCACGAAACGCCGACGCTCAATACGATTAAACATAACGTTGTTCATAAAATCAAAACAGAGGGCCAGCCTTGTTCAGCGAAAGTTCGACGACGCAATACAGAAAAAATTAACATAGCTAAAAAAGAAATAGACCTCTGGTTAAAACAAGGCGTATGTCGACTATCCAAGAGCAATTGGGCTAGCCCTCTTCACATCACAAAGAAAAAGGACGGTAGCTGGAGGCTCTGCGGAGAATATCGCGGTCTTAACCAAAAAACGAAGCCCGACCGATACCCAATACCGTTCGTAACGGACTTCAGCCATCAATTGGAGGGCTGCCACGTTTTCTCGAAGATAGACCTCGTCCGAGCATATCATCAGATTCCAATTGATGAGGCTGATATCGAAAAAACGGCCATATGCACCCCGTTCGGTTTGTTTGAGTTCCCTCGTATGACATTCGGTCTACGAAATGCGGCTCAAACATTCCAGCGCTTAATTCATTCGATTTTGCGTGACGTCAAATTCGCTTTTTCCTATATAGATGATGTTTTAGTGGCATCGTCCAACATTGACCAGCACATCGAACACCTGAAAATCATATTTCAGCGATTACAGGACGCTGGTCTGGTGATCAATTTGAGTAAATGCACATTCGGTGAGAAACAAATTAGCTTCCTAGGATTCGACATTTCAGCCGCTGGTATTACAAAGATACGTTTCCGGGAAGGATAACGTTGTGGCCGATGCCCTTTCTCGAATTGATGCACTAACGATCCCGAGTAATGTAGATTACTCAATTATGGCGGACGAACAAACCAACGATGATGAGCTAAAAACTTTAATCAAAAACAACGACAGTCTTAAACTTGACAAAATGCCAGTTTTTGGAACAAACAAGCTCTTATATTGCGCCGTCTCAACGGGTACACCAAGACCATATGTCCCCAAAAATTTCGACTAGTTTTCGAAAAATTTCACAATATATCACACCCAGGAATACGTAACTCGGCCAAGCTAGTTCGTACCAAATTCGTCTGGCCAGCACTTAACAAAGACGTAAGATTGTGGGCAAAGTGTTGCACCAACTGCCAAAAATGCAAAGTCACAAAACACGTTCATTGTCCATGTGGTAACTACCCTGTTGTCAGTGACCGATTCTCCGAAATTCATATCGACATAGTAGGCCCGATGCTCAACCGATATTCAGCACGTTTCCGGGAAGGATAACGTTGTGGCCGATGCCCTTTCTCGAATTGATGCACTAACGATCCCGAGTAATGTAGATTACTCAATTATGGCGGACGAACAAACCAACGATGATGAGCTAAAAACTTTAATCAAAAACAACGACAGTCTTAAACTTGACAAAATGCCAGTTTTTGGAACAAACAAGCTCTTATATTGCGCCGTCTCAACGGGTACACCAAGACCATATGTCCCCAAAAATTTCGACTAGTTTTCGAAAAATTTCACAATATATCACACCCAGGAATACGTAACTCGGCCAAGCTAGTTCGTACCAAATTCGTCTGGCCACTTAACAAAGACGTAAGATTGTGGGCAAAGTGTTGCACCAACTGCCAAAAATGCAAAGTCACAAAACACGTTCATTGTCCATGTGGTAACTACCCTGTTGTCAGTGACCGATTCTCCGAAATTCATATCGACATAGTAGGCCCTTTACAACCATCCGAAAACAATAGTTATTGTTTGACGAACATAGACCGTTTCACGCGAGAAGCCGCGCCGATGTCGGACATTAAAGCCAAAACAGTCGCAGACACTCTAATAAAAACATGGATCAGCCGCTTCGGCGTACCATCCATAATCGTCTCCGACAGAGGAGCTCAATTCGAATCCGAATTATTTACAAGTCTAGCCAATCTAATTGGATTTCAACGCAGGCGAACCACAGAATATAATCCGGCATGCAACGGCATGATCGAGCGATGGCACCGCAGCTTGAAAGCTTCAATCATGTGTAGTAATAATCCCCAATGGACCAAATCCTTACCCCTCGTACTACTAGGCTTAAGAACCGCTTTCAGAAACGATTTTAAAGCTTCCTCAGCAGAGCTCGTGTACGGAGAAAAGTTACGCCTTCCAGGGGATATGATTCAACCGTCATCATTCTCGACACAAAACCAAGTTATTACTAAAATTAAAAATTATTTCAAGCTGGTACAACCAACCCAGCCTTCACGACACGTCAATGGGTCAACAATTTTCGTCTTTAAAGATCTTAAGACGTGCTCACACGTTCTGGTCCGTACAGATGCAGTGCGCAAGGCGTTGCAACCACCATACCAGGGCCCTTACCGAGTGCGTCGTTCCGAAAAATACTACACTATCTTAGTAAAAGGCGCCGAATCAAATGTGTCTATTAACCGGTTAAAACCATGCTTCATCGAAAGCAACGAATCAGACACCAGAGACGACCGCGACCAGCAGCCCAACGACACACCAACGGTCGAGACCTCTAATAACCTTGACAAAGCTTTCGACGAACCAGTTTCACAGCTTAACCCAAAAGTGGTATACAAGTTAAAAAAAAACAGGTAACATTCAACGTAGATAATGCACAGTCGCAAACAACATCACGATCTGGGCGCGTTATCAAACGACCTCCTCGGTTCAGGTAATCGTTCCTAACGTTCACTAGGCGCGGGGTAGTGTGGCGCACCGGCGTGCCCCCTGACGGTCGGATCGTCGAGCCAACCGAAATGATACGCCTTCTCACCACTAGTAAGTATGACAGTCGTCGCAGCACCGAAACAAATGGAAACAAAAACGAACGAGCGCGCACTTCATTCTATTCGATTACTTCTCATCATCAAAAAAACGTCGACAGTGAAATTTAGCAAGAAAGTCGTATTACATTTTTGTCCGACATTTTTATCCATTTTGTAATTAATCTTTTTGAAATTTTTTTACGCTCAAGTATTGTTTAATTTAAATAGGGAATATTGTTCCCTGAAAATAATTTGGAATTTAACAGAAATAAATTTGACGATCGAAAACGAATATATTGGCACGGCTCATTTCTTTTTTCTCGGACTTGTTCGACCGACTTCGGTCTTCATTGTGGTATAGTGTCTAAACGAACCTGAAGCCTCCACACGTTCTTAGAGAATACATTAATAAAATATGTGTAGTATATTTAGATGATATCCTAATTTTCAGCACAAATATTGAGGAACATACACAAAACGTGCAAAAAATATTCATAATTTAAAAATTCATATAGACAAATGGATTTTTTTTGCAAGATCAACGGAAACTTTCTCAAAACGATCATCCAATAAGCTATACAAGTCGCAGTCTGAATGAACAGGAGAGAAAATATTCAACAACAGAGAAAAAGTATTGGCGATTGTTTGGGCAGTAAATTATTTTAGACCGTATGTTTATGGCAGACCATTCGTTCTTTTAATGGATCACCAACCAATAGTCTGGTTAAAAACAAAAAGTAAAGGCAAGGATATAAATCCAAAACTTCAGCGTTGGCTTCTAAAGCTAGGAGAATATGACTTTGAAATTAGTTATGTAACCGCCGCGAACTTTTTAAGTAGAATTAATGCTAACACAGGAGAAATATATGAATTAACCGAGGAAAACATGAAACAAAGTCAATGGGGCAAAATGAGCACTAATGCCACCTTACATTCACAAGAGGAAGAACTAAATGATCATTTTCAAATATTAGACACCGTGGTCAACAGATTTAATACCCAAATAACTGGTCGCTATTGTTTCGCGATAGCAATGTGGATGCCGCCGCAGATGCAATCACAAATACCATTCTTGTTGGTATGAGAAAGTTTATCCCTTTCAGGGATAAGTCTATCAAACCAAAGGATGATGGATGGTACGACTCGAGCTGTAAAGAGGCTTCTAGGATTAGAGAGGTATACTTTCGGGCCAGAAATGATTGCAATGCTCATCTTCGGCGAGTCAAATTCGCCTACGACCAAGAATTGAGGCAAAAAAATACTACAATGTCCCAAAAGTAGTAAAATTTTTTGGTCATTCGTGAAAAGAATAAAAAATACAGCCTCGTCGTCAATTCCAACGCTCATTTATAATGACACTCCAGTTGTCAACTCTAAAGACAAAGCCAATCTGTTTGCTGCACATTTTAATGCTAGTTTCACGCTTCCAGATTGTGCATTGATGCCGCCTGCACCCCCGAGTATTGAACACTCTATGGGAAAGATCTCCATTGCTAGAGTTTAAAACGATCTCAACATTCGCAAATCCACTGGGTCAGATGGTATTTCCCCATTAGTTCTGAAGAGCTGTTCTTCCAAGCTGACATTACCATTGCGTAAACTTTTTCATCTATCCTATTCTTCTGGACTCTTCCCGAGAAGTTAGAAAACAGCCTTTGTCCAGCCCATACCCAAAAAAGGTGAGCCATCGTCTCCTTTTTCGTACCGACCCATAGCACTTACATCCATTATTTCCAAGGTCATGAAAACGCTGATCAATTTTTTCAAAAATGCGTGCTTATGGTGTCGATGATAAACTGCTTCATTGGATTAGAAGCTAACTTTTGGACGGTTTCAAGTCTGAAATACACCACATAAATGCTGGCGTTCCCCAGGGCTCTGTTCTGTCCCCGACACTCTTTCTCATTTTTATTAATGATCTCTTATTTGTGACTTCTAATCCAATTCACTCTTTCGCTGACGGCAGCACTCTCAGCTTCTCATATAAGTTTGAGGAACGTCCCTCCACTAGTCATGTGGAACTCAAACAACTTCGTATGTTAAGCACGTTAAATTCTGACCTAGACAGCATAATAAAATGGGGAGAAAACAATCGAGTAGAATTTAACGCTTCCAAAACCCTATGCTGTCTCCTATCGTTTAAGCGAATCGCACATCCCATGCCGTTATCCATCGAGGAAACTGAAAATCTCGATGTGCGTTAACGACAAGCTTCGTTGAAACGACCACATATTTATCGTCGTTAAAAATGCTGCGAAATGTTTAGGTTTTCTAACCCGGTGCAAGAAATATTTCACTCCCTCTGATCTGGCTACTATCTACAAGGCTTTTATTCGCCCTAAACTTGATTACAATTGTCATATTTGGTCTGGTGCGCCTAAAATCACATTGCATCAACTAGATAGAATACAAAACCGTCCGATAAAACTTATCGGTGACGAAAACATTGCGAAATCAATAGATTCGCTTCAAGATATAAGCTCATAGACATCTTCTCTCTTCTTCTCCTTTTCCTTAACGCCCACGCTGAGCCAAGAATATAGCCGAACATAATAAGGGTGCGAACCCCTTTTCACGTGCGCACATTATATAAAAAAAATATTATTAACTAATGAAAAAATTAAGGAAATCGAAGATATAATGGGTAAACGGAAAATATATTTAAACTCACAGGATATAAGAAATTCTTTATGACAGACTTTTCGTAGATTCCTGAAAAAAGGTAAAGTAGGAATTTACTCTGAGTTATCAGAGCACGAATACAATATGGTTCAGCAAAAGCTAATCCCATTATTCGATGGATGCCTGGTATTCTATAAATGTACAAATTATACAAAAGATATCAAAACTGACGAAGAAACGTTTAAACAAATTGCAAAATATCATAAATATGAAACAGAACATAATGGAAGGTTTGTGAAGGTTTGAGAAAATTATTTATAGGGAAAATTTAAAGGAATTAATACAAAAATAATATGTTTGAATCAAATAATACATATAGATACGTATACTAATTCAATACATAATTATATTACATTCATTGACAAAATTTCAAAACATGCAGTAGCATTTTATTTGGAAAACAAAAATAGTTTGACACTAATTGAAAAAATTAGATTATACATCTCTTTAAAAAGAAAACCCCAGAAATGTTTTACGGATAACGAATTCAATACAATAAATACAAAAGACTTTTTCAGACAAGAAGCAATAGAAGTACATTATACAAAACCAAATAGTCACACAGGGAACGCAAAGATTCCATAGCACTATTAGTAAAAAATTAAAAGTATTAGAAACAAATAAATCACAACTTACAGCACAGGAAAGGCTATATAAGTCTATTGAATTATACAACAAATCTATACATTCAGTTATTAAACATAGTCCAATAGACGTTATAGATGGAAAGGTTAACTTACAGAAAATAACTGACATATTAATATAACATAAAAACTAAACAATTGACAAAGCAAATAGAAACAGAGAAGAATCCAATGAACAAAATAAAGAAGGTTATGTTAAGAATTGCTTTAAGACACAAAAATGAACCCGGGTATAGGAAACTCAATTTATAAAATGTCCATCCAGTCAGCATAAAACGACCAAATAAATGCAGAGACCAGTTAAACATTGATAGCATAGATATTGACGATAAACAATAAAAAGAGTGCGTGTAACTTTTACGCCCAGAATTTCCATAGAAACAAATCTTATAATCGCATATTAGTCCTACATTTCGAGTTTCATACGAATCCCTTTAGAAATGGCATGGTTCCAAAAATTCCAGACCCTATTGGCCAAATCCCAGAATTTCCATAGGAACAAATCTTATAGTCGCATATTAGTCCTACATTCCGAGTTTCATATGAATCGCTTGAGAAATGGCTTGGTTCCCAAAACTCCAGACCCTATTGGCCAGATCCCAGAATTTCCATAGGAACAAATCTTATAGTCGCATATTAGTCCTACAATCTGAGTTTCATACGAATCCCTTGAGAAATGGCTTGGTTCCAAAAATTTCAGATCCTATTGGCCAGATCCCAGAATTTCCATAGGAATAAATCTTATAGTCGCATATTAGTCCTACATTCCGAGTTTCATACGAATCTCTTGAGAAATGGCTTGGGTCCCAAAACTCCAGACCCTATTGGCCAGATCCCAGAATTTCAATAGGAACAAATCTTATAGTCGCATATTAGTCCTACATTCCGAGTTTCATACGAATCCCTTGAGAAATGGCTTGGTACCCAAAATTCCAGACCCTATTGGCCAGATCCAAGAATTTCCATAGGAACAAATCTTATAGTCGCATATTAGTCCTACATTCCAAGTTTCATACGAATCCCTTGAGAAATGGCTTGGTTCCAAAAATTCCAGACCCCATTGCCCAGATCCCAGAATTTCCATAGGAACAAATCTTATAGTCGCATATTAGTCCTACATTCCGAGTTTCATACGAATCGCTTGAGAAATGGCTTGGTACCCAAAATTCCAGACACTATTGGCCAGATCCCAGAATTTCCATAGGAACAAAGCTTATAGTCGCATATTAGTCCTACATTCCGGGTTTCATACGAATCCCTCGTGAAATGGCTTGGTACCAAAAATTCCAAACCCCATTGGCCAGATCCCAGAATTTCAATAGGAACAAATCTTATACTCGCATATTAGTCCTACATTCCGAGTTTCATAGGAATCCCTTGAGAAATGGCTTGGTTCAAAAAATTCCAGACCCCATTGGCCAGATCCCAGAATTTCCATAGGAACAAATCTTATAGTCGCATATTAGTCCCACATTCCGAGTTTCATACGAATCCCTTGAGAAATGGTTTGGTTCCAAACCCTATTGGCCAGATCCCAGAATTTCCATAGGAACAAATCTTATAGTCGCATATTAGTCCCACATTCCGAGTTTACGAATCGCTTAAGAAATGGATTGGTTTCCAAAAATTCCAGACGCTATTGGCCAGATACCAGAATTTCCATAGGTGCTGTGGCCGTAGTAATATATGTATATAGTTATATTTGTAGTTATATACACATATAGTTACATACATATAAAATATAACTATAGAAAACGAGGCATAAAATTAACAAAAGTGAACAAGTGAGCAATGTGTACAACAGTGTAACAAGTGTATACAACAGAGTAATAACAGTGTAACGCTTGAAAATTGTTGCCCCCTCCGTAAAAAAGTTTCACTTCAATAATAATATTCGGCGCGACAGACCATTGCGGTCCAAGGCCTTGCTTCTCGCAACCATTTGTGTTGAGCATGTATATTTTTGCACACAAATGGATGGGACCTACAATTTAATGCCGGATGCGAACGGCGAACTGAGAAGCATTCCGTGGCAATTTATTACTCTTGGAACGTTTGTCACCCATTCGCGAGAGGTGGGACACCGTAAAAAATACTTTTGGTTGCTGGGCTTCTGGGATTCGAACCACAAACCCCCTGCTCAGAAGTCCGTGCTCTTATCCACTGAGCCACGGCGCCCAACACGACGATAAACAAACCAAACAATTTTTGTTTTCTTCCTTAATTTTAATAATAAAGTAATATATACATATAATATACATATATAAATTGCAGATTCTTAGATTTATAATTATAATAACATTAGTATGTCTAGTAACGAGACGATTAGAATAACCGACAATCAGAGAAGATAAAGGATACGCTGAATTTAACACCCAACAACAAGACTTAGTAACCGAAACAGAACTTATTGTGCACTTAATTGACCCCAAGGCAATTATATATATTACTAGCTGACCCGATCGACGTTGTCCTGTCCCACATTCAATAAATTTGTTTGTGAACTTGTGAAAAGATATTTGAAATAAAATAATAATAATTAAAAATAATTTTGTTTTGCGATTTTGAGTGACAGTATTAATCACATTTTTGTGTTACATTTTTAAATTTTGGGAACTCAGTAATTTCTCTACCGATTTGTATGAAATTCGGTATGAGGGTCTTTTGAGGGTCCTCTGGGGGTATTTTGGGGGTCTTTTGATGATCTTTTTAGGGTCCTTTGAGGGTCTTTTGAAGTTTTTTAGAGGGTCTTTTGAGGGTCTTTTGAGGGTCTTTTGAAGGTCTTTAGAGGAGTCATTTGAGGGTCTTTGGTAGGTCTTTTGGATGTCCTTTTAGGGTTTTTGGGGGTCTTGGGGTATTTTTGGGAGTATTTTGGAGGTCCTTTCAGGGTGTTTTTGGGGTCTTTGGGGGTCTTTTGAGGGTCTTTTTGTGGTATTTCGGGGAGTCGTTTGAGGGTCTTTTGGGGGTCTTTTGTGGTTCTTTTGATGATCTTTTGGGGGGTATTTAATGATTTTTGGGGATTTTGAGGGCCTTTCGGAGGTTCTTTTGTGATTTTTTCGGGGTCTTAGGGGCCTTTTGATGGTCTTTTGGAGATCTTTTTGCCCACATCAAATAAATATCACTCCAATTGCGCGTTAAACACACGCACTGTTTTTTATTTTTTTGTTGACTTGCGCGTAAGCAAACGACCCTGATAGTTAGGATTTTCAAGGTTAATGCCGCGAAAACTGATTTATTTTTTTTAATTGCGAATGAAACCGCAGCCGAGACTGCAAGTGCTTAAAGTCTACTGGCATGTCGGTCGGAATAATTGGGAAGCGTTGCGCACGTAACCTAAACAATTGGAATCTATTGGAACAGAAATGAAATAACGACTTTTGCTGGACAGATCGCGAATCAACACAATTTTAATTTTATTTTAATTTAGGTTGGAATGAGTTGAGAATGAGTTTTCATTTCACCGAAAACATTCAATTGAGTTATTTCCTCAAAAAATATCCAATTTATCGTTTTCCAAATTTTCCCGAATTGTATTTTGCTAAAAATAAAAATAAAAATATCTTTTTTCGTTAGCTAGGCGTATCACACTAAAATTATTTATTAAAACTAATAAACCTGACATTCTTCTTTTACAGGAAACAAATCTCACAGGGAGGAACCCATTCCGTCCAGACGGATACAACATTCACAGGGTCGACAATAGCAGTGATTGCTCTAAGAAGGAGGTCCTTATCAGGGACACTATGGCAGGCGAAAAGGTGCAAATCAGTGGTTTGCGTAGCATGGAAGCAACAGCTGTCAGCATCAAAGTCAACGAGGTTCAGACCTTCTTGGTAATATCAGTGTACAATCACTGCAATGCAACGAGGGAAAACATTCAACGGGATCTGCAAACTGTCTGCGGCATCACCTCTGGGAACACATACTGTGTGGTTGGAGGGGATTTTAACGCTAGGCACACCCGATGGCAAGATGAAGTGTGCAACAATCAAGGAAAGGCCATTGCAGATTGGCTGGATTCAAATCCTCAGCAGCATATCATGGCTGTATTTTCACAGCCCCGGAAGACATATCCTCCGACACCATCCACGCTGAATTTCTTCTTGGCAACAACAAATTTCGTCAACATTCTGCCAGAATTAAGGAATAATTCATGTTTTGCACATGATAGTGATTCGGATCATTTGACCATAGAGCTTCGAGTGAGGTTGAATCAGCGAATTGTGCAAGTTACCCCAACACCTGAACTACACTTCAACTTTATTTTTCAACTTAAATGAACTGGAACCGGTTTAGATCAGAAGTCGAAGCTGGACTATAAATTCTAGCGGCATTTAGATGATAACTATAATATTCAACAATAGCCTAAACAATTGTTACTTTCCAGACATCTGGAAGGTGGCTCTAGCTCTAGCGTAACTGGTTACCGACCCATACCTTTACTGTGTTGTACCAGTAAAATATTGAAATCCTTGATCCGTGAAAAGATCAATGCGTATTGTTCGGAAAGAAATCTAATTGCTTCCTTTCAGTTCGGCTTTCGAGAAAAGCACTCTACGCTACACCCTCTGATGAAGCTTCACAGTGACGTCACTAAAGGAATAAACGTCAAAAGCAGTACAGTAGCCTGTTTACTAGACATCGAAAAAGCTTTCGATAGTGTCTGGATCAACGGTCTACTGTATTATATTGCAAAAATAATTAAAATTTTTCTCTTTAACAGGTTCTTTTTTGTACACATTTATGGCAACTAATCCACTAGGAAAATGGTCAAAGCCGGAGTTCCTCAAGGTTCCAGACTTGGCCCAGTCCTGTTCAGCATTTACACGGCGGATCAACCCAACAATACGGCTGGAACAAGAACCATGCTCTTCGCGGATGACTCCATCACATATGCCGTTTCCCTCTCTCCTGAGATAGCTGCCCGAAAAGTGGAGGAACACCATCGAAATCTTTGGGATTACTACCTCAAGTGGGGGTTGAAGATCAACGCCAACAAAACAGAGCTCATCTGCTTTCGAGTGCCAGGGACAAGAACAAGAAGAAGAAATTTTGTAAGCCGGTGCAGAGGCTTAAAAATCACTCTTCCAGACAACACAATTAGGTATTAACACCAACAGAAACAAAGTACCTGGGAATCAAGTTCACGGAGAGGCTTAAGTTGAACAAGCACATCGATATAGCGGTTAAAAAAGCTAACTACGCTCTTCATTTGGTGCACCCGCTTCTAAGAAGAAACGGACTGTCCAACAACACCAGGCTGCTCATCTACAAGCAGCTCATCAGGCCAGTGATAACCGATGGCTATCCCATATGGTTCACCGTCACCAACAGCGATGAAGATCTCCCTATTCGAAAGAAAGGTACTGAGAATATGTACAGGACTCTGGAGGTTGCCAAATAGTAACAAATTTGTCTCTAGTAATAGGCTTTGCGACGCGGCAGGTCTGCTGCCAATAACCGACCACTTGTTCCAAATGGCAAAGAAATTCGTTGATGGGTTGGAAACACATCCAAGTCCGGAGATGCAAGGACTGAGAATCGAGGAAATCGAGCCAAGCCACCACTACATAAACATCAGAGGATTCACAGATGCTAGATTCGACGACATCTTTAATAATCAAGACATCTCCTTCTACGAGAAGGCCAGCAATCAACATTACAGAGGCTGAAGATCGCCCTGTTTATACCTCCTCTTATATTTATTTTCATTTTTATTTTATTTTAAAATTTATAATTTAAAATTAAATTGCTTTTAATATAAACAAATTATTGTTTAATAATAAGCAATACAGAAAAAAAGACAATGTAAATACGTCGGGCCCCTATTGTTGAGCCGACACTTATTAATAATAATAGTTATTAGTTTAGGTTTATGTCAAAATTGTATATTACCTAAATGTTTAATAAAATATCTTAATCTTAAAAATATTCAGTTCAACTTTTTACTTTAGTCAATAAAGACGTTCTCTCGAGTAGAGCGAAAAAACTATTTCTTTCCTGTATTTTATTTTTGCAAATAAAGGGTGTTTTTTTAAGAGGTTGCCGATTTTTTTTTTGAATAAAACACATATAAAATTATGAAATGACCAAAATTTTTTTTTATTTGGTAGATAATTTTTTGGCATTTAACATTTAAACACAATTTCTGGCATATGGCTACCACGACTATTTTTCACAAATGTCATTCTGGAGGTCCAATTTTCCAGCACTTTTTCAAGCATTTGAGGGCGTATGTCAGCAATGACACGTTGAATATTGGTTTCCAAAGCGTCAATCGATTGAGGTTTATCCACATAAACCAATGACTTCACGTATCCCCACAAAAAGTAATCGAGTGGCGTCAAATCGCACGAACGCGGAGGCCAATTCACCGGACCATTTCTCGAAATAATGTTGTCGTTGAAAGTTTCTTTCAATAAGTCGATTGTTTCACGTGCTGTATGGCAAGTGGCACCATCTTGTTGAAACCACATTTCATCCATATCCATATCTTCAAGATTTGACAACAAAAACTCATTTAACATGGTTCTGTATCGATTTCCATTCACGGTAACGCGTCGTCCTTCCTCATTTTTAAAGAAATATGGACCGATGATCCCACCAGCCCATAGACCGCACCAAACAGTACATTTATCAGGATGCATTGGTAATTCTTGAACGGCGTGTGGATTATCTTTGCTCCAAATGCGACAATTTTGTTTGTTGAATTTGGTAATTACGTTCTTTATGGTGGTCTCTGACGGACGATTATGTGCACCATAAAATTCACGAAGTGCTCTATAAACATTTTTAATTGAACACTGATTTTGAAAATAAATTTCAACGATTTGAAAACGTTGTTCTGGAGTTAACCTATTCATAATGATTTGCCAAACAATACTGAGTAGAAATGCCACTTTGAGCTGTCAAAACAACTGTCATAAAATAAAACGACATCTATCGGAAAAACAAACCTCCTAAAAAAACACCCTTTACAAGACTCGCGTAATTTTATTTTGCTATTTTCCACATGTCACGAGCATGTAAGTAGTCTGCAAGGAATTGTTAACATACCATTTTGACATTTAAAGACTTTTCCACAATTCACTAGATTGTGAGTTGTCTGCAATTGAGACAAGAGACAATTTTGTAGTAAAAGCTGTCATTAAAAGTACACTAACTCGTTGTTTCCACTTCAAATAGCAATAATACTACAATAAAATAGTTTGCTTAGGTGAGCAAAATTATGGATTTATTTCTGAAAGAAACCCATGGCAAAAATTAAAGAATAAGTTTAGAACACATGTTATCGTATATGAGAAAACATCTGTTATTGTTGCATCTGATTCTTAAGGTAATATGTGTTCTAAATATTGAGTTTGGTAGTGCATTAGTTGTAGTTTCGTTCATAATTTCGGTGATCACAGCTACCAATTTTAACGCCCACTAATATACAGGGTGTATCCGTTAAAGTGGCAAATACTTAAAGGGATAATTCCTTGGTTAATTTCGTGAAAAAATCGTATGGAAGGGGGGGTCTTTTTGCTACCCCTGCGGTGTACGTAGCGTTTAAATACGAAGAGACGTACTTTTGACCTTACACCACTTCACACCCTGTATCTCTTGAACGCTTCTAGTTACAAGGTCACTGTCATTTTTGACAATTGATTTTTCATTTTATTTGATTTGAAAATTTAAAAAAAAAAAACGCTTAAATAATTTAAAAAAATGTACGTTGTTTGATCTAAAAAGTGTACTTTTCTTTCAAAAAAGATTAATAGTAACCTTGTATCTGGAAGCGTTCAAGAGGTATAAGTTGTGAAGGCATGTAAGGTCAAAAGAACCTTTTCGTTCATTTTACAAAACTTTCATTTTAACCCTGCTCCTGTTGACCAAATTCATAAATATTGTGACATAGATTTGTAGAAAATTTAATATTGCATTTGTCAAAAAAAATTATCCGAGAGCAATTTTCGAAATATTCGCGTTTGAAAATAAAATTTAAAAAAAGAAAATAACATTTTTGGATTTTGACGACGTTTATATCGGTAACGGTTTCAAGAATTTAAAAAAAAAGGTTAATTATTTGATCTTAAAAATTTAATTTTCTTTCAAAAATGATCAACAGTGACCTTGTAGCTAGAAGCGTTCAAGAGTTACAGAGTATTAAGTGATGTAAGGTCAAAAGTACGTATCTTCGCATTTAAACGCTACGTACACCGCAAGTATTTTTCACTTGTCACGGAAAGCTTCTCAATTCGCCGTTCGGATGCCTTAAATTGTAGGTCCCTTCCATTTGTGTCCAAAAATATACATGCACAACACAAATGGTCGCGAGAAGCTAGTCCTTGGACCGCAACGGTCTGTCGCGCCGAATATTATTTATACGTGTACATGCACATGCACACAAGCAAATTATTTTATTGAAGCATTATTGTTATTTTAGGTGGAAACAACGTGTAAGCCAAAAAAAGTAAAAACATCCAACAATAAAATTGTAAGCTATACACCTCGTATGTGTACTGTTTTAAGCTAATTTAATGGATTAAATACAATAACAAGACGTAGCTCTAGAATAATGTATTCATAATATAAACCATAGAATAAAAAAAAACAAAAATTAAAATTTTTCATGTAAATTCTCTAATAATATAGTATAGTATAATAAAGTATACTGAATTCCAAAATAGAAAAACACATACGAAGCACTACAACCCAACAACAAAACAAACCAAATCGTAAAGCAAGCAGCACAGCTCACACAGAACAGTCATTATAGTATGAAATGATCTGATGCCGCTATACGGGCAGACACCGCGGCCCGATCACTCACAACTTTAATATAAAGTATTGTCACCGGAAATATACATGTGTCAACAATTTCAAAAAAAAAATGGGCTTTGGGAAGTGGGTTCAAAATTAATCACAAGATCTGTTCAGCCGGCCAGTCCGCCAGCCACGGGCACGCGAATTTAATAACCATTACCACCACAAAAAAATCGATAGCGATGCATGGATTGAGAAATTTTTTCAGTCTTCTCAGGGGTAGTAATAAAAAAATATGGCTATCGCAAGCTGTTTTAATTAAGTCCCATCAAATTTTGACTGGTAGAAGCTGAGATATACGACACGAAAAACAAACGTACAAATGTACACACGTTCGCTGAAAAATTTGTATGTCCTCTGAATATAAGCTTCGCCCTTCGGGCTCGAAATTATTATGTATGTAGAGGATATTAGTTTACTGATTGATTGAAAGACAGATTTAAATTTATTGATTAATAAAGTTTTTAGTTTAATTCTATTTAAAAGCAAAAATTTAATTGAATAATAACAACAGAATAAATCATTGGGAAATTAAATTACAACGACACACTCGTACTAGGAAAACCCGCCGCAGCCGTAGTTGAAGACAGACTCGCAAACTTTTCTGCCGCCAGCATAGTCATCGCCTACTTGGTCATCCGTCGTCAACGCCTTCTCTTTCCCATCGTCATCGCCGGCCTCGCAGCTCCTCAGAAAAAATTCCACACGCCTAGCGAATTTAGCACCTTATACCAGGTCAGCTTCAAAGCGGAATGATACGTTCTTCCTAGTCAGGTCCGACAGTGGTTTTGCGAAATTGGCGTAGTTGGGCATGAACTTCCTGAAGAATCCAGTTAGTCCGAGGAAACTTTGCACTTGTTTTATGTTGGTGGGTCTGGGAAACCCCTTGACCGCTTTCAGCTTTTCAACGGACGGCTTAATGATGCCATTTTCGACATGACCTAGGAATTCCACTCGTCTGCTTAGAAAGTTGCACTTTTCCCATTTGACAACCAGCCCGTTGTCCTCGGCGACCTTCAATACTTCGATCAGCTTTTTCATGTTCTCGTTCTCATCCTCCGCAGCGATGATTATGTCATCCAAGTACAGCAACAAATAATTTCGGCGCATCAAATCTCGGAAAATCGTGTTTATGAAACGTACTGTCCGTTTGGCGTGATAAACGACGTATATTTTCTGCTATCCTTGGCAACGTTCACATGGAAAAACCCATTGCGGAGATCCAGTGTTGTAAAAACCTTTGCACTATACAGTTGTTCTAGAACATCCTCCATCACCGGTAGTGGGTACCTGTCTTTAATAATTTTCGTATTGAGCTTCCGGTAATCCACGCACAATCTCGTCTTGCCATCTTTTTTCTGGACTAACACTATTGGGCTGGCATAATCTAACCGGCTGTGTTGTATGATCCCTTCTTTCAGCCACTCATCAAATTGATCGTTGACAATTTGTTTTTACGGTTCTGCCAATTTCCTTGCCTTCTGATAGACCGGCTTCTCATCCAGCAGTGTTATACTCATTTCGATGCAGGAATTTTTCATCGTATTGGGGGAATACTTGGAGATAATGTTGTGTATCTCTTCCCTAAAAACGTCGTCACCTACTCGCAATTTTGTTTCATCGTGCTCTTCGTCCATTACTTCAATATTGAAGATGTCATTTTCCTCCAGTTCGTGTGCACTCTCGCTCTCTGGTGGTAATGGAAATTTTTCTTGTTTTCTGATGCTCACTATTTCTCCTTGGCTAATTATTAGTTCGACGCCTTTGATAAAATATTTTCCCAACAGAATTTGATCAGGTAGCCAGTCGTCTGGAATCACCTGAAAACGTATCCAATAGTCAACACCATCGATCTGCAGCGTGAGCGGAAACGATCCAAGTGTCTGTCGTGGGGCACTGCCAAAACCTCTTACCATCATTCCCGGTCGACTCATCGCTTCTGGACTAATTTTTTCTTTTAGCGACTTGTGCATTACCGACACATCGCTGCCGCTGTCAATAAAAGCCGTGTAATTTCTTCCGGCAATGATGACTGGCACATTATTTCCATCTGAGCTGATTCGTTAGATTTTCTAGACTCCCCTGGTGTTCACCTACTCCTTAACTATGTCTGGACAATTAGACGATACATGCCCAAACAAGTTACACTTGAAACACTTTACTCCTTTTCCCTTGTCTGGACAATTCTGCGCGATGTGCGACAGAGCTCCGCAGTTATGGCATCTCCTGCTTGGTGCATTAAATCGTCCCGCATTAGTTCTTAGTGCACTGGTAGTTCTACTCACATCTGTCCTCTGCTGTGGCATCTGCCTGTGCATCTTTTGGTAGCATTCCATTTTCCTCTTCAGTTCATCTATAGTGGTTGCTTCGTACATGATTATTTTGTTTTTAACAGAATCAGGAATTCCAGCTATTATGTACTCGGTAATAGAAGATTCGTCAACCTTTCCTTTCTCGGCGAGCCGAACCATGGTGTACAGATATTTAAGTAGAGTTTCTGAACTTGTCTTCTTTCGTTTCTCCAGCATCCGGTGGATCTCAATTGCGGACGGCTTCTTTCCGAATTCTTTCTCCAACCGTGCCTTCAATGTTGTCCAGTTCGAAACTCCACTGGTCGCTTCTATCGCCAGCTTAGCTGCGCCTTTTAGTAACCGTCGTGCGTAAAAGTATTTTTGAATTTCGTTCCACTCACACGCTGAAGAGACGTCCTCAAACTCTCTTATCCAGTCCTCGTAGTTGCGACTTTCCTCCCCAGAAAATCTTTCTAAGGATTCCTCGATGTCCCTAAACACAAAGTTATTCCTGTTGGCCATTCTGTTCGGTTTTTCGGGGTTTGCTTCGTTTTCTTCTGCGTCGTCTGGTGCTACGCACTCTTCGTCTTTCACTTCGTAGTTTAGTGCTGAACACTCCTCGTCGTTTAGTGGTACGCACTCTGCGTTTCTGTCGTCGTCGTTAAGTACTACACACTCTACTTCGTTATGTGGTACGCACCCTTCGTCGTCGTCGTTTATCGCGGCGACTAATACGTCGTTGATCTTTACTTGCCCGAAAGCCGCGTGGATAGGTTCCAACAAATCGGTCTTTACTATGTATCGGTAAGACAGTCCCTTTTTCTTTAGAAAGATTTGCAATTGTCTCACGGTGAGAGAATTCAAATCATCCATCAATTAAACAATTAACCACTTTCGCAAAATCAAAAATTTCCAAAAACGGTATAAATATCGGTTGAGCCCCCAAGTGTAGAGGAAATTAGTTTACTGATTGATTGAAAGACAGATTTAAATTTATTGATTAATAAAGTATTTTAGTTTAATTCTATTTAAAATCAAAAATTTAATTGAATAATAACAACAGAATAAATCTTTGGAAAACCCGCCGCAGCCGTAGTTGAAGCGTTCAAGAGTTATAAGTTGTGAAGTCATGTAAGGTCAAAAGAACCTTTTCGTTCATTTTACAAAACTTTCATTTTTAACCCTGCTCCTGTTGACCAAATGCATAAATATTGTGACATAGATTTGTAGAAAATTTAATTGGCTTTAATATTGCATTTGTCAAAAAAAAATTATCCGAGAGCAATTTTCGAAATATTCGCGTTTGAAAATAAAATTTAAAAAAAGAAAAAAACATTTTTGGATTTTGACGACGTTTATATCGGTAACGGTTTCAAGAATTTAAAAAAAAGGTTAATTATTTGATCTTAAAAATTTAATTTTCTTTCAAAAATGATCAACAGTGACCTTGTAGCTAGAAGCGTTCAAGAGTTACAGAGTATTAAGTGATGTAAGGTCAAAAGTACGTATCTTCGCATTTATACGCTACGTACACCGCAAGTATTTTTCACGGAGTTCCACCTCTCGCTAATGGGTGACAAACGTTCCGAGAGTAATAACTTGTCAGGGAAAGCTTATCAATTCGCCGTTCGGAGGCCTTAAATTGTAGGTCCCTTCCATATGTGTCCAAAAATATACATGCACAACACAAATGGTCGCGAGAAGCTAGTCCTTGGACCGCAACGGTCTGTCGCGCCGAATATTATTTATACGTGTACATGCACATGCACACAAGCAAATTATTTTATTGAAGCATTATTGTTATTTGAGGTGGAAACAACGTGTAAGCCAAAAAAAAGGAAAAACATCCAACAATAAAATTGTAAGCTATACACCTCGTATGTGTTACTGTTTTAAGCTAATTTAATAGATTAAATACAATTTAATAGATTAAATACAATTACAAGACGTAGCTCTAGAATAATGTATTCATAATATAAACCATAGAATAAAAAAAAAAAAAATTAAAAATTTTCATGTAAATTCTCTAATAATATAGTATAGTATAATAAAGTATACTGAATTCTACAATAGAAAAACACATACGAAGCACTGCAACCCAACAACAAAACAACCATAATCGTAAGGAAAGTTGCTCACAGCGCACAACGCACACAGAACACAGTCACTGGAAATATACATGTGTGCAATTGAATTGAAAGCGACTTCCGCGTTTGAGGCTCGGACCTCGGGGTCGGGGGGCTCCAAATACAAATATTTTTAAAAATTTACCCGATTTTCTTAAAATTTTATACAAATCCATCTCCAGTGGAAAACACTTTTTGTAAAATTTTTTGGAGATCGGTCCCCTGGGTCGGAAGGGCACCCATACAAATCTTATGAAAAAAGTTCCCGATTTTCTTCAAATTTTATACACGTGTTTATCTCCGATGGACAAAACTTTTTGTAAAATTTTTGAAGCGATCGGGCCCCGGGGTCAGGGGGCTCCCATACAACTTTTTTTTTTTAATTATCAATTTCTAACGCACTTCCTAAAGCCCGATTTTCCGAAATTTTGTACACATTTCCGTATGACAATACTTTCTTTTAAAATTTGAAAGTGATCTGGCCCCGGGTTCGTGGGGCTCCCATACAAATTTAAAATAAAAATTACCCGATTTCTTTTTCAAATTTTACACACATATGTATACCCAATAAACAATACTTTTTCTAAAATTTGGTAGTGATCGGGCACCAGGTTCGGCCGCAAGGCCCTTATACAATTTTTTAAATAACGTCGCACTTCAACGACTGTGTGCGGTGTGTGGTGCGCAGTCGGCTGCGCTGCTTCGTTTGGTGGATTTTGATTGCAAAATCTATTCTGCCTGTTCATGGCAGCACTACGAGTTTGTGTCGCCATATTTTTAACTCGCACTTACACGGTTATTAATAATGTCATTATTTCTAACAATGAACGAAAACAGAAAATTTCGGTTTCACATCATTTCTCAAGCATCAATATACATTACTCCGACTTACACAATAATTATTAATGCCATTTCACAAAGTTACCATGAATGTGCGTAATAGTATAAAAGTCGAATCGATTATGAACATTCCATTTCATCTTTAAGTAATATGTATGTATTTTGTTTACTAATGTCTCTTTCCAATTGGACAAACCGTATCCGAAACCATACCCATAGTTAGCAAAGTAACATTATCGGGCTCCCATATCAATTTTTGCGATTAAAGAATTTAGATGAAAAATTTTAATTTTTATGGGTTGTTTTTTTGTATAAGATAGTAAACCGAGCATCTCAGTTCGCCATACGGATAGTTATAATTCAGTCTAAACCCTGAATTGTCTTAAAAGCCCTATAGTAACCATTTATTCACAAAATTCGAACAATTTTTTTGTATCTAAAAAAGAGATACATATGTGTGCAAAGTTTTAACCGGGTAAATTTGTAAAAAATTAATATTAGAGCCCCATTACTGCAAAATGTTTACAAAAACGGTTGTCACCGGATATACATGTGTAAAAAATTTGTAAGTTACCTTGACCCCGACCTTGAGGCCCGATCCCTTCAAAATTTCAATAGAAAATGTTGTCATCGGAGATACACATGTGTTGAAAATTTGAAGAAAATCGAGCTAATTTTTAAAAAATTTATATGGGCCTCAGGGCCCGTTCACTCCAAAAACTCTACAAAAAGTTTTGTCCATCGAAGATACCCATGTGCTTAAAATTTGAAGAAAATTAAACTGGGCACCCTCGCTTCACAGGGCCCGTTCACTCCAATATTTTTACAAGAAGTTTTGTCCATCGGAGATACACATTTGTTTTAAATGTGAAGAAAATCTGGTTAATTTAAAAAAACTATAGGGGCACGCCTCGGGCCGCAGGGCGCGTTCACTCCAAACATTTTACAAAAAGTTTTGTCCATCGCAGATACACATGTGTATAAAATTTGAAAAAAATCGGGTTAATTTTTGCCCACCAGCCAGCCACGGGCACGCGAAGTTAATATAGAGAATTTAAAAAACAGACAAATCGCCTCTTCAAAAAGTTAAAACATATCCATACTAGCAAAAGAGAAAATTAACATAAATTTTTAAGAGAGCAAGCACACAAGTACTTGTGAATGTTGAATTTTGGCGTAAGGGATTTTGACAGTTTCTACCAAGGCAACAATTTTGTGGTTTAATGCTATTAGCAGAGCGAGGTTGAAAAGAAAACGATGTTGCCTTTACAAGTGATACAATCAAACAGAAAGAGTATATTTCAATATAATAGTAATGACAGCTGAAATATGTAGTGCGTTCATAGCTTAACAACACTCTCACTTGTTGAATAATTAAATTATTAAAAATTAACATAACAAAAATTTAATTCAATTATAAAACAATTAAAAGTTAATTTTAATTATTTAAGATTCTTCAACATAATCCCATAGCTTTGACGCAAAAATTATGTTTGTCCTTAGTGACTGCTTTAGTTAAACTGTCGGCAACCATTTCATTCGTTGGAGTGTAGCGTATTGTTATGATTTTGTCGTTAACCTTTTCTCGAATATGGTGGTGTCGAATATCAATGTGCTTGCTTCTTGGTCGATAAGCATCCAACTCAGCTAAACATATTGCACTTTGATTGTCACATAAAATATTAACCGGTTTGAGCAATTTGAGATCGAGTTCATCAGCCAATTGCTTCAACCAGATGGCTTCTTGGGTTGCTGAGGACATTGCCATATATTCGGCCTCAGTGCTAGATAAAGCGATGGTTGGTTGTCGTTTACTGCACCATGTAATAGCTGCATTTGCAAATTTAAACAGGTAACCTGTACAAGATCGACGTTTATCCACGTCCGATGCCCAATCAGCATCACTAAATCCAATGATTGAATAATCATCAGTCTTTTCATACCGAAGTTTATAATTAATTGTACCATGTAAATATCGCAGGATTCTTTTCACTGCCTTCCAATGCGCACTACCGAAATTTGAATTGAAACGACTTACATCATTTACTGCAAAGTTTATATCTGGTCTCGTACATTGCGTAAGGCAACCCACAGCTTGTTGATACGGTACGTCGTGTAAGTTTTCTTCTTTGCCATCTGACGACATACTTATTGAAAGTTTTTGATTCAAGTCGCTGGGTGTGCCAATCGGCTTACAATTTTTCATTCCAAAACGAGTTAATATTTCTTTGATGTACGAGGATTGGTCCAGCTCAATGCTGTTTTTATTTTGTTGTATGCGAATACCCACGCATTCCGTGGCAGTACCTAAATCTTTCATTTTGAACTGCGTGCATAAAAATTGCTTAAACTTGATTAAATCTTCATTTTTCCAGAATATCATCAAGTCATCTACATAACAAGCTACTATTAAATTAGATCCTCGATTAAAATAAATGCACGGATCCAATTCGGATTTTACTAAACCAAATTCTTTTAATGCAGTTTCTAGTTTAATATTCCACTGGCGTCCAGCTTGTTTGAGTCCATACATAGCTCGATTCAGTTTACAAGCTCTATTTGTTCCATCATTAAAACATTCCGGTTGCTCGATATACACATCTGCATCAATGTCGCCTTGCAAGAAAGCGGTGACAGCGTCCATTTGATGAATTTTCAAACCATTTTCAACTGCTAAAGCCATCAAAAATCTTATCGAAGCATAGCGAACCACAGGCGAGAAAGTTTCATTGTATTCTACACCATATTTCTGTGAGCAACCTTTCACGAGCCTTGTAACGCAATACGTTGCCATCATTGTCAAATTTGCGTTTGAATACCCGTTTTGTCTTGATAGCGTTTCTTCCAGGCGGTAATTTGATGAGACTCCAAGTTTTGTTTTCTACTAACGATGCAATTTCTTCATGCATGGCACACTGCCAATTTGAAGAATCATCACGTGCTGCAGCTTCTTTTACTGTTTGAGGATCAAAATCGTTAATATTATTTAATGAAAAATAACTTACATAATCATTAAATTCTCGAAGCTTTGGTTCACGCGTAGATCTTCTTAATACATTTTCAGGTGTCGCAACATCTTTTTCAGGTTGATAATCTCGATCATCAACATTATCAATTTCACCAGTATCAATCAAAGTAACATCAGTTTCAAACGATGAATTTTCATTGTTCTCATAATCTCTCACTTCAGCTGGACTCACATTGTTATCAGTTGATAACGTCACCATCGAATCACAATTTTTTTCATGAAAAACAACATCTCTACTTATTGTTAGTTGTTTCGTTTTTGGATCAATGCAACGAAAACCTTTTGTATTGCTGTCATACCCCACGAATATCATTTTTCGCGACTTCGAGTCGAACTTCTTCCTCTTTTGTTTAGGAACATGTACCATTACAGCGGATCCAAAAATTTTCATATGAGATACATTTACTTTGATGCCCGTCCATACTTCTTCAGGAGTTTTGTTTACCAAAATTGTTGAAGTTGTTCTGTTGATAATGTAGGCTGCCATTGCAACCGCTTCGGCCCAAAAACTTTTGTCCAAATCAGCATCGAACATCATACACCTTGAACGTTCCACAATCGTTCGGTTTATTCTCTCCGCAAGACCATTTTGTTGAGGAGTGTACAGATTTGTAAATTGATGCTGTATACCGCATTTTTTAAGAAAAATCTCAAACTCTTTGGAACAATATTCAGTGCCATTGTCAGTTCTGAATTTCTTTATTTTACGACCAGTCTGATTTTCTACATATGATTTGAAATCAACAAATGATTCAAAAACTTCAGATTTGGACGACAAAAAATAGACAAATAGTTTTCTTGAATAATCATCAATGAATGACAAGAAATATTTTGCGCCACCAATTGAATTTTTCTCCATCGGACCACAAACATCAGAGTGGATTAAATCCAGCATATTATTTGAACGCTTACCACTAGGCTTGAAAGGGAGGCGCGATTGCTTGCCCATTGCACAAACTTCACATTTCAAGATTTCATCATTCTTGAAAATCATTCCATCTACTACATTACGCATGTCACAAAGTGTTTTGTAGTTTACATGACCAAGACGTCTGTGCCATGTCAATGCACTACTTTCTCTAGATTTTGTCAACATACATTTATCAGTAGAGGTTGAAATCCTGTATACACCATCCTGTGACTGACATTGCGCAAACAAATCACCATTTTTGTCATAAATTTTACCACCATCACTATCAAAAACAATTTTATTACCTTTTTCAACAATTTTGCTGACAGATAAAAGATTAGCAGACAGATCAGGAACATGCAAAACTTCTGCTACTGGTATTGTATCATTTATTATTGATAGAACAGTTTCACCAACACATTTCACTGGCATCTTCGTGTCGTTTGCTGCTACTATTTCAGCAGCTTCAGTGGATCTTCTATTTTTTAATAAATTTGCATCAGGCGTCATGTGACTCGACGCACCACTGTCTAAAAACCAATCTGATATATTTGATTTCGAGAACAGCTAATGCTTTTTTAGCCGATTCACTTTTATAACTTTTAACATTGTTTTGACTTTTATTCTTCTCAAAATTAGACAATGACTTCTGCTTCTTTTTGATTTTATTGCATTCAAAACTCTTGTGATTTTTACCACCACATTCATAACAAATTATACTTCCAGTATGACGATTTTTATGTTTTGATGCATTTTTTACATTGAATTTACTGAAAAACGCATTGCTTTCGTTTGTCTTTGATACATACTGTGTGTCAAGTAATTTCATTTTGATGTGATCTGCATTGATGGTTTCACTTGCCTCAAAACTCAGAATAAGAGGTTTAAATTCATTTGTCAAACCTGCCAACATAATTGCAGCCAACCAGTCATCATCTATTTTGAATCCAATGCTATTTAATTTGCACGAAATTGAGGTTATCTCGTCAATGTAATTTTGCATGTTTTCACAACTTTCTAAACGAATTGAAATGAGAGTTCGTAACAACGTAATTTTTCTTAATAATCCACGGTCTTCATACAAATTTTTAAATTTTTCCCATATCTCAAGGGCTGAATTGCAATTTAAAATGTGAACAAAAAGTTCAGGCTCCACACTCAGAGCCAACGTAGATTTTGATTCACGCAACATGTCTTCATTATTTTCTACCGGCTTTTTAGCATCGTCTGGAGACTTCTGGATACACTTATGCCATTTTTTCATATCGAAATAATTCTGCATAGCAAAACACCACATATGATAATTATCCGCACCGCGTAGTTTTTGGATGTGAAAATCCGATTTGCTGTTTGATCCCGCCATTTTCTTCTCATAAATCGTGTTTATGACGATACAAATTTTACAACAAATGTAAAATCAATCTGAATTGCCATTAAATTCAAAGTCCAGTGGCTTGATTAAACAATTAACTATTTAATTTTATACAACAAATGTATTTATAATTTAATATATTCGCGATGATTTCAGATTTAATTAACTTGGAACTGGGCCCATAACCTATTAGCAGAGCGAGGTTGAAAAGAAAACGATGTTGCAGAAAGAAACAGAAAGAGTATATTTCAATATAATAGTAATGACAGCTGAAATATGTAGTGCGTTCATAGCTTAACAACAAATGCGTTTCCGTACTGAGATTTGCGTGTGCTTGCTCTCTCAAAGAGATTTTATGTCAATTTTCTCTTTTACTAGTTTTTACTACAAAAAGTACGATAACGGGACCAATTGTTAGCAAATCCGATACACTGAATTGCGTAACCGCAACACATATTTGGGAACATTGCGGATGCATTAGTTTTTGACATTTCTTTTCTGCGACTTTGCGTGTTACGCGTGTGGCGTATAAAAGTGGGGTTTTCAACTATTTAATGCCCTTTTGTACCAACTTTCACACCCATAAATAAAAGACTAAGTATTTGACGTGACAACATCTCACCGCAAGGTTTAAAGGGTGTTCAAAAAGTTATAGTTAAGTGAGACACATGCTATATTGCTTTCAACAAAAAAATAAAAATTACAACAAACACATTGGATAGTCCAGAATTGGTTTAGCGTTAACCAAAAAAAAAAAATTTGGTTAAGAAATATTTAACCAAATTTTTAGTTATAATTCTCACCACCAGAGTCGACTTTTAAAACTTATATATGGATAAGTTGGCAAACACGAGAAACTAAAAATTTACCAAAATTTGGTTAGTTTTTGATGTTGCTTTAATCAGCCGTTAACCACAAAAAATACCTAACTCATTTTGTTGAAAGCAATATAGCAACTGTTATGTCCCATGTTAAATTTCACTATTTTATACCGCGTTTTCCATAGTTATATTTTATATGTAAATAACTATATGTACATATTATTTTGTTATTTATTATATATTTAATTTTTAATTGTCATTGTAAGTGAAACTACTTTATCAATTCTGGGATATAGTTATTAGGGTCTGAAATTTTGGGAACTAAGCCATTTTCAAGCGTTTCGTATGAAATTCGGAAAGTAGGAGTAAGATGCGACTATAAGACTTCTTCCTATGAAAATTTCGGGATATGATCACAAGGATCTGGAATTTTGGAACTAAGCCATTTCTCAAGCGATTCGTATGAAATTCGGTGATGCGACTATAAGAATTTTTCCTATGGAAATTCTGTAGTATGGCTAATAGGGTCCGGAATTTCGGGAACTAAGCCATTCTTCAAGTGATTGGTATGGAATTCGGAATATAGAACTAAGATGCGACTATAAGACTTGTTCATGTAGAAATTCTTGGATATGGACATTATGGTCTGGAATATTAGGAATAAGCAATTTCTCAAGCGATTCGTATGAAATTCGGTATGTAGGACTAAGATGGGACTATAAGCATTGTTCCTATGGAAATTCTGGAATATGGTCATTATGGTCTGGAATTTCGGGAACTAAGCAATTTCTCAAGCGATTCGTATGAAATTCGGTATGTAGGACTAAAATCCGACTAAGAGTTGTTCCTATGGAAATTCTGTAATATGGTAATAAGGGAACTATGCCATTTTGAGATGTCCGTTGTTCGTGTATCCCACCCACAGACAAGATCTTTGTTTTCTGTTCTTTCGTCCCGGCCAGACGTTGTCATGCTCAAAACCCGCGGTCGTGTATCCGACACAGCCTACCCTGAACAAATGAACAAATAACTAGAAATAATAGAATAAATGCAATTGGCGCCCAACGTCGGGCTCAGGTGTTGAGAAAAAGACGACCTAAAGTAATTCGCGCACATTTCGCCAGCGTTCAAACATTATAGAGCTATACCAACCTAAAGTAATACACGAATCGGCTATGCTATTTATCAATAATTTGAAAGTGCTGAAATCAGCGAAAAAAAACAACCCATAAAAATTAAAATTTTTCTTGTAAATTCTCTAATCGGGGATACACACACACACACTGCGTGCTCGTTTTGTGGCAAAATCATCCACCAAATGCCGCAGAGGCAGCGAACAGCGCTGCTCACAAAGCACAGAGCTCATACTTTGCCGTGATCTGATGCGATATAGCGATATTTAAAAATTGTATATTGGGGTCCCCAAGGGGCCGATCCAAAACCTTCTCTATAGAAAGCCCAACTGTTCCGATCGTACACAGAAACATGCTTAGATTCATCCAAAACGTATTTGTACTAGTAATCAACTAAAGAGCAAAATCCATATAAAATTTTTCTGTTTCCCACTACTACATCTAACGTTTCTCGCTCTTTGCGACTACTTATTTTTATACACTGTATTCACATTCCAAAATACAGACGCGTTTTGGATTGGTTTACAGCATTAGTATGCATTGAGTTGGGCTTTTATAGAGAAGGTTTTGGGCCGATCGCTCCAAATTTTTACAAAAAAATTTTCCATCGAAGACACACATGTGTACAAAATTTAAGGAAAATCGGGTAAATTTTGTAAAATATTTGTATGGGAGCCCCCCGACCCCGCGGGGCCTCAAATTTTAATAGAAAGTGTTGTCTTGGGAGATATACATGTGTGCCAAATTTCAATAAAATCGGGCTGTAGGAAGTGGGTTAAAAATTGATCGCAAGATTCCATGACACACAAATCCACAAACACATGGGCAAGTGAAGTTAATATAGAGAATTTAAAAAATCCTAAGCTCTTAAATAAATAAGCATACTAACGAGGGAGGGCATAGAAAGGCGTCTCAGTAAAAACGGCATCAATCCGCTGCCAGCGTAAGATGTTCAAACATTTGCTTTCAACAAAATGAGTTAGGTATTTTTTGTGGTTAACGGCTGATCAAAGCAACAGCAAAAACTAACCAAATTTTGGTCAATTTTTTGTTTCATGTGTTTGCCAACTTATCCATATATAATTTTTAAAAGCCGACTCTGGTGGTGAGAATTATAAATAAAAATTTGGTTAAATATTTCTTAACCAAAAAATTTTTTTTGGTTAACGCTAAACCATTATCCAATGTGTTTGTTGTTGTAATTTTTATTTTCTTTTTTGAAAGCAATATAGCAATTATTGTAAAAAAGTGATGTGTAATTAAGCAATTAAGTTGTTTGATACTAAATTTTTAGCCTTAATTCGATTCTATATCTAAAAACATATTAATAAAATAAAACCAGTTACTTTTTTTTAAATTCTCTATATTAACTTCACTTTCCCGCGGCTGGCTGGCCAAATCTTTTGATCAATTTTTAACCCACTTCCTACAGCCCGATTTTATTGAAATTTTGCACACATGTATATCTCCAAAGACAACACTTTCTATTAAATCGGGGGGCTTCCATACAAATACCCGATTTTCTTTAAATTTTGTACACATGTGTGTCTTCGATGGAAAACACTTTTTGTAATTTTTGGAGCGATCGGCCCCTTGGGAACCCAAATATACAATTTTTAAATATCGCTATATCGCATCAGATCACGGCAAAGTCTGAGCTCTGTGCTTTGTGAGCAGCGCTGTTCGCTGCCGCTGCGCCATTTGGTGAATGATTTTGCCACAAAACGAGCACGCAGTGTGTGTGTGGGTGTGTGTGTATCCCCGATTAGAGAATTTAGAAGAAAAATTTTAATTTTTATGGGTTGTTTTTTTTATATTGACGTTCGCTTGGAAATATTCGGATAGAAAAAGGAAAGGAAAGAAATTGCTGTGGTGGGTGGAGTTGATTTCACACCCGAGTACTCATAAACAAGAATATTGTTCTCATAAACCCACATTGTTGGCTCTACATCTCGATTACTTCATACATCAAATCAACCGCACTTGTGAACAGCTTCATAGGATGTGTACTTGTAATCTAGGTGATCAGGGTGGTAATAAAAATTCGTGCGTTTCTTGGACGTGCCGGGAATCGAACCCGATGTCCTTCGGAGGGAAAGGGGGAAGTGGAAAAAATTTAATTTGGCGTCATCGCCTAAGTCATGTAGATATAATTTATCCCTTTATGTGTATTGAATATGCAATTATAAACACATACATACATGTAATAGAACAAAATAAAGAAGAACAATTAAAAATAAAGGAAACACATTTGAAAATAAGGCGTTTCTACAGTATAGCCCGCATGCGAATTTACGCCCCTGCCACGCCCACTACCATGCCCCCGCCAACCCCTTTTTGGAGCGGCAAAAAGAAGGCGGCGGCCGCGCCCCGTTTTAGTAGGAGCGGCTGTCAAAGTTTTTTTTTTCTTCAGAAAAATCCATTTTCCCAAGTTATTTGAAGGAGGGGGATAAAGGGTAATAAAAATACCTTCTATTTAAAAAATTCACCTTCCGTTTAAACTATGCCACGCCCAAAAAAACAGTAGGATCGTGTAGAACTAATATTTACCTTTTTTACCAATATTTAGGCCCACCCACTTTTAAGCACGCCTCTTTTTTACCTTTTATATAAAAGACAGTTTTTTAACTCTACCACTGCCGAAGGTGGTTCGATTGGCCTAATTTCTTTTTTAAATGGAAGGTATTTTTATTACCTTTTATATGGTACCAAACCTTCTTCAAATCACTTGGGAAAATTGATTTTTCTGAATAAAAAACAAAACTTTGACAGCCCCTCCCACTAAAACGGGGCGTGCCCGCAGTTTTCAGGGAGTGTACAATGAGGGCTTTCAGGGAAGGGGTGTCTGGAACCCCAAATCCAATACGGGTTATACTGCAGTTTAGCCGAAAATAATTATTCATTAACATATTATGTACTTACTTCGGTTTTCAGGCTCATTGTCTGCAGATCGTTGTACAACTCTTGATAGACTTTTTCTTTTCGATGGCGAATGCTTAAGCGCTAAAACGTTTGACGAATTTTTTTTAAAAATTTATAATTATACATGTCTGTTAAAATTTGTATGCAATAAAACCACTAAAGCTAAAAATGAGCGAATTTAAATTACAGGCTACAATAATTTAAAGAAAATTTAAAAAAAAAAGTATTATTTATCTATTAATTGAAAGCATGCAAAATGAATTTAATTTCTAAATATTGGATACGTTGCCTGCCATGAACATGAAGTGACAATTGATAATCATTTCTCTGGTTGTTATGACGATACAGAAATGCTTCACACATTTTTGTAAAATATAAAGATGAATAATGGTTTTTACCTATATAACTGGACACCAAGGTACGAAATTTTCTATGATTTCCCTTTATTTCTGGGAGATCCACTTTGCAAAAAATTAAAAATAAAAAGTTTTAAATTAGCATAATACTCTGGTGTGTTGATGCATACAAAAATGATTGTGATTGCGTTGTCACTAGCTTTACATTATCTAACGTGGAGGTTATACTTACGAGAAGGTATTTTCCTGAAAACAGTCTTTGCCATAAAATTTTGGAACCTCTGGGCATAAAACGATGGACGACACACTGATACAGTATCCTAAAAATAAAAATTGTTTCATGCACAAAAACTTTTAGTTTTGCCAATACAGATCAGCTTATGCATTATGTAAATCAAAAGTCGCTGAAGAACTTTTACATCCCCAACAATAAAAGTAATAACCAAAAAGTCCAGAAACACTTGATCGGCGAAACTGGAGTATATTAAAATTTTAGGCATTGGTTTTTTACACCTCAATTTCTGCTCAAATTTGTTTTATATTTATTATGAAGCTGACAATACTAGTGTCCAGGAAAGATTCAGAGGGCCGATTTTCGTCGCAAAATGAGATATAAGCAAAACCTTCTCTATAGAAAGCCCAACTGTACGCACACTAATGCTGTAAACCAATCCCAAACGCGTCTGTGTTTGTGGGATGTGGATACAGTGTACAAAAAATAAGCATTCGCAAAGAGCGAGAAACGTAAGATGGTGTAGTGGGAAACAGAAAATTTTTATATGGATTTTGCTCTTTATTTGATTATCAATACATAAACATTTGGGATTTTTCTAAGCATGCATCTGTGTATGATCGGAACAGTTGGGCTTTCTGGAACTGGACTGGAATACTAAAACTTTTGAAGTTTGTTAATTTGTGTTTTTCTTTATAAACTTGAAATGAATTAACATAATAATTATATTATTAGGCGATGGCAACAACCGGTTTTTTTTCTTCAAAACTACTCTATTCCTAACCCGGTTGAAGCAAAAGTCTTTTATTCCAACGGTGATTTTCAAAACTCTTCGTTTCCAAATTAAAGGACGATTTTAAGGATAACAGGCTCACAATATATGTTTACAATAATAAGCAATGGATGTAGATCATTCTGAGCTTCCAATAAAATATAAAAACTATTTGCTTAAATCATTTTTGAGCTTTAAACATTTTTTTTCGATTTGCTCGAAATTTTTAAAAGTGGAGTTTTAATTCTACACCCCTCATTTGCATTTTCCTATCTAGTTAGTTACCTATATCTCTTTGCTGTAAATGACAGAGCAGAGTCATATCGTATATTAATACTAAGGAACTTACTCCATCATGAATAATACTTTTAAAGGTATGTTCCAGTTTTTTTTTTAATCGGTAGGATTGTAAAATATCAATTATTCCAATAAACAATAAGAGCCTTTCTCCCTTTTCACTTCTTGCTGGAATACCACCTGGCCTGTAAGAAACAGATGAATATTGCGAAAATTTCGTATATAATAATGTTTTACATACGGAACATCGTCCTCGTCATCAATAGGTTCACTTTCCGCTTGAATGCTCTCCATCGCCGTAGAATGAGCAACTAAACGCCTGTTTCCCGACCTGTATATAAGACTACTTGCAAGTGTTTTCTTAAATATATTTAAACCTTTTCCTTTGGCAAATACCTGTTGCGAACACCAGATTCTCGTTCACGACCCTCCATTGCTATGTACTGATCGGCTTCTGGTGCATCCTCCAGATCAGAATCTTCTGCACGCGGTAAATTAATTTTTGATTTGGCTTGGCGAGCTCCCTTCTTTTCCTTAATAGACAAGTCTAAGTTATGAATCCCAACCAAAAGAGAATAATCCATTATTTTGAATGACTCTAGAACTGTACAATCACGTTGTATTGTTTTTATTAACGCGTTGTATGTTTCGGCTTCTAGAAATATGCCATTTGGATGGTGCTCCATAAAATCCAAGTCTTTGTATGTTGGCGACGATTTGCCCCTTTCAACCTTCGAGGCTTTCCTTTTATATGTAGATCCCTTAAGGTCATATTTCAAATGCATTTTCACGAATGATGGTAATAAATTATTCATAACAACCAAGCGAACGTTTTTACTATTACATTGAAAACAGTACAAGCCAAAAAATTTGGGTAGCAATGTTCTGGGGTTTTGGTTTAAATTCATATAATATCTGGAAATTAAAAAATTTAAATAAACAGTGCAACACAAAAGTTCTCAAAAATTATAAGAAATTTCCATATATTATAAATTTTATGTTTGAGTCTGGTCAGTATCAGTACTGCGATGGTAGGAGATCTGCATTAGTCTGGTGTTTTTGCAAACGTTCCTTTTTAATATAATAACTGTATTTTATTTGAATTCGAATTTAGAATTACAACAACAATTGCACTGTCGAATTCCTTCTTTGGAATTTGAAAACCTGCTGTTTGGCTGGTTTTGGATGGTTTTGACATTCGAATTCGGATTCCGATTCCAAATAAAATACAGTGAAATTTAGCAGTTGTGTGAGCGATCGGGAAGGAGATAAGGAAAAATCCGAAGAAAATGCCAAACACTGTGAGGGGGAGGAAAAGTCCTACTCCTCAAAACAGATTTCTTCTCGTTGCATTTCGTTTCGTGATGCTGAAGAAGCAATTGACAAATATAGCGGTGGTGCGGCTAAACAGTTTGGACGATGTTCGATCTTGGTCCAAATCCAAGGCTGAGATGATAAAGGAATTTGATATTCAAGTGAATAGTCGCGACATACATGACAAGCTTATAAGACGGAAGTTCAAATCGGGCGAAACTTGGCGCGAATATTTTTACGAGATGGTATCTTTGGCAGAGCTTATAAATCTAGACAAGAAATCTGTCATTGGTTATATCGTCGACGGTGTTATCGATTCGGGTGCGGAAAAAATTATTCTCTACGGCGGCGCTTCTAATTATGACGAACTAAAAATAAAATTCGCAGAATACGATCGAGTGATTAAGAAAAGGGCCGTCGTACTGCATGAAAAACCAAAACTATTTAGAAATGAGAGTAGTGAAAATAAAGCAAAAGGTAAATGCTACAAGTGCGGTTGTTTCAGGCATATCTTAAACCAATTGTACACAGGCGGCTGATAGGAATAAAGAGCTTTCTCAGTTTTCTTTTTCTAACAATATGACGGTGGTGGTGACAGTCGATGAGCTGGAGGTCGAGGCGTTAGTGGATACGGGTAGTCAGGCGAATTTAATGAAGAGTGTTGTGTTCGACGTTTTAAAAAAGTGTAAGGCGGCTACTACTTCAAAGACGTTCTCGGGTTTGGATGGGCTGGAAGTGAAGCCTCATGGCAAGATTATTAAGCCCATTGCCATTGGTGGTGACACCTTTAACACAACTTTCTTCGTAATGCCAGTTGGTAGTATGCCACCAAAGCTGATCATTGGACAGCATCTGTTGAAATACACTGATTATGTCATTAAGAGAAATGAGATAATAAAAAAACATATTCCACTACAAATTCCCGGTTCTTTACAGCATGTTGATGACCACGAAGACGAGACCATGTTGATCAAGATAGCAGCTTCCAGAGCCGAAATTGACGTTCCAATTAGTTACAAACATGCAATTAAGAATCTAGTAGACGAGGATAAACCAAAAAAGCGGAACGTTAGTAGTGTGCAGATAAAAATAACCCTAACAGATACAACTCCAGTTTATATTCGTGCGAGAAGATTCAGATGGACAAGTTATCTAAAGCGATGGTGTTCTCCATGCTGGACTTCAAAAACGGAACAGATGTGCTTTTGGAGGAGGAAAGTAGGAAATACACAGCGTTCTCTACGGTATAGGACATTTTGAGTTTACTTAGACTCTGTTTGGATTATGTATTTCGCCATCAAATTTCTGTCGCTTTATAAATAATGTATTCAAAGATTTGATGAAAGAGGGTATAGTGATTGTGTATGTCAATGACATAATTATACCGACGCAAAACAAGCGTTTGGTAGCCTGAAAATGACTTTAATTAAACAGCCAGTATTACAAACTTATGATCAGGAGGCGGTGACAGAATTGCACACGGACGCGAGTAAGATTGGTTTGGGTGCAATTCTGCTTCAAAAGCGAGAAGACCAGACCAAGGTCCATTTTATCTACTACTGGATTAAATCAACATCGGACGCAAAAAAAAGATATCATTCCTATGAGCTTGAGGTGTTAGCTATAGTAAAGACACAACAAAAACTACGACCATACTTACTTGGCATCAAATTTACAATCTTTACGGACTGCTCAGCTTTTCAACGTACGGTAAGCTAAGCCGATATTCCAGACCATGTTAAAAGGTGGACATTTTTTATGGAGGAATTCGACTACAAGCTAGAATTCCGTGCCATCAATAGGATGAAGCATATCAATGGACTCAGTCGGAATCCTGTGTTAGTCATAGAGAATACGGTGACAGCTTTGGTGATGCAGGCTCAGGAGAAAGTTGAACGTTTTAAGGCGATAAAGCAGATTTTATTCAATCAACAATATAATAACTATGTGTTGCAGAATGACGTTTTGATGAATTTGGTGGATGGTAGAACTTTGCTAGTGGTACCCTCAAGCATGGAGAAGGATGTTATTCAACGTGCCCACGAGAAATGTCATTTCGGCGTCAAAAAAAGGTGGATATTTTAAAGAGACTTTTAAATCCCGAAGCTTTCGGAAAAGGCGGAGAACTGCATCAGTTGTTGCATTCAATGCATTTTAATGAGACGGAAATATGGTGAATTGGAAGGGAAACTTTATTCCTAAGGAGTCACAACCGCTAAATACGTTTCATGTCGTCCACGTTGGATCTATGACTGGAACAGGAAAGGTTTCAACACATTTTTGTTGTTGTCAACGGGGTTTATAAGTTTTTGTGGTTATACCCGGTGAGTTTGACAGGTAGTCGTGAAGTCTTGAACAAACTGGAGATGCTGGCGAAAACATTTGGATATCCAAGGAGAATAGTATCGGATCGTGGGGCGGCTTTTACGTCGAAAGACTTCAAGAATTTTTGCTCAAGAAACAACATCGATCACGTAGAGGTCAAAACAGGAGTAGCTAGAGGAAATGGTCAACGATTCAACCAAGTCCTCGTCCCAGTTCTCAGCAAGTTATCTATTGAACATTCGAAAAAATGGTTTAGATATGTACCACGAGTTTAACGATGTTTAAATTCTAACCCCACATGAAGTACTGACTGGCGTTAAGATGCGGATCGGCGATGATGGTGTCCTTCTAGAAGTTCTTCAGAGTGAAGTAACCAAACAGTTGACTGACAACCGTTCCGAGGATCGTCAATGGATGCGGCAGAGCATAACTCGTGCTCAGGAGCAACAAAAGCTTCAGTAAGACAAACATCGTCAAGGTGCTCGTAAATATTCGTTGGGCGATATAGTAACTAAGCGTACACAATTTGTAAGCCATTTAAAATTGCCTAATCGCTTCTTCGGTCCATACAAAGTCATTAAAAGAATGGATAATGAACGGTGGAGAAAATTGGTGTCAGCCAGGGACCATACCACACTTGTTCTTCCGCAGATAATATAATAACCTGGGAGCTGAATTCATCGGGGTCCGATGAACAGTAGGAATGGCCGTGTAACAAGAGAGAAAGAGTCGGATGGAGGTGCAACTGCTGTTATGGTGTCTGACTCTAACATTATTATACATTTCATGTTTGAGTCTGGTCAGTATCAGTACTGCAATGGTAGGAGATCAGCATTAGTCTGATGTTTTTGCAAACCTTCTTTTTTAATATAATATATCTTTTTTTAATATTAATAAATAATTATTTCAATCTTCCAATTGTGGGAAGACAAGTAGTTTACATATATACACAGGGGCCTGTTTGATCGAAGTGTTAGGCTGTTATTTCGTCATTTATGAATATTTTTATACAATTTTTTAGAGGATGTTAAAAACATTTTAAATTTTATGAAAAACACGTTACTGCTCGATGTAGCCGTGACTCTGTAAAAATTGTTGTGTCAAACGAGCTGTATGTGATGGTGCAGAGTCCTATTGGAATGACTAGTGGTTGTTACCGAATTTTTGTTTGCTCAAGTTAGTGACGCATCATTTAATACCCTTTCCCGGCACAAGGGATTTGCAGTTACCATCACAAAAGTCAGTGCTTGTTTGCGAAGAGCAACTCTCTTACAAATTGTCGTTGGACTTGCTCTCTAACCACACACGAATTTTTTTTAATCAGAAAACACCAAGTTGACATTTTAGCACTCTGCATCTTTCAAGTCGAACTGCCTTTTGAGCCGTTCTTAAATCTTGCACTTCTGAAATCTTGTAGGACTTCAATTGAAGTTCAGTTATTGCGCTTTTTGTCCTGGATGCGAACCATTTCTAGTGATGATGCTGTTTTTGGAAGGCTACCTCCATGAAGATTTGCGATGCTAACAGTATCGTTGTAACGTGAGGTCTGATATACAAACATTTTATTCACATTCATATTCTGTAGCTGTTTCACAATAGCCGGTGAGCCTTTCCAGCCAAAAACAGTGCAATCATAACACTGTTACGGTTGAATTCCATTTTAAACATTCCTTTCAAATACGACGTATATGGATATGCTTCCATTTTTAGCACTGAAAAATCAAACGACTAAAAATATTACAATCGCAAAGCTTATAGTGTTTCAAGGAGGTAGGAAAGATTTAAATTAGTCTGCTTTCTTAAAAAGGCAGATTCGACCAAATAAACTGACACCACTGAATGTTATAGAAATATTTAAAATATTCGCTTCGCTATCAAGCCCATTCCATCTCTATAAAGAGCTCCAACAAGGGATGGAATGGAGGGAAAATATTCTTATCTCAGAAGTACAACTGGTCAAATTTAGAGAGCAATCGGTTTAACAGACCTGGAGCTGCTACAAGAACAACAACAACAATATCTCAGTTGCATTTGTATGCATTTAAAGCAGAGTATTTTTAACTTAAATATTATAATAGGATACATATACCATCAATTTTAATATACAGGATTATAACACTCTTTAGGGCAAGAAAAACATACCCCGGTAAAAGCTTTTGCAAGAACTCTCCTTCCTTATGCTGCACCGTTTTGATAATAAATTCATCATCTGTTGTTAGATAAAATATCGACCCAGAAGCACCAGGATTAGACAGTTCCCTCAAGGGCAAAGAACACATTGACATCTTCAGTAAACACAAAAATTATTTAATTTTAAATTGTCATCTTTTTCGTATAATACCATAAAATCGTCAGGTTGAATTCCGAATAAGTCTCTAAAGTAACGGAATGCTATGGGTGCATAAATTTTAAATCTAAATTCACTGTAGTGATGCGCGGGAGTAAGACTGGAACCTTCAGGTGGGAACGATATACTTTCAATCTCCCAAAAATCCATCATTAAGAGATCACGTTTTGGTTTCGACGCCAAACTGCCAACCTAAAAATATTTTCATTCATGCAAATATCATTTTTGATTTACAAAAACAATAAACTTACAGTATGCTGAATTCCAAGCTGAATTGATCCCATAATTTGAGTCGTTTGAATTTTCTTGTAAGTGATTTCTCCGCCTTCGCCAACACGCCTGTGTCCAATTTTACGTTCCTTATCGACTTTGCCATATCTCGAAATCTGTCCCCTATTACTCTAGTTGGTAAATTGTAATATATACAGAAAATTGTTTTCAATGATCTGCAGTGAGGCACTTACATCTGGAGTGGTGCATTGAACCAAGCGATCTGAAAAGTTGTGATAGCGTTATTTTTTATATTTTAGAATTATAGGATGTCATATCAAACATAAAAGTCGAAGTACCTGTAACATTTAAATTCATGGGCATTTTTTTATATAAACTCCCAACTAATAGACAGTAACGCCATTATTTGCATGATTAAGCTAGTCTTCTCACCTTTAAATTTTTTGGAATTGAAATGACTATATAAACAAAAACTTTATATTCCTATAAATTTCGTGTTCCTTTAAGGCTCGTTTTTACTTGAACATGGACACAAAATATAAATGATTATATAATACTAAAAAACGCCTACAAATATACTAAGTAAATATCTACAGAAAATTTACACTCAGCAATATTTTACCTGAACATATCGGTGTAGCTTCTCATTGATTTTTGACATTGTCTATTTTCTTATAGTAGAGAATACATTTTTTAAGTGAAACTTGGAATATCTGAACGATTATGTGTTTTTTAAAAATTATAAATTGGTATTCATATTTTATGAAGAAGCTTTGCCCCAAAAAAAAAACGATTGGAATAATTTAGTTATTTCTTTAAATTTACCATCTTTTCCGCAAATAGAACTGTCGGCATATCTAGTGTTGGACAAGGACGAAGACTCCATGTCAATTGAGTGTATTCCTTCGCCAGACTCCATTACTACATTAGAATTTATCAAAAAATTATGAATAATTAAAAGCTATTCGCACTTTTTATTAGGCATTTTATTCCTAATTTTTAAATACGTTTAGGGAAAAAACAGACACCGTTACTTAACAAATCGAGAGATGCAAAATTTTAAGCATAGCACTAGGCATAAGGAAAATAGTATACTACTATAGCTTCTTTACTTGGGTGTTATTGATGTAATTATTTTACATGTACAGACAGCAGCAAACTTATTTCATGCAGAAAACGAAAAACATGCCCATTACCATGAAATAAAAGAGCGCAGAAGCAAACAAATGTGTCAAATACTTCCAACTTATTTAAAAAAGAAAAGAAAACGAAAGCAGTTAACATTCATATCTAATGTGAATAGCGATTGGTAAAACTAAACCACACCAGTATTGCAAAAACTTCACATTACGCTGTCATGTTGTTCGATTCGTCACAAAAAAATCTGTATAGCCAAATTCCAATCAATATAGAATTTTTTTCGTGTATACGTCTATAAATTTGCATGTATGGCAATTTTTTGTTGCGTTTTGTAGTGTAATTAATTAACTGGGTGGGTCGCTTTTGGGCCCCATAGTTAACTCCATTGACTCAATGGCTTTGAGTTGGGGCTTCTCATCTTCTCCCAGAACCATTTCGTCTACATGGTAGACGTATACGCGCCATCTATTCGTAGCTGAGACACTGACCCTCATACCAAGATTTTAGCTGTATTTTATTTGCCGAAGAATAAGGAATTACAACAACAATTGCACTGTCTTATTCCTTCTTACCACAAATCTTGCAAGTCAGTTTTCATCAACTTCCAATTGAGTTGAAATTTTGCACAAAAATGTACTTTAGGTGACAATCCAATGCTATGTTACCAATGGAATCTTGCCATGACGGCTTGGAATGTAGAATGCACAAATCTTACTTCTCGAAATACAATTGAAGAATCAAGCAGTTCCTTGATTCAGCTCTTTGTTCGCTACAAATCTTGCAATGATATTGCACTGCTATTTTCACCAACTGCCCGTAGTCCCATTTAGTTGAAATTTTGAAAAAACTTGTGACAATGCAATGAACTATTTCTATGATGGACTTGTTATGTAGGAGCTTCACATAATTGTATGTGTCAAATCTTGCGTCTATTTTAATGCACTTACCTTCATCCAAACGAATTGATCTTTCGTATCCATGAGCAGTCTTGGGGGTCGATTATGTAAGCATTTCGAGTTTCGAATGACGTCACTTTTGTCGCAATTACGACAAATTATTGAGTCGTAGTTTCGACTGAATGGTTGGTGTTTCAGTCCAACACCTTTGGATTTCGACTGGGCAATAAATGTAATTAAAATGATTATTCTGTGTGAAATCAACCGCGTAAATAGCTTTTAAGTATTAGTTTTTACTTTTTTTTAATGTTATTTATAAAATTATCGCTAAAATAAAATAAAATACTTAAACTTTTTAATATATATTCTGCTGCTACATTCATTTGAATGACGCGAGCAGCGCCGACCTTTTAGCGTTTTTTTAGTAACTACGTATTTGTAATTTTTTCAATACAAATTTCGTAGTTTACATAGAATATTAAATGTAATTAATAAAAATATTAGTTTTATATTTTAAAAAATATAAATATTTTTGAATAATCAAAAAAATAAAAAAGTAAACAAGTATAAACAAAAACAAAACATACATTCGAAACAGCAATAGCATTAGTTCGAACACAATTTTGTCGTACATGCTTACTGTTTGGTTTTTAGCGATTTACGTTGTTGTTACCCGCTTTTTTTCTATAAAAAAGAAGTACCTTCACTCGTTTCTTTTAAGAATATATTTATTTCAAGAGTATATGATAAGTACAATTTATTATATATTTATTTCAACTTGTAATTGCACATCATAATAATACTAAGTTACGACAAGTCACGCACGACCGGACCGGTTGACGAATAAAAAGCAACTCCCCTTTATTTTGCTAAAATAAATTTAATTTTGACAACCGTCAACACAGAACGGTGGAATGTTCTGATGGTCGTGGGAAAGCCTGCCCGGTCACACGACATGCACATAAACTAACTACAAATAGATCCATTTTCTGTTAAAATTGGGCCACGTTTATAAAAATAGTATTTCTGTGTAGAACTTATTTTTACCTTTAATTTAATACCAAAATTTAGGCCCGTCCACTTTTAAACATGCCCACTGTTAAACTTTTACGGATCGTCATTTTTTTTACTATAACTCTGTCGAGGGTGGTTTGATTGCCCCATTTTTTTAAATGGACGGTATTTTTATTATCCTTCATATGACACCAACTAACCTCCAAACCTCCTTCAAACCACTGAGAAAAATGAATTTTTCCAATAACTCAAAACTTTGAAAGCCCCTCCCTCCTAAAGGGGGCGCCGCCCTCAAGTCCCATAATTAGTTGCCACATAAATTAGTTGTCAATAAATTTATTTGATGTTTACATGTTACTCACAGAAATTTTTGTAGTAAAAGTTGGCAAAATTCGCATGGAGTAGAAATGAACTTACTCTCTATTTTCTGCTTCATTTTACTTTTTTTCGAGTACGGGAACGCTTTTAAGTAAAAAGTCGTAACATTTAACAATATTTATAAATGTCTTTGAGTTTTGACATTATAATAACTTCGCGTGACCGTGGCTGGCTGGCTGGTAGAATCATGTGATCAATTTCTAACTCACTTTCTAAAGCCCGATTTTATTCAAAACTTGCACACATAACAACACTTTTATTTTAATTTAAATTTTACAAAATTTAACAGTTTTTCTTCAAATTTTATACGCATGTGTATATCCGATGGACAAAACTTTTTTTTAAAAAATTTGTAGTGATCGGGCCCCGGATTCGGGGGGCACCCATACATATTTTATAAAAACAGTGCCCGATTTTCTTTAAATTTTATACACATGTGTATAGGAGTGTGGAAATTGATGGGTATAAATTGTTTAGATAGAAGAGCTGGTGAAGTTGCGTTCTACGTGCGCAAAGACTTTGCTAAGCAGCATCGTGTCAAGCTGCAATCTAAAGGCTCCTCAGTTAGAATATCTAGCTTTAGAGTTTTTCAGAAACCAAACAAAGATTGTAGTCTGCGTAGCTTATATGCATGTTCGTGATCTTCCACTTGATGAACTAGGTGAGCTTTTATATAAATTTACCGAAGGTTATTGCTATATTGCTTTGGCAAAGCCAGCTTGGCTTACAACAACAATCGCATAAGCATAAAGCCGAAAGTAAATCCAAAAACATTTTTAGGATTAAGAAACTAAAGCCATTTTATAGTTATGGTGCTTACCGTAAGGCGGTAAAACCAAAAGCTGTTGCTTTGAGAATTTAAGTAAAACCAGCTTAGCTTTACCAAAGCAATATAGCATATGATGCGATAGTATTGATTGATATTTTGGATGCGACTGAAAGCAGGAATCTACGAAACATCTTTGAATCTCTGAATTTGTACACAACACAAACTAGTCCAACAAGAGTTAGTGATACAACTACTAGGCTTTTGGACGTTATTGTTTCAAATATTCCTGCAAAAACATCCAATTTTTACCAAAAACCGTTCACTGATCACGATCTTATTTCTTATTCTTCCTTATTTGTGATTATAAAAATATTTATATAACAGAACTCCACAATGATATAAACGTGTTACGTGTGGCGCGTCTAATTTTTTTTTAAATACTTGTTTTAAAACTTGGCTTGCTATGAAGTGACGCGTGTCACGTGTCGCGCGTCGCGTGTGGCGCATGTATTTTTTTTAATACTTGTTTGAAAACTTGGTTTGCGTGTCTACAGGTCAGAATTTTTATGGGACTTGTTTTAAAACAACTGTTAAGCGCTCAGCTTGCGATGGTGTAATTTTGAGATTTTTTTTTATTCATAGGGGTTAGGAGAAAAAAAAATGTTTTTTTAAAGTAAAATCCTTTTAAGATAATACAGTCTTTAGGCGGTCTTAGAAGCTCGCTTTACTATCTTATATATATACTTTTTCTTCGTTTCTATAAGAAATTGTGGGACTTTTGTTTGTTATTGGTTAGATAAGTTTACCAAAGGATTTTTTTTGTTTGTTCTTGGTAATAAATATGGATAGTGGGGTCCAAATAAGACTCAACAAAAATAATGTTTTTTAATTAAATTGAAGTCTAGCATGCCATGAGTGAGTCAGTTGGGCGGTGCAGACAACAGCTGGCACTCAAACGGATCATCTCGGAGTTTCTTTCTCTTTTTGGGTTTATAGTGAGTTCGTCGGTAAACGGTGAATCCGTCCGTCCGTAGTCTTTCAGTCAGTTTTGTCAATCCAAGATGATGACATGAAACCCCTGGTCGTTTACAGGTAGTTTGTCGTTTTTTTTTTACTCGAGTTATTTTTGTTCCTGCACGCAATAAATTTTTGTAATAATTTCAGCTTCGAGGTTGTAGGTGCAACCCTCCTTCCATATTCCCCTGAGCTAGATCAGCGCACAAAGCTAGGCGTGCATCAGCCTACGGCCGAGAACTAAATAAGCAAGGTCCGATTGTCGGCTCTTGTTGATCAAGGAGTTCAAAAACAATTTTATATAGGTACAATCTATTACAATCTATATTGGGTTTGCAGGATTGTTAGAAGCAAACGGTATTAGCTGCCGAATGCTACACTGTATCATTAACCAGGAAAGATAATGTGGGTCAACAATGAAAATGAGCAGCATAATGGAACAGGTAACAAAAATAACCAACAAAATAAGAGTTGGAAATCGTGCACTTACTCATCGGCTATTTAAATTATTTCTAGACGAACTAGAGTCCCAATATAAAGATATTTTACTTCACAGCACCGTTCGTTGGTTAAGTGCAGGTAAATGTTTAATATGATATTTTGAACTCAGAAATGAAACTCACCTTTTCTTAACAAAACAACGTTGTTCGGTTAACAATCGTTGACCTTGATTCAACGCAATTCAATGCAATTAGAGTATTGCCACCAGCAACACACACCCGCTACATGCGGCCTGCTGACGCTTCGCATTCCACACCGACAGCCATACAGAGTCAATCTAGATTTGTATTGCAATCACTTTATTGCCTACATGATGGTATCCGCGACCACAATGTGTATCATCATTTCGCTGACGAGATTCATTGTTTGGTTGAATCATCGTCGTCCACTCATCGACTGGGCGCTGTGTGCTAACACACGATACCTCGCTCCGTTGTGATGTAGTCTGGTGGCCTATTTGCTATGGCAAATAAATACGGTAACGACGATCGGCAGCAACATTGTCAATAAAGCAAATACAACGGAATGCCGTCACTTACGCGGATCATCATCGCTGTTGCCGGCTTAGTCACTATTATCGTCGTCTGTCGCTTGATATCCACGCATGGGCTTGGTATCAGTTGCTCGACGCTTTTCACATTTGGAATTTCTGATGACGCTGCAGCTTGGCTTCGAGGGCGCTGGTGCTGCTGGGCTGCTTCTCATGGAGAAGCGACGGTTCTTGCTACCTTTGGATGGACGAAAGAGTGAGTCTGTTTTTTCAACTTCGACTGAACGGTTCAGCCTTTTTAGCTCGTGGCAGCGCAGACAGAGTCGGTGTTTTCGGACAACATTTTGTAATGACTAATAAACAAATCATTTATATTTGTAATAAAAATTTTTCGCCAAGATATACAGTTTAGTTTTTCAATTAACTACCACCCTGAACTTTGGAAGTAAATCCCCGACATTTTGGTGCCGCCTGTGAGGATCACCGCCATCAAACTGGTGCATGACCGCATCGTCAAGATGGACGTGACGGATTTGGACGAGGTCCGAATTCGCCAAGAACAGCGTTCGATCGAAGCGCACTACGAGCGCTTCATAGCAGCACACATGGCGCTGGTGAGCGATGCAACAGCTCAGGGCATTCAGGCTCTCGACGATCTGCTGGCAGTCATGGACGAGCAGTATAACATAATGCTTATTATAATGTGATCAACAATGGAACCGCATTCGTTGGAGCGAACCGGTAAATGAAATATTTTCTATGCTATTTGAAGGATTAATACTGAAGAAAAGTTTGCATATAACTGTTACCAATATATTTAGGGAACTAAACAAACCCAATTTCATGAGGAAAGCTCTCATGTTTTGTGTTAAAGTAACACGTTTAGAGTAGAAAATTCAGGCCAATATGTAATACAATTTCCAATTAGGGTGACAAGTGATCCGTGAGACGAAGATGCCGAAAGTCACCAGAATTGTATTTCTTCCAAATAATTTTTCTCTACTTTCATTCTCATTAGAATTTCTTATTGACCTATCAATCATTATTATCCACATACACTGAATTTGGAAGACTATGTTGTTGATAGGGAAGATGTGTGTTTAAAGGGCAAAAGTGCTTTGTAGGGTTTACTCGGTTAGGGCTTTCGGGTCTTCAAAGCACAAAATCACAGATTGTGCTACCAACAAAGCGAATCAAAGAATTCCTGCAAGAAATACATAGTGGTACATCGGGACCACATTTGGGCGTTAAAAAGACGCTAGATAAAGTTAGGAATCGTTTCTATTGGGTCAATTGCCACAGAGATCTGAAAGACTGGTGTCTAACGTGTGACATGTATGCAGCAGGCAAAGGACAACAACCTAATACTAGAGAAAAAATGCAACAATACAATGTTGGAGCCCCATTTGAGCGGGTGGCAATGGACATAGCTGGTCCATTCCCAGAAACAAGAAATTGAAACCGCTATATGCTCTTGTGCGTGTGAACTAATTTCAGTAAATGGGCAGAAGCATATTCCATCACAAACAAGGAAGATAGCACGGTGGCTAGGGCATTCGTGGACAATTGGATCTGCAGATTTGGAGTACCACTGGAATTACATTCCGATCAAGGGCGGAATTTTGAATCGCTAGTCTTTTAAGAGCTGTGCCAAGTACTCAGCATCAAGAAAACGAGGACTACACCGTTACATCCACAGTCAGACAGAATGGTTGAAAGGCCCAACAGAGCGTTGGAAGAGCATCTGCTAAAGGAATTTAATGTAAACCAAGATGATTGGGATTGCTGTATACCGTTGTTCATGATAGGCCATCGTAGCGCTATACACAACACAACTAAAAACTCGCCAGCAATGATCGTATTTAGCAAAAAACTTCGTCTACCATGCGACATTAAATTTGGATCACCACCAGTAGAGCCGACAACAAAGGAGAACTACGTTAGTGGTCTATGATGGTGGGCTATCGTAGCGCTGTACACAACACGACTAAAAACTCACCAGCAATGATCGTATTTGGCAAAAAAATTTCGTCTACCATACGATATTAAATTTGGATCACCACAAGTAGAGCCGACAACAAAGGAGAACTACGTTAGTGATCTAAGACAGAAGATGAAAAGAAGAAAAGGGAAGTCCCCAAAAATAAAGCAAAGTTGGGAAGGTTCTTACAAGATCGTTAAGAGGATAAATAATGTACTCGTCATATACCGGATTCAACACAGCCACAGATGTAAAATGAAAGTTGTTCACATTGACAGATTTAAAAGGTATAACATCAGAAGGAGTGCTGAATCTATTCGGGCGAACAGAATTTAGGTGGTGGTAATGTTACGATAAGTAGTTAGTAGTGCAGATAATTGAATTCGAATCATAAGATAAATCGCAATGTACATACAGCATACTAAAAATAGACACTGAATTAGAATTAGGCATTTTTGAATGGCATACTTTTAGGCTGTAAGATTTATTAGATTACTAGCTGATTACCCGGCGTTGCCCAGGTATTAATTCATCCCAATCTTCTATTAGGCAGGGGTAGAAAAAAGAATGATTTAAAAAATATATTTTAAATTATAGCTATAGTATTCAAATTATAAAATAAAATTAAATAAACATTCATAAAATTAATTTAAAACAAAACTTGGTTGTATACAATGTTGTTAGTTTCACCTTCAAGAGCAAGAATAAATAATTTTTAGGTCAACCCAACCCAGAGCAAGCAAAATAAAGCAATCCTTGGGAAAAACATGGCGATCTCAAATCTATACTCCGCAGTACTTAATAAACTGTAATCTAACTGAGTTCCCAAAATTCACTTAATTCGTCTGGATTGCCACCACATCGTCATCCATGTCAATTTAATATAACACTAATACCGGCCATCCCCCTCAAGTATCGACCCCATCCGCCTAGAGCTGTCTTACCATCACTATTCAACTCAGGGACCCCGAAAACTATAGAAAGATACTTATATTGGGCAATCCCCCCATCAGTTATCGACCCCATCCGCCTAGAACTGTCTAACCATCACCATTTAACTCAGCGACCCCGAAAACGATATAATCAACACTAATATTGGACACCCCCCCTCACACCGACCCCATCACCCTAGAGCTGTCTTACCATCACCATTCAACTCATCGACCCCGAAAACCATAAAATCAACACTAATATCGTTCACCCCCCTCCGTTATCGACACCATTCCCCTAGAGCTGTCTTACCATCACCATTCAACTCAGCGACCCCGAAAACCATAAAATCGACACTAATATCGGACAACCCCCCCCCCCCCACCAGTTATCGACCCCATCCACCTAGAGCTGTCTTACCATGACCATTCAACTCAGCGACCCCGAAAACTATAGAAAGATACTTATATTTGGCAATCTCCCCATCAGTTATCGACCCCATCCCATAGAACTGTCTAACCATCACCATTCATCTCAGCGAACCCGAAAACCATAGAATCGACATTAATATTGTTCACCCCCCACCCCTCAGTTATCGACCCCATCCCCTAGAGCTGTCTTGCCATCACCATTCAACTCAGCGACCCCGAAAACCATAGAATCGACACTAATATCGTTCACCCCCCTCCGTTATCGACACCATTCCCCTAGAGCTGTCTTACCATCACCATTCAACTCAGCGACCCCGAAAACCATATAATCGACACTAATATTGGTCACCCCCCTCTCTCCATTATCGACCCCATTCCCTAGAGCTGTCTTACCATCACCATTCAACTCAGCGACCCCAAAAACCATAAAATCGACACTAATATCGGACACCCCCCTCACCCGTTATCGACCCCATCCCCTAGAGCTGTCTTACCATCACCATTCAACTCAGCGACCCCGAAAACCATAAAATCAACACTAATATCGTTCACCCCCCTCCGTTATCGACACCATTCCCCTAAAGCTGTCTTACCATCACCATTCAACTCAGCGACCCCGAAAACCATATAATCGACACTAATATTGGACACCCACCCCCTCTCCGTTATCGACCCCATCCCCTAGAGCTGTCTTACCATCACCATTCAACTCAGCGACCACGAAAACCATAGAATCGACACTAATATTGGACACCCCCCCCCCTCTCCGTTATCGACCCCATCCCCCTAGAGCTGTCTAACCATCACCATTCAACTCAGCGACCCTGAAAACCATAAAATCGACCCTAATATCGGACACCCCCCTCTCCATTATCGACCCCATCCCCCTAGAGCTGTCTTACCATCACCATTAGACTCAGCGACCCCAAAAACCATAAAATCGGCACTAATATCGGACACCCCCCCTCTCCATTATCGACCCCATCCCCCTAGAGCTGTCTAACCATCACCATTCAACTCAGCGACCCCGAAAACCATAAAATCGACACTAATATCGGACACCCCCCCCCTATCGACCCCATTCCACAAGAGCTGTCTTACCATCACCATTCAACTCAGCGACCCCGAAAACCATAAAATCGACACTAATATTGGACACCCCCCTCTCCTTTATCGACCCCATCCCCCTAGAGCTGTCTTACCATCACCATTCAACTCAGCGACCCCGAAAACCTTAGAATCAACACTAATATCGTTCATGTCACCCCCCTGCGGGAATATAACTCACCCATAGGAGTGTATTACCATCACTATTCGTCTCGGCGATACCGAAAACGTTGGGTTCGACACTAAAATCGCCTGCCACGCCTCCCCCAGCCAAAAAACCTACTACCCCCCACCACCTATGTTTGATTCCACATAGTAACTAATATGTATACCAAGTTTGGTTGAAATTGATCAAGGCGTTCCAGAGCTATTTAGGCACAAATATACAAATATATACACAAACAAATTCTCTATTTTATATATGTACATAGATTTGAAATGTAACCACCTGTAAGTTTAAATCATTATATACAGGTCAAAAACGTAGTCAAACCGGTTAGTGCGGTTGCCCGGTTTTTGTGTTAGTATATAATTGTGGTTTGTAGTTCGAATCCCAGTAACACCAAAAAAGTATTTTTCACGGTGTCCCTCCTCTCGCGAATGGGTGACAAACGTTCCGAGAGTAATAACTTGTCGCGTTTTTGTGTACATTTGAAGTTATTACCAGTATACTTTGTAGACAACAAGAAAGACGACAACGTCTTCTGCACGAATTGCCAAAAATCTGAACATCCTGCAAACTATCGAGGATGTGCTAAATATAAAGAAAAAATGGCGGAAAAAGTAAAAACCGCCCAAAAGAAGATGGAGCAGCTTTCGCCCAGAAATCTGCTGCAAAAGCTATTGTGAAAGGAGTTAGCTTTGCTATTATAGCTGCTATGGGGACTGCTAGCAAGCCAACAATAATCAACAAACCACCACCAACCATCCAAGTAAGCAAACAACTAGTAAGTAAGCAAGCTCCAAAACCATCTACTGGAAAACATTTTCGACGACACGGAAAGGCTATTTGGAGCAGACCTTTTCACAATCTTGCAGAAAGCAAGAGAAGTCGTGCCTGCTAATTATAGCAGTCTTGATGACAGGTCCAAAACAACTGTTTTGGGTCGACTTATTTGTGAATTATGTTCACAATAAGTAGGATAAGTGTATTCTCATATAATGTGAACTCCTTTGGATGGACGAAAGAGTGAGTCTGTTTTTTCAACTTTGACTGAACGGTTCAGCCTTTTTAGCTCGTGGCAGCGCAGACAGAGTCGGTGTTTTCGGACAACATTTTGTAATGACTAATAAACAAATCATTTATATTTGTAATAAAAATTTTTCGCCAAGATATACAGTTTAGTTTTTCAATTAACTACCACCCTGAACTTTGGAAGTAAATCCCCGACATTTTGGTGCCGCCTGTGAGGATCACCGCCATCAAACTGGTGCATGACCGCATCGTCACGATGGACGTGACGGATTTGGACGAGGTCCGAATTCGCCAAGAACAGCGTTCGATCGAAGCGCACTACGAGCGCTTCATAGCAGCAAACATGGCGCTGGTGAGCGATGCAACAGCTCAGGGCATTCAGGCTCTCGACGATCTGCTGGCAGTCATGGACGAGCAGTATAACATAATGCTTATTATAATGTGATCAACAATGGAACCGCATTCGTTGGAGCGAACCGGTAAATGAAATATTTTCTATGCTATTTGAAGGATTAATACTGAAGAAAAGTTTGCATATAACTGTTACCAATAGATTTAGGGAACTAAACAAACCCAATTTCATGAGGAAAGCTCTCATGTTTTGTGTTAAAGTAACACGTTTAGAGTAGAAAATTCAGGCCAATATGTAATACAATTTCCAATTAGGGTGACAAGTGATCCGTGAGACGAAGATGCCGAAAGTCACCAGAATTGTATTTCTTCCAAATAATTTTTCTCTACTTTCATTCTCATTAGAATTTCTTATTGACCTATCAATCATTATTATCCACATACACTGAATTTGGAAGACTATGTTGTTGATAGGGAAGATGTGTGTTTAAAGGGCAAAAGTGCATTGTAGGGTTTACTCGGTTAGGGCTTTCGGGTCTTCAAAGCACAAAATCACAGATTGTGCTACCAACAAAGCGAATCAAAGAATTCCTGCAAGAAATACATAGTGGTACATCGGGACCACATTTGGGCGTTAAAAAGACGCTAGATAAAGTTAGGAATCGTTTCTATTGGGTCAATTGCCACAGAGATCTGAAAGACTGGTGTCTAACGTGTGACATGTATGCAGCAGGCAAAGGACAACAACCTAATACTAGAGAAAAAATGCAACAATACAATGTTGGAGCCCCATTTGAGCGGGTGGCAATGGGCATAGCTGGTCCATTCCCAGAAACAAGAAATTGAAACCGCTATATGCTCTTGTGCGCGTGAAGTAATTTCAGTAAATGGGCAGAAGCATATTCCATCACAAACAAGGAAGATAGCACGGTGGCTAGGGCATTCGTGGACAATTGGATCTGCAGATTTGGAGTACCACTGGAATTACATTCCGATCAAGGGCGGAATTTTGAATCGCTAGTCTTTTAAGAGCTGTGCCAAGTACTCAGCATCAAGAAAACGAGGACTACACCGTTACATCCACAGTCAGACAGAATGGTTGAAAGGCCCAACAGAGCGTTGGAAGAGCATCTGCGAAAGGAATTTAATGTCAACCAAGATGATTGGGATTGCTGTATACCGTTGTTCATGATAGGCCATCGTAGCGCTATACACAACACAACTACAAGGTATAACATCAGAAGGAGTGCTGAATCTGTTCGGGGCGAACAGAATTTAGGTGGTGGTAATGTTACGAAAAGTAGTTAGTAGCGCAGATAATTGAATTCGAATCCTAAGATAAATCGCAATGTACATACAGCTTACTAAAAATAGACACTGAATTAGAATTAGGCATTTTTGAATGGCATACTTTTAGGCTGTAAGATTTATTAGATTACTAGCTGATTACCCGGCGTTGCCCAGGTATTAATTCATCCCAATCTTCTATTAGACAGGGGTAGAAAAAAGAATGATTTGAAAAATATATTTTATATTCAAATTTATAGTATATAGTATTCAAATTATAAAATAAAATTAAATAAACCTTCATAAAATTAATTTAAAACAAAACTTGGTTGTATACAATGTTGTTAGTTTCACCTTCAAGAGCAAGAATAAATAATTTTTAGGTCAACCTAACCCAGAGCAAGCAAAATAAAGCAGTCCGTGGGAAAAACAAGGCGATCTCAAATCTATACTCCGCAGTATTTAATAAACTTTCCGACTTATTGATCGTCATCGAAAACGCAAGTTTTACTGGAAATTGCAATCTCTTAATCACACTGTCCCTTTTCTGTCAAGATAGTTGCTTCAATTATATTGCCCGGCATCTCTTTTACGCACAGTCTTCTGCCGTTGCAAAGTTTTGGCGAGTCGAGAATCCGTAGTAAAATAATTGGAGATCAAACTGTAAGACGATGTGGTGGCAATCCAGACGAATTAAGTGAATTTTGGGAACTCAGTAAGATAATTAACATCCTCATTAGTATCTACAACGGTATCGATACACTTATATTCAGTGACTATGCCCCTTAACATGGCAAGTATTTGATTGTTTATTTCGTGGGTGTCTCCATTTTAAGTAGCAAAAATGGCCCCTTCTCGCTTCATAGCAGCACACATGGCGCTGGTGAGCGATGCAACAGCTCAGGGCATTCAGGCTCTCGACGATCTGCTGGCAGTCATGGACGAGCAGTATAACATAATGCTTATTATAATGTGATCAACAATGGAACCGCATTCGTTGGAGCGAACCGGCAAATGAAATATTTTCTATGCTATTTGAAGGATTAATACTGAAGAAAAGTTTGCATATAACTGTTACCAATAGATTTAGGGAACTAAACAAACCCAATTTCATGAGGAAAGCTCTCATGTTTTGTGTTAAAGTAACACGTTTAGAGTAGAAAATTCAGGCCAATATGTAATACAATTTCCAATTAGGGTGACAAGTGATCCGTGAGACGAAGATGCCGAAAGTCACCAGAATTGTATTTCTTCCAAATAATTTTTCTCTACTTTCATTCTCATTAGAATTTCTTATTGACCTATCAATCATTATTATCCACATACACTGAATTTGGAAGACTATGTTGTTGATAGGGAAGATGTGTGTTTAAAGGGCAAAAGTGCATTGTAGGGTTTACTCGGTTAGGGCTTTCGGGTCTTCAAAGCACAAAATCACAGATTGTGCTACCAACAAAGCGAATCAAAGAATTCCTGCAAGAAATACATAGTGGTACATCAGGACCACATTTGGGCGTTAAAAAGACGCTAGATAAAGTTAGGAATGGTTTCTATTGGGTCAATTGCCACAGAGATCTGAAAGACTGGTGTCTAACGTGTGACATGTATGCAGCAGGCAAAGGACCACAACCTAATACTAGAGAAAAAATGCAACAATACAATGTTGGAGCCCCATTTGAGCGGGTGGCAATGGACATAGCTGGTCCATTCCCAGAAACAAGAAATTGAAACCGCTATATGCTCTTGTGCGTGTGAAGTAATTTCAGTAAATGGGCAGAAGCATATTCCATCACAAACAAGGAAGATAGCACGGTGGCTAGGGCATTCGTGGATAATTGGATCTGCAGATTTGGAGTACCACTGGAATTACATTCCGATCAAGGGCGGAATTTTGAATCGCTAGTCTTTTAAGAGCTGTGCCAAGTACTCAGCATCAAGAAAACGAGGACTACACCGTTACATCCACAGTCAGACAGAATGGTTGAAAGGCCCAACAGAGCGTTGGAAGAGCATCTGCGAAAGGAATTTAATGTCAAACAAGATGATTGGGATTGCTGTATACCGTTGTTCATGATAGGCCATCGTAGCGCTATACACAACACAACTAAATACAAGGTATAACATCAGAAGGAGTGCTGAATCTGTTCGGGGCGAACAGAATTTAGGTGGTGGTAATGTTAAGAAAAGTAGTTAGTAGCGCAGATAATTGAATTCGAATCCTAAGATAAATCGCAATGTACATACAGCTTACTAAAAATAGACACTGAATTAGAATTAGGCATTTTTTAATGGCATACTTTTAGGCTGTAAGATTTATTAGATTACTAGCTGATTACCCGGCGTTGCCCAGGTATTAATTCATCCCAATCTTCTATTAGACAGGGGTAGAAAAAAGAATGATTTAAAAAATATATTTTAAATAGTATTCAAATTATAAAATAAAATTAAATAAACATTCATAAAATTAATTTAAAACAAAACTTGGTTGTATACAATGTTGTTAGTTTCACCTTCAAGAAACTCATCGAAAACGCAAGTTTTACTGGAAATTGCAATCTCTTAATCACACTGTCCCTTTTCTGTCAAGATAGTTGCTTCAATTATATTGCCCGGCATCTCTTTTACGCACAGTCTTCTGCCGTTGCAAAGTTTTGGCGAGTCGAGAATCCGTAGTAAAATAATTGGAGATCAAACTGTAAGACGATGTGGTGGCAATCCAGACGAATTAAGTGAATTTTGGGAACTCAGTAAGATAATTAACATCCTCATTAGTATCTACAACGGTATCGATACACTTATATTCAGTGACTATGCCCCTTAACATGGCAAGTATTTGATTGTTTATTTCGTGGGTGTCTCCATTTTAAGTAGCAAAAATGGCCCCTTCTCGCAACCGGTACAAAATGTGATAGAAACAGCCGGATAAATAGAATTTATTATTTCAAAAATCCATGTCAATTTAATATAACACTAATACCGGCCATCCCCCTCACGTATCGACCCCATCCCCTAGAACTGTCTAACCATCACCATTCAACTCAGCGACCCCGAAAACCATAGAATCGACACTAATATTGTTCACCCCCACCCCTCAGTTATCGACCCCATCCCCTAGAGCTGTCTTACCATCACCATTCAACTCAGCGACCCCGAAAACCATAGAATCGACACTAATATTGGACGGTTGCCCTGTTTTTGTGTTAGTATATAATTGTGGTTCGTAGTTCGAATCCCAGTAACACCAAAAAAAGTATTTTTCACGGTGTCCCACCTCTCGCGAATGGGTGACAAACGTTCCGAGAGTATTAACTTGTCACGGAAAGCTTCTCAATTCGCCGTTCGGATCCGGCCTTAAATTGTAGGTCCCTTCCATTTGTGTGCAAAAATATACGTGCTCAACAGTAATGGTTGTGAGAAGCCTTGGACCGCAATGGTCTGTCGCGCCGAATATTATTATTATTATATAATTGAACATGCAGTTTATTTTTAGAAGATGACTCATTACATATGAGTATCTTTACTTGTAAATAAAGGAATAAGGCCACAATTTTCTGGTCTTTTCTCGATATTTCTGTCTACAAGATTCGAAGTTTCTGAACTCTTCAATGAGTATAAAAGGTTCCTGCAGAGCATTCATTAGTTATTTGAAATTCAACCATTCAAGTTGATAAAGTTCTTGTAAAGAAATTCTGCTACCACCTAAGAGAATAATAGTGAAATACGTGAAATATAAGTGTTGTTGCAATAAGCGTTTTTGTGTACATTTGAAGTTATTACCAGTATACTTTGTAGACAACAAGAAAGACGACAACGTCTTCTGCACGAATTGCCAAAAATCTGAACATCCTGCAAACTATCGAGGATGTGCTAAATATAAAGAAAAAATGGCGGAAAAAGTAAAAACCGCCCAAAAGAAGATGGAGCAGCTTTCGCCCAGAAATCTGCTTCAAAAGCTATTGTGAAAGGAGTTAGCTTTGCTATTATAGCTGCTATGGGGACTGCTAGCAAGCCAACAATAATCAACAAACCACCACCAACCATCCAAGTAAGCAAACAACTAGTAAGTAAGCAAGCTCCAAAACCATCTACTGGAAAACATTTTCGACGACACGGAAAGGCTATTTGGAGCAGACCTTTTCACAATCTTGCAGAAAGCAAGAGAAGTCGTGCCTGCTAATTATAGCAGTCTTGATGACAGGTCCAAAACAACTGTTTTTGGTCGACTTATTTGTGAATTATGTTCACAATAAGCAGGATAAGTGTATTCTCATATAATGTGAACTCCTTTGGATGGACGAAAGAGTGAGTCTGTTTTTTCAACTTTGACTGAACGGTTCAGCCTTTTTAGCTCGTGGCAGCGCAGACAGAGTCGGTGTTTTCGGACAACATTTTGTAATGACTAATAAACAAATCATTTATATTTGTAATAAAAATTTTTCGCCAAGATATACAGTTTAGTTTTTCAATTAACTACCACTCTGAACTTTGGAAGTAAATCCCCGACATTTTGGTGCCGCCTGTGAGGATCACCGCCATCAAACGGGTGCATGACCGCATCGTCACGATGGACGTGACACATGGCGCTGGTGAGCGATGCAACAGCTCAGGGCATTCAGGCTCTCGACGATCTGCTGGCAGTCATGGACGAGCAGTATAACATAATGCTTATTATAATGTGATCAACAATGGAACCGCATTCGTTGGAGCGAACCGGCAAATGAAATATTTTCTATGCTATTTGAAGGATTAATACTGAAGAAAAGTTTGCATATAACTGTTACCAATAGATTTAGGGACCTAAACAAACCCAATTTCATGAGGAAAGCTCTCATGTTTTGTGTTAAAGTAACACGTTTAGAGTAGAAAATTCAGGCCAATATGTAATACAATTTCCAATTAGGGTGACAAGTGATCCGTGAGACGAAGATGCCGAAAGTCACCAGAATTGTATTTCTTCCAAATAATTTTTCTCTACTTTCATTCTCATTAGAATTTCTTATTGACCACATACACTGAATTTGGAAGACTAAGTTGTTGATAGGGAAGATGTGTGTTTAAAGGGCAAAAGTGCATTGTAGGGTTTACTCGGTTAGGGCTTTCGGGTCTTCAAAGCACAAAATCACAGATTGTGCTACCAACAAAGCGAATCAAAGAATTCCTGCAAGAAATACATAGTGGTACATCGGGACCACATTTGGGCGTTAAAAAGACGCTAGATAAAGTTAGGAATCGTTTCTATTGGGTCAATTGCCACAGAGATCTGAAAGACTGGTGTCTAACGTGTGACATTTATGCAGCAGGCAAAGGACCACAACCTAATACTAGAGAAAAAATGCAACAATACAATGTTGGAGCCCCATTTGAGCGGGTGGCAATGGACATAGCTGGTCCATTCCCAGAAACAAGAAATTGAAACCGCTATATGCTCTTGTGCGTGTGAAGTAATTTCAGTAAATGGGCAGAAGCATATTCCATCACAAACAAGGAAGATAGCACGGTGGCTAGGGCATTCGTGGACAATTGGATCTGCAGATTTGGAGTACCACTGGAATTACATTCCGATCAAGGGCGGAATTTTGAATCGCTAGTCTTTTAAGAGCTGTGCCAAGTACTCAGCATCAAGAAAACGAGGACTACACCGTTACATCCACAGTCAGACAGAATGGTTGAAAGGCCCAACAGAGCGTTGGAAGAGCATCTGCGAAAGGAATTTAATGTCAACCAAGATGATTGGGATTGCTGTATACCGTTGTTCATGATAGGCCATCGTAGCGCTATACACAACACAACTACAAGGTATAACATCAGAAGGAGTGCTGAATCTGTTCGGGGCGAACAGAATTTAGGTGGTGGTAATGTTACGAAAAGTAGTTAGTAGCGCAGATAATTGAATTCGAATCCTAAGATAAATCGCAATGTACATACAGCTTACTAAAAATAGACACTGAATTAGAATTAGGCATTTTTGAATGGCATACTTTTAGGCTGTAAGATTTATTAGATTACTAGCTGATTACCCGGCGTTGCCCAGGTATTAATTCATCCCAATCTTCTATTAGACAGGGGTAGAAAAAAGAATGATTTAAAAAATATATTTTAAATAGTATTCAAATTATAAAATAAAATTAAATAAACATTCATAAAATTAATTTAAAACAAAACTTGGTTGTATACAATGTTGTTAGTTTCACCTTCAAGAGCAAGAATAAATAATTTTTAGGTCAACCCAACCCAGAGCAAGCAAAATAAAGCAGTCCGTGGGAAAAACAAGGCGATCTCAAATCTATACTCCGCAGTACTTAATAAACTGTCCGACTTATTGATCGTCATCGAAAACGCAAGTTTTACTGGAAATTGCAATCTCTTAATCACAATGTCCCTTTTCTGTCAAGATAGTTGCTTCAATTATATTGCCCGGCATCTCTTTTACGCACAGTCTTCTGCCGTTGCAAAGTTTTGGCGAGTCGAGAATCCGTAGTAAAATAATTGGAGATCAAACTGTAAGACGATGTGGTGGCAATCCAGACGAATTAAGTGAATTTTGGGAACTCAGTAAGATAATTAACATCCTCATTAGTATCTACAACGGTATCGATACACTTATATTCAGTGACTAGCCCCTTAACATGGCAAGTATTTGATTGTTTATTTCGTGGGTGTCTCCATTTTAAGTAGCAAAAATGGCCCCTTCTCGCAACCGGTACAAAATGTGATAGAAACAGCCGGATAAATAGAATTTATTATTTCAAAAATCCATGTCAATTTAATATAACACTAATACCGGCCATCCCCCTCACGTATCGACCCCATCCCCTAGAACTGTCTAACCATCACCATTCAACTCAGCGACCCCGAAAACCATAGAATCGACACTAATATTGTTCACCCCCACCCCTCAGTTATCGACCCCATCCCATCACCATTCAACTCAGCGACCCCGAAAACCATAGAATCGACACTAATATTGGACGGTTGCCCGGTTTTTGTGTTAGTATATAATTGTGGTTCGTAGTTCGAATCCCAGTAACACCAAAAAAAGTATTTTTCACGGTGTCCCACCTCTCGCGAATGGGTGACAAACGTTCCGAGAGTAATAACTTGTCACGGAAAGCTTCTCAATTCGCCGTTTGGATCCGGCCTTAAATTGTAGGTCCCTTCCATTTGTGTGCAAAAATATACGTGCTCAACAGTAATGGTTGCGAGAAGCCTTGGACCGCAATGGTCTGTCGCGCCGAATATTATTATTATTATATAATTGAACATGCAGTTTATTTTTAGAAGATGACTCATTACATATGAGTATCTTTACTTGTAAATAAAGGAATAAGGCCACAATTTTCTGGTCTTTTCTCGATATTTCTGTCTACAAGATTCGAAGTTTCTGAACTCTTCAATGAGTATAAAAGGTTCCTGCAGAGCATTCATTAGTTATTTGAAATTCAACCAGTCAAGTTGATAAAGTTCTTGTAAAGAAATTCTGCTACCACCTAAGACAATAATAGTGAAATACGTGAAATACAAGTGTTGTTGCAATAAGCGTTTTTGTGTATATTTGAAGTTATTACCAGTATACTTTGTAGACAACAAGAAAGACGACAACGTCTTCTGCACGAATTGCCAAAAATCTGAACATCCTGCAAACTATCGAGGATGTGCTAAATATAAAGAAAAAATGGCGGAAAAAGTAAAAACCGCCCAAAAGAAGATGGAGCAGCTTTCGCCCAGAAATCTGCTTCAAAAGCTATTGTGAAAGGAGTTAGCTTTGCTATTATAGCTGCTATGGGGACTGCTAGCAAGCCAACAATAATCAACAAACCACCACCAACCATCCAAGTAAGCAAACAACTAGTAAGTAAGCAAGCTCCAAAACCATCTACTGGAAAACATTTTCGACGACACGGAAAGGCTATTTGGAGCAGACCTTTTCACAATCTTGCAGAAAGCAAGAGAAGTCGTGCCTGCTAATTATAGCAGTCTTGATGACAGGTCCAAAACAACTGATTTGGGTCGACTTATTTGTGAATTATGTTCACAATAAGCAGGATAAGTGTATTCTCATATAATGTGAACTCCTTTGGATGGACGAAAGAGTGAGTCTGTTTTTTCAACTTTGACTGAACGGTTCAGCCTTTTTAGCTCGTGGCAGCGCAGACAGAGTCGGTGTTTTCGGACAACATTTTGTAATGACTAATAAACAAATCATTTATATTTGTAATAAAAATTTTTCGCCAAGATATACAGATATACTACCACTCTGAACTTTGGAAGTAAATCCCCGACATTTTGGTGCCGCCTGTGAGGATCACCGCCATCAAACGGGTGCATGACCGCATCGTCACGATGGACGTGACGGATTTGGACGAGGTCCGAATTCGCCAAGAACAGCGTTCGATCGAAGCGCACTACGAGCGCTTCATAGCAGCACACATGGCGCTGGTGAGCGATGCAACAGCTCATGGCATTCAGGCTCTCGACGATCTGCTGGCAGTCATGGACGAGCAGTATAACATAATGCTTATTATAATGTGATCAACAATGGAACCGCATTCGTTGGAGCGAACCGGCAAATGAAATATTTTCTATGCTATTTGAAGGATTAATACTGAAGAAAAGTTTGCATATAACTGTTACCAATAGATTTAGGGAACTAAACAAACCCAATTTCATGAGGAAAGCTCTCATGTTTTGTGTTAAAGTAACACGTTTAGAGTAGAAAATTCAGGCCAATATGTAATACAATTTCCAATTAGGGTGACAAGTGATCCGTGAGACGAAGATGCCGAAAGTCACCAGAATTGTATTTCTTCCAAATAATTTTTCTCTACTTTCATTCTCATTAGAATTTCTTATTGACCTATCAATCATTATTATCCACATACACTGAATTTGGAAGACTATGTTGTTGATAGGGAAGATGTGTGTTTAAAGGGCAAAAGTGCATTGTAGGGTTTACTCGGTTAGGGCTTTCGGGTCTTCAAAGCACAAAATCACAGATTGTGCTACCAACAAAGCGAATCAAAGAATTCCTGCAAGAAATACATAGTGGTACATCGGGACCACATTTGGGCGTTAAAAAGACGCTAGATAAAGTTAGGAATCGTTTCTATTGGGTCAATTGCCACAGAGATCTGAAAGACTGGTGTCTAACGTGTGACATGTATGCAGCAGGCAAAGGACCACAACCTAATACTAGAGAAAAAATGCAACAATACAATGTTGGAGCCCCATTTGAGCGGGTGGCAATGGACATAGCTGGTCCATTCCCAGAAACAAGAAATTGAAACCGCTATATGCTCTTGTGCGTGTGAAGTAATTTCAGTAAATGGGCAGAAGCATATTCCATCACAAACAAGGAAGATAGCACGGTGGCTAGGGCATTCGTGGACAATTGGATCTGCAGATTTGGAGTACCACTGGAATTACATTCCGATCAAGGGCGGAATTTTGAATCGCTAGTCTTTTAAGAGCTGTGCCAAGTACTCAGCATCAAGAAAACGAGGACTACACCGTTACATCCACAGTCAGACAGAATGGTTGAAAGGCCCAACAGAGCGTTGGAAGAGCATCTGCGAAAGGAATTTAATGTCAACCAAGATGATTGGGATTGCTGTATACCGTTGTTCATGATAGGCCATCGTAGCGCTATACACAACACAACTACAAGGTATAACATCAGAAGGAGTGCTGAATCTGTTCGGGGCGAACAGAATTTAGGTGGTGGTAATGTTACGAAAAGTAGTTAGTAGCGCAGATAATTGAATTCGAATCCTAAGATAAATCGCAATGTACATACAGCTTACTAAAAATAGACACTGAATTAGAATTAGGCATTTTTGAATGGCATACTTTTAGGCTGTAAGATTTATTAGATTACTAGCTGATTACCCGGCGTTGCCCAGGTATTAATTCATCCCAATCTTCTATTAGACAGGGGTAGAAAAAAGAATGATTTAAAAAATATATTTTAAATAGTATTCCAATTATAAAATAAAATTAAATAAACATTCAAAAAATTAATTTAAAACAAAACTTGGTTGTATACAACGTTGTTAGTTTCACCTTCAAGAGCAAGAATAAATAATTTTTAGGTCAACCCAACCCAGAGCAAGCAAAATAAAGCAGTCCGTGGGAAAAACAAGGCGATCTCAAATCTATACTCCGCAGTACTTAATAAACTGTCCGACTTATTGATCGTCATCGAAAACGCAAGTTTTACTGGAAATTGCAATCTCTTAATCACACTGTCCCTTTTCTGTCAAGATAGTTGCTTCAATTATATTGCCCGGCATCTCTTTTACGCACAGTCTTCTGCCGTTGCAAAGTTTTGGCGAGTCGAGAATCCGTAGTAAAATAATTAGAGATCAAACTGTAAGACGATGTGGTGGCAATCCAGACGAATTAAGTGAATTTTGGGAACTCAGTAAGATAATTAACATCCTCATTAGTATCTACAACGGTATCGATACACTTATATTCAGTGACTAGCCCCTTAACATGGCAAGTATTTGATTGTTTATTTCGTGGGTGTCTCCATTTTAAGTAGCAAAAATGGCCCCTTCTCGCAACCGGTACAAAATGTGATAGAAACAGCCGGATAAATAGAATTTATTATTTCAAAAATCCATGTCAATTTAATATAACACTAATACCGGCCATCCCCCTCACGTATCGACCCCATCCCCTAGAACTGTCTAACCATCACCATTCAACTCAGCGACCCCGAAAACCATAGAATCGACACTAATATTGTTCACCCCCACCCCTCAGTTATCGACCCCATCCCCTAGAGCTGTCTTACCATCACCATTCAACTCAGCGACCCCGAAAACCATAGAATCGACACTAATATTGGACGGTTGCCCGGTTTTTGTGTTAGTATATAATTGTGGTTCGTAGTTCGAATCCCAGTAACACCAAAAAAAGTATTTTTCACGGTGTCCCACCTCTCGCGAATGGGTGACAAACGTTCCGAGAGTAATAACTTGTCACGGAAAGCTTCTCAATTCGCCGTTTGGATCCGGCCTTAAATTGTAGGTCCCTTCCATTTGTGTGCAAAAATATACGTGCTCAACAGTAATGGTTGCGAGAAGCCTTGGACCGCAATGGTCTGTCGCGCCGAATATTATTATTATTATATAATTGAACATGCAGTTTATTTTTAGAAGATGACTCATTACATATGAGTATCTTTACTTGTAAATAAAGGAATAAGGCCACAATTTTCTGGTCTTTTCTCGATATTTCTGTCTACAAGATTCGAAGTTTCTGAACTCTTCAATGAGTATAAAAGGTTCCTGCAGAGCATTCATTAGTTATTTGAAATTCAACCAGTCAAGTTGATAAAGTTCTTGTAAAGAAATTCTGCTACCACCTAAGACAATAATAGTGAAATACGTGAAATACAAGTGTTGTTGCAATAAGCGTTTTTGTGTATATTTGAAGTTATTACCAGTATACTTTGTAGACAACAAGAAAGACGACAACGTCTTCTGCACGAATTGCCAAAAATCTGAACATCCTGCAAACTATCGAGGATGTGCTAAATATAAAGAAAAAATGGCGGAAAAAGTAAAAACCGCCCAAAAGAAGATGGAGCAGCTTTCGCCCAGAAATCTGCTTCAAAAGCTATTGTGAAAGGAGTTAGCTTTGCTATTATAGCTGCTATGGGGACTGCTAGCAAGCCAACAATAATCAACAAACCACCACCAACCATCCAAGTAAGCAAACAACTAGTAAGTAAGCAAGCTCCAAAACCATCTACTGGAAAACATTTTCGACGACACGGAAAGGCTATTTGGAGCAGACCTTTTCACAATCTTGCAGAAAGCAAGAGAAGTCGTGCCTGCTAATTATAGCAGTCTTGATGACAGGTCCAAAACAACTGTTTTGGGTCGACTTATTTGTGAATTATGTTCACAATAAGCAGGATAAGTGTATTCTCATATAATGTGAACTCCTTTGGATGGACGAAAGAGTGAGTCTGTTTTTTCAACTTTGACTGAACGGTTCAGCCTTTTTAGCTCGTGGCAGCGCAGACAGAGTCGGTGTTTTCGGACAACATTTTGTAATGACTAATAAACAAATCATTTATATTTGTAATAAAAATTTTTCGCCAAGATATACAGATATACTACCACTCTGAACTTTGGAAGTAAATCCCCGACATTTTGGTGCCGCCTGTGAGGATCACCGCCATCAAACGGGTGCATGACCGCATCGTCACGATGGACGTGACGGATTTGGACGAGGTCCGAATTCGCCAAGAACAGCGTTCGATCGAAGCGCACTACGAGCGCTTCATAGCAGCACACATGGCGCTGGTGAGCGATGCAACAGCTCATGGCATTCAGGCTCTCGACGATCTGCTGGCAGTCATGGACGAGCAGTATAACATAATGCTTATTATAATGTGATCAACAATGGAACCGCATTCGTTGGAGCGAACCGGCAAATGAAATATTTTCTATGCTATTTGAAGGATTAATACTGAAGAAAAGTTTGCATATAACTGTTACCAATAGATTTAGGGAACTAAACAAACCCAATTTCATGAGGAAAGCTCTCATGTTTTGTGTTAAAGTAACACGTTTAGAGTAGAAAATTCAGGCCAATATGTAATACAATTTCCAATTAGGGTGACAAGTGATCCGTGAGACGAAGATGCCGAAAGTCACCAGAATTGTATTTCTTCCAAATAATTTTTCTCTACTTTCATTCTCATTAGAATTTCTTATTGACCTATCAATCATTATTATCCACATACACTGAATTTGGAAGACTATGTTGTTGATAGGGAAGATGTGTGTTTAAAGGGCAAAAGTGCATTGTAGGGTTTACTCGGTTAGGGCTTTCGGGTCTTCAAAGCACAAAATCACAGATTGTGCTACCAACAAAGCGAATCAAAGAATTCCTGCAAGAAATACATAGTGGTACATCGGGACCACATTTGGGCGTTAAAAAGACGCTAGATAAAGTTAGGAATCGTTTCTATTGGGTCAATTGCCACAGAGATCTGAAAGACTGGTGTCTAACGTGTGACATGTATGCAGCAGGCAAAGGACCACAACCTAATACTAGAGAAAAAATGCAACAATACAATGTTGGAGCCCCATTTGAGCGGGTGGCAATGGACATAGCTGGTCCATTCCCAGAAACAAGAAATTGAAACCGCTATATGCTCTTGTGCGTGTGAAGTAATTTCAGTAAATGGGCAGAAGCATATTCCATCACAAACAAGGAAGATAGCACGGTGGCTAGGGCATTCGTGGACAATTGGATCTGCAGATTTGGAGTACCACTGGAATTACATTCCGATCAAGGGCGGAATTTTGAATCGCTAGTCTTTTAAGAGCTGTGCCAAGTACTCAGCATCAAGAAAACGAGGACTACACCGTTACATCCACAGTCAGACAGAATGGTTGAAAGGCCCAACAGAGCGTTGGAAGAGCATCTGCGAAAGGAATTTAATGTCAACCAAGATGATTGGGATTGCTGTATACCGTTGTTCATGATAGGCCATCGTAGCGCTATACACAACACAACTACAAGGTATAACATCAGAAGGAGTGCTGAATCTGTTCGGGGCGAACAGAATTTAGGTGGTGGTAATGTTACGAAAAGTAGTTAGTAGCGCAGATAATTGAATTCGAATCCTAAGATAAATCGCAATGTACATACAGCTTACTAAAAATAGACACTGAATTAGAATTAGGCATTTTTGAATGGCATACTTTTAGGCTGTAAGATTTATTAGATTACTAGCTGATTACCCGGCGTTGCCCAGGTATTAATTCATCCCAATCTTCTATTAGACAGGGGTAGAAAAAAGAATGATTTAAAAAATATATTTTAAATAGTATTCCAATTATAAAATAAAATTAAATAAACATTCAAAAAATTAATTTAAAACAAAACTTGGTTGTATACAACGTTGTTAGTTTCACCTTCAAGAGCAAGAATAAATAATTTTTAGGTCAACCCAACCCAGAGCAAGCAAAATAAAGCAGTCCGTGGGAAAAACAAGGCGATCTCAAATCTATACTCCGCCGTACTTAATAAACTGTCCGACTTATTGATCGTCATCGAAAACGCAAGTTTTACTGGAAATTGCAATCTCTTAATCACACTGTCCCTTTTCTGTCAAGATAGTTGCTTCAATTATATTGCCCGGCATCTCTTTTACGCACAGTCTTCTGCCGTTGCAAAGTTTTGGCGAGTCGAGAATCCGTAGTAAAATAATTAGAGATCAAACTGTAAGACGATGTGGTGGCAATCCAGACGAATTAAGTGAATTTTGGGAACTCAGTAAGATAATTAACATCCTCATTAGTATCTACAACGGTATCGATACACTTATATTCAGTGACTATGCCCCTTAACATGGCAAGTATTTGATTGTTTATTTCGTGGGTGTCTCCATTTTAAGTAGCAAAAATGGCCCCTTCTCGCAACCGGTACAAAATGTGATAGAAACAGCCGGATAAATAGAATTTATTATTTCAAAATACCGGCCATCCTCCTCACGTATCGACCCCATCCCCTAGAACTGTCTAACCATCACCATTCAACTCAGCGACCCCGAAAACCATAGAATCGACACTAATATTGTTCACCCCCACCCCTCAGTTATCGACCCCATCCCCTAGAGCTGTCTTACCATCACCATTCAACTCAGCGACCCCGAAAACCATAGAATCGACACTAATATTGGACGGTTGCCCGGTTTTTGTGTTAGTATATAATTGTGGTTCGTAGTTCGAATCCCAGTAACACCAAAAAAAGTATTTTTCACGGTGTCCCACCTCTCGCGAATGGGTGACAAACGTTCCGAGAGTAATAACTTGTCACGGAAAGCTTCTCAATTCGCCGTTCGGATCCGGCCTTAAATTGTAGGTCCCTTCCATTTGTGTGCAAAAATATACGTGCTCAACAGTAATGGTTGCGAGAAACCTTGGACCGCAATGGTCTGTCGCGCCGAATATTATTATTATTATATAATTGAACATGCAGTTTATTTTTAGAAGATGACTCATTACATATGAGTATCTTTACTTGTAAATAAAGGAATAAGGCCACAATTTTCTGGTCTTTTCTCGATATTTCTGTCTACAAGATTCGAAGTTTCTGAACTCTTCAATGAGTATAAAAGGTTCCTGCAGAGCATTCATTAGTTATTTGAAATTCAACCAGTCAAGTTGATAAAGTTCTTGTAAAGAAATTCTGCTACCACCTAAGACAATAATAGTGAAATACGTGAAATACAAGTGTTGTTGCAATAAGCGTTTTTGTGTATATTTGAAGTTATTACCAGTATACTTTGTAGACAACAAGAAAGACGACAACGTCTTCTGCACGAATTGCCAAAAATCTGAACATCCTACAAACTATCGAGGATGTGCTAAATATAAAGCAAAAATGGCGGAAAAAGTAAAAACCGCCCAAAAGAAGATGGAGCAGCTTTCGCCCAGAAATCTGCTTCAAAAGCTATTGTGAAAGGAGTTAGCTTTGCTATTATAGCTGCTATGGGGACTGCTAGCAAGCCAACAATAATCAACAAACCACCACCAACCATCCAAGTAAGCAAACAACTAGTAAGTAAGCAAGCTCCAAAACCATCTACTGGAAAACATTTTCGACGACACGGAAAGGCTATTTGGAGCAGACCTTTTCACAATCTTGCAGAAAGCAAGAGAAGTCGTGCCTGCTAATTATAGCAGTCTTGATGACAGGTCCAAAACAACTGTTTTGGGTCGACTTATTTGTGAATTATGTGTACAATAAGCAGGATAAGTGTATTCTCATATAATGTGAACTCCTTTGGATGGACGAAAGAGTGAGTCTGTTTTTTCAACTTTGACTGAACGGTTCAGCCTTTTTAGCTCGTGGCAGCGCAGACAGAGTCGGTGTTTTCGGACAACATTTTGTAATGACTAATAAACAAATCATTTATATTTGTAATAAAAATTGTTCGCCAAGATATACAGTTTAGTTTTTCAATTAACTACCACCCTGAACTTTGGAAGTAAATCCCCGACATTTTGGTGCCGCCTGTGAGGATCACCGTCATCAAACGGGTGCATGACCGCATCGTCACGATGGACGTGACGGATTTGGACGAGGTCCGAATTCGCCAAGAACAGCGTTCGATCGAAGCGCACTACGAGCGCTTCATAGCAGCACACATGGCGCTGGTGAGCGATGCAACAGCTCAGGGCATTCAGGCTCTCGACGATCTGCTGGCAGTCATGGACGAGCAGTATAACATAATGCTTATTATAATGTGATCAACAATGGAACCACATTCGTTGGAGCGAACCGGTAAATGAAATATTTTCTATGCTATTTGAAGGATTAATACTGAAGAAAAGTTTGCATATAACTGTTACCAATAGATTTAGGGAACTAAACAAATCCAATTTCATGAGGAAAGCTCTCATGTTTTGTGTTAAAGTAACACGTTTAGAGTAGAACATTTAGGCCAATATGTAATACAATTTCCAATTAGGGTGACAAGCGATCCATGAGACGAAGATGCCGAAAGTCACCAGAATTGTATTTCTTCCAAATAATTTTTCTCTACTTTCATTCACATTAGAATTTCTTATTGACCTATCAATCATTATTATCCACATACACTGAATTTGGAAGACTATGTGGTTGATAGTGAAGATGTGTGTTTAAAGGGCAAAAGTGCATTGTAGGGTTTACTCGGTTAGGGCTTTCGGGTCTTCAAAGCACAAAATCACAGATTGTGCTACCAACAAAGCGAATCAAAGAATTCCTGCAAGAAATACATAGTGGTACATCGGGACCACATTTGGGCGTTAAAAAGACGCTAGATAAAGTTAGGAATCGTTTCTATTGGGTCAATTGCCACAGAGATCTGAAAGACTGGTGTCTAACGTTTGACATTTATGCAGCAGGCAAAGGACCACAACCTAATACTAGAGAAAAAATGCAACAATACAATGTTGGAGCCCCATTTGAGTGGGTGGCAATGGACATAGCTGGTCCATTCCCAGAAACAAGAAATTGAAACCGCTATATGCTCTTGTGCGTGTGAAGTAATTTCAGTAAATGGGCAGAAGCATATTCCATCACAAACAAGGAAGATAGCACGGTGGCTAGGGCATTCGTGGACAATTGGATCTGCAGATTTGGAGTACCACTGGAATTACATTCCGATCAAGGGCGGAATTTTGAATCGCTAGTCTTTTAAGAGCTGTGCCAAGTACTCAGCATTAAGAAAACGAGGACTACACCGTTACATCCACAGTCAGACAGAATGGTTGAAAGGCCCAACAGAGCGTTGGAAGAGCATCTGCTAAAGGAATTTAATGTAAACCAAGATGATTGGGATTGCTGTATACCGTTGTTCATGATAGGCCATCGTAGCGCTATACACAACACAACTACAAGGTATAACATCAGAAGGAGTGCTGAATCTGTTCGGGGCGAACAGAATTTAGGTGGTGGTAATGTTACGAAAAGTAGTAAGTAGCGCAGATAATTGAATTCGAATCCTAAGATAAATCGCAATGTACATACAGCTTACTAAAAATAGACACTGAATTAGAATTAGGCATTTTTGAATGGCATACTTTTAGGCTGTAAGATTTATTAGATTACTAGCTGATTACCCGGCGTTGCCCAGGTATTAATTCATCCCAATCTTCTATTAGGCAGGGGTAGAAAAAAGAATGATTTAAAAAATATATTTTAAATTGTAGCTATAGTATTCAAATTATAAAATAAAATTAAATAAACATTCATAAAATTAATTTAAAACAAAACTTGGTTGTATACAATGTTGTTAGTTTCACCTTCAAGAGCAAGAATAAATAATTTTTAGGTCAACCCAACCCAGAGCAAGCAAAATAAAGCAGTCCGTTGGAAAAACAAGGCGATCTCAAATCTATACTCCGCAGTACTTAATAAACTGTCCGACTTATTGATCGTCATCGAAAACGCAAGTTTTACTGGAAATTGCAATCTCTTAATCACACTGTCCCTTTTCTGTCAAGATAGTTGCTTCAATTATATTGCCCGGCATCTCTTTTACGCACAGTCTTCTGCCGTTGCAAAGTTTTGGCGAGTCGAGAATCCGTAGTAAAATAATTGGAGATCAAACTGTAAGACGATGTGGTGGCAATCCAGACGAATTAAGTGAATTTTGGGAACTCAGTTAGATAATTAACATCCTCATTAGTATCTACAACGGTATCGATACACTTATATTCAGTGACTATGCCCCTTAACATGGCAAGTATTTGATTGTTTATTTCGTGGGTGTCTCCATTTTAAGTAGCAAAAATGGCCCCTTCTCGCAACCGGTACAAAATGTGATAGAAACAGCCGGATAAATAGAATTTATTATTTCAAAAATCCATGTCAATTTAATATAACACTAATACCGGCCATCCCCCTCACGTATCGACCCCATCCCCTAGAACTGTCTAACCATCATCATTCAACTCAGCGACCCCGAAACCATAGAATCGACACTAATATTGTTCACCCCCACCCCTCAGTTATCGACCCCATCCCCTAGAGCTGTCTTACCATCACCATTCAACTCAGCGACCCCGAAAACCATAGAATCGACACTAATATTGGACGGTTGCCCGGTTTTTGTGTTAGTATATAATTGTGGTTCGTAGTTCGAATCCCAGTAACACCAAAAAAAGTATTTTTCACGGTGTCCCACCTCTCGCGAATGGGTGACAAACGTTCCGAGAGTAATAACTTGTCACGGAAAGCTTCTCAATTCGCCGTTCGGATCCGGCCTTAAATTGTAGGTCCCTTCCATTTGTGTGCAAAAATATACGTGCTCAACAGTAATGGTTGCGAGAAGCCTTGGACCGCAATGGTCTGTCGCGCCGAATATTATTATTATTATATAATTGAACATGCAGTTTATTTTTAGAAGATGACTCATTACATATGAGTATCTTTACTTGTAAATAAAGGAATAAGGCCACAATTTTCTGGTCTTTTCTCGATATTTCTGTCTACAAGATTCGAAGTTTCTGAACTCTTCAATGAGTATAAAAGGTTCCTGCAGAGCATTCATTAGTTATTTGAAATTCAACCAGTCCAGTTGATAAAGTTCTTGTAAAGAAATTCTGCTACCACCTAAGAGAATAATAGTGAAATACGTGAAATACAAGTGTTGCTGCAATAAGCGTTTTTGTGTACATTTGAAGTTATTACCAGTATACTTTGTAGACAACAAGAAAGACGACAACGTCTTCTGCACGAATTGCCAAAAATCTGAACATCCTGCAAACTATCGAGGATGTGCTAAATATAAAGAAAAAATGGCGGAAAAAGTAAAAACCGCCCAAAAGAAGATGGAGCAGCTTTCGCCCAGAAATCTGCTGCAAAAGCTATTGTGAAAGGAGTTAGCTTTGCTATTATAGCTGCTATGGGGACTGCTAGCAAGCCAACAATAATCAACAAACCACCACCAGCCATCCAAGTAAGCAAAAAACCAGTAAGTAAGCAAGCTCCAAAACCATCTACTGGAAAACATTTTCGACGACACGGAAAGGCTGTATGGAGCAGACCTTTTCACAATCTTGCAGAAAGCAAGAGAAGTCGTGCCTGCTAATTATAGCAGTCTTGATGACAGGTCCAAAACAACCGTTTTGGGTCCACTTATTTGTGAATTATGTTCACAATAAGCAGGATAAGTATATTCTCATATAATGTGAACTCTATTTATTCGTTAGCTAGGCGTATTACAGGCGTTGTTTCACAGTCCCGAAAGACATATCCTCGGACACCTTCCATGCTGGATTCTTTCTTTGCAACGACTAATTTCGTCAACATTCTACCAGAAATAAGGAATTATTCCTGTTTTGCACATGATAGTGATTCGGATCATTTGGCCATAGAGCTTCGAGTGAGGTTGAATCAGCGAATTCAGCAAGTTACCCCAACAGCTGAACAACACATCAACTTTACGAAAATAAACTGGAACTGGTTTAGATCAGAAGTCGAAGCTGGACTTCAAATTCCAGCGGCATATAGAAATCTGGAGAATAGTGAAATTGATGATGCTATCAGCAATTTCAAGACTCTTCAGTGAATACAGCCATAGATCGGCAGAAAACTGTTTGCTCTAACAAGGATCGCTTTCAACATCTACCTGAGAATATTCAGGCAATATATGCTCACAAGCAAAGGCTAAGGAAACGCCTTCAGAGGATCTTCAACAGGACCCTCAACACTGTTAATGACGAATACCAGTCTGTATTTTCGCAACTGCGTTGTACAGTAATCATGCTTCGTCAAGCTGTGCAAAGTTATCAGGAAGATTAACTGACCAAACGACTTCAGAACATCAAACCAGGCCCGGATGCTTTTAAAAAGCTGAATTTTGTGATCGGAAAACGTATTTCTATTCCAGAAAGTATCACGTTTGGAGAGCTAGTAGCATCTAGTCCTGTTGAAAAAGCCGAAGCCTTTGCCTGTCATTTCGAAAGGAGCTTTACAGACCGACCACCAACACATCTTCCAGAATTCGTAGAGCAGGTCGAAAGTCTTGTGGAAGACACCACTTCCCCAAGAAATTTTGAAGTGCAGTTCAGCGAAGACAATCCCGCAAACGCACCCGTAGACGTGGATGTGTTTACTGGGACAGCTGCTGTCAGTGATTTAATTATGAGTGGAAACTCTAAAAAATCATCGGGCACTGACGGGATTTCAAATTTTCTGCTTAAAAAGCTGCCGGGTGTTGGTGAAAATGAAACACAAGGGTGCTCAGTTTTAGATCGCAGTTTCGTTTATTTACATTTGGATTATCAACACTCATTAACGTTGTTTCTATTCTATCTATAACGAAATTACCTATTTCAGCAATCACAAGTCGCAACCTATCGAACTGCTGCCGCACTCAAACTACATTTTGACAGCCAGACAATTTTGCTGTAGAAGGAAATGAGACAAACAAATGTCTCTCTGAATTTGCTGGGTAAAGTCAAAACCATAGAAATAAAACTTTGTCATTCCCTTTTAAATCTGGCGACGTACATGTTGCAAAAAAATAAGAAATTCTTAAATTGTTAAAATTGAAAAATTGCATTGAAATTAAAATAAGAAATTGTTAAATTGTTAAATTGTAAAAATTGGAAACGTGAAAGAAATTGGATTTAAAATCAACTAAAACTTGTTAAATTGAAAATTAAAACACATTAAATTAATTAAAGTAAATGTTAAATTTCGAGTTTTCTTTAGACGCTATTCGCTTATTCAGACTTTCATGGATCAAAAGGCATGCGGACAAACCAGTTCAAAGGAATTCCGGCGTATTACAGAAACATCCGACGAAATAATTCGCGGTCTCCGCGCATTGGGTTCAAACGCCGAAAAACGAGATCCATGGGTTATTTACCTACTGCTTAATAAAATAGATAATGAAACAAAGCAGTTGTGGGCCACCGATTCAGTAAATAAGGACTATCCAACATTTGAAAATCTACTTGAGTTTCTGAACAGAAGATGTGATGCACTAAAAATCTGCGATGTGTCAACCAAGCGATGTAACTCCAAACCTACAATGCGATCATTCGTCACTGATAGTTCTAATGTAAGATTTAATTGTCTAGCTTGCGGACAACAACATCCATTATTTCGTTGTGCAGTGTTTAAGAATAAAAATGTTGAAGGCAGATCCAAATTAGTAACTGATAATGATATATGCAGAAACTGTTTGAAAAAGGGCCATCCCACCGTTAAATGTTTTACTAAAGCATCCTGCATCATTTGTCAGAAACGTCATCACACACTGCTGCACTCCAATCAACCAGATATGCAGTCAGGTTCAAATCAAGTAGCAGCCACTCATCATATTGCCCTAAATTCATCCGATAATAATTCGAGCAATATTTCAAATTCGGCCATTGCAACAAAATGCAATTTAACGAATGAACCAACCAATGGTACTAATACTCAAATTAACAATCAAGTTGCATATACGTTATATTCTACGCCAACCACGGTGCTACCAACACGATTATACAATTATACAATCACCCAAACTAGGCTGGTTAATCGCAGGTACTTGTAATACTCGGAATACGTCAAATACAGTCAATTTACATGTGAACACCGATTCCATTATTCAAACGAACATCGATGAGGTCCATCAGCTGTTAAAGAAATTTTGGGAAATAGAAGAGGTGTCACTACAAAACACTTCTGATGTACCTTTTAACGTCTGTGAAGCTCACTATGATCGAACCACCACAAAGGATGCTGAGGGTCGCTTCGTGATCAAACTTCCCTTCAAGAAACCTAGAATGTCTTTAGGTACTTCATTTCCAGCAGCAGATCAACGACTTCTCGCTATGGAACGAAAATTGTCAAAAACACCCGAAATGTACAATGCTTATAAATCGTTTATGCAAGAATACATATCACTTAAACATATGACTTATACAACATGCAATCAAATTCCAGTCCAAGACGATACAAAATATTATTTACCTCACCACGCAGTCGTCAAGGCTAGTAGCAGTACAACACAATTGCGAGTGGTATTCGACGCATCGTGCAAAACTAGTACACAATTATCAATGAATGACATTCTTGAAATCGGTCCTAACATTCAAACTGACCTTGCCACAATAATAGTGAGATTTCGAAAATTCGCCATTGCTATTGTGGCAGATGTAGAGAAAATGTATCGGCAAATTTGGGTCGATACCAAAGATGCCAATTATCAACTTATACTGTCGCGTGAAAATCAAAGGGAACCACCAAAGGCATACAAACTTAATACGGTGCGCATCTTACCTGGCTGTGAAATCATTGAAGAAATCTACGGACCCATTTCAATCAGTTTATCCGAGAGCAACACATATTATAAACAACGATTTTTACATTGATGATTTGCTGAAGGGATGTGACACCGTTGCTGAAGCCATCCAACTTAAACAGGAATTAACCGAAATTCTAAGTAAAAGTGGTTTCAACCTTAGAAAATGGAAGTCCAATTCACCGGAATTTCTCAACTCGTTTTCACAGTCTGATATTAAACGGATTCCAAAATTGATCGAAGATGACAAATCAACTAAAACTTTGGGAATAATATGGAACTCAGAATCAGATGCGTTTTCCTTTAAGGCCAATCAAGGTGACAATACAACAACGTGGACTAAGCGAAATATTTTATATACAGCAAAGGTCTACGATCCTATGGGTTGGCTTGCACCAATAGTGATTTTATTTAAGATGATATTACAAAAAATATGGCTACAAAACATCGAGTGGGATGCCAGTCTTCCCAACAATATCACAAATTCCTGGCAAGGTATTTACAATTCTCTCCAAGAACTCGAATCGATACAAATACCTCGATGTTTGACGACGCTTCATAAACCAAAATATCGTCAATTGCACGCATTGTGTGACGCATCTGAAGCAGCATATGGGGCTGTAATTTATCTGCGAGCTGTCAATGACGTAGGTGAAATCACAACGAATATTTTGTATGCCAAAAGCAAGGTGGCACCACTTAAACAACTATCGCTTCCAAGGCTGGAATTATGTGGCGCCGTGCTTTTATGCAAGTGTGTTAAATGGTGTATCGAATCCCTCGCATATCAAGAAATCGACATTTTTGCAAGGACGGATTCGATGATTGTTTTGTATTGGTTATCGGAGGTCCCACATAGATGGAAAAGTTTCATAGGCAACCGAACGTCAACAATTCTTGAACCCATTCCACGAAGCAGATGGCAGCACGTCGAGTCCAAAAGCAATCCAGCAGACCTAATTTCAAGAGGGGTTAAAACAAAAGTTTTGTCTAGACTTCAAATCTGGTGGCATGGTCCCCAACGGCTCACTAAAGATCAAGGAAGCTGGCCAAAGTCTAAAACGACATTTGAGAGTGTAGCTGCTAACTTCGAGGAAAGGTCAAAATTTATCAATGTACTTACCGAGACTTGCAATCAAGACAATGTGATTCTTTATCTTCTATCAAGATTTTCATCATGGTACAAAATACGAAAATCGTAGTGTATATCTTGAAATTTGGCCGAGTGAGAAAAACAAAGGGCCAAATTAAGCATGAAAGTATCATCATCCCATCCGAGTTGATCGAAGCTGAGAAAATAATTTTTCGTGGAGTTCAGCAAACTTCTTTCCCAACTGAATTAATCAATTTAAACAAGCATGGAAGATTACCAGCAAAGCATCACTTATCATCGCTTGATCCGTTTGTATATTCAGATGGGCTACTACGAGTAGGTGGACGTTTAAGTAAATCGTCACTTCCTTATTCAGCTAAACACCCGATCATATTGCCAAAAAACCATATAGTATGTATACTAATAATTCGTGATATACATCTCAACCACATGCATGCCGGTAACTCGTTGATTTTAAGCATTGTTCGAAACAAATACTGGATGATCGGCGCAAGATATATGATAAAACGCTGTATAAAATCTTGTGTTAAATGCATTCGCTATAGATGTCATAAGACCAACCAGAAGATGGCCGATTTACCATCGGAACGATGTACTCAGACTCGACCGTTCTTAAAAACCGGAGTAGACTATGCCGGACCATTGTACATCAAAACCAACATGCGGAAAACATCTTCAATAGAAAAGGCTTACGTTGCTGTTTTTGTTTGTCTAGCAGTAAAGGCAGTTTACCTAGAAATCGTAACCAGTCTTGACACGGACTCGTTTTTAGCTGCACTGAGACGATTCATTGCAAGACGAGGTGTACCAGAGCAAATCTGGTGCGACAATGGATCGAACTTCATCGGTGCCAACAAGGAATTGCAGCAACTGAAACACCAAATTATAGCACAAACAACAAATCCACTAATTTCTGATTTTTTATTGCAGAAAACCATAGCTTTTCATTTTAATCCTGCGCAAGCCCCGCATTTCGGCGGATTGTGGGAGGCGACAGTAAAGTCATTCAAATATCATTTGAAGAGAGTGACTGGAATTGGACTCACATTCGAAGAAATGACCACATTAACAACCCAGATAGAATCATTGCTCAACTCGAGGCCATTGTGCAGAATTAGTGACGATCCGTTTGATTTAGATGTACTCACCCCAGCACATTTTTTAGTTGGAGAATCTCTGACGATGCTTCCGGGAACCTAGTTTAGACGAAGTACCATTAAATAAGTTATCGAGGTAGCACAACGTGCAACAACGGCTGCAGGGATTTTGGAACAGATGGCACAGAGACTACCTCACGTCATTGCAACAAAGACACAAGTGGAAGGCAGGAACCGAGCAATTTCAAATCGATGATGTGGTACTTCTCCGAGAGGATAAACTGTATCCGAGTCAATGGATGCTGGCCAGAATTCTAAACCTTTATCCTGGTAGTGATGGAATTACAAGAGTTGTAACACTCAAGACGTTAAAAAATATATTCAAGCGGCCTGTCAATAAACTAATGAAGTTGGTTATTAAGAAATAAAATTTTCTTAAGGCGCGGGAGTATGTTGGTGAAAATGAAACACAAGGCTGCTCAGTTTTAGATCGCTGTTTCGTTTATTTACATTTGGATTATAATGAAATAACCTATTTCAGCAATCACAAGTCGCAACCTATCGAACTGCTGCCGCACTCAAACTACATTTTGACAGCCAGACAATTTTGCTGTAGAAGAAAATGAGACAAACATATGTCTCTCTGGATTTGCTGGGTAAAGTCAAAACCATAGAAATAAAACTTTGTCATTCCCTTTTAAATCTGGCGACGTACATGTTGCAACAAATAAGAAATTCTTAAATTGTTAAAATTTAAAAATTGCATTGAAATTAAAATAAGAAATTGTTAAATTCTTAAATTGTAAAAATTGGAAACGTGAAAGAAATTGGATTTAAAATCAACTAACACTTGTTAAATTGAAAATTAAAACACATTAAATTAATTAAAGTAAATGTTAAATTTCGAGTTTTCTTTAGACGCTATTAGAAGTTATTGAAAATTTGATAAACACCGGGTACGGCAATTTTGATGTTAACCATCATACTCAACAATTGCCTTTACAATGGATACTTTCCAGACAACTGGAAAGTAGCCAAAGTAGTACCAGTACCGAAGAAAAACGACCACTCCAGTGTAACTGGTTACAGCACCATAGCTTTACTGTGTTGTATCAGTAAAATATTGGAGTCCGTAAAAAGATCAATGCGTATTGCTCGGAAAGAAATCTTATTCCTTCCTTTAAGTTCGGCTTTCGAGAAAAGCACTCTACGCTGCACTGATGAAACTTCACAGTAACGTCACTCGAGGACTGAATGTCAAAAGTAGTACAGTAGCCTGTTTGTTAGACATCGAAAAAGCTTTCGATAGCGTCTGGACAAACTTATTATATTGTGAAAATAATTAAAAATTTTCTTTTTAACAGGGTCTTTTTTGTACAGGTGTATGGCAGCCCATCGACAAGGAAAAGGATTAAAGCCGCAGTTCCCCAAGGCTCCAGACATGGACCAGTCCTATTTAGCATCTTCACGGCGGATCAACCCACCAATACAGCCGGAACAAGGACCATGCTTTTCGCGGATGACTCCATCACGTATGCCGTTTCCCGCTCTCCTGAGATAGCTGCCCGAAGAGTGGAGGAACACCTCCGAAATCTTTGGAAGTACTACCTGAAGTGGGGACTGAAGATCAACGCCAACAAATCGTCTGCTTTCGAGTACCAGCAACCGTAACAAGGATAATCACAAGCCGGTGCAAAGCCTTAAAAATCACCCTTCCGGATAACACGACAATAAACACCAAGTCAGAGACTAAGTACCTGGGAATCAACTTTACTGAGAGGCCCAAGTTTAGCTCTCACATCGATAAAACAATGAAAAAAGCGAACTACTTTATTTGGTGCACCCGCTACTAAGAAGACGAAACGGACTGTCCAACAACACCAGGCTGCTCATCTACAAGCAGCTCATCAGGCCAGTGATAACCTATGGCTATCCCATATGGTTCACCGTCTCACCAACAACGATGAAGAAGATCTCCCTATTTGAAAGGAAGGTGCTTAGGATCTGTACAGGACTATGGAGGGTGCCAAACAGCTATAAGTTTGTGTTGACTGCAAGACTGTACGACGCGGCAGGTCTGCTGCTAATAACCGACAACTTGTTCCAAATGGCAAAGAAATTCGTTGATGGGTAAGAAACACATCCAAGTCCGGAGATGCAAGAACTGAGAATCGAGGAAATCGAGCCAAGCCACCGCTATATAAACATCAGAGGACTCACAGATGCTAGATTCGACAACATCTTTAATAATCAAGACGTCTCCTTCTACGAGAAGGCCAGCAATCAACATTACAGAGGCTGAAGATCGCCCTGTTTATACCCCCTCTTATATTTTTTTCATTTTTATTTTATTTAAAAATTTATTGTTTAAAATTAAATTGCTTTAAATATAACATGTAGTAGATTAAGTAGTCAAAAATATTGTTTAATTATAAACAATACAAAATAAATTAAAACAATGTAAAAACGTCGGGCCCCTATTGTTGAGCCGACACTTATTAATAATAGTTATAAGTTTAGTTTTAAGCCCAAATATTATATTACTTAAATGTTTAATAAAATATCATAATCTAAAAAAAAAAATCAGTATAATTTGTGAACTTGTGTTATTTTTACTGCTTGTGTAATAAAATTGTTATTTGTAAATTAATAAACTTGTGTTGTGTTTTATTTGCAAAATCCTTTACGAACTCGAAAGCCTAAATTACGTAACAATATATTACATTGATTACTAGAAACTTTAACTTCAGGTTTTATAACTGGACAGTTTTCAATGTCAACTCTTATTCCGATCACAAATCCATAATGTTCGACCTGTCCGTCCAGTTGGAGGCCCCCAAACCGTACAGGAACATTGAAAGAACGAACTGAATGACATTCAGTAATATTATCGAGACCAAACTGGGCCACATTTCTTGTATTGAACCAGTTACGACTGTAGATGTGGACTCCAACATTAAGTTTGAATATATAATGGATGCGGCCATGAAAGTTTCATACCCGAACAGTTGTAGCAAAAGCACCCACCTTGGTGGAGTGATAAACTGGGTAAGACTGTCAAGATAAATGTTCAATATCTGCTATACCAATAAATTCTGGCAAGTTCTGCCTGAAATTATACAAAAAGCCATCAGGAAAGCTAAACGACATTCCTTGAACACTTCCTTTTTATTAAACAATACACCCTTGCCACCTTCCTCGATATAGAAGGAGCCTTTAACAATGTCCACAGAAATGCTATCCAGGAGGCTCTCACTCAGTTAGGAGTGGAGCAACTTATATTACAATAGATCGTTTCCATGCTAGGTTGCAGGGAAATCCATGTTAATTTAGGCATTTAGTAGTTTTACCAAATCAGTCGACAGAGCCACTTCCCAAGGAGGGGTAATATTGCCCTTACTGTTGGTAATAAACAAGATCCTAAGGAAGGGTACTTGCGTTGGGCAGAACGAAAGCTGTCGAGTATGCAGTCAACGTAGTGCTACTTTTGTCAGGACAGTACCCTTGTGTGATTAGTAAAGTCATTGAAAGGGCTCTGAGCAATTATAGCTCCTGGGCGACCGGCCTACAGCTTAACTCTGGCCAAAATAGTGGTACTTTTCACTGCTAAGTCTAAAATACCGAATTCTGTCATGCCCAAACTTGTGGATAAGAAATGGCTTCTGAGCAGGAGGTTCGTGGTTCGAATCCCAGCAACACCAAAATTATTTTTGACGGTGTCCCACCTCTCAGGAAAGTCTGACAAACGTCCGAGAGTAATAAACTAATAACTTGTAACGGAAAGCTTCTCAATTCGCCGTTCGGATCGGGCATTAAAATTGTAGGTCCCCTCCATTTGTGTGCAAAAATAATAGTTATAAGTTGGAGGCCCCCAAACCGTACAGGAACATTGAAAGAACGAACTGAATGACATTCAGTAATATTATCGAGACCAAACTGGGCCACATTTCTTGTATTGAACCAGTTACGACTGTAGATGTGGACTCCAACATTAAGTTTGAATATATAATGGATGCGGCCATGAAAGTTTCATACCCGAACAGTTGTAGCAAAAGCACCCACCTTGGTGGAGTGATAAACTGGGTAAGACTGTCAAGATAAATGTTCAATATCTGCTATACCAATAAATTCTGGCAAGTTCTGCCTGAAATTATACAAAAAAGCCATCAGGAAAGCTAAACGACATTCCTTGAATACTTCCTTTTTATTAAACAATACACCCTTGCCACCTTCCTCGATATAGAAGGAGCCTTTAACAATGTCCACAGAAATGCTATCCAGGAGGCTCTCACTCAGTTAGGAGTGGAGCAACTTATATTACAATAGATCGTTTCCATGCTAGGTTGCAGGGAAATCCATGTTAATTTAGGCATTTAGTAGTTTTACCAAATCAGTCGACAGAGCCACTTCCCAAGGAGGGGTAATATTGCCCTTACTGTTGGTAATAAACAAGATCCTAAGGAAGGGTACTTGCGTTGGGCAGAACGAAAGCTGTCGAGTATGCAGTCAACGTAGTGCTACTTTTGTCAGGACAGTACCCTTGTGTGATTAGTAAAGTCATTGAAAGGGCTCTGAGCAATTATAGCTCCTGGGCGACCGGCCTACAGCTTAACTCTGGCCAAAATAGTGGTACTTTTCACTGCTAAGTCTAAAATACCGAATTCTGTCATGCCCAAACTTGTGGATAAGAAATGGCTTCTGAGCAGGAGGTTCGTGGTTCGAATCCCAGCAACACCAAAATTATTTTTGACGGTGTTCCACCTCTCAGGAAAGTCTGACAAACGTCCGAGAGTAATAAACTAATAACTTGTAACGGAAAGCTTCTCAATTCGCCGTTCGGATCGGGCATTAAAATTGTAGGTCCCCTCCATTTGTGTGCAAAAATATACATGCTAAAAACACAAATGGTTACGAGAAGCAAGGCCTTGGACCGCAATGGTCTGTCGCACCGAATATTATTATTATTAAATTCAATGGTCTGAGGCTCAGGCTTACCTCAGAAAGGAAAGATCTCGGCGTGATCCTAGACAGGAAACTTGGTTGGAAATCGAATATAGAATTTAGAGCTGAGAAATATGTATTGCTGTATATGCCTTCAACAAAACCATTGCTAGGAAATGGGGACTGCAGCCGAGTATGGCTCTGTGGCTATACACAGTGGTGGTGCAGGAGTGATACTCTCGTGGCCGGCAATAAACAAAAATTACAATGCCAGTAAGCTTAGCAAAACACAAAGATCTGCAGCTGTTGGCATAACTGGAGAACTACGGTTCTATCCCACCGATGCTCTAAACATTTCATCCCAAACTTTTTGTTAGTAACGTCGCGATGTCCGGTGCGGTCCGTCTTAGAGAATCTAGGTGGTTTGTCACCATATGGTCACTGCTGTTGTTATCAATAGAGATGGTGCCATATTCAACCGACTACTGCATTCCTAAGCTACCTTGAGAAAGGTGGAATGAGGGGAGAGTTTTGGGAATTTTTGATTTAATTATATTCACCGATGGATCCAAGATGGGAAACGGAGTCGGTGCTAAAGTTTTCTCTGAAAACCTAAGGTAGAATGACTTGACCAATTGCACAACGTCGAGAGCGATGTGGTATTCCTATAATAAAAACATATTAAACGATCTGATCTCTAGATCATCATCATATTTGGCTCTACAACCGTGGTCCGGTCCTGGCCTCCCGCAAAAAGTCTCTCCACCGGTCCCAATTTCAGGTCAAAAACAACCGTTTTGGGTCCACTTATTTGTGAATTATGTTCACAATAAGCAGGATAAGTATATTCTCATATAATGTGAACTCTATTTATTCGTTAGCTAGGCGTATCACAGGCGTTGTTTCACAGTCCCGAAAGACATATCCTCGGACACCTTCCATGCTGGATTCTTTCTTGGCAACGACTAATTTCGTCAACATTCTACCAGAAATAAGGAATTATTCCTGTTTTGCACATGATAGTGATTCGGATCATTTGGCCATAGAGCTTCGAGTGAGGTTGAATCAGCGAATTCAGCAAGTTACCCCAACAGCTGAACAACACATCAACTTTACGAAAATAAACTGGAACTGGTTTAGATCAGAAGTCGAAGCTGGACTTCAAATTCCAGCGGCATATAGAAATCTGGAGAATAGAGAAATTGATGATGCTATCAGCAATTTCAAGACTCTTCAGTGAATACAGCCATAGATCGGCAGAAAACTGTTTGCTCTAACAAGGATCGCTTTCAACATCTACCTGAGAATATTCAGGCAATATATGCTCACAAGCAAAGGCTAAGGAAACGCCTTCAGAGGATCTTCAACAGGACTCTCAACACTGTTAATGACGAATACCAGTCTGTATTTTCGCAACTGCGTTGTACAGTAATCATGCTTCGTCAAGCTGTGCAAAGTTATCAGGAAGATTAACTGACCAAACGACTTCAGAACATCAAACCAGGCCCGGATGCTTTTAAAAAGCTGAATTTTGTGATCGGAAAACGTATTTCTATTCCAGAAAGTATCACGTTTGGAGAGCTAGTAGCATCCAGTCCTGTTGAAAAAGCCGAAGCCTTTGCCTGTCATTTCGAAAGGAGCTTTACAGACCGACCACCAACACATCTTCCAGAATTCGTAGAGCAGGTCGAAAGTCTTGTGGAAGACACCACTTCCCCAAGAAATTTTGAAGTGCAGTTCAGCGAAGACAATCCCGCAAACGCACCCGTAGACGTGGATGTGTTTACCGGGACAGCTGTTGTCAGTGATTTAATTATGAGTGGAAACTCTAAAAAATCATCGGGCACTGACGGGATTTCAAATTTTCTGCTTAAAAAGCTGCCGGGTGTTGGTGAAAATGAAACACAAGGGTGCTCAGTTTTAGATCGCAGTTTCGTTTATTTACATTTGGATTATCAACACTCATTAACGTTGTTTCTATTCTATCTATAACGAAATAACCTATTTCAGCAATCACAAGTCGCAACCTATCGAACTGCTGCCGCACTCAAACTACATTTTGACAGCCAGACAATTTTGCTGTAGAAGGAAATGAGACAAACATATGTCTCTCTAAATTTGCTGGGTAAAGTCAAAACCATAGAAATAAAACTTTGTCATTCCCTTTGAAATCTGGCGACGTACATGTTGCAACAAATAAGAAATTCTTAAATTGTTAAAATTTAAAAATTGCATTGAAATTAAAATAAGAAATTGTTAAATTGTTAAATTGTAAAAATTGGAAACGTGAAAGAAATTGGATTTAAAATCAACTAAAACTTGTTAAATTGAAAATTAAAACACATTAAATTAATTAAAGTAAATGTTAAATTTCGAGTTTTATTTAGACGCTATTAGAAGTTATTGAAAATTTGATAAACATTTTTTGGTGCCGAAACCCGGGAATATCCCATAACCACAACATCCGATAAGTATCAAGTGGCTAATTTATTCGTGCAAAAATTTGTATCAAGATGGCTGAAAGACTTACGTGAACGTGCATACAAACAGATAACCGCCATTTTTTCCTTTGCAGAAAAAATTACGGAGAACACTTCACTTGCAGATATTAAAACACGAGCTGAAACATTGGAGAGTAAATATCAAGCGTTCAATGAAGCTGAATTTGAGTTGTTAGATATCGAAAACTATAATGCTATCAATGATGAAGTTGATGAAGTGTATTACAAGGCACGTGCCTTGCTTATGCTAGCAAATTGGAATCCAGGTCCACCAGAATCCCATAATCGTAATGACTTAAATACCACGTTGGAACAATTCATCGACCAACTAAAAACCTTCTATGAAGGTGTCAATACGTCACACAACGTACGTTTACCGAAATTAAATATAACACCGTTTTCTGGAGAATATAAGGATTGGGCATCCTTTCATGATATTTTTAATACAACAGTGCACAAAAACTCTAAAATTACTGATGTACACAAGTTACAAATGTTAAAGGGAGTGCTCTCTGGTGACGCTGCCGCCCTGATTAAACATATCCCCATCACGAAAACCAAATATGCAGAGGCATGGGATAAGTTATGCAAGAGGTACAATAAAAGGACACCCATCATCACTTCGCTTATTCAGACTTTCATGGATCAAAAGGCATGCGGACAAACCAGTTCAAAGGAATTCCGGCGTATTACAGAAACATCCGACGAAATAATTCGCGGTCTCCGCGCATTGGGTTCAAACGCCGCAAAACGAGATCCATGGGTTATTTACCTACTGCTTAATAAAATAGATAATGAAACAAAGCAGTTGTGGGCCACCGATTCAGTAAATAAGGACTATCCAACATTTGAAAATCTACTTGAGTTTCTGAACAGAAGATGTGATGCACTAAAAATCTGCGATGTGTCAACCAAGCGATGTAACTCCAAACCTACAATGCGATCATTCGTCACTGATAGTTCTAATGTAAGATTTAATTGTCTAGCTTGCGGACAACAACATCCATTATTTCGTTGTGCAGTGTTTAAGAATAAAAATGTTGAAGGCAGATCCAAATTAGTAACTGATAATGATATATGCAGAAACTGTTTGAAAAAGGGCCATCCCACCGTTAAATGTTTTACTAAAGCATCCTGCATCATTTGTCAGAAACGTCATCACACACTGCTGCACTCCAATCAACCAGATATGCAGTCAGGTTCAAATCAAGTAGCAGCCACTCATCATATTGCCCTAAATTCATCCGATAATAATTCGAGCAATATTTCAAATTCGGCCATTGCAACAAAATGCAATTTAACGAATGAACCAACCAATGGTACTAATACTCAAATTAACAATCAAGTTGCATATACGTTATATTCTACGCCAACCACGGTGCTACCAACACGATTATACAATTATACAATCACCCAAACTAGGCTGGTTAATCGCAGGTACTTGTAATACTCGGAATACGTCAAATACAGTCAATTTACATGTGAACACCGATTCCATTATTCAAACGAACATCGATGAGGTCCATCAGCTGTTAAAGAAATTTTGGGAAATAGAAGAGGTGTCACTACAAAACACTTCTGATGTACCTTTTAACGTCTGTGAAGCTCACTATGATCGAACCACCACAAAGGATGCTGAGGGTCGCTTCGTGATCAAACTTCCCTTCAAGAAACCTAGAATGTCTTTAGGTACTTCATTTCCAGCAGCAGATCAACGACTTCTCGCTATGGAACGAAAATTGTCAAAAACACCCGAAATGTACAATGCTTATAAATCGTTTATGCAAGAATACATATCACTTAAACATATGACTTATACAACATGCAATCAAATTCCAGTCCAAGACGATACAAAATATTATTTACCTCACCACGCAGTCGTCAAGGCTAGTAGCAGTACAACACAATTGCGAGTGGTATTCGACGCATCTTGCAAAACTAGTACACAATTATCAATGAATGACATTCTTGAAATCGGTCCTAACATTCAAACTGACCTTGCCACAATAATAGTGAGATTTCGAAAATTCGCCATTGCTATTGTGGCAGATGTAGAGAAAATGTATCGGCAAATTTGGGTCGATACCAAAGATGCCAATTATCAACTTATACTGTCGCGTGAAAATCAAAGGGAACCACCAAAGGCATACAAACTTAATACGGTGCGCATCTTACCTGGCTGTGAAATCATTGAAGAAATCTACGGACCCATTTCAATCAGTTTATCCGAGAGCAACACATATTATAAACAACGATTTTTACATTGATGATTTGCTGAAGGGATGTGACACCGTTGCTGAAGCCATCCAACTTAAACAGGAATTAACCGAAATTCTAAGTAAAAGTGGTTTCAACCTTAGAAAATGGAAGTCCAATTCACCGGAATTTCTCAACTCGTTTTCACAGTCTGATATTAAACGGATTCCAAAATTGATCGAAGATGACAAATCAACTAAAACTTTGGGAATAATATGGAACTCAGAATCAGATGCGTTTTCCTTTAAGGCCAATCAAGGTGACAATACAACAACGTGGACTAAGCGAAATATTTTATATACAGCAAAGGTCTACGATCCTATGGGTTGGCTTGCACCAATAGTGATTTTATTTAAGATGATATTACAAAAAATATGGCTACAAAACATCGAGTGGGATGCCAGTCTTCCCAACAATATCACAAATTCCTGGCAAGGTATTTACAATTCTCTCCAAGAACTCGAATCGATACAAATACCTCGATGTTTGACGACGCTTCATAAACCAAAATATCGTCAATTGCACGCATTGTGTGACGCATCTGAAGCAGCATATGGGGCTGTAATTTATCTGCGAGCTGTCAATGACGTAGGTGAAATCACAACGAATATTTTGTATGCCAAAAGCAAGGTGGCACCACTTAAACAACTATCGCTTCCAAGGCTGGAATTATGTGGCGCCGTGCTTTTATGCAAGTGTGTTAAATGGTGTATCGAATCCCTCGCATATCAAGAAATCGACATTTTTGCAAGGACGGATTCGATGATTGTTTTGTATTGGTTATCGGAGGTCCCACATAGATGGAAAAGTTTCATAGGCAACCGAACGTCAACAATTCTTGAACCCATTCCACGAAGCAGATGGCAGCACGTCGAGTCCAAAAGCAATCCAGCAGACCTAATTTCAAGAGGGGTTAAAACAAAAGTTTTGTCTAGACTTCAAATCTGGTGGCATGGTCCCCAACGGCTCACTAAAGATCAAGGAAGCTGGCCAAAGTCTAAAACGACATTTGAGAGTGTAGCTGCTAACTTCGAGGAAAGGTCAAAATTTATCAATGTACTTACCGAGACTTGCAATCAAGACAATGTGATTCTTTATCTTCTATCAAGATTTTCATCATGGTACAAAATACGAAAATCGTAGTGTATATCTTGAAATTTGGCCGAGTGAGAAAAACAAAGGGCCAAATTAAGCATGAAAGTATCATCATCCCATCCGAGTTGATCGAAGCTGAGAAAATAATTTTTCGTGGAGTTCAGCAAACTTCTTTCCCAACTGAATTAATCAATTTAAACAAGCATGGAAGATTACCAGCAAAGCATCACTTATCATCGCTTGATCCGTTTGTATATTCAGATGGGCTACTACGAGTAGGTGGACGTTTAAGTAAATCGTCACTTCCTTATTCAGCTAAACACCCGATCATATTGCCAAAAAACCATATAGTATGTATACTAATAATTCGTGATATACATCTCAACCACATGCATGCCGGTAACTCGTTGATTTTAAGCATTGTTCGAAACAAATACTGGATGATCGGCGCAAGATATATGATAAAACGCTGTATAAAATCTTGTGTTAAATGCATTCGCTATAGATGTCATAAGACCAACCAGAAGATGGCCGATTTACCATCGGAACGATGTACTCAGACTCGACCGTTCTTAAAAACCGGAGTAGACTATGCCGGACCATTGTACATCAAAACCAACATGCGGAAAACATCTTCAATAGAAAAGGCTTACGTTGCTGTTTTTGTTTGTCTAGCAGTAAAGGCAGTTTACCTAGAAATCGTAACCAGTCTTGACACGGACTCGTTTTTAGCTGCACTGAGACGATTCATTGCAAGACGAGGTGTACCAGAGCAAATCTGGTGCGACAATGGATCGAACTTCATCGGTGCCAACAAGGAATTGCAGCAACTGAAACACCAAATTATAGCACAAACAACAAATCCACTAATTTCTGATTTTTTATTGCAGAAAACCATAGCTTTTCATTTTAATCCTGCGCAAGCCCCGCATTTCGGCGGATTGTGGGAGGCGACAGTAAAGTCATTCAAATATCATTTGAAGAGAGTGACTGGAATTGGACTCACATTCGAAGAAATGACCACATTAACAACCCAGATAGAATCATTGCTCAACTCGAGGCCATTGTGCAGAATTAGTGACGATCCGTTTGATTTAGATGTACTCACCCCAGCACATTTTTTAGTTGGAGAATCTCTGACGATGCTTCCGGGAACCTAGTTTAGACGAAGTACCATTAAATAAGTTATCGAGGTAGCACAACGTGCAACAACGGCTGCAGGGATTTTGGAACAGATGGCACAGAGACTACCTCACGTCATTGCAACAAAGACACAAGTGGAAGGCAGGAACCGAGCAATTTCAAATCGATGATGTGGTACTTCTCCGAGAGGATAAACTGTATCCGAGTCAATGGATGCTGGCCAGAATTCTAAACCTTTATCCTGGTAGTGATGGAATTACAAGAGTTGTAACACTCAAGACGTTAAAAAATATATTCAAGCGGCCTGTCAATAAACTAATGAAGTTGGTTATTAAGAAATAAAATTTTCTTAAGGCGCGGGAGTATGTTGGTGAAAATGAAACACAAGGCTGCTCAGTTTTAGATCGCTGTTTCGTTTATTTACATTTGGATTATAATGAAATAACCTATTTCAGCAATCACAAGTCGCAACCTATCGAACTGCTGCCGCACTCAAACTACATTTTGACAGCCAGACAATTTTGCTGTAGAAGAAAATGAGACAAACATATGTCTCTCTGGATTTGCTGGGTAAAGTCAAAACCATAGAAATAAAACTTTGTCATTCCCTTTTAAATCTGGCGACGTACATGTTGCAACAAATAAGAAATTCTTAAATTGTTAAAATTTAAAAATTGCATTGAAATTAAAATAAGAAATTGTTAAATTCTTAAATTGTAAAAATTGGAAACGTGAAAGAAATTGGATTTAAAATCAACTAACACTTGTTAAATTGAAAATTAAAACACATTAAATTAATTAAAGTAAATGTTAAATTTCGAGTTTTCTTTAGACGCTATTAGAAGTTATTGAAAATTTGATAAACACCGGGTACGGCAATTTTGATGTTAACCATCATACTCAACAATTGCCTTTACAATGGATACTTTCCAGACAACTGGAAAGTAGCCAAAGTAGTACCAGTACCGAAGAAAAACGACCACTCCAGTGTAACTGGTTACAGCACCATAGCTTTACTGTGTTGTATCAGTAAAATATTGGAGTCCGTAAAAAGATCAATGCGTATTGCTCGGAAAGAAATCTTATTCCTTCCTTTAAGTTCGGCTTTCGAGAAAAGCACTCTACGCTGCACTGATGAAACTTCACAGTAACGTCACTCGAGGACTGAATGTCAAAAGTAGTACAGTAGCCTGTTTGTTAGACATCGAAAAAGCTTTCGATAGCGTCTGGACAAACTTATTATATTGTGAAAATAATTAAAAATTTTCTTTTTAACAGGGTCTTTTTTGTACAGGTGTATGGCAGCCCATCGACAAGGAAAAGGATTAAAGCCGCAGTTCCCCAAGGCTCCAGACATGGACCAGTCCTATTTAGCATCTTCACGGCGGATCAACCCACCAATACAGCCGGAACAAGGACCATGCTTTTCGCGGATGACTCCATCACGTATGCCGTTTCCCGCTCTCCTGAGATAGCTGCCCGAAGAGTGGAGGAACACCTCCGAAATCTTTGGAAGTACTACCTGAAGTGGGGACTGAAGATCAACGCCAACAAATCGTCTGCTTTCGAGTACCAGCAACCGTAACAAGGATAATCACAAGCCGGTGCAAAGCCTTAAAAATCACCCTTCCGGATAACACGACAATAAACACCAAGTCAGAGACTAAGTACCTGGGAATCAACTTTACTGAGAGGCCCAAGTTTAACTCTCACATCGATAAAACAATGAAAAAAGCGAACTACTTTATTTGGTGCACCCGCTACTAAGAAGACGAAACGGACTGTCCAACAACACCAGGCTGCTCATCTACAAGCAGCTCATCAGGCCAGTGATAACCTATGGCTATCCCATATGGTTCACCGTCTCACCAACAACGATGAAGAAGATCTCCCTATTTGAAAGGAAGGTGCTTAGGATCTGTACAGGACTATGGAGGGTGCCAAACAGCTATAAGTTTGTGTTGACTGCAAGACTGTACGACGCGGCAGGTCTGCTGCTAATAACCGACAACTTGTTCCAAATGGCAAAGAAATTCGTTGATGGGTAAGAAACACATCCAAGTCCGGAGATGCAAGAACTGAGAATCGAGGAAATCGAGCCAAGCCACCGCTATATAAACATCAGAGGACTCACAGATGCTAGATTCGACAACATCTTTAATAATCAAGACGTCTCCTTCTACGAGAAGGCCAGCAATCAACATTACAGAGGCTGAAGATCGCCCTGTTTATACCCCCTCTTATATTTTTTTCATTTTTATTTTATTTAAAAATTTATTGTTTAAAATTAAATTGCTTTAAATATAACATGTAGTAGATTAAGTAGTCAAAAATATTGTTTAATTATAAACAATACAAAATAAATTAAAACAATGTAAAAACGTCGGGCCCCTATTGTTGAGCCGACACTTATTAATAATAGTTATAAGTTTAGTTTTAAGCCCAAATATTATATTACTTAAATGTTTAATAAAATATCATAATCTAAAAAAAAAAATCAGTATAATTTGTGAACTTGTGTTATTTTTACTGCTTGTGTAATAAAATTGTTATTTGTAAATTAATAAACTTGTGTTGTGTTTTATTTGCAAAATCCTTTACGAACTCGAAAGCCTAAATTACGTAACAATATATTACATTGATTACTAGAAACTTTAACTTCAGGTTTTATAACTGGACAGTTTTCAATGTCAACTCTTATTCCGATCACAAATCCATAATGTTCGACCTGTCCGTCCAGTTGGAGGCCCCCAAACCGTACAGGAACATTGAAAGAACGAACTGAATGACATTCAGTAATATTATCGAGACCAAACTGGGCCACATTTCTTGTATTGAACCAGTTACGACTGTAGATGTGGACTCCAACATTAAGTTTGAATATATAATGGATGCGGCCATGAAAGTTTCATACCCGAACAGTTGTAGCAAAAGCACCCACCTTGGTGGAGTGATAAACTGGGTAAGACTGTCAAGATAAATGTTCAATATCTGCTATACCAATAAATTCTGGCAAGTTCTGCCTGAAATTATACAAAAAAGCCATCAGGAAAGCTAAACGACATTCCTTGAACACTTCCTTTTTATTAAACAATACACCCTTGCCACCTTCCTCGATATAGAAGGAGCCTTTAACAATGTCCACAGAAATGCTATCCAGGAGGCTCTCACTCAGTTAGGAGTGGAGCAACTTATATTACAATAGATCGTTTCCATGCTAGGTTGCAGGGAAATCCATGTTAATTTAGGCATTTAGTAGTTTTACCAAATCAGTCGACAGAGCCACTTCCCAAGGAGGGGTAATATTGCCCTTACTGTTGGTAATAAACAAGATCCTAAGGAAGGGTACTTGCGTTGGGCAGAACGAAAGCTGTCGAGTATGCAGTCAACGTAGTGCTACTTTTGTCAGGACAGTACCCTTGTGTGATTAGTAAAGTCATTGAAAGGGCTCTGAGCAATTATAGCTCCTGGGCGACCGGCCTACAGCTTAACTCTGGCCAAAATAGTGGTACTTTTCACTGCTAAGTCTAAAATACCGAATTCTGTCATGCCCAAACTTGTGGATAAGAAATGGCTTCTGAGCAGGAGGTTCGTGGTTCGAATCCCAGCAACACCAAAATTATTTTTGACGGTGTCCCACCTCTCAGGAAAGTCTGACAAACGTCCGAGAGTAATAAACTAATAACTTGTAACGGAAAGCTTCTCAATTCGCCGTTCGGATCGGGCATTAAAATTGTAGGTCCCCTCCATTTGTGTGCAAAAATAATAGTTATAAGTTGGAGGCCCCCAAACCGTACAGGAACATTGAAAGAACGAACTGAATGACATTCAGTAATATTATCGAGACCAAACTGGGCCACATTTCTTGTATTGAACCAGTTACGACTGTAGATGTGGACTCCAACATTAAGTTTGAATATATAATGGATGCGGCCATGAAAGTTTCATACCCGAACAGTTGTAGCAAAAGCACCCACCTTGGTGGAGTGATAAACTGGGTAAGACTGTCAAGATAAATGTTCAATATCTGCTATACCAATAAATTCTGGCAAGTTCTGCCTGAAATTATACAAAAAAGCCATCAGGAAAGCTAAACGACATTCCTTGAATACTTCCTTTTTATTAAACAATACACCCTTGCCACCTTCCTCGATATAGAAGGAGCCTTTAACAATGTCCACAGAAATGCTATCCAGGAGGCTCTCACTCAGTTAGGAGTGGAGCAACTTATATTACAATAGATCGTTTCCATGCTAGGTTGCAGGGAAATCCATGTTAATTTAGGCATTTAGTAGTTTTACCAAATCAGTCGACAGAGCCACTTCCCAAGGAGGGGTAATATTGCCCTTACTGTTGGTAATAAACAAGATCCTAAGGAAGGGTACTTGCGTTGGGCAGAACGAAAGCTGTCGAGTATGCAGTCAACGTAGTGCTACTTTTGTCAGGACAGTACCCTTGTGTGATTAGTAAAGTCATTGAAAGGGCTCTGAGCAATTATAGCTCCTGGGCGACCGGCCTACAGCTTAACTCTGGCCAAAATAGTGGTACTTTTCACTGCTAAGTCTAAAATACCGAATTCTGTCATGCCCAAACTTGTGGATAAGAAATGGCTTCTGAGCAGGAGGTTCGTGGTTCGAATCCCAGCAACACCAAAATTATTTTTGACGGTGTTCCACCTCTCAGGAAAGTCTGACAAACGTCCGAGAGTAATAAACTAATAACTTGTAACGGAAAGCTTCTCAATTCGCCGTTCGGATCGGGCATTAAAATTGTAGGTCCCCTCCATTTGTGTGCAAAAATATACATGCTAAAAACACAAATGGTTACGAGAAGCAAGGCCTTGGACCGCAATGGTCTGTCGCACCGAATATTATTATTATTAAACTCAATGGTCTGAGGCTCAGGCTTACCTCAGAAAGGAAAGATCTCGGCGTGATCCTAGACAGGAAACTTGGTTGGAAATCGAATATAGAATTTAGAGCTGAGAAATATGTATTGCTGTATATGCCTTCAACAAAACCATTGCTAGGAAATGGGGACTGCAGCCGAGTATGGCTCTGTGGCTATACACAGTGGTGGTGCAGGAGTGATACTCTCGTGGCCGGCAATAAACAAAAATTACAATGCCAGTAAGCTTAGCAAAACACAAAGATCTGCAGCTGTTGGCATAACTGGAGAACTACGGTTCTATCCCACCGATGCTCTAAACATTTCATCCCAAACTTTTTGTTAGTAACGTCGCGATGTCCGGTGCGGTCCGTCTTAGAGAATCTAGGTGGTTTGTCACCATATGGTCACTGCTGTTGTTATCAATAGAGATGGTGCCATATTCAACCGACTACTGCATTCCTAAGCTACCTTGAGAAAGGTGGAATGAGGGGAGAGTTTTGGGAATTTTTGATTTAATTATATTCACCGATGGATCCAAGATGGGAAACGGAGTCGGTGCTGAAGTTTTCTCTGAAAACCTAAGGTAGAATGACTTGACCAATTGCACAACGTCGAGAGCGATGTGGTATTCCTATAATAAAAACATATTAAACGATCTGATCTCTAGATCATCATCATATTTGGCTCTACAACCGTGGTCCGGTCCTGGCCTCCCGCAAAAAGTCTCTCCACCGGTCCCAATTTCAGGTCAAAAACAACCGTTTTGGGTCCACTTATTTGTGAATTATGTTCACAATAAGCAGGATAAGTATATTCTCATATAATGTGAACTCTATTTATTCGTTAGCTAGGCGTATCACAGGCGTTGTTTCACAGTCCCGAAAGACATATCCTCGGACACCTTCCATGCTGGATTCTTTCTTGGCAACGACTAATTTCGTCAACATTCTACCAGAAATAAGGAATTATTCCTGTTTTGCACATGATAGTGATTCGGATCATTTGGCCATAGAGCTTCGAGTGAGGTTGAATCAGCGAATTCAGCAAGTTACCCCAACAGCTGAACAACACATCAACTTTACGAAAATAAACTGGAACTGGTTTAGATCAGAAGTCGAAGCTGGACTTCAAATTCCAGCGGCATATAGAAATCTGGAGAATAGTGAAATTGATGATGCTATCAGCAATTTCAAGACTCTTCAGTGAATACAGCCATAGATCGGCAGAAAACTGTTTGCTCTAACAAGGATCGCTTTCAACATCTACCTGAGAATATTCAGGCAATATATGCTCACAAGCAAAGGCTAAGGAAACGCCTTCAGAGGATCTTCAACAGGACTCTCAACACTGTTAATGACGAATACCAGTCTGTATTTTCGCAACTGCGTTGTACAGTAATCATGCTTCGTCAAGCTGTGCAAAGTTATCAGGAAGATTAACTGACCAAACGACTTCAGAACATCAAACCAGGCCCGGATGCTTTTAAAAAGCTGAATTTTGTGATCGGAAAACGTATTTCTATTCCAGAAAGTATCACGTTTGGAGAGCTAGTAGCATCCAGTCCTGTTGAAAAAGCCGAAGCCTTTGCCTGTCATTTCGAAAGGAGCTTTACAGACCGACCACCAACACATCTTCCAGAATTCGTAGAGCAGGTCGAAAGTCTTGTGGAAGACACCACTTCCCCAAGAAATTTTGAAGTGCAGTTCAGCGAAGACAATCCCGCAAACGCACCCGTAGACGTGGATGTGTTTACCGGGACAGCTGTTGTCAGTGATTTAATTATGAGTGGAAACTCTAAAAAATCATCGGGCACTGACGGGATTTCAAATTTTCTGCTTAAAAAGCTGCCGGGTGTTGGTGAAAATGAAACACAAGGGTGCTCAGTTTTAGATCGCAGTTTCGTTTATTTACATTTGGATTATCAACACTCATTAACGTTGTTTCTATTCTATCTATAACGAAATAACCTATTTCAGCAATCACAAGTCGCAACCTATCGAACTGCTGCCGCACTCAAACTACATTTTGACAGCCAGACAATTTTGCTGTAGAAGGAAATGAGACAAACATATGTCTCTCTAAATTTGCTGGGTCAAGTCAAAACCATAGAAATAAAACTTTGTCATTCCCTTTGAAATCTGGCGACGTACATGTTGCAACAAATAAGAAATTCTTAAATTGTTAAAATTTAAAAATTGCATTGAAATTAAAATAAGAAATTGTTAAATTGTTAAATTGTAAAAATTGGAAACGTGAAAGAAATTGGATTTAAAATCAACTAAAACTTGTTAAATTGAAAATTAAAACACATTAAATTAATTAAAGTAAATGTTAAATTTCGAGTTTTATTTAGACGCTATTAGAAGTTATTGAAAATTTGATAAACATTTTTTGGTGCCGAAACCCGGGAATATCCCATAACCACAACATCCGATAAGTATCAAGTGGCTAATTTATTCGTGCAAAAATTTGTATCAAGATGGCTGAAAGACTTACGTGAACGTGCATACAAACAGATAACCGCCATTTTTTCCTTTGCAGAAAAAATTACGGAGAACACTTCACTTGCAGATATTAAAACACGAGCTGAAACATTGGAGAGTAAATATCAAGCGTTCAATGAAGCTGAATTTGAGTTGTTAGATATCGAAAACTATAATGCTATCAATGATGAAGTTGATGAAGTGTATTACAAGGCACGTGCCTTGCTTATGCTAGCAAATTGGAATCCAGGTCCACCAGAATCCCATAATCGTAATGACTTAAATACCACGTTGGAACAATTCATCGTCCAACTAAAAACCTTCTATGAAGGTGTCAATACGTCACACAACGTACGTTTACCGAAATTAAATATAACACCGTTTTCTGGAGAATATAAGGATTGGGCATCCTTTCATGATATTTTTAATACAACAGTGCACAAAAACGCTAAAATTACTGATGTACACAAGTTACAAATGTTAAAGGGAGTGCTCTCTGGTGACGCTGCCGCCCTGATTAAACATATCCCCATCACGAAAACCAATTATGCAGAGGCATGGGATAAGTTATGCAAGAGGTACAATAAAAGGACACCCATCATCACTTCGCTTATTCAGACTTTCATGGATCAAAAGGCATGCGGACAAACCAGTTCAAAGGAATTCCGGCGTATTACAGAAACATCCGACGAAATAATTCGCGGTCTCCACGCATTGGGTTCAAACGCCGAAAAACGAGATCCTTGGGTTATTTACCTACTGCTTAATAAAATAGATAATGAAACAAAGCAGTTGTGGGCCACCGATTCAGTAAATAAGGACTATCCAACATTTGAAAATCTACTTGAGTTTCTGAACAGAAGATGTGATGCACTAAAAATCTGCGATGTGTCAACCAAGCGATGTAACTCCAAACCTACAATGCGATCATTCGTCACTGATAGTTCTAATGTAAGATTTAATTGTCTAGCTTGCGGACAACAACATCCATTATTTCGTTGTGCAGTGTTTAAGAATAAAAATGTTGAAGGCAGATCCAAATTAGTAACTGATAATGATCTATGCAGAAACTGTTTGAAAAAGGGCCATCCCACCGTTAAATGTTTTACTAAAGCATCCTGCATCATTTGTCAGAAACGTCATCACACACTGCTGCACTCCAATCAACCAGATATGCAGTCAGGTTCAAATCAAGTAGCAGCTACTCATCATATTGCCCTAAATTCATCCGATAATAATTCGAGCAATATTTCAAATTCGGCCATTGCAACAAAATGCAATTTAACCAATGAACCAACCAATGGTACTAATACTCAAATTAACAATCAAGTTGCATATACGTTATATTCTACGCCAACCACGGTGCTACCAACAGCTGTCATACACATAAGGTCACGTACCGGAGAACTTCAGCCATATCGAGCACTGTTGGAATCAGGCTCACAATCATCTTTAGTGACCGAATCCTGTGCCCAACGCCTAGGCCTACAGCGAAACCAATCTTCCATATCAGTCTACGGCTAAGCGTCAACTTCGGCTGGGAAAACCAAGGGAAAGATCGATATGACCATTTATTCACGTATAGGCAATCGCTATACGTTAACTGTCACGGCTCATATCATACACAACATAACCAATTTTTTACCCATGAAACTAATTTAGGTTCATGAGCAAATTGTGGATTTGCAGCTCGCTGATCCACAATTTTATAAACCAAATAAAATTAATGTACTTCTTGGAGCTGACGTATTTTTTGAAGTACTAGGTGCAGAAAAACGTATCTTTGATGGTTTTCCGATTATACAATCACCCAAACTAGGCTGGTTAATCGCAGGTACTTGTAATACTCGGAATACGTCAAATACAGACAATTTACATGTGAACACCGATTCCATTATTCAAACGAACATCGATGAGGTCCATCAGCTGTTAAAGAAATTTTGGAAAATAGAAGAGGTGTCACTACAATACACTTCTGATGTACCTTTTAACGTCTGTGAAGCTCACTATAATCGAACCACCACAAAGGATGCTGAGGGTCGCTTCGTGATCAAACTTCCCTTCAAGAAACCTAGAATGTCTTTAACTACTTCATTTCCAGCAGCAGATCAACGACTTCTCGCTGTGGAACGAAAATTGTCAAAAACACCCGAAATGTACAATGCTTATAAATCGTTTATGCAAGAATACATATCACTTAAACATATGACTTATACAACATGCAATCAAATTCCAGTCCAAGACGATACAAAATATTATTTACCTCACCACGCAGTCGTCAAGGCTAGCAGCAGTACAACACAATTGCGAGTGGTATTCCACGCATCGTGCAAAACTAGTACACAATTATCACTGAATGACATTCTTGAAATCGGTCCTAACATTCAAACTGACCTTGCCACAATAATAGTGAGATTTCGAAAATTCGCCATTGCTATTGTGGCAGATGTAGAGAAAATGTATCGGCAAATTTGGGTCGATACCAAAGATGCCAATTATCAACTTATACTGTCGCGTAAAAATCAAAGGGAACCACCAAAGGCATACAAACTTAATACGGTGACGTATGGTACTGCCTGCGCATCTTACATGGCTGTGAAATCATTGAAGAAATATACGGACCCATTTCAATCAGTTTATCCGAGAGCAACACATATTATAAACAACGATTTTTACATTGATGATTTGCTGAAGGGATGTGACACCGTTGCTGAAGCCATCCAACTTAAACAGGAATTAACCGAAATTCTAAGTAAAAGTGGTTTCAACCTTAGAAAATGGAAGTCCAATTCAGCGGAATTTCTCAACTCGTTTTCACAGTCTGATATTAAACGGATTCCAAAATTGATCGAAGATGACAAATCAACTAAAACTTTGGGAATAATATGGAACTCAGAATCAGATGCGTTTTCCTTTTAGGCCAATCAAGGTGACAATACAACAACGTGGACGAAGCGAAATATTTTATCTACAGCAGCAAAGGTCTACGATCCTATGGGTTGGCTTGCACCAATAGTGATTATATTTAAGATGATATTACAAAAAATATGGCTACTAAACATCGAGTGGGATGCCAGTCTTCCCAACAATATCACAAATTCCTGGCAAGGTATTTACAATTCTCTCCAAGAACTCGAATTGATACAAATACCTTGATGTTTGACGACGCTTCATAAACCAAAATATCGTCAATTGCACGCATTTTGTGACGCATCTGAAGCAGCATATGGGGCTGTAATTTATCTGCGAGCTGTCAATGACGTAGGTGAAATCACAACGAATATTTTGTATGCCAAATGCAAGGTGGCACCAATTAAACAACTATCGCTTCCAAGGCTGGAATTATGTGGCGCCGTGCTTTTATGCAAGTGTGTTAAATGGTGTATCGAATCCCTCGCATATCAAGACATCGACATTTTTGCAAGGACGGATTCGATGATTGTTTTGTATTGGTTATCGGACGTCCCACGTAGATGGAAAAGTTTCATAGGCAACCGAACGTCAACAATTCTTGAACCCATTCCACGAAGCAGATGGCAGCACGTCGAGTCCAAAAGCAATCCAGCAGACCAAATTTCAAAAGGGGTTAAACCAAAGGTTTTGTCTAGACTTCAAATCTGGTGGCATGGTCCCCAATGGCTCACTAAAGATCAAGGAAGCTGGCCAAAGTCTAAAACGACATTTGAAAGTGTAGCTGCTAACTTCGAGGAAAGGTCAAAATTTATCAATGTACTTACCGAGACTAGCAATCAAGACAATGTGATTCTTTATCTTCTATCAAGATTTTCATCATGGTACAAAATACGAAAATCGTAGTGTATATCTTGAAATTTGGCCGAGTGAGAAAAACAAAGGGCCAAATTAAGCATGAAAGTATCATCATCCCATCCGAGTTGATCGAAGCTGAGAAAATAATTTTTCGTGGAGTTCAGCAAACTTCTTTCCCAACTGAATTAATCAATTTAAACAAGCATGGAAGATTACCAGCAAAGCATCACTTATCATCGCTTGATCCGTTTGTAGATTCAGATGGGCTACTACGAGTAGGTGGACGTTTAAGTAAATCGTCACTTCCTTATTCAGCTAAACACCCGATCATATTGCCAAAAAACCATATAGTATGTATACTAATAATTCGTGATATACATCTCAACCACATGCATGCCGGTAACTCGTTGATTTTAAGCATAGTTCGAAACAAATACTGGATGATCGGCGCAAGATATATGATAAAACGCTGTATAAAATCTTGTGTTAAATGCATTCGCTATAGATGTCATAAGACGAACCAGAAGATGGCCGATTTACCATCGGAACGATGTACTCGACCGTTCTTAAAAACCGGAGTAGACTATGCCGGACCATTGTACATCAAAACCAACAAGCGGAAAACAACCTCAATAGAAAAGGCTTACGTTGCTGTTTTTGTTTGTCTAGCAGTAAAGGCAGTTTACCTAGAAATCGTAAGCAGTCTTGACACGGACTCGTTTTTAGCTGCAATGAGACGATTCATTGCAAGACGAGGTGTACCAGAGCAAATCTGGTGCGACAATGGATCGAATTTCATCGGTGCCAACAAGGAATTGCAGCAACTGAAACACCAAATTATAGCACAAACAACAAATCCACTAATTTCTGATTTTTTATTGCAGAAAACCATAGCTTTTCATTTTAATCCTGCGCAAGCCCCGCATTTCGGCGGATTGTGGGAGGCGACAGTAAAGTCATTCAAATATCATTTGAAGAGAGTGACTGGAATTGGACTCACATTCGAAGAAATGACCACATTAACAACCCAGATAGAATCATTGCTCAACTCGAGGCCATTGTGCAGAATTAGTGACGATCCGTTTGATTTAGATGTACTCACCCCAGCACATTTTTTAGTTGGAGAATCTCTGACGATGCTTCCGGGAACCTAGTTTAGACGAAGTACCATTAAATAAGTTATCGAGGTGGCACAACGTGCAACAACGGCTGCAGGGATTTTGGAACAGATGGCACAGAGACTACCTCACGTCATTGCAACAAAGACACAAGTGGAAGGCAGGAACCGAGCAATTTCAAATCGATGATGTGGTACTTCTCCGAGAGGATAAACTGTATCCGAGTCAATGGATGCTGGCCAGAATTCTAAACCTTTATCCTGGTAGTGATGGAATTACAAGAGTTGTAACACTCAAGACGTTAAAAAATATATTCAAGCGGCCTGTCAATAAACTAATGAAGTTGGTTATTAAGAAATAAAATTTTCTTAAGGCGCGGGAGTATGTTGGTGAAAATGAAACACAAGGCTGCTCAGTTTTAGATCGCTGTTTCGTTTATTTACATTTGGATTATAATGAAATAACCTATTTCAGCAATCACAAGTCGCAACCTATCGAACTGCTGCCGCACTCAAACTACATTTTGACAGCCAGACAATTTTGCTGTAGAAGAAAATGAGACAAACATATGTCTCTCTGGATTTGCTGGGTAAAGTCAAAACCATAGAAATAAAACTTTGTCATTCCCTTTTAAATCTGGCGACGTACATGTTGCAACAAATAAGAAATTCTTAAATTGTTAAAATTTAAGAATTGCATTGAAATTAAAATAAGAAATTGTTAAATTCTTAAATTGGATTTAAAATCAACTAACACTTGTTAAATTGAAAATTAAAACACATTAAATTAATTAAAGTAAATGTTAAATTTCGAGTTTTCTTTAGACGCTATTAGAAGTTATTGAAAATTTGATAAACACCGGGTACGGCAATTTTGATGTTAACCATCATACTCAACAATTGCCTTTACAATGGATACTTTCCAGACAACTGGAAAGTAGCCAAAGTAGTACCAGTACCGAAGAAAAACGACCACTCCAGTGTAACTGGTTACAGCCCCATAGCTTTACTGTGTTGTATCAGTAAAATATTGGAGTCCGTAAAAAGATCAATGCGTATTGCTCGGAAAGAAATCTTATTCCTTCCTTTAAGTTCGGCTTTCGAGAAAAGCACTCTACGCTGCACTGATGAAACTTCACAGTAACGTCACTCGAGGACTGAATGTCAAAAGTAGTACAGTAGCCTGTTTGTTAGACATCGAAAAAGCTTTCGATAGCGTCTGGACAAACTTATTATATTGTGAAAATAATTAAAAATTTTCTTTTTAACAGGGTCTTTTTTGTACAGGTGTATGGCAGCCCATCGACAAGGAAAAGGATTAAAGCCGCAGTTCCCCAAGGCTCCAGACATGGACCAGTCCTATTTAGCATCTTCACGGCGGATCAACCCACCAATACAGCCGGAACAAGGACCATGCTTTTCGCGGATGACTCCATCACGTATGCCGTTTCCCGCTCTCCTGAGATAGCTGCCCGAAGAGTGGAGGAACACCTCCGAAATCTTTGGAAGTACTACCTGAAGTGGGGACTGAAGATCAACGCCAACAAATCGTCTGCTTTCGAGTACCAGCAACCGTAACAAGGATAATCACAAGCCGGTGCAAAGCCTTAAAAATCACCCTTCCGTATAACACGACAATAAACACCAAGTCAGAGACTAAGTACCTGGGAATCAACTTTACTGAGAGGCCCAAGTTTAACTCTCACATCGATAAAACAATGAAAAAAGCGAACTACTTTATTTGGTGCACCCGCTACTAAGAAGACGAAACGGACTGTCCAACAACACCAGGCTGCTCATCTACAAGCAGCTCATCAGGCCAGTGATAACCTATGGCTATCCCATATGGTTCACCGTCTCACCAACAACGATGAAGAAGATCTCCCAAAGAAATTCGTTGATGGGTAAGAAACACATCCAAGTCCGGAGATGCAAGAACTGAGAATCGAGGAAATCGAGCCAAGCCACCGCTATATAAACATCAGAGGACTCACAGATGCTAGATTCGACAACATCTTTAATAATCAAGACGTCTCCTTCTACGAGAAGGCCAGCAATCAACATTACAGAGGCTGAAGATCGCCCTGTTTATACCCCCTCTTATATTTTTTTCATTTTTATTTTATTTAAAAATTTATTGTTTAAAATTAAATTGCTTTAAATATAACATGTAGTAGATTAAGTAGTCAAAAATATTGTTTAATTATAAACAATACAAAATAAATTAAAACAATGTAAAAACGTCGGGCCCCTATTGTTGAGCCGACACTTATTAATAATAGTTATAAGTTTAGTTTTAAGCCCAAATATTATATTACTTAAATGTTTAATAAAATATCATAATCTAAAAAAAAAAATCAGTATAATTTGTGAACTTGTGTTATTTTTACTGCTTGTGTAATAAAATTGTTATTTGTAAATTAATAAACTTGTGTTGTGTTTTATTTGCAAAATCCTTTACGAACTCGAAAGCCTAAATTACGTAACAATATATTACATTGATTACTAGAAACTTTAACTTCAGGTTTTATAACTGGACAGTTTTCAATGTCAACTCTTATTCCGATCACAAATCCATAATGTTCGACCTGTCCGTCCAGTTGGAGGCCCCCAAACCGTACAGGAACATTGAAAGAACGAACTGAATGACATTCAGTAATATTATCGAGACCAAACTGGGCCACATTTCTTGTATTGAACCAGTTACGACTGTAGATGTGGACTCCAACATTAAGTTTGAATATATAATGGATGCGGCCATGAAAGTTTCATACCCGAACAGTTGTAGCAAAAGCACCCACCTTGGTGGAGTGATAAACTGGGTAAGACTGTCAAGATAAATGTTCAATATCTGCTATACCAATAAATTCTGGCAAGTTCTGCCTGAAATTATACAAAAAAGCCATCAGGAAAGCTAAACGACATTCCTTGAACACTTCCTTTTTATTAAACAATACACCCTTGCCACCTTCCTCGATATAGAAGGAGCCTTTAACAATGTCCACAGAAATGCTATCCAGGAGGCTCTCACTCAGTTAGGAGTGGAGCAACTTATATTACAATAGATCGTTTCCATGCTAGGTTGCAGGGAAATCCATGTTAATTTAGGCATTTAGTAGTTTTACCAAATCAGTCGACAGAGCCACTTCCCAAGGAGGGGTAATATTGCCCTTACTGTTGGTAATAAACAAGATCCTTAGGAAGGGTACTTGCGTTGGGCAGAACTAAAGCTGTCGAGTATGCAGTCAACGTAGTGCTACTTTTGTCAGGACAGTACCCTTGTGTGATTAGTGAAGTCATTGAAAGGGCTCTGAGCAATTATAGCTCCTGGGCGACCGGCCTACAGCTTAACTCTGGCCAAAATAGTGGTACTTTTCACTGCTTAGTCTAAAATACCGAATTCTGTCATGCCCAAACTTGTGGATAAGAAATGGCTTCTGAGCAGGAGGTTCGTGGTTCGAATCCCAGCAACACCAAAATTATTTTTGACGGTGTCCCACCTCTCAGGAAAGTCTGACAAACGTCCGAGAGTAATAAACTAATAACTTGTAACGGAAAGCTTCTCAATTCGCCGTTCGGATCGGGCATTAAAATTGTAGGTCCCCTCCATTTGTGTGAAAAAATATACATGCTAAAAAAACAAATGGTTGCGAGAAGCTAGGCCTTGGACCGCAATGGTCTGTCGCACCGAATATTATTATTATTAAACTCAATGGTCTGAGGCTCAGGCTTACCTCAGAAAGGAAAGATCTCGGCGTGATCCTAGACATTAAACTTGGTTGGAAATCGAATATAGAATTTAGAGCTGAGAAATATGTATTGCTGTATATGCCTTCAACAAATCCATTGCTAGGAAATGGGGACTGCAGCCGAGTATGGCTCTGTGGCTATACACAGTGGTGGTGCAGGAGTGATACTCTCGTGGCCGGCAATAAACAAAAATTACAATGCCAGTAAGCTTAGCAAAACACAAAGATCTGCAGCTGTTGGCATAACTGGAGAACTACGGTCCTATCCCACCGATGCTCTAAACATTTCATCCCAAACTTTTTGTTAGTAACGTCGCGATGTCCGGTGCGGTCCGTCTTAGAGAATCTAGGTGGTTTGTCACCATATGGTCACTGCTGTTGTTAACAATAGAGATGGTGCCATATTCAACCGACTACTGCATTCCTAAGCTGAACTTCAGTTCTAGCTTTGCCGTGGACTTGAGAAAGGTGGAATGAGGGGAGAGTTTTGGGAATTTTTGATTTAATTATATTCACCGATGGATCCAAGATGGGAAACGGAGTCGGTGCTGAAGTTTTCTCTGAAAACCTAAGGTAGAATGACTTGACCAATTGCACAACGTCGAGAGCGATGTGGTATTCCTATAATAAAAACATATTAAACGATCTGATCTCTAGATCATCATCATATTTGGCTCTACAACCGTGGTCCGCTCCTGGCCTCCCGCAAAAAGTCTCTCCACAGGTCCCAATTTTGAGCCGATGTCATCCAGTTTGGCATCCCTAAACTCTGGGCGTCCTGGTCTACGCCATCCTTCCAGCGTAGGCTTGGCCTGCCTCGCTGTCGAGCTTAATTTTATTCACGATGTCGACATCGCGGTAACGCTCGTAGATCTCATCACTATAGAGTGTCCGGAATCGTCCTTCCTCACATACGGGGCCAACAATTCTCCGTAAGACTTTTCTCTCGAACGCGGCTAAGAGGTCACAATGCTTTTTGCTAAGCACCCAAGTCTCGGATCCATATGTAAGTACTGGTATAACCATTGTCTTATATATCAGCAGCTTGGATGTTATGGTTAAGTTCCTGGATTTGAAGAGTCTTGCAGACTATAGTAGGCTTTGTTGGCTTTAAGCAACCGTGCGCGTATTTCTGGTTCCATGCTGTTATCGGCTGCTATAGTTGACCCGAGATAGTTAAAGGATTGCACTACTTCAAATTCGCGCTCCACTATTTGAATTGAGGGACCAATGTTGGATCTTCTACTCGCAGACGTGGCCACCATGTACTTTGTTTTGCTCTCAGTTATGTGCAGCCCCAGATTTCGTGCCGCCTGCTCAATCTGGATGAAATCTTCCTGTACAGCTCTTGGGTTTCTACCAACGATGTCAATATCGTCTGCGTAAGCCAGTATCTGAATGGACTTATAGAGGATTGTTCCTCTCGCCGTTACGTCAGAGTCTCGGATCGCTTTCTCCAACGCCAGGTTGAAGAGGACGCAGGCTACCCCATCCCCTTCTCGAATCCCGTTATAGATGTTAAATGGGCTTGATAGTGATCCGGATATTTTTACTTGGCTTATAACATTGGTCATGGTCAACCTACATAGTCGTGTCAGTTTATTTGGAATGCCGAATTCGTTCATGGCTTTATAAAGTTCTACTCTGGCTATGCTATCATAGGCGGCTTTAAAGTCTATAAAAAGATGGTGTACTGAGTTTTGAAATTCTAGACATTTTTCCGTCGCCTGCCTTACGGTGTAAATCTGATCAGTTGTTGATTTGCCTGGGATGAAGCCACATTGGTATGGACCAATGATGACTTTAGCGTATGGGGCTATCCTGTCTTGAAGGATAGAGAAGAAAATCTTATATGTATATTGCGTCATACCGCGGATTCTTTGGTAGAACATCCGCGCCTGGTGCCGTCCTTGCTCTGTAACGTTTCTTGCTGGGGTTACGCTCGTCGGAACACCCAGGGTTCGTTTAATAAATATGTTACAAATTAAATAAAAAGTTTGGTTGTTTTCAAGTTTCTATATATATATATTTTTATTTATGCTAAGGTTTACTAGTATACAATTTTATGATTGACTTATTATACTTAAAACAGTAATTTTTCTTAGACATAAAGAATCATATAACTACCTACTCATAGACGAGGAGTCGGACTACATAAATAGGGGGGGGTCTCGGTTATACCGACAACTTATTTACTTTGTCGAATGAGAAACGGTGTTATCCAGCGCGCTACTCAGTCGGCACTTCGCAAAGCAGAGAGGCTCATAGAATGACGAGGGGTGTGGAAAGGGGTCTGGCAAGTGCCGCATGAATGACGTGTTAAGAGAAAAAAGAAAACGGGGCTGGTTTTAACTATGATCTGGGGTTTGAATGTATATCTTATCTACGGGTGTATATAGTACATTGTATGTATATCGGATATATCTAAAAAAAATTCTCTTTATACATAAATTTAATATTTCTTACGTATACGGTTTTGGTGCAGGTATTTATATTTCTTAATAATGTTAATTTATGGTAATACTAAACGGTTAATAATTTTACTCGTTTAGACGGGTCACCAAAAATTTTTTTTTTTGTTTGTTCGGGATGACCTTTTTTGTTGGTGCCTTCGGTGTCGTTCCAAGTTTACAAAATTATACTTCATTTTTTTGTTTCTCTTATAACATAAATAATTTTCATTTTTTCATATAGTCTGTATTCTTCCTTTTTTTTTGTTTTTTTTCTTCTTATAACATAAATAATTTTCACCATATTTTTTTTCTTTTTCATATAACGTTCTAATTCTAAAAAAATTCCATACATGTATAATTCAAAAATTCAAATTCAGAAAAAAAGTCGGCAGCTCCCTTTGGCTGCGGAAGGAATGGGAAAGCGGTAGCGGCGGTACCTTTCAGTCTCGGAACCATCCTGCATAAGTTGTGCAACTCGTTCGCTGTTAGTGGGCGTTTTGGTGGTGGCGGCTGCTTTTTCCAAGCCTGTGCTCGGACGATGGTCGGCAATGGTGCCGGCTTGGTTCGACGGTGGTAGCCTGTTGCGGGAGCCTGGTGCGGGAGCCTTGGTGGTAAATTTTGCTGTTTTGTTTCCTACTGGTGGGGTGGACATGGTGGTATTTTTGACTGGTCTGGCTGGTGATCTGGAGTCGACTGATCGCTTCGGTTGTGACTGCTTCGTGTGTCTGGCCGTGGTTACCTACAACGTGAGCATTAGCTGTAGTGGGTGCGTCGTTGCTTTTTATTTGTTTTATGTCTTTTACGTGTGCCGTAATTTTTCTTTTTTAATCACCTTCTAAAAGATAGACTACTGGTGAGATTTTTTGGTATATGCGGTATGGTCCGACAAATCTGGGTGCAAGCTTGGCTGAAAACTGGCGGCAGACGAGAGCGGTCGGTGACGGTAGGACACTAATTCTCTGATAGCGGGGGACCATGGTCGGCGTCGGAGGTCGTAATAATGTTTCTGCTGTGTTGCTGCTTTGGCCATATTTAGCTGGACCAGTTTAAAGGTGTCGTGTAGCGCCTTCATACGTTCGGAGGTACTGGGCCGGTGGTTCAGGGAAATATTGGGAGTTGTTGGTAATCGGAGTTCGCGACCGAAATTCAGGTATGCGGCGGAGTAGCCTGTCGTTTCGTGTTTGCTGGTATTTATTGCCAGCATCAATTCTGGTAGGTGATCGTCCCATTTTCGGTGATCTTGTCGGATGTACTGGGAGATCATGGTTTTTATCACCCGTTTCATCCGTTCGGTCGGATTTGCTTGTGGCGTGTACGGCGGTGTAAATCGGTATTCAATGTGGAGTTTGACCAATAATTCTTGGAACTGCTTACTACGATATTGGGCCCCATTATCAGTAATAAGGCGCTTTAGGCACCCATACTGGCTTAAGATTCGCTCGCGAAATCCGGGGATCAAGGCAGCGGTGGTTGAATCGCGCAGGGCCATGAATTCCGTCCATTTTGTAAATCGGTCGTGAAACACTAAAATCATCGTGTTCCCTTTGGTTGATCGAGGGAGTGGGCCAATGAAATCGGAGCTTATTGTTTCCCACGGTTTTGTGGCGGTAGTTACATACATTTGTCCAGGCGGTTTGCTTGTGGGGATTTTGTATTGTAGGCAGTTTGGACAGTTTCGAACGAACTTCGCTACATCTCGGAATAGTCCGGGCCAAAAGTATGATTGCGCAATTTCGCGACTCCCAGGTGCCCAGCAGTTATATCGGTGGGGTTCTCTCTCAGTACTTGCTGACGTAACAGTTTCGGTACGTAGATCTTCCAAGCGGCGGAGCTGGGTTCGGTGTGGCAGGTAGGATTGAAGATGTGTCGGTATAAGGTTCCTTCGGAAATCTGATATTCGGGGTTTTCCCCAGGTTTATTTTTCGTGAGTAGGAACTTTGACTCGTACCATGGGCATGTCTGCGTAATCGATAGTAAGCGAACCGGTGGGTTTTGTGTCGGGTGGCGGGATAAAACATCCGCGACGGTATTAAGCGATCCCTTCCTATAGCGAATTTCGAAATCGTATCGCTGTAGTTCTATAGCCCAGCGAGCTAGACGTCCGGATGGATTGTCCAAATTATGTAGCCATTTCAAAGAGCGATGATCGGTGTGTACTATGAAGTGATAACCTTCCAAATAGGGTCTCATCTTTCGTATACCCCATAGTACTGCTAAGCACTCTTTCTGAGTGACCGAGTAATTTCTTTCGGTATCGGTTAGTGTGCGCCTAGCGTACGCAATGACGTGTTCCTGGTTCTCTAGGTTTTGGGAGAGCACAGCACCGAGTCCGTCGGAGCTGGCATCGGTTTGAAGAAGGAACGGTTTTGTAAAGTCCGGGCAGGCAAGTATCGGAGCTTCGGTTAGTTTTTCTTTAAGTATCTGGAATGCATCTTCCTGGGTTGTGTTCCGAAATTAATGCGTACCGGTTAAGCTTGGAAATAATACTGAACATTTATTTGGTATATTTTCTCAGCACATTGTACATGTATAAGCTAATATACATGTACATATATATGTTTGCAGATATATACATAATATGTTAATATGTAAGATGTTAATATATGAAGCATAAAACTATTAATACATTACAATTTCTCTCTTCTTAAATTCAAAAAAATACTTCAAAACACAACTACAAGAGAAAAGCAAATACATTATGCAACATTACAAATTCAAAATACTTCAAAATTTTAGGAGATCTGGCATCTTCGTTTCACGTGTCGACCTTCTTAATGCAACCGGCGTTCTGCTTGTCTCCGGTTCAATCTCCACCCTTATATCCTCGGCTGGAGGTGTTTCAGGAACGATTGACTTCTGTGGAATCGGCATCTGAGAAAATGGTAATGGCTTTTCCGTACTCAGATGAGCAGTTGAATCTGGTTCCAAGACTAAAGGCTTATCAGTAGCGCCAGCCATAGTCTCTCTTGGTCTTATTTGGCTTTGGTGAAGAACTCGGATTTTTTCCCCCACCTTTACAACATATCGACGTAAACCCAATACTTTTAGGACCACACCAGGTTCCCAGTTGAAATATGAATTCAAACGAATGTACACCTTCTCATTGTCTACAAATGGCTTAGACAAATTAAAATTATAAGCATTAGGTTTACCTTTAATTGATGCTGAACCAAATCTTGGTCTCAGCTGTGATAATCGCGTCCTCGGGTCGAACCTTAGCATACAGCTAGCAGGCGTCTCTGAGTTCGCCATATTCGGCGTGTTGCGAAAACTAAAAAGCACATTGGATAAGGCTTTCTGCAATTTGCCATTGAAACATTTTTTTTCGTCTCCAATAGCTTTTAGTAAGCTTCTTTTCACTGACTGGACAGCTCGTTCAGCCAACCCATTCGCTTGAGGGACATACGCTGGACTTTTTAACGGAGAAATACCGTTACGCTGACAAAACTTTTAAAACTCAGCTGAGTTAAATGACGGGCCATTATCCGTAACCAGCTCATAAGGAAGACCAAACACACCAAAAAGATTTTCAAGCTTACCAACCACGTCAGCAGCTGTTGTTCCGCTCATAATCTCCACATCGACCCACTTAGATGTTGAGTCAATGATTAGAAATAAGGTTTTACCACCAAAATTAAAGAAATCGGCATGAATTCTATACCAGACTTGGTCACTCTTCGGCCAAGAAGCTTCTTTAAAATCATCCGACCTTGCTCGTTGATACTTTTGACAGATATCACAGGATAAGACAGTTTTTGAAATATCCTCATAAATTTTTGGCCACCAACACAATGACCTTGCCAACATCTTCATCCTTACGATACCTGGATGATTTTCATGCAACAATTTGAGCACGTATTTACGCAAAGACAACGGAATGATTACTCGGCTTCCCCAAACGACACAACCAGCCTCATGTGTCAACTCAAGTTTACGAATCATATATGGCGCCATTGTTGAATCGGTCGTTGACATTGGCCAACCCTTTTTGACATTCGATATGACTTTCGTAAGTACAACATCTTTTATTGTTTCTTGGGTCACATCTTCATAGCACAATGGTATTTCATCAACCTCTGAGAAGGCATTTACTGAGCAAATCAGGGGATCCCCGCTTTTTTCCTTCTCTTGTGGCAGACGTGATAAGGCATCCGGAACTACCATGTCCTTGCCCTTTCGATATTTAATTACATAATTGTACCCAGATAGAATGATCGCCCATCGTTGGAGTCTATTAGCAGCAGTAATTGGTATACCCCTTTTGACATCAAACAATGATGCCAATGGCTGATGGTCCGTCACTAAAACAAAAGATCGACCAAATAAAAATGTATGGAATTTTTTTTACCCCAAAGATGATTGCTAGCGCCTCCTTGTCCAATTGAGAGTAATTCTTTTCGGCTGATGATAAACTTGCGGAAGCAAACATTAGTGGGCGGTCTAGACCATCAACAAATTGGCTTAAGACAGCACCAACCCCAAACGAACTCGCATCGCATGACAGATAAAGCTCCTTCTCTGGATCGTAATGCGACAGTAAATTGTTGTTACTAAGGTCTGCTTTGCATTTAGTAAATGCGTCATTGCAACTCCTTGTCCAAACGAACTTCACGTCCTTCTGAATTAAATAATAGAGAGGTGCTAATTCCGAAGCGATCATCGGCATAAACTTGCGATAGAAATTCACCAATCCCAGGAATGCCTTCAGCTGTGTGACATTGGATGGGATCGGGGCATTTCGAATGGCCGCAATTTTGGCCGGACTGGGAGTAATTCCATTACCACAAATGACGTGCCCGAGGTATTCAACCTCTCGTCTAAAAAATACACATTTATTTGGGTTAACATGTACGTTATACCTGACAAGTCGTTCAAAAACAGCTTTCACATTGATTCGACACTCTTCTGAATCCACACTAGCTACCAAAATATCGTCCAGATAACACACTGTTTTCGGCAATCCTCGGAGTATTTCATCCATAAGCTGTTGAAATATTGTTGGAGCACTTGAGATTCCGTAAGTCAATCTTGTGAATCGGAAGAGACCCAGGTGAGTATTAATAGTGAAAAGCTCCTTCGAGTCTTCGGCTATTTCAACTTGCTGATAAGCACCTGCTAGGTCCAATACTGTAAAACATCTACACCCCGAAAGACTCGCCAAAATGTCATCAATGTTGGGAAGTGGATAATAATGAAAATCCACCCATTTATTGACAGAAACCTTGAAATCGACACAAATTCTGAGACTCTTGTCCTTTTAAGGAACTACCACAATTGGGCTAGCCCAATTACTGTGTTGTACCGACACCAACACACCAGTCTCAGCCATTTTCTTTAATTGCACTTCCACCAATGGTCTTATTGCGTATGGTATGGAATAAGGCTTGCAAAATACAGGCTTTGCGCCTTCTTTTAGGACAATTGTTGCCTTAAAACCCTTCATGGCTGTGGGCTCTTCAGAAAAAACTGATGGAAATTCCCTCTTGAATTCTATCATAGGAGCATCCGCTGACTCCTCACTGAGAGCTTGCAAGCCATTACCCTGCATCAACTCACGAAAACGATCGCGCTAAGCAGGTATGAGTTGATCTAACCACGGTCTACCACAAAGAGGCCTTTTATGAAGCCCACGAAAAACAAACAGTTCCAATTCCAGTTCTCTTAAACCAAATTGAACGAATAGAAGTACTTTCCCAACAACATCCAAAATCTCTCCGTTAGCAACGGTAAACTGCTTTGAGACTTTAGTTAACGATAGATTGGGAAATTTTTCATGAAATACCGCCGAACTAATAACTGTTACAGCCGCACCGGTATCTATCTCCATTCTAACTGGCACCATTTTAATTAATACGCTCATGATTTCCGATTTAGAATTGACATTATGGATACAGTTTACAAAATTTAATGACTCGAAGAAATCACCTTCTTCGTCAACTGAATTAACTTTTTTATTGTTCGGACACATACTTTTCGCATGACCTTTTTTAAAGCACAAAAAACACGTCCAATTTCGCGCTGGACAAAATTTGCCGTGTGTTCGACCGCACTGATAACATTTACGCGTAGATTGATCTGGTTTGGACTCTTTATTCAACATTGAGTTTTTATTTTTCGTTTCGATTTTTGCTATTCCACTATCAGTGATTGTTTTAAATTCCATGAATGCAAGCTCCATGCTGACGGCTTTAGCATAAACCGCGTCGAATTTTAATTCGCTACTTTCCGATAATAATCTCTTTTGTATTGATTCATTTTTCAAACCACAAATCAACCGATCACGCAATGCATCATCTAAACATGTCCCAAAATTGCAAGAGCGCGCTAACCTTTTTAACTCTACTGCATACGACGCAATAGTTTCACCATGTTGCTGTTCCCGTTTGTGAAAACGAAATCGTTCAAAAACAGCTATTTTTTTTGGGTTGTAGTGATTTCTTAATAAATCTAATACTTGTTCGTATGATTTGTCCACCGGTGAATTTGGGGTACATAGGTTTTTTTAAGTACCGTATGCTTCTGCTCCCAAAAGCGTGACAAAAAGTGAAAACTTTTTTGTGTCGTCAACTGAATTCACTGTTACCAAATGTTCAAATCGTTCAATATATGTTTCAATGTCTGACTTATTAATATCGAAACACTCTAATGAACCCACAAATGCCATTTTTGAAAATTTTAGTTATTATTTTATTAATGTTAAAAAAAATCGAGAAATAAACTAGAAACGATGAACGAAAATATTGTAAGAGTAATTAACGTGATTTTTATCCTCGTCGCCAATTATTATGTTCCGAAATTAATGCGTACCGGTTAAGCTTGGAAATAATACTGAACATTTATTTGGTATATTTTCTCAGCACATTGTACATGTATAAGCTAATATACATGTACATATATAAGTTTGCAGATATATACATAATATGTTAATATGTAAGATGTTTATATGAAGCATAAAACTATTAATACATTACAATCCACTTTTGTTTTTTCTTTAATAGCCTGGTGAGTGCGGTGGCGGCTATTGTTGAGAAATTCGGTACGAAGCGGCGGTACCACGAGGCAATTCCGAGAACTCTTCGTAGTTCTTTGATATTTTTGGGGGCTAGTAGATTTCTGATAGCCCCGATTTTCTTGGGTCAGTATGTATACCCTGGTGATTGATTGTATGTCCTAGGTATTTGAGTTCGGAACGGCCAAACTCGCTTTTGTCCGGGTTAATTTTTAGCTGTGCATTTTTCAGTCGTCGGAATACTTCTGTGAGAGCGGTCATGTGTTCGGCAAATGTGCGACCTATGACGATTATATCGTCTTTATATGCAAAAGCGAATGGCTCCAATTCGGGGCTGATTATTTGGTCAAGCAAACGTTGAAATGTAGCCGGCATGGCATTACTTTCCATTGGAATAATCCTCTTCCCGGCACGGTGAATGCAGTGTACGGTCGGCTGGACGGTTTTTAGTGGAATTTGCCAATAGCTCTGTTTTAGATTGATGGTCGAGATATATCTTGCTCCCTTCAATTTATCTAATATGTGGTTGATCTGGGGTAGTGGGTAGGCGTCTTTGATTGATATATCATTCAACTGACGGTAGTCGACGCATAGCCTCCACGTGCCTTGTTTCTTCTTCACCAGAACAATAGGGGAACTGTAGGGGCTTCTAGATGGTTCGATTCTACCCTCCGCTAGGAGTTGGTCGATTTCCCCGTTGATGATTGTTTGCATCGCAGGGTTTTTGGGCATATATCGTTGTTTGAAGGGTCGGATATGCTTTAGTCTTATTTTGTGCTCGGTTAGGGTGGTTAATCCCTTACATTTTTTGAATGCCGGTAGTTCCATGTCCAGGAATTTATGTAGTTGTTGCTCTTCGGTCTGTGGATTCAAAAGAGTGGATTACTGGTGCCTTCGTATGGGACGTTCCATTTGCGGACCTTGTCCATAATCTCGGCGTAGGACGGACGGTAATTGATTTCGGTAAGTATCCGCGCAGTACTGGTGTCTTCTGGTTGGATTGTGATGGAGGGTGCTTCTTTTTCCCTAGGAGGCTTTGTCTGGTCTTTGCTAATGGAAGGGGGTACTTCCGTGGTTCGTAGGTCTTCGGATGATTTATGGCGTTTCAGTTCGGAGGATAGCCGTTTGCGTAGCTCATCCATGGTGCCGGTATGGTCAATGCCGCGTCGTTCCAACTCTGCTATTAACTCCTCCTTTTTGAGTTGATATACCCCAGTAGTGCTTAACCCAGTTTCCAATTGTGACATATTGAACTGAATTTAGATGGCCACACACCGTTTGGTGGATTCAAATTTTTTTTTCGAAAAGTATGGTTGCCGGTTCGGGGATTTTAACGCAGTTCTTCGGTAGTTGCCCTTTTTTCAAATAAAATTCTGTGATCGGTCGGTGATTTGAACGAAGTTCTTCGGTAATTATTATTTTTTTTCTTTTTTTTTTTCAAAAAGTATGGTTGCCGGTTCGGGGATTTGAACGCAGTTCTTCGGTAGTTGCCCTTTTTTTTCAAATAAAATTCTGTGGTCGGTCGGTGATTTGAACGTAGTTCTTCGGTAATTATCCAGTACTAATAGTTAGTCGCCGGTCGGAGATTTATTTTCTGATGCTCTTCTTCTTCTGGTCGGTGAAGCGACTAAACAGTCGTCGGTTGGAGACTTATTTTCTGATTCTCTTCTTCTGGTCGGTGAAGCGACTAAACAGTCGTCCCTGCTCGGGCGCCAAATTTGTAACGTTTCTTGCTGGGGTTACGCTCGTCGGAACACCCAGGGTTCGTTTAATAAATATGTTACAAATTAAATAAAAAGTTTGGTTGTTTTCAAGTTTCTATTCTATATATATATATTTTTATTTATGGAAAGGTTTACTAGTATACAATTTTATGATTGACTTATTATACTTAAAACAGTAATTTTTCTTAGACTTAAAGAATCGTATGACTACCTACTCATAGACGAGGAGTCGGACTATATATATAGGGGGGGGGGGGGCGGGTAGTCTCGGTTATACCGACAACTTATGTACTTTGTCGAATGAGAAACGGTGTTATCCAGCACGCTACTCTGTCGGCACTTCGCAAAGCAGAGAGGCTCATAGAGCGACGAGGGGTGTGGAAAGGGGTCTGGCAAGTGCCGCATGAATGACGGTGTTATCCAGCACGTCACTCAGTCGTTACTTAAAAAAGAAAGCGCACAAAACGGAGGGGATCCGTAGTGTTTTTAATGATGTTCGACTGAGGATGGTGTTATCCAGCACATACTCAGGCGGAGATCACAATAATAATAAAAAAAAGGAACTATTCCATACAAATAGTCACGGTTAATAAATCTAAGTGGGAATTCGATATGACTTCCCACGAAAATCGACAATTCCGAGTATGGTTACTCTTGTCGAAGTTTCCCTTGAGTGACTGTACTCAAAAGCGGGTTTTTGGTGTATTGCTCCAATCGTGCGTTTTCCGAAAACGAGCACACTTTTGCCTAGTTACTGGCGTCAGGTCTTTACTTATTTCTTTCAATAATTTGGTGCCGATCGCATTGCCGTGCAGGTGCTTTAGCCAATTGAGCTATACAGCTGTATGCGGTACGGTTGTCGTTTATTGTGTATTAGATGTATGGTATGTGGCGAATCTAGTCATATGTTGTATAGCATATGGCTAGCTTCGTTACAGCTCTCTGTACTGTTCCAGTTCACGGACGAGATTCTTCTCCCAGGCTGCTTTCTTTCGCCGGTGAACTGTTTTTTCATTTCTTCTGAGCTCTTTATATTCATCTTCGCGTGCCCGCGTTTTATGAGATTGTTGCATTGCTCGGTACGCAACATTCTTACGTTCAGTCACTAGCTTACATTCGTCATCGAACCAGTCCGATCTACACGACTACTGCCTAAGATGGAGTCAGCAGTACTAATGACAGTATTCTTAAGGCGTATCCATTTCTCTTCTACGCCCGGCATCTCAGCCCAGGACTTACTCTCCATGCATTTAGGGCGAGTCCTATCGCTTGACCGTAGTTGTTTCTGGTCTCTTCATTGCGAAGGGCAGCCGTGTTGACTCGAATCTGATTCGTGGATGCAGTCTTTCGTGATGATGCAATCTGCGCTCGGAACACCATAACAACAAAATAGTGGTCCGAGTCGACGTTGGCACCTCGGTACGTTCGTACCGTACCGTACACGTTGTCCATTGTCATTAGTGTTCTCGTGTAAGCTATGGGTGCCAATATACTGACTGAATACTGGCTCCCTACCTATTTTAGCATTCATATCCCCCAGAATGATTTTTACATCATACTGAGGGCAGGCATGGAGTTCCCGTTCGACTGATTCAAAGAATTCTTCTTTTTCATCATCTGGGGAATCCTCTGTAGGTGCGTGAAAGTTTATAAGGCTTATGTTTTTAAATTGCCCCGTACGCGAATGGTGCATAGCCGTTAATTTATTGCTTTAAAGCCGACAAAGGCGGGTTTCATTCTTTTGCTGACTAGAAACCCCACCCCGAGCACATGATGTCTTGCATGACAGCTGTAATATATGTCAAATTCTGATTTTTGTTAGACACCATTCCCTGCCCACCGCATCTCCTGGATTGCTGTTATGTTTCCAGATCACGAAAATATATTTCCAGAGTGGTTGCCATAATCACGGGCCGTTGCAGCCCTCATAATACCTTTTTCAGGAGTTGGTTGGCTGTGAATGAGAGAGAATCTCCATTCATTATATTGCACATGTCTGACCCTGGTGGGCTTCCGACTCCACAAATTGAGTAATCGCTTCTTTGCCGACCTGAAGGAGCTTTCGGAGTACGGCATCCCCGATCTGATATTATACCTGAATGCTATAGGCTGGATATTACATAACTTTCATTCCATAAGATCTTTTGTGGAATGTGATTGCAAAACGGCACACTTAAGCGCTATTTAAGTCCCTCCTAAGACGGCGAGGACCACTACTCTACCTACCTGACCCCTTAACCCAGGAGTTTGACCTCTTCATAATATGCCTATTAAGAGCTCATATGGTGTAAAACCCCCACACAGTTTGTACGCGATCGGTTGAGTCTATAGAGATCATACATACACACACACACAAAGTTTCACTTTTATATATATAGATAAATATATTTTATAAAATTAAAAACTTTAATTTTTATACTTATGCATAGAAATATATGTAAGTTTCATATATGTTTTATTTATTCTCTTATATTTACATACATTTACAAAATAAGCCTTCTTTAAAAATACTGCAAAACTTCTATTAATATTAATATAGTAAAAATATAAAATTATAAATAAAATGATCTATCAATAATATATAAAATTGTTCATGAAACTAACTGCTTAAAGCTAATGATGCTATAGACATTACTACTGCCACGGTAGTCCACTTCCGTTGAATATTAGTTGCTTTATCTGAAACGAAAAAAGTAAAACTATACTATATACTACATATATTATACTGTATACTATAAAATCTATACTAGCTGGCTCCTGTGCAATTGTTTAGAACGGAGACTTTTATAGATATCGGGTATATTTAAAAAAACGCAGGGGATATATGAACCTGAAAGTACCATACCTCTACATTTCCATCCAGATCTCTAGTCCTTTCTTTTTTGCGTATTCTGTTACTAGTACTGCGTATAGGAAGAGTTGCATGCCGTCTCAGTGTTCCTGCAGCAACAGTGCAACAAAATTACACGTGAAATGGATGCACTCTTACCACTTTACTCCAGTGCATAATCTGCTTCAAACGGACTTGCCCAAAAGGATCTAATTTTAACAAAGGAATCACCCCTTTAAGTATTTGCGAACTTCACGGATATACCCTGTATATTGATGTGAATAGAGTAGGGGTCTACTCGTAGTTTTTTTTAACAATTTATTATTTCGCCCTGATCATTTCGCAATTTGTTGTCTTACAATTTAACAATTTTGCAATTAACTTATTTGCGATTTTTGTTTACCAAGTTCTTATTTCGCGTTGTGAAAAAAGGAAAATTAGATAGAATTATTTTCGAGAACTTCAAAAGTCATGAAAAAAGATTTGTTGGTGCAGTGTTTAGAACCATTAGCTCCCACTTGGAGGACAGAATGTTCGATAACCGGCGTCCAGAAACGCACGAATTTTTCTTACCGCTCTGATCATCTAGATTTCATGTAGTACAAATAATATACAGTTGCCGTTACTGCTGTAGTTCACATGTACGGTTGAGTTGATGCATGAAAAGTAATCAAATCAAGATGTAGTGCCATCAATGTGGATTGGGTTTATGCAAATCCATTGAAGCGTGCGCGTAAAGTATTGATATTGTATATTTTGCTTATGTCGTATTTTTTTTTGTTTTAAAAATGTGCGCTCGAGCTCACATTTTTTCTAGAAAAAACGAACACGAAAGCCGAGAATCTTTTGCTTACATTGTTTTGTTGCATAGTTGTTGTTGTAGTTAATGAAAAGAGGGGTAAATCTCCCAAAATATCAACTTGACAGCCAAAAAATCAATCTGCGCCAAAATTTTTTTTTAAAGAAAACTAGTTCAATGTCGTGTTGATTTTTTAGCGCTGTCAAGTTGTTCGTTTTTTCCAAAAAAAACCACTCTACGGTTGATCGAAATTCCCATCTAAAAGATCTTGATGAGATTTACCCCTCTTTTCAGTAACTGCAACAACAACACAACCAAATTATCCAAAATTACTTTGAAAATCAGTTGTTGATTCGCGAAACTTATCGCGAAATTGTATTATAGCGATGAGGCACAGTTTTGGCTAACCGGATTTGTTAATAAGTAAAATCATCGCATATGGAGTGAGACCAATCCACAAGAAACCCTACAGGCTCCATTACATCCAGAAAAATGCACCGTTTGGTGTAGTTTACACGCTGATGGTATCATCGGATCTTATTTCTTCGAAAATGAGGCCGGAGTTTGGGTTACAGTCAATGGAGATAGTTTCATTATGATGAATGATGATATTATGTTAGAAAATATGGATGACATTGATCTAAACGAGATGTGAATGGCGCTACGGGGCCACGTGAAGTCAATGCTGATAAACTAGCAACAATTGACGCCTTGGAGGCCAACAATGATCGTGTGATTTGTGACATGGCCAGGGGTGCTCAAAAAGTGGTCCAAAATTGGACGTCCAAAATGCTCTTCGTGAAGAACAGCCGCGAGTAGCCATATGATAAAAATTAAATTTTTTGTGTTATTTTTTACAATTTCAAGTTTTTTTTATACATATACATACACATATATACATATACACATACAGATATATACATATACACATTCCTCACGTTTGCAGCCGGTTTCAATTTATTTTCTAAGAATTTTCTCTGATTCATTGAAAAACCAATACGAAACTAAAACGACGCGTGTTAACATGGTTTTATCAATGGATCATTGTCAGGGAAAACTACAAAAAACATTGACCAAGAAAATATTACAAATTTAACAACAAATATTATATTAGAAATGAAACTTTGTCTGTATTTTTTTTATTTTTTTATTTAGAGACTTATTGCCAAGGGATGACTCCCTGAATGACTGACGTCACGGCAATAAGTTGGGCTAAGCCCTTTATTAAATTCAAAATAAAATAAAAATCGAAGGAATGTGATTTACAATATATCACATTCCTCACGTTTGTAGCCGGTTTCAATTTATTTTCTCAGAATTCTCCCTGATTCATTGAAAAAGCAATACGAAAAACGAACACGAATTTAGAACGACGCTAGTCCAAATACTTTTATCAATGAATCATGGTCAGGGAAAACTACAAAAAACCTTGACCAAGAAAATATTACAAATATTTAAAAAATATAAAAATACTGATAAACAATTTTTTTTTTTTTTTTATATATATATATATTAAGAAACAACTTATGAATACTTTAACCATCATCCTTCAAGAAGTTGTTAACGGCTAATTTGAACGCCTGCAGATTATAAGATTCGGGAAACACGTGGTCGACCAATTGATTCCACATCGAAGAGACTCTCGGAAAAATGGAGGATTTAAAGTGTTGGGTTCGAAATGAAAAAAGTTTTAAGGCAAATCTATGTTGATTGCATCTTAAACGAGTGTTTACGTTACTGAGAAAAGGCCCAGGAACTAGAGAACGGGTTTCTAAAGAACATTTACCGTTGTAAAATTTGTAGAAAACAGATCAAGCTCCTACATTTCGTCTGTGCTCCAAAGTATCAAGAGACGAAGTAATGGTTACATCGTTTATCAAACGGATAACTCTATTCTGAACACCATCAAAATGAACCCGATCGCGATTGCGATCTTGGAGCACCACCCCACACATATGAATTAAATTCTAAAATTGGTCTAACATAAGATTTATATAATCTTAACACTTCAGAGGGAGTGAAGTAGAAGTTCCAACGTCTTATGAAGCCTAAACATTGGCTAGCTCCTTTTGAAATTTCATAAATATGTTCTTTCAAGGAAAGATCACTTGATACTTTTAAACCTAACAACTTAAGTGAATCAGATCTCGCAATAGAGGTACCATTAATAACAGGAGGAACATAATGTTGAGTTGTCTTCTGAGAAAAAAGGCAAGACTGGAATTTATTTGGGTTAAATTCTACTCTGTTAGAAATGCCCCAATCAAGAATGATTTGAATATTAGACAGAAAAGTTAAATTCATTAATTCACGCGAAACATTCAAGCGAGAATTGCATTCTTTTTGATTGACAAACTCAATGGAGGCCGATAGTGTTGTATCATCAGCAAATGAATGGATATCACAGGTTGTAGAAAACAACAGGTCGTTGATATATATCAAGAAGAGCGTGGGAGACAAGGATGATCCTTGAGGCACGCCAGCATTGATCCCATGAGAATCTGAAGATATACCATTTAATACAACTTTTATTTTACGGTTCCATAAATAATTCTCAATCCATGTAATGAGAGAGGAGTGTAAATTCAGCGCACGAATCTTATTAATAAGACAATCATGCCATACCCTCTCAAAAGCTTTAGCAATATCTAAGGAAACAACGCTTGATTCACCTAGGTTTACAATGCTTCGCTCCAAACAATGAGTCATGCACGTCATTAGTTCGCCTGAAGATCGATTTTTACGAAATCCATACTGCACATCGGATAAAAGAACATTCGAATCCAGATAGTTCATTAGTCTGAAATTAACGATAGATTCCATTACCTTCGATAGAACCGACAACAAAGCAATAGGACGGTAGTTCGTAGGTGCCGATTAATCACATTTTTTCGGAACGGGTTGAATATTTGCTATTTTCCATAATGATGGAAGAACACCTGTCTTCATTGAGAGATATAACAATTTGCTAAGCCGTTTTGCCAAAGTAAGATGACAACTTTTCAATACTAATGGCGGAATACCGTCGGGGCCAGTCACTTTATTGGGGTCAAGTTCTTTCAGAATCTTTGAAACAACCCGTTTCCGAAAATAGATTTTAGACATACCTGGGCCTAGATTCGGCAGAATTGGGGGGCTTTGATTAGTTAAAGGAAGAGTAGACGCACCAGCGAAATGAGAAGCTAAGAGATTAGCTTTCTCAATATCAATTCTATAATGAATACCATTATGAAATAAAGAAGGAATAGACGAAGTATTGTCTGCAAAGTTTCTTTTAACCAATGCAGCAAACGACCAAAAGCTTTGACTGTTTGAATCAGAATCCAAAATTTTTCGCATGCTATCTCGAATCTTAAGGTCATATATTATTTTGGACCTTTTCAATATAGCGTTTGATCTGTTTCTAGCTAATCGAAACTTTACAAGGATTTCTTCAGAAGTGCAATTAACGTAGTCCAAATGGGCTGCTTTTTTACACGCGACTGCTGACCTGCAATGTTCGTTAAACCATTTATTTTTATGAGTATTTTTCTTTTTAAATGAAGAAGGAATGCAATTTTTCATTTCTAGCAAAATGGTTGACGTGATAAGTTGTGATGCTTCATCAGCATTATTGCTGGAAAAACAGGTTGACCAATCAAATCAAGCTATAAAATTGGTTCAGTAGCTCCCAGTTAGCATTTTTATAGTGCCAGAGTAGCCTTTTACTTGTAGGCTCTATAAGGGCTGGTGATATTGAAAATTTGGCTACTATCAAAGCATGGTCAGAAAGACCTAATGGAGCAGATACATCAATTGAATATTTATCGGGCATAGTTGTAAGAAATAAATCTAAAAGGTGAGGTGATTGACCAGTAGTATCGGGATACCTAGTTGGCTTATCAACGAGTTGGGTGAAAAGATTAACATTTGAAAATAGTTCAGCGGTTTCACCTGATCGATCTCTACCATTCGAATAGGTCAACCATGAATCATTGTGGACATTAAAATCACCCAAGACTACCAATTCTGATGTTGGTGATGATTGGTAAATCTTGTCTATAGTGTCTGATAAGTAATTAAACTCGATATTAGTGTCATCAGGTGACAAATTAGAACTACGATAAAGGGAACAAATAAACATCGAACGGTTTGAAATTACAATTTCAATCATTTGGGGTACCCATATAATAGGCCTGCGTTTCACATAAACTTAGAACCGCAGCTTTATTCGCGTCAAGATGTGCTACGATCGAGTTGAAATTACTTTTAATGCCGCGAATATTTGTAAAATGAATTTCAAAATTTCATTTTACAAAGTAAAAATACCGAACCCGTCAAGATGATGAAAATATACGATATGATGTCTTTGTTTTGATGGTATTGCTATCAGCAGTATCCACGCTTGATGAACAATATTGGAAAACGCCTGTAACCGCTGTTCGAGTACAGCAATTTTTGTCGTTAGGATTTTATTTGACTTCTTTTGGTGATTCAGTGTGATGATCTTGTCGTTTAATTTGTCCAACAACATCAGACTCAGCGATTATAAATCGGCGCTTTGGTTGGTAAATCTACTCCACTTTTGTTGATATTCTTGATTTTCAAACTACCAATTTGTTCTGTTTAAGATCTTGCTTTCTTTAACGATCTTGACCAATAAATTTAACACTTTTAGATATGAAAAATTAATCTTAAAAAATTTTAACACAACAATAAATACTGAATGGTATAAAACAAAATTTGAAATAATGAAAAAAGTTAATTTTTAATTAAAATGAAAATATGAAAAAATATTTTCAATTATTTGAAATAAAATTTATTATAATTTTTTGAATATATTTTTTGCTTGCGTTTGACAGGAAAATCAAAGATCAAACTGTTCACGCAAAACTCGAAGACCGTTGAACGGATATAGCTGAAACGTTGTGATGTGGTGGGTACAGTGGGGTGGGCGGTATGTTTGTTGGGGGTTAGAGTGGTAACGGTGAACGGTGTTGAAGGGGTTGTCGTGGTGGGTAGCTTGACTCGAAGATTGTGAATTTTTTTTGTACATAAACTTATTGCCCAGGATTAACTCCCTGAATGACTTGGGCCACGGCCCAATTTTTTAATAAAACTTTGTTTTAGTCTTTTTTTTTAAAAACTTTTTTTTTTAATTTCCTTTTTATTTTTTTAACACGCCACACGCGTCACAATTATTTTAAAACTAGTCCCATTAAATTATGACTGGTAGAAACCGAGATATACGAGTTAATAAACAATGACAAAAATGATTATCAATGAAAATCGTCAGACTTGTTTTGCCGTCTTACCTTAATAATAAAGTCCTAAAGCTGTACCTTTAACTGGGGATTAGTACTAAAAATCGTTCCTACCAAAAACTTCCCACTATGTACTATAGACACAAGAGCTAATGTATTCTGCTGTGCGAGTGACTGACTACACACACCCGTGTAAGTATATTTAGTTGTAATTCAGTCTAAAGACTTATTTATCTTAAAAGCCTAATAGTAATCAACTTTAAATGTAGGTCTTTCATTCATAAGCGATAGGTCTTTCTGTCAAACGCGATTTCTGAAATAAATTGAAAAAACCACATTTTACTTTGCAAACCTTTGGGCTTAAAAAAATGTAATGAACACTACGGTCGTCCTTCAGGAAGTTGCTGACAAAAGGACCTGAAACTAGAGAACGGGTTTCTGAAGAACATCTACCGTAGTAAAATTTGTAGAAAACAGTTAAAGCTCCTACATTTCGTCTATGCGCCAAAGAATCGTGAGATGAAGTAATGGTTACATCGTTTATCAAACGGATAATTCTATTCTGAATTCCATCAAGATAAAGCAAATGCATTCTTGGAATTTAGTAACCAAAAGGCGGTATATACATTTAGCGATAAAGATCAAGATGCATTGGCTTGTATTGCGTCGTTGATTGATGATAGTCAATTGTGCCATATTCGTGCATTGAAAACAGGGAAAAAGGCATGGAATGCATTAAAAAATCATCATGAAAATAGCACATGGGTCAATAAGGTAACATTGATGCGTCGTATATGTAGCACTCAATTAGAAGAAGACGGTAATATCGATAAACATTTGGCTGTGTTGTCGAATTTGTTTCAGCGGCTTGCGGATATGGGCGAAACATTGCAAGATGGCTGGAAGGTGGCAATGTTATTAAGTGGCTTACCGAAAAGTTACAGCGCTTGAAATACGTATGCAGATCAGTTGACATATGAGTTGGTTCATGAAAAGTTGCTTGCACAGCACAGGCGTATGGGGAGGGGGGCTGATTACATAGATGGAGAATCGGTATTGAAAACCGTGACAGCAAAAGGTAAAGTTGTTTTTTTTTTGTTTTTTTTTGCAAACGTAGTGATCACTTCAAAAAGGAAGTATTACAAACAAACAAAAAGCGCATAAGGTTGAACAAAGCAGTGATACAGAAAGATTGTTCACCGTTTGGGTTATTGTCATGACCAGCGAACCGAATTTATATTCACAGTGGCAAAATCGTGTAATAAGAACGATTGGATTGCTGATAGTGGTGCAACGAGTCATGTTGCTGGCGATAAACAACAATTTATGTCATTAAATGCAACAAACACAAAACTACAGATTGCAAATGGTGGTGAAGTTGTTGTTGAAGGTGAAGGTGTTTGTAAGTGGTGAATATTGATGGTCAAGTAAAGAACGTTACAGTTCGCGCCAGGAATTCACGGAAATTTGTTATCGGTAAGGTGATTAGTTGAAGACGATTATGAAATCACGTTCAGCAAGAATGTATGTGAAATAAAGAAAAATGGTGTACAAATGGCGGCTATGGACGATTAATCTGGTTTATACAGGGTGCATCAACCACATAAACCTTATTCAATTCAAGATGGACACAAAGAAAATTTAATTCATAATTTACGTTGAATTTTCGGTCATTGTGATCCAGTTGCAATAAAGGAAATGTGTTCAAAAGGTTTGGTCGACGGCATTGAAATTGTTGATTGTGGTATAAAGTAGCAATGTGAGGTGTGTTTAAAAGCAAAAATCACACGTTTACTGTTTCAGCAATCAACAACAAATCATTTGTGGGGCCATGTAAACACAAAGTTGGACACAAAGCAAAAATTTTCCGTTCGGATCGTGGCGGTGAACACATCGGCAACAGCATAAAGCATTGGCTACGTCAAGAAGGTATTTAACGCCAACTTACAGCTCCATAAACACCACAGCAAAATGGTGTTGCTGAGCGAAAAAACAGAACTTTGATCGAAATGGCTCGATGTATGAAGATGCTGGATTGGCAAGATATTATCTGCAAAATCGTTTGCCATCAAGAAGTATTAGCGAAACACCGTTTGAATTGTGAAACAAACCAAAGCCTAATATTAAGCATTGTATAAAATTTGGTACAAAATGTTTTGAACATGTTCCGACAGAAAAACGGCGTAAACTTGATAACAGGCAAGCAAACGATATTTGTTGGTTATGATAAAAAAGCATACAGATGTTATGACCCAAACACTCGTAAAGTTACAATCAGTCGATATGTACGTTTTAGTCAGGAGGAGCAAATTGAAATTCAATTTAAAAGCATAGCGAATGAAAATGATGATTCAATTTCGGCAGGTGACGTCATCAAAGAAAAGAAAGAAAACGTTTATGAACATGATAGCGATTACAGTGATGGAAATGATTCTACGTACGAATTAGTTCAAAAGAATTTAAACGAAAGTGATGAAAGCGAAAACTATGAAATCGACGAAATATTGCTGGGTACAAGTATGACGAGACAACGAGTTCGGATCGACGACGAATCTCAAAGCGTTTAAATAAAGGTATACCACCAAAACGTTTTGGCGATAACATTTATATGGTAAATGGCATTTTCGAACCAAAAACATTATTAGAGGCATTGTCTAGCGGTGAAAAATTAAAATGGTCAAATGCACGCAATGGAATCATTAAAAAAATAACACATGGACATTGTGTAAATTACCAAAAAAAAAAACGAACAGCAATCAAGTTAAAATTTTCAAGTTTAAAATAAATGCCAGTGGTGAAGTTGTTTGTTTTAAGGCCAGATTGGTGGCACAGGGGTTTTCACAAAAATTTGGAACCGATACGATTCGCACCAGTTGCACGTCAAACGACGTTTCGAATTTTGTTGGCGATTGCATCTAAAGAAAATTACATTGTGCGACATATTGATGGGAAAACAGCATTTTTGAATGGTGAATTAAAGAATAGTATATTACATAACGAGCAAGGAAAGCGGAGTTTATTTTCTGCGAGTCATGTACGCTATTTTTCACACGTCCAAACCGGTTTTTCTGCTAAATCGAGAGAGAAGCAGAAATGCGAGAATGTGTGTTCGCTGATCGCTGTGACTGCAGTAAATAACAAAAGACGTTTATATTATAAACTAAATAGAGTGCGTATGGGCTACTTTCGAAGCTAGTTTATAGCGTATGAAACAGTCACTTTCGTCTATGGGCGTGTGAAAAACCATTTATATGAAGCAACCACCAGATGTTGACAGCGTTTGTTTGCTTAAGAAAAGTATTTGTGGCTTAAAGCAGGCAGCACGATCTTGGAACGAAGCGATTCATTAAGTATTGGTGAACGTTGGATTTAAACATAGTAAAGCTGATACGTTTTTATATACACATGCGATTGATAACGAGCTGGTTATGTTATTGATCTATATTGATGACATGGTAGTGATGGTCAAATCGGACACAACGACGGAAAAGGTTAAAGCTATGATTTAATTAAAATTGAAGATTACGGACAAATCAAGCATTATCTTAGCATGGAAGTAACAAAATCAACTGATGGTATTTATCAATTGAAGTTGCATTTGAATTTGGACTGGAAAATGCAAATGAAATTAAAATACCAACAAACACCAGTGTTGGTTACGGCAAAAGTGAAAATATAGTTTTATTGCCAACAAATACTGAAATTAATCTGATGTTTGTTATACATCGCAATAAATACAAGACCAGATATTGCAGCAAGCATTTCAATTTTGTCAGAAAAGGTGTGCGAACCAAACAAAGGAGACTGGAATGAATTAAAACGCATTTTAAAGTATCTTAAAGCAACAGCAAATTTAAAATTAACTTTGGGTAATCGAAATTTTGATTTATGGTTATCCAGACGCAAATTGGGCTGAAAAATATGTAAATCTTAACTCAAATTCTGGTTAAACATTCATCGTAAATGGTGGTGTTGTCAGCTGGGCAAGCAAACTAGTGTGGCACTATCATCAACCGAAGCTGAGTTTGTGGGACGTTCTGAGGCATGTCAAGAAGCTTTTTGGTTAAAGCGTTTATTGACTGACATGCATCAAAGTCTTAGTTCGGCAATTACCACTTTCGAGGACAATCAAAGCTATTTAAATTTGATCAAGGAAGAAAAATTATCAAATCGAACAAAACACATCGATACGCGCTATAAATTCGTAAAGGCTACGTTGACAACAAAACAGTTACATGTGTGTTTTGTTCAACCGAAAAAATGTTTACTGATTTATTAACAAAACCATTGCAAGCATCAAAATATTTGGAATTGACTCAACAATGCGGATTGTATAATTGAGAAGGAGTGTTAAAATAGACAATTAGAAATACTGAACAATGTATGTACTTCACTTATAAAATGTTTACCAATCATACTATTTTGTGAAAACAATTATTGAAAATTATTATCTTGTTTGTTTAGTTGTCGTTGAAGAAAAAGATAAGTTCATTATTTAACATAGTCTTTTATTCAATTTCATTACACGCGTAATATTTAAGAAAAGTCTTTAATTTGATTACTAACATAAGTCTCATATAATCTTAATACTTCAGAGGGGGTGAAGTAGAAGTTATAACGTCTTATGAAGCCCAAACATTAGCTCGCTCTTTTTCAAATTCCAATAATATGTTCCTTTCAGGAAAGTTCACTTGAAACTTTCAAACCTAACATCTTAAGAGAGTTTGATCTCGCAATAGGGGCAACATTAATTATTGGTCGCACGTAATGTTGAACAGTCGCCTGAGAAAAAAGAAAAGCCTGGAATTTATTTGGGTTTAATTCCACCCTCTTAGAATTAAGAACTGCCCCAATAAAAAAATGAATGTTTGAATAGCCGTACTCATTAATTGACGCGTATCATTCAAGCGAGAATTGCATTCTTTTTGACAAACAAACTCAATGGAAACCAATAACGCTGCATCATCAGCAAATGTGTGGATATCACAGGTTGTAGAAAATAAAGTCATTAAAATATATTGTTACGAAAAGTAGTTAGTAGCGCATATAGTAATAGAATTCGAATCCAAATATAAATCGCAATGTACATACTGCATACTTAAAATAAGCACTTTTATGTAGCATACTTTTAGGCTATAAGATTACTTGAAATGTAACCGCCTGTAAGTTTGAATCATTATGTACTGGTCAAAAATGTAGTCAAACCGGTTTGTGCAGTTTGCCCGGTTCTTGCGAAAGAACATGATTGAACATGTAGTTTATTTTTAGAAGATGACTCATTACATATATGTGTCGTTAGTTGTAAATAAGGGAATAAGGCTGGTCTTCTCTCGATATTTCTGTCTATAATATTGGAAACTTTTGGAAGCTTTTCAATGAGTAGAAAAGGTGGCGTTTACAGTTTTTGTGTACATTTAAAGTTATCACCAGTATAAATTGTGAACTTGTATTGTATTTGCAAAATCCTTTAGAACTCGAAAGCCTGAATTTCGTAACAATTGGTGTCAGAAGTGGGATTTTGCAAATTGTGAGACAGTAAAATTTTGCAAATCGTTGAACAATAAATTAGTTGGTGGTTTTGCTAATTTTGAGACAGTAAATAAATTAAGTGAAATTTTACAAACCAATAAACAGTAAATAATAAAATTGAAAGTGCAGTGAACATTAAATTCTATAGTTCCCAAGAGCTTAAAGAGAGCTTGGAAAGTGAAGTCTAAGCACCGCTGGAAATAAACAAGTGGTGAAGTGTTTTCAATTGATATGGAGTTATTTGATCGAAAATAGGCTACTTCAGAAGATAAGGAAGCGCCAAACATGGAAGCGATGACGAAAGCTGTAATACACCAAATTAACCAGCAAAACGAAAATGAACAACAAGCTAGACCGGCAAAGTGAACAATCGCTGGAACAGAAGAATAAACGGATGAATCTAGAATTGAGCTCCAAACGAGAAGTTTGATCAACAGAAACAAGAATTGAATTTTTAAATTAGCGACAAGTTAGAACAGCAAATCCATAAACTAAAGAAAGAATTGGATCGAGTTGAAGCAGGAATTCCAAATTTGACCAGCAAAATGAAAAGCTAGATGTCATTCAAGAAAGGCTAAGAGGTGAAATGAGCGGAATTTAAGAAACGATAAAAAGTAAAATGAATGACAATCAAGCAACATTTCAAGAAGTAGTAAAATCGCTCGAGACGTAGATGACAGGAAAAGTGAGTGGTCTGGAAGGAAAAATTAAAAAGTTTGAGACCCGGTTGGATAGTCGTACCCAGTTCTCCAGAGGAAACGAACAACAAACCAGTACCAGAGTTATTCCAGAATTTTTTAGTAACCAGAAAGTATTTTCAAGCCACCTGCGTTCGATGGCGACACAACTTTAGAAAATTTCAAAGTGCAGTTTGGAGCTGCTGTACAACACAATGATGGGGTGCGGAAGAACAGCTAAATTTTTTGGTCCTAGCATTGAAGGGCAAGGTAGCAGACGTATTACAAATGATTACAAATGCCAAGATGAGTTACAGAAGAATCTTGAAAGAGTTGGACTTGCGTTATGGACAGTCTCATATACAGGAGCTAAGCAAAATACAGCTCCAGATGAAGAAACAACAGCGAGGAGAATGCCTTCAAGAATTATAGCGGAAAATAACTAAGCTCGCTCGACAAGCCTATTGTGGCTGCTATCTTGGACGGACTGGCAGTGGATGCTAAAGCCAGTGTGTCTTCGAGTTTTGTTGGGCTACGCAAATTGGAAACAGAGGACGTCGCACAAATAAGAGCTCTGTTTGCAGAGGTGATCCAAAAATTAACCACTGGACGCTTTCAAAACGAGAAAAGGTGAATTAAGGTGTTTTAGATGTCAGAAACTTTCATGCGGGATTGCAAGGAACTGAGCACTGCAAACATGATGAGACAGCCTGTGAATGGTGTCAATAATCTGGATAAATTACGGCGGATAGATGCACAACATTTGAAAAGGGTTGAGCGACCGTCTTGTACCAGCTTTGCAGGGCAAAGGCTGAAGAAGACTGGGGAATGTCCCAGGGTCACAATACGCAGTACAAATCTTGGCAGTGATTGCAACAGTCTGGTTGTTAGTGGCGTATTGGAGAGAAGACCTTGCGATTTTATTTTAGATACAAGAGCTTCCAGATCGATCGTGAGTGCTGAAATGGTGTTTGGAGAGCAAGTCAATAAAGTGCATCACTAAAAGTTGAGAACAGCTACGGGAGAAGCTGCACCAGTAAAGGGTGAACGTTTCTTTGCAGTTGAGTTTGGAGGATTAAGGTTTTGACATCGGTTTATTGTTGCCCGAGTAGGTAATGAATGCATATTGGGTCTAGACTTTATTATAGCGCACCAGATGTTCCTTGATTTGAGAAAGCAAGTGCTAAGATGGCGTAATACAGAAGTTCCGCTCAGAATGACCAGTAATTACATTGGTGGATCATTTAGGAAGCGTTGTGTCCCAGAGTACAAACCGGAAAACCAGAAATGCTCAGTTGTTTGACGAATCAAGATCCAGCAGATGAAAGATCATTTGACAAGAGAGCAGCTTAGGGAAGAACATGACCAGGACGATCAATTGCTCCAGTACTTCGATGGATCGAGCAAGGAGGAAGACCGTAGTATCACGAGATCGTACCAGCAAGTGCTACAGTGAAGAGTTACTGGGCTCAATGGACGTCATTGAGGTTCAAAGATGGACTACTGGAAAGGCAATAGGAATCTGCCGATGGTCGATGTACCAAATCAATGGTAGTATTATCAACGAATTTGGTGAACAAGGTTCTTCACAAGACACACACTGGAACACCAGGAAATCATTTGGGAATTAAGAGGAGACTGAATAAAGTAAGAAGTTTATTATTTTGGGTCAATTGCCGCAGAAATGTTGAAAACCGGTGTCGAACGTGTTCAAAATGTGCTGCAAGAAGAGAACGTCAACAAACAGCTGGAGGAAAACGAATCGATACAAAGTGGTGGCGCCAATGGTTGGGCAAGATGCAAAGAACTCCGATCGAAGACCAATGCTGATCAATGTCCATTGAACAGTAAAGAATAACGTTGTGAAAGGTAATGAAGGAATAAAAACACGGAATCACCTGCGTGCGAACTATGAAAAATTTCGGGAAGGAGATTTCGTTTGGCTATACAATTCCAAGAGAAGATAAGGGAAACTACAGAAACCACAGCAAAGTTGGAAAGATCTCTACAAGAGGAACAACGACGTAGTATATCAGATTCAGATTCGATATTTCTGTCTATAATATTGGAAGTTTCTGGAAGCTCTTCAATGAGTATAAAAGGTGACGGTCACTGCAGAGAATTTTTAGTTAATTGGAAATTAACCAGTGCAGTTGAAAAGCTCCTGCAGAAATATTGTAAATTACAAGTACTAAGTGTTTTTGTGTACATTTAAAGTTACCGCCAGAATAAATTGTGAACTTGTATTATTTTTACTGTCTTTTTATTAAAGTTGTTATTTGTAAATTAATAAACTTGTGTTGTGTTTTATTTGCAAAATCCTTTCTGAACTTGAAATTTCGTAACAATATTAAGAAAAGCTTAGGCGAATGACCCTTGTGACATGCCAGCATTGATCCCATGTGGAGATTAGGACATACCATTCAATATAATTGTTATTTTGCGGTTCCATAAATAATCCTCAATCCATGCAATAAGAGAGGTGTCTAAGTTGAGCGAACGAATCTTATTTATAAGACACTCATGCCATTCCCGATCAAAAGCCTTTGAAATATTCAGGGATACGACCCATAAATAATCCTCAATCCATGCAATAAGAGAGGTGTCTAAGTTGAGCGAACGAATCTTATTTATAAGACACTCATGCCATTCCCGATCAAAAGCCTTTGAAATATTCAGGGATACGACCCTTGATTCAGCTAAATTTTCAATGCTTCGCTCACAACAATGAGTCACACAAGTCATGAGTTCACCTAAAGAGCGATTTTTGCGAAACCAATATTGAACATCGGATAAACGAGCATTCGTATCCAGATAGCTTATAAGCTTGAAATTTACGATAGATTCCATAACCTTGGATAGAACTGACAACAAAGCAATAGGGCGGTAGTTAGTTAGTGCAGATTTATAACCTTTTTTCGGAACGGGTTGAATATTAGACATTTTCCAAAATGGGGAAAAAACACCAGTTTTACCAAAGTAAGATGATATCTTTTCAATAATAATGGCGGAATACCGTTGGGTGCAGTTGCTTTATTAGGGTAAAGTTCTTAAAGAATTTGAATCTCGTCCTTCTTAACCCCACACCTAATGACATTTCCAGCCCCTCATATAAACCTACTTCAAATACCCCTTCCTCCTCACACACTGCATCTAATACCCCCTTTCTTGATCCCCTTCTGCCACCCACTGTTAAACTAACCCAGCAAACCATAGACACTCCTGAATGTCGGTATGCACTCTCTAGGCTTAGAGAAAAAAATGTATACGAGAATATACGACTATTTCTTGCTTATCTGCATGACAAATCTGACTCTGTCTGCTATGAAGGTAAAACCAAAACAAGTGTCATGGTTTCCATTCAGCAGGAAGGTCTCCCTACAAATCTAACCAGTCTCAGGAGCATTTACATCAGGTACCACGAGATTTTCAATATGTCACCTAAAAAAGTGGCAGACGACCTTGGCGCTTTCGGTAACTATGTACATTCTAAAAGAATCTCACACCTCCAACGGAGCCGCGTTGACCATAGTAAATTTTTTCGTCCCTAATTTACCACCGTTGACAACAATTAAACCACCCTCCCCTACACCTCATCATAACATTCCACTTATCTTTTACTACCAGAACGTAAGAGGCCTACGCTCGAAAACCCGTGATGTTCTGCACCAATCTCATGCCCTCCCATTTGATATATATGCCCTGACATAAACCAATCTAATCCCGGACATAAGAAACCAAGAGTTATTCCCTCCTACTTTTAATGTTTTTCGAGATGACGATCTTACCCGCCCTACGTTAGACTCTCCCTGTCGTGAAGTCTTGCTAGCCATCCACAACGACCTCGACTCGTCTCTCATCGCTATTTCTTTGTCCTCTAAATTTGATTTCGTTTCAATAAAAATAACACTCCCCTGTAGGTCCCTGTACATTATGTGTTGTTACATTCAACCGGCCCAACCTATCGAATCCTACCAACTTGCTATCGACGCCATTGACCAAATAATCGACTCATCTGACTCCCTTGACGACATCCTTATCTTCGGCGACTTTAATTTGCCTCAACTGCATTGGACTCCATCGGATGATGAATCCTTTTTCATCGCTTCAAATCCCAACTCAACAAAGGAATGTCTCTTCGTAGATCGGCTTACAGACTCAAGTCTATGCCAAGTTAGTGGCGTCCCCAACTACATGGGTAGGCAATTAGACCTTATTTTCACAACTGACCCCATTAACTCCTCTGTCTCGCTATGTCAACTATCCCTATCGACTATTGATAATTTTCACCCCCCTCTTCTCCTTTCTTTTTTCCACAACTCTCCACTACAGTCACCTCATCCCATAGTTCTCACTTCTTACGACTTTCATAAAGCTAATTTCCGCAAAATTAACGATCTTAACAGGTCTTCATTTAGGTTTGACAATCTATCTTTAAATGATGCCATCTCCACTTTCTACAAACAAATATTTAATTCTATTTCTCTTTATGTCCCTTTCACACGCCATAAAACCTCATCTACATCTCCTCCTTGGTATAATCGAAGGCTTCGCTCCTTACGAAACAAGAGAAACAAGTTATGGGCGACTTACCTTCGAAATTATTATTTTTCTGACTATTCCAACTATCTCGGTATTTACCTGCAATTTACCCAGCTTTATAATTCTCTTTATCAGCGCTACCTCAATAATGCACAAGCCAATCTAATAAATGACCCTAAGTCGTTTTTTCAATTCGTCAACTATAAAAGAAAGTCTGACGGCTACCCTCCATCACTCTCTTACAATAATACATCATCAACCGATCCGCATACCATTGCCAATTTTTTTGCTACCTTTTTAAAAAAATCTTTCGTCGACAACTCCTTCGTACCGGACCCCTCCTATTTCAATTACCTACTTAACTTCTCCAATAACCCCTTTCTCTCCAAAACTGTTGACCCTACTGTTATCGAAAATAAGTTACAAAAACTTATTGGTGAATACTCACCCGGCCCAGATGGCATCCCCGCTATATTTCTTAAAAAATGTTCTTCCAGCATCTCCCTTCCACTTTCTCACCTCTTTTGCCTATCCCTTTCACAAGGAGAATTTCCTCAGATCTGGAAGACCTCTTTCATAACCCCGATACACAAAAAAGGATCAAAGAATGATGTAACTAATTATCGCCCCATTGCTAAACTTTCCCATATACCCAAACTCTTCGAAAGTATTTTATACGAAGCCTTAAGTTTCCACTGCAAGTCTCTTATCTCTCCCAGCCAACATGGCTTTCTGAAAGGTAGATCAACCACCACTAATCTTGTTGAATTCATCTCCTCCGCCCTTTCAGCCTTAGAGAGTGGCAACGAAGTCAACGTTGTTGCAACTGACTTCAGTAAGGCTTTTGATAAGATATCTCATCAACTAATCCTCTTTAAATTGTCTTCCCTTGGCTTTGAACCCATATTGTTAAAATGGATATCTTCATATCTGGAAAACCGTCTTTATAGTGTTCGCTTCAGGTCCGTCTTATCGTCCACATTTTTGGCAACCTCAGGGGTCCCACAAGGCACCCATCTAGGCCCCCTTCTTTTCATTTTGACTATAAATGATCTCGATAGCGTCATCAAACATTCCGCCATCTCAATTTACGCTGACGATACCAAGTTCTTCAAACCCATTTCTTCCCCACAAGACTCCTATCTCCTTCAACAAGACCTAGACAATTTTTCCACATGGTGCCAAAAAAATTGCTTGGATCTCAATATCTCCAAATGCCAATCTATTACCCTATCACGTAAGTGCAACAAGCCCCTTCCCAGACATTACCTTCTCCACGATCAACACATATCCCGCGTGCAATCTTTTCGAGACCTCGGCATATTGTGCGACTCGGAACTAAACTTCCGTTCTCATATTGGTGAAATAATTCTCAAAGCCAACTCATCACTTGGCTTCGTCAACGGTGGTCCAAAGAATTTTCCAACCCTTACGTGACCAGATCCCAGACGTTACATTTGTCCGTCCCCTCCTCGAGTACGCTAGTCAAGCGTGGTCCCCATATCATCAAGTTCATGTGTCTAGAATCGAGAGTATCCAACGTCGATTTCTCCGTTTTGCTCTTCGAGGGCTACCTTGGGACAATCATCTTATACTGCCTCCCTACCAAGACCGCCTCAACCTCATAAGCTTGAAAACCCTAGAAGAACGCAGAGACATAGCTGACATTCTTTTCATACATCGTCTCCTCTCAGGCTAGTTTTTTCATTTTTTTCCGAGAGCCGCATTGATGATTCGAAAGAGCCGCATGCGGCACGCCAGCCGCAGTTCGGCCATGTGTGGACTATAAGTTTAAGTCATAATGTACTGGTTAAAATGTATTCAAACCGGTTTGTCCGGTTTATGTGTAGGTACATGATTGCACATGTAGTTTATATTTAGAAGAAAACTCATTACATGTAAATAAGGAAAATTTCCACAATATGTTCTGGTCTTTTCTCGATATTTCTGTCTATAAGGTTGGAAGTTTCTGCAAACTTTTCAATGAGTATAATAGCACGGCGTTTTGAACCAGAAGTGCAGTTCTTATTTAAAATTCAAAACAGTTGAGTTGGAAAACTTCTTGCAGAAATATAGTGAAATACAAGTGTTGTTGTAAGAAGTGTTTTTGTGTACATTTGTGGACTTGTTTTATTTTATTTTTACTGTTTGTTTAATAAAGTTTTTTTTTATTTCCCAATTCTATATTACATCTGTCTAGTGACACCTAGTAATTATTATAAGATATTTTAGCGGGATTTACTTTAAATCTTGCGGTCTTGCTTACAAACTTGTTAATCTATATGTAGTAATTTTTTTAACTACAATATTTTGCATATTTATATAATTACAGATTAAAACGTTAATTGGATACAAATTTAAAATAGAAAGTAACCCGATTTTGGTAAAATTTTATACACATGTATATTTCGATGCACAAAACTTTTTGGAAATCTTTTGAACGATTGTGCCCTGAGGCCCGAGGGGTGCCCGTATAATTTTTTTAAAAATTAGCCCGATTTTCTTGAAATTTTAAACATAGATATGTGTTTCTCCGATAAACCGAGCTTTTTGTAAAAAATTTTGAGTTTTTGATTTGAATTTGTTTCCCGCTCAAATTTTTTTTAGACATGTGTATCTCCGGTGAGAATAGTTTTTGAAAAAATTTTGAAATGAAGGGCTCTAATATTAATTTTTTTCCAAATTAACCCAGTTCAAACTTTGCACACACATGTATCCCCTATTAGAGAGTTTACATTAAAAATTTTATGGGTTGTTTTTTTTAGTTCGTCTTTTACGGTGAGGAGCTGATATCACGGTGTTAGTCTTCATTGGTCATATACCATGGTGCATTGATTATGATTCTAAGAATTTTTGTTAGCAGTCGTTGAATAGTGTTAATATTTGTCATATAGACAGTTCCACAAATTTGAAGTCCATATTGGTTTTATTATAGTTTTTGGGGTCGGTTAACTGTATTTTTATTTCATTATTTGGTAAAACTTTTAATTCGTATGTGTCCTTTGCAGTAGTTACGTTAAGTGCGTCAATTAGGAGATGTATATATATTAGAAGATGTACATAGTGTTAAAATAATTCGAAATAAAGACTTTAATTGTTGTTTCTTTAATTATTTTAGGTGAGCAAATAATTTGTAAAATGATTTAATTTGACTAAATGTAAATATCTTTTATAAATAAATCATTAATTATTTTAGAAACGCAATTACGTCTTTATTTGAAAAACATTCTATATAATATAATTATAAAACAACATTTTCTGTAATTATTTAAAAAAAATGGAAAAGTTGAGATTTGATTTTGCTGTGAAATCATCAACAGATGGAAAATCAAACATCATATGTATAACCTCGTTAGCTACACCTGATGGAAAGGTTTTTGGAATTCCAGCAGAGTACCAACCTGCAAATCTAAACAAATTAATCACTAGAACTTCCAACTATGAGAAGATAAAAAATCATTAAATAAAAGACATCAAACAAGAAAATTATGGATAACCTCGACAAATGACATTTCAAAAACATACTTGGATGAGGAACACTACGTACAGTTTAATGATTTTTATTTGGAAAAAATATCAGAAGAATCAATTATTGTTGAATCTAGTGACTCAAACAAAACGTTAGAACAATTGTTAGAAAAGTTTCTTGAAAATAAAGAAACAAAATCTGAAATTCAAAATTTATGGAAAATTGCAAAGGATTTTGTGATTGAAAAATTCACTGGCAGAAACTCGAATGCATACCAGTGGATCACAAATTTTAACAAGGAATGTGAACGTTTTCAAATAAAAGAAGATAGGAAGAAAATTGAAATTTTAAAATTTTTTATGGAACACTCCAGTGTTATGCTCTGTCATTTAAATATCAAGGAGGTTCGTTACTTGAATATGCTTTAAAAAAAGAAAAACTTCTACTAGAAGTAAGGAAGTCAGTTGAAACTGGAACTCTTATAGACCTAATAGCATTTGGTTTACCCAATTATGTGACGGACAAGATTGACAGAGAAACTTTACAAGGAACGGAAGATCTTTACAATGAAATTGGAAAATTTGAACATCTTGTTGGGAAAATAAACAAGTAAGTAAAAAAATAATATGAAAGAGAAAAAAGGGAAACGTTTCCACCCAGAGGAAAATTGTTGGTTTAAAGACAAAAGTCAGGCAGTCATGAAAACCGTAAATAACTCAGAATTAGAAGTTAAATTGAGCGAAGAGAATCCAAAAAACTAGATGTACCACATTAATAAAATTAAATTTACTATTAAACGATGCTCTGAATGTTTTTGGAATTTATGATTAAGGTTCGAATGTGTCATTAATTAATGCAAATTTATTAAATTACAGTTAAACGAAAAAACAAATGACATGCAAATAGTAAATTTGAAAACTATTAATGGTGAGAAGAAAACAAAAGGTATGGTGAAACTAAAAATTAATATATATGATATGGAACGAGCGAGTAGGAGCTGTGTTAAAACAAGAAGATAAAAACGGGAATATTAAGCCAGTTTCGTATTTTTCAAAAAAAATTAACAGAAACTCAAAAACAAAAGAAGGCGATATACCTAGAATGTTTGGCAATTAAGGAAGCTGTAAAATATTGGCAGCACTGGCTAATGGGAAAAGAATTTATAGTATACTCTGATCATAAACCTTTAGAAAACATGAATATCAAAGCCAGAACTGATGAAGAATTAGGAGATTTGATGTACTATTTATCTCAATATGATTTTAAAATAAAATATAACCCAGGAAAATCAAACCAGGAAGCAGATTGCTTAAGCAGACATCCAGTTTTAGAACCTAATGAAAATGCTGATGTTTTTTTGAAAGTGGTAAATTTCGTAAGGGTACAAGATATAAAAAATGACCAGCATAAATATTTGATATGAAATTTAATACAAAATTAAAAAAGGGAAGAAAAAAATCATACTATCAGAAGAACTGAGCAAGACGTTAATAAAAGATGTACACGATAATTATTGTCACATTGGAAGAAACCAGATGATAAATAAAATAACGCCATTCTACACCACAAAAAATATCATCACCATAATTAAACAAATTTGTGATGAATGTGAAACTTGTTTAAAAAATAAATCAAGAAAAAAATAAAAATACGGCTTTATGTCTCATTTAGGTCCTGCAACACGACCATTTGAAATCATATCAATTGATACTATTGGAGGATCCCGGTCCACAAAAAAATACTTACACCTTCTGGTCGATCATTTCACAAGATATGCATACATTCATACATCAAAAAATAAAAACGCCAGTGATTAAAGCTATATATATATAAAATAGAGAATTTATTTGTGCGTATATTTGTGCCCAACTAGCTCTGGAACGCCTTGACCAATTTTAACCAAACTTGGTATACATATTAGTTACTATGTGGAATCAAATATAGGTGGTGGGGGGTAGCACGTTTTTTGGTTGGGGGAGGCGTGGCAGGCGATTTAAGTGGCGGACCCACCGTTTTCGGTATCGCCGAGACGAATAGTGCTGGTAGTACACTCCTATGGGTGGGTTATATTCCCGCAGGGGGGTGGCTGAACGATATTAAAGATGATTCTATGGTTTCCGTGGTCGCTGAGTTGAATGGTGATGGTAAGACAGCTCTAGGGTGATGGGGTCGATAACTGTGGGGGGGGGGGGGGTGACCGATATTAGTGTCTATTTTATGGGTTTCGGGGGCGCTGAGTTGAATGGTGATAGTAAGACAGCTCTAGGGGGGGGGGGTTACCGATATTAGTGTCGATTTTATGGTTTTCGTGGTCGCTGAGTTGAATGGTGATTGTAAGACTGCACTTAGGGGGTGGGGTCGATAGCTGTGGGGGTTAAATGGTGACGGTAAGACAGCACTAGGGGGATGGGGTCGATAACTGAGCGGGGTGGGTGACCGATATTGATGATGTTGGGGGTGAAAAACCATGGCACTGCGACCCAAGTGGATCTATTGCGCCCCCGGGTGACCGATATTAGTGTTGATCCTATAGTTTTCGGGGTCGCTGAGATGAATAGTGGTGTATAGAATTTTACTCGGCGACCATTTGGAGACGAATTTCAACCAAACTTGGTATACATATTAGTTACTATGTGGAATCAAATATAGGTGGTGGGGGGTAGCACGTTTTTTGGTTGGGGGAGGCGTGGCAGGCGATTTAAGTGGCGGACCCACCGTTTTCGGTATCGCCGAGACGAATAGTGCTGGTAGTACACTCCTATGGGTGAGTTATATTCCCGCAGGGGGGTGGCTGAACGATATTAAAGATGATTCTATGGTTTCCGTGGTCGCTGAGTTGAATGGTGATGGTAAGACAGCTCTAGGGTGATGGGGTCGATAACTGAGGGGGGGGGGGGTGACCGATATTAGTGTCTATTTTATGGGTTTCGTGGTCGCTGAGTTGAATGGTGATGGTAAGACAGCTCTAGGGGGATGGGGTCGATAACTGAGGGGGGTGGGTGACCGAAATTAGTGTCGATTTTATGGTTTTCGTGTTCGCAGAGTTGAAAGTTGACGGTAAGACAGCTCTAAGGGGATGAGGTCGATAACTGAGGGGGGTGGGGTGAGCGATAGTGTCGATTTTATGGTTTTCGTGGTCGCTGAGTTGAATGGTGATGGTAAGACCGCTCTAGGGGAATGGGAGCGATAATTGAGTGGGGGGAGGTGACCGATATTAGTGTCGATTTTATGGTTTTTGTGGTCGCAGAGTTGAATGGTGATGGTAAGACAGCTCTAAGGGATGCTGTCGATAGCTGTGGTGGTGGGGGTGACCGATATTAGTGTCGATTCTACAGTTTTCGCGTTCGCTGAGTTGAATGGTGATGGTAAGACAGCTCTAGGGGGGTTGTGTCGATACCTGATGGGGATGACCGATATTAGTCTCCATTCCATAGTTCTCGGGACCACTGAGCTTAATAGGTTGGTAGGTCACTCCTATGGGTGAGTTGTCTCCACGGCGGGGGGAGGGTGATCGATATTAGTGTTGATCCTATAGTTTTCGGGGTCGCTGAGATGAATAGTGGTGTATAGAATGGTACTCGGCGACCATTTGGCGACGAATTTGGGGGTGAGGACATTGTCGCCCCTACTTCAAATTGGAAAAATTAGATTAGTAGCCGAGTTTTATGGTTATATTAAATTTACGTCGATTTTTGAAATCTGCAGCTGAACTAATAAATTCGTTTTATCCGGCTGTTTCTCAAAACTATCACATTTTGAACCGGTTGAGAGAAGTGGCCATTCTTGCTAATAAAAATGGAGACACCCACGAAATAAACAATCAAATACTTGCCATGTTAATAGGCATAGTCACTGAATATAAGTGTATCGATATCGTTGTAGATAATGATGAGGAAGTTAATTATCTAACTGAGTTCCTAAACTCACTTAATTTGTCTGTATTGCCACCACATCGTCTTACAGTTTAATTTCCAATTATTTTACTTCGGATTCTCAACTTGCCAAAACATTGCAACGGCGCAAGATTGTGCGTAAAAGAGATGCCGGGAAATATAATAAAAGCGACTATCTTGACAGAAAAGGGACAGTGTGAACAGTTTTTCTCCCACGGATAGCACTCATTTCGATCTTACTTTTAAATTCAAAAGATTGCAATTTCCATTAAAACTTGCGTTTTCGATTACGATCAATAAGTCGGACAGTTTATTAGGTACCGCGGAGTATAGATTTGAGATCGCCATGTTTTTCCCACGGACAACTTAATTTCGCTTGCTCTGTTGCGTTTAACCTAAGAATTTATTTATTCTCGCTCTAAAAGGTGAAACTAAAAACATTGTATACAACCAAGTTTTGTTTTAAATTCACTTTATGTATGTTTATTTAATTTAATTTTAAAAAGTGCAATTTTACCTTATAGATAGATATTATTCTTTTTTCTACCCCTGCCTAATAGAAGATTGGGATGAATAAATACCTGGGCAACGCCGGGTAATCAGCTAGTAAAGCTTATAAAGAAGGTGACACAAAATTACAATATTGATATGGTATTAACAGACCAATATCCTGGAATAAATTCCAAAGAATTTCTGATAAAGGAAAATATAAAATTGATATTCACTGCTGTAGATACACCATTTTCAAATGGACTTAATGAAAGACTAAATCAAACTTTAGACAAAAAGATAAGGTGTAAAATAAATGAATGTGATAAGAAAGTTTCATGGAGTACAATTGCACACAAATGTTTAGAAAAATATAACGAAACAGAACACGCTGTTACGAATTTTGCTCCAAAATACCTTTAAGAAGGGGAAAATGTAAATATTTTACCACCTGAACTAAAATAAAAATTTTCAAAACAAGATCTAGAAAGGGATAGGAAAATTGCTCTAGAAAATACAATAATATCTCCGAACTATAATAAAAAAATATTCGACAAGCGAAGAAAAGAATGGAAATTGGAAGTAGGAGATAGTGTTTACGTTGAAAACGGAAATCGATTAAAGAGGAAAAATATGGATGAGTTAAGGATTGGACCATCCTTAACCGGTTCAAACTTTGCACACACATGTATCCCATATTAGAGAGTTTACATTAAAAATTTTAATTTTTATGGGTTTTTTTTTTCGTCTTTTACGATGAGGAGCTGATATCACGGTGTAAGTCTTCATTGGTCATATACCATGGTGCATTTACTATGATTCTAAGAATTTTGCAGTCGTTGAATAGTGTTAATATTTGTCATATATGCAGTTCCACAAATTTGAATCCCGTAAGTCATATTGGTTTTATTATAGTTTTTGGGGTCGGTTAACTGTATTTTTATTTCATTATTTGGTAAAACTTTTAATTCGTATGTGTCCTTTGCAGTAGTTACGTTAAGTGCGTCAATTAGGAGATGTATATATAGTACACCACGGATATGGCGGGGGTTAAGGCGTCTCGGTTTTGGATATTTTGTCGTATTTTTTGGGCAATATATTTATATATATGTAAAGAAAATGTGTTTAGTACCATGCAATCTGTGTGACAGTACATGTTTAAAACAACTTATAGAAATGGCGCTGGCAATGCTGCCGAGCTTGACACAAAGTCTAGTAGGCTAGGAAATTGAGAATTGAAAATAAAATGAAAAATTATAAGATTTGAAATATTATCAGTCTGAACAACATTTAAAATATAACATAACAATAGTGTTAAAATAATTCGAAGTGAAGACTTTAAATGTTGTTTCTTTAATTTTTTTAGGTGAGCAAATAATTTGTTAAATGATTTAATTTGACTAAATGTAAATATCTTTTATAAATAAATCATTAATTATTTTAGAAACGCAATTACGTCTTTATTTGAAAAACATTCGATATAATATAATTATACAACATTTTCTGTAATTATTTAAAAAAAAATGGAAAAGTTGAGATTTGATTTTACTGTGAAATCATCAACAGATGGAAAATCAAACATCATATAACCTCGTTAGCTACACCTGATGGAAAGGTTTTTGGAATTCCAGCAGAGTACCAACCTGCAAATCTACACAAATTAATTACTAGTACTTCCAACTATGAGAAGATAAAAAAATCCTTGACCTTGCCTTGACAAATTTCAAAAACATACTTGGATGAGGAACACAACTTACAGTTTAATGGTTTTTATTTGGAAAAAATATCAGAAGAATCGAGTATTGTTGAATCTAGTGACTCAAACAAAACGTTAGAACAATTGTTAGAAAAGTAACTTGAAAATAAAGAAACAAAATCTGAAATTCAAAATTTATGGAAAATTGCAAAGGATTTTGTGATTGAAAAATTCACTGGCAGAAACTCGAACGCATACCAGTGGATCACAAATTTTAATAAGGAATGTGAACGTTTTCAAATAAAAGAAGATAGGAAGAAAATGGAAGTTTTAAAAAATTTTATGGAACATTCCAGTGTTATGCTCTGTCATTTAAATATCAAGGAGTTTCGTTACTTGAATATGCTTTAAAAAAAGGAAAACTTCTACTAGAAGTAAGGAAATCAGTTGATACTGGAACTCTTATAGACCTAATAGCATTTGGTTTACCCAATTATGTGACGGACAAGATTGACAGAGAAACTTTACAAGGAACGGAAGATCTTTACAATGAAATTGGAAAATTTGAACATCTTGTTGGGAAAAATAAACAAGTAAGTAAATGGTAAGAAGAAAACAAAAGGTATGGTGAAACTAAAAATTAATATATATGATATGGAACGAGCGAGTAGGAGCTGTGTTGAAACAAGAAGATAAAAACGGGAATATTAAGCCAGTTTCGTATTTTTCAAAAAAATTAACAGAAACTCAAAAACAAAAGAAGGCGATATACCTAGAATGTTTGGCAATTAAGGAAGCTGTAAAATATTGGCAGCACTGGCTAATGGGAAAAGAATTTATAGTATACTCTGATCATAAACCTTTAGAAAACATGAATATCAAAGCCAGAACTGATGAAGAATTAGGAGATTTGATGTACTATTTATCTCAATATGATTTTAAAATAAAATATAACCCAGGAAAATCAAACCAGGAAGCAGATTGCTTAAGCAGACATCCAGTTTTAGAACCTAATGAAAATGCTGCTGATTTTTTGAAAGTGGTAAATTTCGTAAGCGTACAAGATAAAAAAAATTACCAGCATAAAAATCCAAACTTACAAAAAGAAAAACTTATATTTGAAAATGAAATTTACTACAAAATTAAAAAAGGGAAGAAAAAAATCATACTATCAGAAGAACTGAGCAAGACAATAATAAAAGATGTACACGATAATTATTGTCACATTGGAAGAACCCAGATGATAAATAAAATAACGCCATTCTACACCACAAAAAATATCATCACCATAATTAAACAAATTTGTGATGAATGTGAAACTTGTTTAAAAAATAATTCAAGAAAAAAATCAAAATATCAAAAAAAAAAAAAAAAAAATTAGTATGTCACATTTAGGTCCTGCCCACACGACCATTTGAAATCATATCAATTGTTACTATTGGAGGATCCCGGTCCACAAAAAAAATACTTACACCTTCTGGTCGATCATTTCACAAGATATGCATACATTAATACATCAAAAAATCAAAACTTCAGTGATTTAATAAAGCTTATAAAGAAGGTGACACAAAATTACAATACTTTAGTCAATAAGATAAGGTGTAAAATAAATGAATGTGATAAGAATGTTGCATGGAGTACAATTGCACACAAATATAACGAAACAGAACACGCTGTTACGAAGTTTACTCCAAAATACCTTTAAGAAAGGGAAAATGTGAATATTTTACCACCTGAACTTTAATCAAAATTTTCAAAACAAGATCTAGAAAGGGATAGGAAAATTGCTATTAAATGTTGTTTCTTTAATTATTTTAGGTGAGCAAATTAATTGTAAAATGATTTCATTTGACTAAATGTAAATATCTTTTATAAATAACTCTTTAATTATTTTAGAAACGCAATTACGTCTTTATTTGAAAAACATTCGATGTAATATCATTATATATATATAACTATAATAATAATATTCGGCGCGACAGACCATTGCGGTCCAAGGCCTAGCTTCTCGCGACCATTTGTGTTACGCATTTATATTTTTGGACACAAATGGAAGGGACCTTCAATTGAAGGCCGGCTCCGAACGGCAAATTAAGAAGCTTTCAGTGACAAGTTATTACTCTCAGAACGTTTGTCACCGATTCGCGAGAGGCGTGAAAAATACTTTTGTTATGAATGCCTGTGGATCATAGTGATGTGGAAAGACAGAGCTTGGCAGAGAGCATTCCACATTCGTGTTGTATGGCTGAAGACCAAATACCTGAACTTAACTGTACGTCCAAAGATAGGTTTGAGGGTAAACTTATGACCATTTAGAGCGCCATGAGTATTGCGGTTGAATTCAAGGAGACATGCAGCACCTCTGGTTGAAAAAGCGATAATACAGTGACAAGCAGGAAACGTTCCTGCGTTGTTGAAGCGAATTTATTGATTCGCAATGTTTCGTCACCGATACGTTTTATCGCATGGTTTTGTATTCTATCTAGCTGATGCAAGGTATTTTTAGGTGCACCAGACCAGATATGAAATTTTACTCAAGTTTAGGGCGAATAAATCAATAAAAGCCTTATAGATAGTATCAGGTATGGCCTAAAGTGGCAAGACAAAGTTAAATAAAACGACACGAGTAAAGAAGATACTTAAATATTTATTGTAATAAACGACGTTCGCGACCGTTCCGGATTAAAGTCTCGCAACAACTGACTGTTCTCCTGTTGCTACTCTTTCCTTACTGACATGTGCCTGTATATTATGTGTACATACTGTGTGTGTATACTATGTTATGTGTTATAATGTATATAATATGTGTTCAAATCGATGTGTATTGTATAAATGTAGTGGACAAATGTGTGTTGTATAAATGTAGTTAACAGCTCGGCCATCCGATTATGGGCTCGTCCTCGTCGACATCATCATTATCATCAAACGGGTCCACCTCCGGACTGAGTTCACACCACGGCTTCATGTTTTCAATGGCATAAACGGATGCATATTTGCGACGAGATTTTGAGCTCGACTGGATTCTTTCTACTACGTACCTATCATGACGAAGGACTTTTGCAATTACGTCCCTTATACTTCAGTTCCAATTTCCTTGATTCAACTGTTGCCGGCGGAACATTTCGTATGACTACCAAATCACATTCTTCGTATGTTGTCGGGATCTTGTGCATGTTGTCATAACGCTTCTTCCACATTGATTTTTCAGCGTTGATGTTGTCTGCTGAAATCTGTCGTTTATCAGTGATGCTGATATTTGTTTGCGAATCAGTGATAGCTTCCGAGACCGCTTCAGTCATTCGATTTCGGACATGATCTTGAATTTTGAAATCAAAGACGATCTCATTCGGCGTAAAAGTTGTTGTTGAATTTTGTTGGTTATTCAGACTTGATTGTGCTTTCCAGATCCCAGTCTCGTTGTTCAGCTGATGACGTTCGCAGACACTGTAGGATACTTTGGTTTACTCGTTCGATTTGTCCATTAGCCCTTGGTGATCTGACGGCAACCTTGACGTGTTCGATGTCGTTCTGATGGCAATATGTTTCGAAGTCCCTTGACGTATATGCGGATCATCTATCGGTGATGATTCGTTCCGGCAGACCAAAGAATGATGTTAGCTCATTTAACATATTTATGACTGGACGTGTTTTTTGTATTTTTAACAGCCTTGAGGACGACGTATTTGCTGAATGGATCTGAGATTCCGATGACAAACTAATTATTTCGGCGACTGCGGGGAAATGGTCCAAGAACTGTAGAACTCTGAATGGCACCGGTGTTATTTCATCAATGTGCATTCTTCCTTCAGATTTACTTGTGGGTTGCTTGTAGTAGCAGCATTCAGGACATGCGGCGATGTAAGCTTTGATCAATTTTCGCATTTTCGGGAACCAAAACAAATCTTTTGTACGTTGTAGTCTTTTGAACTCCAAAATGACCTGTGTCGTCGTGATATGTGCGTAGAATTCGCCAACGCACCGCTTGAGGTACAACAAATTTCAGTTTTTTGTCCACAATTCTTCCTTCAGCACGTAGTCTTGTTTTAACTGTTTTTCTTGTTCACTATGCTGCTTGTTTTGAAGTACATGTATTATAGACAGTAACTTGGGATCCTGAAGTTGCATTCCAGTCAACCAGTCGACTTCGGTGATGTCCAGTTTTAGAATATTCTCTGTCGTTGGTGATTCTACTGGAACTCGACTGAGGGCATCTACATGTTGCATCCTCTCTGCTCCTCGATGAGATAAAACGAAATCATACTCAAGAAGTTTAAGCCACGTTTGTGGGAATTGGAAATATTTTGACGCAATCAGTTTTTATGTCACCTGGGAAATACCATCTTTTGATATTCGCTGTCCAAGAAATGTTAAGTCAGTAGCAAGAAATATGCACTTGCTTAATCGCAGAGTCATTCCGACCTCTTTTAGCAGTCCGAGAAATTCTTCAAGGGTAATTAGCGTCTCTTCAATAGTGGATGTTGCGATAATAATTTCGTCCACATAAGCAATTGCTTTATTCTTCATCTTTTTCATAATCGATGTCATTACTTGTTGGAATACAGCTGGTGCATTTACGAGACCAACCGGCATACAATTAAATTCGTAGTGGCCCTCGTGTGTCATAAACGCCGTGTACTTTTCCGACTCTTCAGCGAGTGGTATCTGATAATACCCAGACATTAGATCAAGGGTCGTGAAGTAAATATTACCAACAAGTCGAGATATTCTACCGACGGCATTGGAAATGGTTATTTGAGCGTAATTTCAAGTTTCAACGTGATCGCCGTGTGTGCTGTGTGCTTGTCTTGATTTAAAAAAATAAAAACAAAACCACCAACCCAGTGCAGTATCGGGGTGGTGCTCATCATAGTGCTAAAAGCGTGGCGTTGTATACCTGTTTTTCTTCTTTCCTTTGTCTCTCTTTTTTCTACTCGATCCCTGCTAAAGGTGCTAGTGAATCGTGTTTGTTTATCTAACAACTCGATGACCTAGTGTGTTCGGTTATCTACTCTGTAGAGAGGCGGGCAGTGTGTGATTGCCAGTTTGTTTTGAGTGATTTCATTGTCCCTTTGCATCACGGTTCGTCTCGATTAAGTCGGAGTGTGTCCAATATGACTGTGTGCGGATTCAGGGTTGAGGTGTGTAACATTTGTGGGCTTAGATCGAATCCCTCGGCCATTTATCAGACCACAAACCTGCTATGCTGGCACTAACAGAAACCCAGGCTAATGCTGATTCTGACGTTTTGGATTTTAGTTGGCCTGGTTACAACTTAGTGCCAGTATTTTTTTCCCACCGCGGTCTCGCAATATATGTACGTGATATTGCTTACCAAAGCCAAGCACATTTCAATCATTGTTCCAACGCGGAATTCAACTTCATTTGGCTCAAAGTCAAAGTGCGTAAGCATATCATTTACTACTGCTTCATATACAGAAGCCCCAATTTAGACAGTGTCTCAACTAGTGAGTTAGATGCACTGTCCGACTCTATCACTAGAATTTTTTCAATTGATCCATTGTCTGAAATCGTAATTGCGGGAGATTTCAATATTCATAATTCTAGTTGGCTTCGCAATTCAGGCTTAACAACACCGCAAGGAAAGGATATTTGCTGATTTTAACCATCGCACTCAGCTTGTGAATGAGCCCACTCGAATTCCAGACATTGTTAGTCATAACGCTAATACCCTTGACTTCTTTCTTACTTCTCTTCCTAATAAATACACCGTCAGTGTATTATTGCCTCTAGGCTCTTCAGACCATTGTGTAGTATCAGCTAATTTCTCGTTGTCAAACCACACAGCTAAAGAGAAAACTCCTAAAAGGCCTAGAAAAGGCCAATCTGCTTGTTTCACATTGCGCAGCTAGCTCTTCGCTGCCAGATAGCGCGTTGTCGCTGCCTGTTCTTGAAAGAGTTGAATCCTCTATGGTACAGATTTACTTTCGTACTCGTCAAGTGGCTAGAGTATTAAATGATTTCAACATTCATAAATCTGCTGGGCCTGATGGCATTCCCCCTATAGTTTTGAAGAGGTGTTCTTCAACGTTGGCATTACCACTGCGCAGACTTTTCTATTTCGCTTATTCTTCTGGAGTCGTCCCAAGGAATTACAAAACAGCCTTTACCCAGCCTGTTCCTAAAAAAGGCGAAACGTCATCTCTTTCCTCGTACCGACCCATTGCGCTAACATCTATACTCAAGGTTATGGAAACCCTGATCAATCGTAAGCTTATGCAATACCTTGAATCACGTGAAATCCTTAGTGACCAGCAGTACGGTTTTCGTAGGCAGCGTTCTACAGGTGACCTGATGGCTTATCTCACTGAAAAGTGGAACCAGTCTATTCACAAATTTGGTGAAAGTAAAGTTGTCGCACTCGATATTTCCAAGGCATTTGACATAGTCTGGCATCAAGCTCTTTTGTCGAAAATGAATGCTTATGGAATTAATAACACCCTGCTCGATTGGACTAGGAACTACCTTACTGACCGTTCAATCCAGGTCGTATTGGACGGATTCAAATCCAATGTTCACCGTATAAACGCCGGTGTTCTTCAAGGCTATGTTTAATCTCCGACACTCTTTCTGATTTTCATTAATGATCACCTATCCACCACCTCTAATCCAATCCATTCCTTTGCTGACGACAGTACTCACAAGTGGAACTTGAACAACAACGTATGTTAAGCACGTTAAATTCTAACCTTGACAGCATAACAAGTTGGGGACTACATAATAGAGTTGAATTTAACGCTTCGAAAACCCAATGCTGTCTTCTGTCGTCTAAGCGTAATTTAAACCCCCAACCTTTATCCATGAATGGATAACAAATGATCAATTGCATCAAAGAAACGGAAAAACTCTCAATTCTCGGTATGTGAGTCAACAACAAGCTTCGTTGGAATGACCACATATTTGCCATCGCCAAAAATGCTGCGAGGTGCTAAGGTTTCCTAAAACGGTACAAGATGTACTTCCCTCCTTCAGATCTGGCTACTATTAACAAGGCGTATATTCGCCCTAAACTTGAATACAACTGCATTATCTGGGCAAGTGCTCCCAATACCACATTGCATCTACTAGACAGAGTTCAGAACCGCGCGTTAAAACTTATTGGTGACGTACATATTGCGAAAACAATCGAATCGCTTGAACATCGTAGGCATGTTTCCTGCCTACGCCCACGCTGTGCTAAGCATTATAAGGGTGCAAACCCCTTTAGCGTGTGAACATTATAAAAAAAAAATAGCGTTTAACATCCTGTAATCGACACAAAGTCGATCCGTCCCGTCTTGTTTTTTCACCATAACGATCGGCGACGAATATTCTGACTGGCTTTGTCGTATTATGCCAAAGTCCAATAACTGTGAAATCATTTCTTCAACGGCGGGTCTCTTTGCAAATGGTAATCTGTAGGGGTGCTGTGCAACAGGAGTGTCGTTTTTTACCACAATTTTCATTTCGGCCGAGTTACATCGGCCAAGCTCTGACATTTTTTCTCCAAAACATTTATGAAATTTATAAATTAGATCCATTAACTTCCCTTTTTCGAATTCGTTCACTTTTCCATACTGAATGTTTTGCTTACGATTTTCTATGCGGCACTCTCCATCTTCAATAGTTAAGCGCAAATTTTTGCGGACTAATACATCAATTCCAATAAGAACAGCTTCGTTTAAATTTTCATCATAGACCACATATAATTCTGCATTACTTACAGTGACACCTTCGAAGATCATGTCAACGGCAATCTTCTCGGTACTAATAATTTTTCCGCCGGCGAAGCCCTTAAAACATGTAATTGTTTTTTCCAAAAGTTTCGTTATCTGATTTGCTTCCGATCTCTTGATTAGCGATTTGTCACTTGCAGTGTCAATGACAGCACTCATTTTCCGACCATTTACCATAACATTGGATTTGAAATTTTTCGAATTTTCTGTGGCGATTATATTTACTCTGTTATTTTGGTTGTCAGCTGTGCACTCTTCAGTCCGATGAGTCGTCCGTAAGCATTTTTGGCATCTACTTCTGCGTTGAGGTTTCGGGCAATTAACAGAGATGTGACTCTGCTCAAAACAATTATAACATTGTGTGCTTTTCCGATCGTATTGTCGTTGTTGTAATCCTCGATTACGAGTTGTAGACGCTGGGACAAACTGTTGTTGTGTTGGCGTTCGTGCATGCTGAACTTGTCATCGGGGAATGTGACGCAGACGGGTAGCTTGAGACGAAATTTTCATTACTCTTGTTAACGCCACGACTATTTGCTGAGAATCTTTGTCTTGTGGATAACAGTTCAGTTATCGATGCGAAATCCATGCTAACGAGTGGACTTTGCAATGCGCTGTGATTTACACCATGACGAAAATATTTTATTATATCTGCATCGTGCAGGTGTCCGCGTCTTCCCATAGCGACAATTCTGTAGAAGAAATCTTCGATTCTTTTATTCGGCATTCATATACATAATCCTCATGTGAATATCTGCGCTGCTTTCAACATGTGGGAAATCGTGCAGTAACTGACGCGAAAAATCATTCCAGTGTGTATGTACAGTGTCTAGATCATCACACCATACTTTTGCGTTGCCTCTCATTTTCGCGTGTATTGCACACATCAATACCTTCTCATCCCAATTATAGGCTTACCATAGACGAGTCACTCGGTTGACGAATTGAGGTGGTGTTATTGCCGTCTGACACGATGGATTAAATTCAGGCAGCACGTCGATGACATCTCTGACATGATGCGGCGAAGAGCTTTGTCTGTGTACAGAATAATCTGCCGGACATAACATATCACTATTCTGAGCCTGGGCATCAGCGTTTGCCGTTATTTGTCCATTAAAACACTGTTATTTGGAACGGTATCCTCCTCTTCATCTTCCTCTTCCACGATCTCGATTGAGTCCGACTCCTCGTGGGCCATGAGACGTACAGCCAACTCATTTTTTTCCCAGTTGTCGGCAAACCCCTCTCGGACAGCAAAAATCTCAATTCTTTGACTTTAAGATTTTCGATTTTCTCTATTCTTCCACTCATTTTCGAATTTTACGTATTACGAATTTATTTTTACGGCAAACGGTTTAAGTGTTCAAGATAAGTTTTCTTAAAGACCCCACATCTGAACTATCAGGTATGGCCTAAAGTGGCAAGACAAAGTTAAATAAAACGACACGAGTAAAGAAAATACTTAAATATTTATTGTAATAAACGACGTTCGCGACCGTTTCGGATTAAAGTCTCGCAACTGACTGTTCTCCTGTTGCTACTCTTTCCTTACTGACATATTTCTTGCACCGGGATAGCAAATGTGGTCAATCCAACGAAGTTTGTCGTTAACGCACATACCGAGATTTTCAGTTTCCTCGATGCAAGTGCCATTCATGGATAATGGCATGGGATTTATGGTTCGCTTAGACGACAGGAGACAGTATAGGGTTTTGGAAATTCTACTCTATTGTTTTCTACCCATTTTGTTATGCTGTCTAGGTCAGAATTTAACGTGCTTCACATACGTAGTTGTTTGAGTTGAGGGGCGTACCTCAAACTTATATGAGAAGCTGCTGTCGTCAGCGAAAGAGTTTATTGGATTAGAAGTTACAGATAAGCGATCATTAATAAAAATGAGAAAGAGTGTCGGGGACAAAACAGAGCCCTTGTGAACGACAACATTTAATTGATGTACTTTAGACTTAAAACCGTCCAATACAAGTTGAATTAAGCGGTCTTAAAGATAGCTTCTACGGCTCGCCTTGTTTGGGTATGGGCTGTACAAAGACTGTTTTCCAACTTCTCGGGAAGAGTCCAGAATAATAGGATAGATGGAAAATACCATCTGGTCCAGCGGATTTGTGAGTATTGAGACCGTTAAAAACTCTAACAACTGCACAAGTACGAATGAAGATCTGTCCCATAGAGTGTTCAATAATCTGAGGCGCAGGCGGTAGCAATGCACAATCTGGAAGCGTGGAGCTAATTGCAAAATGAGCGGCAAACAGATTGGCCTTGTCTTTAGAGCTAACAACTGGAATGCCATTATAAATTAGCGTTGGAATCGACGACGAGGCTGTATTTTAGATTCCAAATTGTTACATATTAAAGTATTATCATCAATTTTCATTACTTGCTTTTTATTGTTGACCCGGTAGACACATTCGTTTTGGGTTAAACAAGTATTGCTTACATTCAATTCTTTTAAATATATTGTTACGAAAAGTAGTTAGTAGCGCATATAATAGAATTAGAATCCTAAGATAAACCCCAATGTAAATACTGCATACTTAAAATAAGCACTTTCTTGTTGCATACTTTTAGGCTCTAAGACTATTATTTTATTTTAAATTTGAAATGTAACCGCCTGCAAGTTTGAATCATTGTGTACTGGTTAAAACAAGTAGTCAAACCGGTTTGTGCGATTTCCTGGTTTTTGTAAAAGAACATGATTGAACATGTAGTCTATTTTTAGAAGATGACTCATTACATATAAGTATCGTTAGTTGTAAATAAGGGAATAAGGCTACAATTTTCTGGATATTTCTGTCTGCAATATTGAAAGTTTCTGGAAGCTTTTGATTGAGTATAAATAGAGGCGTTAGGCCAAACTAAGGTGATTAGTTGTTTGGAATTTAACCAGTGCAGTTGAAAAGCTCTTGCTTGCAGAATTATGTAAATACAAGTATTATAAGAGTTTTTGTGTACTGTGAAAAGTAATCACCATTATAAATTGTGAACTTGTGTTAATTGTATTGTTGTTCATTAAAGTTGTTATTTGTAAATTAATAAACTTGTGTTGTGTCTTATTTGCAAAATCCTTTACGAACTCGAAAGCCTGAATTTCGTAACAATTGGTGTCAGAAGGGGGATTTTTCAAATCGGAAGACATTAAAATTTTGCAAATCGTGTAAATTGAGAGACAATAAATAATTGCAAATGGAGAGATAAAATTTTACAAATCAATGAACAATAAATAAATTTATTGGTGATTTTACAAACTGATAAATATTAAACAATAAAATTGGAAAGTGCAATGAACATTAAATCCGATAGTTCCCAGGAGCTTAAAGAAGAGCTTGGAAGGCTAGGTCTAAGTACTGCGGGAAATAAGCAAGAGTTATTTCTCCGATTGCAACAAGTTGTTAAAGCGGAAAAGAAGCAGGCTGTTGAAGTGGTTTAAATTGAGACGGAGCTAGTGGAGCGAAAATCGTCTGCTTCGGAAGATAAGGAAGCACCCAACATGGAGGCGATGTTTAATGCTTTAATACAACAAATGCAGCGACAAAGTGAAGAGTTAAGAAAAGATTTGAATTCTCAATCGCAGCAGCAGAGTTCCAAGCTAAACGAGAAGTTGGACCAGCAGAAGAAAGATTTGAATTTTCAAATAAGTGACAAATTGGAACAGCAAAGCCAAGGTCTAAAGAAAGAGTTGGATCGACAGAATCAACAATCGCAGCGTCAAAGCCAAGAACTAAAGCAGGAATTTACTAGGCAAACTCAAGAACTGAACTTCAAATTTGATCAGCAAAATCAAAAGCTGGATGTTATTCAAGAAAAGTTAAGAGGTGAGATGAGCGAAATTCAAGAGGAAGTGAAATCGCTCGAAACGAACATGACAGGAAAAAAGTGAGTGGTCTGGAAAGCAAAATTAAGGAGATTGAGACCCGGCTGGATAGTCGTACTCAGTTCGTCAGAGAGAATACTCAACAAAGCAGTACCAGAGTTATTCCAGAATCTTCTAGTAACCAGAAAGGAATTTTGAAGCCACCTGCGTTCGATGGCGACACAGCTTTTGAAAATTTCAAAGTCCAGTTTGCAGCTGCTGTACAACACAGTGGATTTGGTGCTGAAGAACAACTAAATTATTTGTTCCTAGCGTTGAGAGCAAAGCGGCTGATGTATTACAAATGATTCCAAATGCCGAGATGAGTTCCGGAAGAATCTTAAAAGAGTTGGACTTGCGTTATGGACAATCTCACACAGAGGAGCTAAGCAAAATACAGCTTCAGATGAAGAAACAACAGCGAGGAGAACGCCTTCGAGAATTAGAACGGGAAATAACCAAGTTAGCATGACAAGCCTATTGTGGGGTTCCGGCTGGTATCTTGGACGGATTGGCAGTGGGTGCGTTCATCAATGCTATTCGAGATGAACAGTTGAAGCTTCATTTGAGGACAATAGCCAGAGGAAAGTCGATGAATGAAGTGTTGGCATCGGCTTTGGAATACCAAACAGCTAGAGCCAGTTTGTCTACTGATTTAGTTAGACTGCGGAAGTTTGCACAAATAGAAGCCCTCATTGATGAGAAGATTCGAAAATCAAAGACGACGCTTCCAGAACGACAGGAATTCCACATCAAATTCTCGTCCAAAATGTTTTAGATGCCAGAAACCTGGACATTTCATTCGCGACTGCAAGGAAGCAAGACCAACACAAACTACAACACAGCCAGTGAATCGTGTTAAGTGGCCTGAACATTTACGGCAGATATGCGCATCACAGATGAATGAGGTGCAGCAGTCAGCTTACCTCGTAGCTGCAGACCAGGAAAACTAAGTTACACCAGCTTTACGGGGCGTAAGCTGGTGAAGAGAGGAGACAGTCCCAAGGTCACGGTGAACATTTCCAAACTTGGAAAGGACAGCAACAGCGTGGTTGTTAGTGGTGTGTTAGAAGGAAAACCATGTACGTTTACTTTGGATACAGGAGCTGTTGTAAGTCCCAAAGTGGTGTCTAAAGGCCAAGTGGAAAAAGTATTTCGCTATAATTTGAGGACAGCGACAGGTGAAGCTGCAGCAATTAAAGGAGAGTGCTCCTGTAGTGTCATGTTAAGAGGAATAAGGTTTATTGTTGCCAGCATTACAGATGAATGCATATTGGGCTTGGATTTCATGACAGAGCACGAGATGTCCCTTGATCTGAAGAATCACGTGTTAAAATGGCGTAATGTGAAAGCACCCCTGTAAATAAACGACAACCAGATTGGCGGTCTAAGAATCATCACTGAAGCAAAAGTATAGATACCAACGATGTGCGAGAAAATCATCTATGGCAAGGTGAACGGTGATCTTGGGGACAGTAAAGTAGGAATAGTGGAGCCAACCAATTTCAATAAGAACGGATTGATATGCGGAAGAACTCTAGTGAAACTCCAGCCTACGATACCAGCGAGAATAATGAACGTTAGGCCATCACCGAACGCGATAAAAGAAGGAACAGTGATTGGCAAGACTCAGGGAGTAAGCTGCATCGCAAACTGCCAGCCTGTAAAAGCAAAGAAAACGCCATTAGATCTGGAAAGGAAGCAGATAATTCATTCGCTATGTAATCATCTTCCAGCAACACAGCGACAAGCAGCAGAACAGGCGCTAGGGCAATTTGCCGACATTTTTGCTGTCAGCGACAATGACATGGGTAAAACCAATATAGTGCGACATCGAATCGATACAGGAAATGCGACTCCAACTCGACAGGCGTCAAGACGATTATCACTTACTAAGCAACAAGTAGCAGAAACGCTGGTTAAAAAAGTAAAACGGTATGGAATCATAGAGAAGTCCAAAAGCCCATGGAGCTCACCTGTGGTACTTATTCAAAAGAAAGATGGTTCAACTAGATTTTGTATAGACTATTTGGTTATGTAGAATAATGAACAATCAAAATCATCGCAAGGATGATTTTATTTACACTTAGTAATGTAGAAATGTTTAAAGAAATGACTGGCACTATAGCTTATCACATACATCATCTTCACATCACATATAATAAAATAAATAATTTAAAGGTGTAAGGTAGGTGCATATTGCATATCACTGCCCAGAGTAATGCAGCTGCGGCGGTAGTAGTAGGAGAAGTATGAGCTGAAGTGAAACTTCTTTGACTTATGGCCGATATTACGATTAAATTAAAAGACAAAAAAAAAGACATGGCTTAGCTTCCAATAATCCAGTCCCTATTGGCCATAAATTTAAATTTAAAAATCTTCATCAAAGGTCTGAATTGGAGGTTGCTCCGGTGAGATTGGCCAAGCTTCGAGGAACTACAGAGAATCTTCAAGATTCCTATTTGAGGCCAGCTTTATCGCTCATCCTTAGTGCAATGTTTGGCGTTTGAGCCTATCGGCTCTATAGTTTTGCGTGCATTTTTCGTTTGTAAGGCCTGGTACTACAAACGAATCCGGTACAATTAACTGTCGAGTTGTTGGCCTTCAAGAAAGTCGTCAGCTAGTTCCTGAAAGACCGAATTTTTTCAATGAAGGTTCCAAGAATTTTTAAGGCTCACGTATGTAATTTTTTTTTTGTAATATTTTCTTGGTCAAGGTTTTTTTTGTAGTTTTCCCTGACCATGATCCATTCATTGAAGCCATTGGACTCGCGTAGTTTTATTTCCGTGATCGTTTTTCTGTATGGCTTTTTTCAATGAATCAGGGAGAATTCCGAGAAAATAAATTGAAACCGGCTGCAAACGTGAGGAATGTGATATATTGTAAATCACATTTCTTGGATTTCATTTTTAATTTTAATAAAGGGTTTAGCCCACCTTATTGCCGTGGCGCAAGTCACTCAGGGAATTTTCCCTTGGCAGTAAGTTTAAATATAAAAAAAAAATATCCCAGAATTTCCATCGCTTGAGAAATTGCTTGGTCCACAAAATTCCAGACCCTATTGGCCAGATCCCAGAATTTCCATAGGAACAAGTCTTATAGTCGCATCTTAGTCCTACATACCGATGAGATGCGTGGAAAAAAGAAAATTTTATCCCGACCTCAAAATAATTGCCAAATAATAAAGGACTGTGTGGCGTGTTTTGAATCATACACAAACGTTTGTACCCGAAGAACGAAGTTTTTTTTTACATTTACTTGTTTGCTTTAAGCGCCAAAGACTATGAATAAAAAATGATTTTGTGTGGTTTAAGATAATTTTTATTTTATGTGTGTACAACAACAGTTATAACAGGTGCTCAAAAAGTGTTCTCCTTGGTTGTGTATGCATGCTTGAGCCCGTTTTTGGATTTCACTGCGAATATTTATCAATGCTAACTACTTCCTCACTTTTGATGACGCTTCGAGAATATGCGCTTTTCTAATCCACTATAATTGCTATTTCGGTTGAATAAACAAGTTCTTTCATTCTTCCCCATATAAAAAATTCAATACTGTACGGTCAGGAGATCTTGCAGGTTTGTGAGCTATCCACTTCTCCATTTCCTATCCAACGATCACCGTACTCTTCATCTAGCCAATTCTTAACCTCTCGATCATAGTGGGCTGGAACACCATCATATGTTGGAAATATGATGAAACTAGTTGAATCAGTGGAATGTCCTCCAATAGTTGTGGTAAATCATTTTGCAAAAACTCCATATAGTTTGTAGAATTCAGCCTGGGTGGTAGTTTGAAGGGGCTGATTAACACCTGCCCACATATTGACGCGGAATTTGTGTTTAAATACTGACTGTATCCTTCTATGTGGATTCTCCGCCCATGTAAGAAGATTGTAAAAATTTGAGATCCCATCTCTTGGTAAATTGAGATTCGTCCAAAGAATTCTGCTAATAAAATTGTTGTCATCCAAGCTCCGCTCCAGCAATCAGTTAAAAAACTCAAGTCTCTTTTCCAAATCATCGGGAAGCAGTTGTTGGACAGGTGTATTGTGGTATGGATAAAGATTTAATCCATGCAGTACATTAGAAATTTATGTCTGGAAACATTGAATTGCATAGCTAAGCGTCTGATCTCGTGAAATCTAAAAACGGGCTCTAGCATGCATACAAAACCAAGGAAGTTTTAGAACTTGAGCACTTTTGTTAAAATTTTACCTGCTGCAGATTTTCCCGATTATCATAAAATCTATGGGGTTGTTGGTAATTTTTATTTTTATTATTTTTACGTTCATGAGAAAAAAATAGTAAAACGGTTAATTTATTACGCATTTTCTGCAAAAAATGACCCCAAATTCAAAAATGGGGAAGAAAACTGGAACGGCCAGAGAAGTTCGATATCTTTAGATTCAAATAAGATATCAACTTTATTTAAACGCAGTTAAAAAAGGATAGTATTTTTAACCCATCTCTCAAAGCCCGATTTTATTCAAACTTTGCACACATGTATATTTCCCATGACAACACATTCTATTAATTTGGAGTCCCTCGGACCTCCCATACAAATAATAAACAAAATTTACCAGATTTTCTTTAAATGTTATACGCATGTGTACGAGTATCTCCAATGTACAAAACTTGTGGTAAAATTTTTGGAGTGATGCGGTTCCCATTTAAATTTTTTTTAAAATTAATCCGATTTTTTTTAAATTTTAAACACCCGCGTATCTCCGATGTACAAAACTTTTTTTCAATTTTTGGAGTGACGGGGCTCAGGGCCTGATGGTGCTCATACAAGTTTTTTAAAAATTAACCCGATTTTCTTCAAATTTGAAACACCTGTATATCTCCGATGTACAAAACTTTTTGTAAAATTTTGGACTGATTGGCACTGAGGCCCGAGGGGTGTCCATATACATTTTTTAAAAATTTACCCGATTTTCTTCAAATTTTAAACACCTGTGTTCTTCCGATGTACAAAACTTTTTGTAAAATTTTTGAAGTGATCGAGGGGTGACCATATAAATATTTTAAAAGTTAACTTTTTGTAAATTTTTTTATAGTGATCGGGCCCTGAAGCCAGAGGGGTGTCCATATAATTTTTTTTTAAATTAACCCGATTACATGCAAATTTTAAACACTTCTGTATCTCCGATGCACAAAACTGTTTGTAAAATTTTTGGAGTGAGTGATCGGGCCAAGATGTCCGAGGGGTTTCCATATAAATTTATTAAAAATTAACCAGATTTTCTTAAAACTTTAAACACCTATGATCTCCAAATTTTTTTAAAAATTAAGCCGATTTTGTTCAAACTTTGCACACATGTGTACAGAAATATGTACGAATTTTAAATGTATTAAAAAAACCGTTAACCGTTTGTTGAATCTATCTTAAGACTGACTTACAATATAGTTTCGGGTGGTATTTATAATATCAAAAATGATGATCTTGCAGTTTTCATCGTCAACGCATGCAGCCAGTTCAATATTGGCCGTAAACAATTCTTTGGAATTATTTGTTAATTTTCTGTTTCGGTCAATGCATTTTCGTTTCCACAGAACTTTGTCTGTAGTGATGAGCAAAATTGGTCTTGGTGTTGCAGTCTTGTCTTGGTCTTGCAAAAAATGCAAGACCAACCCCAAGACCAAGACCAATCGTTCAGTTGCAAGACCAAGACCAAGACCAACACTGAGTGTGCAAGACCAAGACCAAGACCAAGACCAAAAATATGTCTGCAAGACTGCAAGACTGCAAGACTCTTGCATTTAAAGTTATGTAATTTCTCTGTTGATATTTATTTTTAAAACCTACATATGTCGTATGTTTATTTGTATACGAGTAGTTACATACATAATACTACCAAACTTAAAAACCCAGACAGAAGATCTTCAGCGAGTCTGTTGTGTCTGTCTGTAGTATTTACAGGCATATGTATGGATGTTCATATACACATAGATTTAGATTGCTATTTCCTCATAATTTTATATTTTTGGGTTTTTCTTGTTATAGGTTTTTTCATGCTAGACAAGTCATATAAAAAACAGACGTCAACAAAGACGAGTATGTCATGGCATCAGTTGCAAATAGAAATGTTGAAATTGACTGAGTTTTTTTGACAGAATAAGTCTAGACTTTCTTGAACAAATTTTTTTCGAATTAACCGCTAAGCTTAAATGTTGATAGTTTTGTGTGTATATGTATATAGGGTATCCCCTTATTCGTGCACATTAATTTGGGAAATGATTCTTGGGTATATTCTAAGAAAAAAATCGTTCTACACTAAGGGTCTATCTCCAATGTTGACATCATTTATGGGGGATTTAAGAAAAAGCTAACTTTGGTGCACCCTGACCCATGTTAACGGAAATTGCTCTGTTAATACTTATGGTAGAAACTTCGTTTTGGTCTTTGTAGAATAAATACTAGGCATTGTAACTACGTTAAAATATACGTTGATATCTTGTTGAAGTCTTCAGATATTCAAGTTTAATGCCTTTACCAGTTTTCTTCCCCATGCTTATTTTTGATTTTGACGTTATGCTAGAACAAAAATATGTACATACATACAACCATTTATACATACTTTTATAGTTTTTATTAAAAAATACTTTATTCTGCAAGACCGCAAGACCAAGACCAAGACTCAGGCTGCAAGACCAAGACCAAGACTAATGGCACGAATGCAAGACCAAGACCAAGACTCGACTTGCAAGACCAAGACCAAGACCAAGACCAAGACCGAGATGAAATGGTCTTGGTCTTGCGTTTGCTCATCACTATTTGTCTGTGTGAACGGAAGTGCAATTGGGTTATATTAATTTGATGAATTTGAATTTATTGCTCGGTAATATTAATTTTAAGCAATTCCAAGAATTATTTCACTTAAGTTATGATTTAGTAAATGCATTTTCACGCGCCCATAGACGAAAATGACTGTTTCATACGCTATAAACTAGCTTCGAAAGTAGCCCATAACAACACTAGTTATGTTATCATATCTCATCATATCATATCTTTGTTATTTACTGCAGTCACAGCGAACACACATTCTCACATTTCTGCTTCTCTCTCGATTTAGCAGAAAAAACGGTTTGGACGCGTGAAAAATAGTGTACATTACTCGCAGAAAAGTGATAAACTCCACTTTCCTTGCTCGTTATGTAATAAACTATTTCGTTTCCACAGAATTTTGTCTGTGTGAACGGAAATGCAATTTCCTTTATTGTGACAAAAATGTAACTGAAAATCATATAAATAGTTTTGCGATTGGTATTGAACACTTTTTCATTGCTTATCTTTGACGATTCTGAATTGATTTTCTTGATGAAAACCTGATTTTTAAACAAGTTTATTGCAGATTCAGTTTCTCTTAAGTTCATTTCGGATAGTTCCAATATGTTAATTACTATGGGTTCAGGCTCGATTCTTGATAACGCATCGGCGTTGCCGTTCTTTGTACCCTTTTTATACTTGATCTCATAGTCGAATTCTGACAGTCTGAGCCTCCACCTAACAAGTTTAGAGTTCGGTTCCTTGACCGAAAACAGCCATGTTAAGGGCTTGTGGTCAGTTTCAATTAAAAATTTCCTTCCGAAGATATAGGGTCCGTGGCCCTATCGTGGCCCAGATAATGGCCAGTAATTCCTTCTCTATCGTGCTATAATTGATTTCTTGATCATTGAGCTTACGACTAGCATAGCATACACGGGGTGCATAATTGCTAGCGTCCGTTGTTAGGGTAAACTTCTTCGTAAGGTCGGGATCGTTTGTCAACATTAAGGGTATTAAAGCTATCTTATTAGTCAGAAATTTACAAAGAAATTAAATTTTTGCATCTTTTTTCAAATATGCTGTCATTGGTTTCGCAATTGATGAATAATAATTGATGAATTTCCGGTACTATCCGGTTAAACCTAGGAATTGTTTAATTTGTTTTGGTGTTTTAGGGATTGGAATGTTTTGAACGCATTATATCTTTTTCGGGTTAGGTTTTATTGGATGTGACTTAAAAATTTATTTTTTTAAAAATTCTGACTTATCTAATTGGACATTTAAGTTTGCCTTTTTCAAACAGTTGAAAATTAAATTAATGGATTTAATGTGTTCTTGTAAGGAGGTTGAGAAGATTATTATATCATCTAAGTAGACTAAGAAGATTTTGATTATGTAATCTTTCAGAATGTTGTTCATTTATCTTTGGAATGTCGCCGGAGCTGTCTTAAGTCCAAACGGCATTCGCAAAATTCGACACTGAAGGCGGTTTATGAATATCGTTTTCATTGATTTCTATCTGATGAAATTCATCCAGTGCAGAAGAATACTGCCATCTTCCCAGTTTATCTAAGATTTTATCCATATTAGGGATTGGGTACTTGTCATCTATCGTCACTTCATTGAGTTTCCGATAATCGATTACAAGCCTCCATTCCTTTTTAAGCATCTCCATCTGCCTTCTTAGGTACAATCCAAATGTGTGCTGAGTATGGAGAACTGCTATGTCTGATTATATTATTATGAATCATTTCCTTGATTTGGTTCAACCTCTCTTTTATGTATATACGGATACCTGTAGGATTTGCTATATATAGGGATGTTGTCAGTTGTTCTTATCCTATGTTTTATAGTAGACTAGCTGATTACCCGGCGTTTCCCAGGTATTTATTCATCCCAAGGGGTAGAAAAAATAATAATATCTACCTATAAGATAAAATTGCAGTTTTTAAAATTAAATAAACATACATAAAATGAATTTAAAACGAAACTTGGTTGTATACAATGTTCTTAGTTTCAAGAGCAAGAATAAATAAATTCTTAGGTCAACCTTGTCAGAAGGCGATGTCAACATCTAACACCTGTCAGTGAGACATAACATACATCAACATCCACAGCGGATATATTCGTATCTTGGGAAAAACTCGTTAGGTTGTCACAAGCATGTTGATACATGTGGTATATATCAATTGTTGTTAAATTACTAAAATAAATGTTATTCATATTCTGTAATTAAAAGAAGGAGGATTTGTTTTGTAAGCTTTGGTTTTTTCATTAATCCATAAAAGTTCTTTTAATAGGTTATGGGTCCAGAACGTGAATCCACCGGAATTCCCATCATCAAAGGGACTGATTATGATGACTGGAAGTTTTAAGTTGAACTCTTATTAGAAGAAAAAGGGTTACTTAAATGTATTACAACCGAACCCACTGATATAATTAAAAAGGAGAATAATTATATAAAAAATGATGTTGCTGCTCGTAACATTATTGTTGAATGTCTTGATTCCTCTTATACGGAATATGTCAAAGAAAATAAATCAGCATATCATATGTGGAAAAATTTATGCGATACTTTTGAAAGTAAAAGTTTAACAAAGAGGATTTATACGCTTAAAAAGCTAATCAAACTGGAATGTGGAGAAAATAAAAACTTGCAAACCTTTTTCAGAGAGTTTGATTGCACAGCATGTTGTGGCACCGTCGTTTGGCCCACCTTGGAATGTCAAACGTTTGCAAAATGTCAAAAGGGTTAGTCAAGGGAATGCCAAGTGATATCTCCGAAACTCCTTTGGTTTGTGAATGTTGCATTAAATCAAAACACTCAGATTTATGTGGCCCGTTTGAAGTTGAAACGCATGATGGATACAGATACTTTGCAACTTTTATTGATGACTTTACTCAATTCTCCGTTATTTTCTTTTTAAAGTGTAAGAGTGAGTTGGGTGGTGCATTTGAAAAATATCATGAAATGGCTAATACGAGGTTTGGTCGCAGAGTTGAACACCTACGATGTGATCAAGGAGGTGAATACACGTCAACTCATTTGAGAAATTATGCTGCTAAAAATGGTATAACATTAGAATATACTGCAGCTTACAATCCAGAACTGAATGGTGTTGCCGAGCGTTTAAACCGGACTTTGTGTGAAAAAGTCAGAGCCATGTTGAATGACAGCAAGCTTGATCGATCGATGTGGGGTGAAGCCGTATTAACAGCAATGTACTTAACAAATCGTTCACCAACTGAAGCATTAAAAAACAAAACTCCGTTCGAAATGTGGTATAATCGACCACCAGTCCTATCACATCTTAGAGTTTTTGGATCGAGAGCTTTCGCACATATTCCGAAACAGAATAGACGAGGAAAGCTATCAGATAGAAGTTCCGAATATATCATGGTTGGATATACTAATACTTGCTATCGATTATTTGATAAGAAACTTGGTCACATAGTTGCGAAACGTCACATAGTCTTTGATGAAACTATGCAGGGCGGAATTCTAACTACAAATCCACAAAACAAAGTTTTTTATTATGGAGAGTCTACAAACAATGTTTCGAGCGATGTCAAGAATACAAATGTGGACACGAATCAGAAAGATCAGATCACCGTAGAACAACCTTCGTGTGTAACTACTAATGCTAAAGTTATTGATACCGGAAATAAGGAAACAAATGAAACTATCATGTTAAATGATAGCCCAGTTATAAAAAACAAACGAATAACTCGAAAGCCGGAATACCTAAATGACTATGAATGCCAAAGTCATATGGCATTTTTTACTGGAACACCACAGATTCCAAAGAACTTTCAAGATTTATTTGGGCGTGATGATGAAACAGAGTGGCGCAGAGCAATTCAGGAAGAAATCGCTTCACTGGAGAAAAATGAGACTTGGGATGTCGTTAAACCTGTACGTGGAGCAAAGGAAATCAGCTCAAGGTGGATCTTCAAAAGGAAGCCAGATGTTATCGGAAATTCAACTCGATACAAAGCCAGATTAGTAGCAAAAGGCTACATGCAACGTCAAGGTCAAGATTATGACGACACCTATTCACCTGTAGCTAGACTTGCTACTATTCGTCTACTAATGTCTGTGGCTGTTAAATTTAAATACAAAAATGTCACTGCTTTTCTTCATGGGAATCTCTACGAAGATGTATTTATGAGAATTCTTGAAGGTATTAACATTCCCGAAGGTAATGTACTGAAGTTGAAGAAATCGCTGTATGGGCTGAAGCAGTCGCCGAAGGGCTGGAATGACCGTTTTCACTCATTCATCACTAAGCTGAAATTTGAACGATCAAACGCTGACTACTGTCTGTACATTCGAACTAATAATAGTTCCATAATATATCTAATTATTTATGTTGATGACATGATAATTACTGGGAACGACGAAGAACACATAGCTGATATAAAAAAAGGTTTATTCGATGAATTCGATATGAAATATTTGAGTATTGTTAAGCAGTTTATGGGTCTGAATGTTGAAGTTGATGTAAATGGAAGTATTACAATTGATCAATCACACTACATTGATGCCATACTTGAACGTTTTGGAATGTCTAATTGCAATCCATCGCCTACACCAATGATCAAAAATTTTAAACTCACCAAGAGCACTGAACAACAAACAAATCTGCCGTACCGTGAATTATTAGGCAGTCTTATGTACTTAATGTTGGGAAGTAGACCTGATATTTGCTTTGCACTTAGTTACCTAAGTCGATTCCAAGATTGTGCAACCGACGAACATTACCAACACTTAAAAAGGCTGCTCCGATATTTAAAAGATTTTAAGTTAAATTTCTCTCGAAATGATGGAGATGTTTTGATTCGGTACGCCGACGCTGACTGGGCGAATGATAGTACCGATCGAAAGTCAACTAGTGGATACATATTTAAAGTTTTTGGTAACGTGGTCAATTGGGGAACCAAAAAATAGGGTCTGGTAACACTCTCAACGTGTGATACGGAATTTGTTGCTGCTTGTACAGCAGCGAGCGAAGCCTTATGGATGAAAAAGGTAATTTATGATATGAAATTGGAGATGTCTCTTCCAATTAAAATATTCGAAGATAATTTGGGTACGATTATGATTTCCTTTCTAAGAATCCTGAAACTCGTCGTAGTAAGCATATCGACACTAAATTCCACTTTCTTCGAGAATTGACATGGGATGGAGTTATAAATTTAGAACACGTTACCTCAAAGGATCAGTTAGCTGACATTTTCACAAAAGCATTGGACAAGCAGCTGCATGAGAAATTTCTGAGGATGATGTGTCTTCATCGCGGGCGGATGTCAGAAGGCGATGTCAACATCTAACACCTGTCAGTGAGACATAACATACATCAACATCCACAGCGGACATATTCGTGTGTTGGGAAAAACTCATTAGGTTGTCACAAGCATGTTGATACATGTGGTATATATCAATTGTTGTTAAATTACTAAAATAAATTTTATTCATATTCTGTAATTAAAAGAAGGAGGATATGTTTTGTAAGCTTTGGTTTTTTCATTAATCCATAAAAGTTCTTTTAATAAACCTAACCCAGAGCAAGCAAAACTAAGTTGTCCGTGGGAAAAACATGGCGATCTCAAATCTATACGCCGCAGTACTTAATAAACTTATTGATCGTCATCGAAAACGCAAGTTTTACTGGAAATTACAATCTCTTAAATTTAAAAGGTAGAAATGAGTGCTATCCGGGGGATAAAAACTGTTTCACACTGTCCCTTTTCTGCCAAGATAGTCGCTTCAATTATATTGCCCGGCATCTCTTTTACGTACAGGCTTGTGCCGTTGCAAAGTTTTGGCGAGTCGAGAATCCGTAGTAAAATAATTGGAGAGCAAACTGTAAGACGATGTGGTGGCAATTCATACGAATTAGGTTAGTTAAGAAACTCAGTTAGATAATTACCTTTCTCAACAGTATCTACAACGGTATCGATACACTTATATTCAGTGACTATGCCTATTAACATGGCAAGTATTTGATTGTTTATTTCGTGGGTGTCTCCATTTTTATTAGCAAGAATGGCCACTTCTCTCAACCGGTTCAAAATGTGATAGTTTTGAGAAACAGCCGGATAAAACGAATTTATTAGTTCAGCTGCAGATTTCAAAAATCGATGTAAATTTAATATAACCATTAAATACGGCTACTAATCAACCATTTACAATTTGAAGTAGGGGCGACAATGTCCTCACCCCAAAATTAGTCGCCAAATCAACACTAATATCGGTCACCCCCCCCCCTCCGTTATCGACCCCATCCCCTAGAGCTGTCTTACCATCACCATTCAACTCAGCGACCCCGAAAACCATAGAATCGACACTAATATCGGTCACCACCCCCCGCCGTTATCGAACCCATCCCCCAAGAGATGTCTTACCATCACCATTCAACTCAGCGACCCCATAGAATCCATAGAATCGGCACTAATATCGATCACCCAACCCCCTGCGGGAATATAACTCACCCATAGGAGTGCACTACCAGCACTATTCTTCTCGGCGATACCGAAAACGGTGGGTCCGACACTAAAATCGCCTGCCACGCCTCCCCCAGCCAAAAAACCTGCAACCCCCACCCTCTATGTTTGATTCCACATAGTAACTAATATGTATACCAAGTTTGGTTAAAATTGGTCAAGGCTTTCCAGAGCTAGTTAGGCACAAATATATATATATATATATATATATATATATATACAAATAAATTCTCTATTTTATATATATAGATGTAAAAGTAAGCGGTTTATTTTCTTGATAAAACATATCTGAGTACTTACTTATTTATGATTCTAATGAACTGGGTTTTTTCCTCAATATTGACGTGTCCAACTCGGATATGATCCTGTATAGTTTTATTTCCTTCATCTTCGAATGCAAAATTCAACTCTAATTTATTATTTTCAGTGTTAAAGAAATTGTTTTCTCGTAATTCTTTAAAATAATCTCCTTCAGAATTTTTTTACTCCTTTCTCTTGGCCATCTTCGCCTTTGAAAAAGAACTGTAATGTACGTTCTCCAAATTGAATCGTATTATTTTCGTAATAAATTTTGGCTTTTAAAGGTCTTAACAAATCGTTGCCTATTAATCCGCCGTAAAAGTCATGAAATGTTTTGATATGAAATTCGGTTACGTCGAGTGTTGTACTCTTCAAAAGTTGGAATTTTTGCTATTTCGTTTAAATAAATTTTATGTTGCAAGGTTTTTATGGAGATAGGGGTAGTTTTTTGTATCCATTTCGGATGACAGACACTAGGATTAAGAAGTGAATTAGTGGCGCCTGGGTCAATTATTATTTTTATATGTCCTCATCTAGTTTTAATTTCTAAATATGGTAATTTCTACCGACGCTTTATCCTGAAAATTTTCGGAAATGACGTGGTTGATGTGACCATTGATGGTTTCATGGTTATTTATATCCGGTGCCGGTAAGTGATTCTGGTCTTTGTTATTACGATGTTGAAAGTTCTGTGCTAGTTGAAAGCTTTGTCTATTTGGTTGATTAAAGTTTTGAGGATTTGGATGAAAATTTTGTTTATTTTGGAAGAGGTGTTGATTATTCTGTCGAGCAAAGTTTGGCGAAAAACTTGGTCTATATTGTTGTGATCTTTGTGTGTTTGAGTGCGCAGAATTTTGTCTATTTTGTGTTGGGTGTTGTGTATTTCTTGGTATAAAATATTGGTTGTGGTATCTGTATTGTTGTGGGTTAAGGGTATTTTGTCCAATTTAATTAAATCGTTTGTCTCCGATTTTTCTTTCGTTTTTTGTTTTAGGCATTACAGCGTTATTTGATCCTGTATAAGCGTATCCAGCTTGAAACAGAATTTCCATGGCGCTTTCTAAACTGTCCGGATTTCTGCAAAATAATATCGTTTTCATGGGTTCGGGCATTTTGCTTTTAAAAATGTTTAGCGCAGTGCGTTCATTATTTTCGGCACTTTGTCTTACACCCAGTATGTTAAATGTTTTATTATTAAGCCTACGCAGTTTGACTTTGATCTCGTTAGAGAATTCTGTTGTATTAGTCTTAAAGGTTACTGCCCTAAGTTCATCATAAAGTTCCTCTAACGACAGCTTCTCGCCAAAGTTATTTTGTAAAACTGTTTTTATTGGTTCCCAGGATATGGCATGACAATTGATTTCAATTGTTTGTCTTGCCTTTCCCTTAAGTTTACTTTTGATAATGTTTGAAAATAATAGTTGGGATAAGTCGTCGTATGTTTGCAAAAGTGGGGGGATTCTATCTATCAAGGTAAGGAAGTTTTGCAGGTCTTTTTGGTCGCCGTGGAACTCAGGTAGTTTGTTAAGATATTTGAAAGATTTCAAAGGATTAATGACTAATCTAAAAGGCTCTGGATTCGCGATTTTATTTGAGTTTTTGTTCTTTTTTGTAAATGAAAACGTAAGCAAAAATCTATATTCTAATTGCTTTTGGTTTTTATTGCGTAATTTAATTTTTTTTTTGCTTCTGCCTTAAGTTTAGTAATTTTTTGTACTAACTTTGTATTTTCTAACTTTAAATAACTAATTCTACCTTATATCCTTTTTCGTTCCTCTTGATGTAGTAGTGTTGTCTTTGTTGGATGTGCCACTTGGTTGATGCGGTTATACTTCTTGCGATCTTTGTTATAGTTCATGCAATATTTGCTGAGCGATGTTCAAGCGATTCGATTATTTTCGCGATATTTACGTCACCAATAAGTTTTATCGCGCGTTTCTGAACTCTGTCTAGAAGATGCAATGTGGTCTTGGAGGCACCTGCCCAGACAATAAAGTTACATACATTTTGCACCGTTTCAGGAAACCTAAATATTTCGCAGCATTCTTAGAAATGGCAAATATGTGGTCGTTCCAACGAAGCTTGTTGTTGACGCACATACCGAGAATTGCGAGTTTTTCAGTTTCTTCGATGCAAGATCCATTTATGGATAAAGGTTGGGGGTCTTGGGGAACACCGACGTTTTTGCGGTGAAAATTGGATTTGAAACCGTCCAATACGACCTCAAATGAACGGTCAGAAAAGTAGTTACTAGTCCAATCGAGCAGGGTGTTATTAATTCCATAGGCATTCATTTTCGACAAATGAGCTTGATGCCAGACTCTGCCAAATGCCTTGGAAATATCGAGTGCAGCAACTTTACTTTCACCTAATATGTGAATAGACTGGTTCCACTTTTCAGTGAGATAAGCCATCAGGTCACCTGTAGAACATTGCCTACGAAAACCATACTGCAGGTCACTAAGGATTTCACGTGATTCAAGGTATTCAAGGTATTGCATAAGCTTACGACTAATCAGTGTTTCCATGTCCTTGGAAAGTATAGATGCTAGCGCAATGGAACAGGCTGGATAAAGGCTGTTTTCCAATTCATTGGGACGACTCCAGAAGAATAAGAGATATGGAAAAGTCTGCCAACGTTGAAGAATACCTCTTCAAAACTATAGCGGGAATGCCATCAGGCCCAGCAGATTTATGAATGTTGAGATTATTTATTACTCTAGCCACTTGACGAGTACGAAAGAAAATCTGTCAGATAGAGGATTCAACTCTTGCAAGTACAGGCGAGTACAACGTGCTATCTGGAAGCGTAGAGCTAGCTGCGAAATGTGAAGCAAGCAGATTTACCTTGTCTATAGAGCTGACAGTTGGAATGTTATTGTGAATGAGCGTTATAATTGAAGACTAGGCATTATTTTAAATTCGTTTCACGAATGAACAAACACTTTTACTTCCTTTAGGACATTGAAGTATTTTTTGTCTCAGTTTTTGGTCATAGTCGAATTTGGCTCGTTTAAGGTAGGCACTGCAATCATTTTTGACTCGTCTAAATTTGGCTCGGTTTTCCAAAGTGGGGTTTTTTATATAATCGAAAGCATACCTCACGGTTTCTAGTAGCCTCTTTGCAGCTTAAATCATACCAAGCATTTTTTTTCGGTTTGATACATTTTGTCCTGGAAAGGATAAAGTGTCTCATACCCTCGAGGATTATGTTAGTGATCGTATTTTTATTATGAACTAGCTCTTCGGGGGTGCTTTGCTACTCGCACAGAGCTGTCGCGCTCAACTGCGCAACTATTCTAGATTTAGAGGATTTACAACAACATGAAAAAATGTGTATGTGATCCATTAACCGATGGATTCTGTTCCAAAATATGACGGGTTCGTTTTCGTTTGCAAATCTGAAGGAAGCTACTATATAAAAAATCTTGACAAAATAAGAAATAAGACCCTTTCCGTGTCAAGTTTTCGTTAAATACCAAACAGTTGTGAAAATTTTAGAACACTATTGGAAAAATTCATAATTTGTAAGAAAATGACCGTATCACCCCTTGACCAAGAAGCCTGACCACTTTGAAAATATGGCTATTGAGTGAGTGCTCATTATGGTATAAAATCCCGACACAAGTTTGAACGCGATCTGTTGAAGGATTTGGCAGTCCATACGGAACATACATACATACAAAGTTTCACTTTTATATGTTACTATCTGTTAACCCCGGCATTACTTGGGACCCTCAAGACACTGTAAAGACCAGCCAAAAGCTGAAATAATAGGCGTTTGTAAATGGAAAAGAAGTATTTCTAAAGCCGATTAACATTAATTTCTCCAACACAAAATATGTCACGGTTATTTAAAAAATAATTACAGGAAAAGTTGTATGTGGCAATGCAGCAAAGCAAATACATATTGTAAATAGGAATGTGACAAATTCTTCGCCTTTCCCTTACATCTTACAACATATATTGTGTATACTAACTGTAAGTCATGCTATTTTAAAAACTTTTATTTAACTTGATTTTGTCTGTGTCCTTTCACGTGACCTAGAGAGCTGAAATTTTGTAAGCAGCTCAGTTTTATTGGCGATTAATAAGATCCCGCGTGTCACGCGTGTCACGGGTCGCGTGTGACGCTGTCTCTTATGGCGTTTCTGAGATCCCGCGTGTGATCCGTGTCGAGAGTCTCGTGGAAAAGTGTTATTTTCGAATTCTTTGAGGTCCTTTTTAACTATCCTTCACACGTCCAATAGAGCTGAAATTTTGTACGCGTGGGACGCGTGTGTCATATGTCGATGTATTCGTGAAAGTTTGTACCCGATAAACGAAGTTTTGTTTTACTTGATTCATCAATGTTTTAATTTTGCAAAATATTTATATATTTAAAACGCGATACAAAATCTGAAAAATCTTACCTGTACTTACCATAAAATATTGTTTCCCTTCTCTTTGTGTAATTAGTTCCAAGTAAGAAAAATGCACAGGTGATCGGCGTAGGAGATTCCAGCTTATTTCTAGGAATTTTTGTTCGTACAGTCATGCTGTATAAACCGCTAGGATTTTGTTCTATTTGAGTCAGCACAGAATCCAATTTTATTGTATTAAATCTAAAGATAAACAAGGAAGTGAAAAATATATCTTGCAAATATGAAAAAAGGATATAATGTAGGACATACAGAACCGACAGAACTGGTTGCGGAAACACATTTTGCACCGTGCAAATTACATCTATGTTACTTTGTTCTACATCTATTCGCGCTTCCAACCCAAAGTCTGATTCAGGAACTATTGTGTATAATAGAGTGTAAACTTGTAAGCTATATCCTTGGTAATAAAGAGATTTTATTAGTTACCAATTATTTGCAAGCGGGCACTCTTTTTATCCGTTGATTCGAACGTTTGCACGGAACAGGTGTATTCTCCTGTCATGTTCCAATCCGGGTTTTTTATTGATATAACACCGGGACTACCTTCTAATGTAAATATGGTTGTATCTATTTTTGACTTCATGAACCCCTATAGAAATATATATAGTCAAAAAGACATTAATATGTGTTAAGAAAGACTAAACAAGTGTGTTGACTGTTTCGCGTACCATTGCAAAGCCCTTTACTGACGGTATCCACTGATAAATAGAGTTGTTGTTGAAAAGCCATTTGAGTACAAATCCCTTCTCTCTAGGACCTACCTCAAATTCACAATCAAGAATAAGTGGATCTGGCTCGGATTTGCGATCTACAGTATACATTTGCGGAACTTTCAAATTCGTAATTCTTACAGAATTTGACACTTGAGAAAACAAACCAATAAAGATATTTGTTTTGTTCATAATTAATATTTTTAGAAAATTGTTTATATTTATATATATATATATATATATATATATTATTTTAATATTATGTATGGAGTAGGTATCATTACCTGAGAGCAAAGTTAACCAAGTCAATAGAGAAACAAATAAGGAACTCTTATTCAGAATTAGAGTCATATTCGCAAACTATGTTCCGAATTGATGCGTCCCTCTATACAAATTATGCTTAGCTAATGTGCATTTGTACCTACTCTTCAATGTATTAATGCATTCAGTATGTTATGCGAGACATGCATATGTAAATAAATGAAAACTTGTCACAATGCCATGAAAGAGCCAAATAGAGTATGTATTTTCATAATTGACTTTAATGCAGCTTAGGCATTTTTACTTATTATTTAATTGTTTGTATTGTTAAGACGATGTCACGACAATCACATTTGCTAAATAATTGTATGCCGTCCACGGTTTTTTCATTGCAAATCGAAATTTTATTTTCACTTTTTTATTTAAGCTTTGCAAAATTTTCTTTATCCATTCCTCTATTGGTTTTCGCAATATAAATACGAGTAGATCCAATTGATGAAAACTATATGATAAAATTAACTTGTTCTGCGAGAGAAAATTTTAGATTATTGTATCTATGCACAACATTTGGTAGATGTTAAATGCGCAGTTGCAAATTAAAGCTTTACTGGAAAAGTTATTTTATATTTATCCTTTTCTCAAAGAGCTTAAAGGTTTTTTTTCTACCATTACTTTCGGATGGAAGTTATACTATTCCTTGCTGGTAGACTTAATACGTGCTACAGCATTTTTGAAGTCCTCATAGCTGACTTAATAAAATTTTTAGTAAAAAACAAGAAAGCTCGTACATTATAATGACAGGAATGGCGTGCAAGTATAAAGGTGCATAATTTAATTGAATATAAATGATTGGAGTTGATAGCTTAAGCGTTACACTAACATACTATAGGTAGGTAGTGTGGTGTTCTTCGCGACACTTGTGAAGATTTTAATTAGCGCAATGGTGCACCATTTTGATACCACTGTCCTCGGAAGATCTATGAAGGGTTATTTGGATGGGTTCGAAATCCATGCTGTAGCGTTAAAGTATGAGATCAGTTCCAGTCCTCCGAAAGATCTTTTAGTTCGACTTCAGCTTGAGCTCTCAGATACTACTGAAACAGATATTGAAGCCATTTATACGCAATATTATAGCACATATGTAGCATGATGGCTTTCTTGTAGATTTTCAATATTTCAATATTTGTAAAGTGGTCAGTAATTATTTTTATAGCAGAAACTGATCAAGTCTGCATTATAAGATACCAAGGTCTTCACTGTACCAATGGGTATGGACTCTCAAAGCCACATTCAGGGATAATTCGAATAATCATGCCAATTTTGATACTTGAGCCTTTTTACAAACACCGACTTGTTTGTTTGTTTGTTAGGTCAAACTTATTTAATTAAGTCTGCTGTGGAGCTGAATTATTTTCTGTTTCTTTCTTCCACAATAAACATATTCTCGAATTGTATTGTTATGTTGCTGTAAAAATTAGTTTCTGAAATCAATTGAGATAGCTTGATGGACTTATTCAAGATTCCGTCAAATAAGTTTGAAATAGTTCAGCGCTTTGCAAAGGGGCCTTGTTATTTTCGACTGGATGATACGACTGAATTGATTCCAGTTGGCTCTTTTAATATATCTACACGGATTTAGAGGCTATATCTCGAATCAAACATGTATTTGTGGTCAAAGTATGAGTTTGCACTGGATACTTCCCAGTATTCAACTCTAAAGATCAAGATAATTGCTTTTTCCATCCATTATACCTATCCGAGCTCAGGAAGCCAAAAGTAGGAGTGTTACCAGTATTGACTATCTTAACGTTAGAAACGATAAGGAAATCAAATGTTGGCTTAAAATTCATTGGTCTGCAAAGGTTTTTATCAACACAACCCCTTATCATCTTTCGCCACAGTCACATTCTTATCGGCATAAAGAAGTTATTTATGGACGTGCATTTGACATTCCAATAATGCAACTGAAAATCCAAAAATAACTCAATCTTAAGGATACAAGCTGGCACTCTTATCTTTATTACTCGCTCTCATAATTCACGAGACTTGAATTTGAGGGCGGACCCAAAATTGAATCAATGTCGGATCGATACGATTGGTCGATGATTATATCGATAGATAATAAATCGATCCGATTGGTCAATCAGCCCAATTTGAATTAGTTCAAACCCAGAAGTTTGGGTATAAAAGAAGCTGCTGTGTAAGAACAACTCGAGGTCCAATCAGAGACGAAGTACCTGGGAATAAACTTCACCGAGAGGCTCAAGTTTAATGCCCACATCGATAAAACGTTGAAAAAGGCTAATTACGCCCTTCATTTGGTGCACCCGCTCCTACGAAGGCTAAACGGACTGTCCAACAACACCAGGCTGCTCATAAAGGCCACTGATAACCTATGGCTATCCCATATGGTTCACCGTCACACCAACAACGATGAAGAAGATCTTCCTATTCGAAAGAAAGGTACTGAGAATATGTACTGGACTCTGGAGGGTCCCAAATAGTTATAATTTTTGTCTCGAGTGCAAGGCTTTACGAAGCAGCAGGTCTGCTTCCAATAACCGACCACTTGTTCCAAATGTCGAGGAAATTCGTCGACAGATTGGAAACACATCTAAGTCCTAAGATGCAAGGACTGAGAAGCGAAGAAATCGAGCAAAGTCACCGGGACATACACATCAGAGGAGTCACAGAAGCTAGATTCGACGACATCTTTAATAATCAAGACGTCTCCTTCCAGGCCAGCAACCAACACCACAGAGGCTGAAGTTAGCCCTGTTTATAAGCCGTTTTTTATTTTCATTTTTATTTTATTTTAAAATTATTGTTTAAAATTAAATTCCCTAAAAAAAAGTATGTAGTAGATTAAGTAGTCAAAAATATTGTTTAATTATAAGCAATACAAAATAAATTAAAACAAAGTAAATACCTACGTTGGGCCCCTATTGCTGAGCCGACACTTATTATTACTAGTTATAAGTTTTAAGTCAAAATTGTAAATTTCGAAACGAATAATAAAAATATCTTAATCTTAATCTTAAACAACTCGAGGTAGAAGAAAAATAGAACTAAGACCAAAATTCTAGACAAGTCGCAGCCAAACAAAAAGACAGCGGGCTTGACGTAGAAATAAAACAAATAAAAATATTTAAAATATAAAAACAAGGTCTAGTTAATTTATTTCCCGTTCAGTTCTCTTCTTCGACTAGAAAGCGGAAAGCACGGAGCTGCGACGTACGACAAATTGGTGGCAGCAGTGGGATGATCAAGAAAAAAGAAAAAAAATATAAGACGTGTAAACCACGGCCAAAACAGGGAAGTGAATTTTTTTTAAATGTTTTTTTTTATAAAAATAATTAAAGGCGTAAAACCCGGCCAAAACAGGGCAGTACAGTTTGGTTGTAATAAAAATATTAAGAAAATACGGCGTCTTTTTCGGCCATAGCAGGAAAATTAAAATACATACATACAAAAAAATTTGAGTGGAAAAGACCAGGGTTTTATCAACTTTTATAGCGCGAAACTTACCTAGCGTCAACAAACCCCGATCAAGGAAGAGGGAAAAAATTGACAAACGGACAAAAAAAAACAAGAAAGAAGAAAAAGAAGGACCACTTCCACAAATCAACAAAAATAAGTTCAGCTTTACAGGAAAGATAGAACTCAGAGCGATCAAAACATTTAAAAGTAATCATTAAGTAAGCTAGAATTTACTATTTAAAAAAATATATATATATATATAAAATACATATTATCTATTATAAAATATAAATTTAATTTTTTTAAATATATGTGTGCCTTAAATCAAATTACCTAATTACCTATACCTAATATCGAATAGATATTAGATAAATTAGGAAGAGCTTAGTATTTTTCAACCCTTGACCTTGCTAAAGGTTTTCATCAAATAAAAAAACAACCCATAAAAATTAAAATTTTTCATGTAAATTTTCTAATTTGAAGAAAATTGGGCTAATTTTTAAAAAATTTACATGGACACCACACGGGTCTCAGGGCCCTATCACTCCAACAAATTTACAAAAAGTTTTGTCCATCAGTGATACACATGTGTTTAAAATTTGAAGAAAATCGAGCTAATCTTTAAAAAATTTATGTGGGCACCCTTCGGGCTTCAGGGCCCGTTCACTCCAGAAACTTTACAAAAAATGTTGTCCATCGGAGATACACAGGCGTATAAAATTTGAAGAAAACCGGGTTTAATTTTTTTGAAAAATTTATATGGGGCCCCAAGACCCCGGCCACCAAAATTTTTGCAAAAAGTGTTGTCCATCGGAGAAACACACATATAATCGGGTTAATTTTTTTAAAAAAAATTTATGGGGTCCCACGAACCCGGTGCCCGGTGTTTCCAAATTTTTTACAAAAGGTGTTGTCTATCGGAGATACACGCATATATAAAATTTGAAGAAAATCGGGTTTATTTTTTTAAAAATTTTTTATGGGAACCCACGAACCCGGGGCCCGGGGTCTCCAAAATTTTTACAAAAAGTGTTGTCCAACAGAGATACACATGTGTATAAAATTTGAAGAAAATCGAGTAAAATATTTGTATGGGAGCCCCCCGACCCCGTGGCCCGACGGGCCTCAAATTAATAGAAAGTGTTGTCTCCGGAAATACACATGTGTGCAAAATTTCAATAAAATCGGGCTTTGGGAAGTGGGTTAAAAATTGATCGCAAAATTCCACGACAGACGACCGACGACCAACCCACGAGTAAGTGAAGTTAATATAGAGAATTTAAAAATGAATCCCACTGATTCTAAAAAACACCTTTTTAACTCCATATGGACATTACGAATGGTTAAGAATGCCATTTGGTTTAAAAAATGCACCAGCCACTTTCCAAATAATGATGAATGAAGTTTTAGAAGGTTTATTAAATAAAATGTGTGAAGCATATCTTGACGATATATTAATTTTTAGTACCTCATTACATGAACATATGGTAAATCTTCGATTAGTTTTTCAACGACTAAAACAATATAACCTTAAGGTACAGATAGATAAATGTAATTTTTACAAAAAACTTTATTTTTGGGACACTCAATAACAGACAAAGGTGTAAAACCTAACGCAGATAAAATAAAAGCTATAGAAAAAATACAAATTCCTACTACAGCTAAAGAAATTAAATCATTTTTGGGAATAACAGGGTACTATAAAAAATTTATTAAAGATTATGCAAAAATTGTACAACCCATTACCAAGTATTTAAAGAAAGATAAGAAAATTGATCAAAACTACATTAAAGCACATCAAGAATTCAAACGGACCCAGTACTTGCATATCCTGATTTTAAACAAAAATTCGTCTTAACGACAGATGCATCCAATTACGCTTATAAGTAGAAGTCACAACGAACATGAAAGGAATTATAGTACAACAGAAAAAGAATTACTAGCTATAGTTTGGTCAGTCAAATAATAACGACCGTATCTATATGGGAGACGGTTCGATCTCAAAACAGATCACCAACCTTTGAAATGGCTTCAAACAAAAAATGTAGGTAGAGATATTTCACCCAGGTTACAGAGATGGATACTCCAATTAAGAGAATATGATATGCAAATTGAATACTTAAAAGGTACAAGTAACACTGTATCAGATTTTTTGAGTATATAAATTAAAGCCATACAAGATATAAACATGTTAGAACAAGATTCAGTTACCTACAATACATTCGCAACATTAAGAAATTAACGATCACTTTCCAATTAAAGATAGTGCAGTTAACATTCACCCCTATCATTAAATCCGGCGGATCGTAGATCCTCTTCACGCATTCGATCCACATCCACTTACTGTATTAAATCCGGCGGATAGACTGTACCGACAACGATTCATGTTTTTCGAAATCGGCTGTTTTGTAATTTTTGACAAACAAATAGCTTTTGTCAATTGGATATAAAATTAAGAAGTATTAAATTCTTTTTAAAAAATAATGGATAGCATAGCTTTTTTTGAAGATTGTGATATATCGAACAAAATTACGATCCTTTGCTGAAGATGCGTCGTAAGTAGAAAGATTTCATCGTAGCTCTTAATTTTTGTAAAATGAGTTTTAATTTCAGTTTTATTAAAAACTTTCGCCTTAATGAAGCAGCTTTTAATAACGTGCTGGAAGTGCTGACTCAAGAACTACCCCCATCCAAAAAATCGTTTGCAGTGTCACCCAAGCATCAACTAGTTAGTTGCATGTTTGAGATTTTTTGCTGAAGGCAGTTACCAGCACGGGAAAGACTTTAATGTCTGTATAGCTCAGTCAACTTTTTCGAAAGTATTGGCTTAGGTGTTGGACATCTTAAAAAGGGTATTATGTCCCAAATGGATAACTTTGGACACCACAGAGGACCAAAAAAGGGAAGCAAAACTATACTTTTACGAAAAATTTAGGATACCTGGTGTTGTGATGTGTGTTGATGGAACACATATCTCTATTAAAATTCCGACTGCCAATTCCCACCTTTACTACAATAGAAAGGATTTCACAGCATAAATGCTATGATTGTAAGTGATAATTTGAGAAAAATAAATTGAAAGGACAGGAAAGTAATAATTTTTCTTTTTAAATTTGTGATCATAAGTTATGGATACGGTGCATTGACGCAAGGTTCCCAGGATCTAACCACGATTCGTTTATATGGTATGCCAGTGATGCATCTACATATTTTGAAAATATGTACACTAGGGGAAATACAAATACAAGGCTTCTGGGTAAGTACAACTTACTTTTTATGTTTATTAGATACTTGTTCGTTGTTTTTGTAGCTGATGCTGGCTATCCCCTTTTACCTTGGCTGTTGAAACCATTTCGATCAGTAGATTCGAATAGTCAGGAAAGCAGATTTAAGCAGCACCACTCCAAAGGAAGGAACATAGTGGAGAGAGTAATTGGGGTCCTAAAAAACAGATTTCGTTTTTTAATGTCAGTAAGATCACGCCACTACGAACCCAACAAAGCGGCACAAATAGTAAATGTATGCTGCGCCTTGCACAACATTTGTATGCATTTCAACGTGTTTTTAGAAGAACCCGAGGAAGTGTAGGATAACTTAGCAAGTCAACCAGCAGAAGGAAATGAAGGAAACAACCAGAAACCAATGAAGCCGTGTAATGGTGCAGTGTCCAAACCAAAGGAAATGGTGTAAATATCTACTCTTCAATATGAGGCAAGCTCTGTGTAAATGCACATCAAGTCTAATTCCATCACGGATAATCGAACAATAGTTATCTCGCTCTTGCACGTCGGGCTACTTGACGTATGCTACAAAGTGGTTCGATGTGAATCGGGCAAGCGACAACTTGCCATTTGGATTCTGACACTGAGCGGAGCAGCAAGGAATGCGGCAAAAAGCACACAATCCGGAAAAAAATAAGAATTATAATTATTTCTTACAAGAGAGGTAACATCCATATTATTTTATAAAAATAACAAAAACAAAAAAAAAGAAAAAGAAAATAGTTATTAATTTATTGACTCCTCAGGGAAAGGAGGCCAAAACCAAAAATAAATAAACGATTAGAATTTTCATCGGTGGATGGCAGCGATACACGCGGAACGGATTGCATCCAGGCGAAAGTAATCCTGCTAACATCCGGCAACAATTCTGGACAGCAAGTCAGTAAAACTGGGAAGAAACCCAAGAAATCGGTATTGAGCCTCCAATGTCCCTCTCTCCACGTAAGTGAATGAATATATTTTATTTTCCTCCGCAACCAAATTCGCACGGAGTGCCAGATGGCTTCAGCCTCTTAGTACGATGTACATCACATAACCTTTGAAATACTCACCTTTTTATTGAATATCCTAAAATAAAAATGGACATTTCTGCGTATTATCGTCGAACATAAATATGTGCGTTTATACATATATAAAACACCATTAATTTACACTCACATACCATTTAAAGTACTCACCTTCTTATTATATATACTTTAAGATAATATCATCAAACACAAAGATGAATATTTATACATATATAAACCACCACGGATTTACACTCATATACCATTTACAGTACTCACCTTCTTATTATATATACTTTAAGATAATATCATCAAACACAAATATGAATATTTATACATATATAAAACACCTCGGATTTACACTCATATACCATTTACAGTACTCACCTTATTATTAAATACACTTTAAGATATTACCGTCGATCACAATAATTATACCTACACTTTAAGAATTATTTTTAGCTACTTTTCACTATGTATTAAACTTACCTCTGATTATATTAATACATACCCTTTAAGATTTCTATTTACTTTATTATTTCGATATGAAATAAACTTACCGTAGATCACAATAATTATATCTACACTTTAAGAGTTATGTCTAGCTACTTTTCACTATGTATTAAACTTACCTCTGATTATATTAATACATACCCTTTAAGATTTCTATTTACTTTATTATTTCGATATGAAATAAACTTACCTTTGATCATAATAATTATACCTACACTTTAAGATTTATTCCTATTTACTTTTCTCTATGTAAATTACTTACCTTCGATTATACTAATTATACCTACACGCAAAGATTTATTTCTAATTACTTTATTATTCCACTATGAAATCAACTTACCTGCGATTCTTATAAATATATATACACCTTAAGAGTTTATGTTTACATTTATAATTAATAACATGATCAAACCGTACGTTCATATAATTAACATTAATAAAGTGAATTATAACGTTATGGAGAGAAATTAGTTTTTTTATTGAGTTTTGGATTCGCTGCCTCATGGTCGTGTTTGTTTGTTTTGGATCATAACTTAGTACACGCAATAATAAATATATTTATGGATGGTAGGCGCGGCTGATGGGCCAAGATCCCACCCCAATCCGGCGAGCTGGCTAGCGCGTATGCTAGGCGTGTACCCCATGGCCCCGAAGCAGCAGCACCCGTAAAAATTACACCATTACATAAATTGGCGCCCAACGTGGGGCCCGAAACGGTTCAGGCATCAATCTGAACTCTTTTGGGTCTCACACACTTTTTGTTAAATGTTTCTTCCTTTTCGTAAACCCCGGTGGTTAGCACCAATGCGGGGCATATCATTTGATAGGCTACCAGAATTTTCTTCTCCTTTCTTCGATTCGCGAAACGTAGAGTTTTATTTTCGATTTTCGTACAAGATATTCTCTCGATTAATTTCCCTTTAAATATTTTTAGGCGGCCACACACTTCTTGTGATGGGGTCTTACTAATATTTTGTTGCAGTTTAATTTTATGATGCGACGACAGTGTGGTTGACGCTTTGTCTGGTTATTGGTGGAGGCGCTCGAACTAGTTAGAACACGGTTGTTCTTGTTGACTTTTCCGGGATAATCGGCCTCTATTGTTGGCTCTCCTACTAATGACCTAAAGGGTGATCAAGATATGCTTTTTTTTTTGTCACTAATTCAAGCCTTACTGTGGCATCCTCGGGACTTGTTTAACATTTACTCGATTGTTAAGTAGCGATCAGTAGCTTATTTTGAATAGGAAACGGTTTTATTTTGTCGATATTATTCCAGAATAGCCGGCCGCTTAATAGTTAGTATCGCATCATAGTTGGGTATCTTTTATCTTTTGAGCTGGAAACAGTTTGAACTCGCGACATGTTCGGGGTTAACTGGCCGCTCGTTATATCTTTTATCTTTTAGGCTGGAAACAGTTTGAACTCGCGACATGTTCGGAGTTAACTGGCCGCTCGTTATATCTTTTATCTTTTAGGCTGGAAACAGTTTGAACTCGCGACATGTTCGGAGTTAACTGGCCGCTCGTTATATCGTTTATCTTTTAGGCTGGAAACAGTTTGAACTCGCGACATGTTCGGGGTTAACTGGCCGCTCGTTATATCTTTTATCTTTTAGGCTGGAAACAGTTTGAACTCGCGACATGTTCGGGGTTAACTGGCCGCTCATTATATATTTTATCTTTTGAGCTGGAAACAGTTTGAACCCGCGACAGGTTCGTGGTTAACTGGCCGCTCGCGGGTTTTGAGTTATCGAGTTCAATTTTATCCAATCCTAAGGGGGTTCCACAGTTACGCTTGGGTTTTGTTCGGGGTTGTGACTCCTTTAGTGTAGGAGTGGCAGTTGCTAATCCAAATAGGGAAGCTGCCTATTGGGCAATGTCCACTTTGACCCGGAGTAGCATACCTTGAACAAGATTAGCTTGATTGTCAGTAGTTTTATATATAATTTTTTGATCATGTAGGCGATCCGAATTCGGACATGGGGTGTGCGGATCCAAACTCAATGAACTAAGCAGGAAGACCTTAGTATTCTATTTGGTACTTTAAATATTAATAAATTATTCTTTAAGATAGAGATAGTATTCGATAATTTAAGTATAATACATCTAATTTTCTTTAGTTCGTAAATGTATTTACCGTACTATACCTTCCCAGTGACGGAGGTATAATATTTTTTTTCATTTTCTCTTCTTCCCGATTCAAGTAAGCATCCTTGGGGTTTCCCTATTAAGGAAACGCTTTCTTGAGTTGTAGTCCTTATACGGTCATCGACTAAAACGGTTTTCTCGTAGCTTGTCCCTCAAGCAAAAATTGTATGAGCATTTCTGTGGGGAGTTCAATTATTAATTGGCGCGGTGTTGGTCCAAAAGAATGATAGTGGGGATGAGGTTCCGATAGCGTATATGTCACAGAAACTCAATAAAGCACAACAGAACTATTCGGTCACCGAACAGGAGTGCCTGGCGGCAGTGTTGGCTATAAAGAAATTCCGAGCATATATTGAAGGCCAGGAATTTATGGTGATCACAGATCATGCTAGTCTCCAGTGGCTGATAAAGCAAAGCGATCTCAGCGGGCGCCTGGCTAGATGGGCACTAAAGCTACAATGCTTCACGTTCTTGATTTGTCACAGGCGTGGCACCGCCAATGTCGTTCCAGATGCCTTGTCGCGAGTTCACTCTGACAAAATTTGCTCGGTAAGTGGGATTGGACCGGAAATTGATTTGTCGTCGCCTGCGTTTGCTTCCACTGATTATGAACTATTAAAGAAAAGTGTTAGGGATAACCACTCCAAATTTCCAGATGTAAAAATCAAGGGAGAGTATGTGTACATACGTCAGAACTCATCGTCGACAAACGACACTCAGAACCCAGACCAGTGGAAACTTTGGGTGCCTAAGGAAATGACGGAGGAAATTATTAGACGGGCTCATGATACACCGACTGCAGCTCATGGAGGGTTCGAGAAAACACTCGAGCGCATTCGTCGTCACCTGTTCTGGCCAAAAATGTACAAACAAATCCGAAAGTTTGTCGTATCTTGTGAAGTATGTCGAACCACTAAGTCACCGAATCGGGTTCTTCGCCCTCCCATGGGTCAACATACAGTCTCAACTCGACCATTCCAGAGGATTTATATCGATTTATTGGGACCATATCCCAGAACTAAGGCAGGAAATATTGGAATGCTAATCGTCCTAGACCACTTTAGTAAGTTTCACTTCCTAGCACCATTGAAGAAGTTCACGTCGAAACCCATTTGTCTGTATCTAGAAAATAATATTTTTCATACATTCGGTGTGCCAGAAACACTGGTGTCTGACAACGGATCACAGTTCAAGTCGAATGAATTTGAAGCATTCCTAACCACTTACGGTATCAAGCACGTGTGCACGGCAATATATTCACCTCAGGCAAACGCATCGGAAAGAGTAAATAGATCCGTCATTGCCGCACTAAGAGCGTACATTAGACCTGATCAAACAGATTGGGATCAATATACTTCCAGCATCAGCTGTGCTCTCCGAAACTCCACACACCAGTCCATTAAATGTACACCATATTACCTGCTTTTCGGTCAGAACATGATACTGCACGGAGCCAGCTATGAAAGGAGGAGGAAACTAGACCTTTTGACAGAGGCTGATACAAGGATTTCCACTCATGACCACCTGAAAGTAATTCGCGATAGAGCAGAACAGAACATGCGAGCAGAACATGACAAAAACGCTAGAATTTATAATTTGAGGTCCCGTCCGATAAAGTATGCAGTAGGGCAGGAAGTCTTCCGTCGCAATTTCACCCAAAGCAATGCTCATAAAGGATTCAATTCTAAGCTAGCACCTCTCTTCTTGAAGGCAAGAATCAAAAGTAAACTAGGGAACTCCTACTATACATTAGAAGACTTGAATAGCAAACCATTAGGTACCTTTCACGGCAAAGACATATTTTCCTTACACGACGAAGTCAAGATGTAACGTGCACCTTCAGACTGCTGGTTAGATAAAATAACACCCAGCAATCTGTTTTGTAATGGTGCAGTGTCCAAACCAAAGGAAATGGTGTAAATATCTACTCTTCAATATGAGGCAAGCTCTGTGTAAATGCACATCAAGTCTAATTCCATCACGGATAATCGAACAATAGTTATCTCGCTCTTGCACGTCGGGCTACTTGACGTATGCTACAAAGTGGTTCGATGTGAATCGGGCAAGCGACAACTTGCCATTTGGATTCTGACACTGAGCGGAGCAGCAAGGAATGCGGCAAAAAGCACACAATCCGGAAAAAAATAAGAATTATAATTATTTTTTACAAGAGAGGTAACATCCATATTATTTTATAAAAATATCAAAAACAAAAAAAAAACAAAAAGAAAATAATTATTAATTTATTGACTCCTCAGGGAAAGGAGGCCAAAACCAAAAATAAATAAACGATTAGAATTTTCATCGGTGGATGGCAGCGATACACGCGGATCGGATTGCATCCAGGCGAAAGTAATCATGCTAACATCCGGCAACAATTCTGGACAGCAAGTCAGTAAAACTGGGAAGAAACCCAAGAAATCGGTATTGAGCCTTCAATGTCCCTCTCTCCACGTAAGTGAATGAATATATTTTATTTTCCTCCGCAACCAAATTCGCACGGAGTGCCAGATGGCTTCAGCCTCTTGTACGATGTACATCACATAACCTTTAAAATACTCACCTTTTATTGAATATCCTGAAATAAAAATGGACATTTCTGCGTATTATCGTCGAACATAAATATGTGCGTTTATACATACATAGAACACCACGGATTTACATCACATAACCTTTAAAGTATTTTTTTTTATCAAATACACGTTAAGATATTATCATCGAACATAAATATAAGTATTTATATATATATAAAATACCATGGATTTACATCACATAACCTTTGAAATACTCACCTTTTTATTGAATATCCTAAAATAAAAATGGACATTTTGCGTATTATCGTCGAACATAAATATGTGCGTTTATACATATATAAACCACCACGGATTTACACTCATATACCATTTACAGTACTCACCTTCTTATTATATATACTTTAAGATAATATCATCAAACACAAATATGAATATTTATACATATTTAAACCACTCGGATTTACACTCATATACCATTTACAGTACTCACCTTATTATTAAATACACTTTAAGATATTACCGTCGATCACAATAATTATACCTACACTTTAAGAATTATTTTTAGCTACTTTTCACTATGTATTAAACTTACCTCTGATTATATTAATACATACCCTTTAAGATTTCTATTTACTTTATTATTTCGATATGAAAGAAACTTACCTCTGATTATATTAATTATACCTACACTTTAAGAGTTATGTCTAGCTACTTTTCACTATGTATTAAACTCACCTTTGATTATATTAATACATACCCTTTTAGATTTCTATTTACTTTATTATTTCGATATGAAATAAACTTACCGTTGATCACAATAATTATATCTACACTTTAAGAGTCATGTCTAGCTACTTTTCACTATGTATTAAACTTACCTCTGATTATATTAATACATACCCTTTAAGATTTCTATTTACTTTATTATTTCGATATGAAATAAACTTACCTTTGATCATAATAATTATACCTACACTTTAAGATTTATTCCTATTTACTTTTCTCTATGTAAATTACTTACCTTCGATTATACTAATTATACCTACACGCAAAGATTTATTTCTTGCTGGCTAGCGCGTATGCTAGGCGTGTACCCCATGGCCCCGAAGCAGCAGCACCCGTAAAAATTACACCATTACAGCCGTACAAATAAGAAATCACATAATGCAAACTTTCTAGTAACATATATGTATTGCTTCCATCAAGATACAATGGAAATAAATTAAAAAATATCACAACTCATTTTTTGGTTAATAAAAAAAAAATGCACAATTCAGTTGTGGTAGAAAAATAAATAAAAAACAATTCAGTTGTGGTATGAAAATAAATAAAAATCACATAATGTGTCAAAGAAAAGATTAATATTCATAATGAAAAACTCAGTGTGATATTGCGGTACATGCTCGATACGTCCTAGCAAGCAAATTAGCAAGATGCGAGCTGAAAATGACATTTTGACATGCTGGATCGATTTTGCGATTTTCTAGCAAGCAAAAAATCGAAAAAAGTTCCGACCAATATTTTGAGGTCGCAATACAAAAAAACAAGAACAATTCCGCATGAAATATTAAAGTGACGTTTGTCATTAACAACTAAACTAAAATTTATTAATAAATTAAAAACAAAAATTAAAATAATTTAATTATTATGAAAATAAATAATTAATTATTATAAATAACAAAACAATGGAAATAATTATTCCTCGAAAAATATTTAAAGACCGTGGAAATCCATTTGATTGTGAAGACGATATATTTTTTAATAGATATAGATTCACGAAATCAGCAGCTCAATTTATAATTGATAAATTGGCAAACCAGCTACAGAGAACTACTGGGAGGAGTAAATCGATTTCCCCATACCTAACAGTATGATATTCATTTTTTATATTGGGGAACAAAATATATAATAAAGTCATAACGAAACAAGGCGTAAATTAATTTGGTTTAATGTATCTTTTAGGTGTGCAATGCAGGTTATGAATTTACCGAAGTCGTCGTTCGTTGGCCAGGATCAACACACGACACACATATATTTAAAAATAGCTCACTGTACCAGTTTTTGAACTCCAGCCGCCTTCCGAAAAATTCCTGGCTTTTAGGTGATAATGGATACCCATTGTTGCATTGTCTGATGACCCCAATTATCAGTCTGTCCACGAGTGCTGAAATAAATTACAATACTCACCACAAAACGACCAGAAAAATTGTCGAATAGGCATTTGGTGTACTAAAAAGAATGTTTCGAATTATTTGCAAAACTGGAGGATTTATGTGCTATGGTGTTAAAAAATGCGTGCAAATAAGAACAGTCTGTTTCATATTACACAATATTGCTAAATTACATAATATTCCAAATTTTGTAACTAATGGTGATGGTGAAGAAACAGAAATATCCAATATAATCGAATTTGATGAAAATTTGCCTAGTCAATTACGTGGTAGTCTAATTAGGCAATCAATTATAAACCATTCTTTTTAAAATAATTAATAAAATTAAATTTAATTAAAATATTCGAGTTTTATTTCAGTCTTCTCAGTCTTTATCACATACTTCAGGTAGAATACAAAAAATATATAAAAAAAAAGGGTAGGTAATTTAAATATCGGAGGAAACATTTTGGAGAACTACATTATGTTAGCTTTGGCAGCCAAGCTTCTCAAGAATTTCACGAAGGAGGTTATTTGTTAATTGGGACTCCTTTACCTGCTGCTGTTTAATCAATATATTCTTGTTGGCGATTTGTAGCATTTGCTCATCAAAGTCGTCAACACCAAGTCGCCGTTGTTTTCTTTGCCGTCGTGTGCACCTTGATGTTCTTGGTCGGGGTTGGACGGATGGTGTATTTGAGATTATTTTATCTGCATCTCTCCTTGTTGAACTCCCATTTAATGGACTTACCTTTTCAAATTAATATTCTGGTTCTGTTTTTATTGTTACAATTGGGGTCTAAAATATGGAAGTGCTTATTATTCTCAATATCAAAGCAAATTGTTTGACAATTTAAACATATTTACATTCGTAAATGAATCCACATAATAATCAAACCCGTACATGGTATTTGTGCCCGCTAATTGTACAATTATCTGTTCGTATGGTTTTAGGTGAAGAGGCGGCGCTCCACCCGTTCTGTTTTGATGAGTTTTAATTTGTAAACTTGTTCCTTAGGTCCACACCTGATCTTGAAATAGAAGCCGTTGCAGAATAATCGTCTGCCACTTCGTTCCAGGCTTTCGTCAGAGTCTCGAGTCTCGCCAAATATATTCAATTCTCCTAAAATGATGTTAAATATTATAATGTGTATCACACAAAATTTACCGCATACGCCATTTATTCATGTTCTTCTTGTCTCCAATTTTTAAAAAATTTATAATTTCAGTTTCACTGAAATTTGGCTTTCGCCTTTTTATTTGTGGTGTGTGGTGCATTTTAAACAATAAATAAATGTTTTAAAATATATATTAATTTCACTTTAAACTTTACTGTTGCTTAGTTTATGGCAAAATATTCAGTAATGTGCTGAATGTTAAGTAATATGGCGGATTTGCTAGATGTATCGAGAATGTCATTTCTAGTAAATCAAAAACTGAATCGCAAGTCAGCCATCTTTAACTATCGCAAATTGCTAACTTGCATGTACCCCATTAAGTTGTCGAGCTTCTCGATTTCACATTCAAGCAACTTTTGTTAAAGTTTTAACTTTTCTTGAACAATTCTTTCCAATTCTTTCTAATGGTTAAGGTTTTTTTTAACAAAACTCCCCATTTCTCTGTTATGCCTTCTTTCTTCTTCCGCTCGAGACTCCATTATGCGTAAAAGGTCCTTATTTTGATCAACCAATTTGTCCAGCGACCTGTAAATCCTTTTTGTGCCGTAGTTGAATTCGGTGGCGTTCTCCTCCTCCAAACCGTTGGCGACCTTTTTATAGAAATTTTCTTGTATTTTGATTTGGTTAACAAGATCTGTTTGGATAGGTCGTTTTTTCACTCATAGCAAGATTCGTTTGGAGGATTTTCAAGGGCTGGCAACTTCTAATGGCAACACCGCGGAAGCTTGGTCTTCTCGAATTGATTGAGATGGTCCAAATGAGCGAACGCCACTTATGCCTTCAACAGATTCGTTCAGCTGGATCAACTCAATCACTTCCTCCTCTTCCGCAGTGAAGCAAAACTTAATAAATTCGATATCAATGAAAACAAACGAACAGTCTTCTTTCTTTCTTTCCTTTACTCCGCGGGGGAGCATAGGGCTAATACAAACGCTCCCCAACGAACTAGATTTATCGCCTGGAGCTTCAAGAGACGCCACTCGGTCCCCTGGGATCTTGCTTCCTCTTTTATTGTCTTTTCCATGTCTTGCTAGAACGGCCAACTTGACGGCTTCCTTGTGGATTCCAGTCAAGCGCTAGTTTCGTAATATCGTCCGCTGGCTTTCTCAAAGTGTGGCCAATCCAGCTCCATTTTCGTCGTCTGATGGTGATTGCGATTGCTTCCTGCTGCGTTACTCTCCGCAAGTCTTGATTGGTGATAATGTCCGGCCATCTTATTCTCAGTATCCTCCCTAAGCACTTGTTGGCGAAGACTTGGAGGCGCGTCACAATTGACTCTGTGACTTTCCACGTTTCGCAGCCATACAAGAGTACTGAGAGAACGTTAGATCTCAAGATCTTCAGATTCCGGGAGATTTGCGAGAAGTTCCAGATATTATTTCGCATACTATAGGAGTGTCGCGCCTTGTTTACACGAGAGCACACATCCGACTCAGCACCACCATTTTCTGACATCCAGCTGCCCAAATAACAAAACTTATTGACTTCCTCCATCTGATGTCCGTCAATCGAGAGATCACATGTTCCACTAGCGTTAACGCGAAGTAGTTTTGTTTTTGAGCCTTTAATTTTTAAACCCACTTTGTTAGCGTGGAGTTCTAGTGAGTTTAATTTTCGCTCCATGTCACCTAGCGATTGTGATAGGAGACAGATATCATCGGCATAGTCCAGGTCTTCTAGGCGGTGAAAAACATTTCATGGCAAACCCGATGGAGTACGGGTTACTATTTTCATCATCCAGTCGATGACAATTGTAAAAAGCAATGGTGAGGTTGCAGCCTGCTTGACTCCCGAGTAGATGTTGAAAGGTGAGCCAAGATGACTCTTATGAATGACGCGGCATGTTTAGTCGCGGTACAGCTCCTTAATGATGTTAATGAGTTTTTCCGGAACACCATAGCTAGACAAAATCTACCACATCATGTTTCGGCCTACGCTATCAAAAGCGCTTTTAAAATAAATAAAAGCCATATACAGAGGAGAGCGATACTCAACTGACTGTTCAATGATTATACGCAGAGTGTTAATTTGATCAGTACAAGAACGGTTTGGGCGAAACCCTGCTTGTTCATTTCTCAAAATTGGCTCTAACGCATTCTGTAAGTGCCTAGCTATTATAGAGGAGATCACTTTGTTTATGGTGCTTAGCAGCGTAATTCCTCTTCAGTTTTCGCAATGGCTCAAATCACCTTTCTTGGGGAGTTTGACTATTAAGCCTTCTTTTAACGACGATGGAATGGATTCAGATTCGCAGATAACTTGATATATCGCATGCAATGTTCGCGTAGTTAACTCGACGTCGACTTGAAGGAGTTCTGCGTAGATGTTGTCATTGCCTGCTGCTTTACCTGATTGCATTGAAGGAATTGTTGTCCTTATCTCATCTAACGAAGGAGTAGCGACGCTGATGTTAAGAAGCCTATGAGGGTGCATATGTTGGTTGATGGACGTGCCTGGCGAAGTACAATTTAAAACATTCTTAAAATGTTCTGTCCAGCGGGTTAATTGTTGTTCCTCTATTGCCTTAACAGGGTAGTTGATGTGGTGTTTCTTGTTGGCGAGCTTACGAACGAGTTGGTAGACTGTGCTATATTGTCTACTATTAGCGGCTTGCTGTGCTTGTGTTGCGATGTCGCTCAGCCATGCTCGTTTGTCGTTCCTAGCTGAACGGCCAACTTTCCGGTCCAGATCCCTATACTACCGCGCTAATGCGCTTCGCTCGGCAACCCAGGCCGCGTTTAACTCTGCTTTGATGGATTGGCGTTCACGAATGGTGTTCCATGTGCTATCTGATATGTATTCTTTTCTAGTTTTGTCGGGATAACTTAAAATGGTTGAGGCTGCTTCCGTATACTCATTTACTGTTTTCTCTCATTTAGACTCTATGGTTTGGGGCTGTATCTCAGAGAGAGAGACTATTGTACGTGAGATACATATTGAAGTTTCACATCTGGGTCTTTCAATGCTGCTACAGCTGGCTTTCTCGTTGTTTAACTTTGTGTGGTTGAATGGACCGCGGCTTCAATCGCACACTACCAACCACTAGGTGGTGGTCGCTGTAGACGTCGGCTGCACTTCGGGTTCTAACGTCCAGAAACGATGACGCCACTTACGGCTTATAGCGATGTGATCAATCTGGTTGTTGAACATGTGATCAGGAGAGGTCCAGGTGGCTTTGTGGATGTTTTTGTGAGGAAAAATTGTGCCTCCAATGATAAGGTTGCGATCCGAACATAGATCAGCAAACCTTTCACCGTTGTCATTTATAGAGCCAAGGCCGTCTTTTCCCATGACATGTTCCCAATCACTGTTGTCGCTGTCTACCTTTGCGTTAAGGTCACCCATCAAAATAACGATGTCACTTTTCCGCAGTTGATCTACATAATGAATTATTTAGACGCAAGTAAAACGTGACTTTTTCTTCAGAGGTGGCTTGTTCCGTTGGTGCGTAAACTTGCCGACCAAGGCAAGTCCACCTTCTTATTTAGCCCCGACCCAAGCTAATACAAATCGGAATGGGTACCGAAATCGTTCACTTGATTTGGCCGAGTTTCCAGTGGCGCGACGTGGATGCGTAAGATAGGAGTTGTGATGCGAGAGGCTTAGAACATGACTGTCTATAATCGCGTCATCATCACCGTTTGTCACCACCAGTGGTTTCAACAAAAGAATTAAATTGTGAAATCTCTAGAAGATGTTAAAATAACAACACACATAGATACTGAACTAAATTTAATTAAAGAAGAAATAAAAAGTATAAAAGGTCATAAAACCTATTCAAGAAAAACAAGAAGCTTAGTAGACATAGGGGAAGAGTATTAAACTTTTTATTTGGAAAAATGGATGATGAAGACAAAACAGAAATAGAAAACCGATTGGAATATTAGAAAAATTTGGCGATTACGCAGTAAATAAATATACAATAAAAGAATACAACACGAACTTTAGTTTTGCCTTTTATTCAAAGAGAACGAAGAGAACAATGAAACGAAACAAAAAAGAAAAACTTCATCTTGTTATAAAAGCATACTACCAACAAATACAAATAAAAATAAACTTCTGTGAACATAGATGCATTTAGCTTAGATTTATATTTCAACACTCCTTCTTAATCTAAAAATATCCTACTTCTTAAGTTTCGAAATTGATCTTTAGCCAGTCCCTTGGTCAATATATCAGCAATCATGTTCTCTGTTGGGCAAAATCGGCAAACGACTTCTTTCCTGTCAACATACTCTTTGACGAAATGAATCTTGACATCAATATGCTAAGAGCGGTTGGTAAATTTTTCCGTCTCGATCCATTTCAGTACACTTTGCTTATCTTCATATATTATTGTGCAACTAGCACCTTTCCAATTCAAATCATTTAACAATTGTAGGAGCCACTTGGACTCTTTACAAGCTTCTGCTAAAGAAACAAATTCCGCTTCTGTACTCGATCACACAATCCTGTCGTTTACATGACCAACTTATTGGCCCACCAAGCAGAAAAATATAACCCGAATTTGATTTAGGGCTCTCACGGCATTCGGCCCAATCTGCATCGGCATATCCAACCAAATTGTTTTCTTCATTTCAACCACCCAGCTTTAGCTTCAAACTGATTGTGATCTTTAAATATGTAATCACTTTCTTTACTTGAATCCAATCTTTGGTCGTTGGCTTAGCCAATTTCTGTGATAAAATTGTATCAGCAGCTGCGATATCAGGTCTGGTATTGAATCAAATATAAAGCAAACATCCAACAGTGGTCCGATATTTGTTGATGTCAATAAATATTTCATCACATGGATCTTCATGATATGTTGGACTAAGTGGAATATCTGATTCCTTTGCTTCATTCAAATAAATTCAAAAAAATCAAATAAAACAAAAAATAATCACCATTAAACATTACTCTCATTCCTAGATAATTATTAATTTCACTCAATTTTTCAATCTCAAAGTGTTTTCTTAAAATATCTTCTACTCCTTTTGAAAACACTTTCGAACTGTTGACTATTAAAATATCATCAACATAAACCAATACATATATAGCTTCCTTTGAAGATGAATTTTGATATGTACACAAACAATTATCTGAAGTACTTTGTTTTAAATTACATTTTATAAACACGTTGTGTAGAGTTTCATTCCATACGCGAGCGGATTGCTTCAATCCGTAGAGGCTTTTCTTGAGTAAATATACTTTGTCTTCTTCACCTAATTTTATGAAACCAGTTTCTTCATTTCTTCTTTTAAAATTCCATTCAAGAAAGCTGTTTTTGCATCATAATGATACACATTCATTTTTCGACTAGAAGCAACAGACAATAGCGTACGAAAAGTAGTATGACTTGCGACTGGTGCGAATACTTGATCATAGTCAGTTCCAAATTTCTGACTAAAGCCCTGAGCAACCAATCTTGCTTTGTATCTTTTTAAATTTCCACCAGTATCGGTTTTCAGCTTATACACCCATTTACATCCAATAGTATTTTTATCTATGGGTAAATCAGTTAGAGACCAGGTTTCATTATCGATTAAAGAACTTATCTCCTCCTCCAAAGCCTGAATCCATTTGTCCCTTTCATGACTAATAACTGCATCATTATAATTTCCTGGTTAACCGTTTATGACAAAATTTACTTCCTCAATGAAATATTTAGGAGGAACACCTTTATTCGATCGATTTGAACGTCTTACTATTGCTTTTGAATTTCCAACAACTGATTCATTAATAACGTCAATTTCACTTACTAACTCATCTCGGTTTTTATCACCCGGCTCCCTTAATTTATTTGAAACACTTAAATTGTCGTTATCAATAAAAACTGTGTCATTCACTGTATTTTCTTTCCTAGCCACCGGAATTTCGAAATTTGCATCTATACATTCTTCAATGTCTTTCTGTGCAACACTGGACTTATAATGCTGTTGATATTATTTAATTTACAAAAATATTTAATTTCATAAAATTAATATCTCTTGAAATCACAACTTTCTTCGCTGATGTTACATATCCGCTGTATGCTTTTGATTCAACATCAAAACCTAACAAAATTGCTTCTTTTACCTTAACGTCGAGCTTTCTTCGTTGTTCATCAGGAACTTTAATAAAGCACTTGGAACCAAAACGTCTTAAATTTATATAAATAGGTTTTCTCTTGTACCAATATTCAAACGGAGTTTTGTTTACATTTTTCCACGGAACTCGGTTTTTTAAAAAATTTGCTGTCATAACTGCTTAAACCCAGAATCGTTTTTTCATATTTGCATCTAACAAAATACACCTAGTCATTTCAATCAATGTGCGATTCTTCCTCTCCGCTACCCCATTTTGTTGAGGTTAATACGGAGCAGTTCGTTGAATTATAATGCCTTCTTTATTTAAATAATCAATTATCACAATATCATAATCAAAATATTCGCCACCTCTGTCACTTCTGGTCACTTTTTTTCTTTTTACCAAACTGGTTCTGGACTAATTGATGAAACTGCTTCAATTTATCAAATGCTTCTGATTTTTCTGATACACGGTTGTGTTGTGTATCTGGAAAAATCATCGATGAACGTGAGTACATATCGGTTACCCGTAGTTGTAAACGATTGCATAGGTACACATATGTCGGTATGAACAAGATCAAGAATGTAATTTGATCTTGAATTTGATTCCTTTGGAAATGGTACACGTGCCAATTTACCCTTAACACACACTTCACATTCATGAATACATTCTGGATTAGATTGTGAAATTGACATGCCTTCATGACAAGCCCACTTGCTGGAATCTTCTTTACCACCTCAATGTCTCGATGTCCTAATATCAATGCCATTGATGTACACACAGTTTTTGCTTATTCTTAATAAAATTTATCATATTGTTCAGTGTTCTCATAACATACAAATTGTTCTTAATATCGCCAACTGCAATCTGATGTGTTCTATTTGGTAACCATATTTCACAACTATTTCCAGAGAAATCAACTTTAAAACCTTTTTCTGTTAGCCGTTTTACAGAAATTCAATTGCTTTCAATTGATGGTATATACAAAACGTTTTCGATCATAACCTTCGTTGCTTTACCATTACTATTTATAAAATTTACTGAGATTTTTCCTTTACCTTGCTTGCACTTCATTTCTATTTGCAATATACACTTTTTCTTTGTGTGAATTATCAAAGCCGATAAAAATTTTACGATTACAGCAAATATGGTATGTACCGGAATCTAGAATCCACCCATCACTTTTACCAACCAAAAACAAATATTTGTTGCATTCATCTTTGTTTTCAACTACATTTGCGTTATGTTCATTTCTATTCGGTTTATTATTATTTTGTGATTGAAGAAACTTTCTACAGTTTCGTTTTAAATGTCCAACACCACCACAATAATAACATTTCAGTTTCACACTGCCTTTATTTGTATTTGGAACATGTGAACGTTGAATATAATTTTGCGTTGAAACTTTTAATGCAGAACTTACTTCTTTACTCGTACCACAAACCAAGCAAAATATTTGTCGTCAGTTTGCCATCACCCAACGCCAGAAATTTTTGAAACAATTCATTCATATTTTTTATATGAGCCTCAATATCACCATCCTCACCAACTTTTTGCACCATAATTTGATGGAGTAAACGTACTGGAATGCTTGGAGTATTGCGTTCATGTGTTTTTTTTAATGTATCACATGCGGCTTTTGCTGTCGTTTTTCCACGTAAATCCACATATTGCGACTCATCAACCATTAAATTTATCGTTTTTAAAACTTCGTCATTCTTTGCATCCCACTTTTCATCTACGTTAACAGGTTTCACATCTTTCACATATATCCATAAACCTTGCACTTTTAATCTTGTTTCAGCGCGGAAAGCCCAATTGAAATAATTTTTATCCGTCAATGGTGTGAAAGAAAATTTTGCATTGCCACATGAAACAGCCATTATGAATTTTATATCCGAAAAAATTAAACTTATAATTGATGCGATATTTAAAATATTATTATGGTAATTACATCTGGGCCCATAACCTATTAGAAAAATTTGGGCGCTTACGCAGTAAAAAAATATACAATAAAAGAATACAACACGAGCTTAAGTTTTGCCTTTTATTCAAAGAGAACGAAGAGAAAAATGAAACGAAACAAAAAAGAAAAACTTCAACTTATTATAAAAGCACACTACCAACAAAAAAAAATAAAAATAAACTTGTGTGAACATAGATGCAATTAGTTTAGATTAATATTTCAACATGGAAACCCTAACATTAAATAATCGTGAACTGGTAGTAAATAATAATAAACAGGTAGTTATAAATAATCAACTTCAGCAAGAAATAGAAACAATTTAAAAACTAATTGATACGAAATTAAATAATACTTCTGGTTTTTCAAAAGAATTAAAATTAAAAGAAAAAAGACTAATAATTTTAGAATATACTAAAAGAATAGACAATCTAAAAGATATTATTGAAAAAATTCCAAGACTGGTCTTGGCAAGTAGATTACAAATAATGACAGATAGCCTGTTAACAGCAGAAGAAATCGAATGTTATGATATAGATTTGTTCAAATTAAAAAGAGTTTATCTCCCTAAGTGAATGTGATAACGATTTTCTAATTTTTATAATTCAAATCTATATATATAAAAATCAATTGCTGTTCGTTGGACTGGCTAAAACTCGAGAACGGCTGAACCGATTTGGCTAATTTTGGTCTTAAATTATTTGTGGAAGTCCAGAAAAGGATTAAAAGGTGAATTCAGCCCCGATAGGTGGCGCTGGTGTCAGTGTGTGGGAGGTCAGTGGGCGGGAGGTCAGTGGGCGGGGGTCAGTGGGATTTGGCAGCCGGGAAACGCGGGTGTAAGTGGGCGTGGCGTCAGTGAGCGGGTAGCAAAGCACCCGGGAACAGCTAGTACCAGATAAAATTTATACTTTTGATTAATATTTTATAACTTTCATTCCCAATGATGAAAATATGGAACTAGATATAAAGGATGAAAACATTGTTAAAATAAATGAAACCTTTTATATATACTGTGAAAATGAAGAATTAAAATATTTAAAACCTTATATTAATTGTCTAAATAAAAACAATTGCCTAAAAAGGAAAAATAAAAAAATAAATATTGTAAAAGTGTTTAAAAAAGGTACATTAATTGTTGAAAATAGTTATTATAAAGTGATAAGTTCATGTGATGAAAGAAAAATAATTCAAATAAAAAGAAATGTATTAATTAATTTCGAAAACTGTAATATTAAAATAAACGACACAGAATATGTCAACAAAAATCCAATTGTAAACCAGCCAATTAATAGTTATATGGGAGATACATACAATTGATTTAAAAATCGAAGATTATAATTGTTTTATTTGGGAATAAAACTAAACACAAGCTTGTTCAATTTCTAATTCTTTATTCGTAACTAAAATAATGACTAAACTAAAAATGAACTGTTCGCTGCTGTGATTGCCAACTAACACTGATAATGAAGTGATGATGTAAAAAGCGGTACATATGTAATCTTAGTAGACAGCATAGCTTGAGTGTAGCGCTATGTATTACGTGCGATTAAGTGCGAGTACATAACACCCCTCCACCTCTAATTAAGAGCCGTACGTAGGACGTGCTGTCTTCGGTATAGCTGAGCGACGAAGTGAAGCCTCATCGATTTCAGCCGATGTCTTCTTAGCTCGTCTCTTTGGCTGTATTGTAGGATGTTGGACGGCTGATGATGAATCTACAGTTTTCTGGGTACCTGATGTTGAGAGTTGAAAATCAGATTCAACGGAATCGAATGCAGTACCGTTGTCGCTCACAATGATCTCCGGAATTCCATGGGTGGCAAATATCTTGCGGAGGTCCTGTATGGCACAAGCAGCTGATGTTGTGCCTACCGGAACGACCTCTAACCACTTGGAATAGGAATCGATTAGTATAAAGTAAATCTTACCTCGGTGAGGTCCGGAAAAATCGATATGGATTCTCGACCATGGTTTCGTCGTTTCCTCCCATGGATGCACGGTTGTCTGTGCCACCTCTGTACGGGTTGATTGGCATTCCGTGCACAAACGTACAACATTTTCAATGCCCGCATCTAGTTTAGGCCACCAAAAATAATTCCTCGCTAGCGCCTTATTCTCACAATACCCGGATGGGCAGTATGTAGAGCGCATAGCATTTGTGCCCGAATACATGTTGGAATTATTACCCTGTACCCCCAGAGTAGACACCCCTTGAGTGTGCTTATTTCAACACGACGAATCCAATAAGGCTGGAACTGCTCTGCGGCTTATTCCCTGGCCAGCCACGTAGTGTCCACTGTAGGATTTGCGAGAGAATTGGATCCTTGATAGTTGAAGCGGCAATGTCTTCAGCATGAACGGTCGGCTTATGTGCCGTATCTATAAGCAGCACTTCCTCTTCTTCAGTAACGATCTTAGTACCCGGAACGGGAAGTCTACTTAAACCATCTGCATTCCCCATCTCTTTCCCTGCACGGTAGATAAGTTTAAATATGTAGGCATTGAGGAAAGTACTCCAACGGATCATTCTCGGCGACAGGATCTGTGGAGTTGGAACATCTGCGGTAAAACGTCCGAGAAGTGGCTTATGGTCCGTTAATATAACGAATTTACGACCGTACAAAAAGTCATGGAACTTTTTTACACCCACTATGATCGCAAGAGCCTCGCGATCACCTTGACTATACCGTCCGTTTCCGTCATCGTCCTCGAGTGGTAAGCCATAGGACGCTCTTTAGTTCCCACTCGATGTGACAATATGACGCCGATTCCGTATGGTGAAGCGTCACAAACCAGCAACAGCGGGTATTTCTCACTAAATGGCATTAGGACGTTGTTGGAGATCAAGGCATCTTTAAGCGCATCAAAACTGCGCTGCTCAACATGTCCCCATCTCCAGGAAACATTCTTATGAAGTAGTTGGTGTAAAGGCTCCGCAATGGTTGCTTTATCTTGAATGAAAGAATGGTAAAAATTAATAAGGCCTAGAAAAGCTTGTAGCTGTCGCTTATCCGTTGGCGGTATGGTGCTTTTAATAGTGCCGATTTTCTGTTGCATTGGGTGAAGACCTCCGGAATCGATTCTATATCCGAGAAAATCGATAGCTGAACAACCAATTTGACATTTGTCTTGTTTTAGACGAATTCCAGCCTTGTTAAATCTTTGGAATATGTCGATCAACTTCTGGCGTAAATCGGTGTCGGACGATGCGATGACAATGATATCATCGAAATATGGTATAACTCCAGGAATCCTTTGAAGTAGATTCTCCATAAAATTTTGGGAAATTCCTGGTGCAGTACTAATACCGAATTGAAGACGTTTGACCTTGAACGCCCCCTTGTGTGTCGTAATTGTTTGAACCAACGCTGTTGCATCATCTACAATAAGCTGTTGGTAAGCTTGTGCGAGGTCAAGTTTTGCAAAAATTGACCCATTTGGAATTGTCGACAAAAGGTGATTCGCTGATGGAACTGGACTGGAAAACAGTGTGGCGTGAGAGCTTTGTTCACAGTTGATTTGTAATCACCGCAAATTCTCACGCTGCCATCGGCCTTCGGAACAGGTACTATAGGCGTAGCCCACTCGCTGTATTCGACAGGCTCCAGGATTCCCTGTCCAACTAATTTGTCCAACTCCTCTTCAACTGCTGCTCGCATGGCGATAGGAATTTTCCGTGCTGGCAAACGTATCGGAATAATTTTCGGATCCACATGAAGAATGACAGGTGGACCACGGTATGAGCCTAACTCAGATGAAAACAGGTGGTTGAAATTCGCCAGTATATCGGAAAAACTGGAATTTGTAATTGAATGAACTCCTTGGATGGAGATTCCCAAAGGCTCAAACCATTCGACCCCAAGAACACTTGTTTTGTTACCGGTAGTGACATACAATTGTAAATTGGGAACTGGTTTACCATTGTACTGCACATCAATGTGCACCCATAATGTCAATTGGATTCCGTTGAAAATCGACTAGTTTCAAATTTGCCTCACGAAGTGGTGGTGGTTTCCGAAAAATTCGTAGAAATGTTATCTCGGATACGATAGTATGCCTAGATCCGGAGTCCACTTCAAAATGACATGGAATATTGTTGATGTTGACGGTGGCAGATGTATTAACAGCAGAAGGACTGGAAACAATTTTCACTTCTCTGTGGCGATTAGTGTAACGCTTTTTGTTGTTTTTATGGTTGTTGCGGCTACCAGCCATCGCACGACAAACGCGTTATAGGTGTCCCATTATACCACAAAAGGAACATGTTGCGGTACGATATCGGCAGGTGGATCGGTCATGGTCCTCCCCGCAGCTGAAACACCCTTGTAACTGCGAAGGTTTCTTCCGCTGATTAATTCTGACTGGGGCTGCATTTTTTCGCTGTACTATCTGCTTTACTTGGTGTGCCTCAGCAATAACTTGTTAATTTTTCTCTGCAGCTTGTGCGGCAATGCTGCGATCGATGGCGGTGGATAACTTTAAGTCTTTTTCAGCTAAGAACATTTGCTGCAAATGAACGTTTTGCAACCCACAAACAAGACGATCTCGTAGCATTCGATCTAAACTATCCTTGTGAAAATTGCAGCTCTTGGCAAGACGTCTAAGCTCGGCTTCGTAGTCGGCGATGCATTCTCCCGGACGTTGTTCACGTTTGAAGAATGTATACGACGCCGCAATTTCCGATGGGCGAGGGGAAAAATGATTGGATAAGATGTCCATTACCTCTTTGATCACTAGATCACTCACTTTTTTGGGTGCTATTAGATTTTCCAGCAGCTCAAATGTGTCCGCCCCGCATAATGTAAGAAACGTGGCCCGCTTCGATTCCGCAGTTTCGATTTTATTAGCGACACAAAAAAGTTCAAAACGTCTTGAATATGTGCCCCATTCACTCGGTTTATTTGTGTCGAAAATTTCGGTATTTCCAATCGGCATGATGATTATGTTAATTAGAATAACAGAATAAGAAAATAACTGTTTACCCTAACAATAGCTTGTGAGAAAAAAAAACGGAAAATCACGAATAATTATTATTCTTTGCACTGCAAATAATTTTCTCTCGTCGCCAATGTTTTATTTGGGAATAAAACTAAACACAAGCTTGTTCAATTTCTAATTCTTTATTCGTAACTAAAATAATGACTAAACTAAAAATGAACTGTTCGCTGCTGTGATTGCCAACTAACACTGATGATGAAGTGATGATGTAAAAAGCGGTACATATGTAATCTTAGTACACAGCATAGCTTGAGTGTAGCGCTATGTATTACGTACATTAAGTGCGAGTACATTACAATAATTTAACAAGAATTGAAAATATTAACAAAATAGTAGAAAAAGTAGAAAAAGAATGATATGTTCATTTTGGTATAAATGGATTTGTAATTATAATAATTTGTGCTATACTTATAATTTTATATAAGAAATTGTTCCAGGAGAAACAAAAATCAAAGGGGGGAGGAATTATAGAATTACTCCCTAGTACAATTAGTAATAAATGCATACCAAGCATATTTGCTTGAGTATTAACAAAATGCATCGACACCAACGGGATGTCACAAAAATGAATGTTAACAATGAGTTATCAAGAACGATGATATGAATGTATAAGTTAACGACCCATTATATTACAAAGCAAAACTCTACATTCGTGGGAAAGCACGTACAAGAAAAAGCACACGAGCATCCGTTCTGCCGACTCAGCGTCTGGACACAACACGAGCAACGATTTTGCAACATTGCACCTGTCGGTCGTCACCTGGGCTGATGCAATAGATTAAGCGTAGGTTATTTCTTTATTGTAATTCTTGTTAGAGATCAGTATTTAAGTGAACGTCAAATAATAAAGTTGCTTTTTTTTAAAGAGGAAAATCTATTTTTCCTTAATTGGCGCCCGAGCAGGGACCGGGAGTGTTGTTTTAATAGAACCAGTGTCCTTAAATTAAGTACCCGTGTCATTAGTTACCAGTGTCCTTAGCATAAGTGCCCGTGTAACAGAAACAACTTAAAGTGTTGTTTAAAACCTCTCGGTCCCACGTAAAAGTGATCGCAGCGAACGTGAAACTAAGGGCCGCTAAGTAGCCGCTGGCAGATAACCACTCGTCCAGTGGAGGAAAAGGAATTGTCAGGAGACAATAGCCGCACTGTTCCTGATCACCAAAGAAGATGAAGATCCTTACCCGGATATTAGTTTTGTAAGTTATAGTTAACCATACCCGATAAATTAATAGAAATAATAGTGCTAAACAAATTAGAGAAACAAAAGAAAAATGCTTGCAAAATATAGAAATTAAACGAATTTAATTGAGAAGTGAAACACAAGAAATAGAAATTAAATTATCTAACGAATACAAGAATATTTTTTAAAAAAAATTTTAAACGAAAAAAGGTACGAAGAGTTTATAAAATATAAGTGTTTAAAGAAACCAAACAAAGGTAAAAGGTGATTAAACCTAGAATAGATAATACAAATTTTATGTGAATTTTAACCATATTTTTTCATATTTCATATCATATTCATATATTCCAAACTTTATAACATTCCTCAAATATTTTTTTAAATTTTAAACATATTTGGAATTTTACTATTTCATTACGTTGATAAATCTTGTGCATCGCCACAATCAATTTAAAGTTTTTCGTGTATTCCGCAACTGTAAATTTAAGATTTAAATATTCCTTTGAGAAGGGTTATATTTCTTATTTGCCACGACATTTATTCCTCCGGTTATTACCTCAATAATCGTGGAGTTAGTAAATACCTTCTTGAATCCTTTATTGAGCATTCAACTGTTTCCTTGTGATAACTTTTAATAATGGCCAATCCTGTCGTCCAACCTCCGATCTTAAACCCTCCAGTTCCCCCAAATCCGCCACAAAATCCTCAAAACCCAAACAATGTTCCAATATCCTCTCCTGCTTTACAATGTCTTATTTCCTCGATCGTAAGCCAAGTCCTACAAACTGAGGGAAGAAGCTTAGTTCAATCAATTTTAAACCCCAACGCTGACCAGTTCGCAGGAACTGATCAAACGATTAACCAGGATCATCGAAACTGCGCTGCTCAACATGTCCCCATCTCCAGGAAACATTCTTATGAAGTAGTTGGTGTAAAGGCTCCGCAATGGTTGCTTTATCTTGAATGAAAGAATGGTAAAAATTAATAAGGCCTAGAAAAGCTTGTAGCTGTCGCTTATCCGTTGGCGGTAGGGTGCTTTTAATAGTGCCGATTTTCTGTTGCATTGGGTGAAGACCTCCGGAATCGATGCTATATCCGAGAAAGTCGATAGCTGAACTAATACCGAATTGAAGACGTTTGACCTTGAACGCCCCCTTGTGTGTCGTAATTGTTTGAACCAACGCTGTTGCATCATCTACAATAAGCTGTTGGTAAGCTTGTGCGAGGTCAAGTTTTGCAAAAATTGACCCATTTGGAATTGTCGACAAAAGGTGATTCGCTGATGGAACTGGACTGGAAAACAGTGTGGCGTGAGAGCTTTGTTCACAGTTGATTTGTAATCACCGCAAATTCTCACGCTGCCATCGGCCTTCGGAACAGGTACTATAGGCGTAGCCCACTCGCTGTATTCGACAGGCTCCAGGATTCCCTGTCCAACTAATTTGTCCAACTCCTCTTCAACTGCTGCTCGCATGGCGATAGGAATTTTCCGTGCTGGCAAACGTATCGGAATAATTTTCGGATCCACATGAAGAATGACAGGTGGACCACGGTATGAGCCTAACTCAGATGAAAACAGGTGGTTGAAATTCGCCAGTATATCGGAAAAACTGGAATTTGTAATTGAATGAACTCCTTGGATGGAGATTCCCAAAGGCTCAAACCATTCGACCCCAAGAACACTGGTTTTGTTACCGGTAGTGACATACAATTGTAAATTGGGAACTGGTTTACCATTGTACTGCACATCAATGTGCACCCATAATGTCAATTGGATTCCGTTGAAAATCGACTAGTTTCAAATTTGCCTCACGAAGTGGTGGTGGTTTCCGAAAAATTCGTAGAAATGTTATCTCGGATACGATAGTATGCCTAGATCTGGAGTCCACTTCAAAATGATATGGAATATTGTTGATGTTTACGGTGGCAGACATATTAACAGCAGAAGGACTGGAAACAATTTTCACTTCTCTGTGGCGATTAGTGTAACGCTTTTTGTTGTTTTTATGGTTGTTGCGGCTACCAGCCATCGCACGACAAACGCGTTATAGGTGTCCCATTATACCACAAAAGGAACATGTTGCGGTACGATATCGGCAGGTGGATCGGTCATGGTCCTCCCCGCAGCTGAAACACCCTTGTAACTGCGAAGGTTTCTTCCGCTGATTAATTCTGACTGGGGCTGCATTTTTTCGCTGTACTGTCTGCTTTACTTGGTGTGCCTCAGCAATAACTTGTTGATTTTTCTCTGCAGCTTGTGCGGCAATGCTGCGATCGATGGCGGTGGATAACTTTAAGTCTTTTTCAGCTAAGAATATTTGCTGCAAATGAACGTTTTGAAACCAACAAACAAGACGAATCGTAGCATTCGATCTAAACTATCCTTGTGAAAATTGCAGCTCTTGGCAAGACGTCTAAGCTCGGCTACGTAGTCGGCGATGCATTCTCCCGGACGTTGTTCACGTTTGAAGAATGTATACGACGCCGCAATTTCCGATGGGCGAGGGGAAAAATGATTGGATAACATGTCCATTATCTCTGTGATCACTAGATCACTCACTTTTTTGGGTGCTATTAAGAAACGTGGCCCGCTTCAATTCCGCAGTTTCGATTTTATTAGCGACACAAAAAAGTTCAAAACGTCTTGAATATGTGCCCCATTCACTCGGTTTATTTGTGTCGAAATTTTCGATATTTCCAATCGGCATGATGATTATGTTAATTAGAATAACAGAATAAGAAAATAACTGTTTACCCTAACAATAGCTTGTGAGAAAAAAAAACGGAAAATCACGAATAATTATTATTCTTTGCACTGCAAATAATTTTCTCTCGTCGCCAATGTTTTATTTGGGAATAAAACTAAACACAAGCTTGTTCAATTTCTAATTCTTTATTCGTAACTAAAATAATGACTAAACTAAAAATGAACTGTTCGCTGCTGTGATTGCCAACTAACACTGATGATGAAGTGATGATGTAAAAAGCGGTACATATGTAATCTTAGTACACAGCATAGCTTGAGTGTAGCGCTATGTATTACGTACATTAAGTGCGAATACATTACAATAATTTAACAAGAATTGAAAATATTAACAAAATAGTAGAAAAAGTAGAAAAAGAATCATATGTTCATTTTGGTATAAATGGATTTGTAATTATAATAATTTGTGCTATACTTATAATTTTATATAAGAAATTGTTCCAGGAGAAACAAAAATCAAAGGGGGGAGGAATTATAGAATTACTCCCTAGTACAATTAGTAATAAATGCATACCAAGCATATTTGCTTGAGTATTAACAAAATGCATCGACACCAACGGGATGTCACAAAAATTAATGTTAACAATGAGTCATCAAGAACGATGATATGAATGTATAAGTTAACGACACATTATATTACAAAGCAAAACTCTACATTCGTGGGAAAGCACGTACAAGAAAAAGCACACGAGCATCCGTTCTGCCGACTCAGCGTCTGGACACAACACGAGCAACGATTTTGCAACATTGCACCTGTCGGTCGTCACCTGGGCTGATGCAATAGATTAAGCGTAGGTTATTTCTTTATTGTAATTCTTGTTAGAGATCAGTATTTAAGTGAACGTCAAATAATAAAGTTGCTTTTTTTTAAAGAGGAAAATCTATTTTTCCTTAATTGGCGCACGAGCAGGGACCGGGAGTGTTGTTTTAATAGAACCAGTGTCCTTAAATTAAGTACCCGTGTCATTAGTTACCAGTGTCCTTAGCATAAGTGCCCGTGTAACAGAAACAACTTAAAGTGTTGTTTAAAACCTCTCGGTCCCACGTAAAAGTGATCGCAGCGAACGTGAAACTAAGGGCCCCTAAGTAGCCGCTGGCAGCTAACCACTCGTCCAGTGGAGGAAAAGGAATTGTCAGGAGACAATAGCCGCACTGTTCCTGATCACCAACGAAGATGAAGATCCTTACCCGGATATTAGTTTTGTAAGTTATAGTTAACCATACAGAAACAAAAGAAAAATGCTTGCAAAATATAGAAATTAAACGAATTTAATTGAGAAGTGAAACACAAGAAATAGAAATTAAATTATCTAACGAATACAAGAATATTTTTTAAAAAAATTTTTAAATGATAAAAAGGTACGAAGAGTTTATGAAATATAAGTGTTTAAAGAAACCAAACAAAGGTAAAAGATGATTAAACCTAGAATAGATAATACAAATTTTATGTGAATTTTAATCATATTTTTTCATATTTCATATCATATTCATATATTCCAAACTTTATAACATTCCTCAAATATTTTTTTAAATTTTAAACATATTTGGAATTTTACTATTTCATTACGTTGATAAATCTTGTGCATCGCCACAATCAATTTAAAGTTTTTCGTGTATTCCGCAACTGTAAATTTAAGATTTAAATATTCCTTTGAGAAGGGTTATATTTCTTATTTGCCACGACATTTATTCCTCCGGTTATTACCTCAATAATCGTGGAGTTAGTAAATACCTTCTTGAATCCTTTATTGACCATTCAACTGTTTACTTGTGATAACTTTTAATAATGGCCAATCCTGTCGTCCAACCTCCGATCTTAAACCATCCAGTTCCCCCAAATCCGCCACAAAATCCTCAAAACCCAAACAATGTTCCAATATCCTCTCCTGCTTTAAAATGTCTTATTTCCTCGATCGTAAGCCAAGTCCTACAAACTGAGGGAAGAAGCTTAGTTCAATCAATTTTAAACCTCAACGCTGACCAGTTCGCAGGAACTGATCAAACGATTAACCAGGATCATCGAAACTGCGCTGCTCAACATGTCCCCATCTCCAGGAAACATTCTTATGAAGTAGTTGGTGTAAAGGCTCCGCAATGGTTGCTTTATCTTGAATGAAAGAATGGTAAAAATTAATAAGGCCTAGAAAAGCTTGTAGCTGTCGCTTATCCGTTGGCGGTAGGGTGCTTTTAATAGTGCCGATTTTCTGTTGCATTGGGTGAAGACCTCCGGAATCGATTCCATATCCGAGAAAATCGATAGCTGAACAACCAATTTGACATTTGTCTTGTTTTAGACGAATACCAGCCTTGTCAAATCTTTGGAATATGTCGATCAACTTCTGGCGTAAATCGGTGTCGAACGATGCGATGACAATGATATCATCGAAATATGGTATAACTCCTGGAATCCTTTGAAGTAGATTCTCCATAAAATTTTGGAAAATTCCTGGTGCAGTACTAATACCGAATTGAAGACGTTTGACCTTGAACGCCCCCTTGTGTGTCGTAATTGTTTGAACCAACGTTGTTGCATCATCTACAATAAGCTGTTGATAAGCTTGTGCGAGGTCAAGTTTTGCAAAAATTGACCCATTTGGAATTGTCGACAAAAGGTGATTCGCTGATGGAACTGGACTGGAAAACAGTGTGGCGTGAGAGCTTTGTTCACAGTTGATTTGTAATCACCGCAAATTCTCACGCTGCCATCGGCCTTCGGAACAGGTACTATAGGCGTAGCCCACTCGCTGTATTCGACAGGCTCCAGGATTCCCTGTCCAACTAATTTGTCCAACTCCTCTTCAACTGCTGCTCGCATGGCGATAGGAATTTTCCGTGCTGGCAAACGTATCGGAATAATTTTCGGATCCACATGAAGAATGACAGGTGGACCACGGTATGAGCCTAACTCAGATGAAAACAGGTGGTTGAAATTCGCCAGTATATCGGAAAAACTGGAATTTGTAATTGAATGAACTCCTTGGATGGAGATTCCCAAAGGCTCAAACCATTCGACCCCAAGAACACTGGTTTTGTTACCGGTAGTGACATACAATTGTAAATTGGGAACTGGTTTACCATTGTACTGCACATCAATGTTTAAACAACCCATAATGTCAATTGGATTCCGTTGAAAATCGACTAGTTTCAAATTTGCCTCACGAAGTGGTGGTGGTTTCCGAAAAATTCGTAGAAATGTTATCTCGGATACGATAGTATGCCTAGATCCGGAGTCCACTTCAAAATGACATGGAATATTGTTGATGTTGAAGGTGGCAGACGTATTAACAGCAGAAGGACTGGAAACAATTTTCACTTCTCTGTGGCGATTAGTGTAACGCTTTTTGTTGTTTTTATGGTTGTTGCGGCTACCAGCCATCGCACGACAAACGCGTTGTAGGTGTCCCATTATACCACAAAAGGAACATGTTGCGGTACGATATCGGCAGGTGGATCGGTCATGGTCCTCCCCGCAGCTGAAACACCCTTGTAACTGCGAAGGTTTCTTCCGCTGATTAATTCTGACTGGGGCTGCATTTTTTCGCTGTACTATCTGCTTTACTTGGTGTGCCTCAGCAATAACTTGTTGATTTTTCTCTGCAGCTTGTGCGGCAATGCTGCGATCGATGGCGGTGGATAACTTTAAGTCTTTTTCAGCTAAGAACATTTGCTGCAAATGAACGTTTTGCAACCCACAAACAAGACGATCTCGTAGCATTCGATCTAAACTATCCTTGTGAAAATTGCAGCTCTTGGCAAGACGTCTAAGCTCGGCTACGTAGTCGGCGATGCATTCTCCCGGACGTTGTTCACGTTTGAAGAATGTATACGACGCCGCAATTTCCGATGGGCGAGGGGAAAAATGATTGGATAAGATGTCCATTACCTGTTTGATCACTAGATCACTCACTTTTTTGGGTGCTATTAGATTTTCCAGCAGCTCAAATGTGTCCGCCCCGCATAATGTAAGAAACGTGGCCCGCTTCAATTCCGCAGTTTCGATTTTATTAGCGACACAAAAAAGTTCAAAACGTCTTGAATATGTGCCCCATTCACTCGGTTTATTTGTGTCGAAAATTTCGATATTTCCAATCGGCATGATGATTATGTTAATTAGAATAACAGAATAAGAAAATAACTGTTTACCCTAACAATAGCTTGTGAGAAAAAAAAAACGGAAAATCACGAATAATTATTATTCTTTATACTGCAAATAATTTTCTCTCGTCGCCAATGTTTTATTTGGGAATAAAACTAAACACAAGCTTGTTCAATTTCTAATTCTTTATTCGTAACTAAAATAATGACTAAACTAAAAATGAACTGTTCGCTGCTGTGATTGCCAACTAACACTGATGATGAAGTGATGATGTAAAAAGCGGTACATATGTAATCTTAGTACACAGCATAGCTTTAGTGTAGCGCTATGTATTACGTACATTAAGTGCGAGTACATTACAATAATTTAACAAGAATTGAAAATATTAACAAAATAGTAGAAAAAGTAGAAAAAGAATCATATGTTCATTTTGGTATAAATGGATTTGTAATTATAATAATTTGTGCTATACTTATAATTTTATATAAGAAATTGTTCCAGGAGAAACAAAAATCAAAGGGGGGAGGAATTATAGAATTACTCCCTAGTACAATTAGTAATAAATGCATACCAAGCATATTTGCTTGAGTATTAACAAAATGCATCGACACCAACGGGATGTCACAAAAATGAATGTTAACAATGAGTTATCAAGAACGATGATATGAATGTATAAGTTAACGACCCATTATATTACAAAGCAAAACTCTACATTCGTGGGAAAGCACGTACAAGAAAAAGCACACGAGCATCCGTTCTGCCGACTCAGCGTCTGGACACAACACGAGCAACGATTTTGCAACATTGCACCTATCGGTCGTCACCTGGGCTGATGCAATAGATTAAGCGTAGGTTATTTCTTTATTGTTATTCTTGTTAGAGATCAGTATTTAAGTGAACGTCAAATAATAAAGTTGCTTTTTTTTAAAGAGGAAAATCTATTTTTCCTTAATTGGCGCGCGAGCAGGGACCGGGAGTGTTGTTTTAATAGAACCAGTGTCCTTAAATTAAGTACCCGTGTCATTAGTTACCAGTGTCCTTAGCATAAGTGCCCGTGTAACAGAAACAACTTAAAGTGTTGTTTAAAACCTCTCGGTCCCACGTAAAAGTGATCGCAGCGAACGTGAAACTAAGGGCCCCTAAGTAGCCGCTGGCAGCTAACCACTCGTCCAGTGGAGGAAAAGGAATTATCAGGAGACAATAGCCGCACTGTTCCTGATCACCAAAGAAGATGAAGATCCTTACCCGGATATTAGTTTTGTAAGTTATAGTTAACCATACCCGATAAATTAATAGAAATAATAGTGCTAAACAAATTAGAGAAACAAAAGAAAAATGCTTGCAAAATATAGAAATTAAACGAATTTAATTGAGAAGTGAAACACAAGAAATAGAAATTAAATTATCTAACGAATACAAGAATATTTTTTAAAAAAATTTTTAAACGATAAAAAGGTACGAAGAGTTTATGAAATATAAGTGTTTAAAGAAACCAAACAAAGGTAAAAGGTGATTAAACCTAGAATAGATAATACAAATTTTATGTGAATTTTAATCATATTTTTTCATATTTCATATCATATTCATATATTCCAAACTTTATAACATTCCTCAAATATTTTTTTAAATTTTAAACATATTTGGAATTTTACTATTTCATTACGTTGATAAATCTTGTGCATCGCCACAATCAATTTAAAGTTTTTCGTGTATTCCGCAACTGTAAATTTAAGATTTAAATATTCCTTTGAGAAGGGTTATATTTCTTATTTGCCACGACATTTATTCCTCCGGTTATTACCTCAATAATCGTGGAGTTAGTAAATACCTTCTTGAATCCTTTATTGAGCATTCAACTGTTTCCTTGTGATAACTTTTAATAATGGCCAATCCTGTCGTCCAACCTCCGATCTTAAACCCTCCAGTTCCCCCAAATCCGCCACAAAATCCTCAAAACCCAAACAATGTTCCAATATCCTCTCCTGCTTTACAATGTCTTATTTCCTCGATCGTAAGCCAAGTCCTACAAACTGAGGGAAGAAGCTTAGTTCAAACAATTTTAAACCCCAACGCTGACCAGTTCGCAGGAACTGATCAAACGATTAACCAGGATCAGAGAGCCAACATAGCGGAATTAGACAAAATTCCGGATGTTATTCGTTGTTTGCGGGAATTCTCTGGGCAACCAGGAGAATTTAGCTCTTGGAAGAAGAGCGTAGAAAGGATACTGCGTATATATGAATCCATTAAAGGTTCACCAAAGTATTTCGGCATCATTAATGTGATTCGGAATAAGATTGTGGGACATGCGGATCACATTCTTGAATCATACAATACCCCACTGAACTGGGATTGTATCGCTCGGTGTCTCACGCTGCATTACGCAGATAAACGTGACTAAGGCACATTGGAGTACCAGTTGATATCATTAGTACAAGGTAACCTGTCCGTACAAGAGTTCTACCAGCAGGTCTATTCCCACCTTTCGCTCATTTTGAATAAGATTTCGTGCATGAGCATTGGCGTGGAAGCCCTTAATCTATTAATGCACACTTATAGGGACAAGGCACTCGATACCTTCATACGAGGCTTAAAAGGCGACTTACCCAAGCTTCTCGGTATCCGTGAACCTGCAGATCTGCCCCTGGCATTACATCTTTGCCTAAAGATCGAAAACCAAACTTATAGATCTCAGTATGCTTATGCAAACAATCAGCATAACAGAAGAACGCATCATTTACCACCTCCTATCCCACCGAAACGTCATCATCAAGGACAACACCCACATCCGCAATATAATCAGCAATTTTACCCGCAGCTATTCCATAGTCCGATGAATTACAATCAGTACCCAACAAACTATAATCCAAGGCTTCCAATGAATTTCAACCCCAGACCAATGGTTCCCCCCAGAATTCAACGACCATTCATTCCTTTCAATCCGCCGCAGAATCAAACCCCTAGACCTCAACCAACGCCAATGGAGACATCCACCATCAGGACGAACAACATAAATTACAACAATAGACCCCAGCAAAAGAACTGGCCACCCGCACAAAAAAGGCCATTTGCTGCAACATCGAATCAACTTCATCCCCATAAGATGCAGAGGAATTTCCACTTGAATACTATTGAGCCCGAACAATCTCCGTGTACATCTGAGGATCCCAATCCCACTCAATACGAGCAAGCGATTCAGTCAGAAGACAGCCAATACGATCAAAATTTTTTAGGAGTATTCTGAATCATTTCAACAGCAATGTGGAAATGATAACCTAGAAGAACTATCTGCATTTAACGATATTCATTTTTTAGACTAAACTGCTCCTCTCTTCCGTACTTTGAGTGTAAGGCGAAGAGCGGAGAAGTCTTAAAAATTTTGATCGATACTGGATCAAACAAAAATTACATAAAACCCACTCTTATTAAAAATCCCAAAACAAATGAAAAACCTTTTTATGCCAATTCCATGGGAGGAAACATAAAAATTAGTCATCATACATTTTTAAATCTTTTTGGTCTTAATGACATCAAAATTAAATTCTTTCTTATGCCGGAATTAAAATCTTTTCATGCCATTCTGGGCAATGACACTTTAAAAGACCTTTCAGCTGTCATTCATACGAAAGATAACTACATGGTAATCAACAATAGCGTCAAAGTAAGATTAAAACAGTTGGTTACCCAATCAGTTAATTCTATTAATATCCGAACCGAACACATGACCAGTGAGCAAAGATTTCATATTCAATCTGTTGTGAAGGAATTCCCTAATCTATTTAATGATCCCGATAATAGATTAACTTGTGCCACTAACGTTAAGGCAGAAATAAGAACAACTACAGATACCCCCGTCTACGCTAAATTTTATCCCTATCCAATGGCCCTTAAAGAAGAGGTTGAGAGCCAAATTGCCAAACTTTTAAATGATGGTATAATCAGACCTTCCAGATCTCCTTACAATGCACCAGTGTGGATTGTACCAAAGAAGCCTGATGCTTCCGGAGTAAAGAAGTACAGGATTGTTTCATTTTCGATCAATAACGCCAAATATGAATTCACCAGACTTTCAATGGGTTTGAAAAATGCCCCTCCAACTTTTCAGAAGTCATTAGATGACATTTTGCGTAAGCACATTGGCAAACGATGCCGTGTTTATATTGATGATATAATCATTCATAGTAAAAGCGAAGAAGAACATTTGAAAGACATTCGCAAGGTCTTTGAGACTCTTAACGATGCTAATCTGAAAGTTCAGCTTGATAAATGTGAGTTCTTCAAGAAAGAGATAGAATTCTTAGGTTTCATTGTATCGTCAAATGGTATTACAACTAACCCAGGAAAAGTGAAATCTATACAGAATTTCCTAGCTCCTCGAACTTTAAAAGATTTAAGATCTTTCCTCGGTCTGTCAGGGTATTATCGCCGTTTCATTCGCGACTACGCTAAACTTGCTAAACCCTTGACATCCCTCTTAAGAGGGGAGGATGGACGTGTGTCCAAGAATATTTCTAGCAAAAAGCTAATATATCTTAACGATGAAGCACAAGATGCTTTTCAAAAACTCAAAAACTCCTTTGTATCAGAAGATACCGTTTTAATTTATCCCGACTTTAAAAAAACCTTTCGAGCTCACCACAGATGCTTCAAATTATGCATAAGGTGCTGTTCTATCACAAGAGAACAAACCTATTACATTTATATCGAGAACTTTGACTAAAACAGAAGAAAACTATGCTGCCAATGAAAAAGAGATGCTAGCCATTATATGGGCTTTGAACTCTCTCAGAAACTACCTTTACGGTACGGCAAAGGTTATTATTTATACCGATCATCAACCTCTGACTTACGCTCTAAGCAACAGAAACAATAATAGTAAACTAAAAAGATGGAAAGCTATGCTAGAGGATTACAACTATGAGCTTAAGTATAAGCCAGGAAGGAGCAACGTAGTAGCTGACGCGCTTTTTAGACCACCTCAGAGCAGCCAAATTAACTCTTTGACTCCTACTATTCATAGCGATGAAAGCTCAGCCCATGGGTTGATCTACAGCGTTGAATGTCCTATCAATGTCTTTAAAAATCAAATTCTTCTTCAGGAAGGTACACCATCTTCTGAAAAATTCGAAACTGTTTTCCCAACTATCCATAGACATACTATTATTGAACCTTTCTATGATGAACAAAAACTTATCGAAATTCTAAGAAAACGTCTTAATCCAACAGTCACTAATGGTATTAAAACAGCTGAACCCATCATGGGTATGATTCAGAACATTTATACAACACACTTTAATAATTACCGCATATGTTTTACACAGATAATGGTTGAAGATATGAAAAATGAACAAGACCAAGAAACTCTTATTATTCAGACACATAATCGAGCCCATAGAAATGATAGAGAAAACAAAATTCAGATCTTAGAGAAATATTACTTTCCTGGTATGTCGAAAAAAAATAAGCGATTAGCTAAACTTTGTTTGATTTGCAAAGAAAGTAAATATGACCGTCATCCCAGCAAAATTGAAATTCAAGCTACCCCAATTCCTAAATACCCAGGTCAGATTGTCCATATTGACATTTTTTCCACAGAAGGAAACCTAGTTCTCACTGCAATAGACAAATTTTCCAAATACGCTATTACAAAAATAATAAAGTCAAAGGCTGTCGAACACATAAAGCAACCATTAAGAGATATTATCTTTGGATATGGAGTACCAAAAATTTTAGTTTTCGATAGCGAAAAATCCTTTAATTCATCCCTTATAACCTTCATGATTGAAAATGAGCTTGGAATCAAGGTTTTTACAACACCTCCTTATACAAGTACATCAAATGGTCAAGTGGAACGTTTCCACTCGACTCTTGCCGAAATCATGAGATGTTTGAAATGTGAAAAAATCTACCTGTCCTTTGCAGAACTGTTAGAAGCAGCTGTTTATGCTTATAATTTCTCTATACATTCAGTCACAAACCAAAAACCCGTTGACATACTTTTTGGAAGAAACATAGGTACAGATTCTACACAAATTGAAACCGCACGTTTGGAAAATACAAACAAATTGAAATCAAAACAGCAAACCGATTTGGCATACCACAATAAAACCAGACCCTCTATTAAAAATTACTCTGTAGGAGATATAATTTATGTTAAAGTTAACAAAAGATTAGGTTCCAAAATATCAGCCAGATATAAAAAGGAGACAGTTAAAGAGAACAAAAATACTACTGTAGTAACAGCATCAGGAAAAATAGTACACAAATCAAACATACGGAATTAAAGTAAATTTTTATCCCAACAGATTTTTAATCGGAACTAGTCAAGGAGATGTAAATATTCTTGACTACACCAACTCCCCAATAATCGTCCTAAATGATGGAACAGCTAAAATTATGGAAGGCTCCTTAAAATTAATGCACATCATCGAAATAGCACCATACGAGAAATTCATTACAGAAGTTGTTCCCGTTATCCAAACTCGAGTTCCTCAATCCAATCCCTTCTACCCACTCCTACAATTCGAAATCCAGCAAATAAGGAATTATATTCAAAATTTAAAGGTTAATCGCGCAAAACGATCATTAAATTTCATTGGGTCAGCCTGGAAGTGGATTGCAGGTAATCCCGACCATGATGATTTTGAAATAGTAAAAAACAAAATTAATAACGTAATTGATAATGGTAACAGTCAAATCATAATAAATAAACAATATGAAGAAAGAATTAATGCACTCACTAACGTAACTAACGAAATATTAAATACAATAAAAAAGGATAGCATAATCCAATACGAATTAAATGTAATTTTATTATATAAGTTGAAACTAATAAAAGAAGAATTAAGTACCGTAATATACGCTATTGAACTGGCTAAAGCCAATTAGATTAGTATTAGATACTTTAGAAAGAGATGTAATACCATATTCAAATATAGAGCATGCACTTAAATTTGCAGACATTAAAATCGCTTCCAATTCGAGAAGTTTAATTTACATAATTGATATTCCAAAAACAAAAAAAGATTTATATGAAAATTTATTATTAGTACCAATAAAAAGAAATAATGGGCTTATCCACAAACTTGAATTTAGAAATATATTAAGAAAAAACAAATCGGTGTATGGAATTAAAACCAAATGTAAGCTAATTGATGAATTGTCCTTATGTAAACTATCAACTTTAATAGATATAGATAATGATAATTGCATTATAAAATTATTAGAAAATAGGAATGCATCATGCAACGCGACAAACAGCCAACACATCCCTCAGGTCGAAGAGATAGCATCCGGAATCATCGTGCTCAACAAATTCAACGGAACCATAGAAGCTCGCAATGGAAGCCAGTCACTACAAGGAACATTTGTCATCAAGTTCAGTAACGAAAGTATCATGATAAACAACCAACGATACATTTCCGAGAAGATCGTAAGAACGCAGGTTCTACCCCCAATGCTACACCCCACAGACGCTAATTCAACCGTCGAAGAAATACTCTCCTTGGAACTCATGAAAGAACTACATACAAGAAACACCAAATACATCGAAAAGATGCAAGCTGAGAAGAAGATGCACCAGATGGTAACATATGGAACTTTTATTGTATTGTTCCTAGCAATAGCAGCTATTGGATACAACAGAGCCAAAGCAAATCCCGTCAATTTAATACCAACACCACCAATAATTGCAATGACGACACAACCGGAGATCATTCTTCAAGCATCTCCTCAGAGGTATCCCAGCATTTACAACATTCCATTCATGTAAAAGTTGCGAGGACGCATCATTCTCAGAAGGGAGGAGTTAACGACACATTTTTTTTTTAAGCACAAGCACGTACAAGAAAAAGCACACGAGCATCCGTTCTGCCTACTCAGCGTCTGGACACAACACGAGCAACGATTTTGCAACATTGCACCTGTCGGTCGTCACCTGGGCTGATGCAATAGATTAAGCGTAGGTTATTTCTTTATTGTAATTCTTGTTAGAGATCAGTATTTAAGTGAACGTCAAATAATAAAGTTGCTTTTTTTTAAAGAGGAAAATCTATTTTTCCTTAATTTATATACTATGAATATCAATGTATATGTAGAATTGCTGCATAGGCAATGATAAAATATAAAAAGGGTTTTTTAGTTTTGGAAGTCAGTCTTAAATTGTGAATCTGTATTTCCACACTATTTTTTAATTAATAAAGAAAGTGAATAATATTCAAGGTGTGTTTAATTGGAATTTTAAAAAAAAAACCAGGATTTAAAACAACATTCGTGCGGGGCAAATTTTAAAACATAAGCCTCATAAACGTTCACGCACCTACAGAGGGTCCCCCAGATGATGAAAAAGAATAATTCTTTGAATCAGTCGAACAGGAACTCCATGCCTGCCCTCAGTATGATGTAAAAATCATTCTGGGGGATATGAATGCAAAAATAGGTAGGGAGCCAGTATTCAGGTAGGCAGTTGTCTTCCAATCGCCGCTTTACACGGTCGTGCTGCACTCCAGCACACGCGAAAAAAGAGGAACAAAGTGTCGTGTTGTGTGTTTACGCACAAAAAATCAAAACAAATAAAAGGGCAAGCAAACGATAAACGGTTCGCATATATCGGTCGATTATCAAGTGCAAAGTTCAGTGTGTGTGACTTAGTTAAACATAACTGTCGTATGTTTCGCATGCGGCAGTTTGTTGATGATCTAATTCTTTAGCAATTAGAATAACGGATTGCGAGTGTTTGTTTCTTCTGGTAATTTGACCCATTTCGTCGTGAAGGTATAACATTGGCGATAATTTGTGTCAAAAACCATTGTTAGACATTCATTACATAAAAGTAAAAAAATAACCCATAAAAATTAAAATTTTTCTTGTAAATTCTCTAATCGGGGATACACACACACGCACACACTGCGTGCTCGTTTTGTGGCTAAATCATTCACCAAATGACGAAGCGAACAGCGCTGCTCACAAAGCACAGAGCTCAGACTTTGCCGTTATCTGATGCGATATAGCGATATTTAAAAATTGTATATTGGGGTCCCCAAGGGGCCGATCGCTCCAAATTTTTACAAAAAGTGTTTTCCATCGAAGATGTGTGTCTTCGTACAAAATTTAAAGAAAATCGGGTAAATTTTGTAAAATATTTGTATGGGAGCCCCCCGACCCCGCGGCCCGAGGGGCCTCAAATAATAGAAAGTGTTGTCTTGAGAGATATACATGTGTGCAAAATTTCAATAAAATCGGGCTGTAGGAAGTGGGTTAAAAATTGATCACAAGATTTGGCCAGCCAGCCAGCCAGCCACGGGCAAGTGAAGTTAATATAGAGAATTTAAAAAGAAGCTGTAAGTTGTGTTTTGTGTGTTTGTTGTTTGTAGTTATGTGTAGTTTCAGAGTGGATCTCAGCAACATACGTGGGCTGAGAACTAATTTTTTCGCTTAGTTTACATATGTACATGTCCACAGTCAAATGTCCACGTGGATGCAGCCGCTGATGCAAGCACAAACATCACCCTTATTGGTATGAGTGACTTTATACCTTCCAGGAATAAGTATGTCAAACCAAAGACGAAATGGCTTTCGGTTTTACAAAGCAAACCTTACTGAGGAAAACCAACCCAATTTTAAACGAGACAGAAATGATTGCAATGCTCATCTTCGGCGAGTCAAATGCGCCTACGACCAAAAATTGAGGCAAAAAATACTACAATGTCCCAACGGTAATAAAAATTTTGGCTCGTTCGTGAAAAGAATCAAAAATACACCCCCGTCGTCAATTCCAACGCTCATTTATGCTGACACTCCAGTTGTCAAGTCTAAAGACAAAGCCAATCTGTTTGCTGCACATTTTGCAGCTAGCTCCATGTTTCCAGATTGTTCATTGATCCCGCCTGTACCTCCGAGTATTGAACACTCTATGGGACATATCTCCATGCGTACTCGGGCAGAACTAGAGTTATGGCCAGATGGTATTTCCCCATTAGTTCTGAAGAGGTTTTCTTCCAAGCTGGCATTTTTATTGCCTAAGCTTTTCCATCTATCTTATTCTTCTGGACTCTTCCCGAGAAGTTGGAAAACAGCCTTTGTCCAGCCCATACCCAAAATTGGCGATCCGTCGTCTCCTTCTTCTACCGACCCATAGCACTTACATATATTCTTTCCAATGTCATAGAAACGCTGATCAATTTTCAGCTAGTGAAATTTCTTGAAACCAACGAAATCCTTATTGACCAGCAGCACGGGAACAGTGGAACCGGTCTTTGCATCAATTTGGTGAAAGCAAAGCTGTTGCACTCGATATTTCCCAAGCATTTGACAGAGTTTGGCATCAAGCTCTTTTGTCCAAAATGAGTGCTTATGGAGTCGACGAAAAACTGCTTCATTGAATTAGAAGCTATCTTTTGGACCGCTCAATTCAAATTGTATTGGAAGGTTTCAAGTCTGAAATACATCACATAAATGCTGGCGATCCGCAGGTTGGGTTTTATCCCCAACACTCTTTCTCATTTTTATTAATGATCTATTATCTGTAACTTCTAATCCAATTCACTCTTTCGCTGACGACAGCACTCTCAGCTTCTCATATAAGTTTTAGGAACGTCCCTCTACTTCTTATGTGGAACTCAAACAACTACATATGTTTAGCACCTTAAATTCTGACCCAGACAACATAATAAAATGGGGAGAAAACAATCGAGTAGAATTTAACGCTTCCTGTCGTCTCATGTCGTCTAAGGGAATCCCAAATCCCATGCCATTATCCATGAATGGCACTTGCATCGAAGAAACTGAAAACCTCACAATTCTCGGTATGTGCGTTAACGATAAGATTCGTTGGAATGACCACTTATTTACCGTCGCCAAAAATGCTGCGAAATGTTTAGGTTTTCTAACCCGGTGCAAGAAATATTTCATTCCCTCTGATCTGGCTGCTATCAACAAGTCTTTTATTCGCCCTAAACTTGAGAACATATTTGATCTGGTGCACCTAAAACCACCTTGCATCAGCTAGATAGAGTACAAAACCGTGCGGTAAAACTTATCGGTGACGAAAACATTGCCAAATTAATCGCTTTTTCCATCAGCGGTGCTCAAGAGAAATAGCCAGTTACCTCTCCTTGAATTCAACCGCAATACTGGTGGCGCTCCAAATGCTCATCAGTTTACCATTAAGTCCATCTTTGGACGCACAGTTAAGTTCAGGGATTCGTTCTTCAGCCGTACAACACGTATGTGGAATGCTCTGCCAAGCTCTGTCTTTCCACATCACTATGATCCACAGGCATTCAAAACACAAGCTCATAGACATCTCGTCTTTTCTTCTCCTTTTCCTTAACGCCCACGCTGTACCAAGCATATAGCCGAACATAATAAGGGTGTGAACCCCTTTTCGCGTGCGGAAATTATAAAAAAAAGTGCATTGGCACCCATAGCTTACACGAGAACACTAATGACAATGGGCAACGAGTCATAGAGATGGCAGCAAGCAATAATTTGGTCGTTGCGAGTAAAAGGATTGCGCGTAAAAATATACACAAAGCGACCTGGGTATCTCCTGATGGAGCCACTAGCAACCAGATAGACTACGTGTTGATAGACCGCCGCCACAACCCTAACCTGATGACAGTACGAACGTACCGAGTTGGCAACGTCGACTCGGATCAGATTCGAGTCAAGACCGCTGCCCTTCGCAACGAAAAGACCAGAAAAACGGTCAAGCGATAGGAATCGCCATTAATGCTGGGAGAGTAAGTCCTGGGGCTGATATATCAGACGTAGAGGAGAAATGGACATGCCTTAAAAATACTGTCATTAGTACTGCTGACTCCATCTTAGGTAGTTGTCGTAGAGATCGGAACGACTGGTTCGATGACGAAGGTAAGCTAGCGACTGCACGTAAGAATGCTGCGTACCGATCAGTGATTCGCGGGCACGCGAAGATGAATATAAAGAGCTCAAAAGATATGAAAAAACAGTTCGACGGCTAAAGCAAGCAGCCTGGGAGAAGAATCTCGTCCGTGAACTAGAACAGTACGGAAGCAAGGACCGTACCTGGCGTGGAATTTATATCAAAGATTCCGCGGTATAACGCAATATACACCGCGTTGCACACACTACAAGGAAAAAGAGGGTAATCTGATTGCCGATCTTAAAGGCATCTTAGAGCGATGGGAAGAGCACTTTCATGGGTTGCTGTTCCCGGGCACTTTGCTCCACTAATGACCGAAGATCATACTATGCTGCCGCCACCAAGCATAGACGAATCTAGCAGAGCGATAAATCGGCTCAAAAATAATAAGGCCCCGGGATTTGATGGGATCCCAGCGTAACAGATAAAAATAGGAGGCCCCACATTACACCAAGCAATTCATGAAATAACGGTGCAAGTTGGGAAGAAGAAGCTATGCCAGAAGACTGGCGAAGAGGAATCCTGTGCCCCATACATAAGAAGGGAGATATCACAAAATGCAGCAATTATCGTGGTATAACAATGTTGAGTACCGCGTATATTCTCATCAACATCAACAACTGATCAGATTTACACCCTTAGGCAAGTGATGGAAAAATGTCTAGAGTTTCAAAACTCACTACACCATATTTTATAGACTTTAAACCGCCAATGATAGCATCGCCAGAGTAGAACTTTATAAAGCAATGAGAGAATTCGGCATCTCAAATAAACTGACACGACTCTGTAGGTTGACCATGACCAATGTTATAAGCCAAGTAAAAATATCCGGATCACTATTATTCAACATCTATAACGGGCTCCGACAAGGGGATGAACTCCGAGACTCTGACGTACCGGCGAGAGGAACAATCCTCTATAAGTCCAATAAGATACAAGCTTACGCCCACGATAACCAAGAGCTGCACAGAAGCTCATCCAGATCGAGCAGGCGGCATGAAATCTGGGGCTGCACATAAATGAGAGCAAAACAAACTACAAATTTTAAGTAGTGCAATCCTTTAAATATCTCGGTTCAACTGTAGCAGCCGATAACAGTATGGAACCAGAAATACGCGCACGGTTGCTTAAAGCCAACAAAGCCTACTATAGCCAGTCAAGACTCTTCAAATCCAGAAACTTAACCATAACATCAAAGCTGCTGGTATATAAGACAACGGTCATACCAGTACTTACATATGGATCCGAGACTTGGATCTGACGTCTTAGCCGCGTTCGAGAGAAAAGTCTTAGGGAGAATTGTTAGCCCCGTATATGAGGAAGGACGATTCCGGAGACTCTATAATAATGATATGTTCGAGCGTTACAGCGATGTCTACATCGTGAAGAAAATTAAGCTCGGTACGCTACGGTGGACAGGACACCTAGCCCGCATGAGCGAAGAGCTTCCTGCTCGGAAAGTCATTTGTGGTGGGATTTATGGTAGACTACAGCGAGGACGGCCAAACCTACGCTGGTAGGATGCCGTAGACCAGGACACCCAGAATTTAGGGATGCCAAACTGGATGACATCGGCTCGAAATCGGAACCGGTGGAGAGACTTTTTGCGGGAGGCCAGGACCGGATCGCGGTTGTAGACCCAAATATGATGATGATGAATTAATTTATACACAAAAAAATTATTTAACCGAAACGTCTGATCACGTCTGAATAAATTATTTAGTCACTGCTACAAGTTGCACACAACATTCATAAGGTCACGCTATACGATTATACGAAATATACGAATATCATAAAACCGGACAGTAAATTGTCCGGTATAAAGTTGACATAGCAGTAACTTTACTTATTTTATATAATAAGTAATTTAGTAGGTAATTTAAGAAATCAGTATAAAAAATGTATATATAATTTTTTTATTCAACATTGCTAGATAGATGTAGATTTTTTTCCTCTGCTTTTTCTAATAATAATAGTAATATATGTTTTCTATTTGAAAATGTTGATGATGGTGAGATGATCCCCTTTTATTACCAGTTTCTTAGAGGGCGCTTTTATGCCGATGGTATTATTGGGCTGGCGTGTTCCATAGAGGTGTCCCTGGTAACCCCGAATGCGGAAGTGTACCGGTATTAAAACGCGAGCCGGTTGAGTGCGGCGTCAGTTGGTGCGATCTCGCAATGGTGAGATGATGTTAACCTTCCGCGAAGGCATCTTATGGACGACTGACGAGACGGTCAGTTTCCTTTGAACTTCTGTATGTGGATTGGCCGCTATAGTGGCATTTCCACGATTGGTGGTGAAATCGTATTGTTACGAAAAGTAGTTAGTAGCGAGCATAATTATTATTATTATTATTTTTGTTGGGCTGCTAAGCCTTGTGCACTGCGACCTTAAGGTCTATCCCAGATGTCTACCTTATTATGTGGTGGCTTATTCCTCTTTTAAGTGCCAATATATCTGCCAGGTCGATAGGTTCATTTACTGTACAATAAGAGTACAGTTCATATAATTCATTTTTTTGAATAATTTTTTAGTTTTTGTGGGCGCCGTGGCTCAGTGAATAGGAACATGGACTCCTGAGCAGGGGGTTCGTGGTTCGAATCCCAGTAACACCAAAGTATTTTTCACGGTATCCCACCTTTCGCGAAAGTTTGACAAATGTCCGAGAGTAATTACTTGTCACGAAAGCTTCTCAATTCGCCGTTCGGAGTGATGTACGCCATCACTTTATTAGAGAAAAAGTCAGTAATGGAAGCATCAAGTTTGAATATATTCAAACTGATCATATGTTAGCAGACTACTTTACGAAGCCGGTTCCAACAGAAAAGCATTTGTTTTGCTGTAATGAAAATGGAGATTATAATGTGTTTCACACTTAAATGTATTTCTTTACTGACTTTATATTCTTAATGTCATATATTATTTCTTTTTCCTATTAATATTAAAACGATAAGACGTGTTTTGTAAATCGGCTAAGTGTTTTTCTTTATTCATCCACTGTATTAATGCTAACTTTGCATCAATCAAATTATTAAATAATAGGGAACCTACCTTTAGATCGTGTCAAAGTCCATTTATGAAAACTGGAGTCGATTTTCTTTCAGCCGATACTTCAATCAGCGAAACAACACTTCAGCCAAAGGTGGAAATTTGAATATTTAACATCTTTGCACCAAAGAACGAAATGGCAGAAAAAAGGCCAACCGATTGCATTGGGCGACGTGGTACTGATCCGTGAAGACAATTTGCCACCAACCAGGTGGGTACTTAGCCGTATTGAACAAATTCATCCCGGAACAGATGGAGTTGTCAGAGTGGTTACACTGAGGACACCAGCTGGACATCTAAAACGGCCTGTCTATAAACTGTGTGTACTTCCGAAAGCTGCGTTGGATCAACAGATTCAAGGCGGGCGGGATGTTTTAGCCAACAAATTAAACATCTAAAACTACTTACCTGAGACAACAATTGTATTGTCAACAAATGAACTCACAACCTAAGATATCACATTGAAATTCCTGAAATCAACATTATGCATTAAGTTACTCACCAAAATTTGATTTGTATAATTATTACCATCAAAATGATTATTATTATTATTTAATATTTATGACATCTTAAATGAATAATTACCTATAATTTGTGTCCATTTGAATTTGAATTTGCTTTGTATAAATTAAATGTCAAACTGTGTCGCAAGAAACATAAAAATTGATTTAGATCAAATCTTTTGATCTAGATAAAATCTTTTTGCTGAAAAGAAATTCACATTAGTTGGTATTGTCAAAAGGGTTACGGCGAATTGAGATTGACACGACAGCCATGGCAATTCATTTTTTTGAATAATTTTATTACGATAATTGCTGTCTTTCGAACCACAAGTTAACAAATAAAGGAATCGTCTGGAAATTAACCACGTTATTAGTGTTCTCATTTTTTACCTTTTTTGCAAAGAAGTAAACAAATTACAGTCCGCACAAAACTTTTATTGGCCCTTAGAGCCGGATAATTCTGCATCAGCTCTGGCATATTGCATCAATCAAATTAATTAAGAAAATCAAAAAAAAAAAACGAATAGCTGTATTTGAAGACCTAAAATCAGATAAGTACACATTTTTATTTAATTTGCGAATTTCTTGAGTTTTATTACGACCACAAGTGAGTAAATTCGATCAATACGGTTCTAAATCGAATAGTTTCCATAATTAAAATTTGAAAACAATCAAAATGGAGGCTCTTGTCAAACGACGCAGTATAATTAAAGGTTTATTAACAAGGTTGGTTAGTTTTTGTGGGCGCCATGGCTCAGTGATTAGGAACATGGACTCCTGAGCAGGGGGTTCGTGGTTCGAATCCCAGTAACACCAAAGTATTTTTCACGGTATCCCACCTTTCGCGAAAGTTTGACAAATGTCCGAGAGTAATTACTTGTCACGGAAAGCTTCTTAATTCGCCGTTCGGAGTGATGTACGCCATCACTTTATTAGAGAAAAAGTCAGTAATGGAAGCATCAAGTTTGAATATATTCAAACTGATCATATGTTAGCAGACTACTTTACGAAGCCGGTTCCAACAGAAAAGCATTTGTTTTGCTGTAATGAAAATGGAGATTATAATGTGTTTCACACTTAAATGTATTTCTGTACTGACTTTATATTCTTAATGTCATATATTATTTCTTTTTCCTATTAATATTAAAACGATAAGACGTGTTTTGTAAATCGGCTAAGTGTTTTTCTTTATTCATCCACTGTATTAATGCTAACTTTGCATCAATCAAATTATCAAATAATAGGGAACCTACCTTTAGATCGTGTCAAAGTCCATTTATGAAAACTGGAGTCGATTTTGCCGGGCCAATACAAGTAAAACAAATTCATGGAAGGTCTACAAAAATATGGAAAGTAATTTTGCAATATTTATATGCATGAGTACCAAAGCTGTCCATATTGAAGTGGTATCTAATCTTACAGCAAATAACTTCATTGCGTCACTTCAACGATTCGTTTCACGCAGAGGATTGTGCACCGATATTTATTCGGACAATGGTTCGAATTTCATAGGAGCAAATAACATTCTGATTGAAATTGTAGAATTTCTTAAATTAAATTCTTATCAAATGTTTTCCTTTTTCGCTTCAGAAAATATTAAATGGCACTTTAATCCTAGCGCAGCACCGCCATTTGAAGGACTTTGGGAAGCAGCTGTCAAGTCCTTCAAATACCATCTAAAGAGGCAAAATTATATTCACGTGCGAGGAGGTCAATACCATAGTAACACAGATTGAGGCAATATTAAACTCCAGGCCACTATGTCTTCTGTCAGACGATCAAGTTGATGCTCTAACACCTGGGCATTTTTTAATCGGACGTCCACTTATACAAATACCACAACCCAGTTTGCTTGATGTGCAGTTGTCAAAATTATCGAGATGGCAACTACTTCAATCAGCGATACAACACTTCAGCCAAAGGTGGAAATTTGAATATTTAACATCTTTGCACCAAAGAACGAAATGGCAGAAAAAAGGCCAACCGATTGCATTGGGCGACGTGGTACTGATCCGTGAAGACAATTTGCCACCAACCAGGTGGGTACCTAGCCGTATTGAACAAATTTATCCCGGAACAGATGGAGTTGTCAGAGTGGTTACACTGAGGACACCAGCTGGACATCTAAAACGGCCTGTCTATAAACTGTGTCTACTTCCGAAAGCTGCGTTGGATCAACAGATTCAAGGCGGGCGGGATGTTTAAGCCAACAAATTAAACACCTAAAACTACTTACCTGAGACAACAATTGTATTGTCAACAAATGAACTCACAACCTAAGATATCACATTGAAATTCCTGAAATCAACATTATGCATTAAGTTACTCACCAAAATTTGATTTGTATAATTATTACCATCAAAATGATTATTATTATTTTTTAATATTTATGACATCTTAAATGAATAATTACCTATAATTTGTGTCCATTTGAATTTGAATTTGCTTTGTATAAATTAAATGTCAAACTGTGTCGCAAGAAACATAAAAATTGATTTAGATCAAATCTTTTTGCTGAAAAGAAATTCACATTAGTTGGTATTGTCAAAAGGGTTACGGCGAATTGAGATCGACACAACAGTCATGGCAATTCATTTTTTTGAATAATTTTATTACGATAATTGCTGTCTTTCGAACCACAAGTTAACAAATAAAGGAATCGTCTGGAAATTAACCACGTTATTAGTGTTCTCATTTTTTACCTTTTTTGCAAAGAAGTACACAAGTTACAGTCCGCACAAAACTTTTATTGGCCCTTCGAGCCGGATAATTCTGCATCAGCTCTGGCATATTGCATCAATCAAATTAATTAAGAAAATAAAAAAAAAAACGAATAGCTGTATTTGAAGACCTAAAATCAGATAAGTACACATTTTTATTTCATTTGCGAATTTCTTGAGTTTTATTACGACCACAAGTGAGTAAATTCGGTCAATACGGTTCTAAATCGAATAATTTCCATAATTAAAATTTGAGAACAATCAAAATTGAGGCTCTTGTCAAACGACGCAGTATAATTAAAGGTTTATTAATAAAGTTGGTTAGTTTTTGAGGGCGCCGTGGCTCAGTGAATAGGAACATGGACTCCTGAGCAGGGGGTTCGTGGTTCGAATCCCAGTAACACCAAAGTATTTTTCACGGTATCCCACCTTTCGCGAAAGTTTGACAAATGTCCGAGAGTAATTACTTGTCACGGAAAGCTTCTCAATTCGCCGTTCGGATCCGGCATTAAATTGTAGGTCCCTCCATTTGTGTGCAAAAATATGCATGCTCAACACAAATGGTTGCGAGAAGCCAGGCCTTGGACCGCATGGTCTGTCGTGCCGGTATTATTATTATAACAAAGTTAGTTAAATTTGCTAACACTGTTTCTGCCCAAGCGTGTGGGGAAGAGGTTAAGGAACGTATAAAACGCACGAAAGAATTACTAGAAGCGTTTACTGCTATTAAAAATGAAATGTTCGAATTAGATAATTCGGTGCAATCTGATGCGAGCGAAATCGAGGAACAACATTATCGCATTATAGCGAAACTAAACACATGGTAAAGAGAGAATTCGATTTCTACTAAAGTCCAGTTAGGTGAATCTAATATAAACGTTACTCAAGTTTCAATAAATAGTGAAATAAAATTACGTAGGCTTAATATACCGAATTTTTCTGGCGATTATCGCGATTGGCAAAGCTTTTTAGACCTCTTTGATGTTACCGTTCACAAAAATACGTCTTCTGCTCCTTATCACCTGCTAAGAAACTCCAATATTTAAAGGGCCTCTTGAAGGGGGATGCCAGCAGTTTATTGAGGCACTTCACAATCACTGAAGCCAACTATATTAAGGCGTATCGGAAATTGTGTAAACGATATGATCGAAAAAGTGTTACAGCTAAAAATTCATTAAATTATTTATTGATCAACCGAAAATCTACCAAGAAAGTACTACCAATATCCGCAAGCTTCTTGATATATCGGACGAAGTCACTCGAGGTTTGAAAGCTCTTGGTACACAAGCTGAATCCAAGGATGTTTGGCTAATTTACCTGCTTCTGAATAAGCTTGAATAAGCACGTGGAACACCATTCGTGAACGCCAATCCATCAAAGCAGAGTTAAACGCGGCCTCGGGTGCCGAGCGAAGTGCATTAGCGCGGAAATATAGAGATCTGGACCGACAAGTTGGCCGTTCAGCTAGGAACGCCTAAAGAGCATGGCTAAGCGACATCTCAACACAAGCACAGCTAGCCGCTGATAGCAGGCAATATAGCACAGTCTACCAACTCGCTCGTAAGCTCGCCAACAAGAAACACCACATCAACTACCCTGTTAAGGCAATAGATGACTCTTTGATTCTTATGAAGGAACAACAATTAACCCGCTGGACAGAGCATTTTAGGAATGTTTTGAATTGTAATTCGCACGTCCATCAACCCACATATGCACCCTAATAGGCTACATAACATCAGCGTCGCTACCCCTTCGTTGGATGAGATAAGGACAACAATTCGTTCACTGCAATCAGGTAAAGCAGCAGGCAACGACAATATCTACGCAGAACTCCTCCAAGCCGACGCCGAGTTAACAACGCGAACAATGCATGCGATATATCAAGATATCTGGGAATCTGAATCCATTCCATCGTCGTTAAAAGAAGGCTTAATAGTCAAACTTCCCAAGAAAGTTGATTTGAGCAATTGCGAAAACTGGAGAGGAATAACCCTGCTAAAGACTATAAACAAAGTGATCTCCTCTATAATAGCTAGGCGCTTACAGAATGCGTTAGAGCCAATCTTTAGAAATGAACAAGCAGGATTTCGCCCAAACCATTCTTGATCAAATTAACACCCTGCGTATAATCATTGAGCAATCAGTTGAGTATCGCTCTCCTCTGTATATGGTTTTTGTAGATTTTAAACGCGCTTTTGATAGCTTGGGCCGAAACATGATGTGGTAGATTTTGTCTAGCTATGGTGTTCCGGAAAAACTCATTAACATCATTAAGGAGCTGTACCGCGACTAAACATGCCGCGTCATTCATAAGAGTCATCTTGGCTCACCTTTCAACATCTACTCGGGAGTCAAGCAGGGTGCAACCTCACCATTGCTTTTCACAATTGTCATCGACTGGATGATGAAAATAGTAACCCGTACTCCATCGGGTTTGCCATGAAATGTTTTTCACCGCCTAGAAGACCTGGACTATGCCGATAATATCTGTCTCCTATCACAATCGCTAGGTGACATGGAGCGAAAATTAAACTCACTAGAACTCCACGCTAACAAAGTGGGTTTAAAAATTAAAGGCTCAAAAACAAAACTACTTCGCGTTAACGCTAGTGGAACATGTGATCTCTCGATTGACGGACATCAGATGGAGGAAGTCAATAAGTTTTGTTATTTGGGCAGCTGGATGTCAGAAAATGGTGGTGCTGAGTCGGATGTGTGCTCTCGTGTAAACAAGGCGCGACACTCCTATAGTATGCTAAATAATATCTGGAACTTCTCGCAAATCTCCCGGAATCTGAAGATCTTCAGATCTAACGTTCTCTCAGTACTCTTGTATGGCTGCGAAACGTGAAAAGTCACAGAGTCAATTGTGACGCGCCTCCAAGTCTTCGTCAAAAAGTGCTTAGGGAGGATACTGAGAATAAGATGGCCGGACATTATAACCAATCAAGACTTGCGGAGAGTAACACAGCAGGAAGCAATCGCGCTCACCATCAGACGACGAAAGTGGAGCTGGATTGGCCACACTTTGAGAAAGCCAACGGACGACATTACGAAACTTACGCTCGACTGGAATCCATAAGGAAGCCGTCGAGTTGGCCGTCCTAGCAAGACATGGAAAAGGACAATAGAAGAGGAGCAAGATCCCAGGGGACCGAGTGGCGTCTCTTGAAATTCAGGCGTTAAATCGAGTTCGTTGGCGGGTGTTTGTAGAAGCCCTATGCTCCCCCGCGGAGTAAAGGAAAGAAAGAAGAATAAGCTTGATGATGAATCCAAACAACTATGGAAAAGAAAAACAACAGAGGCTAAATTTCCAATATTACAAAGATTTTACGATTTTTTGGCACAACGTTTAGATGAACTTGAAGGCTTAAAGCCAAATAATAAAATTCATTCACCCAAAACCATTGCAGTAGTGAAAGGTTTCCACATCCATTCAGAATTTAACTGTCCAGTGTGTCGATCGAGTTCGCATCAATTATATGAATGCACACAATTCAAATCAATGGATGGTCTTGCTAGACGAGATCTCATCAAACGCCAAGGAAGGTGGTTTAATTGCTTAAATTCAGCCCATGGAGTCTACGAATGTCGAACAAAGGGAAGATGCCATATTTGCCGCAGAAAACACCATTCACTCTTACACCATCAACCATTTAATGAACAATCTAAAAGAAACGCACATTCAGTAGAGAGCAGAGAACCAGAGCAACCACTTACCAAAGTCACCCCATCAGCATCAACAAACTATCTATCAAGGGATAGGGCTTATACAAATCTCAGCGTGAATGTTTACCAAGCTACTAGTTCATCACATTGCACTTTATTACCAACAGCGTTAATTAGAATTAAAGATAATCCTGGTAATTGGCCATTGTGTAGAGCTCTCCTTGATTCAGGATCCCAAATGTCCTTTGCTTCTGAAGCTTTAATACAGCGCCTGCATCTTCCTCGACCAAATGCCCGTGTCACTAATCAAAGCATCATCTACCTTTAGCCGACCCCAATTTTAACCAACCCGAAAAAATCGATCTTTTGATAGGAAGCGATCACTTTTTCAGTTTATTGACCAGAGGAGATAGAAAAGGGCTAGTTGCACAAAATACTCTCTTTAGATGGATTATTGCTGGCCCATTGACCACTGAGAACCGGAACACAACCAATACCATCGGTCTACATTGTGAAGTGGATATAGAAAACAACCTGAGAAAGTTCTGGGAAATCGAAGAAGCTCCTTCAACAAATCAAGAAGGAAAAAAAATATACCGAAGAAGAAATATCGTGCGAGAATCATTTCACCAAACATACCATTCGTTCCGATCAAGGACAATTCATAATAAAGCTACCGTTCAAACCAAATCACCAAGAGTTAAGCAACACTCTGAAAGGGGCAATTCGAAGACTGCAAGCTGTTGAAAGAAAATTTAAATTCAAAACCGACTACCAAACTTTCATGAAAGAGTACTTGTATCTCAATCACATGGAGAAAAAATGATGATAGAGATTACCACCGAATAGTATGGCGATCTAATCCAACTGATCAGCCAACGCATTATCGACTACGTACTGTCACCTACGGGACAGCTTCTGCACCATATCTAGCTACGAAAGCCCTGCTAGTCATCGGTAATAGTGTGTTACAAACAAATCCAGTGATTGCGGAGAAAATGTTACACGATTTTTATGTGGACGATTTGATGTCAGGGTCACACAATTTAAGGGCCGCTCAAAAAATTAGTGGTGAGATATCAACGCTGTTGAAATCATATGGCTTTAATCTTCGTAAGTGGTCATCCAATCATCAAGAGATATTAGCAGATATTCCTATTGAAAGTAAACAGCAAATACCAATAAATATCGAAAACACAGATTCCAATACTAGCCTCAAACTGATATATATAGCGTCGATAAGCAATTCTATAGAATCCAAACGTGAAGTACTGTCACAATCAGCTAGAATATTTGACCCGTTAGGCTGGTTGGCACCATCTATAATAATGATGAAAATATTATTTCAGAGTTTGTGGTTATTGAAATTAGGTTAAAGTCAGTTTAGTAGCCTTGAAAACAAAGGTCGCACCAATAAACCAAATATCGATTACTAGACTAGAACTTTGCGCTGCCAGTCTATTTAACAAACTGAGTAAAACGGTTATTGAATCACTTAAATTACCAAACATCAATATTACCATGTGGACCGGTTCAAAGGTCGTATTGGATTGGCGTTCATCTCCTCCAAGGAGATGGAGCACGTTCGTGGCAAACCGCACATCAAAAAAACTGTCATCATATTCTAGAAACCATTGAAGATACGTCGATTCAACAACAAACCCAGCAGATTGCGCATCTCGAGGTTTGATGCCGTCCAAGCTTATAAACTTCAATCTGTGGTGGGTTGGACCTACATAGCTGAGTCAAGAAGAAGCACAATGGCCACAACAGTCGCATACGAAACTCGACGAAATGATACCGGAGGAAAAGAAACTCACCGTGACATCCGCAATTGCTACGAAAACTCAAGAAATTTGCATTTAAAATCAGCTAGTAGCTAGAATATCATCATTCGAAAAAATTGTTCGAGTTTTGGCATGGGTACAGAGATATGTTCAGCGGACCAAACAACAAGTCAAATCAAGTTCAGTCCTAATAAAACTAATTACAGTAGACGAACTAGCCATAAGTCGTTGTACTATCATCAAATGGATACAAGGTGATCATATCTCAGTTGATATTTGTTCATTAAAATTAAAGCAACAAGTCCCGAAATCGAGAAAAATTTCCAGCCTGAACCCATTTCTTGACGATGAAAGTCTCTTAAGAGTCGGAGGTTGCACTGAAAACTCACAAGCAGCCTTTGAAGTAAAACATCCAACATTTTAATAGTGAAAAGCCTACATAATAAACATCATGATGCCGGCACCTCCTTATTGATGAGTATACTTCGACAAACATATTTCTTGATCAACAGTCGCAGAATTATCCGAGATACAGTCAAACAATGCCACACTTGTCGACGATTCAATCCAGAATCAATGTTGAGAAACTGAACATCCCCATAGAGATTATAATCACACTTAAATGTATTTCTGTACTGACTTTATATTCTTAATGTCATATATTATTTCTTCTTCCTATTAATATTAAAACGATAAGACGTGTTTTGTAATTCGGCTAAGTGTTTTTCTTTATTCATCCACTGTATTAATGCTAACTTTGCACCAGGTTATGGGCCCAGGAAAATAATTATATTTTGTAAATTGTAATTTAATAATTCTTTCGTTTCGAATTCAGATAAATTTTTACAAATGTCGTCGAGCACATTGTTGTCAATTGACAAGTTGAAGGGACGAGAAAACTATGAAACGGTACGGCAGAGGAAACTCACCCAGAAAAACGTGCCAAGAATGACACGATGGCAAAGGCGAAATTAATATTGCTAGTGGAGCCGATTAATTTTGCACACATTCAAGATGCAACTTCAGCTAAAGAAGTATGGGATTTGCTTAAAAACGCATTTGATGATTCCGGACTGCTGAGACGAGTTAATTTGATGCGAACCTTAGTCACAGCTTCACTTGAAAGCAGTGGCTCAATTGAGGAATACGTGAACAGAATCACTACAACTGCGCACAAATTAAAAGGAGCTGGAATGACGATTGATGACGAATGATGGATCGGTACTTTGTTGCTGGCTGGTTTAAGCAACGATTATAAGCCCATGATAATGGCAATCGAAAGTTCTGGTGTCAAAATTTCGTCAGATCTAATAAAAACAAAATTGTTGCAGGAAGTCAACTTGAAAGCGACAAAAAATGGTTCTTCGGCGTTATTTTTAAGAAATGCAAAACATGTAAAGTGTTTTAAATGTAAAAAGGTTGGACATTACCAAAATAAGTGCCCATCAAAAATAACGACAGAAACAAATTTGTTAAGAACACTCAATATAAAAAGAATCAAACTGACAATGCGAATTTAACATGTTTTGTAATGAATCAGTGCAATCCGAATGATTGGTTTATAGATTCTGGTCCGACAGCGCATATGACCAATAATTCTGAATGGATCACTAATGTCAAGGAAACTGCATCCAATGATGTAACAATTGCCAACGATACAAAACTTCAGGCTGTGTTAACAGGCGATGTTAAAGTTAACTTAAAATGTGAACATCGTACCTAGACATTCGGAACGCTTTATTTGTTCCAGGGCTTTGTACCAACTTGATGTCAGTGATCAAATTAGTACAAAAAGGAATGTCGGTAAATTTCAATTCAGATGGATGTCATATTATTGGAAGAGATGGTCAATTGTTGGCGGTAGCAGTACTTACGAATGGCATGTTTAAACTTAGTCAAGTACAATCGAAAGCAATTATAGTAAGCACAAAAAATCGCAGCGAACAATTACTATGGCATAGGCGGTTTGGCCATATCGGATATGACAATCTGAAGAAACCAAAAAGTGATTTTCCTGAATATTTAAAGTTTGACACTGCGGAAAGTAAAATTTGCAAAATTTGTCTAGAAGGTAAGCAATCAAGAAAACCATTTAAAAACAGTAGTTCTACTTCATCACAAGTTTTGGTGTTAGTGCACTCAGATGTTTGTGGCCCAATTAATGTTGATTCTTTTAGTGGTTCCCGATATTTTGTGACTTTCTTGGATGATTATAGCAGAAAGGTTGTCGTTTATTTTATCAAACAAAAGTCAGAGGTATTTGCTAGATTAAAGGAATTTAAATGCATGGCTGAAAATCAGACAGGACAAAAAATGAAAGTGCTTCGAACGGATAATGGTACAGAATACTTCAATAACAATTGTTCAAACTTTTTAAAACAGTGTGGAATTGTGCATTAGTCTAGTGCTCCGTATACACCACAACAAAATGGTATGGCTGAACGCATTAACAGAACGTTAGTTGAAAAAGCGCGATGTATGCTGATCGACGGAAATCTATCTATTAAATTTTGGGCAGAAGCGGTTAATACTGCAGCTTATATCATAAATCGATCACCTTGTCGAGGCGTCAGCAATAAAACACCGGAAGAAGCATGGTCAGGCGTTCGTCCAGTGTTATCGCATTTTCGTGTGTTTGGATGCAAAGTAATGATGCACGTGCCAAAAGAAAAGGAAGAAATTCGATCCGAAGTCTACATCATGCATTATTGTGGGATACAGTAACCAATCTAAGGCGTATCGGTTGTTTGATCCGAATACAATGAAAACCTTCGTAAGCCGTGATGTTGTTTTTCTTGAAAATGAGCGCTGTGAACGAAATAGTGGTGGTTGTCAGTCATCAGGTAACAGTCAATTTTATTTTGTATTAGAAAATGCGGAAAATAAAAATGAGCTAACGCAAACATTTGAAAATCCTGAGATAGAAGATGTAGATCCGTTATTGTTTGATTATCAACGTGACTCTAATGCTGTAGGCAGAAATGGTCTGCCGGTCTCATCAGATTCAGAATAAAACTACCAGTCCGATGAATCCTCTCAGAATTCAGTAACATATCAGGAAGATGATGATTTGTATCTGCCACCACGGTCAACGATTTGAGACAACTTACAGATCAGACGATCAAGTAGACAGCCAAAGCCTATTTATAATAGTGATTTCGTCTCATTGGCTTCTAACAAGTCACACGATCCAGCTACAGTGGAGGAAGCCATATCTTCACCTAATGCATCGAAATGGCGGCAAGCCATGCAAAGTGAATATGACTCGCTTATGCAAAATGAAACTTGGACACTGGTTAATCTCCCTGCAAACCGCAAACCAATTAACTGCAAGTGGGTGTTTAAGACGAAATGCAATTCAAGCGGAGTTGTGAACCAGAATAAGGCGCGTTTGGTTGTGAAGGGATGTTTCGTTTTTTCGTTTTTTAATTTCCATGGCCGTGAAGTATAACTTACAGATTGACCAGTTAGATGCAGTAATAGCCTTTTTGCAGGGTGAACTAAATGACGAGATTTATATGGTTCAACCACAACAATTCGAAGATGGAACGCAAAAAGTATGTCGCTTGAAGAAATCTTTATACGGGCTCAAGCAGGCTAGTCCCATCTGGAATCAGAAGTTTAACATAAATCTCATTAAATTTGGATTAAATCGATCTAAAGTCGATGAATGCATTAATTATCAAGTTAACGATAAGAGCATTTTAATTTTTGCAGTATATGTTGACGATCTTTTAATTTTTTCCAACGATGTCAGAACCAAGAACCAGTTAAAACGGAACCTTCAAGATCAATTCAAGATGAAGGATATAGGAGAAGCAAAATTTGTTCTTGGTATGGAAATTACTCGAAATAAAGCCACAGGATCCATATCAATCAATCAAAGTCGTTACATCCAAGAAATTTTGGATAGATTTGGGATGGCAGACAGTAATTCTCTAAAAACTCCAACTGATATGAATCAAAAATTTACCATGGAAATGTGTCCTAAAGACGAAGAGTCTCGAAAGAAGATGGAAAAAATCCCATATCAGGAAGCTGTGGGTTCTATTTTATTCGCAGCTCAGCTGACTCAACCAGATATCCAATATGCCATAAATTCCGTCAGCAGATTTAATCAAACACCTGGAATGTCACATTGGCTTGCAGTAAAGCGCATCATGAGATACATGAAGGGGACCATTCAGTACAAGGTAACGTATCACAAGAATGGTGGGAGTGAATTGCAAGGTCATTGTGATTCCGATTGGGCAGCTGATTCAATAGATAGGCGGTCAACAACTGGTTATGTTTTTATGCAACTTGGAGGAGCGATTTCCTGGAGCTCAAAGAAACAGCCAACCGTTGCTCTATCTACCACTGAAGCAGAATATATGGCCATGTCCAGTGCCACTCAGGAGGCTTTATGGTTGAAAAGCTTATCGAAAGAGGTCTTCAAGCAAAATGACGAAACTCTTATCATAAAATGTGACAATAAAGGAGCTATTCAACTTAGCGAAAAATCATCGTATCAACCGAGGACTAAGCGTATAGATGTACGCCATCACTTTATTAGAGAAAAAGTCAGTAATGGAAGCATCAAGTTTGAATATATTCAAACCGATCATATGTTAGCAGACTACTTTACGAAGCCGGTTCCAACAGAAAAGCATTTGTTTTGCTGTAATGAAAATGGAGATTATAATGTGTTTCACACTTAAATGTATTTCTGTACTGACTTTATATTCTTAATGTCATATATTATTTCTTTTTCCTATTAATATTAAAACGATAAGACGTGTTTTGTAAATCGGCTAAGTGTTTTTCTTTATTCATCCACTGTATTAATGCTAACTTTGCATCAATCAAATTATCAAATAGTAGGGAACCTACCTTTAGATCGTGTCAAAGTCCATTTATGAAAACTGGAGTCGATTTTGCCGGGCCAATACAAGTAAAACAAATTCATGGAAGGTCTACAAAAATATGGAAAGTAATTTTGCAATATTTATATGCATGAGTACCAAAGCTGTCCATATTGAAGTGGTATCTAATCTTACAGCAAATAACTTCATTGCGTCACTTCAACGATTCGTTTCACGCAGAGGATTGTGCACCGATATTTATTCAGACAATGGTTCGAATTTCATAGGAGCCAATAACATTCTGATTGAAATTGTAGAATTTCTTAAATTAAATTCTTATCAAATATTTTCCTTTTTCGCTTCAGAAAATATTAAATGGCACTTTAATCCTAGCGCAGCACCGCCATTTGAAGGACCTTGGGAAGCAGCTGTCAAGTCCTTCAAATACCATCTAAAGAGAGTCATGACATGAATAATTACCAATATTTTGTGCCCATTTGAATTTGAATTTGCTTTGTATAAATTAAATGTCAAACTGTGCCGCAAGAAACATAAAAATTGATTTAGATCAAATCTTTTGATCTATATCAAATCTTTTTGCTGAAAAGATATTCACATTAGTTGGTATTGTCAAAAGTGTTACAGCACGACACCCATGGCAATTAATTTTTTGTATAATTTTATTACGATAATTGCTGTCTTTCGAACCACAAGTTAACAAATAAATCAATCGTCTAGAAATTAACCACGTTATTAGTGTTCTCATTTATTTAAGAAGTACACAAAACACTATTTTGTCTGGGTTGACACTTAGGTCTACCTCTCGGCACCATTCGTTTACTATTTTGAGAGCTCTGTGCACGGTTCTTGGCCGCAAATGTGAAAAACTCACATTTTAACCGAAAGTTCGTAGTATTAGTAGATATTGTGTGTAGTAGTATGATTTTTAACGCATGCGCATAATTTGATTTTGCTTTAATGTCAACAGCAGTGTTACTCATTGTTTTCCACCTCAAATAACAAAAATGCTACAATAAAATAATTATGGAGTTATCGCTGAAATGCATTCACGGCAAAAATTAAAGAATAAATTTAGAGCACATGTTATCGCATATGAGAAAACATCTGTTTTTGTTGCATCTGATTCTTAAGGTAATATGTGTTCTAAATATTGAGTTTAGTAGTGCATTAGTTGTGGTTTCGTTCATAATTTCGGTGATCACAGCCAAAACCTTCTCTACAGAAAGCCCAACTGTTTCGCTGATACACACATGCATGCTTAAAAAAATCCCAAATGTTTATGTGATGGTAATCAACAAAGAGCAAAATCCATATTAAGTTTTTATGTTTCCCAATACCACAACTTGCGTTTCTCGCTCTTTGCCCTACCACCAGTTAGCGCGTTTCATAAAATGCGTCTGCTTATTATTTGTACACTCCCATCACACCCCACAAACACAGACGCGTTTGGGATAGTTTCACTGCATTAGTATGCGTACAATTGGGCTTTCTATAGAGAAGGTTTTGATCACATCTAACAATTATAACGCTCACTAAAACATGTGTTCTAAATTTTCTCTACCTTCATCTCGGTGTTTGCAGTGCGACCCTTCTCTTAAATTTCAAATTTCGCCATTTTGATCTGTGCTGACATTGAAAATAGCTTAAAATAGTTCTACAAAATTTTTCCTTCAATTTGGCTCACATTTATTGTAGCATTATTTGAAGCCCGTATAGGTGTACATGCAAGAAGCTAATTATTTTATTGTAGCATTATTGTGATTTGAGGTGGAAACAATGAGTAACACTTTGGTGAGACTTTTTCACATCTCACCTAGTTTTGAGTACGTGAGTTGTCGTCTGCATGAGACAAAATCGAACCGATTCAGAATTTGAACTAGAATATTATACTAGAATCTGTCATTAAATTACACTAACACAAAGAAAGAAAAAACATCACACAACTTTAAAATTGTATGCTATACACCTCGTACGTATACGAACTGACATCTCACATTCAGGTGAGTTTTTCACATTTGCGGCCAAAATACGTACTCTGGTATCGTGCTTTCGAATTTACCTCGAACCATTAGGACTAGATCATCTGCATAGCCAATGTTTGTGATAAGATTATTCTTAGGCCTGTCGAGCAACGTATCCATCACCAGTAGCCACAAGCGTGGTGATAGAACGCCTCTTTGTGGGCAGCCTCTTGTTGCCGCTATTGTGATGGTTTCGTCACCAAATGAGGCCCGAATTTTCCTACCCCTTAGCATGCACATGACCTATCCTATGATAGAGGAGTCTATTCTCCTGGTTCTAGCTTGTGTTTGAATTACTTCGAAGTTAGTGTTGTCGAAAACTCCGCCTTGTTTTCCGTCGTGTGGGAGTGGGGGTGGTCTCTGAGTTGGTCACGGATCACAGCTGTTCACTCTATAGAGATGAGTAGGTGTGATTTTTGGCAGGAGAATGAGACGACCACCTCTCCTAGTACGTAGAAAGCATGCCGGTCCCAAGCCCGGGTAAAGGAGGAGGGTGTGGGGTAACGGGACAACCCTATCCTCAATAAAGCAAGTGGAGGAGAAAACCTCGACAGACTAAAAAATCCTAAATCCAGTGGTGAGACACGTGCGCCCAGGGATGCATGGCCATGAGTTGTTGGTCGCTAGCACGGGACTTCGGATACCTGGCAACCTCCGATTTTAACCGGTCTTCTCGTGGTATACCGGGCTCTACCATGGGTGACATATTTTCTCGGATACTCGTGGGAATTATTGAGAATCCAAACATAATTTATGAGACCGATGCATCTCCAATCGCATCAACCTCGGGACCTGCGTTAGAGCGGCCCGTTGTAGTGTCAGAGGCTTCTGTGCCCCTGACAGTCATCCCAGTGGTGACACCTATATCGAGATGTGCTTCTGGGCCACTCGAAACCTCATTAGGAACTGATTCCCTTCCGACGGTCAATCAAGCGTTGACAGCAAATGCGGAACCTGCTCAAATGCAGACCGTTGTTTCGTCGGTGGGGGATAAGCACTCCAAGATCAACCCCGTGTTGAACACAACGTCACTTTTAGATGTTGGCAACAAGGGTGTGGATTCGAATTCATCCGAGTCTGACACATCCGAAGTTGTCGACACCATCAGCGTCATCTCGGAGAAATCCGGATGCTCCTTGGTTGGGATCGCATTAGGGGGAATGCAGATCCAACAACAGGCTTATTTAAGCTAACTTCGAGGGAGAAAAGACGCTTTAAGCACGCTTTACGCATAGGGAAAGACAGAGACAGTGCTCTTGTTTTTGCCAAAGCGGCGCCTCCTACTAAGAGCGTTGTCAAACGCGTCAGGTCGGAAGACCAGACACCGCCCTCATCGACTGCCAAGAAGGCCAGAGCAGGACCCTCACCTGACAATCCCACTTTCAGTCAAGTGACCAGTGCTGTCAGACTGGGGGTTGTCACGATCGACCTGTCAAAGAAACCGCTGACAAAGGAGCAAATCGCTCACATTCAAGAAGCGGTAATCGACACCTCGATTGAGATGACCGGCTGCGGCGTTTGGCCGCGCTTCACTGGAACGTATCCCAAATCAGGATGGATGATTTTCATCTGTCTAGACAGCTCTACTGCCGGGTGGATGCGCTCCAATTTCCAAAAAATTAAGGAAAAAAGTGGACTGGACGTGATGCTAGTGGAAGAGGGATCTTTCCCGAAGACACACATCGTCCGTGGGTTCTTTCCACAAAGCACTGAACTCCCTTCAGAGAAGGTTCTGGCCACAATCGAGGCCCAGAACGAAGGCTTAAATGCCACTTCGTGGAAGGTGGTACAGAGAAAGAAGGAAGGTGCGCTCCTTCATCTCGTAATGGCGGTTGACGACGCCTCCATGAAAAGACTAAGTGCCAACAAAGGCGTTATAGGGTACCGCTTTGGTCAGATTAGGCTGATTCTTAAGAGCACCGATAAGAACTCGGCATCTGACCAATGCACCTCTAACACAGACAGCTCTGCTCAAAATACCACTGAGACAGCGTGTCTGAGTGGCTCCGACCCAGCGCCAGCTGAACAAAAGACTGTCACTTCGGTCACCAGCTCTTCCGGGCAGGTTGACCACAGCGGGTCTGGTACCAAAACACCAAATCTGGTAATACGACCAGCTCCATCGTCCAGCAAGGCTACCAAGCCATCTGGTTCAATTCCTTCCAGAAATGGTAAAAACGCATCAAGAGCTGCACTTACTCCCAGGAGTAGGATTGGCAATGGCAGACCAACGGGCCAACCGAGCCAGACCGCCTGCCGTAAGGGTAAGGGCCCCAAAAAAGCGGTTCTAATCCGGCAGGCTCTTTCTCAAAAGGAGGAAGGATGAGCACCATAAAGGTGCTACAGGCAAATCTACATCATGCTAAGGGGGCGTCCGCTACACTTAGCAAAAGATTCGCCGAGAGAACATAGCCCTTGGCCTCATACAGGAGCCTTGGGCTATTAGCGGACAGGTGAAGGGTCTAAAGGACGGGAAAGGTAAGTTAATAGTAAAATGTGGGGAGGCGGTTCCAAGAGCGGCCTGCCTTATCAGATCTAACATTAACTTCCTTCCAGATTCCAGAATTTACAACTAGGGACCTGGTTGCCGTTCTGGTGGAGGTTCCGACCGAGAGGGGGAAACAAAATATTGTATGTGCCTCGGCATACTTCCCCGGCGATGAAGACACCATTCCGCCCAAAGAAGTGCAGGATATGATAACGCACTGTAAAGAAAGAAACATCCATTTCATCATAGGATGTGATGCCAAAGCTCATCATGAGGTTTGGGGAAGCAGCGGTATCAACCGAAGGGGTGAGTGTCTTTTAGATTATCTTATTAGCAATAATGTAGATATCGCAAACAAGGGCTCTAAACCAACCTTCGTAAATGCGATTCGCGAAGAGGTACTAGATCTCACACTCGTTAGTCCATTTATCTCAAATTCCATTCTTAATTGGCATGTGTCCGATGAGGCCTTGCTGTCAGACCACCAACACATCAGGTTTGACATTCCAGGCGCGTTGGAACATACCTCTCCCAGATACGATCCTAAGTCAACCGACTGGAATCTTTATCGAGGACTAGTTCTCTCCAAATCAGATATGCTTGTCTCACCTATTGACTCAATAGAGGTACTAGACGAGGCAGCTTACCAAGTAAATGATTTACTACTTACTTCCTACCATGGCAGTTGTGTCGGCAAAACTAATCTTTGTAAACGCAAAGTTCCTTGGTGGAATGACATACTGGCCAAGCTCAGGAGGAAAGTTAGAAAGCTCTTCAACTCAGCTAAACACACAAAGAGGTGGGACGAATATAAGTCCGCCCTTACAGAATATAACTCTGAATTAAGACGATCTAAGCGGGCCACGTGGAGGAAGTGCTGCGAGAATATCGCTGAAATGCCTGCAGCCGCGCGAATCCACAAGGCACTCGTTAAGGATCAGACAAATAGTGTGGGTCTGTTGAAAAAGAATGACGGCACCTACACGACGGACCGGGAGGACACACTAAAAACGCTTCTACATGTTCATTTCCCCGGCTCGTACAACAGTGTACCTCACACAAATTCGAACACGATTGACCGAAGGGTTAGTATCGCTAGTAGAGCCAATAGTTTATCTGGTAAAATATTTGCCTCTGATAAGGTTAGATGGGCAGTAGGCTCCTTCAAACCATTCAAAGCCCCTGGGGGGGATGGCATTTTTCCTGCTCTTATACAGAAGGCGATTGATGCAATCCTTCCGAGTTTAATTTTATTATTTAGAGCTAGCTTAAACTGGGGATACATCCCTTTTGCCTGGAGACAGGTAAACGTGATTTTTATCCCCAAACCAGGCAATAGGCCTAGTGAACTACCTAAATCATACAGACCAATCAGTCTAACATCGTTTGTCCTAAAAATCATGGAGAGACTCATTGATGTTCATATTAGAAGCAGACTAGAGGTGTCTGCTCCTTTGCACTCAAGCCAGTTTGCATACAGAAAAGGCAAAAGCACAGAAGTGTCCCTCCACTATCTGGTTAAAAAGATAGAAGGAACATTTCGATCCAAGGAGGTTGCTTTGTGTGCATTTCTGGACATTGAAGGCGCCTTCGATAACACTGGCTATGACTCTATAGAGAGAGCTATTAGCAACAAGGGTATCGAAACCTCGACCAATCTGTGGATTAGGGCTATGCTCGAGAGTCGGGATATCACATCTTCCTCAGGAGGAGTGTCAGTGTCTGTGACCGCAGTTAAGGGATGCCCCCAAGGAGGAGTTCTATCTCCCCTTCTGTGGTCACTGGTCATAGATGATCTCTTGGCCAATCTACGCAGATCAGGCTACACCGCCATTGGTTATGCTAACGACCTGGCAATTATAATAAGAGGCAAACACTGCAAGACTATCTCTGCTGTCATGCAATGTGCGATCTTAAAAGTTTTAGACTGGTGTAGCAGGGAAGGGTTATCCATCAATCCTAGCAAAACTGTTCTAGTGCCTTTCACCAAAAGAATTTCGATTGACTTAAACCCAATCACCATTAAAGGCACCACTCTTAAGTACTCCAGCGAGGTCAAATACCTAGGTGTTATCCTTGATAAAAGACTTAACTGGAATGCTCATATCAAGACTGCTACTAAACGCGCTACAAGGGCCCTATGGGCCTGCAGGAGACTTTACGGCAGTACTTGGGGCCTCAATCCTAAGATGATATATTGGATTTACACAATGATGGTGAGACCCATAATCTCGTATGCAGCCATAATATGGTGGCCCAAGGTACTCGAGCGAAAAACGGCAAACGAGCTTCAGAAGCTCCAAAGAATTGCCTGTCTAGGTATTACAGGTGCTATGCGCATCTGCCCAACGACAGCATTAGAAGCTATCGTAGGTCTTTCGCCCCTTCAGATATTCATCAGGAAGACGGCCGCTAGATGCGCTATCAAGCTGCAACTAGAATTTAAGTATAAACCAGGCGACCTTGTGGGACACCTGAGTATCCTCAACTCAATTCCCCAAAGAGACATGTTCTGCACAATACCGGACGTTATGGTCAGGGAGTACTGTTTCGGAAGGTTATTTGAAGTAGAGATCTCAGACCGCGCAAGCTGGTCAAATGGTGTTCCGACACTAGACACTACTGGTCTGGTTTGGTTCACTGATGGATCAAAGATGGAATCTGGAGTTGGAGCCGGTGTCTACGGACCTAATACAAAGGTCTCGATACCAATGGGAGACAGCCCAACGGTCTTCCAAGCCGAACTCCATGCCATTGAGATCTGTGCCAGGTTAAACCTTAGCAAAGGCGTTAAAGGCGCTAGAATATATATCTACTCAGACAGCCAGGCAGCAATCAAAGCGCTGTCGTCCAACTTAATGGACTCTTTTACAGCAAAAAGCTGCTACGAAGCATTGCAATCTCTGGCCAGACACAACAGGGTTAAGCTTGGTTGGGTACCAGGTCATAGAGGTATCGCAGGCAACGAAGCCGCAGATGAACTAGCTAGAGCTGGCTCAGAAACTGCACTCATAGGACCTGAACCTTTTTGTAGCGTCAACTGGAGTGCCGCCACAAAGGTGTTAAACTGTTGGGAGGGCGAACTTCGCCTGGCACATTGGATTAATACCCCAGGGCTAAGGCGATCCAAACAACTGATCAGACCCTACTCATACAAAGAAATCCTGAATCTTGATAAAGGTAGCATTAGGAAAATAGTAGGTTTTCTAACTGGCCACTGTGGCCTTAACCATCTTAACAAAATAGGTGTGGGCTCTCTAACAGAATGCAGATTCTGTGCGGAGGATGAGGAGACATCCGAACATGTTCTCTGCGATTGCCCAGCACTTATTTGGTTAAGGAAACGCATATTCCATAAGGAATTGTGCTCCACAGCGGAGTAGAAAAACTCTGCTACTAAGGATATATTGGCCTTTATTAGGAAGGTTGCATGTCTTTTAGACAATTAATGCCCTATTGATACAATAGATCTTTTAGGTCGCTGTGTCAGTCACTTGGACTAGGGATCCCACTTAAAAAAAAATAGTGTTGTCGAAAGCGCCTTGGATGTCGATGAAGGCGCATAGTAACATCTCTTTGCTTCGGAGTGTGTCTTCGATTTCAGTTGTCAGCTCATGAAGTGCTGTTTCTGTTGATTTTCTAGTCTGATATGCGTGTTGGCTGGGGTTAAGTGGATCTGATTGGAGTATTTTAGATCTTATATAGTGACCTAAAATGTTTTCCATGGCTTTGAGAATAAATGATGTAAGGCTGATAGGCCTGTAAGACCTTGTATCCTCGGGGGATTTCTTCCCTACCTTTGGTAATAAAATCACCTGTACATCTCTCCAACACCTTGGTACGTATTCTAGGTTATAACTGGATTTGTAGAGTCTTACGAGTAGAGATTCTAATAGGTTTAAGCCACGTTGTAGGAGTATCGGGTATATTCCGTCTCCTCCTGGGGATTTTTAAGGGCCGACAGAGTTTACTGCCCATCGAATTCCTTCTGTGGTGAAGATGTTGTTTGAGCGTCTGTAGGCTTCCGCGGGGGTAAGGTAAAGGTTTGTGTTAAGGTCCTCGATTTTTTCTTGGTTGCCTAGTATTAGGCAGTTGGGGAAATGACTTTTTATTAAGCAGTCAAGAGTTTCTAGTCTGTTGGATGTCAATTCACCGTTTGGTTTTTTGACTGATTCGAGTTGGTTTTTGTGGTCGAGGGAGAGAGCTTTGTGTAGTCGACACGCTGTTGGTAGTTTGTCAATACTTTCACAAAATTCTCTCCAACTGTTCCTTTTGCTGTTTCTTAGTGCAGTGTTATATCTGGTAAGAGAGGTTCGATAGGCCGTCCAGTTTTTTGTCCGTTTGGCCTTGTTAAATAGTTTTCTGACCTCTCTTCTTTTGGCCTCGAGATCGTGGTTCCACCATGGAACATCTCTCGTGCTTCTGACTGAGACTGCGGAGCAGCTTGTATGGTAGGCATTAATGATTGCCTCGGTAAGGTCGTTTGCAGTGCTGTCTAATTTTGCAATCGATCTAATAAGGGTACTGATAGCTTTTAGGTTAACTTGGAGTGTGTCTAGGAAGACTTGCCAGTTAATATGTTTAGGGGTTCTTATTTGAGATTGAACCCTGTGAGGGGTTTCGATATTGAAATTGATGTATCGGAGAATAATGCCTCTTTCATTACATGCCAGTTCTGGATAGCACTGGCCGTTCCTGCATCTGACAAGGTAAGGTTCAGTACCTCTCTCCTAATGACGTTTATGAAGGTGGCATTATTTATAATAATATTTTTCAATAAGCAGTAATTTAAAAGTTGCTCACCTCTTGTGTTTGTGTCGGTGCATCCGATCACAAAACTCTGTCTGTGAGCTATGCAGTATTCAGCGAATCTCTGTGTTATTTCTGGAGGGGGGTCTTCTTCTTCTCCCGGGAAGTAGGCAGTGGCAAAATTGATGGTGCTCTTGCTTCCGTTGTTTTTGGGCGTCTCTAGGGAAATCGCGGTTAGGTCTCTGGAAATAAATTGATTAAGGGAGTAAATGTTGAACGAGTGGCGACATAGGATTGCTGTCATTGGTCTTTCGTTTCCTTTGCTGTAAATCAACTTACCTATATTGTTGTTCCCAGAATTTTATCGTTTTTGGTCCATGGCTTGGATGAGAGCTATGTCCCAGTTTTTGGCTACGCAAAGCAGGCATAAGTTGGCAGTGGCTGCCTTGGATCTATGCAGATTTATCTGCACGCACTTCAGCATTTCGGATATTGTTTGGGCTAACCGACTTGTCTTGAGAGCCCTGTGTTGTTGTGGTCTCGGTATGCTTCGTTGGTCTTGCTACTGCTAGGCCGTGTTTCTTTGACCGTTTAGTCTGATCTGGTTTGGTTGTTATATTTTTGGTATTGGTTGTCGTTGGGTGATGTCTGTCTTTCTGTCTTTCTGACAGACTTGATTGCCCTGGTTTTGGTGGCACCTTGCCGGGTACCGCTTTTGCATCTTCTTTTTTCTTTTGGCCGTGGTCTTTTTTGAGCCTGAAATAAACAGACCCAAAGAGCCAGTTAGCTTTATAATTTGAGGCCTACAGTTTTTCAGGCTGAGATGGTCAATTGGAGATTCTCATTTTCTCTGTCTTTCCTTGAAAGTACCTTCCAATCCGCATTCCTTAGCTCTTTGTTTTGGACCACAAGGCGCCTGCGTATATTCTCATTTAGTTAATTCCTGCTGTGATAAAGATACACGTAGAATATTTGCTTACGTGGGATTTCTTCCTCTCTTAGTCTTGATAAGCCATGTTGCCGTGTCTTTGTCTGCGCAATTAACTGATAGCCACCCATTCTTTGGTCTGCAGACCAGGAAATTAGGGCTTATGCCATCGAGTAGGAGCTCAGCTACTGCGTCCATAATAGTGTCTTGGATTAGTGACATCTGTGCCATCTCTAGTTTGACATCGGGAAAGCATTGGTCGGTAATCGCCAACCTGATGGCTTCACTGTATCGTCACTGTATCGTGGCATTGTCCCTGATCCGCTTGCCGCCACTTCTTCTTCACTTACACCCAAACCTGTTTTTACAGTGGTGCTGGGTGTTTCAGTTACTTTTGTGGGGATGTGCGTTGGTTTGTCTCGATTTGGTGGGTTTTTGGGGCTGGAGTCGTCAGATCGAACTCGTTTTATTTTTTTTTCAGTCTTTCTGTCCTTTATTTTGGCTTGGCACATAGTTAGTGACTCGTCGTGGGTGAGTCCCGACGTAGTAGTTTTGGAACGTAGTTTGAGGAACGTGAGTCGTTTCCTTGCCGCCCTACTTAGGTGCAGTCTTTTCCTCTGTTTGTCCTCAAGATCTAGACTTGTCAGTCCGTCTCTTAAGTTCAAGGTAGTTGATGTGGACATGTTGTCCAAGCATTTTGGCACGTTGGAGCCTTGTTCAGGTACGTAATCCACAGTAATAGTCGACGAGTCTGTGCTGTCGTAATTAGTGTTTTCATTCTCAGAGTTAAGACCTAGGTGGTCCTTGTTCCGAGAATGGCGTGTTTGGAGAAGCACCGCCCTCGAAATTTATATTTTTATGTGAACTATCCATTAGTTTTGTTGTATGAGAAAAGTAAGGTCCACCACCGCAGAGCCTCTTGCTGTGGTAAGGTCACTTTGAGCCGGAGGGTACCAGGTATCCGGAGTCCCGTACTAGCGACCAAAATCCTCATGGCCATTCATCCCTCAGCGCACGTGTCTCACCTTGGATTGAGGTTTATTTATCGAGGTTGTCTCCTCTAGATCCGTTGAATTCTGCTGGACAGAGTCACCTCTTGTCGGATGGGCACTATTGTCCCGTTCAACGGTCTTGCAGCGAGAGTGGCTATGTAATGCGCTTCATCGTTGCCTACTCCCGGGGAATCTGAGAAATCCCAGTCTTCCCCGTAAAATAAATCTCAATGTAAATACTGCATACCAAAAAAAAGCACTTTTATTTAGCATACTTTTAGGCTGTAAGACTTTAGATTATTTGAAATTTAAAATGTAACCGCCTGAAAGTTTGAATCATTGTGTACTGGTCATACAAGTAGTCAAACCGGTTTGTGCGGTTTGCCCGGTTATTTAAAATAACATTATTGAACATGTAGTCTATTTTTAGAAGATGACTCATTACATATAAGTATCGTTAGTGTTGGTTAGAGTAATTTTAATTCAACTATATAATGTCGCTCTTCTATGTTTATATAGCTATTTCATTTGACAACACGCAATTATAATGTATTACATTTTATTGCTCACTTCTCTTCTTGTATTCGTTTGAAATACATCGTGTTTATTTAACCTTAAATAAATAAGAATAAATATTAAAGTATTTTACACTGTTTAGCTTCCATTGTGATAGAAACACATTATTTTTATCAGGTTATCGGCCCAGGAGACAGTTAGTAAATACCATATTTGTTAAGTTTGTTTAAAGATAGGGGAAAGAATAATTTCAATACTGGAACAAAATACATCGAAGGTAGCTCAATTTGATGACTCGAATTTTAGCAATTGGAAATATCGACTTGGTATTCTTTTGGATGAAAAGGAATTGCGTAAATTTAGCGAGACCGATTACAGCGATATTTTAAAAGAGGAGGAAAGTCAATTGCTGCACGAAAACATCAGGAAAGAGGAGAAGCCATGTATTTCGATTATCGTGCAAAGTATTCACGACAGCCAGCTAGAATATGTGAAGGATAAAACGACCGCAAAAGGTATGTTCGATAATATATCTTCAGTGTTCAAGCGGGACAACTGTTACTACGAAAACAGCTGCTGACAATGAAAATGCAAGATGAAGATAATATTAGTGATCATTTTCTGAATTTTGATAAAAAGATTCGTGATTTGAAATCAATTGGTGCAACAATGGAAAATATCGACGTCATTTGCCATTTGTTGTTAACATTACCGAGAAGCTACGATAACTTGGTTACTGCGATCAAAACGATGAATCCAAATGATGTAACATTGGAATTTGTCAAGAGTCGTCTGATTGATGAACATGGGAAACGAAACAATGGCGGCTCGAGTGGTAAATCGAACGAATCATATGCAATGCACATAAGAAATCCAAACCTTGTGTGTTTTAAATGTGGTAATAAAGGACACATAAAGTCTATGTGTTTCTCCAAATCATTTAAGAATAAGCAAAAATCAAAATCGAGTAATGTAAAAGACGCAGCAGGATTGGATGTAATGTGGTTTTGCAGGTACATTACCTGCTTTTTCACTCACTCACACACACACACACACACACACCTAGTCCGGGGAGTAAAACCACGTCGACAAACCTTGGTTCACCTGCCCCGGGTGATAGTACCATGTGAGGGGTCCTAGCCAGGGTTACGGCGGAGAAGAAGGCACTGTCAACCTCTCTTGCATGGAAAAACCTGCTCGCCGAGGCTCTGACGACCGAGTAGGAGCGGTATAACTCCCAACCCGCCCGTAGAAAAAGCCGTGGCCAACGAGGGAGCGCGGCATTCAACGAATGCATTAAGACTGAGCCCAGTAAGGTCTTAATTATGGTATACTGGAAGCACAATCTTGATCTGTCAACTCTTGGGCTGACGTCTGTAGTATTCTGTTACCTGAGTAGGCGAGAGTGAAATTTTGCTGAAATGGCTTTCAGGCTAATGCTACCGGCGCCCCGTCCCGTTAAAACCCTGGCAGGACTCAAAGTACGCTCAATGTTTCGTCGCTATTAAGTTAGTGGTGTAGGTACAGATGAAAATTCCTGTCTAACACTGATCTGGCTCTGAACACAAGACCCCATAAGGGCTCGTGTCAACCCATTGCATGGCCTCACTGCTTGCATAGATAACCATGGGATCCTTAGGTGACTACACACCCGAACACTGATAACGGCTTTGAGTAGGGACCCATTTAAAATGAATTCAATGAAATTAGGAGGAGGAGTAGGAGGAGGAGAAGTAGAAGAGGTGGTCGTAGTAAAAGCCTTTCAAAGGAGTTCCAGATTGGTAAGGTCACCAGCTGGCCAAAAAACTAAATCGCCAGGATCCACAGAGGTACGCGTGTCGCCGTCAACTAGTAAGAAGACGACGACCGAAAAACCAAAACATCAGAAGTCTGATTTCCTCAAGCTAGGCGAGCAAATCAGGGAACTGGTAGATATGCTGTAAGATGGAAAAAGGCGGTCTATCCACCAAGCAATGCGTGATGCAATTGAGAGCATAAAAAAGCTTTATGAGCTATCGGCTATCAGCCTTAAAGATGAAAAGGCAAAGGAGGTGATTAGAAAACACACCTCCTCACAAACTTCCCCCTGGCTAAAAGCTACACTTGAGCCAAAACGGAAGCAGACGATAGACAGCGAGAGGCCAAAAGCAAAAAGGCATCAAAATCAAAAGTCGTTACAAAAACCCATAGAAAAGGCAACAGCGACTACCGCTAAAATCCCGGAGAGAAAAAACGGAAAAGCACCGAAAATGGGAGAAGGCGAATGGACAAGGGTTGTCACCAAAGGAAAAAAAGTCAAAACCAACGCCATTAGCAAGGAGACTGCCACCAGGCAAACATCAAAAAAAGTCAGAAAGATAAGACCCGACGCTATCGCTATACAAGCGAAGGGTGAAATGTCCTATGCGCAGATTCTACGTAACATGAAAGCGGACCCAAAAATGGAGCTAATTGGAGCCAGGATCAGGAGAACACAAAAAGGCGATCTTCTCATCCAGCTTAAGGATACAGGGGAAAAGACCGCCGAATTCAAGAGTGTCCTCAGCGAAGCGCTAGGCGAGCAGGCGATTGTTAGGACTCTTACCCAACGGACCAGTATCGAGATCAGGGACATTGATGAAATAACCTCAAAAGAGGACATATGGGACGCAATAAAGTCTCAATTTGAAGTAGAAAACATCTCACCGACTGACTTCCTTTCCTTGCGAAAAGCCTATGGTGGAACCCAAACAGCTTCTTGATAAAAAAAAAATTAAATTGGCTGGGTCGTCTGTCGCATCCGCGAACGGACACTCCTCAAAAAGTGCTTCAAATACCTGGAATTTGGGCACATTGCCAAGCAGTGTAAAAACGGAGAAGATCGCTCCAAGCTGTGTAGAAGATGTGGGGATGAGGGCCACATAGCTAAGTCTTGCGCAAAGGAGCCTTCGTGCGTGTTCTGTAGAAAGGAACACCCAGAAGATGCGAAGCATGTAGCGGGCAGCAGCAAATGCCCAGTCTTTAGGAGAGCTATCGCCAGCAGAAAAGTATGAAGGTTATCCAGATAAACCTAAATCACTGCGAGATATCACAGGATATCCTGTCACAGACGGCTAAAGACGAGAGAGCGGACATAATTTTTATAAGCGAACCGTACAAATCTAGTGACATCAACACTTGGGCATGTGACAAAACAGAAAAAGCTGCAATATGGATTTGCGGCAGACATGCCTTCCAAGATGTAGACGGGCAGGCGGAGGGTTTCGTACGGGCAAAAATAAATGGAATCAACTTTTATAGTTGTTACGCAAGACCCAGCTGGACGATGAGCGAATACTCAGCAATGCTAGAAAATTTAACGGCCGATGCTCGAGGAAGAGCTGCAGTGGTTATAGGCGGAGACTTCAATGCCTGGGCAACAGACTGGGGCAGCAGATTTACTAATATCAGAGGACATTATCTGCTAGAATCTTTCGCCTCATTAAATATAGGCATAGCTAACACGGGACGAGCAAATACGTATCGCAAAGCAGGAAGGGGATCGATTATCGATATTACCTTCGCTAGCAGTTCCCTCCTGCGGATGATAAAATGGCGCGTCAGCGAAGACTATACGCACAGCGACCACCAGGCGATTGTAATTGAAATTAAAGAAAAAAAGCCGTGCAACGCCCAAAATTAGGGGGACCTAAATGGAAAGACAAGTTCCTTGATAAAGAAATGTTTGAAGAAATCATAAACTCAAGCTTCCTAATCGAAAGCGGAACATCTGAGATCCTGTCGCAACAACTTACCAGTATAATCACTACAGCGTGCGACGCAGCTATGCCCAGGAGAAGACCTAGCAAGAGAGGTGTACACTGCTACTGGTGGAATGAGCAGATAAAAGCACTGAGAGCTGCCTGCTTACAAGCCAGACGTAGAGTGCAGCGATCAAGAAGGGGATCAGACATTCAAGAACGTCTTGATATGCTAAGATTAGCTAGACGAAATTTAAAAAATGCAATTAAATAAAGCAAGTCGATGTGCTTCAAACGACTATGTGACGAGGCGGACATCAATCCCTGGGGCACAGCATACAAAATAGTTATGGCAAAGCTAAAAGGCTGTAAGACCCCGCAAATATCATGCCCAACAAAGCTTAGGTCCATCGTAGAACACCTATTTCCGAAAGGACCATATACTATGTGCAACATAATAAGAGAAATTAGCACAGAAAGTATTCCAAGGCTAACAGTTGATGAACTCGTGAACGCAAGTAAAAGAATACGAGACAACAAAGCTCCTGGACCCGATGGCATTCCTAATAAAGCATTGAAATCGGCCATCCGAAGTAGGCCGGACATGTTCATGACATGCATGCAACAGTGTCTAGATGCAGGAGTTTTCCCTGAATCTTGGAAACTGCAGCATTTAGTATTGCTGCCAAAGGGAAACAAACCACCGGGCGAACCATCATCGTACCGCCCAATATGCCTACTAGATACAATGGGAAAGATACTCGAGCGGATCATATATGACAGATTGCTTAATATAGCGGATAATAAAGGAGCACTGTCAGATCATCAGTTCGGGTTTCGAAAATCGCGCTCGACCGTCGATGCCATAAAGGTGGTGGTCAATATAGCAAAGAATGCGATTGAAAGAAAAAGATGGCGGTGGGGCACAAAGGAATATTGTGCAGTAGTGACACTGGACATAAAAAATGCCTTTAACTCTGCAAAATGGTCCTCAATAAGAAGATCACTCGCCAGTATGGATGCACCATACTATATAAGGAAGATAGTGTCAAGCTACTTAAGTTATAGAAGGTTGAGGTACGAAACCAATGAGGGTACAAAGTACTATAACGTCTCCGCAGGAGTCCCACAAGGATCGGTGCTGGGTCCCTTTCTATGGAATATTATGTACGATGGAGTTCTAAGACTAGCATTACCACCAGGCGTACAAATATTTGGATTCGCTGACGACATCGCCGTTGTCACAGTGTCAAAGACAATCAATGGAATAGAGTCAGCCACGAATGAAGCAGTTCTAGAATTAGCCGACCATAAAAAGGAAGCAGTACTGATTACCAGCCGGAAAAATATAGAACACATATATATACGAATTGGTAACCAGACTATTAGATCAAAGGATTTTGTCAAATACCTAGGAGTAATGCTTGAGAGACTACTCGAGCAAAAAGGCTTCCCAGATGGAGGCAGCATTATTCCGGATTCTGCAAAAGGTTGGAGGACCAGGATATACAAGGAGGGTCCTAATGTCTAGAGTAGTCAGCTCAGTCCTCCTTTACGCAGCCCCAGTTTGGGCGGATGCACTGGTTACTAAAGAAATAAGAAGAAACTTATCGTCTATATACAGACTCAGTGCACTAAGGACGATCAGCGGGTTCCGAACGATCTCCGATGATGCTGCCCTCGTTATAGCAGGAATGGTTCCAGTAGATATCCTCGCAGATGAAATGCTTAAGATCTACAATAGAAGAGCCTTATCACAACAGGACCAACGAACAATCGAAATGATCAAAGAGGAAGAAAAGGCCACCTCAGTGACTGTATGGCAAGACCGGTGGGACATAAGTTTGAAAGGAAGATGGACCCATAAGCTGATCCCGAACATTGAGAATTGGACAAACCGATCTCACGGTAACTGCAACTACCAATTTACGCAGTTTCTGTCAGGCCCTGGCGGCTATCGAAAATATCTTTATCGATTTGGACACGATAGCTCACCTTTTTGCCCAGATTGTCCAGACATGGAAGAAGACACAGAGCATGCGATTTTCCATTGCAGACGCTTCAGAGAATGGAGAAGCAACCTGCCAAGTCCACACGTCCTTTTAGAAGAAATGCAAAGATCCGAGGATAACTGGACAGAAGTGTGTGTATTCGTAACGAATGTGCAAAACGAGCTGCGAAGAATCGAAAATATAAGGCGATCAGCAGCAGCAGAAGATGCAGAAGGCATAGAGTAATCTGCTAACCAGCCCCGTGATGTAATACCTAACGGCAGTCCCATGGGGAGAGTGGTTGAAGTGTGTAAGGAGGGTTTAGTACGTATGCGTAATTCCTGGTACGAACATTCAGGTTTACGAATCGTGCATGCTAGTACCCCTGGAGGGCTCTACTGGTATCTTTTAGAAGATTCCCCACCTTTGGCACAGCCATAAAAAAAAAACACACACACACACGCATCAATTTTTACAGTTGTTATGCAAGACCTAGCTGGACGGCGAGTGAGTACGCAGCAATGCTAGAGAGCTTAACGGCCGATGCTCATGGAAGAGCTCCAGTAGTTATTGGGGGAGATTTTAATGCCTGGGCAACAGACTGGGGCAGCAGACTAACGAATGAGAGAGGACGTTATCTGCTAGAATCTTTCGCAACACTAGAGATAGGCTTAGCAAATAACGGTTGTGTAAATACGTATCGCAAAGCAGGAATGGGATCGATCATCGATATAACCTATGTTAGCAGCTCCCTGCTGCGAAACATAAAATGGCGGGTCAGCGAAGAATATACGCACAGCGACCACCAGGCGATTATAATTGAATTTAAAGAAAGAAACCCCGTGCAACCCCCAAAAGTAGGGGGTCCTAAATGGAAAGATAAGTTCTTTGATATAGAGATGTTTGAGGAGGTCATAAACACAAGCATCCTAACCGAAAGCGGAACGGCTGAGATCCTGTCGCAACAAATTGCTCGTACAATTACCACAGCGTGCGACGCAGCTATGCCTAGAAGAATACCAAGCAAGAGAGGGGTACGTTGCTATTGGTGTAACGAGCAGATAAAAGCACTGAGAGCTATCTGCCTACAAGCCAGGCGCAGAGTTCAGCGTTCAAGAAGGGGAACCGATTTTCAAGAACGGCTTGATATGCTTAGACTGGCGAGACGAAATTTTAAAAACGCGATTAAGGAAAGCAAGTCAAAATGCTTTAAAGAACTATGTGACGAGGCTGACATCAACCCCTGGGGCACAGCATACAAAATAGTTATGGCAAAGCTCAAAGGCGGTAAGTCCCCACAAATTCCATGACCAAAAATGCTTAGGTCCACCGTAGTACACCTTTTTCCGCAAGAACCATATACTATGTGAACATAATTAGAGAAATTAGCACAGAAAGTATTCCAAGGCTAACAGTTGATGAATTCGTGAACGCAATTAAAAGAATAAGAGACAACAAAGCTCCTGGACCCGATGGCATTCCTAACAAGGCATTGAAAGCGGCCATCCGAAGCAGGCCGGACATGTTCGTGGCATGCATGCAAAGGTGTTTAGATGAAGGAGTTTTCCCTGAACCTTGGAAACTGCAACATTTAGTATTGCTGCCAAAGGGAAACAAACCACCGGGCGACCTATCGTCGTACCGCCCAATATGCCTACTAGATACAATGGGAAAGATACTCGAGCGGATCATATATGACAGATTGCTTAATATAGCGGATAATAAAGGAGCACTGTCAGATCATCAATTCGGGTTTCGAAAAACGTGCTCGACCGTCGACGCCATAAAGGCGGTGGTCAATATTGCAAAGAAAGCGATTGAAGGAGAAAGATGGCGGTGGGGCACAAAGGAATATTGTGCAGTAGTGACACTGGACATAAAAAATGCCTTTAACTCTGCAAAATGGTCCTCAATAAGAAGATCACTCTACTCTCTATCAAGCTACTTAAGCGATAGAAGGTTGAGGTACGAAACCAATGAGGGTACAAAGTACTATAACGTCTCCGCAGGAGTCCCACAAGGATCGGTGCTGGGTCCCCTTCTATGGAATATTATGTACGATGGAGTTCTAAGACTAGCATTACCACCAGGCGTACAAATATTTGGATTCGCTGACGACATCGCCGTTGTCACAGTGTCAAAGACAATCAATGGAATACAGTCAGCCACGAACGAAGCAGTTGGCCAAATCAAAGAATGGCTAGTATCCGTAGGTCTAGAATTAGCCGCCATAAAACGGAAGCAGTCCTTATTACCAGCCGGAAAAAAATGGAATACATAAGTATACGGGTTGGTAATCAGACCATCAGATCGAAGGATTCTGTCAAATACCTAGGAGTAATGATTGACAGTAGTACAGTACAGACTCAGTGCACTAAGGACGATCAGCAGGTTCCGAACGATCTCCGATGATGCGGCCCTCGTTATAGCAGGAATGGTTCCAGTAGACATCCTCGCAGATGAAATGCATAGAAGAGCCTTATCACATCCGGACCAACGATCAATCAAAATGATCAAAGAAGAAGAAAAGGCCACCTCAATGGCTCTGGATAGCTCCCCTTTTTGCCCAGATTGTCCGGAACTGGAAGAAGATACGGAGCATGCGATTTTCCAATGCGGACGCTTCAGAGAATGGAGAAGCAGCCTACCAAGTCCACAAGTCCTGTTAGAAGAAATGCTGATATCTGAGGATTAGTGGACAGAAGTGTGTGTATTCATAACGAATGTGCAAAACGAGCTGCGACGAATCGAAAAGATAAGGCGATCAGCAGCAGCAGAAGATGCAGAAGGCATAGAGTAATCTGCTAACCAGCCCCGTGATGTAATACCTAACGGCAGTCCCGCGGGGAGAGTGGTTGAAGTGTGTAAGGAGGATTTAGTACGTAGGCGTAATTCCTGGTACGAACATTCAGGTTTACGAATCGTGCATGCTAGTACCCCTGGAGGGCTCTACTGGTATCTTTTAGAAGATTCCCCACCTTTGGCACAGCCATCAAAAAAAAAAAAACACACACACACACACACACACACACACTCACCGCAAGGGCACTCTTGAAGTAGAGTGTTGGGTCTGACAACCCCACGGGCCCTAGTCCGGGGAGTAAAACCACGTCAACAAACCTTGGTTCACCTGCCGCGGGTGATAGTACCATGTGAGGGGTCCTAGCCAGGGTTACGGCGGAGAAGAAGTCACTGTCAACCTCTCTTGCATGGAAAAACATGCTCGCCGAGGCTCTGACGAACGAGTAGGAGCGGTATAACTCCCAACCCGCCCGGAGAAAAAGCCGTGGCCAACGAGGGAGCGCGGCATTCAACGAATGCATTAAGACTGAGCCCAGTAAGGTCTTAATTATGGTATACTGGAAGCACAATCTTGATCTGTCAACTCTTGGGCTGACGTCTGTAGTATTCTGTTACCTGAGTAGGCGAGAGTGAAATCTTGCTGAAATGGCTTTCAGGCTAATGCTACCAGCGCCCCCGTCCCGTTAAAACCCTGGCAGGACTCAAAGTACGCTCAATGTTTCGTCGCTATTAAGTTAGTGGGATAGGTACAGATGAAAATTCCTGTCTAAAACTGATCTGGCTTTGAACACAAGACCCCATAAGGGCTCGTGTCAACCCCCGCATGGCCTCACTGCTTGCATAGATAACCATGGGATCCATAGGTGACTACACACCCGAGCATTGATAACGGCTTTGAGTTGGGACCCAATTTACAATGAATTCCTAGAATTTAGGAGGAGGAGTAGGAGGAGAAGTAGAAGGAGTTGTAGGAGAGGAGAATGTGAATTCTTTTAAAAGGAGTTCGAAGATGGCGAGATCACCAGTGGCCCAAACGTCACAAAGGCGCGAATCACCGGAAACAAGAAAGGTGATAAAGGAAGCCAGCCCCGGCAAATCCGACTTTCATAAACTAGGAGAGCAGATCAAGGGACTGGTAGAAATGTTGGAAGATGGAAAAAGACGTTCCATCCATCAAGCCATGCGGGATACGATTGATAGCATTAAAAACCTCTATGAGTTATCGGCTATCTACGTTAATAAGAAGAAGACTAAGGAGAAGATGCTTAATCACACCTCATCTCAAACCTCTCCGTGGCTCAAAGCTTCAATGGAGCAAAAAAAAAGCAGCCTATCCACAGCGAAACGCCGAACCCAAAGCGGAGGCAAGAGCAACGCCAGTCCTCACGTAAACCTATGGTAATAGCGACGGAAGAAAAAACCCAAGAAAAGGGTATTAAAAATGTTAAAAAAACTGGAGAAGGCGAATGGACAAAAGTTGTCGCTAAAACTAAAAATAAAGTGAAGCCAGACGCATCTGCCAAGAAGTCCGCCGTAAAACAAAAGCCAATTATAAGAAAGGCAAGACCTGACGCCATAGTCATAGAAGCTAAGGGCGAAATATCCTATGCGCAGATATTGCGCAACGTGAAGGCTGATCCAAAACTAGAAACAATTGGAAAAGCAGTATCTAGGATCAGAAGGACACAAAAAGGTGACCTCTTAATTCAATTGAAGGAGACAAGTGACAAGACAGCCGAATTTAAAAGCGTCATAAGTGAGGCGTTAGGCGAACAGGCAAACGTAAGATCCCTCACCCAACGCACTAGCATCGAGCTAAAAGACATCGATGAGATCACCACAAAAGAAGACATTTGTGAATCAATCGAAGTCCAAGCCGGAGTCGAAGGCGTCACACCGTCAGACTTTATATCGCTGAGGAAAGCATATGGTGGAACCCAAACGGCGACTATCAGCCTTCCAAATGCAAAAGCAAAGAAGCTGCTGGAAGCAAAGAAGATAAAAATCGGGTGGGTAGTGTGTCGCATCCGCGAATGGACACTCCTCAAAAAGGGCTTCAAATGCCTGGAATTTGGGCACATTGCCAAGCAGTGTAAAAACGGAGAAGATCGCTCCAAGCTGTGTAGAAGATATGGGGATGAGGGCCACATAGCTAAGTCTTGCGCAAAGGAGCCTTCCTGCATGTTCTGTAGAAAGGAACACCCAGAAGATGCGAAGCATATAGCGGGCAGCAGCAAACGCCCAGTCTTTAGGAGAGCTATCGCCAGCAGAAAAGTGTGAAGGTTATCCAGATAAACCTAAATCACTGCGAGATAGCACAGGATATCCTGTCACAGACGGCTAAAGACGAGAGAGCGGACATAATTTTTATAAGCGAACCGTACAAATCTAGTGACATCAACGCTTGGGCATGTGACAAAACAGAAAAAGCTGCAATATGGATTTGCGGCAGACATGCCTTCCAAGATGTAGACGGGCAGGAGGAGGGCTTCGTACGGGCAAAAATAAATGGAATCAACTTTTATAGTTGTTACGCAAGACCCAGCGGGACGATGAGCGAATACTCAGCAATGCTAGAAAATTTAACGGCCGATGCTCGAGGAAGAGCTGCAGTGGTTATAGGCGGAGACTTCAATGCCTGGGCAACAGACTGGGGCAGCAGATTTACTAATATCAGAGGACATTATCTGCTAGAATCTTTCGACTCATTAAATATAGGCATAGCTAACACGGGACGTGCAAATACGTATCGCAAAGTAGGAAGGGGATCGATCATCGATATTACCTTCGCTAGAAGTTCCCTCCTGCGGATGATAAAATGGCGCATCAGTGAAGACTATACGCACAGCGACCACCAGGCGATTGTAATTGAAATTAAAGAAAAAAAAGCCGTGCAACGCCCAAAATTAGGGGGAACTAAATGGGAAGACAAGTTCCTCGATAAAGAAATGTTTGAGGAAATCATAAACTCAAGCTTCCTAATCGAAAGCGCAACAACTTACCAGTATAATCACTACAGCGTGCGACGCAGCTATGCCTAGTAGAAGACCTAGCAAGAGAGGTGTACACTGCTACTGGTGGAATGAGAAGATAAAAGCACTGAGAGCTGCCTGCTTACAAGCCAGACGTAGAGTGCAGGGATCAAGAAGGGGATCAGACATTCAAGAACATCTTGATATGCTAACATTCGCTAGACGAAATTTAAAAAATGCAATTAAAGAAAGCAAGTCGAAGTGCTTCAAACGACTATGTGACGAGGCGGACATCAATCCCTGGGGCACAGCATACAAAATAGTTATGGCAAAGCTAAAAGGCTGTAAGACCCCGCAAATATCATGCCCAACAAAGCTAAGGTCCATCGTAGAACACCTATTTCCGAAAGGACCATATACTATGTGCAACATAATAAGAGAAATTAGCACAGACAGTATTCCAAGGCTAACAGTTGATGAACTCGTGAACGCAAGTAAAAGAATACGAGACAACAAAGCTCCTGGACCCGATGGCATTCCTAATAAAGCATTGAAAGCGGCCATTCGAAGTAGGCCGGACATGTTCATGACATGCATGCAACAGTGTCTAGATGAAGGAGTTTTCCCTGAACCTTGGAAACTGCAGCATTTAGTATTGCTTCCAAAGGGAAACAAACCACCGGGCGAACCATCATCGTACCGCCCAATATGCCTACTAGATATAATGGGAAAGATACTCGAGCGGATCATATATGACAGATTGCTTATTATAGCGGATAATAAAGGAGCACTGTCAGATCATCAGTTCGGGTTTCGAAAATCGCGCTCAACCGTCGACGCCATAAAGGTGGTGGTCAATATAGCAAAGAATGCGATTGAAGGAAAAAGATGGCGGTGGGGCACAAAGGAATATTGTGCAGTAGTGACACTGGACATAAAAAACGCCTTTAACTCTGCAAAATGGTCCTCAATAAGAAGATCACTCGCCAGAATGGATGCACCATACTATATAAGGAAGATAGTGTCAAGCTACTTAAGTTATAGAAGGTTGAGGTACGAAACCAATGAGGGTACAAAGTACTATAACGTCTCCGCAGGAGTCCCATAAGGATCGGTGCTGGGTCCCCTTCTATGGAATATTATGTACGATGGAGTTCTAAGACTAGCATTACCACCAGGCGTACAAATATTTGGATTCGCTGACGACATCGCCGTTGTCACAGTGTCAAAGACAATCAATGGAATAGAGTCAGCCACGAATGAAGCAGTTGGCCAAGTCAAAAAATGGCTAGTTTCCGTCGGTCTAGAATTAGCCGCCCATAAAACGGAAGCAGTCCTGATTACCAGCCGGAAAAATATAGAATACATAAATATACGAGTTGGTAACCAGACTATTAGATCAAAGGATTTTGTCAAATACCTAGGAGTAATGCTTGACAATAGGCTCCGTTTTAAAATACACGTGGACTACTCGAGCAAAAAGGCTTCCCAGATGCAGGCAGCATTATTCGGGATTCTGCCAAACGTTGGAGGACCAGGATATACAAGGAAGGTCCTAATGTCTAGAGTAGTCATCTCAGTCCTCCTTTACGCAGCCCCAGTTTGGGCGGATGCACTGGTGACTAAAGAAATAAGAAGAAACTTATCGTCTATATACAGACTCAGTGCACTAAGGACGATCAGCGGGTTCCGAACGATCTCCGATGATGCTGCCCTCGTTATAGCAGGAATGGTTCCAGTAGATATCCTCGCAGATGAAATGCTTAGGATCTACAATAGAAGAGCCTTATCACAACAGGACCAACGAACAATCGAAATGATCAAAGAGGAAGAAAAGGCCACCTCAATGACTGTATGGCAAGACCGGTGGGACATAAGTTTGAAAGGAAGATGGACCCATAAGCTGATCCCGAACATTGAGAATTGGACAAACCGATCTCACGGTAACTGCAACTACCAATTTACGCAGTTTCTGTCCTGGCGGCTATCGAAAATATCTTTATCGATTTGGACACGATAGCTCACCTTTTTGCCCAGATTGTCCAGACATGAAAGAAGACACAGAGCATGCGATTTTCCATTGCAGACGCTTCAGAGAATGGAGAAGCAACCTGCCAAGTCCACACGTCATTTTAGAAGAAATGCAAAGATCCGAGGTTAAGTGGGCAGAAGTGTGTGCTACGCAAGGGCACTCTTGAAGTAGAGTGTTGGGCCTGACAACCCCACGGTCCCTATTCCGGGGAGTAAAACCACGTCAACAAACCTTGGTTCACCTGCCCCGGGTGATAGTACCATATGAGGGGTCCTAGCCAGGGTTACGGCGGAGAAGAAGGCACTGTCAACCCCTCTTGCATGGAAAAACCTGCTCGCCGAGGCTCTGACGACCGAGTAGGAGCGGTATAACTCCCAACGCGCCCGGAGAAAAAGCCGCGGCCAACGAGGGAACGCGGCATTCAACGAATACATTAAGACTGAGCCCAGTAAGGTCTTAATTATGGTATACTGGAACCACAATCTTGATCTGTCAACTCTTGGGTTGACGTCTGTAGTATTCTGTTACCTATAGGCGAGAGTGAAAATTTGCTGAAATGGCTTTCAGGCTAATGCTACTGCCGCCCCCGTCCCGTTAAAACCCTGGAAGGACTCAAAGTACGCTCAATGTTTCGTCGCTATTAAGTTAGTGGTGTAGGTACAGATGAAAATTCATGTCTAACACTGATCTGGCTCTGAACACAAGACCCCATAAGGGCTCGTGTCAACCCATTGCATGGCCTCACTGCTTGCATAGATAACCATGGGATCCTTAGGTGACTATACACCCGAACACTGATAACGGCTTTTAGTGGGGACCCATTTAAAATGAATTCTTTGAAATTAGGAGGAGGAGTAGGAGGAGGAGAAGTCGAAGAGGTGGTCGAAGTAAACGCCTTTCAAAGGAGTTCCAGATTGGTAAGGTCACCAGCTGGCCAAAAAACTAAATCGCCAGGATCCACAGAGGTACGCGTGTCGCCGTCAACTAGTAAGAAGACGACGACCGAAAAACCAAAACATCAGAAGTCTGATTTCCTCAAGCTAGGCGAGCAAATCAGGGAACTGGTAGATATGCTGGAAGATGGAAAAAGGCGGTCTATCCACCAAGCAATGCGTGATGCAATTGATAGCATAAAAAAGCTTTATGAGCTATCGGCTATCAGCCTTAAAGATGAAAAGGCAAAGGAGGTGATTAGAAAACACACCTCCTCACAAACTTCCCCCTGGCTAAAAGCTACACTTGAGCCAAAACGGAAGCAGACGATAGACAGCGAGACACCAAAAGCAAAAAGGCATCAAAATCAAAAGTCGTTACAAAAACCCATAGAAAAGGTAACAGCGACTACCGCTAAAATCCCGGAGAGAAAAAACGGAAATGCACCAAAAACGGGAGGAGGCGAATGGACAAGGGTTGTCACCAAAGGAAAAAAGGTCAAAACCAACCAGCCATTAGCATGGAGACTGCCACCAAGCAAACATCAAAAAAAGTCAGAAAGATAAGACCCGACGCTATCGTTATACAAGCGAAGGGTGAAATGTCCTATGCGCAGATTCTACGTAACATGAAAGCGGACCCAAAAATGGAGCTAATTGGAAAAGAAGTTTCCAGGATCAGGAGAACACAAAAAGGCGATCTTCTCATCCAGCTTAAGGATACAGGGGAAAAGACCGCCGAATTCAAGAGTGTCCTCAGCGAAGCGCTAGGCGAGCAGGCGATTGTTAGGACTCTTACCCAACGGACTAGTATCAAGATCAGGGACATCGATGAAATAACCTCAAAAGAGGACATATGTGACGCAATAAAGTCTCAATTTGAAGTAGAAAACATCTCACCGACTGACTTCCTTTCCTTGCGAAAAGCCTATGGTGGAACCCAAACAGCGACAATTAGTCTTCCTGAAGAGAAGGCAAAGAAGCTTCTTGATACAAAAAAAATTAAAATTGGCTGGGTCGTCTGTCGCATCCGCGAACGGGCAATCCTCAAAAAGTGCTTCAAATGCTTGGAATTTGGGCACTTTGCCAAACAGTGCAAAAACGGAGAAGATCGCTCCAAGCTTTGCAGGAGGTGTGGGGAAGAAGGCCACATAGCAAAGAATTGCGTCAAGGAGCCTTCCTGCATGTTCTGTAGAAAGGAACACCCAAAAGAAGCCAAGCACGTAGCGGGCAGCAGCAAGTGTCCGGTCTTTAAGAGAGCTATAACTGCCAGAAGAGTATGAAGATTATTCAGATAAATCTTAATCACTGCGAGATAGCGCAGGATATCCTGATACAGACAGCAAAAGACGAGAGAGCGGACATTATGTTAATCAGTGAGCCGTACAAATCTCTTGACAACATCGTTTGGAGCTGCGATAAAACGAAGAGCGCTGCAATATGGATTTGCGGCAGACATGCCTTCCAAGATGTAGATGGGCAGGCGGAGGGCTTCGTACGAGCAAAGATAAATGGCATCAATTTTTACAGTTGTTATGCAAGACCTAGCTGGACGGCGAGTGAGTACGCAGCAATGCTAGAGAGCTTAACGGCCGATGCCCATGGAAGAGCTTCAGTAGTTATTGGGGGAGATTTTAATGCCTGGGCAACAGACTGGGGCAGCAGACTAACGAATGATAGAGGACGTTATCTGCTAGAATCTTTCGCAACACAAGAGATAGGCTTAGCAAATAACGGTTATGTAAATACGTATCGCAAAGCAGGAATCGGATCGATCATCGATATAACCTATGTTAGCAGCTCCCTCCTGCGAAACATAAAATGGCGGGTAGGCGAAGAATATACGCACAGCGACCACCAGGCGATTATAATTGAAATTAAAGAAAGAAACCCCGTGCAACCCCCAAAAGTAGGGGGTCCTAAATGGAAAGATAAGTTCTTTGATATAGAGATGTTTGAGGAGGTCATAAACACAAGCATCCTAACCGAAAGCGGAACGGCTGAGATCCTGTCGCAACAACTTGCTCGTACAATTACCACAGCGTGCGACGCAGCTATGCCTAGAAGAATACCAAGCAAGAGAGGGGTACGTTGCTATTGGTGGAACGAGCAGATAAAAGCACTGAGAGCTATCTGCCTACAAGCCAGGCGCAGAGTTCAGCGTTCAAGAAGGGGAACCGATTTTCAAGAACGGCTTGATATTCTTAGACTGGCGAGACGAAATTTTAAAAACGCGATAAAGGAAAGCAAGTCAAAATGCTTTAAAGAACTATGTGACGAGGCTGACATCAACCCCTGGGGCACAGCATACAAAAAAGTTATGGCAAAGCTCAAAGGCGGTAAGTCCCCACAAATTTAATGCCCAACAATGCTTAGGTCCATCGTAGAACACCTTTTTCCGCAAGAACCATATACTATGTGCAACATAATTAGAGAAACTAGCACAGAAAGTATTCCAAGGCTAACAGTTGATGAATTCGTGAACACAACTAAAAGAATAAGAGACAACAAAGCTCCTGGACCCGATGGCATTCCTAACAAGGCATTGAAAGGTGTTTAGATGAAGGAGTTTTCCCTGAACCTTGGAAACTGCAACATTTAGTATTGCTGCCAAAGGGAAACAAATCACCGGGCGATCCATCGTCGTACCGCCCAATATGCCTACTAGATACAATGGGAAAGATACTCGAGTGGATCATATATGACAGATTGCTTAATATAGCGGATAATAAAGGAGCACTGTCAGATCATCAATTCGGGTTTCGAAAATCGCGCTCGACCGTCGACGCCATAAAGGCGGTGGTCAATATAGCAAAGAAAGCGATTGAAGGAGAAAGATGGCGATGGGGCACAAAAGAATATTGCGCAGTAGTGACACTGGACATAAAAAATGCCTTTAACTCTGCAAAATGGTCCTCAATAAGAAGATCACTCGCCAGAATGGATGCACCGTACTATATAAGGAAGATAGTATCAAGCTACTTAAGCGATAGAAGGTTGAGGTACGAAACCAATGAGGGTACAAAGTACTATAACGTCTCCGCAGGAGTCCCACAAGGATCGGTGCTGGGTCCCCTTCTATGGAATATTCGATGGAGTTCTAAGACTAGCATTACCACCAGGCGTACAAATATTTGGATTCGCTGACGACATCGCCGTTGTCACAGTGTCAAAGACAATCAATGGAATAGAGTCAGCCACGAATGAAGCAGTTGGCCAAATCAAAGAATGGCTAGTATCCGTCGGTCGAGAATTAGCCGACCATAAAACGGAAGCAGTCCTGATTACCAGCCGGAAAAAAATGGAATACATAAGTATACGGGTTGATAATCAGACCATCAGCTCAAAGGATTCTGTCAAATACCTAGGAGTAATGATTGACAGTAGGCTCCGTTTTAAAATACATGTGGACTATTCTAGCAGAAAGGCGTCACAGTCGCAGGCAGCATTATCTCGGATACTGCCAAATGTCGGAGGACCAGGATATCCAAGGAGGGTCCTAATGTCCAGAGTAGTTAGCTCAGTCCTCCTTTACGCAGCCCCAGTTTGGGCGGAGGCACTGGTGACTAAAGAAATAAGAAGAAACCTATCGTCTATATACAGACTCAGTGCACTAAGGACGATCAGCGGGTTTCGAATGATCTCCGATGATGCGGCCCTCGTTATAGCAGGAATGGTTCTAGTTGACATCATCGCAGATGAAATGCTTAGGATCTACAATAGAAGAGCCTTATCTCAACAGGACCAACGAACAATCGAAATGATCAAAGAGGAAGAAAAGGCCACCTCAATGGCTGTATGGCAAGACCGGTGGGACATAAGTTTGAAAGGAAGATGGACCTACAAGCTGATCCCGAACATTGAGAATTGGACAAACCAATCTCACGGTAACTGCAACTACCAATTTACGCAGTTTCTGTCAGGCCATGGCGGCTATCGAAAATATCTTTATCGATTTGGACACGATAGCTCACCTTTTTGCCCAGATTGTCCAGACATGAAAGAAGACACAGAGCATGCGATTTTCCATTGCAGACGCTTCAGAGAATGGAGAAGCAACCTGCCAAGTCCACACGTCATTTTAGAAGAAATGCAAAGATCCGAGGTTAAGTGGACAGAAGTGTGTGCTACGCAAGGGCACTCTTGAAGTAGAGTGTTGGGCCTGACAACCCCACGGGCCCTATTCCGGGGAGTAAAACCACGTCAACAAACCTTGGTTTACCTGCCCCGGGTGATAGTACCATATGAGGGGTCCTAGCCAGGGTTACGGCGGAGAAGAAGGCACTGTCAACCCCTCTTGCATGGAAAAACCTGCTCGCCGAGGCTCTGACGACCGAGTAGGAGCGGTATAACTCCCAACGCGCCCGGAGAAAAAGCCGTGGCCAACGAGGGAACGCGGCATTCAACGAATACATTAAGACTGAGCCCAGTAAGGTCTTAATTATGGTATACTGGAACCACAATCTTGATCTGTCAACTCTTGGGCTGACGTCTGTAGTATTCTGTTACCTATAGGCGAGAGTGAAAATTTGCTGAAATGGCTTTCAGGCTAATGCTACTGGCGCCCCCGTCCCGTTAAAACCCTGGAAGGACTCAAAGTACGCTCAATGTTTCGTCGCTATTAAGTTAGTGGTGTAGGTACAGATGAAAATTCATGTCTAACACTGATCTGGCTCTGAACACAAGACCCCATAAGGGCTCGTGTCAACCCATTGCATGGCCTCACTGCATGCATAGATAACCATGGGATCCTTAGGTGACTACACACCCGAACACTGATAACGGCTTTTAGTGGGGACCCATTTAAAATGAATTCTTTGAAATTAGGAGGAGGAGTAGGAGGAGGAGAAGTCGAAGAGGTGGTCGAAGTAAACGCCTTTCAAAGGAGTTCCAGATTGGTAAGGTCACCAGCTGGCCAAAAAACTAAATCGCCAGGATCCACAGAGGTACGCGTGTCGCCGTCAACTAGTAAGAAGACGACGACCGAAAAACCAAAACATCAGAAGTCTGATTTCCTCAAGCTAGGCGAGCAAATCAGGGAACTGGTAGATATGCTGGAAGATGGAAAAAGGCGGTCTATCCACCAAGCAATGCGTGATGCAATTGATAGCATAAAAAAGCTTTATGAGCTATCGGCTATCAGCCTTAAAGATGAAAAGGCAAAGGAGGTGATTAGAAAACACACCTCCTCACAAACTTCCCCCTGGCTAAAAGCTACACTTGAGCCAAAACGGAAGCAGACGATAGACAGCGAGACACCAAAAGCAAAAAGGCATCAAAATCAAAAGTCGTTACAAAAACCCATAGAAAAGGTAACAGCGACTACCGCTAAAATCCCGGAGAGAAAAAACGGAAATGCACCAAAAACGGGAGGAGGCGAATGGACAAGGGTTGTCACCAAAGGAAAAAAGGTCAAAACCAACCAGCCATTAGCATGGAGACTGCCACCAAGCAAACATCAAAAAAAGTCAGAAAGATAAGACCCGACGCTATCGTTATACAAGCGAAGGGTGAAATGTCCTATGCGCAGATTCTACGTAACATGAAAGCGGACCCAAAAATGGAGCTAATTGGAAAAGAAGTTTCCAGGATCAGGAGAACACAAAAAGGCGATCTTCTCATCCAGCTTAAGGATACAGGGGAAAAGACCGCCGAATTCAAGAGTGTCCTCAGCGAAGCGCTAGGCGAGCAGGCGATTGTTAGGACTCTTACCCAACGGACTAGTATCAAGATCAGGGACATCGATGAAATAACCTCAAAAGAGGACATATGTGACGCAATAAAGTCTCAATTTGAAGTAGAAAACATCTCACCGACTGACTTCCTTTCCTTGCGAAAAGCCTATGGTGGAACCCAAACAGCGACAATTAGTCTTCCTGAAGAGAAGGCAAAGAAGCTTCTTGATACAAAAAAAATTAAAATTGGCTGGGTCGTCTGTCGCATCCGCGAACGGGCAATCCTCAAAAAGTGCTTCAAATGCTTGGAATTTGGGCACTTTGCCAAACAGTGCAAAAACGGAGAAGATCGCTCCAAGCTTTGCAGGAGGTGTGGGGAAGAAGGCCACATAGCAAAGAATTGCGTCAAGGAGCCTTCCTGCATGTTCTGTAGAAAGGAACACCCAAAAGAAGCCAAGCACGTAGCGGGCAGCAGCAAGTGTCCGGTCTTTAAGAGAGCTATAACTGCCAGAAGAGTATGAAGATTATTCAGATAAATCTTAATCACTGCGAGATAGCGCAGGATATCCTGATACAGACAGCAAAAGACGAGAGAGCGGACATTATGTTAATCAGTGAGCCGTACAAATCTCTTGACAACATCGTTTGGAGCTGCGATAAAACGAAGAGCGCTGCAATATGGATTTGCGGCAGACATGCCTTCCAAGATGTAGATGGGCAGGCGGAGGGCTTCGTACGAGCAAAGATAAATGGCATCAATTTTTACAGTTGTTATGCAAGACCTAGCTGGACGGCGAGTGAGTACGCAGCAATGCTAGAGAGCTTAACGGGCGATGCCAATGGAAGAGCTCCAGTAGTTATTGGGGGAGATTTTAATGCCTGGGCAACAGACTGGGGCAGCAGACTAACGAATGATAGAGGACGTTATCTGCTAGAATCTTTCGCAACACTAGAGATAGGCTTAGCAAATAACGGTTGTGTAAATACGTATCGCAAAGCAGGAATCGGATCGATCATCGATATAACCTATGTTAGCAGCTCCCTCCTGCGAAACATAAAATGGCGGGTCAGCGAAGAATATACGCACAGCGACCACCAGGCGATTATAATTGAAATTAAAGAAAGAAACCCCGTGCAACCCCCAAAAGTAGGGGGTCCTAAATGGAAAGATAAGTTCTTTGATATAGAGATGTTTGAGGAGGTCATAAACACAAGCATCCTAACCGAAAGCGGAACGGCTGAGATCCTGTCGCAACAACTTGCTCGTACAATTACCACAGCGTGCGACGCAGCTATGCCTAGAAGAATACCAAGCAAGAGAGGGGTACGTTGCTATTGGTGGAACGAGCAGATAAAAGCACTGAGAGCTATCTGCCTACAAGCCAGGCGCAGAGTTCAGCGTTCAAGAAGGGGAACCGATTTTCAAGAACGGCTTGATATTCTTAGACTGGCGAGACGAAATTTTAAAAACGCGATTAAGGAAAGCAAGTCAAAATGCTTTAAAGAACTATGTGACGAGGCTGACATCAACCCCTGGGGCACAGCATACAAAATAGTTATGGCAAAGCTCAAAGGCGGTAAGTCCCCACAAATTTAATGCCCAACAATGCTTAGGTCCATCGTAGAACACCTTTTTCCGCAAGAACCATATACTATGTGCAACATAATTAGAGAAACTAGCACAGAAAGTATTCCAAGGCTAACAGTTGATGAATTCGTGAACGCAACTAAAAGAATAAGAGACAACAAAGCTCCTGGACCCGATGGCATTCCTAACAAGGCATTGAAAGGTGTTTAGATGAAGGAGTTTTCCCTGAACCTTGGAAACTGCAACATTAAGTATTGCTGCCAAAGGGAAACAAACCACCGGGCGATCCATCGTCGTACCGCCCAATATGCCTACTAGATACAATGGGAAAGATACTCGAGCGGATCATATATGACAGATCGCTTAATATAGCGGATAATAAAGGAGCACTGTCAGATCATCAATTCGGGTTTCGAAAATCGCGCTCTACCGTCGACGCCATAAAGGCGGTGGTCAATAGATACTACTAGATACAATGGGAAAGATACTCGAGCGGATCATATATGACAGATTGCTTAATATAGCGGATAATAAAGGAGCACTGTCAGATCATCAATTCGGGTTTCGAAAATCGCGCTCGACCGTCGACGCCATAAAGGCGGTGGTCAATATAGCAAAGAAAGCGATTGAAGGAGAAAGATGGCGGTGGGACACAAAAGAATATTGTGCAGTAGTGACACTGGACATAAAAAATGCCTTAAACTCTGCAAAATGGTCCTCAATAAGAAGATCACTCGCCAGAATGGATGCACCGTACTATATAAGGAAGATAGTATCAAGCTACTTAAGCGATAGAAGGTTGAGGTACGAAACCAATGAGGGTACAAAGTACTATAACGTCTCCGCAGGAGTCCCACAAGGATCGGTGCTGGGTCCCCTTCTATGGAATATTATGTACGATGGAGTTCTAAGACTAGCATTACCACCAGGCGTACAAATATTTGGATTCGCTGACGACATCGCCGTTGTCACAGTGTCAAAGACAATCAATGGAATAGAGTCAGCCACGAACGAAGCAGTTGGCCAAATCAAAGAATGGCTAGTATCCGTCGGTCTAGAATTAGCCGACCATAAAACGGAAGCAGTCTGATTACCAGCCGGAAAAAAATGGCACACATAAGTATACGGGTTGGTAATCAGACCATCAGATCAAAGGATTCTGTCAAATACCTAGGAGTAATGATTGACAGTAGGCTCCGTTTTAAAATACATGTGGACTATTCTAGCAGAAAGGCGTCGCAGATGCAGGCAGCATTATCTCGGATACTGCCAAATGTCGGAGGACCAGGATATCCAAGGAGGGTCCTAATGTCCAGAGTAGTTAGCTCAGTCCTCCTTTACGCAGCCCCAGTTTGGGCGGAGGCACTGGTGACTAAAGAAATAAGAAGAAACCTATCGTCTATATACAGACTCAGTGCACTAAGGACGATCAGCGGGTTCCGAACGATCTCCTATGATGCGGCCCTCGTTATAGCAGGAATGGTTCCAGTAGACATCCTCGCAGATGAAATGCTTAGGATCTACAATAGAAGAGCCTTATCACATCCGGACCACCATCGAAAAGATAAGGCGATCAGCAGCAGCAGAAAATGCAGAAGGCATAGAGTAAGCTGCTAACCAGCCCCGTGATGTAATACCTAACGGCAGTCCCGCGGGGAGAGTGGTTGAAGTGTGTAAGGAGGATTTAGTACGTAGGCGTAATTCCTGGTACGAACATTCAGGTTTACGAATCGTGCATGGTAGTACCCCTGGAGGGCTCTACTGGTATCTTTTAGAAGATTCCCCACCTTTGGCACAGCCATAAAAAAAAAAAAAAAAAAAAAAAAAAAAGGAAGCGCAACCGCAAGGGTAGTTTTGAAGTAGAGTGTTCGGTCTTGACAACCCCACAGGCCCTAGTCCGGGGAGTAAAACCACGTCAACAAATCTTGGTTCACCTGCCCCGGGTGATAGTACCATGTGAGGGGTCCTAGCCAGGGTTACGGCGGAGAAGAAGGCACTGTCAACCCCTCTTGCATGGAAAAACCTGCTCGCCGAGGCTCTGACGACCGAGTAGGAGCGGTATAACTCCCAACCCGCCCGGCGAAAAAGCCGTGGCCAACGAGGGAACGCGGCATTCAACGAATACATTAAGACTGAGCCCAGTAAGGTCTTAATTATGGTATACTGGAAGCACAATCTTGATCTGTCAACTCTTGGGCTGACGTCTGTAGTATTCTGTTACCTATAGGCGAGAGTGAAAATTTGCTGAAATGGCTTTCAGGCTAATGCTACTGGCGCCCCCGTCCCGTTAAAACCCTGGCAGGACTCAAAGTACGCTCAATGTTTCGTCGCTATTAAGTTAGTGGTGTAGGTACAGATGAAAATTCCTGTCTAACACTGATCTGGCTCTGAACACAAGACCCCATAAGGGCTCGTGTCAACCCATTGCATGGCCTCACTGCTTGCATAGATAACCATGGGATCCTTAGGTGACTTCACACCCGAACACTGATAACGGCTTTTAGTGGGGACCCATTTAAAATGAATTCTTTGAAATTAGGAGGAGGAGTAGGAGGAGGAGAAGTCGAAGAGGTGGTCGAAGTAAACGCCTTTCAAAGGAGTTCCAGATTGGTAAGGTCACCAGCTGGCCAAAAAACTAAATCGCCAGGATCCACAGAGGTACGCGTGTCGCCGTCAACTAGTAAGAAGACGACGACCGAAAAACCAAAACATCAGAAGTCTGATTTCCTCAAGCTAGGAGAGCAAATCAGGGAACTGGTAGATATGCTGGAAGATGGAAAAAGGCGGTCTATCCACCAAGCAATGCGTGATGCAATTGATAGCATAAAAAAGCTTTATGAGCTATCGGCTATCAGCCTTAAAGATGAAAAGGCAAAGGAGGTGATTAGAAAACACACCTCCTCACAAACTTCCCCCTGGCTAAAAGCTACACTTGAGCCAAAACGGAAGCAGACGATAGACAGCGAGACGCCAAAAGCAAAAAGGCATCAAAATCAAAAGTCGTTACAAAAACCCATAGAAAAGGTAACAGCGACTACCGCTAAAATCCCGGAGGGAAAAAACGGAAATGCACCGAAAACGGGAGAAGGCGAATGGACAAGGGTTGTCACCAAAGGAAAAAAGGTCAAAACCAACGCCATTAGCAAGGAGACTGCCACCAGGCAAATCTTAATCACTGCGAGATAGCGCAGGATATCCTGATACAGACAGCAAAAGACAAGAGAGCGGACATTATGTTAATCAGTGAGCCGTACAAATCTCTTGACAACATCATTTGGACCTGCGATAAAACGAAGAGCGCTGCAATATGGATTTGCGGCAGACATGCCTTCCAAGATGTAGATGGGCAGGCGGAGGGCTTCGTACGAGCAAAGATAAATTGCCTCAATTTTTACAGTTGTTATGCAAGACCTAGCTGGACGGCGAGTGAGTACGCAGCAATGCTAGAGAGCTTAACGGCCGATGCTCATGAAAGAGCTCCAGTAGTTGTTGGGGGAGATTTTAATGCCTGGGCAACAGACTGGGGCAGCAGACTAACGAATGATAGAGGACGTTATCTGCTAAAATCTTTCGCAACACTAGAGATAGGCTTAGCAAATAATGGTTGTGTAAATACGTATCGCAAAGCAGGAATGGGATCGATCATCGATATAACCTATGTTAGCAGCTCCCTCCTGCGAAACATAAAATGGCGGGTCAGCGAAGAATATACGCACAGCGACCACCAGGCGATTATAATTGAAAGTAAAGAAAGAAACCCCGTGCAACCCCCAAAAGTAGGGGGTCCTAAATGGAAAGATAAGTTCTTTGATATAGAGATGTTTGAGGAGGTCATAACACAAGCATCCTAACCGAAAGCGGAACGGCTGAGATCCTGTCGCAACAACTTGCTCGTACAATTACCACAGCGTGCGACGCAGCTATGCCTAGAAGAATACCAAGCAAGAGAGGGGTACGTTGCTATTGGTGGAACGAGCAGATAAAAGCACTGAGAGCTATCTGCCTACAAGCCCGGCGCAGAGTTCAGCGTTCAAGAAGGGGAACCGATTTTCAAGAACGGCTTGATATGCTTAGACTGGCGAGGATTAAAGAAAGGCTGACATCAACCCCTGGGGCACAGCATACAAAATAGTTATGGCAAAGCTCAAAGGCGGTAAGTCCCCACAAATTTAATGCCCAACAATGCTTAGGTCCATCGTAGAACACCTTTTTCCGCAAGAACCATATACTATGTGCAACATAATTAGAGAAACTAGCACAGAAAGTATTCCAAGGCTAACAGTTGATGAATTCGTGAACGCAACTAAAAGAATAAGAGACAACAAAGCTCCTGGACCCGATGGCATTCCTAACAAGGCATTGAAATGTGTTTAGATGAAGGAGTTTTCCCTGAACCTTGGAAACTGCAACATTTAGTATTGCTGCCAAAGGGAAACAAACCACCGGGCGATCCATCGTCGTACCGCCCAATATGCAATTCCCAATACAATGGGAAAGATACTCGAGCGGATCATATATGACAGATTGCTTAATAAAGCGGATAATAAAGGAGCACTGTCAGATCATCAATTCGGGTTTCGAAAATCGCGCTCTACCGTCGACGCCATAAAGGCGGTGGTCAATATAGCAAAGAAAGCGATTGAAGGAGAAAGATGGCGGTGGGACACAAAAGAGTATTGTGCAGTAGTGACACTGGACATAAAAAATGCCTTAAACTCTGCAAAATGGTCCTCAATAAGAAAATCACTCGCCAGAATGGATGCACCGTACTATATAAGGAAGATAGTATCAAGCTACTTAAGCGATAGAAGGTTGATGTACGAAACCAATGAGGGTACAAAGTACTATAACGTCTCCGCAGGAGTCCCACAAGGATCGGTGCTGGGTCCCCTTCTATGGAATATTATTTACGATGGAATTCTAAGACTAGCATTACCACCAGGCGTACAAATATTTGGATTCGCTGACGACATCGCCGTTGTCACAGTGTCAAAGACAATCAATGGAATAGAGTCAGCCACGAACGAAGCAGTTGGCCAAATCAAAGAATGGCTAGTATCCGTCGGTCTAGAATTAGCCGACCATAAAACGGAAGCAGTCTGATTACCAGCCGGAAAAAAATGGAATACATAAGTATACGGGTTGGTAATCAGACCATCAGATCAAAGTATTCTGTCAAATATCTAGGAGTAATGATTGACAGTAGGCTCCGTTTTAAAATATAGGTGGACTATTCTAGAAGAAAGGCTTAGCATTATCTGAGATACTGCCAAATGTCGGAGGACCAGGATATCCAAGGAGGGTCCTAATGTCCAGAGTAGTTAGCTCAGTCCTCCTTTACGCAGCCCCAGTTTGGGCGGAGGCATTGGTGACTAAAGAAATAAAAAGAAACCTATCGTCTATATACAGACTCAGTGCACTAAGGACGATCAGCGGGTTCCGAACGATCTCCGATGATGCGGCCCTCGTTATAGCGGGATTGGTTCCAGTAGACATCCTCGCAGATGAAATGCTTAGGATCTACAATAGAAGAGCCTTATCACATCCGGACCAACGATCAATCAAAATGATCAAAGAAGAAGAAAAGGCCACCTCAATGGCTGTATGGCAAGCCAGGTGGGACATAAGTTTGAAAGGAAGATGGACCCACAAACTGATCCCGAATATAGAGAATTGGACAAACCGATCTCACGGTAACTGCAATTACCAATTCACGCAGTTTCTGTCAAGCCATGGCGGCTATCGAAGATATCTTTATCGATTTGGACACGATAGCTCACATTTTTGCCCAGATTGCCCGGAACTGGAAGAAGATACGGAGCATGCGATTTTCCAATGCGGACGCTTCAGAGAATGGAGAAGCAGCCTGCCAAGTCCACAAGTCCTGTTAGAAGAAATGCTGAGATCTGAGAATAAGTGGACAGAAGTGTGTGTATTCATAACGAATGTGCAAAACAAAAAAAAAACAAAAAAAAACCAAAATTAAAGTGCTCGCAAAACAATCAACGGTTCGCGTGATCGGCGCCGATCAACAAGTGCAAAGTGCAGTGTGAGTGTCCGTGTTCCCCATCCCCATCATCGCAGCTAAAGAAATTGGTGAAATATAACTGTTGTGTATTTTGTATGCGGCAGTCTGTTGATGATCTGTTTCTTTAGCTATTAGAATAACGGATTGTGAGTGTTTGTTTCTTCTGGTGATTTAACTCATTTTGTCGTGAAGGCATAACACTGGCGACAATTTGTGTTGATAATCCATTTTGAGACATTCTCTTCTCAATTCGGTAAAAAGAAGCGGTAAGTTGTGTTTTGTGTGTTTGTTTGTTGTAGTTATGTGTGTTTTCAGAGTGGATCTCAGCAACATACGTGGGCTGAGAACGAATTCGTTCGCTGTGTTTAACCATGTACATGTCCACAGGCCAGCAATTCTGGCACTGAGTGAAACTCAGGTATTTGATAATTCTGATGCATCGGAATTTAATCTACCTGGGTATAGCTTGGTGCCATTATTTTTCCCTCGACGCGGACTCGCAATCTATGTTCGTAGAGATGTTGCGTTTCAGCTTTTGCCTCATTTTAGCCAAAGTTCCAATCCGGAATTCAATTTCATTTGGCTCAAAGTAAAGGTACATAGCGCAACATCTACTACTGTTTCCTTTACAGAAGCCCCCACTTAGACAGTGTTTCAACTCAGAGCGAGTTTGATGCACTGTCTGATTCCATCTTAAGAATTGGAAATCGTAAAAATGAAATCGTTATTGCGGGCGATTTCAATGTACACAATTCTGGGTGGCTTCGCCATTCTGGCCAGACAACACTCGAAGGAAGGTGTGTTGAGTTATTCGCTGAGTTTAATCACCTTACTCAGCTTGTAAATGAGCCTACACGAATACCTGACATTGCAAATCATTCCGCAAACACCCTAGACTTGTTCCTTACCTCTCGTCCTGATAAATACTCCGTCAATGTATCATCGCCCCTAGGCTCATCAGACCATTGTGTAGTATCAGCTAATTTCTCGTTAATAAACCACGTAGTTAGAGAAAAAACTCCCAAAAAAATAGTATGGCAATACGAGAAAGCCAATTGGGACGGCCTTAACAACTTCTTTGGGAGTTATAACTGGTCGCTATTGTTTCGCGATAGCAACGTGGATGCCGCCGCTGATGCAATAACAAACATCATTCTTATTGGTATGAGAAAGTTTATCCCTTTTAGGAATAAATCTATCAAATCAAAGGAAGATGGATGGTATGACTTGAGCTGTAAAGAGGCTTCTAGGATTAGAGAGGTATGCTTTCGGTTTTACAAAGCAAACCCTTCCGAGGAAAACCGAAAAAAGTTTAAACGAGCAAGAAATGATTGCAATGCCCATCTTCGGCGAGTCAAATTCGCCTACGACCGAAAATTAAGGCAAAAAATACTACAATGTCCCATAGGTAGTAAAAATTTTTGGTCTTTCGTGAAAAGAATCAAAAATTCAGCCTCGTCGTCGATTCCAACGCTCATTTATAATGACATTCCAGTTGTCAGCTCTATGGACAAGGCCAATCTGTTTGCTGCGCATTTCGCAGCTAGCTCTACGCTTCCAGATTGTGCATTGCCGCCTCCTGCACCTCAGAGTATTGAACACTCTATGGGACAGATATTTTTTCGTACTCGTGCAGTTGCTAGAGTTTTAAATGATCTTAACACATACAAATCCGCTGGTCCAGATGGTATTTCTCCATTAGTTCTGAAGAGGTGTTCTTCCAAGCTGGCATTACCATTGCGTAAGCTTTTCCATCTATCCTACTCTTCTGGACTCTTCCCGAGAAGTTGGAAAACAGCATTTGTCCAGCCCATACCCAAAAAAGGCGAACCGTCGTCTCCTTCTTCGTACCGACCCATAGCACTTACATCCATTCTTTCCAAGGTCATGGAAACGCTGATCAATTATCAGCTTAAGAAATATGTTGAAACCAACGTAATCCTTAGTGACCGGCAGTATGGGTTTCGTGGGCAACGTTCTACTGGTGATTTGATGGTTTATCTCACCGAACAGTGGAACCGATCTTTGCATCATTTTGGAGAAAGCAAAGCTGTTGCACTCGATATTTCAAAGGCATTTGACAGAGTTTGGCATCAAGCTCTTTTGTCTAAAATGCGTGCTTATGGTGTCGATGATAAACTGCTTCAATGGATTAGAAGCTATCTTTTGGACCGCTCAATTCAAGTTGTTTTAGACGGTTTCAAATCTGAAATACACCACATAAATGCTGGCGTTCCCCAGGGCTCTGTTCTGTCCCCGACACTCTTCCTCATTTTTATTAATGATCTCTTATCTGTGACTTCTAATCCAATTCACTCTTTCGCTGACGACAGCACTCTCAGCTTCTCATATAAGTTTGAGGAACGTCCCTCCACCTCTGATGTGGAACTCAAACAACATCGTATGTTAAGCACGTTAAATTCTGACCTTGACAGCATAATACAATGGGGAGAAAACAATCGAGTAGAATTTAACGCTTCCAAAACCCAATGCTGTCTCCTGTCGTCCAAGCGAATCCTAAACCCCATGCCATTATCCATGAATGGCACTTGCATCGAGGAAACTGAAAAACTCGCAATTCTCGGTATGTGCGTTAACGACAAGCTTCGTTGGAATTACCACATATTTACCGTCGCTAAAAATGCTGCGAACTGTTTAGGTTTTCTAGCCCGGTGCAAGAAATATTTCACTCCCTCTGATCTGGCTACCATTTACAAGGCTTTTATTCGCCCAAAACTTGAGTACAATTGCCATATCTGGTCTGGTGCGCCTAAGACTACTTTGCATCAGCTAGATAGAATACAAAACCGCGCGATAAAACTTATCGGTGACGAAAATATAGCGAAATCGATTGATTCGCTTGAACACCGCAGGAACGTTTCTTGCTTGTCACTATTTTATCGCTTCTTCTACCAGCGGTGCTCAAGAGAAATAGCCAGCTGCATGCCACCTCTCCTTGAATTCAACCGCAATACTCGTGGCGCTCTAAATGCTCATCAGTTTACCCTTAAGCCCATCTTCGGACGTACAGTTAAATTCAGGGATTCGTTCTTCAGCCGTACAACTCGTATGTGGAATGCACTGCCAAGCTCTGTCTTCCCACATCACTATGATCCACAGGCATTCAAAACACAAGCTCATAGACATCTCCTCTTTTCTCCTCCTCTTCCTTAACGCCCACGCTGTGTCAAGCATATAGCCGAGCATTATAAGGGTGCAAACCCCTTGAAGCGTGCGCGAATTATAAAAAAAAAAAAAAAAAAAAAAAACGAGCTGCGAAGAATCGAAAAGATAAGGCGATCAGCAGCAGCAGAAGATGCAGAAGGCATAGAGTAATCTGCTAACCAGCCCCGTGATGTAATACCTAACGGCAGTCCCGCGGGGAGAGTGGTTGAAGTGTGTAAGGAGGGTTTAGTACGTAGGCGTAATTCCTGGTACGAACATTCAGGTTTACGAATCGTGCATGCTGGTACCCCTGGATGGCTCTACTGGTATCTTTTAGAAGATTCCCCACCTTTGGCACAGCCATAAAAAAAAAAAAACACACACACACTAAAAATGTATGTATGATACTAAATGCTGATACCTACTGGTATCTTTTAGAAGATTCCCAACCTTTGGCACAGCCATAAAAAAAAACACACACACAAACCGCAAGGGCACTCTTGAAGTAGAGTGTTGGGTCTGACAACCCCACGGGCCCTAGTCCGGGGAGTAAAACCACGTCAACAAACCTTGGTTCACCTGCCGCGGGTGATAGTACCATGTGAGGGGTCCTAGCCAGGGTTACGGCGGAGAAGAAGTCACTGTCAACCTCTCTTGCATGGAAAAACATGCTCGCCGAGGCTCTGACGAACGAGTAGGAGCGGTATAACTCCCAACCCGCCCAGAGAAAAAGCCGTGGCCAACGAGGGAGCGCGGCATTCAACGAATGCATTAAGACTGATCCCAGTAAGGTCTTAATTATGGTATACTGGAAGCACAATCTTGATCTGTCAACTCTTGGGCTGAGGTCTGTAGTATTCTGTTACCTGAGTAGGCGAGAGTGAAATTTTGCTGAAATTGCTTTCAGGCTAATGCTACCGGCGCCCCCGTCCCGTTAAAACCCTGGCAGGACCCCATAAGGGCTCGTGTCAACCCATTGCATGGCCTCACTGCTTGCATAGATAACCATGGGATCCTTAGGTGCCTACACACCCGAACACTGATAACGGCTTTGAGTGGGGACCCATTTAAAATGAATTCTTTGAAAGCGAAGCGCTAGGTGAGCAGGCGATTGTTAGGACTCTTACCCAACGGACTAGTATCGAGATCAGGGACATCGATGAAATAACCTCAAAAGAGGACATATGCGACGCAATAAAGTCTCAATTTGAAGTAGAAAACATTTCACCGACTGACTTCCTTTCCTTGCGAAAAGCCTATGGTGGAACCCAAACAGCGACAATTAGTCTACCTGAAGAGAAGGCAAAGAAGCTTCTTGATTCAAAAAAAATTAAACTTGGCTGGGTCGTCTGTCGCATCCGCGAACGGGCACTCCTCAAAAAGTGCTTCAAATGCTTGGAATTTGGGCACTTTGCCAAACAGTGCAAAAACGGAGAAGATCGCTCCAAGCTTTGCAGGAGGTGTGGGGAAGAAATCCACATAGCAAAGAATTGCGTCAAGGAGCCTTCCTGCATGTTCTGTAGAAAGGAACACCCAAAAGAAGCCAAGAACGTAGCGGGCAGCAGCAAGTGTCCGGTCTTTAAGAGAGCTATAACTGCCAGAAGAGTATGAAGATTATTCAGATAAATCTTAATCACTGCGAGATAGCGCAGGATATCCTGATACAGACAGCAAAGACGAGAGAGCGGACATTATGTTAATCAGTGAGCCGTACAAATCTCTTGACAACATCGTTTGGACCTGCGATAAAACGAAGAGCGCTGCAATATGGATTTGCGGCAGACATGCCTTCCAAGATGTAGATGGGCAGGCGGAGGGCTTCGTACGAGCAAAGATAAATGGCATCAATTTTTACAGTTATTATGCAAGACCTAGCTGGACGGCGAGTGAGTACGCAGCAATGCTAGAGAGCTTAACGGCCGATGCTCATGGTAGAGCTCCAGTAGTTATTGGGGGAGATTTTAATGCCTGGGCAACAGACTGGGGCAGCAGACTAACGAATGATAGAGGACGTTATCTGCTAGAATCTTTCGCAACACTAGAGATAGGCTTAGCAAATAACGGTTGTGTAAATACGTATCGCAAAGCAGGAATGGGATCGATCATCGATATAACCTATGTGAGCAGCTCTATCCTGCGAAACATAAAATGGCGGGTCAGCGAAAAATATACGCACAGCGATCACCAGGCGATTATAATTGAAATTTAAGAAAGAAACCCCGTGCAACCCCCAAAAGTAGGGGGTCCTAAATGGAAAGATAAGTTCTTTGATATAGAGATGTTTGAGGAGGTCATAAACACAAGCATCCTAACTGAAAGCGGAACAGCTGAGATCCTGTCGCAACAACTTGCTCATACAATTACCACAGCGTGCGACGCAGCTATGCCTAGAAGAATACCAAGCAAGAGAGGGGTACGTTGCTATTGGTGGAACGAGCAGATAAAAGCACTGAGAGCTATCTGCCTACAAGCCCGGCGCAGAGTTCAGCGTTCAAGAAGGGGAACCGATTTTCAAGAATGGCTTGATATGCTTAGACTGGCGAGACGAAAATTTAAAAACGCGATTAAGGAAAGCAAGTCAAAATGCTTTAAAGAACTATGTGAAGAGGCTGACATCAACCCCTGGGGCATAGCATACAAAATAGTTATGGCAAAGCTCAAAGGCGGTAAGTCCCCACAAATTTCATGCCCAACAATGCTTAGGTCCATCGTAGAACACCTTTTTCCGCAAGAACCATATACTATGTTCACCATAATTAGAGAAATTAGCACAGAAAGTATTCCAAGGCTAACAGTTGATGAATTCGTGAACGCAACTAAAAGAATAAGAGACAACAAAGCTCCTGGACCCGATGTCATTCCTAACAAGGCATTGAAAGCGGCCATCCGAAGCAGGCCGGACATGTTCGTGGCATGCATGCAAAGGTGTTTAGATGAAGGAGTTTTCCCTGAACCTTGGAAACTGCAACATTTAGTATTGCTTCCAAAGGGAAACAAACCACCGGGCGATCCATCGTCGTACCGCCCAATATGCCTACTAGATACAATGGGAAAGATACTCGAGCGGATCATATATGACAGATTGCTTAATATAGCGGATAATAAAGGAGCACTGTCAGATCATCAATTCGGGTGCGCTCGACCGTCGACGCCATAAAGGCGGTGGTCAATATAGCAAAGAAAGCGATTGAAGAAGAAAGATGGCGGTGGGGAACAAAAGAATATTGTGCAGTAGTGACACTGGACATAAAAAATGCCTTTAACTCTGCAAAATGGTCCTCAATAAGAAGATTACTCGCCAGAATGGATGCACCGTATTATATAAGGAAGATAGTATCAAGCTACTTAAGCGATATAAGGTTGAGGTACGAAACCAATGAGGGTACAAAGTACTATAACGTCTCCGCAGGAGTCCCACAAGGATCGGTGCTGGGTCCCCTTCTATGGAATATTATGTACGATGGAGGGAGTTCTAAGACTAGCATTACCACCAGGCGTACAAATATTTGGATTCGCTGACGACATCGCCGTTGTCACAGTGTCAAAGACAATCAATGGAATAGAGTCAGCCACGAACGAAGCAGTTGGCCAAATCAAAGAATGGCTAGTATCCGTCGGTCTAGAATTAGCCGACCATAAAACGGAAGCAGTCCTGATTACCAGCCGGAAAAATATGGAATCCATAAGTATACGGGTTGGTAATCAGACCATCAGATCAAAGGATTCTGTCAAATACCTAGGAGTAATGATTGACAGTAGGCTCCGTTTTAAAATACACGTGGACTCTTCTAGCAAGAAGGCGTCTCAGATGCAGGCAGCATTATCTTGGATACTGCCAAATGTCGGAGGACCAGGATATCCAAGGAGGGTCCTAATGTCCAGAGTAGTTAGCTCAGTCCTCCTTTACGCAGCCCCAGTGTTGGGCGTAGGCACTGGTGACTAAAGAAATAAGAAAAAAACCTATCGTCTATATACAGACTCAGTGCACTAAGGACGATCAGCAGGCTCCGAACGATCTCCGATGATGCTGCCCTCGTTATAGCAGGAATGGTTCCAGTAGACATCCTCGTAGATGAAATGCTTAGGATCTACAATAGAATAGCCTTATCACATCCGGACCAACGATCAATCAAAATGATCAAAGAAGAAGAAAAGGCCACCTCAATGGCTGTATGGCAAGCCAGGTGGGACATAAGTTTGAAAGGAAGATGGACCCACAAACTGATCCCGAATATAGAGAATTGGACAAACCGATCTCACGGTAACTGAAATTACCAACTTACGCAGTTTCTGTCAGGCCATGGCGGCTATCGAAGATATCTTTATCGATTTGGACACGATAGCTCACCTTTTTGCCCAAACACCATAATTAGAGAAATTAGCACAGAAAGTATTCCAAGGCTAACAGTTGATGAATTCGTGAACGCAACTAAAAGAATAAGAGACAACAAAGCTCCTGGACCCGATGTCATTCCTAACAAGGCATTGAAAGCGGCCATCCGAAGCAGGCCGGACATGTTCGTGGCATGCATGCAAAGGTGTTTAGATGAAGGAGTTTTCCCTGAACCTTGGAAACTGCAACATTTAGTATTGCTTCCAAAGGGAAACAAACCACCGGGCGATCCATCGTCGTACCGCCCAATATGCCTACTAGATACAATGGGAAAGATACTCGAGCGGATCATATATGACAGATTGCTTAATATAGCGGATAATAAAGGAGCACTGTCAGATCATCAATTCGGGTGCGCTCGACCGTCGACGCCATAAAGGCGGTGGTCAATATAGCAAAGAAAGCGATTGAAGAAGAAAGATGGCGGTGGGGAACAAAAGAATATTGTGCAGTAGTGACACTGGACATAAAAAATGCCTTTAACTCTGCAAAATGGTCCTCAATAAGAAGATTACTCGCCAGAATGGATGCACCGTATTATATAAGGAAGATAGTATCAAGCTACTTAAGCGATATAAGGTTGAGGTACGAAACCAATGAGGGTACAAAGTACTATAACGTCTCCGCAGGAGTCCCACAAGGATCGGTGCTGGGTCCCCTTCTATGGAATATTATGTACGATGGAGGGAGTTCTAAGACTAGCATTACCACCAGGCGTACAAATATTTGGATTCGCTGACGACATCGCCGTTGTCACAGTGTCAAAGACAATCAATGGAATAGAGTCAGCCACGAACGAAGCAGTTGGCCAAATCAAAGAATGGCTAGTATCCGTCGGTCTAGAATTAGCCGACCATAAAACGGAAGCAGTCCTGATTACCAGCCGGAAAAATATGGAATCCATAAGTATACGGGTTGGTAATCAGACCATCAGATCAAAGGATTCTGTCAAATACCTAGGAGTAATGATTGACAGTAGGCTCCGTTTTAAAATACACGTGGACTCTTCTAGCAAGAAGGCGTCTCAGATGCAGGCAGCATTATCTTGGATACTGCCAAATGTCGGAGGACCAGGATATCCAAGGAGGGTCCTAATGTCCAGAGTAGTTAGCTCAGTCCTCCTTTACGCAGCCCCAGTGTTGGGCGTAGGCACTGGTGACTAAAGAAATAAGAAAAAAACCTATCGTCTATATACAGACTCAGTGCACTAAGGACGATCAGCAGGCTCCGAACGATCTCCGATGATGCTGCCCTCGTTATAGCAGGAATGGTTCCAGTAGACATCCTCGTAGATGAAATGCTTAGGATCTACAATAGAATAGCCTTATCACATCCGGACCAACGATCAATCAAAATGATCAAAGAAGAAGAAAAGGCCACCTCAATGGCTGTATGGCAAGCCAGGTGGGACATAAGTTTGAAAGGAAGATGGACCCACAAACTGATCCCGAATATAGAGAATTGGACAAACCGATCTCACGGTAACTGAAATTACCAACTTACGCAGTTTCTGTCAGGCCATGGCGGCTATCGAAGATATCTTTATCGATTTGGACACGATAGCTCACCTTTTTGCCCAAATTGTCCAGAACTGGAAGAAGATACGGAGCATGCGATTTTCCAAATCGGATGCTTCAGAGAATGGAGAAGCAGCCTGCCAAGTCCACAAGTCCTGTTAGAAGAAATGCTGAGATCTGAGGATAAGTGGACAGAAGTGTGTGTGTTCGTAACGAATGTGCAAAACGAGCTGCGAAGAATCGAAAAGATAAGGCGATCAGCAGCAGCAGAAGATGCAGAAGGCATAGAGTAATCTGCTAACCAGCCTCGTGATGTAATACCTAACGGCAGTCCCGCGAGGAGAGTGGTTGAAGTGTGTAAGGAGGGTTTAGTACGTAGGCGTAATTCCTGGTACGAACATTCAGGTTTACGAATCGTGCATGCTAGTACCCATGGATGGCTCTACTGGTATCTTTTAGAAGATTCCCAACCTTTGGCACAACCATAAAAAAAAAAAAAATAACACACACACAAAGCATTGAAAGCGACCATCCTAAGTAGGCCGAACATGTTCATGACATGCATGCAATAGTGTCTAGATGAATGAGTTTTCCCTGAACCTTGGAAACTGCAGCATTTAGTATTGCTTCCAAAGGGAAACAAACCACCGGGCGAACCATCATCGTACCGCCCAATATGCCTACTAGATACAATGGGAAATATACTCGAGCGGATCATATATGACAGATTGCTTAATATAGCGGATAATAAAGGAGCACTGTCAGATCATCAGTTCGGGTTTCGAAAATCGCGCTCGACCGTCGATGCCATAAAGGCGGTGGTCAATATAGCAAAGAACGCGATTGAAGGAAAGGGATGCAGTAGTGACACTGGACATAAAAACGCCTTTAACTCTGCAAAAAACACAGACACACACACCGCATCCGCAAGGGCACTCTTGAAGTAGAGTGTTGGGTCTGACAACCCCACGGACCCTAGTCCGGGGAGTAAAACCACGTCAACAAACCTTGGTTCACCTGCCCCGGGTGATAGTACCATGTGAGGGGTCCTAGCCGGGGTTACGGCGGAGAAGAAGTCACTGTCAACCTCTCTTGCATGGAAAAACCTGCTCGCCGAGGCTCTGACGACCGAGTAGGAGCGGTATAACTCCCAACCCGCCGTGGCCAACGAGGGAGCGCGGCATTCAACGAATGCATTAATACTGCGCCCAGTAAGGTCTTAATTTTGGTATACTGGAAGCACAATCTTGATCTGTCAACTCTTGGGCTGACGTCTGTAGTATTCTGTTACCTGAGTAGGCGAGAGTGAAATTTTGCTGAAATGGCTTTCAGGCTAATGCTACCGGCGCCCCCGTCCCGTTAAAACCCTGGCAGGACTCAAAGTACGCTCAATGTTTCGTCGCTATTAAGTTAGTTGTGTAGGTACAGATGAAAATTCCTGTCTAACACTGATCTGGCTCTGAACACAAGACCCCATAAGGGCTCGTGTCAACCCATTGCATGGCCTCACTGCTTGCATAGATAACCATGGGATCCTTAGGTGACTACACACCCGAACACTGATAACGGCTTTGAGTGGGGACCCATTTAAAATGAATTCTTTGAAATTAGGAGGAGGAGTAGGAGGAGGAGAAGTAGAAGAGGTGGTCGAAGTAAACGCCTTTCAAAGGAGTTCCAGATTGGTAAGGTCACCAGCTGGCCAAAAAACTAAATCGCCAGGATCCACAGAGGTACGCGTGTCGCCGTGAACTAGTAAGAAGACGACGACCGAAAAACCAAAACATCAGAAGTCTGATTTCCTCAAGCTAGGAGAGCAAATCAGGGAACTGATAGATATGCTGGAAGATGGAAAAAGGCGGTCTATCCACCAAGCAATGCGTAATGCAATTGATAGCATAAAGAAGCTTTATGAGCTATCTGCTATCAGCCTTAAAGATGAAAAGACAAAGGAGGTGATTAGAAAACACACCTCCTCACAAACTTCCCCCTGGCTAAAACTACACTTGAGCCAAAACGGAAGCAGACGATAGACAGCGAGACGCCAAAAGCAAAAAGGCAACAAAATCAAAGGTCGTTACAAAAACCCATAGAAAAGGTAACAGCGACTACCGCTAAAATCCCGGAGGGAAAAAACGGAAATGCACCGAAAACGGGAGAAGGCGAATGGACAAGGGTTGTCACCAAAGGAAAAAAGGTTAAAACCAACGCCATTAGCAAGGAGACTGCCACCAGGCAAACATCAAAAAAAGTCAGAAAGATAAGACCCGACTCTATCGTTATACAAGCGAAGGGTGAAATGTCCTATGCGCAGATTCTACGTAACATGAAAGCGGACCCAAAAATGGAGATAATTTGAAAAGAAGTTTCCAGGATCATGAGAACACAAAAAGGCGATCTTCTCATCCAGCTTAAGGATACAGGGGAAAAGACCGCCGAATTCAAGAGTGTCCTCAGCGAAGCGCTAGGCGAGCAGCGATTGTTAGAACTCTTACCCAACGGACTAGTATCGAGATCAGGGACATCGATGAAATAACCTCAAAAGAGGACATATGCGACGCAATAAAGTCTCAATTTGAAGTACATTTCACCGACTGACTTCCTTTCCTTGCAAAAAGCCTATGGGGGAACCCAAACAGCGACAATTAGTCTTCCTGAAGAAAAGGCAAAGAAGCTTCTTGATACAAAAAAAATTGAAATTGGCTGGGTCGTCTGTCGCATCCGCGAACGGGCACTCCTTAAAAAGTGCTTCAAATGCTTGGAATTTGGGCACTTTGCCAAACAGTGCAAAAACGGAGAAGATCGCTCCAAGCTTTGCAGGAGGTGTGGGGAAGAAGGCCACATAACAAAGAATTGCGTCAAGGAGCCTTCCTGCATGTTCTGTAGAAAGGAACACCCAAAAGAAGACAAGCACGTAGCGGGCAGCAGCAAGTGTCCGGTCTTTAAGAGAGCTATAACTGCCAGAAGAGTATGAAGATTATTCAGATAAATCTTAATCACTGCGAGATAGCGCAGGATATCCTGATACAGACAGCAAAAAACGAGAGAGCGGACATTATGTTAATCAGTGAGCCGTTCAAATCTCTTGACAAAAGCGTTCGGACCTGCGATAAAACGAAGAGCGCTGCAATATGGATTTGCGGCAGACATGCCTTCCAAGATGTAGATGGGCAGGCGGAGGGCTTCGTACGAGCAAAGATAAATGGCATCAATTTTTACAGTTGTTATGCAAGACCTAGCTGGACGGCGAGTGAGTACGCAGTAATGCTAGAGAGCTTAACGGCCGATGCTCATGGAAGAGCTCCAGTAGTTATTGGGGGAGATTTTAATGCCTGGGCAACAGACTGGGGCAGCAGACTAACGAATGATAGAGGACGTTTTCTGCTAGAATCTTTCGCAACACTAGAGATAGGCTTAGCAAATAACGGTTGTGTAAATACGTATCGCAAAGCAGGAATGGGATCGATCATCGATATAACCTATGTTAGCAGCTCCCTCCTGCGAAACATAAAATGGCGGGTCAGCGAAGAATATACGCACAGCGACCACCAGGCGATTATAATTGAAATTAAAGAAAGAAACCCCGTGCAACCCCCAAAAGTAGGGGGTCCTAAATGGAAAGATAAGTTCTTTGATATAGAGATGTTTGAGGAGGTCATAAACACAAGCATCCTAACTGAAAGCGGAACAGCTGAGATCCTGTCGCAACAACTTTCTCGTACAATTACCACAGCGTGCGACGCAGCTATGCCTAGAAGAATACCAAGCAAGAGAGGGGTACGTTGCTATTGGTGGAACGAGCAGATAAAAGCACTGAGAGCTATCTGCCTACAAGCCAGGCGCAGAGTTCAGCGTTCAAGAAGGGGAACCGATTTTCAAGAACGGCTTGATATGCTTAGACTGGCGAGACGAAATTTTAAAAACGCGATTAAGGAAAGCAAGTCGAAATGCTTTAAAGAACTATGTGACGAGGCTGACATCAACCCCTGGGGCACAGCATACAGAATAGTTATGGCAAAGCTCAAAGGCGGTAAGTCCCCACAAATTTCATGCCCAAAAATGCTTAGGTCCATCGTAGAACACCTTTTTACGCAAGAACCATATACTATGTGCAACATAATTAGAGAAATTAGCACAGAAAGTATTCCAAGGCTAACAGTTGATGAATTCGTGAACGCAACTAAAAGAATAAGAGACAACAAAGCTCCTGGACCCGATGGCATTCCTAACAAGGCATTGAAAGCGGCCATCCGAAGCAGGCCGGACATGTTCGTGGAATGCATGCAAAGGTGTTTATATGAAGGAGTTTTCCCTGAACCTTGGAAACTGCAACATTTAGTATTGCTTCCAAAGGGAAACAAACCACCGGGCGATCCATCGTCGTACCGCCCAATATGCCTACTAGATACAATGGGAAAGATACTCGAGCGGAACATATATGACAGATTGCTTAATATAGCGGATAATAAAGGAGCACTGTCAGATCATCAATTCGGGTTTCGAAAATCGCGCTCGACCGTCGACGCCATAAAGGCGGTGGTCAATATAGCAAAGAAAGCGATTGAAGGAGAAAGATGGCGATGGGGCACAAAAGAATATTGCGCAGTAGTGACACTGGAAATAAAAAATGCCTTTAACTCTGCAAAATGGTCCTCAATAAGAAGATCACTCGCCAGAATGGATGCACCGTACTATATAAGGAAGATAGTATCAAGCTACTTAAGCGATAGAAGGTTGAGGTACGAAACCAATGAGGGTACAAAGTACTATAACGACTCTGCAGGAATCCCACAAGGATCGGTGCTGGGTCCCCTTCTATGGAATATTATGTATGATGGAGTTCTAAGACTAGCATTACCACCAGGCGTACAAATATTTGGATTCGCCGACGACATCGCCGTTGTCACAGTGTCAAAGACAATCAATGGAATAGAGTCAGCCACGAACGAAGCAGTTGGCCAAATCAAAGAATGGCTAGTATCCGTCGGTCTAGAATTAGCCGACCATAAAACGGAAGCAGTCCTGATTACCAGCCAGAAAAAAATGGAATACATAAGTATACGGGTTGGTAATCAGACCATCAGATCAAAGGATTCTGTCAAATACATAGGAGTAATGATTGACAGTAGGCTCCGTTTTAAAATACACGTGGACTATTCTAGCAGAAAGGCGTCGCAGATGTAGGCAGCATTATCTCGGAAACTGCCAAATGTCGGAGGACCAGGATATCCAAGGAGGGTCCTAATGTCCAGAGTAGTTAGTTCAGTCCTCCTTTACGCAGCCCCAGTTTGGGCGGAGGCACTGGTGACTAAAGAAATAAGAAGAAACCTATCGTCTATATACAGACTCAGTGCACTAAGGACGATCAGCGGGTTCCGAACGATCTCCGATGATGCGGCCCTCGTTATAGCAGGAATGGTTCCAGTAGACATCCTCGCAGATGAAATGCATAGAAGAGCCTTATCACATCCGGACCAACGATCAATCAAAATGATCAAAGAAGAAGAAAAGGCCACCTCAATGTCTGTATGGCAAGCCAGGTGGGACATAAGTTTGAAAGGAAGATGGACACACAAACTGATCCCGAATATAGAGAATTACCGATCTCACGGTAACTGCAATTACCAATTCACGCAGTTTCTGTCAGGTCATTACGGCTATCGAAGATATCTTTATCGATTTGGACACGATAGCTCACCTTTTTGCCCAGATTGTCCGGAACTGGAAGAAGATACGGAGCATGCGATTTTCCAATGCGGACGCTTTAGAGAATGGAGAAGCAGCCTGCCAAGTCCACAAGTCCTGTTAGAAGAAATGCTGAGATCTGAGGATAAGTGGACAGAAGTGTGTGTATTCCCCCCCTCCCCACCTTTGGCACAGCCATAAAAAAAAATAAAAAAAAACACTCACCGCAAGGGCACTCTTGAAGTAGAGTGTTGGGTCTGACAACCCCACGGGCCCTAGTCCGGGGAGTAAAACCACGTCAACAAACCTTGGTTCACCTGCCCCGGGTGATAGTACCATGTGAGGGGTCCTAGCCGGGGTTACGGCGGAGAATAAGTTACTGTCAACCTCTCTTGCATGGAAAAACCTGCTCGCGGAGGCTCTGACGACCGAGTAGGAGCGGTATAACTCCCAACCCGCCCGGAGAAAAAGCCGTGGCCAACGAGGGAGCGCGGCATTCAACGAATGCATTAAGACTGAGCCCAGTAAGGTCTTAATTATGGTATACTGGAAGCACAATCTTGATCTGTCAACTCTTGGGCTGACGTCTGTAGTATTCTGTTACCTGAGTAGGCGAGAGTGAAATTTTGCTGAAATGGCTTTCAGGCTAATGCTACCGGCGCCCCCGACCCGTTAAAACCCTGGCAGGACTCAAAGTACGCTCAATGTTTCGTCGCTATTAAGTTAGTGGTGTAGGTACAGATGAAAATTCCTGTCTAACACTGATCTGGCTTTGAACACAAGACCCCATAAGGGCTCGTGTCAACCCATTGCATGGCCTCACTGCTTGCATAGATAACCATGGGATCCTTAGGTGACTACACACCCGAACACTGATAACGGCTTTGAGTGGGGACCCATTTAAAATGAATTCTTTGAAATTAGGAGGAGGAGTAGGAGGAGGAGAAGTAGAAGAGGTGGTCGAAGTAAACGCCTTTCAAAGGAGTTCCAGATTGGTAAGGTCACCAGCTGGCCAAAAAACTAAATCGCCAGGATCCACAGAGGTACGCGTGTCGCCGTGAACTAGTAAGAAGACGACGACCGAAAAACCAAAACATCAGAAGTCTGATTTCCTCAAGCTAGGCGAGCAAATCAGGGAACTGGTAGATATGCTGGAAGATGGAAAAAGGCGGTCTATCCACCAAGCAATGCGTAATGCAATTGATAGCATAAAAAAGCTTTATGAGCTATCGGCTATCAGCCTTAAAGATGAAAAGGCAAAGGAGGTGATTAGAAAACACACCTTCTCACAAACTTCCCTCTGGCTAAAACTACACTTGAGCCAAAACGGAAGCAGACGATAGACAGCGAGGCGCCAAAAGCAAAAAGGCATCAAAATCAAAGGTCGTTACAAAAACCCATAGAAAATGTAACAGCGACTACCGCTAAAATCCCGGAGGGAAAAAACGGAAATACACCGAAAACGGGAGAAGGCGAATGGACAAGGGTTGTCACCAAAGGAAAAAATGTTAAAACCAACGCCATAAGCAAGGAGACTGCCACCAGGCAAACATCAAAAAAAGTCAGAAAGATAAGACCCGACGCTATCGTTATACAAGCGAAGGATGAAATGTCCTATGCGCAGATTCTACGTAACATGAAAGCGGACCCAAAAATGGAGATAATTGGAAAAGAAGTTTCCAGGATTAGGAGAACACAAAAAGACGATCTTCTCATCCAGCTTAAGGATACAGGGGAAAAGACCGCCGAATTCAAGAGTGTCCTCAGCGAAGCGCTAGGCGAGCAGCGATTGTTAGGACTCTTACCCAACGGACTAGTATCGAGATCAGGGACATCGATGAAATAACCTCAAAAGAGGACATATGCGACGCAATAAAGTCTCAATTTGAAGTACATTTCACCGACTGACTTCCTTTCCTCGCGAAAAGCCTATGGGGGAACCCAAACAGCGACAATTAGTCTTCCTGAAGAGAAGGCAAAGAAGCTTCTTGATACAAAAAAAATTGAAATTGGCTGGGTCGTCTGTCGCATCCGCGAACGGGCACTCCTCAATAAGTGCTTCAAATGCTTGGAATTTGGGCACTTTGTCAAACAGTGCAAAAACGGAGAAGATCGCTCCAAGCTTTGCAAGAGGTGTGGGGAAGAAGGCCACGTAACAAAGAATTGCGCCAAGGAGCCTTCCTGCATGTTCTGTAGAAAGGAACACCCAAAAGAAGACAAGCACGTAGCGGGCAGCAGCAAGTGTCCGGTCTTTAAGAGAGCTATAACTGCCAGAAGAGTATGAAGATAAATCTTAATCACTGCTAGATAGCGCAGGATATCCTGATACAAACAGCAAAAGACGAGAGAGCGGACATTATTTTAATCAGTGAGCCGTTCAAATCTCTTGACAACAGCGTTTGGACCTGCGATAAAACGAAGAGCGCTGCAATATGGATTTGCGGCAGACATGTCTTCCAAGATGTTGATGGGCAGGCGGAGGGCCTCGTACGAGCAAAGATAAATGGCATCAATTTTTACAGTTGTTATGCAAGACCTAGCTGGACGGCAAGTGAGTACGCAGTAATGCTAGAGAGCTTAACGGCCGATGCTCATGGAAGAGCTCCAATAGTTATTGGGGGAGATTTTAATGCCTGGGCAACAGACTGGGGCAGCAGACTAACGAATGATAGAGGACGTTATCTGCTAGAATCTTTCGCAACACTAGAGATAGGCTTAGCAAATAACGGTTGTGTAAATACGTATCGCAAAGCAGGAATGGGATCGATCATCGATATAACCTATGTTAGCAGCTCCCTCCTGCGAAACATAAAATGGCGGGTCAGCGAAGAATATACGCACAGCGACCACCAGGCGATTATAATTGAAATTAACGAAAGAAACCCCGTGCAACCCCCAAAAGTAGGGGGTCCTAAATGGAAAGATAAGTTCTTTGATATAGAGATGTTTGAGGAGGTCATAAACACAAGCATCCTAACTGAAAGCGGAACAGCTGAGATCCTGTCGCAACAACTTGCTCGTACAATTACCACAGCGTGCAACGAAGCTATGCCTAGAAGAATACCAAGCAAGAGAGGGGTACGTTGCTATTGGTGGAACGAGCAGATAAAAGCACTGAGAGCTATCTGCCTACGAGCACGGCGCAGAGTTCAGCGTTCAAGAAGGGGAACCGATTTTCAAGAACGGCCTTGATATGCTTAGACTGGCGAGACGAAATTTTAAAAACGCGATTAAGGAAAGCAAGTCAAAATGCTTTAAAGAACTATGTGACGAGGCTGACATCAACCCCTGGGGCACAGCATACAAAATAGTTATGGCAAAGCACAAAGGCGGTAAGTTCCAACAAATTTCATGCCCAAAAATACTTAGGTCCATCGTAGAACACCTTTTTCCGCAAGAACCACATACTATGTGCAACATAATTAGAGAAATTAGCAAAGAAAGTATTCCAAGGCTAACAGTTGATGAATTCGTGAACGCAACTAAAAGAATAAGAGACAACAAAGCTCCTGGACCCGATGGCATTCCTAACAAGGCATTGAAAGCGGCCATTCGAAGCAGGCCGGACATGTTCGTGGCATGCATGCAAAGGTGTTTAGATAAAGGAGTTTTCCCTGAACCTTGGAAACTGCAACATTTAGTATTGCTGCCAAAGGGAAACAAACCACCGGGCGATCCATCGTCGTACCGCCCAATATGCCTACTAGATACAATGGAAAAGATACTCGAGCGGATCATATATGACAGATTGCTTAATATAGCGGATAATAAAGATCATAAGATCATCAAATCGGGTTTCGAAAATCGCGCTCGACCGTCGACGCCATAAAGGCGGTGGTCAATATAGCAAAGAAAGCGATTGAAGGAGAAAGATGGCGATGGGGCACAAAAGAATATTGCGCAGTAGTGACACTGGACATAAAAAATGCCTTTAACTTTGCAAAATGGTCCTCAATAGGAAGATCACTCGCCAGAATGGATGCACCGTACTATACAAGGAAGATAGTATCAAGCTACTTAAGCGATAGAAGGTTGAGGTACGAAACTAATGAGGGTACAAAGTACTATAACGTTTCTGCAGGAATCCCACAAGGATCGGTGCTGGGTCCCCTTCTATGGAATATTATGTATGATGGAGTTCTAAGACTAGCATTACCACCAGGCGTACAAATATTTGGATTCGCTGACGACATCGCCGTTGTCACAGTGTCAAAGATCAATGGAATAGAGTCAGCCACGAACGAAGCAGTTGGCCAAATCAAAGAATGGCTAGTATCCGTCGGTCTAGAAAAAGCCGGAAAAAGATGGAATCCATAAGTATACGGCTTGGTAATCAGACCATCAGATCAAAGGATTCTGTCAAATACCTAGGAGTAATGATTGACAGTAGGCTCCGTTTTAAAACACACGTGGACTCTTCTAGCAAGAAGGCGTCTCAAATGCAGGCAGCATTATCTCGGATACTGCCAAATGTCGGAGGACCAGGATATCCAAGGAGGGTCCTAATGTCCAGAGTAGTTAGCTCAGTCCTCCTTTACGCAGCCCCAGTTTGGGCGGAGGCACTGGTGACTAAAGAAATAAGAAGAAACCTATCGTCTATATACAGACTCAGTGCACTAAGGACGATCAGCGGGTTCCGAACGATCTCCGATGATGCGGCCCTCGTTATAGCAGGAATGGTTCCAGTTGACATCATCGCAGATGAAATGCTTAGGATCTACAATAGAAGAGCCTTATCTCAACAGGACCAACGAACAATCGAAATGATCAAAGAGGAAGAAAAGGCCACCTCAATGGCTGTATGGCAAGACCGGTGGGACACGGTAACTGCAACTACCAATTTACGCAGTTTCTGTCAGGCCATGGCAGCTATCGAAAATATCTTTATCGATTTGGACACGATAGCTCACCTTTTTGCCCAGATTGTCCAGACATGAAAGAAGACACAGAGCATGCGATTTTCCATTGCAGACGCTTCAGAGAATGGAGAAGCAACCTGCCAAGTCCACACGTCCTTTTAGAAGATATGCAAAGATCCGAGGTTAAGTGGACAGAAGTGTGTGCTACGCAAGGGCACTCTTGAAGTAGAGTGTTGGGTCTGACAACCCCACGGGCCCTAGTCCGGGAAGTAAAACCACGTCAACAAACCTTGGTTCACCTGCCCCGGGTGATAGTACCATGTGAGGGGTCCTAGCCAGGGTTACGGCGGAGAAGAAGGTACTGTCAACCCCTCTTGCATGGAAAAACCTGCTCGCCGAGGCTCTGACGACCGAGTAGGAGCGGTATAACTCCCAACCCGCCCGGAGAAAAAGCCGTGGCCAACGAGGGAACGCGGCATTCAACGAATGCATTAAGACCGAGCCCAGTAAGGTCTTAATTATGGTATACTGGAAGCACAATCTTGATCTGTCAACTCTTGGGCTGACGTCTGTACTATTCTGTTACCTGAGTAGGCGAGAGTGAAAATTTTCTGAAATGGCTTTCAGGCTAATGCTACCGGCGCCCCCGTCCCGTTAAAACCCTGGCAGGACTCAAAGTACGCTCAATGTTTCGTCGCTATTAAGTTAGTGGTGTAGGTACAGATGAAAATTCCTGTCTAACACTGATCTGGCTCTGAACACAAGACCCCATAAGGGCTCGTGTCAACCCATTGCATGGCCTCACTGCTTGCATAGATAACCATGGGATCCATAGGTGACTACACACCCGAGCACTGATAACGGCTTTGAGTGGGGACCCATATTACAATGAATTCTTTGAAATTAGGAGGAGAAGTAGAAGAGGTGGTCGAAGTGAACGCCTTTCAAAGGAGTTCCAGATTGGTGAGGTCACCAGTTGGCCAAAAAACAAAATCGCCAGGACCCACAGAGGTACGCGTGTCGCCGTCAACTAGTAAGAAGACGACGACCGAAAAACTAAAACATCAGAAGTCTGATTTCCTCAAGTTAGGCGAGCAAATCAGAGAATTGGTAGAAATGCTGGAAGATGGAAAAAGGCGGTCTATCCATCAAGCAATGCATGATGCAGTTGATAGCATAAAAAAGCTTTATAAGCTATCGGCTATCAGCCTTAAAAATGAGAAGGCAAAGGAGGTGATTAAAAAACACACCTCCTCACAAACTTCCCCCTGGCTAAAAGCTACGCTCGAGCCAAAACGGAAGCAGACAGACAGGAAGTTAGACAGCGAGACGCCAAAAGCAAAAAGGCATCAAAATCAAAAGCCGTTACAAAAACCCATAGAAAATGTAACAGCGACTACCGCTAAAATCCCGGAGAAAAAAAATGGAAATGCACCGAAAACGGGAGAAGGCGAATGGACAAGGGTTGTCAACAAAGAAAAAAAAGTCAAAACCAACGCCATTAGACTGCCACCAGGCAAACAACAAAAAAAGTCAGTAAGACAAGACCCGACGCTATTGTTATACAAGCGAAGGGGGAAATGTCCTATGCGCAGATTCTGCGCACCGTGAAAGCGGACCCAAAAATGGAGCTTATTGGAAAATAAGTTTCCAGGATCAGGAGAACACAAAAAGGCGATCTTCTCATCCAGCTTAAAGATACAGGGGAAAAGACCGCCGAATTCAAGAGTGTCCTCAGCGAAGCGTTAGGCGAGCAGGCAATTGTTAGGACCCTTACCCAACGGACTAGCATGGAGATCAGGGACATCGATGAAATAACTTCAAAAGAGGACATATGCGACACGATAAAGTCTCAATTTGAGGTAGAAATAATTTCACCGGATGACGTCCTTTCCTTGCGAAAAGCCTATGGTGGAACCCAAACAGCGACAATTAGTCTTCCTGGAGAGAAGGCAAAGAAGCTCCTTGATAAAAAAAAAATTAAAATTGGCTGGGTCGTCTGTCGCATCCGCGAACGGGCACTCCTCAAAAAGTGCTTCAAATGCTTGGAATTTGGGCACTTTGCTAAACAATGCAAAACGAAGAAGATCGCTCCAAGCGTTGGAGGAGGTGTAGGGAAGAAGGCCACATAACAAAGCATTGCGTCAAGGAGCCTTGCTGCATATTCTGTAGAAAGGAACACCCAAAAAGAAGCGAACCACGTAGCGGGCAGCAGCAAGTGTCCGGTCTTTAAGAGAATTGTAACTGCCAGAAGAGTATGAAGATTATTCAGATAAATCTTAATTACTGCGAGATAGCGCAGGATATCCTGATACAAACAGCAAAAGACGAGAGAGCGGACATTATGTTAATCAGTGAGCCGTACAAATCTCTTGACAACAGCGTTTGGACCTGCGATAAAACGAAGAGCGCTGCAATATGGATTTGCGGCAGACATGCCTTCCAAGATGTAGATGGGCAGGCGGAGGGCTTCGTACGAGCAAAGATAAATGGCATCAATTTTTACAGTTGTTATGCAAGACCTAGCTGGACGGCGAGTGAGTACGCAGCAATGCTAGAGAGCTTAACGGCCGATGCTCATGGAAGAGCTCCAGTAGTTATTGGGGGAGATTTTAATGCCTGGGCAACAGACTGGGGCAGCAGACTAACGAATGATAGAGGACGTTATCTGCTAGAATCTTTCGCAACACTAGAGATAGGCTTAGCAAATAACGGTTGTGTAAATATGTATCGCAAAGCAGGAATGGGATCGATCATCGATATAACCTTTGTTGCAGCTCCCTCCTGCGAAACATAAAATGGCAGATCAGCGAAGAATATACGCACAGCGACCACCAGGCGATTATAATCAAAATCAAAGAAAGAAACTCCGTGCAACCCCCAAAAGTATGGGGTCCTAAGTGGAAAGAATAAGTTCTTTGATATAGAGATGTTTGAGGAGGTCATAAACACAAGCATCCTAACTGAAAGCGGAACAGCTAAGATCCTGTCGCAACAACTTGCTCGTACAATTACCACAGCGTGCGACGCAGCTATGCCTAGAAGAATACCAGGCAAGAGAGTGGTACGTTGCTATTGGTGGAACGAGCAGATAAAAGCACTGAGAGCTATCTGCCTACAAGCCCGGCGCAGAGTTCAACGTTCAAGAAGGGGAACCGATTTTCAAGAACGGCTTGATATGCTTAGACTGGCGAGACGAAATTTAAAAAACGCGATTAAGGAAAGCAAGTCAAAGTGCTTTAAAGAACTTTGTGACGAGGCTGACATTAACCCCTGGGGCACAGCATACAAAATAGTTATGGCAAAGCTCAAAGGCGGTAAGTCCCCACAAATTTCATGCCCAACAATGCTTAGGTCCATCGTAGAACACCTTTTTCCGAAAGAACCATATACTATGTGCAACATAATTAGAGAAATTAGCACAGAAAGTATTCCAAGGCTAACAGTTGATGAACTCGTGAATGCAAGTAAAAGAATGCGAGACAACAAAGCTCCTGGACCCGATGGCATTCCTAATAAAGCATTGAAAGCGGCCATCCGAAGCAGGCCGGACATGTTCGTGGCATGCATGCAAAGGTGTTTAGATTAAGGAGTTTTCCCTAAACTTTGGAAACTGCAACATTTAGTATTGCTGCCAAAGGGAAACAAACCACCGGGCGATCCATCGTCATACCGCCCAATATGCCTACTAGGCACAATGGGAAAGATACTCGAGCGGATCATATATGACAGGTTGCTTAATATAGCGGATAATAAAGGAGCACTGTCAGATCATTAGTTCGAGTTTCGAAAATCGCGCTCGACCGTCGGCGCCATAAAGGCGGTGGTCAATATAGCAAAGAATGCGAATGAAGGAAAAAGATGGCGGTGGGGCACAAAGGAATATTGTGCAGTAGTGACACTGCACATAAAACACGCCTTTAACTCTGCAAAATGGTCCTCAATAAGAAGATCACTCGCCAGAATGGATGCACCGTACTATATAAGGAAGATAGTGTCAAGCTACTTAAGTTATAGAAGGTTCAAATCAAAGAATGGCCAGTATCCGTCGGTCTAGAATTAGCCGACCATAAAACGGAAGCAGTCCTGATTACCAGCCGGAAAAAGATGGAATACATAAGTATACGGGTTGGTAATTAGACCATCAGATCAAAGAATTCTGTCAAATACCTAGGAGTAATGATTGACAGTAGGCTCCGCTTTAAAATACACTTGGGCTACTCTAGCAGAAAGGCGTCGCAGATGCAGGCAGCATTATCTCGGATATTGCCAAATGTCGGAGGACCAGGATATACAAGGAGGGTCCTAATATCCAGAGTAGTTAGCTCAGTCCTCCTTTACGCAGCCCCAGTTTGGGCGGAGGCACTGATGACTAAAGAAATAAGAAGAAACCTATCGTCTATATACAGACTCAGTGCACTAAGGACGATCAGCGGGTTCCGAACGATCTCCGATGATGCGGCCCTCGTTATAGCAGGAATGGTTTCAGTAGACATCCTCGCAGATGAAATGCTTAGGATCTACATCAGAAGAGCCTTATCACAACTGGACCAACGATCAATCAAAATGATCAAAGAAGAAGAGAAGGCCACCTCAATGGCTGTATGGCAAGCCAGGTGGGACATAAGTTTGAAAGGAAGATGGACCTACAAACTGATCCCGAATATAGAGAATTGGACAAACCGATCTCACGGTAACTGCAATTACCAATCTACGCAGTTTCTGTCAGGCCATGGCGGCTATCGAAAATATCTTTATCGATTTGGAAACGATAGCTCACCTTTTTGCCCAGATTGTCCGGAACTGGAAGAAGATACGGAGCATGCGATTTTCCATTGCGGACGCTTCAGAGAATGGAGAAGCAACCTGCCAAGTCCACACGTCCTTTTAGAAGAAATGCGGAGATCTGAGGATAAGTGGACAGAAGTGTGTGTATTCGTAACGAATGTGCAAAACTAGCTGCGAAGAATTGAAAAGATAAGGCGATTAGCAGCAGCAGAAGATGCAGAAGGCATAGAGTAATCTGCAAACCAGCCCCGTGATGTAATACCTAACGGCAGTCCCGCGGGGAGAGTGGTTGAAGTGAGTAAGGAGGGTTTAGTACGTATGCGTAATTCCTGGTTCGAACATTCATGGTTATGAATCGTGCATGCTAGTACCCCTGGAGGGCTCTACTGGTATCTTTGGAAGATTCCCCACCTTTGGCACAGCCATACAAAAAAAAACATACACGCAAAGGAGTAAGACAGGATGTGTCAGAGCAAATAGGGCGCACTATTTCGGCAGAAAACAAAGTTAATTCTATGCTACAAAATGAGGAGATATGATACGCAATTAGTGGAATGTCTTCCTGAATAATGCAGCGCCTATGGTGTCTAGAGCGTGAGAGGAGGAATGAAGAAGGGTAATACAGCAAAATAATGTGAATAAAGAAGAAGAACGAAATATCAAAAATGAAAGTGCAGCCAAAGCTGAGAGCCTTCCCTGATGAAATGCCTAACGGTAGTCCCGCGGGACTGGCTATGAATTAATAAGGGGGTTAGTTTTACTCAGTAAGAATCTGATTCTCGCACATGTTAATGCTCTTTGTCTTTGAATATTTCCAACCTCCTCCATAAAAAAAAACAAAAAAAAACACACACACACACACTTACCGCAAGGGCACACTTGAAGTAGAGTGTTGGGTCTGAAAACCCCACGGGCCCTAGTCCGGGTAGTAAACCCACGTCAACAAACCTTGGTTCACCTGCCCCGGGTGATAGTACCATGTGAGTGTCAACCTCTCTTGCATGGAAAAACCTGCTCGCCGAGGCTCTGACGACCGAGTAGGAGCGGTATAACTCCCAACCCGCCCGAAGGAAAAGCCGCGGCCAACGAGGGAGCGCGGCATTCAATGAATGTATTAAGACTGAGCCCAGTAAGGTCTTAATTATGGTATACTGGAAGCAATCATTTTGATTTGTCAACTCTTGGGCTGACGTCTGTGGTATTCTGTTATCTGAGTAGGCGTGAGTGAAATTTTGCTGAAAAGGCTTTCAGGCTAATGCTACCGGCGCCCCCGTCCCGTTAAACCCCTGGCAGGACTCAAAGTACGCTCAATGTTTCGTCGCTATTAAGTTAGTGGTGTAGGTACAGATGAAAAATGCTTGTAAAAGTAAAAGAGGTGGTCGAAGTGAACGCCTTTCAAAGGAGTTCCAGATTGGTGAGGTCACCAGTTGGCCAAAAAACAAAATCGCCAGGACCCACGGAGGTGCGCGTGTCGCCGTCAACTAGTAAGAAGACGACGACCAAAAAACTAAAACATCAGAATTCTGATTTCCTCAAGTTAAGCGAGCAAATCAGAGAATTGGTAGAAATGCTGGAAGATAAAAAAAGACGGTCTATCCATCAAGCAATGCGTGATGCAATTGATAGCATAAAAAAGCTTTATGAGCTATCGGCTATCAGCCTTAAAGATGAGAAGGCAAAGGAGGTGATTAAAAAACACACCTCCTCACTTCCCGCTGGCTAAAAGCTACGCTCGAGCCAAAACGGAAGCAGACGATAGACAGCGAGACGCCAAAAGCAAAAAGGCATCAAAATCAAAAGACGTTACAAAAACCAATAGAAAAGGTAACAGCGACTACCCCTAAAATCCCGGAGAAAAAAAACGGAAATGCACCGAAAACGGGAGAAGGCGAATGGACAAGGGCTGTCACCAAAGGAAAAAAGGTCAAAACCAACGCCATTAGCAAGGAGACTGCCACCAGGCAAACAACAAAAAAAGTCAGAAAGACAAGACCCGACGCTATTGTTATACAAGCGAAGGAGGAAATGTCCTATGCGCAAATTCTGCGCAACGTGAAAGCGGACCCAAAAATGGAGCTAATTGGAAAATAAGTTTCCAGGATCAGGAGAACACAAAAAGGCGATCTTCTCATCCAGCTTAAAGATACAGGGGAAAATACCGCCGAATTCAAGAGTGTCCTCAGCGAAGCGTTAGGCGAGCAGGCAATTGTTAGGACTCTTACCCAACGGACTAGCATGGAGATCAGGGACATCGATGAAATAACTTCAAAAGAGGACATATGCGACGCGATAAAGTCTCAATTTGAGGTAGAAAACATTTTACCTGCTGACGTCCTTTCCTTGCGAAAAGCCTATGGTGGAACCCAAACAGCGACAATAAGTCTTCCTGAAGAGAAGGCAAAGAAGCTCCTTGATAAAAAAAAATAAAATTGGCTGGGTCGTCTGTCGCATCCGCCCGTTCGTTCAAAAAGTGCTTTAAATGCATGGAATTTGGGCACTTTGCCAAACAATGCAAAAACGGAGAAGATCGCTCCAAGCGTTGCAGGAGGTGTGGGGAAGAAGGCCACATAGCAAAGAATTGCGTCAAGGAGCCTTCCTGCATGTTCTGTAGAAAGGAACACCCAAAAGAAGCCAAGCACGAAGCGGGCAGCAGCAAGTGTCCCGTCTTTAAGAGAGCTATAACTGCCAGAAGAGTATGAAGATTATTCAGATAAATCTTAATCACTGCGAGATAGCGCAGGATATCCTGATAAAACAGCAAAAGACGAGAGATCGGACGAAGAGCGCTGCAATATGGATTTGCGGCAGACATGCCTTCCAAGATGTAGATGGGCAGGCGGAGGGCTTCGTATGAGCAAAGATAAATGGCATCAATTTTTACAGTTGTTATGCAAGACCTAGGTGGACGGCGAGTGAGTACGCAGCAATGCTAGAGAGCTTAACGGCCGATGCTCATGGAAGAGCTCCAGTAGTTATGACAACCCCACGGGCCCTAGTCCGGGGAGTAAAACCACGTCAACAAACCTTGGTTCACATGCCCCGGATGATAGTACCATGTGAGGGGGCCTAGCCAGGGTTACGGCGGAAAAGAAGTCACTGTCAACCTCTCTTGCATGGAAAAACCTGCTCGCCGAGGCTCTGACGACCGAGTAGGAGCGGTATAACTCCCAACCCGCCCGGAGGAAAAGCCGCGGCCAACGAGGGAGCGCGGCATTCAATGAATGTATTAAGACCGAGCCCAGTAAGGTCTTAATTATGGTATACTGGAAGCAATCATTTGTCAACTCTTGGGCTGACGTCTGTGGTATTCTGTTACCTGAGTAGACGAGAGTGAAATTTTGCTGAAATGCTAATGGCTAATGCTACAACATCATAAGTCTGATTTCCTCAAGTTAGGCGAGCAAATCAGAGAATTGGTGGATATGCTGGAGGATGGAAAAAGGCGGTCTATCCATCAAGCAATGCGTGATGCAATTGATAGCATAAAAAAGCTTTATGAGCTATCGGCTATCAGCCTTAAAGATGAGAAGGCAAAAGAGGTGATTAAAAAACACACCTCCTCACAAACTTCCCCCTGGCTAAAAGCTACGCTCGAGCCAAAACGAAAGCAGCCGATAGACAGCGAGACGCCAAATGCAAAAAGGCATCAAAAACAAAAGTCGTTTAAAAAAACCACAGAAAAGGTAACAGCGACTACCGCTAAAATCCCGGAGAAGAAAAATGAAAATGCACCGAAAACGGGAGAAGGCGAATGGACAAGTGTTGTCGCCAAAGGAAAAAGGGTTAAAACCAACGCCATTAGCAAGGAGACTGCCACCAGGCAAACAACAAAAAAAGTCAGAAAGACAAGACCCGACGCTATTGTTATACAAGCGAAGGGGGAAATGTCTTATGCGCAGATTATGCGCAACTTGAAAGCGGACCCAAAAATGTAGCTAATTGGAAAAGTAGTTTCCAGGATCAGGAGAACACAAAAAGGCGATCTTCTCATCCAGCTTAAAGATACAAAGGAAAAGACCGCCGAATTCAAGAGTGTCCTCAGCGAAGCGTTAGGAGAGCAGGCAATTGTTAGGACTCTTTCCCAACGGACTAGCATGGAGATCAGGAACATCGATGAAATAACCTCAAAAGAGGACATATGCGATGCGATAAAGTCTCAATTTGAGGTAGAAAACATTTCACCGGCTGACGTCCTTTCCTTGCGAAAAGCCTATGGTGGAAGCCAAACAGCGACAATTAGTCTTCCTGAAGAGAAGGCAAAGAAGCTCCTTGATAAAAAAAAAATTAAAATTGGCTGGGTCGTCTGTCGCATCCGCGAACGGGAACTCCTCAAAAAGTGCTTCAAAGAAAGAAGGCAACATAGTAAAGAATTGCTTCAAGGAGCCTTCCTGCATGTTCTGTAGAAAGGAGCACCCAAAAGAAGCAAACCACGTAGCGGGCAGCAGCAAGTGTCCGATCTTTAAGAGAGCTATAACTGCCAGAAGAGTATGAAGATTATTCGGATAAATCTTAATCACTGCGAGATAGCGCAGGATATCCTGATGCAAACAGCAAAAGACGACAGAGCGGTCATTATATTAATCAGTGAGCCGTACAAATCTCTCGACAACATCGTTTGGACCTGCGATAAAACGAAGAGCGCTGCAATATGGATTTGTGGCAGGCATGCCTTCCAAGATATAGATGGGCAGGCGGAGGGCTTCGCACGAGCAAAAATAAATGGCATAAATTTTTACAGCTGTTATGCAAGACCTAGCTGGACGGCGAGGGTGTACGCAGCAATGCTAGAGAGCTTAACGGCCGATGATCATGGAAGAACTACAGTGGTTAAAGGGGGAGATTTTAATGCCTAGGCAACAGACTGGGGCAGTAGACTTACGAATGATAGAGGACGTTATCTGCTAGAATCATTCGCAACACTAGAAGTAGGCTTGGCAAATAACGGCTGCGTAAATACGTATCGCAAAGCAGGAATGGGATCGATCATCGATATTACCTTTGTTAGTAGCTCCCTCCTGCGAAACATAAAATAGCGGGTCAGCGAAGAATATACGCACAGCGACCACCAGGCGATTGTAATTAAAATCAAAGAAAGAAACCCCGTGCAACGCCCAAAATTAGGGTGTCCTAAATGGAAAGATAAGTTCTTTGATATAGTGATGTTTGAGGAGGTCATAAACACAAGCATCCTAACTGAAAGCGGAACAGCTGAGATCCTGTCGCAACAACTCGCTCGTACAATTACCACAGCGTGCGACGCAGCTATGCCCAGAATAATACCAAGCAATATAGGGGTTCGTTGCTATTGGTCGAATGAGCAGATAAAGCACTGAGAGCTATCTGCCTACAAGTCCGGCGCAGAGTTCAGCGTTCAACAAGGGGAACCGATTTTCAAGAATGGCTTGATATGCTTAGACTGGCGAGACGAAATTTTAAAAACGCGATTAAGGAAAGCAAGTTAAAATGCTTTATGTTATGAACTACGTGACGAGGCGGACGTCAACCCCTGGGGCACAGCATACAAAATAGTTATGGCGAAGCTCAAAGGCGGTAAGTCCCCACAAATTTCATGCCAAACAATGCTTAGGTCCATCGTAGAACACCTTTTTCCGAAAGAACCATATACTATGTGCAACATAATTAGAGAAATTACCACAGAAATTATTCCAAGGCTAACAGTTGATGAATTCGTGAACGCAACTAAAAGAATAAGAGACAAAAAAGCTCCTGAACCCGATGGCATTCCTAACAAATCTTTGAAAGCGGCCATCCGAAGCAGGCCGGACATGTTCGTGGCATGCATGCAAAGGTGTTTAGATGAAGGAGTTTTCCCTGAACCTTGGAAACTGCCACATTTAGTATTGCTGCTAAAGGGAAAGAAACCACCGGGCGATCCATCGTCGTACCGCCCAACATGCCTACTAGACACAATGGGAAAGATACTCGAGCGGATCATATATGACAGATTGCTTAATATAGCGGATAATAAAGGAGCACTGTCAGATCATCAATTCGGGTGCGCTCGACAGTCGACGCCATTAAGGCGGTGGTCAATATAACAAAGCAAGTGATTGAAGGAGAAAGATGGCGGTGGGGCACAAAGGAATATTGTGCAGTAGTGACACTGGATATAAAAAATGGATATGGATATGCAAAATGGTTCTCAATAAGAAGATCACTCGCCAGAATGGATGCACCGTACTATATAAGGAAGATAGTGTCAAGCTACTTAAGTTATAGAAGGTTGAGGTACGAAACCAATGAGGGTACAAAGTACTATAACGTCTCCGCAGGAGTCCCACAAGGATCGGTGCTGGGTCCCCTTCTATGGAATATTATGTACGATGGAGTTCTAAGAATACCATTACCGTCAGGCGTACAAATATTTGGATTCGCTGACGACATCGCCGTTGTCACAGTGTCAAAGACAATCAATGGAATAGAGTCAGCCACGAATGAAGCAGTTGGCCAAATCAAAGAATGGCTAGTATCCGTCGGTCGAGAATTAGCCGACCATAAAATGGAAGCAGTCCTGATTACCAGCCGGAAAAATATAGAATACATAAATATACGAGTTGGTAACCAGACTATTAGATCAAAGGATTTTGTCAAATACCTAGGAGTAATGCTTGATAATAGGCTCCGTTTTAAAATAAACGTGGACTACTCGAGCAAAAAGGCTTCCCAGACGCAGGCAGCATTATTCCGGATTTTGCCAAACGTTAGAGGACCAGGTTATCCAAGGAGGGTCCTAATGTCCAGAGTAGTCAGCTCAGTCCTCCTTTACGCAGCCCCTGTTTGGGCGGATGCACTGGTGACTAAAGAAATAAGAAGAAACTTATCGTCTATATACACACTCAGTGCACTAAGGACGATCAGCGTGTTCCGAACGATCTCCGATGATGCTGCCCTCGCTATAACAGGAATGGTTCCAGTAGATATCCTCGCAGATGAAATGCTTTGGTTCTAGAATAGAAGAGCCTTATCACAACAGGAACAACGATCAATCGAAATGATCAAAGAGGAAGAAAAGGCCACCTCAATGGCTGTATGGCAAGACCGGTGGGACATAAGTTTGAAAGGAAGATGGACCTACAAGCTGATCCCGAACATTGAGAATTGGACAAACCAATCTCACGGTAACTGCAATTACCAACTTACGCAGTTTCTGTCAAGCCATGGCGGCTATCGAAAATATTATTATCGATTTGGAAACGATAGCTCACCTTTTTGCCCAGATTGTCCGGACATGGAAGAAGATACGGAGCATGCGATTTTCCATTGCGGACGCTTCAGAGAATGGAGAAGCAACCTGCCAAGTCCACACGTCCTTTTAGAAGAAATGCTGAGATCTGAGGATAAGTGGACAGAAGTGTGTGTATTCGTAACGAATGTGCAAAACGAGCTGCGAAGAATTGAAAAGATAAGGCGATTCGCAGCAGCAGAAGATGCAGAAGGCATAGAGTAATCTGCAAACCAGCCCCGTGATGTAATACCTAACGGCAGTCCCGCGGGGAGAGTGGTTGAAGTGAGTAAGGAGGGTTTAGTACGTATGCGTAATTCCTGGTTCGAACATTCATGGTTATGAATCGTGCATGCTAGTACCCCTGGAGGGCTCTACTGGTATCTTTGGAAGATTCCCCACCTTTGGCACAGCCATACAAAAAAAAACATACACGCAAAGGAGTAAGACAGGATGTGTCAGAGCAAATAGGGCGCACTATTTCGGCAGAAAACAAAGTTAATTCTATGCTACAAAATGAGGAGATATGATACGCAATTAGTGGAATGTCTTCCTGAATAATGCAGCGCCTATGGTGTCTAGAGCGTGAGAGGAGGAATGAAGAAGGGTAATACAGCAAAATAATGTGAATAAAGAAGAAGAACGAAATATCAAAAATGAAAGTGCAGCCAAAGCTGAGAGCCTTCCCTGATGAAATGCCTAACGGTAGTCCCGCGGGACTGGCTATGAATTAATAAGGGGGTTAGTTTTACTCAGTAAGAATCTGATTCTCGCACATGTTAATGCTCTTTGTCTTTGAATATTTCCAACCTCCTCCATAAAAAAAAACAAAAAAAAAACACACACACACACACTTACCGCAAGGGCACACTTGAAGTAGAGTGTTGGGTCTGAAAACCCCACGGGCCCTAGTCCGGGGAGTAAACCCACGTCAACAAACCTTGGTTCACCTGCCCCGGGTGATAGTACCATGTGAGTGTCAACCTCTCTTGCATGGAAAAACCTGCTCGCCGAGGCTCTGACGACCGAGTAGGAGCGGTATAACTCCTAACCCGCCCGAAGGAAAAGCCGCGGCCAACGAGGGAGCGCGGCATTCAATGAATGTATTAAGACTGAGCCCAGTAAGGTCTTAATTATGGTATACTGGAAGCAATCATTTTGATTTGTCAACTCTTGGGCTGACGTCTGTGGTATTCTGTTATCTGAGTAGGCGTGAGTCAAATTTTGCTGAAAAGGCTTTCAGGCTAATGCTACCGGCGCCCCCGTCCCGTTAAAACCCTGGCAGGACTCAAAGTACGCTCAATGTTTCGTCGCTATTAAGTTAGTGGTGTAGGTACAGATGAAAAATGCTTGTAAAAGTAAAAGAGGTGGTCGAAGTGAACGCCTTTCAAAGGAGTTCCAGATTGGTGAGGTCACCAGTTGGCCAAAAAACAAAATCGCCAGGACCCACGGAGGTGCGCGTGTCGCCGTCAACTAGTAAGAAGACGACGACCAAAAAACTAAAACATCAGAAGTCTGATTTCCTCAAGTTAGGCGAGCAAATCAGAGAATTGGTAGAAATGCTGGAAGATAAAAAAAGACGGTCTATCCATCAAGCAATGCGTGATGCAATTGATAGCATAAAAAAGCTTTATGAGCTATCGGCTATCAGCCTTAAAGATGAGAAGGCAAAGGAGGTGATTAAAAAACACACCTCCTCACTTCCCGCTGGCTAAAAGCTACGCTCGAGCCAAAACGGAAGCAGACGATAGACAGCGAGACGCCAAAAGCAAAAAGGCATCAAAATCAAAAGACGTTACAAAAACCAATAGAAAAGGTAACAGCGACTACCCCTAAAATCCCGGAGAAAAAAAACGGAAATGCACCGAAAACGGGAGAAGGCGAATGGACAAGGGCTGTCACCAAAGGAAAAAAGGTCAAAACCAACGCCATTAGCAAGGAGACTGCCACCAGGCAAACAACAAAAAAAGTCAGAAAGACAAGACCCGACGCTATTGTTATACAAGCGAAGGAGGAAATGTCCTATGCGCAAATTCTGCGCAACGTGAAAGCGGACCCAAAAATGGAGCTAATTGGAAAATAAGTTTCCAGGATCAGGAGAACACAAAAAGGCGATCTTCTCATCCAGCTTAAAGATACAGGGGAAAATACCGCCGAATTCAAGAGTGTCCTCAGCGAAGCGTTAGGCGAGCAGGCAATTGTTAGGACTCTTACCCAACGGACTAGCATGGAGATCAGGGACATCGATGAAATAACTTCAAAAGAGGACATATGCGACGCGATAAAGTCTCAATTTGAGGTAGAAAACATTTCACCTGCTGACGTCCTTTCCTTGCGAAAAGCCTATGGTGGAACCCAAACAGCGACAATAAGTCTTCCTGAAGAGAAGGCAAAGAAGCTCCTTGATAAAAAAAAAAATAAAATTGGCTGGGTCGTCTGTCGCATCCGCCCGTTCGTTCAAAAAGTGCTTTAAATGCATGGAATTTGGGCACTTTGCCAAACAATGCAAAAACGGAGAAGATCGCTCCAAGCGTTGCAGGAGGTGTGGGGAAGAAGGCCACATAGCAAAGAATTGCGTCAAGGAGCCTTCCTGCATGTTCTGTAGAAAGGAACACCCAAAAGAAGCCAAGCACGAAGCGGGCAGCAGCAAGTGTCCCGTCTTTAAGAGAGCTATAACTGCCAGAAGAGTATGAAGATTATTCAGATAAATCTTAATCACTGCGAGATAGCGCAGGATATCCTGATAAAACAGCAAAAGACGAGAGATCGGACGAAGAGCGCTGCAATATGGATTTGCGGCAGACATGCCTTCCAAGATGTAGATGGGCAGGCGGAGGGCTTCGTATGAGCAAAGATAAATGGCATCAATTTTTACAGTTGTTATGCAAGACCTAGGTGGACGGCGAGTGAGTACGCAGCAATGCTAGAGAGCTTAACGGCCGATGCTCATGGAAGAGCTCCAGTAGTTATGACAACCCCACGGGCCCTAGTCCGGGGAGTAAAACCACGTCAACAAACCTTGGTTCACATGCCCCGGGTGATAGTACCATGTGAGGGGGCCTAGCCAGGGTTACGGCGGAAAAGAAGTCACTGTCAACCTCTCTTGCATGGAAAAACCTGCTCGCCGAGGCTCTGACGACCGAGTAGGAGCGGTATAACTCCCAACCCGCCCGGAGGAAAAGCCGCGGCCAACGAGGGAGCGCGGCATTCAATGAATGTATTAAGACCGAGCCCAGTAAGGTCTTAATTATGGTATACTGGAAGCAATCATTTGTCAACTCTTGGGCTGACGTCTGTGGTATTCTGTTACCTGAGTAGACGAGAGTGAAATTTTGCTGAAATGCTAATGGCTAATGCTACAACATCATAAGTCTGATTTCCTCAAGTTAGGCGAGCAAATCAGAGAATTGGTGGATATGCTGGAGGATGGAAAAAGGCGGTCTATCCATCAAGCAATGCGTGATGCAATTGATAGCATAAAAAAGCTTTATGAGCTATCGGCTATCAGCCTTAAAGATGAGAAGGCAAAAGAGGTGATTAAAAAACACACCTCCTCACAAACTTCCCCCTGGCTAAAAGCTACGCTCGAGCCAAAACGAAAGCAGCCGATAGACAGCGAGACGCCAAATGCAAAAAGGCATCAAAAACAAAAGTCGTTTAAAAAAACCACAGAAAAGGTAACAGCGACTACCGCTAAAATCCCGGAGAAGAAAAATGAAAATGCACCGAAAACGGGAGAAGGCGAATGGACAAGTGTTGTCGCCAAAGGAAAAAGGGTTAAAACCAACGCCATTAGCAAGGAGACTGCCACCAGGCAAACAACAAAAAAAGTCAGAAAGACAAGACCCGACGCTATTGTTATACAAGCGAAGGGGGAAATGTCTTATGCGCAGATTATGCGCAACTTGAAAGCGGACCCAAAAATGTAGCTAATTGGAAAAGTAGTTTCCAGGATCAGGAGAACACAAAAAGGCGATCTTCTCATCCAGCTTAAAGATACAAAGGAAAAGACCGCCGAATTCAAGAGTGTCCTCAGCGAAGCGTTAGGAGAGCAGGCAATTGTTAGGACTCTTTCCCAACGGACTAGCATGGAGATCAGGAACATCGATGTAATAACCTCAAAAGAGGACATATGCGATGCGATAAAGTCTCAATTTGAGGTAGAAAACATTTCACCGGCTGACGTCCTTTCCTTGCGAAAAGCCTATGGTGGAAGCCAAACAGCGACAATTAGTCTTCCTGAAGAGAAGGCAAAGAAGCTCCTTGATAAAAAAAAATTAAAATTGGCTGGGTCGTCTGTCGCATCCGCGAACGGGAACTCCTCAAAAAGTGCTTCAAATAAAGAAGGCCACATAGTAAAGAATTGCTTCAAGGAGCCTTCCTGCATGTTCTGTAGAAAGGAGCACCCAAAAGAAGCAAACCACGTAGCGGGCAGCAGCAAGTGTCCGATCTTTAAGAGAGCTATAACTGCCAGAAGAGTATGAAGATTATTCGGATAAATCTTAATCACTGCGAGATAGCGCAGGATATCCTGATGCAAACAGCAAAAGACGACAGAGCGGTCATTATATTAATCAGTGAGCCGTACAAATCTCTCGACAACATCGTTTGGACCTGCGATAAAACGAAGAGCGCTGCAATATGGATTTGTGGCAGGCATGCCTTCCAAGATATAGATGGGCAGGCGGAGGGCTTCGCACGAGCAAAAATAAATGGCATAAATTTTTACAGCTGTTATGCAAGACCTAGCTGGACGGCGAGGGTGTACGCAGCAATGCTAGAGAGCTTAACGGCCGATGACCATGGAAGAACCACAGTGGTTAAAGGGGGAGATTTTAATGCCTAGGCAACAGACTGGGGCAGTAGACTTACGAATGATAGAGGACGTTATCTGCTAGAATCATTCGCAACACTAGAAGTAGGCTTGGCAAATAACGGCTGCGTAAATACGTATCGCAAAGCAGGAATGGGATCGATCATCGATATTACCTTTGTTAGCAGCTCCCTCCTGCGAAACATAAAATAGCGGGTCAGCGAAGAATATACGCACAGCGACCACCAGGCGATTGTAATTAAAATCAAAGAAAGAAACCCCGTGCAACGCCCAAAATTAGGGTGTCCTAAATGGAAAGATAAGTTCTTTGATATAGTGATGTTTGAGGAGGTCATAAACACAAGCATCCTAACTGAAAGCGGAACAGCTGAGATCCTGTCGCAACAACTCGCTCGTACAATTACCACAGCGTGCGACGCAGCTATGCCCAGAATAATACCAAGCAATATAGGGGTTCGTTGCTATTGGTCGAATGAGCAGATAAAGCACTGAGAGCTATCTGCCTACAAGTCCGGCGCAGAGTTCAGCGTTCAACAAGGGGAACCGATTTTCAAGAATGGCTTGATATGCTTAGACTGGCGAGACGAAATTTTAAAAACGCGATTAAGGAAAGCAAGTTAAAATGCTTTATGTTATGAACTACGTGACGAGGCGGACGTCAACCCCTGGGGCACAGCATACAAAATAGTTATGGCGAAGCTCAAAGGCGGTAAGTCCCCACAAATTTCATGCCAAACAATGCTTAGGTCCATCGTAGAACACCTTTTTCCGAAAGAACCATATACTATGTGCAACATAATTAGAGAAATTACCACAGAAATTATTCCAAGGCTAACAGTTGATGAATTCGTGAACGCAACTAAAAGAATAAGAGACAAAAAAGCTCCTGAACCCGATGGCATTCCTAACAAATCTTTGAAAGCGGCCATCCGAAGCAGGCCGGACATGTTCGTGGCATGCATGCAAAGGTGTTTAGATGAAGGAGTTTTCCCTGAACCTTGGAAACTGCCACATTTAGTATTGCTGCTAAAGGGAAAGAAACCACCGGGCGATCCATCGTCGTACCGCCCAACATGCCTACTAGACACAATGGGAAAGATACTCGAGCGGATCATATATGACAGATTGCTTAATATAGCGGATAATAAAGGAGCACTGTCAGATCATCAATTCGGGTGCGCTCGACAGTCGACGCCATTAAGGCGGTGGTCAATATAACAAAGAAAGCGATTGAAGGAGAAAGATGGCGGTGGGGCACAAAGGAATATTGTGCAGTAGTGACACTGGATATAAAAAATGGATATGGATGGATATGGATATGCAAAATGGTCCTCAATAAGAAGATCACTCGCCAGAATGGATGCACCGTACTATATAAGGAAGATAGTGTCAAGCTACTTAAGTTATAGAAGGTTGAGGTACGAAACCAATGAGGGTACAAAGTACTATAACGTCTCCGCAGGAGTCCCACAAGGATCGGTGCTGGGTCCCCTTCTATGGAATATTATGTACGATGGAGTTCTAAGAATACCATTACCGTCAGGCGTACAAATATTTGGATTCGCTGACGACATCGCCGTTGTCACAGTGTCAAAGACAATCAATGGAATAGAGTCAGCCACGAATGAAGCAGTTGGCCAAATCAAAGAATGGCTAGTATCCGTCGGTCGAGAATTAGCCGACCATAAAATGGAGGCAGTCCTGATTACCAGCCGGAAAAATATAGAATACATAAATATACGAGTTGGTAACCAGACTATTAGATCAAAGGATTTTGTCAAATACCTAGGAGTAATGCTTGATAATAGGCTCCGTTTTAAAATAAACGTGGACTACTCGAGCAAAAAGGCTTCCCAGACGCAGGCAGCATTATTCCGGATTCTGCCAAACGTTAGAGGACCAGGTTATCCAAGGAGGGTCCTAATGTCCAGAGTAGTCAGCTCAGTCCTCCTTTACGCAGCCCCTGTTTGGGCGGATGCACTGGTGACTAAAGAAATAAGAAGAAACTTATCGTCTATATACACACTCAGTGCACTAAGGACGATCAGCGTGTTCCGAACGATCTCCGATGATGCTGCCCTCGCTATAACAGGAATGGTTCCAGTAGATATCCTCGCAGATGAAATGCTTTGGTTCTAGAATAGAAGAGCCTTATCACAACAGGAACAACGATCAATCGAAATGATCAAAGAGGAAGAAAAGGCCACCTCAATGGCTGTATGGCAAGACCGGTGGGACATAAGTTTGAAAGGAAGATGGACCTACAAGCTGATCCCGAACATTGAGAATTGGACAAACCAATCTCACGGTAACTGCAATTACCAACTTACGCAGTTTCTGTCAGGCCATGGCGGCTATCGAAAATATTATTATCGATTTGGACACGATAGCTCACATTTTTGCCCAGATTGTCCGGACATGGAAGAAGACACAGAGCATGCGATTTTCCATTGCAGACGCTTCAGAGAATGGAGAAGCAGCCTGCCAAGTCCACAAGTCCTGTTAGAAGAAATGCTGAGATCTGAGGATAAGTGGACAGAAGTGTGTGTATTCATAACGAATGTGCAAAACGAGCTGCGAAGAATCGAAAAGATAAGGCGATCAGCAGCAGCAGAAGATGCAGAAGGCATAGAGTAATCTGCTAACCAGCCCCGTGATGTAATACCTAACGGCAGTCCCGCGGGGAGACAGGTTGAAGTGTGTAAGGAGGGTTTAGTACATAGGCGTAATTCCTGGTATGAACATTCAGGTTTACGAATCGTGCATGCTAGTACCCCTGGAGGGCTCTACTGGTATCTTTTAGAAGATTCCCCACCTTTGGCACAGCCATAAAAAAAAAAAAAAAACACACACACACACACGCGCAAGGGCACTCTTGAAGTAGAGTGTTGGGTCTGACAACCCCACGGGCCCTAGTCCGGGGAGTAAAACCACGTCAACAAACCTTGGTTCACCTGCCCCGGGTGATAGTACCATGTGAGGGACCCTAGCCAGGGTTATGGCGGAGAAGAAGTCACTGTCAACCTCTCTAGCATGGAAAAACCAGCTCGCCGAGGCTCTGACGACCGAGTAGGAGCGGTATAACACTCAACCCGCCCGGAGAAAAAGCCGCGGCCAACGAGGGAGCGCGGCATTCAATGAATGCATTAAAACTGAGCCCAGTAAGGTCTTAATTATGTCATACTGGAAGCAACATTATAATTTGTCGACTTATTGGCTGACGCCTCAATGTTTCGTCGCTATTAAGTTAGTGGTGTATGTACAGATGAAAAATTCCTGTCTAACACTGATCTGGCTCTGAACACAAGACCCCATAAGGGCTCGTGTCAACCCATTGCATGGCTTGCATAGATAACAATTGGATCCTTAGGTGACTACACACACGAGCATTGATAACGGCTTTGAGTGGGGACCCACATTACAATGAATTCTTTAAAATTAGGAGTAGGAGGAGGAGAAGTAGAAGAAGTGGTCGAAGTGAACGCCTTTCAAAGCAGTTCCAGATTGGTGAGGTCACCAGTTGGCCAAAAAAACACAATCGCCAGGACCCACGGAGGTGTGCGTGTCGCCGCCAACTAGTAAGAAGACGACGACAGAAAAACTAAAACATCAGAAGTCTGATTTCCTCAAGTTAGTCGAGCAAATCAGAGAATTGGTAGATATGCTGGAAGATGGAAAAAGGCGGTCTATCCATCAAGCAATGCGTGATGCAATTGATAGCATAAAAAAGCTTTATGAGCTATCGGCTATCAGCCTTAAAGATGAGAAGGTAAAGGAGGTGATTAAAAAACACACCTCCTCACAAACTTCCCCCTGGCTAAAAGCTACGCTCGAGCCAAAACGAAAGCAGCCGATAGACATCGAGACGCCAAATGCAAAAAGGCATCAAAAACAAAAGTCGATAAAAAAAACCACAGAAAAGGTAACAGCGACTACCGCTAAAATCCCGGAGAACAAAAATGGAAATGCACCGAAAACGGGAGAAGCAAATGGACAAGGGTTGTCGCCAAAGGTAAAAAGGTCAAAACAAACGCCATTAGCAAGGAGACTTCCACCAGGCAAACAACAAAAAAAGTCAGAAAGACAAGACCCGACGCTATTGTTATACAAGCGAAGGGGGAAATGTCCTATGCGCAAATTCTGCGCAACGTGAAAGCGGACCCAAAAATGGAGCTAATTGGAAAAGAAGTTTCCAGGATCAGGAGAACACAAAAAGGCGATCTTGTCATACAGCTTAAGTATACAGGGGAAAAGACCGCCGAATTCAAGAGTGTCCACAGCGAAGCGTTAGGCGAGCAGGCAATTGTTAGGACTCTTACCCAACGGACTAGCATCGATATCAGGGACATCGATGAAATAACTTCAAAAGAGGACATATGCGACGCGATAAATTCCCAATTTGACGTAGAAATAATTTCACCGGCTGTCTTCCTTTCCTTGCGAAAAGCCTATGGTGGAACCCAAACAGCGACAATTAGTCTTCCTGAAGAGAAGGCAAAGAAGCTTCTTGAAAAAAGAAAAATTAAAATTGGCTGGGTCGTCTGTCGCATCTGCGAACGGGCACTCCTCAAAAAGTGCTTCAAATGCTTGAAATTTGGGCACTTTGCCAAACAGTGCAAAAACGGAGAAAATCGCTCCAAGCTTTCCAGGAGGTGTGGGGAAGAAGGCCACGTAACAAAGAATTGCGTCAAGGAGCCTTCCTGCATGTTCTGTAGAAAGGAACACCCAAAAGAAGACAAGCACGTAGCGGGCAGCAGCAAGTGTCCGGTCTTTAAGAGAGCTATAACTGCCAGAAGAGTATGAAGATTATTCAGATAAATCTTAATCACTGCGAGATAGCGCAGGATATCCTGATACAAACAGCAAAAGACGAGAGAGCGGACATTATGTTAATCAGTGAGCCGTTCAAATCTCTTGACAACAGCGTTTGGACCTGCGATAAAACGAAGAGCGCTGCAATATGGATTTGCGGCAGACATGCCTTCCAAGATGTAGATGGGAAGGCGGAGGGCTTCGTATGAGCAAAGATAAATGGCATCAATTTTTACAGTTGTTATGCAAGACCTAGGTGGACGGCGAGTGAGTACGCAGCAATGCTAGAGAGCTTAACGGCCGATGCTCATGGAAGAGCTCCAGTAGTTATTGGGGGAGATTTTAATGCCTGGGCAACAGACTGGGGCAGCAGACTAACGAATGATAGAGGACGTTATCTGCTAGAATCTTTCGCAACACTAGAGATAGGCTTAGCAAATAACGGTTGTGTAAATACGTATCGCAAAGCAGGAATGGGATCAATCATCGATATAACATTTGTTAGCAGCTCCCTCCTGCGAAACATAAAATGGCGGGTCAGCGAAGAATATACGCACAGCGACCACCAGGCGATTATTATTGAAATCCAAGAAAGAAACCCCGTGCAACCCCCAAAAGTAGGGGGTCCTAAATGGAAAGATAAGTTCTTTGATATAGAGATGTTTTAGGAGGTCATAAAAACAAGCATCCTAACTGATAGCGGAACAGCTGAGATCCTGTCGCAACAACTTGTTCGTACAATTACCACAGCGTGCGACGCAGCTATGCCTAGAAGAATACCAAGAAAGAGAGGGGTACGTTGCTATTGGTGGAACGAGCAGATAAAAGCACTGAGAGCTATCTGCCTACAAGCCCGGCGCAGAGTTAAGCGTTCAAGAAGGGAAACCGATTTTCAAGAACGGCTTGATATGCTTAGACTGGCGAGACGAAATTTAAAAAACGCGATTAAGGAAAGCAAGGCAAAATGCTTTAAAGAACTATGTGACGAGGCTGACATTAACCCCTGGGGCACAGCATACAAAATAGTTAGGGCAAAGCTCAAAGGCGGTAAGTCCCCACAAATTTCATGCCCAACAATGCTTAGGTCCATCGTAGAACACCTTTTTCCGAAAGAACCATATACTATGTGCAACATAATTAGATAAATTAGCACAGAAAGTATTCCAAGGCTAACAGTTGATGAATTCGTGAACGCAACTAAACGAATAAGAGACAACAAAGCTCCTGGACCCGATAGCATTCCTAACAAAGCATTGAAAGCGGCCATCCGAAGCAGGCCGGACATGTTCGTGGCATGCATGCAAAGGTGTTTAGATTAAGGAGTTTTCCCTAAACTTTGGAAACTGCAACATTTAGTATTGCTGCCAAAGGGAAACAAACCACCGGGCGATCCATCGTCGTACCGCCTAATATGCCTACTAGACACAATGGGAAAGATACTCGAGCGGATCATATATGACAGATTGCTTAATATAGCGGATAATAAAGGAGCACTGTCAGATCATCAATTCGGGTTTCGAAAATCGCGCTCGACCGTCGACGTCATAAAGGCGGTGGTCAACATAGCGAAGAAAGCGATTGAAGGAGAAAGATGGCGATGGGGCACAAAGGAATATTGTGCAGTAGTGACACTGGACATAAAAAATGCCTTTCACTCTGCAAAATGGTCCTCAATAAGAAGATCACTCGCCAGAATGGATGCACCGTACTATATAAGGAAGATAGTATCAAGCTACTTAAGCTATAGAAGGTTGAGGTACGAAACCAATGAGGGTACAAAGTACTATAACGTCTCCGCAGGAGTCCCACAAGGATCGGTGCTGGGTCCCCTCTATGGAATATTATGTACGATGGAGTTCTAAGAATACCATTACCGTCAGGCGTACAAATATTTGGATTCGCTGACGACATCGCCGTTGTCACAGTGTCAAAGACAATCAATGGAATAGAGTCAGCCACGAACGAAGCAGTTGGCCAAATCAAAGAATGGCTAGTATCCGTCGGTCTAGAATTAGCCGACCATAAAACGGAAGCAGTCCTGATTACCAGCCGGAAAAAGATGGAATACATAAGTATACGGGTATGTAATCAGACCATCAGATCAAAGGATTCTGTCAAATACCTAGAAGTAATGATTGACAGTAGGCTCCGTTTTAAAATACACGTGGACTACTCTAGCAGAAAAGCGTCGCAGATGCAGGCAGCATTATCTCGGATACTGCCAAATGTCGGAGGACCAGGATATCCAAGGAGGGTTCAAATGTCCAGAGTAGTTAGCTCAGTCCTCCTTTACGCAGCCCCAGTTTGGGCGGAGGCACTGGTGACTAAAGAAATAAGAAGAAACATATCGTCTGTATACAGACTCAGTGCACTAAGGACGATCAGCGGGTTCCGAACGATCTCCGATGATGCGGCCCTCGTTATAGCAGGAAAGGTTCCAGTAGACATCCTCGCAGATGAAATGCTTAGGATATACAATAGAAGAGCCTTATCACAACTGGACCAACGATCAATCAAAATGATCAAAGAAGAAGAAAAGGCCACCTCAATGGCTGTATGGCAAGCCAGGTGGGACATAAGTTTGAAAGGAAGATGGACCTACAAACTGATCCCGAATATAGAGAATTGGACAAACCGATCTCACGGTAACTGCAATTACCAATTTACGCAGTTTCTGTCAGGCCATGGCGGCTATCGAAGATATTTTTATCGATTTGGACACGATAGCTCACCTTTTTTCCCAGATTGTCCGGAACTGGAAGAAGACACGGAGCATGCGATTTTCCATTGCGGACGCTTCAGAGAATGGAGAAGCAACCTGCCAAGTCTACACGTCCTTTTAGAAGAAATGCTGAGATCTGAGGATAAGTGGACAGAAGTGTGTGTATTCGTAACGAATGTGCAAAACGAGCTGCGAAGAATCGAAAAGATAAGGCAATCAGCAGCAGCAGAAGATGCAGAAGGCATAGAGTAATCTGCTAACCAGCCCCGTGATGTAATACTTAACGGCAGTCCCGCGGGGAGAGTGGTTGAAGTGTGTAAGGAGGGTTTAGTACGTAAGCGTAATTCCTGGTTCGAACATTCAGGTTTACGAATCGTGCATGCTAGTACCCCTGGAGGGCTCTACTGGTATCTTTTTAGACGATTCCCCACCTTTGGCACAGCCATAAACAAAAAAATAAACACTACATAGCACACTGATAACTTAACCTCAACGAAACGAGAAACGAATCTCGTGTGCGCAGTTAATGAACATGATAAAATTGAAGCAGCGAATGCATGCAACCGAAACATTAATAACGAAGAGTGTATAAACATGGAGCAGTATCGGGACGATGATTCAGCGTTGATTAAATTCATATTGGATTCTGGTGCTACGGAGCACATGGTCAATAGCAAACATTATTTCAGCGAAATAATGAACATGAATGAACTAAGAATCCAGGTAACAAAGGAAAATCAACAATTGAAATCGAAACAACGAGGCAAGTTAAAAATTAAAATTCATTTGAACGGTAAATTTAAAGCGAGAATGATTAATGACGTGTTGCTGATTAATAATTTGAAACACAACTTATTTTCAATAAATGCTTTGACCAATCGGGGATTTGAAATAAATTTCGTCTAAGATTGTGCGTATATTTCTTTCGATAAGAAATTACAATTTATTGCAAACAAAAAAGGAAAGTTGTGCGAGACAACATTTCATATTGATAGTGATGTATTTGCTGCTTTTTCAAGTGAGCAACGATCGAATGTGTCCCAAAGCATGCTTCATTTTCGATTAGGACACCTAAATGTTTTCGATATAAAAAAATTAATTTCAAGAAAAATGGTTTCTGGTTTGGAGCAAATAAAAATAAACACCGAATCAAAATTTTGTGAATCATGCGTGTACGGTAAACAAACAAAAAGGGCATTCCCACCGAATAAGCAGTTACGATCGAGTCGAATCTTGGAATTAATACACACAGATGTTAATGGACCAATGAGTGAACCAGCTTGTGATGGATCTCAATATTTTGTTACTTTTACTGATGATTTTACGCGTGCAACAATGGTCTTCTGTATTGAACGAAAAAGTGACGTACTCGAAAAGTTTAAAGAGTAAAGAGTATGTAGCGATGGCTGAGGCACGTCACGGTTGTAAAATATCAAAAATGAATGCTGACAACGGAGGCGAATCGAACGAGTTTAAAAAATACTGCAAAGAAAAAGGAATTCAGATCATATATACGGTTCCATATAATCCTGAGATGAATTCGGTATCAGAACGACTAAATCGAACTTTGCAAGAAAAAGCTAGAACTATGTTGCTAGCGAGCGGAATAAAATGGTATTTCTGGAATGAAGCTATAGTTGCAGCAAATTATTTAAAAAACGTCCGCATTAGGCAAACAGTTTGTCGATAAAATGCCAGCAGAACTTTGGTATGGTACGAAACCAGATTTATCAGATATTCGAATTTTTGGATCAATATGTTATAATCACATTCCTGCGAATTATCGTAAGAAATTGGATGCGAAATCCTCAAAGTGTATCATGATTGGTTATGGCACATCGCATCATACATATAGATTATGGGATCTGGATGCAAATAAACTAGTTATTGGTCGACACGTAACATTTAATGAAAGATCAATTCTGAACAAAGTAAAAATCATCGAAATTTCAGATTCAGAGGCCGTAAGCGAAAAAACCAATGAAAATGATGACGAAACATTAGTCAATACTATGAATACAACTGATGAACATTTCACCGATAAGGAAAATATAATAATAGACAACAGTGTTAGTACGGACTGCACTGATAACAGCGGTAACATCGAACTACGTAAATCCCATCGAGAACGAAGGCCAGTTCATGATTATGGTGATTGGGATTACTCGGCACATTTTGCTCTATCAGCTCAGGAGTACATTCAAAATGATCCAACTTCAATTCAAGAAGCGAAACAACAACCAGATTGGCCAAAGTAGGAGAATGCAATTCACGAAGAATATGCATCTTTAATTAAAAATGGTACATGGTCATTGTGTAATTTACCGAAAGGTCGAAAATTAATTTCGAATAAATGGGTTTTTAAACTAAAACACAAATAGATAGATACAAAGCCAGACTTGTTGCTAGAGGATTTACACAAGAAAAGGGTTTAGATTATAATGAGACGTATTCACCAACTGCGAAACTGACGACATTTCGTGTATTATTGCTGATTGCGGTACATTATAATTATCATATACATCAAATGGACGTTAAATGTGAATTTTTAAATGGAGAATTGAACGAGGATATTTATATGAATCAACCGGAAGGATTCACTGATGGAACGTCAAAAGTTTGTAAATTGGAGAGATCGCTATATGGTTTGAAACAAGCCTCTCGAATGTGGTACGAGCGATTTCATCAATTTATGAAAAATAATGAATTCAAAAGCAGCCTGTCATTGTTTATACATCAGGGTCGCAAATGGAATAGCATGCTACGTATTATTGTACGTTGACGAGTTGCTGATCGTGTGCAGTGATATTAAAACAGTTGAAACTGTTAAACAATTGTTGTCTAGGGAATTCGAAATGATCGACATTGGCAAGGTAGATACTTTTCTTGGCATTCATATCGAACAGGATAAAAATAAAATAAGTATGAATCAAACGGAATATTGTCGAAAGATGTTACAAAAATTCAACATGACTGCTTACAAGGATATAGCGACACCAATCGAAAATGGTATTGCTTTACAAAATGGAAAATTAAACAATTGCAGAGAACCATATCGAGAACTCATGGGATGTTTAACATATGCAACAGGGCTACAATTTTCTGGTCTTTTCTCGATATTTGTTCATGGAAACTTTTCAATGAGTATAAAAGGTGGCATTTACTGCATTAGTTAATTGGAATTTAGCCAGTGAAGTTGGAAAACACTTGCTTGCAGAAATATTGTAAAGTACAAGTATTATAAGTGTTCTTGTGTACAATTCAAGTTATCACCAGGTGTAATTGTGAACTTGTGTAATTTTTACTGTTAGATTATTAAAGTTGTTATTTGTAAATTAATAAACTTGTGTTGTGTTTTATTTGCAAAATCCTTTACGAACTCGAAAGCCTGAATTTCGTAACAATTGGTGTCAGAAGTGGGATTTTGCAAATCGTGAGACATAAAAATTTGGCAAATCGTGTAAATTGAGAGACAATAAATTTTTGCAAATTGAGAGATAGTAAAATTTTACAAATCGTTGAACAAAAAATAAATTGGTGATTTTACAAACTGATAAACATTTAACAATAAAATGGAAAGTGCAGTGAACATTAAGTCCTATAGTTCCCATGAGCTTAAAGGGAGAGCTTGGATGGCAAGGACTAAGCACTGCGGGAAATAAGCAAGAGTTATTTCTCCGATTGCAACAAGTCGTTAAAGGGGAAAAGCAGCAAGCTGATGAAGTGTTTTCCATTGAGACGGATTTAGTGGAGCGAAAATCGTCCACTTCGGAAGAAAAGGGTGGTGTGCCAAACATGGAGGCGATTTTGCAAGTTTTAATGCAACAAATGAATAGCAAATTTGACCAGCAGAGAGAACAAATGCAGCGGAAAAGTGAACAATCGCAGCAACAGATTCAGGAGAATAAACAGTTGAATCTAGAATTGAGTTCCAAATTAAACGAGAAGTTGGAACAGCAAAGTCAAGGTCTGAAGCAAGAATTGAATTTTCAAATTAGCGACAAGTTAGACCAGCAAAGCGAAAAGTTAAAGAAAGAATTGGATCGACAAAATCAGCAGCAAAGCGAAGAACTAAAGAAAGAATTGGATCAGCAAAATCAGCAGTTAAATTCCAAACTGACCGTTCAGTTTGAAAAGCAAATTCAAAAGTCGCAGAAACAAAGCCAAGAACTGAAGAAGGAAATTTATCAGCAAAGTCAAGAGCTTAATACCAAATTTGGCAAACAAAATCAATAGCTGGAATCACTTAGAGGTGAAATGAGCGGAGTTCAAGAAACGCGCAAATGGGAAATAAGTGAAATTCAAGAAACATTTCAAGAAGAAGTAAAATCGCTCGAGACGAACATGACAGGAAAGGTGAGTGGTCTGGAAGGCAAAATTAAGGAGATTGAGACCCGGCTGGACAATCGTACCCAATTCCTCAGAGAGAATACCCAACAAATCAGTACCATAATAATTCCAGAATCTTCTAGTAACCAGAAAGGAATTTTGAAGCCTCCTACGTTCGATGGTGAGACAGCATTTGAAAATTTCAAAGTCCAGTTTGGAGCTGCGGTACAACACAATGGATGGGGCGCTGAAGAGCAACTAAATTCTTTGAAATGTGAAGCAGCTAAAGCCAGTGTGTTTTCGAAATTTGTTGGGTTACGCAAGTTGGAAACAGAGGACGCCGCACAAATAAAAGCTCTAATTGATGAGAAGTTGCAGAAATCAACCACTGGTAACTTTCAAAACGAGAGAAGTAGCAGATTCGATTCTACATTAAGGTGTTTTAGATGTCAGAAACCTGGACATTTCATTTGGGATTGCAAGGAACTCAGCACTGGAAACATGATGAGACAGCCTGTGAATGGTGTCAATAATCTGGAAAGATTACGGCGAATAGATGCACAACATTTGAAGAGTGGAGCGATCGTCTTGTACCAGCTTTGCAGGGCAAAGGCTGAAGAAGACAAAGACTATCCCAGGGTCACTATACGCAATACAAATCTTGGCATTGCAACAGTCTGGTTGATAACGGCGTGTTGGAGAGAAGACCTTGCGATTTTATTATAGACACAGGAGCTTCCAGATCAATTGTGAGTCCTGAAATGGTGTCTGGAGAGCAGGTAAACAGAGTGTATCGCTACAAGTTGAGGACAGCTACAGGAGAGGCTGCAGCAGTTAAGGGTGAACGTTTCCTTGCAGTCGAGTTTGTACGATTAAGTTTTCGACATCGGTTTATTGTTGCCCGAGTGGAAGATGAATGCATATTGGGTCTGCACTTTATAATGACGCACCAGATGTCACTTGATTTGAGAAAGAGAGTACTGACATGGCGTAATGTGGAAGTTCCTCTCAGCATGACCGGCAATCACAATGGTGGATCATTCAGGAAGTTTTGTGCTCCGAGTACAAACAAAGTAGAAATTCAAAAATTTTCAGCTGTTTCACGAATCACGGTCCAGCAGATGAAAGATCATTTGACAAAAGGGAAGAACAAGAGCAGGACGATTAAATTGGTCCAGTACTTCGATTAATGGACCAAGGTGAAAGACCGCAGTGGCACGAAATTGCATAATTGGTTTGTATGTCTTCATAATGGCCTGATTGAGTTGGACTGTCGTTAATACGACTTTAAAAATTCGTTAATGCGACTTGGCTGTCTGGCTGGCTGGCTGACTGGCTGGCTGGCCAAATCTTGTGATCAATTTTTAACCCATTTCCTACAATCCGATTTTATTGAAATTTTGCACACATGTATATCTCCTATGACAACACTTTCTATCGGTCGGTCGGGGGGCTCCCATACAAATATTTTAAAAAATTTACCCGATTTTTTTAAAATTTTATACAAATGTGTATCTCCGCTGGAAAACACTTTTTGTAAAAATTTTGGAGAGTTCGGGCCCCTGGGTCGGGGGGGGCACCCATACAAAATTTATGAAAAAAGTTCCCGATTTTCTTCAAATTTTATACGCATGTGTATCTCCGATGGACAAAATTTTTTGTAAATTTTTTGAAGCGATCGGGCCCCTGGGTCGGGGGGCTCCCATACAAATTTTTTTTTTATTTAATTATTAATTTTTTAACGCACTTCCTAAAACCCGATTTTTCTGAAACTTTGTACACATGTGTATTTCCAGTGACAATACTTCCTTTTAAAAGTTGGAAGTGATCGGGCCCCGGGTTTGTGGGGCTCCCATACAAATTTAAAATAAAAATTACCCGATTTTTTTCAAATTTTACACACATGTGTATACCCAATAAACAATACTTTTTCGAAAATTTGGTAGTGATCGGACCCCGGGTTCGGCCGCAAGGCCCTTATACATTTTTAATTTCTTATAGTGGCATCAGATTCTTTAATGACTGTGTGCGGTGTGTGCTGCGCAGTCGGCATGGTTTTGGTGGTGGAGAGAGAGAGAGAGAGAGAGAGAAATCTTAGCTCACGCACAAATGAACCCAGCAAATGAAACGAGACATAAATGTTTTATGCTTAATTCAACTTACATACTTATTTACTGAATTGTATTTTTATTGATGTCTTTATTTGTTGTCGATATCAACTTACGGATAGAACAACAAGTTTTCACAATATTCTGTCATTTGGCGTTTTCATAAATAGTTCAGAGAAGTCAAAGAGTTCTCAAGATAAATGCTCGTGTTTCTTATTTGCTCAGAGTATGAGCGTGCTCTAAGTGCTCAGAATAAAATGATCTGAGCTTTTTCAATTTTAACATTTGATGTCAAATGTCTCTTTCTATGATTTTCTCCTACAATAAAAAAAATGACCCAGGATCGAGAGGCTCCCATATGAATTTCTGCGATTAGAGAATTCAGATGAAAAATTTTAATTTTTATGGGTTTTTTTTTATTTTTTTTATTCAATTTTCTTTAATTTATATTTATGTACATTTAACTTAAATAAAAGTTTATATCTAGTTTTTAAAGTTACAGTTTTTGTAGTTATAAAATAAATTCCGAGCTTAAACCTTTTAATTCAATTCAATTAGTAATGAAACTATTAAAGTCAAAGCGATCTGGGCAAAGAACCAACCAACAGAGACAAGACTGCACATGTTTGTTTCGTTCTGCTCATGGTATGTAACTTGAATGTTATTGATATTTAATGTTGTAGAAATTATTAAAGAAAGACAAGCCAAAGGAAAAGTAAAAAGTAGCAAGTTAAATTGTAACTTCTAAATTTTATATGCCTCTTTATATGTAACATACATACTAGTAGAACTGTTTTTTTTTTTAATTGATCACAGGATTTGGTTGTCTGTAGCAACAAACAAAAACATCTGGACGCAAAGTAAATAGGCGTAGAGAATTTAAAAAAGCGATGCATATTCATGGCTAATGTAATTGTGCTGCCTACAGTACAGTTTTGACCAAAACCCTCTACAGAAAGCCCAACTGTTTTGCTGATTGATAGATCCATGTTTAAAAACTATCAAAATTAGATGTATTGGTAATTAACGAAAGAGAAAATACATATACAATTTTTCTGTGTCTACTACAACTTACGTTTCTCACTCTTTTCAGTACCACCAGTTAGCGCGTTTCATAAAATGTGTTTATTTTTTTAAATTCTCTATATTAACTTCACTTGCCCGTGGGTCGGTCGTCTGTCGTGGAATCTTGCGATCAATTTTTAACCTACTTCCCAAGGCCCGATTGCACACATCTATATTTACGGAGACAACACTTTCTATTAAAATTTGAGTCCCGTCGGGCCACGGGGTCGGGGGGCTCCCATACAAATATTTTACAAAATTTTACTCCATTTTCTTCAAATTTTATACACATGTGTATCTCTGATGGACAACACTTTTTGTAAAAATTTTGGAGACCCCGGGCCCCGGGTTCGTGCGGACCCATAACAAATTTTTAAAAAAATTAACCCGATTTTCTTCAAATTTTATATACGCGTGTATCTCCGATAGACAACACTTTTTGTAAAAATTTTGTAAACTCCAGGCCCCGGGGTCATGGGGCCCCAAAATTTTTTTTACAAAAATTAACCCGATTTTCTTCAAATTTTATATACGTATGTATCTCCGATGTAAAATTTTTGTAAAATTAGGTCATTGAGCCCCAAAAATTTTTTTTTTAAAAAATTAACCCGATTTTTTGTAAATTTTATATATGTGTGTATCTCCGATGGACAACACTTTTTGCAAAAATTTTGGTGGCCGGGGTCTTGGGGCCCCATGTAAATTTTTCAAAAAAATTAACCCGATTTTCTTCAAATTTTAAACACATGTGCATCACTGATGGACAAAACTTTTTGTAAATTTGTTGGAGTGATAGGGCCCTGAGACCCGTGTGGTGTCCATGTAAATTTTTTAATAATTAGCCAGATTTTCTTCAAATTTTAACACATAGCCATCTCTATTAGAGAATTTACATGAAAAATTTTAATTTTTATGGGTTGTTTTTTCTACACTGAATTCACATCTTACAAATACAGCCGCTTTTGTTATTTTCACAGAATTAGTATGCGTACAGTTTTTATAGAGAAGGTTTTATTCTGCACACGAAAAATCAAACTTTGAACAGCAGCGTATGCAAAAAGAATAATAGCAAATAGGAATGTCGCTTGGAACTTGTAAGAGGCCCAAAAGTGCCTTGAATAAAATATTCTTCTATGCCAAGCGTTTCCGCTAGTCTAATATAACGGGTGTTTTTTTAAGAGGTTGCCGATTTTTTTTTTGAATAAAACACATATAAAATTATGAAATGACCAAAATTTTTTTTTATTTGGTAGATAATTTTTTGGCATTTAACATTTAAACACAATTTCTGGCATATGGCTACCACGACTATTTTTCACAAATGTCATTCTGGAGGTCCAATTTTCCAGCACTTTTTCAAGCATTTGAGGGCGTATGTCAGCAATGACACGTTGAATATTGGTTTCCAAAGCGTCAATCGATTGAGGTTTATCCACATAAACCAATGACTTCACGTATCCCCACAAAAAGTAATCGAGTGGCGTCAAATCGCACGAACGCGGAGGCCAATTCACCGGACCATTTCTCGAAATAATGTTGTCGTTGAAAGTTTCTTTCAATAAGTCGATTGTTTCACGTGCTGTATGACAAGTGGCACCATCTTGTTGAAACCACATTTCATCCATATCCATATCTTCAAGATTTGACAACAAAAACTCATTTAACATGGTTCTGTATCGATTTCCATTCACGGTAACGCGTCGTCCTTCCTCATTTTTAAAGAAATATGGACCGATGATCCCACCAGCCCATAGACCGCACCAAACAGTACATTTATCAGGATGCATTGGTAATTCTTGAACGGCGTGTGGATTATCTTTGCTCCAAATGCGACAATTTTGTTTGTTGACGTATCCATTTAACAAAAAATGCGCCTCATCACTGAAGAGAATTTTACGGTAAAAAAATGGATCTTCGTTCAATTGATTTAACGACCAATCACTGAATTCACGGCGCAAACGATGGTCGTGTGGCTTTAATTCTTGCACCAATTGAATTTTGTATGGCACCAAACCCAAATCTTTACGTAAAATTTTACATAAAGTCGATGGACAAAGTCCAATTTGCTGAGCACGACGACGAATCGATAAATTGTCGTTTTCTTCGACACTGGCCTCAACGACAGCAATATTTTCTTCTGTACGAACTCTTCTCATTCTTGTCGGTGGCTTGGCATCCAAAAGAGTGAATGTAGACCGAAATTTGGTAATTACGTTCTTTATGGTGGTCTCTGACGGACGATTATGTGCACCATAAAATTCACGAAGTGCTCTATAAACATTTTTAATTGAACACTGATTTTGAAAATAAATTTCCACGATTTGAAAACGTTGTTCTGGAGTTAACCTATTCATAATGATTTGCCAAACAATACTGAGTAGAAATGCCACTTTGAGCTGTAAACACAACTGTCATTAAATAAAACGACATCTATCGGAAAAACAAACCTCCTAAAAAAACACCCTTTATATATTTGAGTTTTTTTTTTTTATACAAATCCACACCACATCCGGACGCGAAGTAAAACACATTGCACATTCATAGCGAATATAATTCTGCTGATTCATTATCAATGCTCATTAATTTGAATAATGAAAAAATCAACGCAATGATGATTTTATTAACACTTAGTATGTTAATGTAGAAATGATAAAATAAATTTTTCTTCTATACTAAATACTAAAAAAGAGGACAGTCCTACGACTGGCACCGTAGCTCATCACATCACATAAAATGAAATAAATAATTTATAAGCAGATTTTAATGTTCATAACACTGTAATGCAGTTGTGTCGATAGTAGTAGGAGAAGTAAGAGCTTTAAAAACAAAAACTTGTGTGATGAATGAATGAGTGAGAATGGTTGCAGTGAAATTTCGTTGTGGCCGATATTACGATTAAATTAAAAAGCACATGTCGCTTAAGAAATGGCTCAGTTCCAGAAATTCCAGTTCCTAATGACCATAAGTTTTACAGTAACATCTTAGTCCTAAATTCCGAATTTCATACAAATCGCTTGAGAAATTGCTTAGCTCATAAAATTTCAGACCAAATTGACCATATCCTAGAATTTCCAAAGGAAAAGTCTCATAGTTGCATCTTAGTCCTATATTCCGAATTTCATGCTATTCCCATGAGAAATTGCTTTGTTCCCAAAATTCCAGACCATAATGATCATATTCCAGAATTTCCATGGGAGCAAGTCTTATAATCGTATCTTAACCTACAAACCTAATTTCATGCGAAACACATAAGAAATAGTTTTGTTCCCGAAATTCCAGACCATAATGATCATATTCCACAATTTTCATAGGAACAAGTCTTATATTCGCATATAAGTCCTACATTCCTAATTTCATTCGAATCGCTTGAGAAATTGTTTTGTTCCCGAAATTCCATACCATAATGATCCTATTCCAGAATTTTCATAGGAACAAGTCTTATATTCGCATATTAGTCCTACATTTCGAATTTCATGCAAATCGCTTAAGAATCGCTTGACAAATTGTTTTGTTCCCGAAATTCCAGACCATAATGATCATATTCCAAAATTTTCATAGGAACAAGTCTTATATTCGCATATAAGTCGTACATTCCGAAATTCATGCGAATCGCTTGAGAAATTGTTTTGTTCCAGAAATTCCATACCATAATGATCCTATTCCAGAATTTCCATAGGAACAAGTCTTATATTCGCATATTAGTCCTACACTCCGAATTTCATGCGAATCGCTTAAGAATCGCTTAAGAAATTGTCTGTTCCCGAAATTCCAGATCATAATGATCATATTCTACAATTTTCATAGGAACAAGTCTTATATTCGCATATAAGTCCTACATTCCTAATTCCATTCGAATCGCTTGAGAAATTGTTTTGTTCCCGAAATTCCATACCATAATGATCATATTCCAGAATTTCCATAGGAACAAGTCTTATATTCGCATATAAGTCCTACATTCCGAATCGCTTGAGAAATTGTTTTGTTCCCGAAATTCCAGACCATAATGATCATATTCCAGAATTTCCATAGGAACAATTCTTATATACGGATATAATTCCTACATTCGAATTTCATGCGAATCACATAAGAAATTGTTTTGTTCCCAAAATTCCAGACCATAATCATATTCCAGAATTTCCATAGGAACAAGTCTTATATTCGCATCTTAGTCCTACATTCCGAATTGTATGCGAATCGCTTGAGAAAATGCTTTGTTCCTGAAATCCAAGACCATAATGATAATATTCCAGAATTTCCATAGGAACAAGTCTTATAATCGCTTCATATTCCTACATTCCGTATTTTATGCGAATCACTTAAGAAATTGTTTTGTTCCTGAAATTCAAGACTGTAATTATCATATTCCAAAATTTCCATAGGAACAAGTCTTATATTCGCATATTAGTCCTACATTGCGAATTTCATGCGAATCGCTTGAGAAATTGTTTTTCCCCGAAATTCCGGACCATAATGATCATATTCCAGAACTCCCATAGATACAAGTCTTATATTCGCATCTTAGTTTTACATTCCGAATTTCATGCGAGTCGCTTGAGAAATGGCTTAGGTTGTCAAAATAGCGACATTTAACAGTGCCTCAAAACAGTGTCTCACTTAACATTATGAGCATAGCAGTGTCTCATTTAATATTTTACTTTTTGAACATCACCCATTGTTATGAGACGTTGTCCCGTCAAAAAGTAGTCCTTTCACGGACGCCAAATTTGTAACAAAGTTTCCAGTTGAGATAATACTCAATTCAGTATTTAATTCTCAGTTGCTATATTGCTTTCAACAAAAAAATAAAAATTACAACAATAAACACATTGGATTGACCAGAAAGTGATTAAGCGTTAACCAAAAAAAAATTTTTGGTTAAGAATATTTAACCAAATTTTTTTTTATAATTCTCACCACCAGAGTCGACTTTTAAAAATTATATATGGATAAGTTGGCAAACACATGAAAAAAAAAATTTACCAAAATTTGGTTAGTTTTTGCTTTGCTTTAATCAGCCGTTAACCACAAAAAATACCTAACTCATTTTGTTGAAAGCAATATAGCAAGTTGCAACAATTGCTGTATTGCTTTGGCTAATCCAGCTTGGCTTACAACAACAATCGCATAAGCATAAAGCCGAAAATAAATCCAAAAGGTTTTTAGGATTTATAACTACACCATTTTTTAGTTATAGCGCTTACCGTAAGGCGGTGTTTTGTTTAACACACATAACAATTAAAATGCATCGAAAATTTAAAGCCAAAAGCTGTTGCTTTGTAAAGCTAAGCCGGCTTTGCCAATTTCCGCAATTTCGTGCATACCGACTGCTTGTCATTTTTTTGTGGTGCACAAGCTGCGCAGCTGCTGAATTTGTTTAAAGTATTCCTGTCAAATAATTCGGCTAAAGTGCGTTTTACCGAATATACTATTACGGCTTTCGGACTCCCCCCATCTGAAATCCCTTATTGAACAGACTTCAAAAACAGTAATCTTTTCTCGCGGAAATTCCCCCTCAAGGAGAGAGGGGGTTTTAATTTTTGAGCACTTTTTTGAAAAATGCATTTTTCTAAGTGGTTTGATGATGTTTGGGGGTTAATTGGTATCATATAAAAGGCAATAAAAATACCTTCCTTCATATAAAAAATATTGGTCCAATCCAACCCCCCTCGATAGAGTTAGAGCCAAAAAATGACTTTCACATTAAAGTTCATCAGGGGGCGTGTTCAAAAGTGCGCGGGCCCAAATATTGGTATGAAATGAAAGGTGATAATTACTTCTACACGGCCGTACTTTTTTTATGGGCGTACGACAGCCAAACGGAAGTTTGATCAAGTTGTACCTGGTTCATGTGGTTTTTCATATATTTGAGTGAAATATCATAGGATTGAGTTTTTCCCATACAAAAACATGTGTTATATAGCAAAGTGCATTGTAAGTTTTACTTTGTTACGCCTTTCGGACACTGAAAGCCCTTATTGAGCAGACCTCAAAAACCGCAATCTTGTTTGGAAGAGACGCCTCCTTTAGTTGAGAGGGGTTTCCAAATTTTTGAGTTATTTTAGGAAGTGAATTTTTCTAATTGGTTTGATGGATGTTAGGGGGTTAATTATTATCAAATAAAAGGCAATAAAAATACCTTCCGTCCTATAGAAAATTGGGTCCAATCCAACCTCACTCGTCAGAGTTAGAGAAAAGAAATTATTTCACATTAAAGTTCAGCAACACCCTGCGGTACCGAAAAATACCCGCTACTGAAACTGACACAACGCCTCGGATAAGTAATGATCGAATAATGACGACTTTTGGCTATTGTACCCGGACTAAGATTGGTTTCTGGAATGTGAGGACGCTCCTTGACTCTGGAAGTGAAGGACCTCATAATGCCAGATTTCTTCAACTGGAACGTGAGTTTCTTCGATATAATTTAGACATACTGGGAGTGAGTGAAGTAAGATGGTTCGACGCGGGAGAGTACCAATCCCCAACGTGTAACACTGTGCTACTCTACTCTGGCAAACCCTCCGGCAGTACTCGTGAATCTGGAGTGGGTCTGCTGCTAACGCCAACAGCACGTAGAGGCCTAATTTCCTGGCACCCGCATAGTGATAGGATCATATCGGCCAGATTTCGGACTAGAGTACGGCGCGTCACGATCATACAGTGCTACGCCCCAACGAATCCCTCGACTGAGGATGAAAAGGACAACTTCTACAATCAACTAAACGCAGTATTCAACGCAACGCCGAACGGAGATATCGTCATCGTGATGGGGGATTTGAATGCCAAGGTTGGCAACGACAATGAAGGACTCAAGCATGTGATTGGGAAGCACGGCCTCGGCGAACGAAATGACAATGGTGAAAGATTTGTTGATTTCTGCAACACCAACAACCTTGTTATAGGAGGCACCATGTTTGAGCATAAGACTTGCCACAAGGTCAGCTGGGTGTCAACTGACAGGCAATCATCATCCAACCAAATCGACCATGTGGCGATCAGCAGACGTTTTAGGAGCTGTCTGTTAGACGTCTGAAACAGACGAGGAGCCGACATGGGTATGGTACGTGATCATCACCTTATGGTAGCTACTGTCCAGTTACGTACTGCATCAGTTCATAGAATCCGCAATATCATCCGAATGCCTAGGTATAACATCGACCGGCTAAAGATCCCCTCAGTACGCCAACAATTAAGGGATCATTTATCGCAAGGAGTGGAAGCAATCAGCAGCTCACTGCCGACAACCATCCAGGAACATTGGAAGGCTGTGAAAAATGTTTTCACATCTGGAGCGGAAAGTATTGTTGGTAGAAGCCAGGCAAGGCACAGCACGTGGCTTACCGAAGATACCTGGAGGCGGATTGAAGAACGTAAACTACTTAAAGCTCGTATTGTAGATATCCCAGCAGTAGCGAGGAGCGAGCTAGAGTCCATGTATCGAAGAAAAATGAGAGAAGTGCAGCGTAGTGTAAGACGTGACAAGCGTAACTATATTAACAACCTGGCCTCAGAAGCAGAGGAAGCAGCGAGCCGGTGCGATAGCAGAACCGTTTACAGAATCACCAAAGAGCTGACAGGTGGTCACCGCTCTAGCCAACATCCGGTGAAAGGCCTAGATGGTACCGTACTCGTTTCAGATGAGGATCAGCTCAAGCGATGGAAGGAGCATTTCTCTACGGTCCTTAACCGTGTATTTGCTAACGATATGCACCTAAATCAAGCGGAAATGCCGGAAGTAACAATTTCCCGAATTCGCACCTCAACTCCCAGTAAAGATGAGATCGCTACCGCGATTAACGCACTAAAGAACAACAAGTCGGTAGGACTAGATGGTATACCCGCAGAGCTTCTGCGTGCAGCTCCAACGACATCAGCAGAGCTTTTATATCCTCTTGTAGAGAGAGCTTGGGAGGTAGAAAGTTTCCCCGAAGAGTGGAAGAAGGGAATGATTGTCAAGCTCCCTAAAAAAGGTAGTCTTATGGAGTGCGAAAACTGGAGAGGCATTTGCGTTCTCCCTGCAGTTGCAAAAGTAATAGCCAAAGTAGTACTTGAACGTATTAAGGAACATCTGGAAGATACACTCGATGCCGAACAAGCAGGTTTCCGCACTGGATCCTCCTGTGTAGACCACATAAACACCCTGCGGATCATTATTGAACAGTGCGTTGAATTCCGGTCACCACTGCACCTGCTGTTCATCGATTTTGAGAAGGCGTTTGACAGTGTCAACAGACAGTTTATCTGGCTTGCCTTGCGCAGGAGAGGTATACCCGATAAACTAATAGCTATTATTAAAGCAACCTATGATGGCTCTAAATGTCATGTGCTGCATAGAGGAAAGCTGTCAGAGGAATTCGAGATCCTAAGTGGGGTACGACAAGGTTGCATTCTATCGCCGATACTTTTTTTGTTGGTGATTAGCGATGTACTTCGCGCAGCTTTATCTACTGGAAACGGAGGAATTCGTTGGACTCTTACATCTCAACTCAAACATCTGGATTACGCTGACGACGTTTGTTTACTCTCACATAGAATTATGGAGCTGCACCAAATGACAACAAATGTGGAGAGGGAGGCAAATGTTGCGGGTTTGAAGATTAATACTGCCAAAACCAAAATCATCAACCTCGGCACTAACTCAGTTACTCATGTTAACATTGCTGGACAGCCGGTAGAGAGAGTAGAGAGTTTCCAATATCTTGGGAGTATTGTCTCGACCGAAGGTGGAACCGAACAGGACATTGCCAACCGAATCGGCAAAGCAAAATCGGTGTTTGGAATGATGTCCATGATATGGCGAAGCAATGCGATCAGCTTAAACACCAAGCTGCGACTGTTCCGCTCAAATGTTGAATCTGTGCTGTTGTATGGGTGCAGCACTTGGAAGGTGACCGCTACTATCACAAAAAGATTACAAACATTTGTAAATAGGTGCCTACGGAACATCATAAGGGTTTTCTGGCCTAACCGTATCTCTAACGAACATCTTTACCAGAGAACGGGTCAGGAACCAATAGGCACAACCATCCAACGACGGAAGTGGCAGTGGATTGGTCATACACTCCGAAAAGGCGACAGTTCCATAGCAAACTACGCAATGCAATGGAACCCGTTATCTCAGGATGGTAGAAGAACGGGTCGTCCGAGAAATACATGGCGCAGAACAGTTGAGGAGGAGGCACGGCAATTGGGGAAGAGTTGGAGAGAGCTGAAGCTCATTGCCAGGAACAGCACGCGATGGCGCGTAGGCGTAGTAGAGGCCCTAGGACCCATAAGGGGATACAGGACATAAAGAAGAAGAAAGTTCAGCAGGGGGCGTGTGTAAAAGAGGGCGGGCATAAATATTGGTATCAAATGAAAGGTGCAAATTTTTTCTACATAACTGCATTATGGGCGTGACCCAGTCTTTATTTAATAAAACTACAACAAGAGATGATATGATTCCCTCGCTTATTTTGTTTACATTCAGATATGAGTTTTTCCTTTTAAAAGGCGTTTTTGAACGTTATGGACACACTGTAATGTAAAGTGTGCTCAATTAATTTATATTTAGATATGAGTTTTACACAGTCATACTATTAGCAAATGGTATGGCTGTGCAGAAGTAATTTTTACCTTTCATTTTCTAACAATATTAAGGCCCACTCACTTTTAAATAAGCCCCCTGCTGAATTTAATGTGAAAATAATGTTTTGTCTATAACTCTGTCGATGCGGGTTGATTAAACCGATATTTTTTTTACGATGAAATGTATTGTACTTACCTTTTATTTGATATCAATTAATACCCTTCTATCCTTCAAACCATTTAATGTATTTTTCCTAAAATAACTCAAAAAATTGTTATTTTAGGACTCTCTCTCTTAAGAGAGGCGTCTCTTTCAAGCAAAATTGCGGTTTTTGTGGTTTTCTCAATAAGGGCTTTCAGTGCCTGAAAGTCCTAACAAAGTACAACCTACAATGCACTTTGCTATATAACACATGTTTTTGTATGGGGAAAACTCAATCATATGATATTTCACTCAAATATATGAAAAACCACATGAACCAGGTACAACTTGATCAAACTTCCGTTTTAGCTGTCGTACGCCCATAAAAAAAAGTACGGCCGTGTAGAAGTAATTATCACCTTTCATTTGATACTAATATTTGGGCCCGCCCACTTTTGAACACGCCCCCTGATGTACTTTAATGTGAAAGTCATTTGTTGGCTCTAACTCTATCAAGGGGGGTTGGATTGGACCAAATTTTTTATATGAAGGAAGGTATTTTTATTGCCTTTCATATGTTACCAATTAAGCCCTTACATCCATCAAACCAATTAGAAAAATGCTTTTTTAAGAAACACTCAAAACTTTAACACCCCCTCTCTCATTAAGGGGGAATTTCCGCGAAACTCCACCCACATTCCCGTGTTGATGGTCGGGGGGTGGGGGGTAAAAACTTCAAAATCCCTTAAAATTCGGCAAAACAGATATTTGCCAATAATTTATTTTCTGAGCACGGATTTTGGCCGCAAATGCGAAAAACTCACATCTTAACCGCAAGTTCGTAGTATTAGTAGATATTGTGTGGAGTAGGATGATTTTTAACGCATGCGCATAACTTGATTTTGCTTTAATGTCAACAGCAGTGTTACTCGTTGTTTCCACCTCAAATAATAAAAAAGGCTACAATAAAATAATTTGCTTGGGTGAGTAAAATTATGTAGTTATCGCTGAAATGCATTCACGGCAAAAATTAAAGAATAAATTTAGAGCACATGTTATCGCATATGAGAAAACATCTGTTTTTGTTGCATCTGATTCTTAAGGTAATGTGTTATAAATATTGAGTTTAGTAGTGCATTAGTGTAGTTTCGTTCATAATTTCGGTAATCACAGCCAAAACCTTCTCTACAGAAAGCCCAACTGTTTCGCTGATACACAGATGCATGCTTAAAAAAATCCCAAATGTTTATGTAATGGTAATTAACAAAGAGCAAAATCCATATTAAGTTTTTCTGTTTCCCAATACATCTTGCGTTTCTCGCTCTTTGCACTACCACCAGTTAGCGCGTTTCATAAAATGCGTCTGCTTATTTTTTGTACACTCCCATCACATCCCACAAACGCGTTTGGGATAGTTTCACTGCATTAGTATGCGTACAATTGGGCTTTCTATAGAGAAGGTTTTGATCACATCTAACAATTATAACGCCCACTAATACATGTGTTCTAAATTTTCTCTACCTTCATCTCGGTGTTTGCAGTGCGACCCTTCTCTGCAATTTCAAATTTCGCCGTTTTGATCTGTGCAGACCTTGAAAATCGCTTTAAATAGTCCTACAAAATTTTTCCTTCAATTCGGCTCACATTTATTGTAGCATTATTTGAAGCCCGTATACATGTACATGCAAGAAGCAAATTATTTTATTGTAGCATTATTGTTATTTCAGGTGGAAACAATGAGTAACACTTTGGTGAGAGTTTTTCACATCTCACCTAGTTTTGAGTACGTGAGTTGTCGTCTGCATGAGACAAAACACAAAATCGAACCGATTCAGAATTTAAACTATAATCTTATACTAGAATCTGTCATTAAATTACACTAATCCAAAGAAAGAAAAAACATCACACAACTTTAAAATTGTATGCTTTACACCTCGTACGTATACGAACTGACATCTCACATTCAGGTGAGTTTCAATGTTTTCAATGTCATCGTTATCAACCGTTTATTATCATTACTATTTTCACTTAAATTAAAGTTGTGCAAAAAACTGCAGCCACAAAAAAATATTTTGCGTTAGTGACCTTTGAAATGTTGACCAAAATGATCCTGGAATTTGAACTCACAGTCACAAACGCCCTAAAAAAAATAAATTAAATAATATATATTGGAAGTATTTGACATACTTGTAGGATTAACGAATAAAAACCCTTTCTGTTATAATAGCTAGCGGCATCTACATATGGAGCAGGAATTGGAATGTGAATCCCATCTATGCACCCTATAACCTTAGGGAAACTGTGTGGTCTTCGTACTCTCATAGTGTATCAAATTTGTAAACCACAGATTTTGCGTCTTCTTTTGAAGAACGAGGACAATATGTTAAACGCTTACAAATTAACTAAACGGTCGATACGGCACATCCATTGGATACGCCAAACCTGTCAGCTACGTTTCGATAGCTACTTAAATTGCCGAAAACCCACAACGTCATAAGTAAAGCTATTTCTATCGCTACTATTGGCCGTTTCCGAACCGGTAAAATACAACTATCCAGTATCAGCAACATTTTCTAAAAGTAAAAATATTTTTTTTTAATGCACATACAAATTTATTGAAATTATTATTAAAAAATTACCTGGAACATCCTTTTATGCATGCGAAAATGTGTCCTAATGTCTCATCCTCATATAGATTGGCAATATCTTTGTAGTTTGGAATTTTTGGAATGTTCCTGTTTACTACATTATCGTGTTGGGAAATTAACAACATTAAAAGTTTTGTTCTTCTTTTTCTTCGATTTTTTGTTGTTGTAAAATTATGTGAATTGCCAAATTTTTTATAGGTTTGAAATGAAGATTCCAAAATAAAAAAACAACCCATCGTTGCCCACAGCGCAAAGCGCACCGCACACAGAAGACAGTCATTATAGTATGAACTGATCTAATGCCGGTAAAAAAAATTTGTATAGTAGCCCTCGACCCTACGGATCACAATCAAATTTTAATAGAAAGTATTGTCACCGGAAAAATACATGGGTGCAAAATTTCAATAAAATCGAGCTTGAGGAAGTGTGTTAAAGGTTGATCACAAGATTTTGCCCACCCCCCAGCCAGCCACGTGCACGCGAAGTTAATATAAGCCGTATTTTAATTGCCGAGGAATAAGGAATTACAACAACAATTGCACTATCTTATTCCTTCTTTGGAATAAGAAAACCTATAATATGAAGCAAATGGACAAAAAGACATTACGGCATAGTGAAATATTTAAAAACATTATAATTAAATTAAATAAACACGGATACAATAAAACAGCTAGGCAAGGACAAGTAAAATTTAAAACATTAAAATCTAAATATTATTTAGAAAAAAAAAATTAAATAGAAGTGGGAATGGTGCTTCAAAATTTCCACACATGAACAAAATGAAGGAGCTTTTTGAAAATCGGCCAACCAATATGGTGTGCTCATCCATTGGTGTAGACACTTCCGATGAACTACCAGAAGTAACGCAGGATATTCCACCACCAGAAGTAACGCAGGACAGTCATATCGAAGTCGACGATGAGATATCGGTAGAAGTTGACAGTGAAATACGCACTAATAAATGTAAATAAACAATTCAGTTTTAAAACATATACATTTTTAATGCTTTATTTTATTAGCTACAGGGAAAAATAATACTGGTGGGCGATCAAAATATGAAAAGGTGATATCAGGCTTCGCAGAAAAGATGGAGAGTCAGCAAAAGGAGCTACAAGAACGCTTTTTTAAAAAACAAGATAATTTTTTTGAAAAACAAAAGGCTTTTGAGCTAGAAATCCAGGATAGGGAGGATGAAAGGCAAAACAGGTATTTGGAGTCATTATCGGATATTTTTCAACCCCAACGAAATAGACTGCAACAAAGGCCATTACAACGTTCACGAGCGCGTGCAGAATATTTAAGACCAACAATATCGGACGACACGGAAGAAGATCCGGAATTTGAAGATGTAGTAATGTATTCTACGATATGAATATTACGAATAAATAAAATTTAAAAAATAAATATAAACATAATTACATGATTTGGTATTTTATTAATATAGTTTTAATTATAAACAGATTGTTTAAAAATGATAAACATCTCTGAGAGGAAAGTTTTTGTTAATATATAATTTTAGATGATTTCTTATTTCAATTCCCTCCAACCTATTGGTATTCAATGCAGCAGCTTATCTGTTTGGTTGTTGATGTATAATTGGTGGCTGAGGAAACTGCAAGTTTTTTAAACTTTTGTCATTATTTTCACATATATTGTGTAATATACAACATGTAAATATGATTTTAGGTGTATTTTTGTAGTACAAATCACATCTTTTTCCCAATATGTACCATCTAGCTTTTAACCGCATAAATGCATTTTCAATTTTAACTCGACCGGTATTCATATATGCATTAAAAGAAATTTCTTCTTTATCTACGGTGGTTGGATAATTTTTTATGACCCATGGCAGCAAAGGATATGCAGGATCGCCAAGAATAAAATATGGTATAGCTTTTCCTTCAACTTCTTTCGTGTCCTAAAAATTATATGTTGAAAATTTGAGTAAATATTAAATAATACAGTTAATATAACATACTTTTGGTATAATATTAGTTATATTCTTGTAAAGATTAGAATTAACAAAAACATGGGCATCGTGGCAGCTACCTGGATATTTACAACTAATATCTAGGAATCTAAAATAAAGGTTATACACATTAATAAATAGCTAGAATACAATTTGATTTTTGGTACCTTAATTGTGCGTTACAAACGGCTTGCATATTGAATGAAGGCCAATATTTGCGGTTAACGAAGTCCCTATATCCATCTTTTGGTGCCAGAATAGGAATATGGATACCATCAATACATCCTATATTCTGTGGGATATTGCAGATTTCTTCAAAGTCAGAGCTAAACTGTTTCGCTTCTTCTTCATTCGGCATATAAATATATTTTTTTACATGTTTATTCAAACTTTTGGAAAATCTATGCAAGCATTTATGCACTGTTGATTTTCCAACGCCAAAAATTATTCCAACCACTCTAAACTCGCAAAAACTAGCACGCTTGAACAATGCTATTGCCACTTGCTTTTCTGTTGGTAAACTTTGTTGATTATTTGCAACAGCAGCATTAGTATTAGGTGCAAGATCTTTATCCACAACAGAACATATAGTAGTAATAGTAATATTGTTCTTTATTAAATTTTAAGGGTACAAGGTATAAATTTGCATGATATAAATTATCTAGTGATTAGAGATATAGACTCATTCTCTTCGCATCTAAAATATTATTTGACATTTCAATTTTTTCAGATATACATTGTAGTAGGAAAATTTGAAAAAAACCTAACTGAAAATTTTAAACCTTACTTAACTAGAAAATAAAAAAAAAAATAATATAAGCTTAAAACTAGATGTTGATTATAATTAATTATGGTTTTCATTTAACTTGAAACATAATTCTTTTATCATTAAAATGTTACAGTTATTATGAAGCTTTTTAGTAGAGTAGTGCCAGGGTAAATTGCATATTAATTTTAGTATTTTATTTTGTGCAACCTGCAATTTGATGTAGTGACAATGGGCACAATTTATCCAAACTGTTGCAGCATACGTCAAAACCGGTTGGAAAATTACTTTGAATATCAGTAATTTGTTTTTGTAACTAAGCTGTGATCGTCTGTTGAGAAATGGATACAAGGATCGGGTTATTGTTTGTGATTTTTGAATAGAAGTTAGCGTGTGTTTTTGAAAAGTGAGTAATTTGTCAAGAGTGATTCCAAGATATTTTATAGAGTCATTCCATTCAATATCGGTTCCGTTAATACTGAGTTTTGATTGAGGGAGGTTAGTTGCTTTTCTTTTCCGTGTGAAGAATGTGGCGGCTGTTTTGTTGGGATTTATTTTGATTTTCCATTTATAGAAGTAATTAGTCGTATCGAGTAAGGCCCTTTGCAAGTTATTCATAATGGTGTTGCAGTCCAACGAGCTACAATACAAAGCAGTATCATCAGCAAAAAAGGACCTTTGAACATTAACAAATGTTGGGAAATCCGATATGTATATGTTGTAGAGGATGGGGCTCAAAACGGCTCCTTGAGGAACACCAGCGGAAATATGGTGGGAATTAGACTTGGTAGAATTTATTTGTACGTAGAAATATCTATCTTTTAGGTAGCTCGCTATTAACTTGATGATTCTTGTGGGGAAATTAAATTTAACCATTTTATAAATTAAGCCATTGTGCCATACGCAGTCGAAGGCTTTTTCTATGTCAAACGTTATAAGAGCTGTTGATTTTTTGGTAAGAAAAGCTTCTCGGATGTCGTTAGTTAAGCGTTTAGCTTGAAGGGTGCTGGATAGTCCTATCATAAAACCAAATTGCTCTTTTGGTATGATGTTATGAGAATTAGAAAAATTTAATAAAATGTCTTTAATGACCTTTTCAAATATTTTGCTAATCGATGTTAAAAGACTTATAGGCCTATAAAAGTCAACACTATCCTGTTTTTTATTAGGTTTTAGTATGGGTATAACTTTGGCAATTTTCCAGACATCGGCAAAGTATCCAAGTTTTACGCAACTATTAAACAAATGCGTTAGGTAGATTATTCCTTTCTTGGGAATATTTTTGATCATGACATTATTTATACGGTCAAATCCTGGGCTTTTGTTGCTTTTTAGTCTCTTAATTATTCCCTTAACAGTTGATGGCGTTATATGTTCAAAAATGTCATTTGAACTATGGCTAGTGTTTACGGATTGAATGATTTCCTCCACATATTGAATTGTATTCGGATCACTAAAGTTTTTGGTAGCATTGTGTATGTTCTCAAAATGATTAGCAAACTCCGAGCACTTTTCACTATCAGTGAGTGCGATAGTATCAATATTTTTTAAGGGAGGAATACTTCTGTTATTTTTCCTTAAAATTTTAGCCAATTTCCAAAAGGGTTTCCCGCCAATAGGTAGAGTACTTAAAAATGAGTTCCATTTAAGATTTTGGAAATTTCTTACTTTGAATCGAATAATATCATTTAGATATTTAACTTCCGCTTTTAAATCTCTTCGCCTTGATCTTTGCCATTGACGACGGAAGTAGTTCCGCGTATTCATTATTACTTTTATGTCATGGGGAAGTGGATCATAATTAGATTTCTTTAGTGTAGCAGATGGAATAGACAAAATTTTGGCGTTTTCGAGTATTGCTAAAAATTTTGTTATCAAAGTATCAATCTTAAATTTAGAGTTTATTATATCAGGAGACATGTTTCTTAGATCAACTGAATTGTTTATGATGTTTTTGAACTTATTCCAGTTAGCTTTATGAAATTAAAAAATTTTTGATCGGTAGTAGAAGCGGGATTGTTATATTTAAAGGTTAGAGGTAAATGATCTGAAGACAGGCATTAGTGACAGTAGGAACTTCTGTGTAGTTTGCTATGTTAGATATTAAAAGGTCCAGTACTGAAGGATTTCCTCTACCATTTCGTGGCATGAAAGTTGGACTATGCGGGGCGATTATATTCATGGGTTCTGTAATATTAATGTTGTAAAGTATTTCACCCCACTGATTACTTCTGGAACAACCCCAGTTCTGATGACGGCAGTTAAAGTCACCACATATAATGTACTTATTAGGTTGTCTACATAGCTTTAAAATGTCATATTTGAAATCTAGACCTTTAGCTCTGGTGTAACCACCTCCCGGAAAATAAACTGCATATAAAAGGAAACTATTATTATTTGCGCAAGTTATTTTAATAGAGATAGTTTCTATAATTTTAGTTGTGGGGTGAGATTCTAAATTATGTTTTATGTTTTTTTTAATTAGAATTGCAACTCCTCCATGATTACGTTCGACTCGATCCAGTCTATATATGAAAAAGTCTTTGTGAGGGAACTTGATAGATGGTTTAAGCCAGGTCTCCGAAATTAATGCTACATCTATTTTCTTTTCAAAAACAAAATCAAAGAATTCAACTTTTTTGTTGGAAATGCCCATTGCGTTCCATGACATTATATTGATTGGGTGATTAATTGACATTGCTATAGACATATTTTAATACTAGTTCGGAAATTACATTGAATTGATCTAGTCTGTTTTTACATGAGCTCATTTTATTGAGCATTTCATTAGTTAATGAAATAATCTCGTCGATAGAGAACATCACTCCTTTCGAGTTATTATTATCATAATTGTTGCTAAGCACAGACTTATAAGTAGGCACTTCGTTATTGATAATTTTGTTACCGTCCGGAAAAAAAGCAGCAGAGAGAGAACTAGACTTGTTCTGTCTTGCAGGTGAAAGAGTAGGAAAGTCATGATGATTACTATTATAAAATTTGTTTTCTCTTGGTCTTACTGTAGTATTGTGGCGTGTTAACAGGTTTTCTCTTATTTTAGTAAATTCATGACGTTTCGGGCAATTGAGATCCCTAGCGTTATGATTACCGTTACAGTTAATGCACTTTGGTGAAATGTTAATGTTTGAGCATTCTTGTATGTGATGGCACTTAGAGCAATGAGCACAAGCCGATTTTACGAAACATTTTTCAGAACCATGGCCATTTGGCACTTATAGCACTGAGTAATTTTATTTTGACTTTTTCTATAGGGATCCCATTTAATCACTGTACTGAAAACACTACGAAATGCACGGAGATCATTAATTTTAATAGATTTATGGTGTAAGAATATCAAGTAATTACACTGATTGTCAAATTTTTTGTGGATTATATTCATTTTTTTGATTTGGTGGATTTTAAGATCGTAAGCAGTTTCGAGTTCGGATTTCAGTGCTTCGACGTTCATGTCGTGAAGACCCGTTAGAACAACTTTCAATGGAATTTCGTTTTTTACACAATGGGTGTAAAAATTGTAGTTTAGTGATTTGAGGCGCTCAGTAACTAATTTATGATGTAGATCCTCATTCAATATAAGTTTGATGCCAATAGACATATGTTTGAACGAGAAGCTAGTTATTTTTAGATCATTCATAATTTGGGTAACCACCTCACTGGTTTTATTTAGGATTGTAATTGGGGACAATACACTTTTAACAACTTCAGGGATTATATTAGAAGTATCATCGATTTCGATTTCGTTGTCGTCGTTTGAAAGAGCACTATATCTGTTGTATGTTAATGGATTTTTAACATAGACAGATTTTGTTTTTTTATTACGCGACATGGTAGGACCGTTATGATGACGGTGCTCATCATTAGATGAGCCCGAGTGAGATCTTTTCGATGTAATTTTGGAATTTGCTTATGGCTTTATTTAATTTAAAAGGATAAGAAAAGAATAATATTGGCTATATGTGAAAGCGTATTATGAGAATTAAATTTTAACACAAGAGAGAGCTAAAGAATCACGAGGAAATTTGCACAATGTGTGAACGATGACAGCACAAAGAGAACTGAGTCACAGAACATATATAGTCAAATGTTTCTTTCGTCATTCTAAAATTTTCAATCCACTGGTTTTGCGTAAAATTCAACAACATGTTTTCCCATGCATTTATGTGACTTTGGGCTTCATATACACTTTTCCAAAATCAACTTTTATTGCTAACAACATTTTTTGGCACCAAAGTGATGAACATGTGGACAACTGCATTTGTTGTTGTAAAATTAATTGTTTGTTAGCTTTTTTACGTATGTTCTGTCTTTTTTTTAACTGCGCCAATCGTGAACTTTGCTTCATGCTATTTTTTATTATGATTGTTGTATGTATATTTTCCATATTTACAATTTAAATAATACAATTTTAAAAAAATGAATATTAATCAAACGCGAGTCACAACTAAACAAATTCAGAAATAAAACTATATGTCAAAAATTAGTTCAACATTTCTGCACTAGAGTCGTTATGGTAGTATAGGGTGTGGATCGTAGTAAAACTAATAATATGTTCTGTTGTGGATAAAGATCTTGCACCTAATACTAATGCTGCTGTTGCAAATAATCAACAAAGTTTACCAACAGAAAAGCAAGTGGCAATAGCATTGTTCAAGCGTGCTAGTTTTTGCGAGTTTAGAGTGGTTGGAATAATTTTTGGCGTTGGAAAATCAACAGTGCATAAATGCTTGCATAGATTTTCCAAAAGTGTGAATAAACATGTAAAAAAATATATTTATATGCCGAATGAAGAAGAAGCGACACAGTTTAGCTCTGACTTTGAAGAAATCTGCAATATCCCACAGATTATAGGATGTATTGATGGTATCCATATTCCTATTCTGGCACCAAAAGATGGATATAGGGACTTCGTTAACCGCAAATATTGGCCTTCATTCAATATGCAAGCCGTTTGTAACGCACAATTAAGGTACCAAAAATCAAATTGTATTCTAGCTATTTATTAATGTGTATAACCTTTATTTTAGATTCCTAGATATTAGTTGTAAATATCCAGGTAGCTGCCACGATGCCCATGTTTTTGTTAATTCTAATCTTTACAAGAATATAACTAATATTATACCAAAAGTATGTTATATTAACTGTATTATTTAATATTTACTCAAATTTTCAACATATAATTTTTAGGACACAAAAGAAGTTGAAGGAAAAGCTATACCATATTTTATTCTTGGCGATCCTGCATATCCTTTGCTGCCATGGGTCATAAAAAATTATCCAACCACCGTAGATAAAGAAGAAATTTCTTTTAATGCATATATGAATACCGGTCGAGTTAAAATTGAAAATGCATTTATGCGGTTAAAAGCTAGATGGTACATATTGGGAAAAAGATGTGATTTGTACTACAAAAATACACCTAAAATCATATTTACATGTTGTATATTACACAATATATGTGAAAATAATGACAAAAGTTTAAAAAACTTGCAGTTTCCTCAGCCACCAATTATACATCAACAACCAAACAGATAAGCTGCTGCATTGAATACCAATAGGTTGGAGGGAATTGAAATAAGAAATCATCTAAAATTATATATTAACAAAAACTTTCCCCTCAGAGATGTTTATCATTTTTAAACAATCTGTTTATAATTAAAACTATATTAATAAAATACCAAATCATGTAATTATGTTTATATTTATTTTTTAAATTTTATTTATTCGTAATATTCATTAATGTATTCTACATCTTCAAATTCCGGATCTTCTTCCGTGTCGTCCGATATTGTTGGTCTTAAATATTCTGCACGCGCTCGTGAACGTTGCAATGGCCTTTGTTGCAGTCTATTTCGTTGGGGTTGAAAAATATCCGATAATGACTCCAAATACCTGTTTTGCCTTTCATCCTCCCTATCCTGGATTTCTAGCTCAAAAGCCTTTTGTTTTTCAAAAAATTCTTCTTGTTTTTTAAAAAAGCGTTCTTGTAGCTTCTTTTGCTGACTCTCCATCTTTTCTGCGAAGCCTGATATCACCTTTTCATATTTTGATCGCCCACCAGTATTATTTTTCCCTGTAGCTAATAAAATAAAGCATTAAAAATGTATATGTTTTAAAACTGAATTGTTTATTTACATTAATTAGTGCGTATTTCACTGTCAACTTCTATCGATATCTCATCGTCGACTTCGATATGACTGTCCTGCGTTACTTCTGGTGGTGGAATATCCTGCGTTACTTCTGGTGGTTCATCGGAAGTGTCTACACCAATGGATGAGCACACCATATTGGTTGGCCGATTTTCAAAAAGCTCCTTCATTTTGTTCATGTGTGGAAATTTTGTTATATTTAATTTTTTTTTTCTAAATAATATTTAGATTTTAATGTTTTAAATTTTACTTGTCCTTGCCTAGCTGTTTTATTGTATCCGTGTTTATTTAATTTAATTATAATGTTTTTAAATATTTCACTATGCCGTAATGTCTTTTTGTCCATTTGCTTCATAATATTTTCATCAACACATATCTTTAAAAATAGCTTCGTCTCATCGCGTTCCCACACACACTTTAAATGTTTTACTTTTTTATTTTTATGTTTTTATCACAACTATATCACAAGCAAAAACGCTTGTTTGTTCATTCAAAACAATAATACAAATGTCAAAACTAACTCCACTACACTACGCTAGTGTTCACGAGGGACGGATTTACAATTCCACTACACTTCACTCCTTCCATTTTCATCGGAGTTGATAATCCACTCCGAACTAAATTTTTCGGTGTTCACGTGGTGGATTTACAAATCCACTCCACTCCACTCCGCACCACGTGAACAAGATATTAGGCGTTCCTTTTCGTCTTCTTTTTAAATTCTCTATATTAACTTCGCATGCCGGTGTGTTTGTTTGTCGTGGAATATTGCGATCAATTTTTTACCCACTCTCCAAAGTCCAATTCCATTGAAACTTGGCATACATGCATATCTCCGATGACAATTAAAATTTGGGGCCCCTCGGGCCTTGTGGTCGGCTTCCATACAAATATTTTACAAAATTTACCCGAAAACTTATATAAATAAACATATAAATTATATATATGATAAATAATGAATAAAAAAGCTAGTGCGAGGCGGTCATCTGCAGAATGACAGCACGAAGTGCTATTATGAAATTAAAGTTTGACTTACCCAACCAATGAGGACTTCTCTCGAAAAAGATGCCCAATCCGTCACTGAATGGCAGTTGCTAATCTTACATTGCTTTCTGCAAAGCTCTAATGTTGGATTATCCAGCCAAAGATTGACGAACTGGCAAATTTGCAAAATTGATAAACTGGATTTATCAAAAAATGTATTTTTTCGGATGGAGAAGTGCTCGTTACATCGTTGAACAGCATTTCACACCCAATAAAAACCATTGTAACGTCATTTTAAATTTATGACGTGTCCATTGCGGCAATTTACCGTTCGTGGTATAGCCCCAAGTTCCTGGAGGTAGGAAATGAGATTCCTACCCCCGCCATCATTCAAATCTTTCAAATCGCAAATATTATTGAACTTTGCACACATTATGAATTTTTTTTAATAAATCACAAATTATCACAAATTGCACGAAACAAATTATTTTGAAAAATTGAAATTTAAAATTCTATAGCAACGCTAGCTATATGTTTTTTTTGCAATAAGAAATGTTGTTAGTTACTTAAACGGCAAGGTTAAAGTAAAAAATAATTAAAAAAGTTATTTTCAGGACTCGTGCATTATACCTACCGGGGATAGCATGTAAAAAATGCATTTGTAAGCTTACCTCAAGGGTAATGAGGAAAAGGCTTAAAAAAATTAATTTTCCTGAATAAAAACAAATTTATGGGCCTCCCACCACAAAAACGGGGCGTGACCGACAAGAAAAAATGCGGTTTTCATGGTCTGCTCAATGAGGGCTTTCATTAGAGTGGCGTCTGGAACCCCTCACCCTATACGGGTTATATTGCTTTTCGCCATATAACACCTAATTTCGTATAAAAGTAATACAAACTGATGCACGTTCTACTAAAATTCCAGAATTTCCATAGGAATAAGTCTTATATTCGCATATAAGAAATTGTTTTGTTCCCAAAATTCCAGACCATAATGATCATATTCAAGAATTTCCATAGGAATTTATATTCGCATATAAGTCTTACATTCCGAAATTCATGCGAATCGCTTGAAAAATTTCCAGACCATAAAGATCAAGTATTATATTCGCATATTAGTTCTACATTCCGAATTTCAAGCGAAGCAATTGAGAAATTGGTTTGTTCCCGAAATACATGATCATATTCCAGAATTGCCATAGGAACAAGTCTTCTAGTCGCATATTAGTCTTTCATTCCGAATTTTATGAGAATCGCTTGAGAAATTGGTTTGTTCCCGAAATTCCACACCGTAATGATCAAATTCCAGAAAATCCATAGGAACAAGTCTTATATTCACATCTTATTCCTACATACCGCTTGAGAAATTACTGCGTTCCAGTCCCTTATGACCGTATCTCAGAATTTCAATAGGAACAAGTTTTAGAGTTGCATTTTTCTCCTACTTACCGAATTTCATAGAAATCGCTTGAGAAATTGCTTTGTTCCAGAAATTCCAGAGCATAGTGACCATATTCAAAAATTGCCATAGGAGCAAGTCTTATATTCGCATCTAAGTCCTACATACCGAATTTCATAGAAATCGCTTGAGGAATTGCTTTGTTCCAGAAATTCCAGAGCATAGTGACCATATTCCAGAATAAGAACAAGTCTTATATTCGCATCTTAGTCCTAAATACCGAAATTCATAGAAATAGCTTGACAAATTACTTCGTACCCAAAATCCTTATCCCAGAATTTCCATAGGAACAAGTCTTATGGTCCCATATTTGTTATACATACCGAATTTCATAGAAATTGCTTGAGAAATGACTTGCATTGTTCCCGAAATTCCAGACCATAATGACCATATTCCAGAATTGCTATAGGAACAAGGCTTATGTTCACATCTTAGTCCTACATACCGCTTGAGAAACTCCTGCGTTCCAGTCCCTTATGACCGTATCCCAGAATTTCAATAGGAACAAGTTTTAGAGTTGCATTTTTCTCCTACTTACCGAATTTCAGAGAAATCGCTTGAGAAATTACTTAGTTACAAGAAATTAAAAATGAAACACAAAATCTTAACACATAATCATATTTTTGATACCGTCTTAAATTTTTTACTCACTACCGATAAAGTAATTGGCTGCGGTCAAGAATTCAGCAGCAGCGCAGTTTATGCTGCTTGTTGGTCAAAAATTCAGTTTTGTAGCCAAAACAGCGCACCGAATCGGATAAAAATGCAGTAAAAAAATAACAAAATGTAAATGTCAAATTGTCGCCCTACAAGCAGACTATAAGTCGGTTTAAAATGCAGCCGCAATTTCATGCATTCCGATTGCGTCATTTTTTTTTTGTGCAGCACCAGTTGAGCAGCTACTGAATTCTTGACCGCAGCCGTTTCACTTACAGAAAATAACAATAAGGAAAAATGACATTTGTGGATTTGAATCCAATTTAAATTGGCTGCGTAAACTGAGCAGTCGATTTTTTAATGAATTTTTATCCAAAGCGTTGCGCTTCGGCTGTAAAACATAATTTTTGACCAACACTCAGCATAAACTGTGCAGCGGCTGAATTCTTGACCACATCCTTTAAGCGTAGACTAAGCTATATTGATTTCAACAAAAAAATAAAAATTACAACAACAAACACATTGGATAGACCAAAAAATGGTTTAGCGTTAACCAAAAAAAATTGTGGTTAAGAAATATTTAACCAAATTTTTATTTATAATTCCCACCACCAGAGTCGACTTTTAAAAATTATATATGGATAAGTTGGCTAACACATGAAACAAAAAATTGACCAAAATTTGGTAAGTTTTTTCTGTTGCTTTGATCAGCCGTTAACCACAAAAATACCTAACTCATTTGTTTGAAAGCAATATAGCATTTGACCCCAGTTGACACGATTGGGCACGTTCAGGAAAAAATGTACAGACTTATTAATATGTACATGTAAAAGAAACTATATTTTTACGATGAAATGGAATAACGTCAAAAAAGTAGTATAATTAGCCTTTGAGTAGTATAATAGTCCGGCCGATGAAATAGCAGTGTAATAATAATTGAAGTACATAATTTCAGCAGCACTGTTCATATGAGTAGTCTACAATGAGTTGTTTACTTACAATTTTGACATTTAATTTAAAGACTTTTCACCTAGTCACGACAAGGTGAGCTACATGAGAAAAGAGCTAACCGATTCGATCACACAATCAATTTTGTAGTATATGCACGGTTGCCGTTTTGGTAGATTCCTACCAAACTTGGTAGGTTTTTTCACCTATGAAACAATTTTTTTTTAAAAATTGACATAAGAACTGAAATAATTTCTAATCAACTCAAAAACATTTGCGCCAAATAAAAGTACACATGTAAACAGAGACTAATTGAATCAACTCGTTGAAACGCATTATCTTTATTTTGGTCAAGAAATGAAAATGAGTGAATCAAGGTACTAATTGTCATTTGTTTTGACATTGACACTTGACAGATCGTATCTATACTAATATTATAAGGAGGTGAAGTTTGTTTGTATGTGGTAGGTAATCTTCGAAACTAATGGACCGGTTTTGATCAGGTTTTAGCCGTTGTACCTGTTTTGGTCAGCGGTTGGGAGTGGGGTTGACTTAGTGGCGTGGCCAGTGCAGGGAAGGGGTAAGTTAGTGTGTGTGGGGATCAGTTGGGTGGATACTATTTCTCAATGCGTAAAACAATTCTTTGATGATAATAATATACCATTAATTAGATTTGCAGTAGACGAAGGTAGCGTAATGTCCTTGAAATAAAGGGTGTTCAAGCTAAATTAAAAAAAGACGTTGACTTTTTTTAAATTAATTGTACACGTCATTTTTTACATTGAGTGAGTTAACTGCGCAAAAAAATGTTACACGAAGTTACTTTTTTTGAGATTTTGTTGTTCACTAAGGACTTGGTGTTGCAGTATGTTACGACAACTTGTTGTTCACCACATAAGTTGTCGTCGACAGAAAGTAAATTTTTTTAACAACAGTCGCGAGTGTTGTTAGTTGATGTCTTATGATTCATTTAATTAATGAGTTAAAGGAGTTTAAAGAAAAGCCGAATCATCGAACAAACGTTTATTTTTTGTTCCTTTTATAGCGTAGTATTTAGTGCGGATATAATTTAATATAAATAACAACTATCAACACGATTATAAATTAATTCATTTATTTTAATTTAATTTAATACAGATAATTCGAAATCATAACTACTGTACATTATGAAGACGCGCACTCGAATGACCTTTTTTCCACTCTCCTGTCAAATATCTTTAAGTCGAGTGCAAAAATATTGAAACACATGCGTAAAACAATTCTTTGATGATAATAATATACCATTGTAAGGACGATTTTGGACGCCTTCCAAAATCCCCCCTACAGCAGAAACTAGCTCAGCGGGACCAGGGTTTGAAAATACAAAAATAAATAATATTTAAAATAAACATAAAAAAAATAAAATATATATAAAAAAATAAAATATATATAAAAAAATAATAATTATTTGAATTATTTCGTTCTTATTTCTTTATAAGCACCCTGTAGGTTTAAAGAATTGTAACGGGTTTTGCTCAAATAGCACTGCACCGGTAATTGAATAGAAATACTCATGGCAACACACAGTGTAAATTACATATTTACACAAGTGAATGCCACCGAGTTACAAAGCATAACAAAAGTAATAACAACAACAAAATACATGGAAAATAATATACGTATGAAATACGTTATTATTAGAAACTAGCTGTTCCAGGGCGCTTTGCTACCCGCCCACTGACCTCACACCCACTGACCTCCCGCCCATTGACCTCATACAAACTGACCCACCGCCCGCTGAACTCACACCCACTGACCTCCCGCCCACTGACCACCCACCCATTGACCTCATACACACTGACCCACCACCCACTGAACTCACACCCACTGACCTCACCCACCCATTGACCTCATACACACTGACCCACCACCCACTGTCCTCACACCCACTGACCTATCAGGTCCAAATTTTGTCAACGACTTTCTTTTTATTTAAATATTATATGGTGTGAATTTGAGCCGAATCGTTCCATAAATAAGAATTTTCGGGAAAAAAAAGACGCCAGCGCCACCTATCGGGAAATTTTGTCAACGACTTTCCTTTTATTAAAATATTATATGGTGTGAATTTGAGCCAAATCGTTCCATAAATAAGAATTTTCAGAAAAAAAACGGTACCAGCGCCACCTAGCGGGGCTGACTTAACTTTTAAACCTTCGCGTAGCAATTACGAACAAACTCGTCAAAGGAAGTATCCAATTTGGTCCAGCCGTTCTCGAGTTTTAGCCAGTCTAACGAACAGCAATTGATTTTTATATAATAATATATATAGATAAGTATTTACAACAACAAAAGTATTATTAGAATTGTAAAATATAATTATGTATACATATGATTGGGTTCAGCATAAGTCAACGCACAGAAGAGGTACGACACCCATGCTGGACCAAATGTACCGTTAAGTTGGGTATAAAAGAAGTCGGCTAATCGACCAACAGCGAGTCGTGCGTGAACCGTCGCAGTGTGCACATCGTGGGTAAGCCTAGTTGTGATAGTTATCTTAGTTATCTTAGTTATTATTTCGTAAGTTATATATAGGCCACAGCTTCCCCCCACCCGTGGAAAGGGGTTGTGCTCCTATTATCAATAGTCTATTACATAGCATACAGCTTCCCTCCACCCGTGGTAAGGGGTTGTATGTTATTATCAATATCTATTAGTCAAGCTCGTATACAGTCTACAGCTTCCCCCCGCACGTGGTAAGGAGCTGCAGACCCCACCCGTGGAAAGGGGTTGTGCTCCTATTATCAATAGTCTATTACATAGCATACAGCTTCCCCCCACCCGTGGTAAGGGGCTGTATGTTATTATCAATATCTATTAGTCAAGCTCGTATACAGTCTACAGCTTCCCCCCCACCCGTGGTAAGGGGTTGCAAATCCACGTTCTTAGTTCACTTATAGGAGGCAGGGACTTTGTCTCTTCACGTTTATTTTGGTCAGCTACGTTTCATCATAATTTTATACGGTTTGCAGCTAGCTCACCACCCAATGTAAGGGGTTGCAAATCCACGTTTTTTAGTTCGCTTATAGGAGGCAGGGACTTTGTCTCTCCAGTTCGATGGTTGGATAGTTGTACCTACAATGTATTACCATTAATCTAGACATAACCTACAGCTTCCCCCCACCCGTGGTAAGGTGTTGTAGGGTATTATCTTAATCTATTTATATATATAGGGCACAGCTTCCCCACATCCGTGGTAAGGGGTTGTATGTTATTATCAATATTTAGTAATCAAGCTTGTATACAGTCTACAGCTTCCCCCCACCCGTGGTAAGGGGTGGCAGACTACTTTCTTAGTTCAGTTTTAGGAGGCAGGGACTTTGTCTCTCCAAGTTTGAGTGGTCAGCTACGTATCCTCTAGTTCATATACAGTCTACAGTTTCTCCACATCCGTGGTTGGGGGCTGCAGACTATTCTCTTAGTTCACTCGTAGGAGGCAGGGACTTTGTCCAAGTTTAAGGTGGTCAGCTATACGGCTCGCAACTTCCCCCCATCCGTGGTAATGGTTGCAAAGCCAAGTTTCTTATTGGATCATAGGGCAGGTGACGTACCTCCCCATGTAGGTAGTTATGGGTATCAGAAGGACTAGCACACAACGAAATGCACCTTGCGATGCTGAGACGTCGACTCCGTAAACAACGCGAGAATAAGTTAACGTTTGCGAACCATTATAAATCCTTGTAAACTTATTTCAAACTGATATATACTCATTGTAAACATCATAAAATCTTGTATACTAAAGGCTAATAAAACAAACTAAAGTAGAATCAAAACTTCTCGGTCTATAAATTTTCTGTAACGAACTTACTGGAACCCGCTGAGCATACCCCAGCCCTAGAAGAAAACTTCGTTACAGTGGCGCCCGAGCAGGGACTATCTTTGCAGAAAATATCCAACATCGTCAAATCAAGACAATCTTCGCAAAAAAAACCAAGCACCATCAAACTACGACACCCCCACGGAAGTCTACGAGAATCCAACAACCAACAGCGAAATCTCTACTTCACGAAAGACCACTTCAATTTCACTCCAACGCACTATCCGTGAAATCGCCACAGAAGACTACGGCTATTTAATTTTGACACACCATCAGCTCATGACTTGCTTAGTCCACAAAGAGGAATCACACTACCGAAAACACAAGCTAGTGCAAATCTATCAACCACCAGGATGAAGACAGCGTGGATATATTCGCTACGCAAGGAAGACTTGGTCGCGTACGCTAGGGAGTTTGGGCTAGATGTCACTGGCACCGTCGAAGAACTTCGTAGACGCTTTGCTTCGTTTGCCTTCGTACTCTGGAAGCCCAAAACACGAGAAGCGCCTCACCGATACTCCCCCAAGTAGTCATCCCACAGACGGATGACTCCCAAGAGAAGACGACTGGCATCATTAACAGCGAAGTCCAAAACACATCGGTTCCAGCCAACTGCACACCCTGTCATCGACCACGTGCGGAAGTAGTCGGTGAAATTCAACGGCGTGCGTGATCCGCTGGCTTTCATCGAACGCGTCGAGGAGCTGTCCGACGTCTATGGGCTAAACAAGAATTTGCTTCCGCGAACGATGCCAGAACTCCTTAAGGACAGAGCGCTGATATGGTATCGAAACAACAACGGTCAATGGACAGAGTGGCATAACTTCAAACAAGACTTCTTAAGGTTCTTCCTGCCAGCGCGATTCTTCGAAGGATTGGAAGATGACATCCGCCAACGTAAACAACAGCCGAGGGAAAAATTCAAAGACTATGTTATCACCATCCAGAACTTAATGCGCCACGCCCGATTCACCGAAGACCAGAAGCTGGAACGCATCTTTCAAAATAGTCGCCAGGACTACCAACTTAATATAAAACGAAAAGATTTCGTATGCCTCGAAGAGTTGGTAAGTTTGGCCGAAGACTTCGAATGTTTAAACTGCGGCAGCCAAAATTCCGACGCACCACCACGACCACCGAGACGGGACGAGCAATACCGACAAGTCGTCCTGATGTCAGAAGGACAAATCGACCCACGATCAGCATGTCGACGCTGCAGCCAGCAAGGGCATTTCTCCCGCGAATGCCCAAACCCCAGGGTGTTGTTCTGCTGGGAGTGTGGCAAACGAAACACCAGAAGCATCGACTGCTGTCGCCGACAGACGGGAAACTCCAACGGGTTCCATCGAAGCCAGGGGCGGATGGAACCCCAAAACCCCACACCCCGAAGCCAATAAAATTGCTACAGCAAATGGTCGACCGTATAGCAGCTACAATAACTATGGAAGGAGAAGAGGTCACAGCTACAATCGACACAGGAGCGTCAAAAAGTTTCATCAGCGAGGCCTATGCATGCGAAGTACGACACACAGGACAGGCAGTAAGAGCGGCGGTATCAGTAAGGATGGCGAACGGTACGAAACGATTGATAGAAAATGCATTTGAGACCACGGTGCGATTTGGACATAGTTGTTTCAAGATATAGCTGCTTATTCTTCCGGAGGCTATCGACAAGGTAATCCTTGGACTGGATTTCCTCAGCCAGACTAGACACTAGACTCAAGAACGGGTACTGGCAGATTCCAATGGAGGAAGGCAGCAAGAGGTACACAGCGTTCACGGTACCAGGGCGCGGACTTTTTCAATTGCGAGTCATTGCCTTCGGTCTACATTCCGCTCCCGCCACCTTCCAACGAGCACTAGACCAGGTCATCGGTCCAGATATGGAACCCCACGCTTTCGCCTACCTAGATGACATCGTCATGACTGGAGAATCCTTGGAAGACCACATGACGCATCTAAAAGAAGTACTGCGGCGGTTGCGACAGGCGAACCTGAGAATCAACACAGACAAGTGTGAATTCTTCAAGAAGGATATAAAGTACCTGGGACACATGGTCAGCGAACAAGGAATTCGCACTGACCCAGAGAAAATCGCGGCCATACAAGAACTCCGACCACCCACTACCCTGCGAGAACTCCGTCGCTGTCTAGGGATTACCTCGTGGTACAGGAGATTTGTTCCCGAGTTCGCAAAGGTCGTCCAACCCCTAACTAGCCTCCTGAAGAAGGGAAAACACTGGAAGTGGACCGACGCGCAACAAGCTGCATTTGATCAGCTAAAGGATCGGCTCACGCAGGCACCCATTCTCGCCTGCCCGGATTTTGAAAGAACTTTTACCCTACAAACAGATGCCAGCGACTATGGACTCGGGGTCGTACTCACGCAGGAGATCGACGACCAAGAGAGGGTTATTGCCTACGCCAGTCGCCACTTGAATTCAGCGGAACGCAACTACTCACCCACGGAAAAAGAGTGCCTAGCAATAGTGTGGGGCGTCCGAAAGATGCGACCCTACCTAGAAGGGTACAGATTTACAATAGTCACAGATCACCTAGCGCTAAAGTGACTTAACTCAATCGAGAGTCCATCTGGACGAATTGCTCGCTGGGCCTTGGAGTTGCAGCAATTCACGTACGACATCCAGTATCGACGAGGAAAATTGAGCGTGGTGGCCGATGCACTCTCACGCCAGCCACGAGAAATCCTGCGAACGACATTAGTGGAGAACAATGATTTGGAGAAGTGTACCTGGTAGAGAAAAGAAATGCGGAGGTCAAGGGAAATCCGGAGAAATTCCCGGACTACATCATCGAGGACAACGGACTCTATCGACACATCTCTCATCAGACCGCAGATGAGGATTGCACTCCGACATCGACATGTTTTAGTCCGGCATTCCTCACCCAGGGTCGAGAGCCTCGCCTACCACGGACACTTTTCGACGAAACACAGACGGGACACACCGAACAATCACCGAAATAGAAGGCCGAGCACCTCCAAGAAGTCTTCCAAATCGTGCGTTGGAACCTGAAACAAGCGGCTCAGAATCAAGCTATGTACTACAATCTTCGCAGACGGCCATGGAAACCAACGATTGGACAGATGGTCCTAGTCAAACAATACCACCTGTCCAAAGCGATCGACAATTTTGCTGCAAAACTCGCTCCAAAATATGATGGACCCTTCGAGGTCACCGGCTTCGTGTCCCCAGTAACGTGCGACTCCTTATAAATAACAAGAAGAGTCGCACTGCGCACATCAGCCAACTAAAGAAGTTCAAGACAGAAGATACCCTAGACTCACCAGACTCGTCACAGCCGGAGCATTCAAGTAAACCATCCGACGAGACACTCGTTCTTCAACGGACACTCCACGTCCACCGGTCCAAGCATACACCACACCGAGAGAAACAGCTGGCGCTCAAGGAGACACGCAAAACTTTAAACTCCCATACCAGGAGGATAGACAACATTTCCCGGTACAGCAGTATGGTAGCAGGGGGGTACAAGGGTAGCGGCAGCAAAGACAGAAGAGAGGACAGCAAGGGAAAAAGAGATGGCAGCAAGGGCAAAGGAGATGGCAGCAAAAAAAACAAAAGAGCGGCAGTGAAACGAACAGGACGGCAGCAGGAACAAGAGAGACAGCAGCAGGGACGAGTCGATCACAACGAGAGCGAAGGAGACAACAACAGCGACCAGGCAACGGCAGCAGGAGCAAAGAAGAACACTACAACAGCAGGCCAAAGAGTGCACGACCCATAGGATAAATAGAATAAGAATTAAATAGAATAGAATTTAAATTCTATTTATTTTAATTTGAAGAATATCCCGTTAGTCCACTATAAATAGGTGGACTAGACTCAAAGGATTATCAGTCACCAACGTGCAATCGCATCAACAAGTGTCAAAGACAAAAGTGAAAAAAAAACGATGTATACAACATTAAAACAGAAGTTGGAAGCAGCCAAACAGCGGGCCAGACAGGCGGCGGAGCGGGTCTACCAGCGCTCAGTAATGAAGCCATTGGACGACGTTCAGTTGGAGGAGACCCACGACCCCCGGACTGGGAGGATGCAAGTCAAGCGCCGACAACCCGACCTGAGGGACGGATGCACCCCGACCATCACCCTATCCAGTGACTAGGAGGAGGCTACCCCGACAAAACACCTATGTGTTTTCCCCCCAGGACCCTGAGGGATCGCCATTACTAAGGAGGACTACGGCCGTCTGGCGATCGGTAGGTTCCTCAATGACCGGCTCATTGAGTTCCAGTTGCGGTGGATTCGGGACAGGATCTTAACCGAGTAGCAGCGAGACCGCATGCACATAACCAGCACGTCCTTCATCGAGTGCCTCACGCAAGTTGAGGGGAAGGATGACGAATCACCGCAGGAACTAGAAACCCGTCGCCACTCCGCTGTAGCCAGATGGACCAAGGACATAACCGTACTAGGGATGGACTACATCGAGGTGCCGGTAAACAAAACTACCATTGGTTCCTGATTGTGATCCATCTGACACAGGGTCAGAAATTGCCCTACGGTGAGATCCTAGCTTTTGAGTCACTGCCACGGCTTACAACCGACTACCACTTCGACCTCCTGCGACAGTACCTTACCACCGAGGAAGCAATCAGGCATCACGGATCTGATCTACCACGGCGATTTACCAGCCTCACCCTAAATCAAGCTTGTATACAGTCTACAGCTTCCCCCCCGTGGTAAAGGGTTGCAAAGCCAAGTTTCTTATTGGATCAGGTGACGTACCTCCCCATGTAGGTAGTTATGGGTATCAGAAGGACTAGCACACAACGAAATGTACCTTGCGATGCTGAGACGTCGACTCCGTAAATAACGCGAGAATAAGTTAACGTTTGCGAACCATTATAAATCCTTGTAAACTTATTTCAAACTGATATATACTCATTGTAAACATCATAAAATCTTGTATACTAAAGGCTAATAAAACAAATTTAAGTAGAATCAAAACGTCTCGGTCTATAAATTTTCTGTAACGAACTTACTGGAACCCGCTAAGCATACCCCAGCCCTAGAAGAAAACTTCGTTACACTATTAATTGGATTTGCAGTAGACGAAGGTAGCGTAATGTCCTTGAAATAAAGGGTGTTCAAGCTAAATTAAAAAAAGACGTTGACTTTTTTTAAATTAATTGTACACGTCATTCTTTACATTGAGTGAGTTAACTGCGCAACAAAATGTTACACGAAGTTACTTTTTTTGAGATTTTGTTGTTCACTGAGGACTTGGTGTTGCAGTATGTTACGACAACTTGTTGTTCACCACATAAGTTGTCGTCGACAGAAAGTATATTTTTTTAACAACAGTCGTGAGTGTTGTTAGTTGATGTCTTATGAGTCATTTAATTAATGAGTTAAAGGAGTTTCAAGAAAAGCCTAATCATCAAACAAACGTTTATTTTTTGTTCCTTTTATAGCGTACTATTTAGTGCGGATATAATTGAATATAAATAACAACTATCAACACGATTATAAATTAATTCATTTATTTTAATTTAATTTAATACAGATAATTCGAAATCATAACTACTGTACACTATGAAGACGCGCATTCGAATGTCCTCTTTCCCACTCTCCTGTCAAATATCTTTAAGTCGAGTGCAAAAATATTGAAACACATGTATTACAGTCGCGTGCGTATATATTGTATTGCATAATATCGAGTTGCCACATTACTCCGCCGCCAGACTGAAAGTCGGTATTATAAAAACAAAATTATTATTATTATACGTACTTTACAGGTATTATCAACTACAAATTCACTCTGACCTTCTGTCTAATGATCCTGCCCGATTGTGAAACGTACGGTTGGGCAATCGTCGTATTATTACTATATGAGCTACTAGGATTCGGCTGGTTTTGCAGTGCCTCAGAGCTATGACTGGTTGATCGCAATGGTTTCGATTGTCGAACTGTTGACTCAATGACTGCGTTAATGCTGACGGCAACTGATGGCTCGTCGACTGCGTTGATGTTTGAACGTTCAATTCATCTTCGGTAAAGAAAGCTGGCTTTAACCGGTCTATTAATATTTTTGAAGTTCGGTTGTTAAGCTGGATGAGAAAATACTTTTCATGACGTCTAATAATTTCAAACGGACCATCTTAAGGTTGATGAAGAGTTGAGCGAACAGCATCGTGTCTTACAAAGACGTGAGTATACCGATGAATATCCTTATGTAGGAAATGTCGTTTTTGCAATGATGCGTAGTACTCGTTGGCCTCAGGGAAGTCATTGCTTCGCGAAAACTGCTAATAAACTCTGACTGCGGTATTGTCGTCGTATCATCACTTTCGAAAAATTGCCCCGGCAGTCGTAACGTTTGCCCATACAGCATCTCTGCTGGTGTAGAATTGATGTCTAGTTTGTACGTTAATCTCAGACCAAGTAATATTATCGGCAAAACCGCTGACCAATTGGGCGTTTGATGACACATGATTGCTGACTTCAATGTTCTATGCCATCTTTCCACCAACCCGTTCGACTGTGCGTCGTAACTCGTTTTCTTAATATGCTACATACCCAGTAGTTTAGACAATTCGTGAAACAAACTCGATTCGAATTGTCGACCTTGGTCTGTCGTGATGATTTTCGGAATTCCGAACCTTGAGAACCATCCTGAAATTAAGTTCTTAGCCACCGTCTCTGCCGCCATGTTCGGGATTGGAATTGCTCGGGCCACCTTGAAAAACGATCGATTATGGTAAGACAATACAATTGCCAATTCACTGCATCTTTGTTGATCTAAAGCCAATTCGTTGTAGTCAATCTGTTGTGTGGTACGTAACTCGTTGATTCGTGATAAAAAATCGGCTCATACGTTCGATGATCCAGATATATGTCGAATATTTGGAAAACTGCGACACAAAATACAAGTGGCGGATCTGCCTTGGAGAAGCATTGTCCAACCGCTACTTTAAAGCAAAGACCAATGGCTTGTGGTCGGTGTAAATACAACCGAGAGAAAAAGCCTAAAGGTTGCTGCTGTTGTTTTACAAACTGATGTAAAACAGCACCTACTGCGTTGTCTGACGCGTCAACTAGCAGTGCTAGTGGCGCATTTGGTGATGGATGGCATAATAACGTGGATGTTGTTAGGTCATGTTTACACTGACTAAACGCTGCAACCGTAGTGTCATCCCAAACAAGAGGTGTTCCATCGTTTTTCTTATTGCCTTTAATCATCTTTTGCAGTATCATCTGGTGCTTGACTGCGTTCGGGATAAACCATCTATACAAATTTATCATTGCCAAAAACTGTTTGAGGTCCTTGGCAATCGTCGGAAGCTTAAATTGTCGAATGACTTCCACTTTATCTGGCAACGGCTGAACACCAATGTACGAAATTCTATGTCCAAGAAAATCTATCGCTGACTTTCCGAACTCGCACTTCGATGGGTTTATAGGTATACAGCTTGTAATGTCGCAGACGTTGAAACACTTGACGAAGATGATAACGATATTCCTCAATGTCGGATGAAGCAATCAATATATCGTCGATATATGCGAATACAAAGTCCAATCCGCGCAGGACTTCCGATATGAACATCTGAAAGGTTTGTGCCGCGTTACAGAGGCCAAACGTCATATACATGAACTCAAATAGTCCGAATTGCTATTGGTATTGTTATGGCTGTCTTGTCCACATCGGCTGTATCTATCGGAACCTGATGAATTGCTTTTTGCAGATCGATTTTCGAAAAAAAGCGTTTAACTTATAGAATGTTCTATCCTTCTTCATTCCCATATGGAGTGGCGATGACCAATTGCTTTTAGACGGTCGACATATGCCTAGCCGTATCAATTCCTCGAACTCTTTGTATTTTTCCGACGACAGCGGTCTCACTATTGCGCTGACCGGATGCCCTGTCGTCTCGATCTGATGTTTCGTCATAGTATTCGCCATGCCGATTCCCCACTGAATCGCGTAATGTCAACAAACTCATGCAGTAACGAAGCAAATTGATGATTTGCATCAAAAGTTTTAACTGCTAGATCGTGCAGACTAGCGATTACTCCATGCTTTTCGAATGACTTCATCTTATCAATCAATTTATTACTTGCCACGTCCACAAGTAGATTGGAGTGCGATAAAAAATCCGAACCGATTATTGGTTGCTTAACGTCGGCTACCGTAAACGTCCACGTCAGCAATCTTCTAAGCCCGAAATTCAATTGAAGGCGCTTTTAATCAAAGGTTGCAATTGTAGAGCCATTGGCGGTGTACAATAATTGTGTTGTTGACGTAGCTGAACGTGGTGCGAAAGATTTGGGGAGCACCGATAAATCTGCTCCGGTGTCAATCAGGAAACTAATTTTGTTCGAATTGTCGTGAACGCAAAGCTGATTAACACTGATTGCATCGTGCATCGGTGTTGATGATGTTGACTGCATAACGGCACTACTAATACTACCATGGGATGATGTTTTCGATGACTTTGAGTTGTTAGTATTGCCAATAAATTTGCTGTTAGGCACTACTATACTTGCTGTGCTATTACTTTTGACGGTTAGTTATGCTTTATGAGGATTCGGTTTCGATGTCTGTGAATAATCACTGCATCGTACACTTGACTAACGATGTTCGGGTCCAATGATGCAACAACGGTACCGAATTTCATTTTCTCAGAAATTTTATTGATGAGTTCGAGTTTTAATTTTTAGACAATTGCGTTTTTGTCCTCGTCGACGGTCACCAATACAGCGTACTATTTAGTGCGGATATAATTTAATATAAATAAATTTACACGGTCCCACCACTCACGAAAGTCTGTAAACGTCCGTGAGTAATAACTTGTAACGAAAAGCTTCTCAATTCGTAGTTCGGATCCGGCATTAAAAATTGTAGGTATTTTGTTTGTTGAATAGTCAAAAAAATTTATTCATTTATAGGTATTTTTCCTTGATAATGATCCAAAGACCGAAATATTGGAATAATTTAAATTATAACTTTTTATCTTTTTTTATTTTAAATAGTCTATAAATTAAATTAAACAAAAAAATTGTATGCTTTACACCTTGTACATATGCTATTTCACAATCCACCCTCATTTTGCGACCGCAATCCGTGTTCTGGTTTGTGGACAGATTGAAGTTCTACGAATCGTCACATGAACAAGGAGAGCCAGTGCTATGTTGGGCAGCAAAACTGAAATATTGTTGGCGAGTTGCGAGTTTGGAGAGCATCTAAACGTGGCCTTACGAGATAAATTCGCAATGGGATTGGTGAAAGGTCCGAAAAAGGATTTTTTTTGAAAATGTTAAAGCACTAACCATCAAAAGGGCCATCCGAATAGTACAGACATTAAGGAGGCACATGTTAACAGCAACTCTGAAGTATTTCGATTGTTGGCCCAGTGGCCCTCTCATGATTTCTGCCGCGAGTCGTAAACTATTTCGATATCTTCGACCTGCTTCAAATTACGTATCACGAATTCACCTATCGAAAAGACTATAAAGTCACTAATTAAATATCATAAACGCACCCATTGAAGTCATAGACGCACTCTGTCGGTCAACACAATAAAGAATGTCAATCGAAAAAATCCCACCTTCTTTTTGTTGGCGGAACTTTTCTCGATATCGAAATAGATGGCGGAAAGGTCTCGTGTTTGGTGATTCCAAATTCACGATATCGTTTAAAAATTGTTTCGCGGCGGAAATCACGGCCCCAAAAAAAAACAACAAGGAGGGTCAGCATGGTCACAGACAAAACAATGCAACGTTCGCGGCTACAACAATCAGTGAAGATTTCGTCATTATCGATGTAGCAAGTGCAAACAACAGGCTCACTTGAAAAAGATGTGCAGCAGAGAATGCCAACATAAAATTCAGTTTAAAAGCAATATTAGGTATATGTGCGATAGTAATCTTTCTCTTTTTCATTTTATGTAGAGCATTTAGCGAGCTTATACCTCAGTATTGTTGAGCGGTCTTCCGACCGGTATGCTAATAGACAGCGTCAATATCAGCAATTTCGCTGTTGATGTACAAAAATACGTTTTTCCACTGTCCGTTCAAACCATCTTAATTGTTAGAAGTTACAGTAGAGGTGCCATTCCTAAAAAAGTTGTATGATCATTAATATGGTTGATTTTCACATATATTTTGCTTCTATAATAATTAAAAGTCACGAGCAATCACTGATTTTTACATAAAAAAATAAAATTTTTATTTCCTTCATGATAATAAATATATGGCACTAACAATTACATGCTTGCTTCGGAAGTCAAGTCAAGTCAAAATTCAAAAAGTAATCGGTGAAAGATATATAGCCCAAGCTGTGACCTGTTTGGTCAAATGAAATATATAAAAGTACTATACGACAGATGTTTGCACACCCGACAGATGCTTTTTTCCCCGAATATATAAATTTTAGTAAATTAAATGTTAATTAATTTATATTAAATTTAAATCAATGAAAAATTATTCAAATCAAATGTTAACTTTATAAAGGGTTATCCATTTTGCGGTTTCAAAAGTAAACGTAAATAAAACACATATAAAATATTTTTTATCATGATATTTCTTTTTTATTATAAAGTTTGAACGTTGATATTATGTTTGAAACACTACATCATTTAAATGACCACCACGCGAATTGTTGCAAGCATCAATTCTTTTGAGGTAATTTTTGACCACTTTTTGACACATATTGGGCGGTATCTCAGCCATAACTTGAAGAATATTGGTTTTTAAGTGCTCAAGAGTTAAAGGTTTATCTGCATAAACACGGTCTTTCGCGTAGCCCCACAAAAAAAAGTCAAGCGGTGTCAAATCGCATGATCTTGGTGGCCAGTTGATATCGCCACGACGAGAAATTACGCGGCCAGGAAATGTCTCTTGCAATAAAGCCATATTCGCTCGAGTTGTGTGGCATGTGGCACCGTCTTGTTGAAACCACATATTTTTTTAGTCGTATTCTTCAATAGCAGGCAAAAAAAAGTCGGTTAGCATATGACCATAAACCTCCGAATTGACGGTGACAGTCATTCCATCGTCGTTTTCGAAGAAGTAAGGTCCAATCACACCTCCGGACCAAAGAGCGCACCAAGCAGTGACTTTTTGTGGATGTAATGGCCTCTCTTCAATTACTTGAGGATTCTCAGAACCCCAAATACGACAATTTTGTTTGTTAACATACCCACCGAGTGAGAAATGTGCTTCGTCGCTGAAGAATATTTTGTTCGAAAAATCTCCGTCCACCGCCTGTTGTTCAAGCCGTAAGACAGTCCTAATTCCTGAGAACGACGAGGAATCGACACATTCGGGTCTTCGGCAACACTTTCACTTACAGCAGCAATATTTTCAGTGGTACGAGCGAAACGATGATGCACAGGCCTTACAATATCTGTAACCGATCCAGTCTCTTCTAATTTCTTCACAATTTTGCCAATTGCTTGTGTAGTTGGCCGATTATGTAAACCATAATCTCCTCTTAAAGCACGATATGTGGCTGTGGCAGAATCACCATTTTTGTAGTAGGTTTTTACAATTGTATTGCGTTGTGCGATAGTTAAGCGATCCATTTTCGTAAATGTCAGACTTTCAACTGAAAAAAAAATTGTTTTAACCAATTAGTTTGACAGATGTCGAATTCCAGCCCTATACTTTTGAAACCGCGAAATGGATAACCCTTTATAAAGTTAACATTTGATTTGAATAATTTTTCATTGATTTAAATTTAATATAAATTAATTAACATTTAATTGGGATATAAGATAATTTTATTTTTGAATTTAATTTGTTATAAAAAACTTTGACGTTGATTTGTCTTCGAAAATACTCCCAACGGTTAGGGAATCGTATACGGTTTTCTAACTACACATCTTTCTTCATGGTTGGTAACTTTAGCAGTTTTATGACTTTTTACATCCTTTTTACAAAGCCGACGTCATTCTTGACAAATACGATACCATTAATCTGCCACTTTGAGCGTTGACTGAGTGATCTGGTTTTGGGATAGCCACTAGAGATTCGCCAATTAAAAAAAAAATGACCTAGTGTGAGGGCTTGCAGCTTAGCTGCATCATCGTATAAGCGGCATAGCGGTCGTGAATTTAATATGGCCCTGATTTATTGAGCTCGTCGAACGTGGGATTGGATTTATTAGTGACCCTCTTGGTATTTTACTGATTTTACTGACGCTTCCCATTATCCTCCGATGTGCGGGCCCTAGGGGAGTTGAATTGAAATTAAATGTTCTTCTGGAAACAAGATTAAGAACATTAGTATGGGTTTGTTGATGTGCTAATTGCTTAAAAAGTAATTATGCGTCCCCGGACACAAAATTGTAAACACTCACAACTGTAGCCTTGCGCAATTGCTAGTCTTTATAAACAATTGGTATAATCAAAGCCACACTTTTTAAAAGTACGGTGTTAGATAACTCGTTCAATCGGCATACTTACCATATTTGGACTCACCGTAAGGCTTCGATAGCGTATACATGAAATGCAATTTTTAGTTATACGCTTCACCGCATTTCTGGCATTCATCATCAAAAATTTGAATCTAAGGGTACTTAGTACCCGCCATGTAACATTGAATGAAGTATTTCCCTTATAAAAAGCTTGTTCACCGGATGTCCTCGTGGTACTATGATTGGATGTTGTGCGTAATGTTTAAGATGAGAGTTCTTTAATCGTCCACCGACTCTGAGTAATATAGATTTAGCTGGAAGTGGTTTATAGTTTCAAAAAGTGAAGATTTAATCTGAAAACGTTTCACGTTGAATCGCACGAATAATAGCTTTTCTACCTGAGCTAATTTCTCGAATTGTATTGGATGACAAAACCTACCTTTTTGGTTACGCGATAACTGACAGAAGCGTAGTATATACACCAAGCTGAATTTTGCCTTAAGATACGATGAACACAAATTGATTTATCTACTAATTTCATGTTCCTGCGATGTTGAATTGATACATAGTAAAGTATTACCCCTCGACTCACAAATTATGGGACTAACATGTTTTATTTGAATGTTATGAGGTATTTGGGAGATTCCTGCTGAATCCACCATAGATCTGTTTGGTGCAATCGATCAGGATGTATGCCTCTCATAATTTGGTCAACCGGATTATGCTTCTTGGGTACATAACGCCAATGTTGAGTGGGAATGATATCTAAAATAGTTACTGTGTGGTTTGTTATGAACGTCTTCTAGCGTCTGGGTATGTCTGCCAACCAATGTAAGACGATAGTGGAGTCGCACATTCCTGGTCCTCATTAAGCATCTTCCATAATATATGCACCAGACAACTCCAACCTAGGCAAACAGATTTGTTGTATAGGTGCAACTTTACCTTTCAAAGATTAACTGGGTGGTAATCATACCGTGTTCTGCTTCTTCCAAAATATATGCACCACACAAATCCAACCTAGGCAAACAGATTTGTTGTATAGGTGCGACTTTATCTTTCGAAGATTAACTGGGTGGTAATCATACCGTGTTCTTTTCTGTTGCACGTAAATAGACCACCGCACCATACGCCTCTTCTTAGGCGTCACAAAACGCGTGAAGTTGTATGCCTTGTTATAAGGATAGACCAAAAATGAGGTAACGTCAATGCATTTCGAACTTATTTAAGTTTTTAAGACCTTGATAAGCTGACTGGAATTCAATGTTAGTTTCCGTGGATACTCATGTATCCCAATCCAAACGTGCAACCCAAAGCTTATGTATAACAAGTTTATTTATGATGATAGTAGGGGCGAGCCATCGTATACCTTGGATATTTCCGATAGGATTCTTATGTCGTTTTATTACAAAAAATCTGGCGCAGATTGATTTTGTGGCTGTCATTGCCCCTCTAACAGATCTTGATATTTTGTGAGATTTACCCATCTTTTCATTTACTGCAACAACAACACATGCAACTAAACAATGAACACAAAAGATTCTCGGCTTTCGTGTTCGTTGTCCTTTGTTGTTGTTTTTCTTATGTTTATATTTCTTTTTATTGTCTTGTCCTCTGTTATTGGCTACCAAGCAAACATAGGCGTATTTCCTCGCTGACTCCATCTTAGGCAGTACTCGTAGAGATCAAAACGACCGGTTCGATGACGAATGTAAGCTAGAGACTCAAGGCAATAATATCATAGAACGCGAGCACGCGAAGATGAATATAAAGAGCTCAGAAGATATGAAAAAACAGTTCACCGGCGAAAGAAAGCAGCCTGGGAGAAGAATCTCGTCAGTGAACTAGAACAGTACAGAGAGCGAGGACCGCACTAGGAGCGGAAGTTCTACCAATAAGTCCGCGGTATGACGCAATATACACTGCGTTGGACATACTGCAAAGACAAAGAGGGTAATCTGATCGCCGATCTCAAAAAAACTTTTATGAGTTGCTTAATGGCAAGCTAATTGAAGAATTGAAAGCTGCACCAATGACGCAGTTAGCAGAGCGACAAATCGGCTCAAAAATAATAAGGCCCCAGGATCTGATGGTATCCCAGCGGAGCTGATAAAAACAGGAGGCCCCGCAATACACCAAGCAATTCATACACTAATAGTGCAACTTTGGGAAGAAGAAGCGATGCCAGAAGACTGGCGAAGAGGCATCCTAGGCCCCATACATAAGAAAGGAGATATTACAACCTGCAGCAATTATCGTGGTATAACGTTGTTGAGTACCTCGTACAAGATTTTCTCCTCTATCCTTCACGACAGGATAGTCCCATAAGCTAAAGTCATCATTGGTTCATACCAGTGTGGTCCCAGGCAAATTAACAACTGATCAGATTTACACCCTCAGGCAGGTGATGGAAAAATGTCTAGAGTTTCAAAACTCACTACACCATCTTTTTATGGACTTTAAAGCCGCCTATGATAGCATAGCCAGAGTAGAACTTTATAAAGCCATGCGAGATTTCGGCATCCCAAATAAACTGACACGATTATGTAGGTTGACCATGACCAATGTTATAAGCCAAGTAAAAATATCCGGATCACTATCAAGCCCATTCAACATCTATACCGGGCTTCGATAAGAGGATGGACTGGCCAGCGTCCTCATTAACCTGGCGTTGGAGAAAGTGATCCGAGACTCTGACGTAACGGCAAGAGGAACAATCCCCTATAAGTCCATTCAGATACTGGCTTACGCAGACGATATTGACATCGTTGGTAGGAACCAAAGAGCTGTACAGGAAGCTTTCATCCAGATAGAGCAGGCGGCACGAAATCTGGGGCTGCACATAAATGAAAGCAAAACAAAGTACATGGTGGCCACGTCTGCGAGTAGAAGATCCAACATTGGTCCCTCAATTCAGATAGTGGAGCGCGAATTTGAAGTAGTGCAATCCTTTAACTATCTCGGGTCAACAATAGCAGCCGATAACAGCATGGAACCAGAAATACGCGCACGGTTGCTTAAAGCCAACAAAGCCTACTATAGCCTGTCAAGACTCTTCAAATCCAGGAACCTGACCATAACATCCAAGCTGCTGATATATCAGACAATGGTCATACCAGTACTTACATATGGATCCGAGACTTGGGAGCTTAGCAAAAAGTATTCTGACCTCTTAGCCGCGTTCGAGAGAAAAGTCTTTCGGAGAATTATTGTCCCCGTATGTGTGGAAGGACGATTCCGGAGACTCTATAATGATGAGATCTAGGAGCGTTACCGCGATGTCGACATCGTGAAGAGAATTAAGGTCGGTAGGCTCCGGTGGGCAGGACACCTAGTTCGCATGAGCGAAATTGATCTTGCTCGGAAAGTCCTTTGCGGTATGATTTATGGAACACGACAGCGAGAGCGCACAACCCTACGCTGGAAGGATGGCGTAGACCAGGACGCCCAGAGTTTAGGGATGCCAAACTGGATGACATCGGCTCGAAATCGGGACAGACTTGTTGCCGTAGTTTCAGCAATTTATTTTTGTAGCTTTGCTTGGAATTTTGAAATTTTTTTTCATGGTGTTTTATGAGTTAATTTATTTAAAAAAAAATTTTCTGGATGTAGTGGGTACGGGTCGGTACTCTTGATTCCGAAGGTCCTTTGTGCATTGGTTGCCTACTTTGGAGTGTCTGCGGAGCCTTGCTGTGCCGTGTTTGTGCTGGGGTTTCCTTGCGGAATAGTAGATTCGGTGTTGAACATTTTTAGGTCGCTAATGTGTGTGGAGCGGAAATACCCGGCGTTTCCCGGCTGCCCCATCTTACTGACCCCCACCATGTTAACACCCGCCCACTGACCACCCTGCCACTGACCACCCTGCCACTGACCACCCTGCCACTGACCCACCGCCAGATGATCCCCAGCCCACGGACTTTTAACCTCAGATGACCACCCACTGAACTCGCACCAACTGACCTACCCACCAACTGACCACCTCACCAGCCCAGAAAACTATAGAAAAAGTTTTAACAAGATTGGTTCATAAAAACCTGCAATTTTTAGAAACAATAAAAAAAATTCTTATGGAGACCCTTTGACTCAGGAGTCTGACCACTTTCAAAATATGCCTATTATGTGTTCATTATGGTATAAAACCCCTATGCAAAGTTTGATCGCGATCGATTCATAAAAACACACAATTTGTAAAAACAATAAAAAAAATTCGTATGGTGACCCCTGGACCTAGGAGTCTGACCACTTTCAAAATATGCCTATTACGTGCCTATTATGGTAGAAAACCCATATACAAAGTTGGAACACGATCGGTTGAAGGGTTTGGCAGTCCATACCGGACATACAGACAAACATTCATTTTTATATATATAGAAGATAGAAGATAGATATATTATATAAATCTACATACTAAGCCGAAAAAAGCAATCGACGAAAGACACACGACACAAAGAGAAGATATAGTAACTTACCGATCTGCCCGTTTTTATGAATCGATCCCGTTCAAACTTTGCATAGGGGTTTTATACAACCGACTGACTGCTGACTGTCCAACAGCCTCTTTTATACCCGACTAAATGGATATTTCCTTACATCAGCGCGCATGTGCAGCACATAATTATTTTGTGCACATGCACGGCGTATTAAGCATAATATTTTCTCTGTGTTGTCCTTTGTTGTTGTTTTTCTTATGTGTTTATATATCTTTTTATTGTCTTGTCCTCTGTTATTGGCTACCAAGCAAACATAGGCGTATTTCCTCGCTGACTCCATCTTAGGCAGTACTCGTAGAGATCGAAACGACCGGTTCGATGACGAATGTAAGCTAGAGGCTGAAGGTAAGCATGTTGCCTACCGAGCAATGCAATAATATCATAGAACGCGAGCACGCGAAGATGAATATAAAGAGCTCAGAAGATATGAAAAAACAGTTCACCGGCGAAAGAAAGCTGCCTGGGAGAATAATCTCGTCAGTGAACTAGAACAGTACAGAGAGCGAGGACCGCACTAGGAGCGGAAGTTCTACCAATAAGTCCGCGGTATGACGCAATATACACTGCGTTGCACATACTGCAAAGACAAAGAGGGTAATCTGATCGCCGATCTCAAAAAAACTGTTATGAGTTGCTTAATGGCAAGCTAATTGAGGAATTGAAAGCTGCACCAATGACTGAAGACCACACTATGCTGCTGGTACCAAGCATAGACGAAGTTAGCAGAGCGACAAATCGGCTCAAAAATAATAAGGCCCCAGGATCTGATGGTATCCCAGCGGAGCTGGTAAAAACAGGAGGCCCCGCAATACACCAAGCAATTCATGCACTAATAGTGCAAGTTTGGGAAGAAGAAGCGATGCCAGAAGACTGGCGAAGAGGCATCCTATGCCCCATACATAAGAAAGGAGATATTACAACCTGCAGCAATTATCGTGGTATAACGTTGTTGAGTACCTCGTACAAGATTTTCTCCTCTATCCTTCACGACAGGATAGTCCCATAAGCTAAAGTCATCATTGGTTCATACCAGTGTGGTCCCAGGCAAAATTAACAACTGATCAGATTTACACCCTCAGGCAGGTGATGGAAAAATGTCTAGAGTTTCAAAACTCACTGCACCATCTTTTTATAGACTTTAAAGCCGCGTACGCCAAGTATAAATATCCGGACCACTATCAAGCCCATTCAGCATCTATAACGGGCTTCGATAAGAGGATGGACTGGCCAGCGTCCTCATTAACCTGGCCGTTGGAGAAAGTGATTCGATACTCTGACGTAACGGCAAGAGGAACAATCCTCTATAAATCCATTCAGATACAGGCTTAATTAGACGATATAGACATCGTTGGTAGAAACCGAAGAGCTGTACAGAAAGCTTTCATACAGATCGAGCAGGCGGCACGAAATCTGGGGCTGCGCATAAATAAGAGCAAAACAAAGTACATGGTGGCCACGTCTGCGAGTAGAAGATCCAATATTGGTCCCTCAATTCAAATATTGGAGCTCGAATTTGAAGTAGTGCAATCATTTAACTATCTCGGGTCATCTGTTGCAGCCGATAACAACATGGAACCAGAAATACGCGCACGGTTGCTTAAAGCCAACAAAGCCTCCTATAGTCTGTCAAGACTCTTCAAATCCAGGAATTTAACCATAACATCCAAGCAGCTGGTATATCAGACAATGGTCATACCAGTACTTACATATGGATCCGAGACTTGGGAGCTTAGCAAAAAGTATTCTGACCTTTTAGCCGCGTTCGAGAGAAAAGTCTTTCGGAGAATTATTGGCCCCGTATGTGTGGAAGGACGATTCAGGAGACTCTATAATGATGAGATCTAGGAGCGTTACCGCGATGTCGACATCGTGAAGAGAATTAAGGTCGGTAGGCTCCGGTGGGCAGGACACCTAGTTCGCATGAGCGAAATTGATCTTGCTCGGAAAGTCGTTTGCGGTAGGATTTATGGAACACGACAGCGAGAGCGCACAACCCTACGCTGGAAGGATGGCGTAGACCAGGACGCCCAGAGTTTAGGGATGCCAAACTGGATGACATCGGCTCGAAATCGGGACAGACTTGTTGCCGTAGTTTCAGCAATTTATTTTTGTAGCTTTGCTTGGAATTTTGAAATATTTTTTCATGGTGTTTTATGAGTTAATTTATTTAAAAAAAATTTCATTCCTTTCGTGGAGGCAGGCGACAAATTGACTGATGATTTCTTTATGGTATGATCTCCTATTTATTGTGTTATCATGGCTTGGCTGAGAAAATAAATTAAATTTAGAAAATATAATTTTTATTTTCTATTTAATTCGCGGGGGACACCGAAATTTTTAAACTTTGTTGTGATCAATGAGATGTGGCTGGGGCCAATTTTTATTTGATAGATGGTCCTAGGGGCCTTGGGCCAAGGACTCGATTGGTCCCACCCTGCCTGGGGCTCTTGGATTCTTCAGTACGGCACCCTGGTGGTGGGGTGGGTTTTGGTAGAATAGGCTTTCCTTGGGTTGTTGCGGGTGTTTTCTGGATGTAGTGGGTACGGGTCGGTACTCTTGATTCCGAAGGTCCTTTGTGCATTGGTTGCCTACTTTGGAGTGTCTGCGGAGCCTTGCTGTGCCTTGTTTGTGCTGGGGTTTCCTTGCGGAATAGTAGATTCGGTGTTGAAGATTTTTAGGTCGCTAATGTGTGTGGAGCGGAAATACCCGGCGTTTCCCGGCTGCCCCATCTGACCCCCACCATGTTAATACCCGCCCACTGACCACCCTGCCACTGACCCACCGCCACCTGATCCCCAGCCCACGGACCTTTGACCTCAGATGACCACCCACTGAACTCGCACCAACTGACCAACCCACCAACTGACCACCTCACCAGCCCAGAAAACTATAGAAAAAGTTTTAACAAGATTGGTTCATAAAAACCTGCAATTTTTTGAAACAATAAAAAAATTCTTATGGAGACCCTTTGACTCAGGAGTCTGACCACTTTCAAAATATGCCTATTATGTGTTCATTATGGTATAAAACCCCTATGCAAAGTTTGATCGCGATCGATTCATAAAAACACACAATTTGTAAAAACAATAAAAAAAATTCGTATGGTGACCCCTGGACCTAGGAGTCTGACCACTTTCAAAATATGCCTATTACGTGCCTATTATGGTAGAAAACCCATATACAAAGTTGGAACACGATCGGTTGAAGGGTTTGGCAGTCCATACCGGACATACAGACAAACATTCATTTTTATATATATAGAAGATAGAAGATAGATATATTATATAAATCTACATACTAAGCCGAAAAAAGCAATCGACGAAAGACACACGACACAAAGAGAAGATATAGTAACTTACCGATCTGCCCGTTTTTATGAATCGATCCCGTTCAAACTTTGCATAGGGGTTTTATACAACCGACTGACTGCTGACTGTCCAACAGCCTCTTTTATACCCGACTAAATGGATATTTCCTTACATCAGCGCGCATGTGCAGCACATAATTATTTTGTGCACATGCACGGCGTATTAAGCATAATATTTTCTCTGTGTTGTCCTTTGTTGTTGTTTTTCTTATGTGTTTATATATCTTTTTATTGTCTTGTCCTCTGTTATTGGCTACCAAGCAAACATAGGCGTATTTCCTCGCTGACTCCATCTTAGGCAGTACTCGTAGAGATCGAAACGACCGGTTCGATGACGAATGTAAGCTAGAGGCTGAAGGTAAGCATGTTGCCTACCGAGCAATGCAATAATATCATAGAACGCGAGCACGCGAAGATGAATATAAAGAGCTCAGAAGATATGAAAAAACAGTTCACCGGCGAAAGAAAGCTGCCTGGGAGAATAATCTCGTCAGTGAACTAGAACAGTACAGAGAGCGAGGACCGCACTAGGAGCGGAAGTTCTACCAATAAGTCCGCGGTATGACGCAATATACACCGCGTTGCACATACTGCAAAGACAAAGAGGGTAATCTGATCGCCGATCTCAAAAAAACTGTTATGAGTTGCTTAATGGCAAGCTAATTGAGGAATTGAAAGCTGCACCAATGACTGAAGACCACACTATGCTGCTGGTACCAAGCATAGACGAAGTTAGCAGAGCGACAAATCGGCTCAAAAATAATAAGGCCCCAGGATCTGATGGTATCCCAGCGGAGCTGGTAAAAACAGGAGGCCCCGCAATACACCAAGCAATTCATGCACTAATAGTGCAAGTTTGGGAAGAAGAAGCGATGCCAGAAGACTGGCGAAGAGGCATCCTATGCCCCATACATAAGAAAGGAGATATTACAACCTGCAGCAATTATCGTGGTATAACGTTGTTGAGTACCTCGTACAAGATTTTCTCCTCTATCCTTCACGACAGGATAGTCCCATAAGCTAAAGTCATCATTGGTTCATACCAGTGTGGTCCCAGGCAAAATTAACAACTGATCAGATTTACACCCTCAGGCAGGTGATGGAAAAATGTCTAGAGTTTCAAAACTCACTGCACCATCTTTTTATAGACTTTAAAGCCGCGTACGCCAAGTATAAATATCCGGACCACTATCAAGCCCATTCAGCATCTATAACGGGCTTCGATAAGAGGATGGACTGGCCAGCGTCCTCATTAACCTGGCCGTTGGAGAAAGTGATTCGATACTCTGACGTAACGGCAAGAGGAACAATCCTCTATAAATCCATTCAGATACAGGCTTAATCAGACGATATAGACATCGTTGGTAGAAACCGAAGAGCTGTACAGGAAGCTTTCATACAGATCGAGCAGGCGGCACGAAATCTGTGGCTGCGCATAAATAAGAGCAAAACAAAGTACATGGTGGCCACGTCTGCGAGTAGAAGATCCAATATTGGTCCCTCAATTCAAATATTGGAGCACGATATGCAATCACTTAACTATCTCGGGTCATCTGTAGCAGCCGATAACAACATGGAACCAGAAATACGCGCACGGTTGCTTAAAGCCAACAAAGCCTCCTATAGTCTGTCAAGACTCTTCAAATCCAGGAATTTAACCATAACATCCAAGCAGCTGGTATATCAGACAATGGTCATACCAGTACTTACATATAGATCCGAGACTTGGGAGCTTAGCAAAAAGTATTCTGACCTTTTAGCCGCGTTCGAGAGAAAAGTCTTTCGGAGAATTATTGGCCCCGTATGTGTGGAAGGACGATTCCGGAGACTCTATAATGATGAGATCTAGGAGCGTTACCGCCATGTCGACATCGTGAAGAGAATTAAGGTCGGTAGGCTCCGGTGGGCAGGACACCTAGTTCGCATGAGCGAAATTGATCTTGCTCGGAAAGTCGTTTGCGGTAGGATTTATGGAACACGACAGCGAGAGCGCACAACCCTACGCTGGAAGGATGGCGTAGACCAGGACGCCCAGAGTTTAGGGATGCCAAACTGGATGACATCGGCTCGAAATCGGGACAGACTTGTTGCCGTAGTTTCAGAAATTTATTTTTGTAGCTTTGCTTGGAATTTTGAAATTTTTTTTCATGGTGTTTTATGAGTTAATTTATTTAAAAAAAAAATTCTGGATGTAGTGGGTACGGGTCGGTACTCTTGATTCCGAAGGTCCTTTGTGCATTGGTTGCCTACTTTGGAGTGTCTGCGGAGCCTTGCTGTGCCTTGTTTGTGCTGGGGTTTCCTTGCGGACTAGTAGATTCGGTGTTGAAGATTTTTAGGTCGCTAATGTGTGTGGAGCGGAAATACCCGGCGTTTCCCGGCTGCCCCATCTTACTGACCCCCACCATGTTAACACCCGCCCACTGACCACCCTGCCACTGACCCACCGCCATCTGATCCCCAGCCCACGGACTTTTAACCTCAGATGACCACCCACTGAACTCGCACCAACTGACCAACCCACCAACTGACCACCTCACCAGCCCAGAAAACTATAGAAAAAGTTTTAACAAGATTGGTTCATAAAAACCTGCAATTTTTAGAAACAATAAAAAAAATTCTTATGGAGACCCTTTGACTCAGGAGTCTGACCACTTTCAAAATATGCCTATTATGTGTTCATTATGGTATAAAACCCCTATGCAAAGTTTGAACGCGATCGATTCATAAAAACACACAATTTGTAAAAACATAAAAAAAATTCGTATGGTGACCCCTGGACCTAGGAGTCTGACCACTTTCAAAATATGCCTATTACGTGCCTATTATGGTAGAAAACCCATATGCAAAGGTGGAACACGATCGGTTGAAGGGTTTGGCAGTCCATACCGGACATACAGAGAAACATTCATTTTTATATATATAGAAGATAGAAGATAGATATATTATATAAATCTACATACTAAGCCGAAAAAAGCAATCGACGAAGGACACACGACACAAAGAGAAGATATAGTAACTTACCGATCTGCCCGTTTTTATGAATCGATCCCGTTCAAACTTTGCATAGGGGTTTTATACAACCGACTGACTGCTGACTGTCCAACAGCCTCTTTTATACCCGACTAAATGGATATTTCCTTACATCAGCGCGCATGTGCAGCACATAATTATTTTGTGCACATGCACGGCGTATTAAGCATAATATTTTCTCTGTGTTGTCCTTTGTTGTTGTTTTTCTTATGTGTTTATATTTCTTTTTATTGTCTTGTCCTCTGTTATTGGCTACCAAGCAAACATAGGCGTATTTCCTCGCTGACTCCATCTTAGGCAGTACTCGTAGAGATCGAAACGACCGTTTCGATGACGAATGTAAGCTAGAGACTGAAGGTAAGCATGTTGCGTACCGAGCAATGCAATAATATCATAGAACGCGAGCACGCGAAGATGAATATAAAGAGCTCAGAAGATATGAAAAAACAGTTCACCGGCGAAAGAAAGCAGCCTGGGAGAAGAATCTCGTCAGTGAACTAGAACAGTACAGAGAGCGAGGACCGCACTAGGTGCGGAAGTTCTACCAATGAGTCCGCGGTATGACGCAATATACACCGCGTTGCAAATACTGCAAAGACAAAGAGGGTAATCTGATCGCCGATCTAACTGAGGAATTGAAATCTCCACCAATGACCGAAGACCACACTATGCTGCTGGCACCAGGCTGTAACGAAGTTGTTTAAAAACCACTTTGCTACAAACCATATGTCTAAAATACTTACTATACAAAAACACATTCACTCGATATATATATATTTTGCCTATATATCATATTGGCGCAATACGATTGTATTCGGCCGGTATGCAGTAGGTTTAAGGTTCAATCCGGCGGTCGAGCCAAGGAAATAATTTTTTCTGGGAAAATGTTTTCAATCCGATTAATAATAGAAATTTATTAATGACAACTTTTATAATCAAATAATTAATAAAAATCCTCATACAGAACAATAGAGGAATAGCTACTATTTTTCCAAAAGGGTGAAAACAAAATTACACTTATACTCACGTTGTCTATATCAGTATAACGAACTGCTGACGTTGTAACACCAGGCAGTTTCGCTATATTGTAAATAAATCAACTATTTCGCATTTTCCGTCGTATGTCGCGGTGCAAATAAATTGATTTATGAGATACTGGCAGTCCGCATGCTCCCATCGTGGTAGCTATCCCCGCGGACCACGCCCTTTTTACCAGTACAGTGAATTACCGACGTGGTGGACTAAGTAATTTACCATACTGCGCTGCGCTGTTCATCTGAACACTGCTCGTGTGCTCCAGTAGCAACGAATCTAAGAGCAGAAGCCGCCCATCAACCCTCTTCCGCAGTCGAAGCGAATAGCCTCGATCGCAACCAAGCCCCGCTGGTTCCCCCGCATATCATGCGTACAAAACAGCTTATTTTAAGCGTATTCTAAGTATTAGTATATTATAGTATAGTATAACTAGGAAAAAATCCTGAATAAAGAACCGATTGTAATATAAACCGAAAACCAACAAAATCTTTCTAATTTGTAACAAAGTGTAGAAGGACAATGAACCGTGGGTGACCGGCGAGCGTCACCCGAGTAAAGACTGTTACAAATTTGGCGCCCGAGCAGGGACGACTAGAATAGTCGTATCACCGTCCGACCAGAAGCTAGATAAGCATATATACCAGACGACTAGAAAAGTCGTATAACCGTCCGACTGGAATCTATTTAAGCATATATATATATATATATATACCAGAGCCAACAGCCCTTTAACCGAGACACCCACCAGGCAGCAGAAAGTAGATTTGTGTAGCAATTTATTGGTAAATGCGTCACCACTGACCATAGACTGGACACCAACCGGGGAGTATCCAAATTCAGAAGTTGAACAAATCTACTTTATAAATGGCTACACTAGAGCCCGAGCTTAACGCCTCTGCGGTGTACTCTCTCCGCAAGGAGGAATTGGTCAATGAGTTGGAGCGTCGTGACATCGACTCAACAGGCACTGTCGATGAACTACGAATAAGGTTAAACACCGAAGTCAAAACGATGAAACCAGGCGAAAAACTAACCCCGACCAGAAAAGGAATGGAAATACCAGCCATTATCTACCCAGAAGTAGATACGGGTACTTCACAAAAGAAAAACGAAACAAAGGAGGACTCTTGGAGGACCAAATCCGACTAGCAAGATTTATGAAACATCGCCAAGGATCTACTCAGGAGTAGATGCAAGCACCTCACAAGCAGTAGATACAAGTACTTCGCAACCATTCGCATACCGATTGTCAGACGCGGATATAATGGACAAGGTACGGAAATGGAATGTGAGGTACGACGGCGGTACAAATAATCCATTGGAGCTTTTGGAACGCGTCGAAGAGTTGGCCGAATGTTACCAATTTTCGACCAATTTTGCCACCAGACCTAGTGGCCAATAAGGTAATATACCAGCACCAGTCACACCCCAGAAATATGACATACCCCTCGCACACCAGCAATGTCACATCTTCGTATCAACCAGTGGCCAACGATGTAACACGTTCATACCCGTCGCACCCCAGCAATGTCACATCGTCATACCAACCAGTGGCCAACGAAGTAACACATTTATACCCATCACACACCAGCAATGTCAACCACCAGACCTCTACCACGAACTCCATATACCCACATCCGTCACACACCAGTAGCGCAACATCGAGCAGCGCATATGAGCGAAAAACCCACTGTTGGGCATGTAGCCAACCTGGACACCTGCGGAAGCATTGTCAGCAACCACGCCTACTATTCTGCTCATACTGCGGCACACAGGGGATACAGAGCCGCCACTGCCAATGCAGGCCGGGAAACGTCAACAGGTCGACCAATATTTTGAGGCATTAGACGCCCCCACTTTGACTACCCTCAGCCACGCCTCATACACACTACCCATTACATTTTATAATCACCAATACAATGCCGTCATCGACACCGGGGCCGGAAGATCATGTATCGGTAAAACTATACAGCGAATCTGTAAAGCAAACCGAGTACCAGTCCGACCGATAGCCATGACTTTCGCCTTAGCCGATAAATCCACTATTACCGCCCATCATGCGTACATGAAAAAACTAACATGGGAGGGACGCACCTTTACACATGAGTTTGTATACATACCAGAACTCATGGACAAGTTTCCAATAGGAACCGACTTTTTATCCAAGTTTGGATTTACCATCAACCGCGGAAAAGAGACAATAACAGCTCGAACCAAACCTGGCAAACCAGTTATCCAAAGTCTCTTAGTCTCTTGTCCGAAGAACAACAACTGAAGAAATTCTTGGCAGCCGAAATACCCACATTTGAAAAATTGAAAGGACCAACCGACATCGCAGAACATGAAATCCGACTCAAGCATCAACGCCCATTTAAGCAACGATACATGCCAAGGAATCCAGCCATGCAGGCAATTATCAATGAAGAAATAGACCAGCTGTTGGCAGAGAATAAAATCGAACATAGGCCCCTATAGCTCTCCGATAGTTCTAGTTAAGAAAAAGCAAGGCACGTGGAGGCTATGCGTGGACTATCGTCAATTAAATGAACTCTCTCTCAAAGACGCATACCCTCTACCGTAAATCAACCACGTATTACACAAACTGAAGGGAGCCAAATATATTTCAACAATCGATCTGAAACAAGGTTATGGCAAATACCCCTGAAGCCAACCAGTCGCCCATGCACAGCCTTTACCGTTCCTGGGAGAGGACTTTTCCAATGGAAAGTCATGCCGTTTGGACTCCACTCCGCTCCTGCCACTTTCCAACGACTACTCGACAAGATAATCAGCCCTGAGCTAGAGCCGCATGCTTTCGCCTACTTAGATGACATTATCATAATCGGGCGCACCTTTTCAGAACACATGGCGGCACTAACAGAAGTATTCAGACGATTAAGAATAGCAAAACTCAAAATCAATCCCGACAAATGCGAATTTGGAAAAACCGAAATGCGTTATCTCGGTCACATGGTGAACCGACATGGTATACACACCGACCGCAATAAAATTTAAGCTGTAAAATCTCTACTGGCACCACGAACCATAAAAGAACTCCGGCGAATCATCGGCATAGCATCCTGGTATCGACGCTTTGTACCGAACTTCTCTACCATAACCGCGCCGTTTACCAGATTATTGAAGAAAACCCAGAAATGGTCATGGGGAGAAGACCAGAAGAAAGCTTTCGAGACGTTAAAAACCAAATTAACCGAAGCACAAATACTTGCTTGTCCTGATTTCACCCGACCGTTCATCCTTCAGACAGATGCCAGTGCCGACGGTCTCGGTGCAGTACTCTGGCAGACCATCAATAACCAGGAAAAGGTGATAGCCTATGCTAGCCGAACGCTCACCGACGCCGAACGAAATTATTCAGTCACGGAGCGAGAATGTCTAGCGGTGGTATGGGGAATACGAAAGATGCGCCCATACCTAGAAGGGAATCACTTCATAGTACATATCGACCATCAGTCACTAAAATGGTTGCATAACATCGATAACCCCTCAGGGCGATTAGCACGCTGGGCCATCGAACTCCAACAGCACGACTATGAAATCCGTTACCGAAAGGGATCATCCAACACCGTGGCCGATGTACTGTCTCGACACCCAACCGAAAACCCCATTAGATTCTTATTACCAATAACCGAAACCTGCCCATGGTACGATGCCAAGATGAAATCAGTCACCACGAAACCCGAGGAAAACCCGGAATACCAGATCGTAGAGAAAACCCTACACCGACACATTTTCACTCCGACCAGCTATACCGAAGCCACTACGTCGGCTTGGAAAATTTGCGTTCCCAAACCACTTCGCCAACAGGTCATGCATGAGAACCACACGGATGTGACCGCCGGCCAAAAAAAAAAAATCGCAAAAACCTATTACTGGCCCGGACTATATCGCGATACCGCACGATTTGTTCGAAGATGCCCTACCTGTCTCGAGTACAAGATTCCGACCCGAAAACCTGCTGGAGAGATGCACGTAACCACCGCAAATCATCCATGGGAAATCGTATGCTCCGATTTCATAGGCCCGCTCCCACGATCGGCAAAAGGGAACACAATGATCCTGGTCTTTTACGACAAGTTTTCCAAATGGACAGAATTCTTGGATTAAAGGCTTTAAAGAACGTATACTCAGCCGGTACGGCTGCCCTAAGATATTGATCACCGATAATGGTACGCAGTACCGAAGCAAGCAGTTCCAGACTCTACTAACTCAACTGCAGATTAAGCAGAGATTTACCCCACCGTATACCCCGCAAGCTAACCCGACCGAACGGATGAACCGTGTAAGCAAGACAATGATCTCGCAGTATGTCAGAACCGATCACCGGCGATGGGACGAGTACCTACCTGAATTTATGTTAGCTATCAATACCAGCCACAAAGAGACAACCGGATACTCCGCCGCCTATCTTAATTTCGGCCGTGAGCTACGGTTACCTGCCACCCCAGATATACCGCTAAACCAAAAACCTGACACACCGGAACGTATCACCATGTTAAACGAGATCCTGGCCCTAGTCAAGCACAACCTAGCCAAAGCGTTTAGCACACAGAAATGATACTACGACCTCCGTCGACGCCCATGGACACCAGCAATAGGGGAAATGGTCTACTATCGTCACCGACCACTCTCTTCAGCTACGCAAAGTTTCGCCGCTAAACTAGCACCTCGATTCATTGGACCCTACCGGATCTCCCAAAAACCATCACCGGTCATATACATCATAGAAGGAGGAAACAACAAAACTATAACTGCCAACGTCAAGGATTTTAAACAACTATCCGATACACCGACCATAGACGAAACTCAAACCCCAGGTATACTCAAAACCACTGTCCAACCAGCAACACCAGTACCGATCGAGATGGCAACGGAGCAGCACGTCACTAAGTTCCTCGGCGAAAATCCGAAACCAGGAACGCACCGCCGCACCAGGCCACACCCCGTATCGGCACCACCACCGAAGATTACTACATCACAACAACAAACCCTAAGCCTCCAATGGAAAAAGCAGCCACCACCCCCTAACCGGCCTCTAACCGTACATGAGCTCCGTCGGCTGTATGAGTTGGCACCCAGCACCAAAAACGATGCCACCATCCCGCTTCAGTGGGCCGAGCCCCGACCAACCACCCCTCGAACCACAAAAGGGCCAAGATCCGCACACCGGACCATCCCACACACCAACCTAAAACGCAAATCCCAAAATCCAACCGTAACCGACCTTTCCCTCACCACCACCCAACCACCAATCAATAGCCCAACCCAAACAACCAACCCCAACGCCAGTACCACTATAATCAACCAGAAGGCCGATTTCGGTCGCAAATGAGTCTAGACTCCTGAAGGTGAGATGTCATTTTCGTATATGTACGAGGTGTATAGCATACAATTTTATTGTTGTGTTATGTTTTTTCTTTCTTTGGGTTAGTGTAAATTTAATGACAGAAAGTAGTAAAATCTTGTACATAATTGCCGAATCGGTTCACTCTTGCCTCATGCAGTAGTCTAGCCACATGCTGGCGACTACGTGAAAAGTCTTTATCTGTCAAAATTGCTTATGACCAGTGCTGCTGCTAAATTGCAATCAAGGTATTATACTACTATTTCATTAACCGCACTATTATACTACCTTAAACCTAATTATACTACTTTTATGAAGTAATTCTAAATCGAAACGATACCAAATTTATTTGATTTTTTAGCAAAAAAATGGTTTCTTTTACAATTACATGTTATTAAGTCTGTAAATTTCTCTCCGAACTATCAATAATTATTATAAAGGAATTTTTACATTTCCCAATAAATTATATTGACCAAGAATGTATGTCATAAAATAAACAAAACACAAATAACAAAATTTGATATTTTATTTCAATTGATGCCTTTGCTTCCAAATTGAAAGCCAAATACTATTATATAATATACTAAGAAACCGACGAGTTTTTAAATTCTCTATATTAACTTTACTTGCCCGTGTGTTTGTGGGTTTGTGGGCTTGTGGATTTGTCATGGATTCTTGCGATCAATTTTTAACCCACTTCCTACAGCCCGATTTTATTGAAATTTGCCACACATGTGTATTTCCGGAGACAACACTTTCTATTAAATTTTGAGGCCCCTCGGGCTGCGGGGTCGGTGGGCTCCCATACAAAATTTACCCGATTTTCTTCAAATTTTACACACATGTGTATACCCAATAAACAATACTTTTCGAAAATTTGGTAGTGATCGGGTCCCGGGTTCAGCCGCAAGGCCTTTATACATTTTTTAAATATCTATACTGGCATCAGATATTCGTCGCCCTTTATGGACTGTGTGCGGTGTGTGCTGCGCAGTCGGCTGCGCTGCATGGTTTTGGTGGTAGAGAGAGAGAGAAATCTTAGCTCACGCACAAATGAACCCAGCAAATGAAACGAGACATAAATGTTTTATGCTTAATTCAACTTACATTTTTTTTACTGAATTTTATTTTTATTGATGTCGTTTTTTGTTGTCGATATCAACTTACAGATAGAACAACAAGTTTTCGCAATATTCTGTCATTTCGCGTTTTCATAAATTAGTTCAGAGCAGTCAAAGAGTTCTCAAGATAAATGTTCCTGTTTCTTATTTGCTCAGAGTATGAGCGTGCTCTAAGCGCTCAGAATAAAATGATCTGAGCATTTTCAATTTTAACATCTGATGTCAAATGTCTGTTTCGATGATTTTCTCCTACAATAAAAAAAAATGGCCCAGGATCGAAGGGCTCCCATATCAATTTCTGCGATTAGAGAATTTAGATGAAAAATGGGTTGTTTTTTTTCGATTGATTTTTGTAAAATCTTTGTATGATTTTGTTTTCGGATATATAATACACAAAATAAACGTGGGTTTATTTGTTATATTTTGGTACTCTATTTAAGGCATTTGTATTTAGTTGTTGTAATGTAGTAAAATAATAAAAGTATAAGTACATCATCGTACTTGTGTAGACATTATAACACAGGAATATAAGCATGGAATAATTTATTTTGTGCAATTGCAAAAAAGGGCGAAAAATCAATCACAAAATATTTATATAATTTAAAAGGCTTTTTTGTTTTCTGTTGGAACTATTTTTACAAATATTTTTATCGTATAATCCAGTATACTTCCAAAAAGCCGATAATATACTCCGCTCTAAAAATGTAAGCCAGCAGCACTGCTCTTGACATAAAAGCAAAATCAAATTATGCGCATGCGTCAAAACGTCGTACCACTACACATAACATCTAGTTACACCTCAAACTTGCGGTTGTTCAGGAGTCTAGACTCATTTGCGACCGAAATCGGCCCCCAGGCAAGACCAAACCAGAAGCTGTCGATGATGAGGTTCATAACCCTCGGAAAAACCGACCACTTCGACCCTGCATCTTTAAGGGCATTCCGACGGCAACCAAGAGATTCCGAATTACCGGACCCAGCGGACGAATCTACGGACACCAAAAACCGGACCACACGCTAAAATGCGCAGGGAGCGTTATGACCATCATACAAAAAAAAACCAAAATAAAAACCCAAACAAAAAAAACCACACAAAAAAAAAAATTCTTACGAAGAAAACAAAACATTTTTTTCTAAGCATCTTGTTGTAACTCGTACAGATGTTGGAACGAGTCAATAAAGGTCGTACACCACCCAGAATAAACAAAAAAAAAAGAGTGACCACACCATACGAGAGATTTTTTTATATATAAACACGTTTTTAAAATCATCCAGATAGAGCAGGCGGCACGAAATCTGGGGCTGCGCATAAATAAGAGCAAAACAATTCAAATATTGGAGCGCGAATTTGAAGTAGTGCAATCCTTTTACTATCTCGGGTCAATTGTAGCAGCCGATAACAACATGGAACCAGAAATACGCGCACCGTTGCTTAAAGCCAACAAAGCCTACTATAGTCTGTCAAGACTCTTCAAATCCAGGAATTTAACCATAACATCCAAGCAGCTGGTATATCAGACCAGTACTTACATATGGATCCGAGACTTGGGAGCTTAGCAAAAAGCATTCTGACCTCTTAGCCGCGTTCGAGAGAAAAGTGTTTCGGAGAATTATTGGCCCCGTATGTGAGGAAGGACGATTCCGAAGACTCTATAATGATGGGATATAGGAGCGTTACCGCGATGTCGACATCGTGAAGAGAATTAAGGTCGGTAGGCTCCGATGGGCAGGACACCTAGTTCGCATGAGCGAAAATGATCTTGCTCGGAAAGTCCTTTGCGGTAGGATTTATGGAACACGACAGCGAGAGCGCACAACCCTACGCTGGAAGGATGGCGTAGACCAGGACGCCCAGAGTTTAGGGATGCCAAACTGGATGAAATGGCTCGAAATCGGGACCGATGGAGAGATTTTTTGCGCGAAGCTAGGACCGGACACCGGTTGTAGAGCCAAATATGATGTTGATGTTTCAATACAATTTCAGATTATTATTTAATTTTCGATTTTTTAGTTAATGTTTTATAATCCAGTGTTTTCCTTATTCTATATAAATGTTCATGTTTTGTACTTTAGTATTTTCCCTGTGGGGGGAAATTTCCTGGCCAAGAAATTTGTCATCACACTCCCCTCATACCTCGGGGGAAAGGAGCGATGTCCCATTTATATCGGTTAAGAAGTGTTTTTGTTTGTTGTTATTGCGCGTGCGTTGGGCCTCCCCTAATTGTTGGCGTAATTCTGGGGGCCAGTCTTCCGGTCCTGTTGACTCCTGGGTGTTTTCTCTGAGAAGTTGTGGTATGTTGGTGCTATTGTTTTTGTCACTTTTGCCTTGTTTGCTTTTGCTGTTGTTGTTGTTGCGAATATGGTTGTTGTTGTTGTTACTTTGGTCGTTGTTGTTGCTGTTGAGGTAACCGTACCCGCCGGGGGAGCTCGTAGTTTGTGGGGCCATTGTTTGTGTTTTGGGGGGGTCTGCCTTCTGTTTGATGGTGCCAGGACCGCGTTTCGGGCTGGAAATTTGATCTTTATTACGGCGGTAAGGCCAGGATTTGCCGGCCTTTTGACATGCCACTTCCCTGTCTTTGGATCACACCAGATTGTCAATAATTGGTGGTTGCCGTAGTTTCAGCAATTTATTTTTGTAGCTTTGCTTGGAATTCTGAAATTTTTTCTTCCATGGTGTTTTAGGAGTTAATTATTTAATATTTTTTTTCTTCCTTCCGTGGCGGCAGGCGACAAGTCGACTGATGATTTCTTTATTGTATGATCTCCTATTTCTATCATGGCTTGGCTGAGAAAATAAATTAAATTTAGAAAATATAATTTTTATTTTCTAGATAATTCGCGGGGGACACCGAAAATTATAAACTTTGTTGTGACCTATGAGATGTGGCTGGGTCCAATTTTTTTTTTGATATATGGTCCTAGGGGCCTTGGGCCAAGGACTCCATTGGTCCCACCCTGCCTGGAGCTCTTGGATTCTTCAGTACGGCACCCTGGTGGTGGGGTGGGTTTTGGTAGAATAGGCTTTCCTTGGGTTGTTGCGGGTGTTTTCTGGATGTAGTGGGTACGGGTCGGTACTCTTGATTCCGAAGGTCCTTTGTGCATTGGTTGCCTACTTTGGAGTGTCTGCGGAGCCTTGCTGTGCCTTGTTTGTGCTGGGGTTTCCTTGCGGAATAGTAGATTCGGGGTTGATGATTTTTAGGTCGCTAATGTGTGTGGAGCGAAAATACCCGGCGTTTCCCGGCTGCCTCATCTGACCCCCACCATGTTAATACCCGCCCACTGACCACCCTGCCACTGACCCACCGCCACCTGATCCCCAGCCCACGGACCTTTGACCTCAGATGACCACCCACTGAACTCGCACCAACTGACCAACTCACCAACTGACCACCTCACCAGCCCAGAAAACTATAGAAAAAGTTTTAACAAGATTGGTTCATAAAAACCTGCAATTTTTAGAAACAATAAAAAAAATTCTTATGGAGACCCTTTGACTCAGGAGTCTGACCACTTTCAAAATATGCCTATTATGTGTTCATTATGGTATAAAATCCCTATGCAAAGTTTGAACGCGATCGATTCATAAAAACACACAATTTGTAAAAACAATAAAAAAAATTCGTATGGTGACCCCTGGACCTAGGAGTCTGACCACTTTCAAAATATGCCTATTACGTGCCTATTATGGTAGAAAACCCATATGCAAAGTTGGAACACGATCGGTTGAAGGGTTTGGCAGTCCATACCGGACATACAGACAAACATTCATTTTTATATATATAGAAGATAGAAGATAAATATATTATATAAATCTACATACTAAGCCGAAAAAAGCAATCGACGAAGGACACACGACACAAAGAGAGGATATAGTAACTTACCGATCTGCCCGTTTTTATGAATCGATCCCGTTCAAACTTTGCATAGGGGTTTTATACAACCGACTGACTGCTGACTGTCCAACAGCCTCTTTTATACCCGACTAAATGGATATTTCCTTACATCAGCGCGCATGTGCAGCACATAATTATTTTGTGCACATGCACGGCGTTTTAAGCATAATATTTTCTCTGTGTTGTCCTTTGTTGTTGTTTTTCTTATGTGTTTATATATCTTTTTATTGTCTTGTCCTCTGTTATTGGCTACCAAGCAAACATAGGCGTATTTCCTCGCTGACTCCATCTTAGGCAGTACTCGTAGAGATCGAAACGACCGGTTCGATGACGAATGTAAGCTAGAGGCTGAAGGTAAGCATGTTGCGTACCGAGCAATGCAATAATATCATAGAACGCGAGCACGCGAAGATGAATATAAAGAGCTCAGAAGATATGAAAAAACAGTTCACCGGCGAAAGAAAGCAGCCTGGGAGAAGAATCTCGTCAGTGAACTAGAACAGTATAGAGAGCGAGGACCGCACTAGGAGCGGAAGTTCTACCAATAAGTCCGCGGTATGACGCAATATACACTGCGTTGCACATACTGCAAAGACAAAGAGGGTAATCTGATCGCCGATCTCAAAAAAACTGTTATGAGTTGCTTAATGGCAAGCTAATTGAGGAATTGAAAGCTGCACCAATGACTGAAGACCACACTATGCTGCTGGCACCAAGCAAAGACGAAGTTAGCAGAGCGACAAATCGGCTCAAAAATAATAAGGCCCCAGGATCTGATGGTATCCCAGCGGAGCTGATAAAAACAGGAGGCCCCGCAATACACCAAGCAATTCATGCACTAATAGTGCAAGTTTGGGAAGAAGAAGCGATGCCAGAAGACTGGCGAAGAGGCATCCTATGCCCCATACATAAGAAAGGAGATATTACAACCTGCAGCAATTATCGTGGTATAACGTTGTTGAGTACCTCGTACAAGATTTTCTCCTCTATCCTTCACGACAGGATAGTCCCATAAGCTAAAGTCATCATTGGTTCATACCAGTGCGGTCCCAGGCAAATTAACAACTGATCAGATTTACACCCTCAGGCAGGTGATGGAAAAATGTCTAGAGTTTCAAAACTCACTGCACCATCTTTTTATAGACTTTAAAGCCGCGTACGCCAAGTATAAATATCCGGACCACTATCAAGCCCATTCAGCATCTATAACGGGCTTCGATAAGAGGATGGACTGGCCAGCGTCCTCATTAACCTGGCGTTGGAGAAAGTGATCCGAGACTCTGACGTAACGGCAAGAGGAACAATCCTCTATAAATCCATTCAGATACAGGCTTAATCAGACGATATAGACATCGTTGGTAGAAACCGAAGAGCTGTACAGAAAGCTTTCATACAGATCGAGCAGGCGGCACGAAATCTGGGGCTGCGCATAAATAAGAGCAAAACAAAGTACATGGTGGCCACGTCTGCGAGTAGAAGATCCAATATTGGTCCCTCAATTCAAATATTGGAGCTCGAATTTGAAGTAGTGCAATCACTTAACTATCTCGGGTCATCTGTAGCAGCCGATAACAACATGGAACCAGAAATACGCGCACGGTTGCTTAAAGCCAACAAAGCCTCCTATAGTCTGTCAAGACTCTTCAAATCCAGGAATTTAACCATAACATCCAAGCAGCTGGTATATCAGACAATGGTCATACCAGTACTTACATATGGATCCGAGACTTGGGAGCTTAGCAAAAAGTATTCTGACCTTTTAGCCGCGTTCGAGAGAAAAGTCTTTCGGAGAATTATTGGCCCCGTATCTGTGGAAGGACGATTCAGGAGACTCTATAATGATGAGATCTAGGAGCGTTACCGCGATGTCGACATCGTCAAGAGAATTAAGGTCGGTAGGCTCCGGTGGGCAGGACACCTAGTTCGCATGAGCGAAATTGATCTTGCTCGGAAAGTCCTTTGCGGTAGGATTTATGGAACACGACAGCGATAGCGCACAACCCTACGCTGGAAGGATGGCGTAGACCAGGACGCCCAGAGTTTAGGGATGCCAAACTGGATGACATCGGCTCGAAATCGGGACAGACTTGTTGCCGTAGTTTCAGCAATTTATTTTTGTAGCTTTGCTTGGAATTTTGAAATATTTTTTCATGGTGTTTTATGAGTTCATTTATTTAAAAAAAATTTCCTTCCTTTCGTGGAGGCAGGCGACAAATCGACTGATGATTTCTTTATGGTATGATCTCCTATTTATTGTGTTATCATGGCTTGGCTGAGAAAATAAATTAAATTTAGAAAATATAATTTTTATTTTCTATTTAATTCGCGGGGGACACCGAAATTTTTAAACTTTGTTGTGATCAATAAGATGTGGCTGGGGCCAATTTTTTTTTGATAGATGGTCCTAGGGGCCTTGGGCCAAGGACTCGATTGGTCCCACCCTGCCTGGGGCTCTTGGATTCTTCAGTACGGCACCCTGGTGGTGGGGTGGGTTTTGGTAGAATAGGCTTTCCTTGGGTTGTTGCGGGTGTTTTCTGGATGTAGTGGGTACGGGTCGGTACTCTTGATTCCGAAGTTCCTTTGTGCATTGGTTGCCTACTTTGGAGTGTCTGCGGAGCCTTGCTGTGCCTTGTTTGTGCTGGGGTTTCCTTGCGGAATAGTAGATTCGGTGTTGAAGATTTTTAGGTCGCTAATGTGTGTGGAGCGGAAATACCCGGCGTTTCCCGGCTGCCCCATCTGACCCCCACCATGTTAATACCCGCCCACTGACCACCCTGCCACTGACCCACCGCCACCTGATCCCCAGCCCACGGACCTTTGACCTCAGATGACCACCCACTGAACTCGCACCAACTGACCAACCCACCAACTGACCACCTCACCAGCCCAGAAAACTATAGAAAAAGTTTTAACAAGATTGGTTCATAAAAACCTGCAATTTTTTGAAACAATAAAAAAATTCTTATGGAGACCCTTTGACTCAGGAGTCTGACCACTTTCAAAATATGCCTATTATGTGTTCATTATGGTATAAAACCCCTATGCAAAGTTTGATCGCGATCGATTCATAAAAACACACAATTTGTAAAAACAATAAAAAAAATTCGTATGGTGACCCCTGGACCTAGGAGTCTGACCACTTTCAAAATATGCCTATTACGTGCCTATTATGGTAGAAAACCCATATGCAAAGTTGGAACACGATCGGTTGAAGGGTTTGGCAGTCCATACCGGACATACAGACAAACATTCATTTTTATATATATAGAAGATAGAAGATAGATATATTATATAAATCTACATACTAAGCCGAAAAAAGCAATCGACGAAGGACACACGACACAAAGAGAAGATATAGTAACTTACCGATCTGCCCGTTTTTATGAATCGATCCCGTTCAAACTTTGCATAGGGGTTTTATACAACCGACTGACTGCTGACTGTCCAACAGCATCTTTTATACCCGACTAAATGGATATTTCCTTACATCAGCGCGCATGTGCAGCACATAATTATTTTGTGCACATGCACGGCGTATTAAGCATAATATTTTCTCTGTGTTGTCCTTTGTTGTTGTTTTTCTTATGTGTTTATATATCTTTTTATTGTCTTGTCCTCTGTTATTTGCTACCAAGCAAACATAGGCGTATTTCCTCGCTGACTCCATCTTAGGCAGTACTCGTAGAGATCGAAACGACCGGTTCGATGACGAATGTAAGCTAGAGGCTGAAGGTAAGCATGTTGCGTACCGAGCAATGCAATAATATCATAGAACGCGAGCACGCGAAGATGAATATAAAGAGCTCAGAAGATATGAAAAAACAGTTCACCGGCGAAAGAAAGCAGCCTGGGAGAAGAATCTCGTCAGTGAACTAGAACAGTACAGAGAGCGAGGACCGCACTAGGAGCGGAAGTTCTACCGATAAGTCCGCGGTATGACGCAATATACACTGCGTTGCACATACTGCAAAGACAAAGAGGGTAATCTGATCGCCGATCTCAAAAAAACTGTTATGAGTTGCTTAATGGCAAGCTTATTGAGGAATTGAAAGCTGCACCAATGACTGAAGACCACACTATGCTGCTGGCACCAAGCATAGACGAAGTTAGCAGAGCGACAAATTGGCTCAAAAATAATAAGGCCCCAGGATCTGATGGTATCCCAGCGGAGCTGATAAAAACAGGAGGCCCCGCAATACACCAAGCAATTCATGCACAAATAGTGCAAGTTTTGGAAGAAGAAGCGATGCCAGAAGACTGGCGAAGAAGCATCCTATGCCCCATACATAAGAAAGGAGATATTACAACCTGCAGCAATTATCGTGGTATAACGTTGTTGAGTACCTCGTACAAGATTTTCTCCTCTATCCTTCACGACAGGATAGTCCCATAAGCTAAAGTCATCATTGGACTGGCCAGCGTCCTCATTAACCTGGCGTTGGAGAAAGTGATCCGAGACTCTGACGTAACGGCAAGAGGAACAATCCTCTATAAATCCATTCAGATACAGGCTTAATCAGACGATATAGACATCGTTGGTAGAAACCGAAGAGCTGTACAGGAAGCTGTCATCTGAACACTGCTCATGTGATCCAGTAGCATATCATGCGTACAAACCAGCTTATTTTAAGCGTATTCTAAGTATAAGTATATCATAGTATGGTATAACTAGGGAAAAATCCTGAATAAATAACCGATTGTAATATAAACCGAAAACCAACAAAATCTTTTTAATTTGTAACAAAGAGTAGAAGGAGTCACCGGCGAGCGTCACCCGAGTAAAGACTGTTACAAAGCATAGACGAAGTTAGCAGAGCGATAAGTCGGCTCAAAAATAATAAGGCCCCAGGATCTGATGGTATCCCAGCGGAGCTGATAAGAACAGGAGGCCCTGCAATACACCAAGCAATTCATGCACTAATTGTGCAAGTATGGGAGGAAGAAGGGATGCCAGAAGACTGGTGAAGAGGCATCCTATGCCCCATACATAAGAAAGGAGATATTACAACCTGCAGCAATTATCGTGGTATAACGTTGTTGAGTACCTCGTATAAGATTTTCTCCTCTATCCTTCACGACAGGATAGTGCATTAAGCTAAAGTCATCATTGGTTCATACCAGTGTGGTTTCATCCCAGGCAAATCAACAACTGATCAGCTTTACACCCTCAGGCAGGTGATGGAAAAATGTCTAGAGTTTCAAAACTCACTGCACCATCTTTTTATAGACTTTAAAGCCGCGTAAGCCAAGTAAAAATACCCGGACCACTATCAAGCCCATTCAGCATCTAAACGGGCTTCGATAAGAGGATGGACTGGCCAGCGTCCTCATTAACCTGGCGTTGGAGAAAGTGATCCGGGACTCTGACGTAACGGCGAGAGGAACAATCCTCTATAAATCCATTCAGATACTGGCTTAATCAGACGATATTGACATCGTTGGTAGAAACCGAAGAGCTGTACAAGGAAGCTTTCATCCAGATAGAGCAGGCGGCACGAAATCTGGGGCTGCGCATAAATAAGAGCAAAACAATTCAAATATTGGAGCGCGAATTTGAAGTAGTGCAATCCTTTTACTATCTCGGGTCAATTGTAGCAGCCGATAACAACATGGAACCAGAAATACGCGCACCGTTGCTTAAAGCCAACAAAGCCTACTATAGTCTGTCAAGACTCTTCAAATCCAGGAATTTAACCATAACATCCAAGCAGCTGGTACATCAGACCAGTACTTACATATGGATCCGAGACTTGGGAGCTTAGCAAAAAGCATTCTGACCTCTTAGCCGCGTTCGAGAGAAAAGTGTTTCGGAGAATTATTGGCCCCGTATGTGAGGAAGGACGATTCCGAAGACTCTATAATGATGGGATCTAGGAGCGTTACCGCGATGTCGACATCGTGAAGAGAATTAAGGTCGGTAGGCTCCGATGGGCAGGACACCTAGTTCGCATGAGCGAAAATGATCTTGATCTTGCGGTAGGATTTATGGAACACGACAGCGAGAGCGCACAACCCTACGCTGGAAGGATGGCGTAGAACAGGACGCCCAGAGTTTAGGGATGCCAAACTGGATGAAATGGCTCGAAATCGGGACCGATGGAGAGATTTTTTGCGCGAAGCTGGGACCGGACACCGGTTGTAGAGCCAAATATGATGCTGATGTTTCAATACAATTTCAGATTATTATTTAATTTTCGATTTTTTAGTTAATGTTTTATAATCCAGTGTTTTCCTTATTCTATATAAATGTTCATGTTTTGTACTTTAGTATTTTCCCTGTGGGGGGAAATTTCCTGGCCAAGAAATTTGTCATCACACTCCCTCATACCTCGGTGGAAAGGAGCGATGTCTCATTTATATCGGTTAAGAAGTGTTTCTGTTTGTTGTTATTGCGCGTGCGTTGGGCCTCCCCTAATTGTTGGCGTAATTCTGGGGGCCAGTCTTCCGGTCCTGTTGACTCCTGGGTGTTTTCTCTGAGAAGTTGTGGTATGTTGGTGCTATTGTTTTTGTCACTTTTGCCTTGTTTGCTTTTGCTGTTGTTGTTGTTGCGAATATGGTTGTTGTTGTTGCTGTTGAGGTAACCGTTGCTGTTTTTTATTTTTACTACCCGCCGGGGGAGCTCGTAGACTTTGTGGGGCCATTGTTTGTGTTTTGTGGGGTCTGCCTTCTGTTTGATGGTGCCAGGACCGCGTTTCGGGGTGGAAATTTGATCTTTATTACGGCGGTAAGGCCAGGATTTGCCGGCCTTTTGACATGCCAATTCCCTGTCTTTGGATCACACCAGATTGTCAATAATTGGTGGTTGCCGTAGTTTCAGCAATTTATTTTTGTAGCTTTGCTTGGAATTCTGAAATTTTTTCTTCCATGGTGTTTTATGAGTTAATTATTTAATATTTTTTTTCTTCCTTCCGTGGCGGCAGGCGACAAGTCGACTGATGATTTCTTTATTGTATGATCTCCTATTTATATCATGGCTTGGCTGAGAAAATAAATTAAATTTAGAAAATATAATTTTTATTTTCTATTTAATTCGCGGGGGACACCGAAAATTATAAACTTTGTTGTGACCTATGAGATGTGGCTGGGTCCAATTTTTTTTGATATATGGTCCTAGGGGCCTTGGGCCAAGGACTCCATTGGTCCCACCCTGCCTGGGGCTCTTGGATTCTTCAGTACGGCACCCTGGTGGTGGGGTGGGTTTTGGTAGAATAGGCTTTCCTTGGGTTGTTGCGGGTGTTTTCTGGATGTAGTTGGTACGGGTCGGTACCCTCGATTCCGAAGGTCCTTTGTGCGTTGGTTGCCTCCTTTGGAGTGTCTGCGGAGCCTTGCTGTGCCTTGTTTGTGCTGGGGTTTCCTTGCGGTATGGTAGATTCGGCGTTGAAGATTTTTAGGTCGCTAATGTGTGTGGTGCGGACCTTATGTTTCCCGCACAGGCGTATCTTGACGATTTCCGGGGATATGAATCAGTTGACCATCATAGGGACCATCGTACCTGGGGGCTAATTTTACTGCGAATTTGTGAGCGGCTTTTGAAAAGTGGTGTTGTTTCACGAGTACTGTTTGTCCTATCGAGGGTTTCCCTGATCTTCTACGGAGATTATAATATCCTTCAGTTGATCAAAGGCTTATTGTTGTGCTTCGGTTCATATCCAGTGTTTTACGTATTTTAAGAGACTGGTCAAAGGTTGGACAAGTTTGGCGAATTCCGGGACGAACCTCCTATACCACGATGCAATTCCCACGCAGCGGCGGAGTTTTCGGAATGTGGTGCGTGGAGTGAGCTCTTGGATAGCAGCGATCTTATCCAGGTCGGTATGAATACCTTGTTCGCTGACCATATGACCCAAGTACTTGATTTCTTTCTGGAAAAACTTGCAATTTTCCGCGTTGATCTTCAGGTTCGCTTTATGTAACCGATGTAGTACCTTCTTTAGGTGTTTCATATGTTCTTCCAGGGTTTCGCTAATCACCACTATATCGTCTAGGTAAGCAAATGCGGGGGGTTCCATCACAGGGCCGATGACTTGGTCCAGAGCTCGCTGGAAAGTTGCGGGAGCCGAGTGTAGGCCGAAAAACATAACCCGCCACTGGAAGAGTCAATGCCCAGGAACGGTGAATGCAGTGTACTTCTTGCTACTGTCTTTCATATAGATCTGCCAGTACCCGTTTTTGAGATCTAAGCTGCTTATGTATCGGGCATTCCTGGGACGGTCTAGGATATGATGGATCCGGAGAAGCGGAAAGGAGTCAAGTACAGATTTTTCGTTTAGTTGTCGGTAGTCTAAGCACAGTCTCCAAGTCCCGTTTTTCTTTTTGACCAGGACGATTGGTGCACTATACGGACTATTAGATGGATCAATACAGCCTTCTCGAGCAGGTCGTCTATTTTGTCGCTGATGATTCTTTGCATTGCCGGATTCTTTGCACATTTTACTCGTTGGCGTCATCTTCGAGGCATTCGATAAAACTTGGTGGGAGGAAAAATTTCAGGAAATCGGCCTTGAATGATTTCCACTTCTGCCATGAACTATTGATACCAGCTGAGGGCTTTGTCTTTGAGTAACTCGGACATAGCCCTTCGTAAGAAATCTTTGCAGAGATCGTAGACTTCCGATAATTCTTGGATACGCTCCACAAAGGCCAACGGGTCGTGGATACCATCGAACTTTCGGACTTGGTCGATGACGGCAGGATATGAGGGTTCAATGATTGGATGCGCTGATGCAGCAGCAGCCGCATCGACAGTAATGTGGTTGTTTAAGTTTCTCTCAGGGGGCCTTTCAGCTGTCGTGATGGTTACTGTTGGGGGTGCAGGTGAGTTGCTCCTCGTATGTAGAGTCTCAAGCGCAAGCAGTCGTTCCTCAACTTTGGGTTTGAGTTCTCCTTTGTTGACCAGGGTCACGTTTCGTTTGCGCAATTAAATCCACTGTTTCCGTCTCCTCAAATCCGAATTCCTTGGGTACGCGATTCTTCCTTGCGTAATGAAAAAATCTAGGTGGTCTTAATTTTGACAATCTAGCGTAGTAATGGCGATAGTCGATGGTCTTCTGTGTTGAGATTTTTTTCTTCTGTGGTGATAATGGATCTCCTGTGGCGGCGATTACGGTGGTGTTTCTAGTGATGCGGTTGTTTCAATTTCTCTGAGGATAACTATGATTTTCTTCATCTTCTGATGATATAGTCCCTGCTCGCGCGCCACTGTAACGAAGGTTTCTACGGCCGGGGTTGGCTCAGTAGTTGTCCAGGCTTCGTAAATTCTCGACTATATGAATTTCCGAGACTTTGTCTAAACCAGTGTAGTTTTAGAGAGGCTTCACCTCTTCCCTTGAAGAGAAATAGTTTGGAACCACTTACCCTTACCGTGGGTCGGGGGAAATTCTCGGCTATATAAATCTACTAAGCCGAAATAAAGCAATCGAAGAAGGACACACGACACAAAGAGAGGTTATAGTAACTTATCGTGGTATGGAGCAGAGACCGTTAAAAGAACGGTGATGTTTCAAAACAATTTCAGTTTATTATTTAATTTTTGTTTTTTAGTAACTAAATTTAATGCGGTGGTGATTCAAATAATAATATGTTTTTTTTATTATTTCTAATTCTATGTACGGTAAATGTTTTATAATCCAATGTTTTCTTATTCTTTGTAATGTAAATGTTTTATAATCCAGTGATTTCCTTATTATATACCTATATTAAATGAGTAATTTAATTAAAACAAATATGGCGGATGGTGCTCTCTGGCACTTCAGTATAGATGGCGGAAAATAATTTTCTCGAAAAAATAAACTTTACTAAGCGGCACATCGATAGCAATTGAACGCAAATGTCTCGAAATTTTGAAGTTTTTATAATATTTCTTAATTTATTAAAACGCGCACTTAACAAAAATTAAAGTCGGGATCTCGAACAAATATGGCGGAAGGTTCTCCTCTGGCACTTTGTTATAGATGGCGGAAAATAATTTTATCGAAAAGTAATCTTTACTAATTTAGCGGCGCATTGCTAACTATTGTAACGAAGTTTTCTACGGCCAGAGTAGGCTCAGTAGTTGTCCAGGCTTCGCCACAGAATAAGAAACACTTTTTTGTTTTGTGGCTTTTTTTTTTGTTTTCTGTTTATTACTTTATAAATATAACACTTTTACTAGCGCTAACAAATTTACAATCTACTTTTTTTGACTTGTAAGTCGTCGGGATGGCGCAGCGTACTTCCGGTGAGCTCATTTACTTAGGTTGTAGGGGAAAGGATACCTACCTTTCTCCTAAGGTGTACTTTTGGAGAGGCTTCACCTCTACCCCTGAAGGCAAAATTACTTTGACCTATTTATTTCTATATAAACTTATGAGACTATGTCTGGATCCATGTTCTTTTGAAGTGGCTTCACCTCTACCCCTGAAGAGAAATAGTTTGTAGCCAGAGAATCCCTTACCGTGGGTCGGGGAAATTCTCGGCTATATAAATCTACGAGACTTTGTCTAAACTAATCTACTTTTGGAGAGGCTTCACCTCTACCCCTGAAGATAAATAGTTTGGAACCAGAGAATACAGAGAAATTAAGCATTATTTATCTGTGTGGTTTTTTTGTTCTTTTTCTTGTGTTTATGTTTCTTTTTATTGTCGTGTGCTCTGTTAGTGGCTATCAATAACAAGCAAACATAGGCGTATTTGCTCGGTGACTACTGCGAGTGTTTTTGTTTGTTGTTCTTTTCCGGTACGGTGCTTTGGAGCAGAGACCGGTAAAAAGAACGGTAGTGTTTCAATACAATTTCAGCTTGTTGTTTAATTTTTGTTTTTTAGTAACTAAATTTAATGTGGTGGTGATTCAAATAATAATATGTTTTTTTTGTTATTTCTGTTTCTATGTACGGTAAATGTTTTATAATCCAGTGTTTTCTTATTCTGTGTAATGTAAAGGTTTTATAATCCAGTGTTTTCCTTATTCTATATAAATGTTCATGTTTTGTACTTAAGTATTTTCCCTGTGGGCGGAAATTTCCTGGCCCACAAATTTGTCGTCACACTTCCCTCATACTCTCGGGGGAATTGATACTTGGATTTGTCCTGTGCAGTTGAATTTGATGCGATAGCATGTCCCATTTATATCCCTTAAGAAGTGTTTCTCTTTTTTATTATTGCGCGTGCGTTGGGCCTCCCCTATTTTTTGGCGTAGTTCTGGGGGCCAGTCTTCCGGTCCTGTTGACTCCTGGGTGTTTTCGCTGAGAAGTTGTGATATGTTGGTGCTATTGTTTTTGTCACTTTTGTCTTGTTCGCTTTTGCTGTTATTATTGTTGTTACTTTGGTCGTTGTTGTTTTTATTTTTACTACCCGCCGGGGGAGCTTGTCCCTTCGTAGACTTTGTTGGGCCATTGTTTGTGTTTGGGGGGTCTGGCTTTTGTTTGATGGTGCCTGGACCGCGTTTCGGGCTGGAAATTTGATCTTTATTACGGCGGTGGGGCCAGGATTTGCCGGTCTTTTGACATGCAACCTCCCTGTGTTTGGATCGCACACGACGTCTACCAGATTGTCGATACTTTGTGGTATTTTGACTTGTTGCCGTAGTTTCAGCAATTTATTTTTGAAGCTTTGCTCGGAATTTTGAAATGTTTTTTCATGGTGTTTAATGAGTTTATTTATTTAAATTTTTTTCCCTTCCTTTCTGAATCTGTGTCTGTATTAGTTTGGCTGGCAATGGATAAACGACATAAACAGTGAATCGCTCTTTTTATTTCACCATTCGCAGTTTTTAGTGTTACAACCCTGACCCTTTTGTCAACTCCAGGATGAATTTCAACTACTTTTCCTTGTAACCAATGGTTTGTAGGTAGGTCATTATCTTGAATTAGGACAATATCATCAATTTTGAATGGATTTAGTTCCTGTTTCCATTTATTTGGATGCTGCAGACTAGTGAGATATTCATTGTACCACCTCTTCCAAAAATGATGCACCATGTCATTAACTACCCGCCATCTGGTTTCAGTTGAAGGATTGTGGTGCGCTTTGTCCAATGATGGTATAGTTATGGGTGAATATCCATGTAAGAAATGTGATGGTGTAAGAAAATCCAATTCATCATCTGATGCCCGGCATAATGGACGATTGTTTAGGATTGATTCTATTTCAGCTAAAATTGTTGTCATCTTCTCTAATGTAGGTATGTACTTTCCCATAACCCGTTTAAAATGGAACTTAAAAGACTTAACTCCGCTCTCCCAAAGCCTACCAAAATGAGGACTGTTTGGAGGATTGAAATGCCATTCAATCTTGTTTCGAGCTAGAAAATTGTTAAGAGTATTTGAGTTTTCAATTAATGAATTGAACGCTAAATTTAGTTTCCTCTGAGCACCGACAAAATTTGTTCCATTGTCGCTGTACATATCGTGACAACCACCGCGTCTTGAGGTGAAGCGCTTCAATGCTCCTAAAAATTCGTCGCTAGTTAGATCACTAACTAATTCCAAATGTATTGGCTTGATGCACATACATATAAAAACACAAACGTAAGCTTTATAAGTCTTTTGTCCTCTTCCCTCGGCCAAATGGATACTGAATGGCCCGGCGTAGTCAACTCCAGTTGACAAGAAAGGACGGACCAAATCTAACCTTGACTTTGGCAAACTTCCCATTAATTGCTGCTGGAGATTTGCATTGAATCTAGCGCAAATCACACTTTATTTACAATAGATTTTGCTTTTGCTTTTCCCCTTGGAATCCAAAACTTTTGTTTAAGAATGCTCATCATTAAAGAAGGTCCTGCATGCTTATTATAAATATGCTCATCTTGAAGAATTAACCAACTTAATCTTGATTTAGAATGTAGTATTATGGGATGTTTTGTCGCATAAGGTGCTAAACTGTGCTCTAACCTTCCTCCTACTCGTAGAACGTCATATTTATCAACAAATGGATAAAGGCATTTTAAAATGCCATCATTAGGAATTTCCCGATTTGTTTTAATTGCTTCTAACTCTTTCAAGAGCCTTGCAATGCTGTCGCCTCCAGGTCCTCGGGGCGGTTGTGGAATCGTAACGGGTGAATATTAAGTGACCTATGTGCGGGGCGGGTCACGCTAATTGACAGCAATGGGCTGGATCAAGGTGTAAAGTGAACCGAGCCGATGATCGACTAGGCTGGGGGCCCATTTAAATAGCCCAGTCATGATCGGAGCCCTCTGGATACCTGGCGACCTCCAGAGGTACCCTTAGCGGATGCCTTACCTGGGTAGTTCGGATCTCTGCCCAGGTGGACCACCCTTTCTCTGACACTCGTGGGAACAAAAATGGACCAAAATAATAAAATTAATTTTTTCAAAAAACCCGAGATCGGCGCTCTCCAAAGCCCGAAAAACGAGACCGGTGCTCATCAAATACCGAAGACCTCAGGGGGGAGCTACTCGAACCTTAAAGGTGGGTCTCCCTCCAGAGTTATAGTACTGTCAGATCCTAAGGATTCAACTCCAGGGACCAGCAAAGCATCAGGGGGGAGCTACTCGAACCTTAAAGGTGGGTATCCCTCCAAAGTAATAGGGTTGTCTGATCCTAAGTCATCGACTGGGACCAGCAATGCCAAGTCTCTTACTTTGGGCAAGCGACAGTATAGAGAACGTCGTTCAGCCCATAGGATACTGGAAAGGTGGGCTGAGACCCCCAAGGGGCAGCTCACTAAGGAGCAGAGAGACTCTCTAGCTTGGGCGAAAATGACTGCTGACTACGTCGGTAACCCTGAAAGGGACTGCGTGCCGAAAAGGCAGAGGTCTCTGGATGAGGTGGAGGTGGCGAGTAGTAAAAAAGCCAAAGTGCATGAGTCGGGAGCTCTAAAGGCGCACAAACCTAAGTCGTGTAGTGACGTCATAAGGGAACATGCGTTAGTGCTTGCTGTCATTGACAAAAATCATGATTAAGGGAACATCTCTTCGGATAGATGGAAGTCAGTGGCTAATGCTCTTAACCGGGTGTTTTTAAAAGTCCTTAGGGAAAACCCCGGACCTCCTCCGTCCTGTAGAGATGCGGGATGGTTTCAAGGCAGGGTGAAACTAACTGCATGCTCAGACCAGAGATCTGCACTTCACTATAAGAGGGCCATCTCTGAGGTTGGGGAGGCGTGGCCGGGCGCTAAGCTTGAAGCAGTCAGTAGGGAGGAGATCCCGAACAGGCCTAGAGCACGCGTTTGGCTTCCAACAGAACCAACAGAGCAAGAAATTATGCAGATAATTCATGCCAGTAACCCGAACCAAAAACTGGAAGATTCTAAAGCAGGAAGAAGCTAAGGGCAACTCCAGATTAACAACCATGTTAATAAACAGAGAGTCACCACTTTCAGATATCAAGGGGGTTATAGATTTCGGTTTCGGGTCATTAACCCTCAAAGTATTCAAAAAAGATGAAGTCAATAATTTGGCCACTGTGGATAAAGCCACAATAAACAACCAGTCCCTTCAAGGGGAGGTTGCCACTGCACTCGATGGTGACAGTCGTTCCAGCGAAGACCTAGTCAGCAGAATGGACGGCCTGCTCTCCATTGAGTCCAACGAGGAATGCTTGTCAGATTCGTTGGGGGAACTGGCATACACTACAGTCAAAGAGGCGGAACGAGACGGATGCATCCGGCGTGTCCTCGGGGACAGAAAATTAAACCGCTATAGCGGTTATAGAAGGAGAAGGTAAGGTAATTTTCTTATGATTAAAATCCTGCAAATTAACTTACATCATACTAAGGCCGCTTCAGCGGCGCTTATCCTTAGACTGTCCGAATCGGCAGAAGACCTAATTCTTATCCAGGAGCCATGGATAAGCAATAATAAAAGGATCTGTGGACTCAACTTAAAGGGGTACACAATCCTACATTCATGTAAGACTGGAAGGGTCAAGGGTAATGGGAAAGACTAATTTGAATATTTTTCTACTCCCACAATTTAGTGACGGGGACATAACCGCGGCCAGCTTAGAGTTGGCCAACAACACGATCTGGCTGGTTTCTGCGTACCTCGATCGCGAGAAAAATACACCGCCGGATAACCTGGCTGAACTTATTCTGGAAGCAGACAAACAAAAAATCAATGTGATTCTCGGGTGCGATGCTAATGCACACCACACACTCTGGGGAAGCACTGACATTAATGATAGGGGTGAGTCTTTTTTTGAATACCTTTTAAATACTAACCTCCTAGTCTGTAACATTGGGCAAGTGCCCACCTTTATTACTAAAAATAGACGGGAAGTGCTAGACGTAACTCTCGTTTCTGATAAGATTTTCCATATGGTAAAAGAATGGAGGGTAGCGAAAGAGCACTCCTTCTCTGACCACAGGTATATCACTTTTAATCTCGGCATTCATCCTGTCAGTCAGAACGCCTTCAGAAATAAAAGGAAGACGAACTGGATCTTGTGCGGGATGGTGCTAGAGAAGTTTTTACTACAAAATAACGCTAAGCCCCCAGTGACAGTTTAAGAACTTGACTGCATGGTGAACACTGTCACTAACGCATGTAATAGTTCTATGGGAACAGCTTGTCCTACGGTTTACCCAAGAGGTAAACGTAGACCAGTATGGTGGTCCTCCGAAATAAGGGAACACCAGAAAACTAGTAGAAGGGCCTTTAACAAGGCAAAGAGTAATAATAGTACCGAAGATTGGGACTTCTATAAGTCCTTTAGTTTCAAAGTGCTCGAAGTTTATTTTTAAAAGAGGATTTAATGCACTTGGTGAACTAATGGATGATATATTTCCGAATCCAGTATACGATGAATATACACGACTGGAAACTTCCGTGTTCCCTTGGATGTTAATGACGTCATTTTTTAATACGCAGTGCTGACCAATTGTAAGGAATCCTGAACCTATTAATGTTAATTGAATAGTATCGATGCCGCACACTGCCGTCATTTCGGTGGTAATAGTCGTGGCGAAAATCCATTGGTTGGAACGATATGTTGATGTGAAAGATGTCTTCTCTTCCATACTGCTGAATTTGCAGCTCTGAGAGGTTTTGTTATTTAATAACTGAATTTCACAAGCAAATTTGCCAGATTTTCTAGCAAATTTTAATTGTTTCCTGTCAATCAAATAAATATCTTCAATTGTGGTTGCTGCTGTAAGTTCGCTCTGGCTTAAGGCAACGAATTGGTCACGATGGCCGCTGATTCCGAGTATTTCAGTGCTGGGTGTGATAACCACAAGAGTGTTATTGAGTTGTGTTGGAATAAGTTCGATCGCAAACAAGTCGAGAATTTGATGATCGACTAATGGCAATCTTAACTCAAACACCACATGGTCCTTTGTGACAGTAGTCCTTACATCCAATATTTGATAAAATCCTAATAGGTTAGTCTCGGTTATTGGTAGAGCTCGTGTTGGTGACAGATGCCCCTTTATAAGAATAACTTCCTTTGCGAGTTGTTGTGGCGTGAGAATTTGCGGGCTTATTTTTCCGTGGCTGGTGTGTGTCAGAATGTTTATTAATTCTGATTGGATGTGTTGTAGGTCTGTGACTATCGCTGATAGTTGAACGATTAAGACCGTAAACCGTTGTAATCGTCGAAATTGAGTAACTGAGTGGTTGATGTTTTTCAAATTTTCCGTGATCATATGTTGGACGTCAGCGAGGCGTAAAGATGTATCTTTCTCATCCTGCTTAATAATGTTGATTGTAGAGTCGATGACTGATGTTTGATTTTTGAGCAGCTGTAATAGATATTCTTCGTTAGACTTAACCTTGTTGATTGTGTTTGACATTTCATCGGCGTAATCAGAGTCTAGAACGCCAAACAAAGCGTGGGCAACATTTCCAATTATATTCAGTGCTGCTCTTTTTGTTCGATTTGATGATAACAAACCGTTCTCTTGATTTAACTGACTGCGAGCCTTTTCAAAATATTCGATGAGTGAGTGGCATGAAATGTCTGATGTTGGATGTAGGCACAATTTTTTCAAAGCTTGAATTCCATCTGATAGTGCATGAACTTGATGATGAAATGGCGCCATGTCGTAGTACACAATGATTTTCCAAACACCAGTTGATAGCCGGGCAGTACCTATTCCTTCGAAGTAAATCCCGGGGTTTGCCTCAAAATTTGATATCTGGATTTGAGAGGACAATGCCAACGGTAACAAGAATAGTGTAATCAGCATTGCAGTGAGTAATGGGCCGCTGGTCACTAATCTCCTTTTCTTGACTCCCTCATCTTGGTCTGACGCGTGCCGTTTCGGATTCGGTGTCTCCATTATTGGTAGCCTTGGATTTGTTGTGTCTTCTTCGGTGAATAAAGGGGCCAATCTATGTATTGGTCGTTTGAGTGTACCCGACTTTGTCTTAACATCAACCACTCGAACAATGTCATCATCTCCTTTGTAAATTCTCGTGATTCGTCCAAGAGGCCATTGTAGGACAGGTACGTTGTCTTCTTTTAGAATTACCAACGTGCCTTCTTTCACATTCATTGATGAGTGCTTCCATTTAGATCTCGATTGAAGTTCGTGCAGATATTCTTCATGCCATCTTTTCCAGAATGTGTGTTTTAATTCTGACACAAGTTTCCATCTAGTGTTTAATGACGTTTTGTTCGCTGATGATCTTGAGTCGACTGGCGTAGTTAAAGGCTCACCGATGATGAAATGACCTGGTGTAAGAGCTCCTAAGTCATTTGGATTTGATGACAATGATGTGAGTGGTCGAGAATTCAAGATTGCCTCTATTTCTATTACTACCGTTTCTAATTCTTCATATGTCAATGATGAAGTTGACACATTTCGAAGCAGATGATACTTTGCGGATTTTACAGCTGCTTCCCATAGTCCACCAAAATGTGGGGCTCTGGGTGGAATGAATTTGAATTCGATTCCCTTATCACTGCATGATTTGATGATCCTTTCTTTTGAGTTGTTCGAAAAAATGGCTTCTTGCAGCTCAACCAGTTGATTTCTTGCACCAACAAAGTTCGTTGCATTGTCGGAGTATAACGTTTTGCACCTTCCCCTACGACTAATGAATCGTTTCAGAGCTCCGATGAAGGCTTCGGTAGTTAGGTCTGACACGATTTCCATGTGAACGGCCTTTGTGGCAAAACAGCAAAAAACTGCAATGTAAGCCTTATGTGGTCTTTTTCCTCGGATTTTATGATGTACCCAAATGGGACCACAATAATCTACGCCTGATATCAAAAATGGGCGTGATTCTGTCACTCGATCAGCTGGTAGATTGCCCATGATTTGAGTAAACAACTTTGGTTTTGCCTTTGTACAGCGGACACAGTTCTGCACAATGTTGCGTGCTACTGTTTTTCCTCTTAATATCCAAAATTGTTGTCGAGAGATGGCTATTAAAGCTTTCGGGGCGCAGTGTTGGTTTTCTTCATGAATCATTTTTAAAATGAGTTTGGTCAACGGGTCATTATATGGTAAAATCATTGGATGCTTGGCATCGAACGGCAATGTTGACGCTTCCAGTCGACCTCCCACACGAATTATTTGTTGATCGTCTAGCAGAGGGCAGAGACTTGCAAGTTGGTTTGATGTACCCACGAGCTTATGTCTTTGCAGTTCCTTGATTTCCTCCTTGAAATCAGAGATTTGAATAGCCTTTATTATGATTGTCAATGATTTCTCCATTTCCTGCGCGCCTAAAGATTTGTGACTTGGCCTTTCCGCCTTTCCCCCTTTGAGATTTGCACTGAAGCGAAGCACATATCCGACCGTATGTTGTAGAAATCTAAACGAGTTTCTGTGGTTTATTCCATAAATTAATGCGTCCAATGATGCTGAAGCTGGTACTGCTGCTGCTGCTGCCACGGTTGGTTGCCCTTTTCTTTCGATGTCATTTGGTATGTCAAACGACTTTACTTCTTTGTTTAGCCAAAATTCATTGGTTCCATGCAGAAACAGTGGTCCGAAAAACCATATGGAGCAGGAACTGAATTTTTCCGGATTAATACCACGGGAAATGATGTCGGCAGGATTCAATTTGGATGAAATATGGTGCCATTGAACAGTGTGTGAAAGTTCTTGAATTCTGCTTACCCGATTTGCCACGAACGTGTGTAGCGATGAAGCTGATGACTTGATCCAGGATAAAACAATTTCAGAGTCAGACCACAGAAATGTGAGGATGTCTTGGTATTTAAGATCCTGCTTCACTCTTTCTGTTATTCGGCTCCCAATAATGCTGCGCATAATTCTAATCGAGGCAGTGTTTGTTTCTTCAAAGGAGCTATTCTTGATTTCGCGCATAGCAATCTTGAGGTTATAGTTCTGTCTTTGTAACTTGCTCGCACATAAACCGCTGCTCCATATGCCTTTTCTGAAGCATCAGAAAAGGTATGTAGTTGAATAGAAGTTGGCACCTTTGCGTTGAAAACGTGTCTTTGCACTTTCAAAGTATTCAGTGCTAATACACATTTCATAAAACGCGTCCATTCTTGTTGCTCTCGATGTGGCAATTCTTCATCCCAAGCGTATTTTTGCTGCCATAGGTCCTGCATAAATATCTTTGCTGATACTGTCACTGGGCCAAAAATTCCCAAAGGATCGAAAATTCTTGCTAGGTCTGAAGATACTACACGCTTAGTGACGGATTGACCTGGTGATGCTTGTGCTCGGCCGCACAGTTCATCAGTTTTTGGTAGCCAAATGATTCCCAATGTTTTTGTGGCCTTGCTTGATGAGTCATCCAAATCTAAATTGATTTCTTGATCCTTTATTGGTATGTCTGCCAGCAGCTTTGGATGATTAGCGCACCATTTCCTGAGCTTGAATCCAGCCTCATAAAGAATCGTAGTGAGTTGTTTTTGGGTGTGAAGCGCCGTGTTGATGTCGTTACCACCACTTAAGCAATCGTCTACATAAAAATCGTCATGTAATGTTGATGCTGCTTGTGGGTATTTATGCATGTTTTGTTTCGCCAGATGCTGGAGGCATTTAGTTGCAAGATATGGAGCTGATGTTGTTCCATACGTGACGGTTTTGAGACGATAAAATTGCATGAATTTGGTTGGATCCTTTCGCCACACAATGAGTTGGTGAGCGGTGTCTTCTTCATGCATGCGAATTTGCCGATACATCTTTTCAATATCAGCTGTGAAAACAAAACGATGTGTTCTAAAGCGCAGTAGAATTGAAAAGAGATCGCTTTGAACTGTTGGACCCTTATGCAAAATGTCGTTCAATGCCAATCCACTGGATGTTTTGGCCGATGCGTCAAATACCACTCTCAATTTAGTAGTACTGCTGTCGGGCTTCACAACGCAATGGTGAGGAATAAAATAATTGATATCTGGAACATCTGCTGGACGTAACCTTTCCATGTGTCCCAGGGCTTCGTATTCGTCCATGAATTTGACGTACTCTGAGCGTAAAGTTGTGTCCCTTTGCAAGCGTTTTTCCATTGACAAGAATCGATTTATAGCCATGTCTCGAGATTTTCCTAGAGCTATTGGATTCTCAGAAAAGGGCAGATGTACAATGAAGTGACCCTCCATGTCCCGTTTTATGTTGTTCAAAAATGATTTTCGCACCACTTTTCTGATGGAGTCATGACCTTTGTTGTCTCGCTGAAATCGTCCAGTCTCCAGAATTTTTCCAAGATTTCTGAGGTTCTTTCGTCTTCTTGAGTAGAAACAGCACATGTTGCAGTAACCGATGTGGCAGTTTCTGTTTTGCCAATAACAATCCATCCAAGAACTGTATTTTGTAGTAGAGGTAAAGTCTTTCCTATGTTCAGCTGTTCTGGGCGGAGTAAGTTGTGGTAAAACTCTGCTCCAATTAAAAGATCAATTTTTCCAGATTTGAAAAATTCGGGATCGGCCAGTGTAATGTTATTTGGTGTGTCCCAATTAGTGACATCTAAATCTCGCGATGGTTGCGCTGAGATTATTTGTGGCAGAACGAAAGCTTCGATTCTTGTTGAGAAACTTCCTGCTGATGACTTCAACTTTAGGTTAACTCGGGATTTCGAACTTCCAGTACGTAGCCCGATTCCTTCAATCGATAAGTGGGATCGTGTCGTGGCCAATGATAATTTGTTGATTAATCTCTGTGTCACCAAATTGACTTGTGAACCAGAGTCGAGTACCGCACGTGCTTCGCAGGCTTGCCCATTATTCGCCACTATTATCACCTTAGCGGTTGCTAACAGAACGTATTTCTGACTTCCCTTTGCATGGTTTATTGTTGCCACAGTTGCAGGTGAATCTTCCTTCCTCTGCGCATTTGATGATACTTCAGTCCTTTGATGCTCCAGATGAAGTAATGAGTTGTGTTTTTTTGTGCACTTGGTGCAGTGTCGCCAAGAACATTGATTTGCTATGTGTCCCGACTTCAAACAATTCATGCAAAGTTTATGCTTCTGGACGAAACTTATTCTTTCATTCACTTTTAGTTTAAGAAACTGGTCGCATGAGAATAACTGGTGAACTTTCTTTCCGCATGACAAACAGAGGCTGTTGGCTTCATGTGTTGATGCTGCTGAGGTGCAAACCTTTGTTGATGGTTGGGGAATAGTTGCCCTTTCTCGATGTCCGATTGTTTCCATTGTTTGGAACTGCAATTCCAAAAACGATAAAAATTCTGTAACTGTCGGTAGCTCCTTCGGTTTTGATAGTGATTGCTCATACCGAATATAGGTGGATCGATCCATTTTTTTGATAAGGAAGTGAATCAACAGCGGATCCCATGCACTTGTTTCGATGCTTAAATTGTTTAATGCAAGTAAGCACTCCTTCGTAGTATCATGCAGATGTTTGACCGCTGCTGCAGATGATGTTCCTGCTGGCTGGTCCACAAGTTTTTTGATTAGTGTTGATGCCAATATTCTTTTGTTATTATACCGCTCCTCTAAAAGCTTCCAGGCTGCTACATAATTTTCTTCTGTGGTTGAAAAATGACTGACGAGACTTGCTGCTTCGCCAACCAATTGTGTCTTGAGGTGCCACATTTTCTCCACATTTGAGAGTGGCTGTTTGTGAACCAACTCTGAGAAAATGTCGTGGAATTGATTCCATCTTAGATAATCCCCATCGAATATTGGGATTTTTACCGTTGGGATTGGTAAAGACTTTCGTGTTGATTGATGATGTTGATTAGATGGGAACGCTGGTTCAATACGCATTAGAGTGATATCGGTGAGTTTCTGATGCACTCTTTGCTCCAGATCTTCAAATATTTTCATATCGTATCCTAATGACGATGGGTTGGATGATTGCTCCCAAATGTTATCATCGACTGCAGTTATGTCTTGCCAAAGTTCATTAATGAAATTCACCTTCAGGTCGTAATATTGTCCGGATTGTTGTTCCAAGACCAAAATATTTGAAAGTCTGGCATCCAATATTGCCATCTTTCGATGTGCCTTTCGAATTAAGCCATCGATTTTTGAAATAGAAGCTTCTTCAATATGTTTAGCTTTGGTTTTGTTAACGTCTTCTTTGACGCTGTTATCGATGCTGTCGTCGACGCTATCATCGACGGCACTTGCTTCCAAAGTTTTGATTTCTTGTTGAAAACGTTTCGTATAGTTGTTGCATAATGTTTTCGTTTGGATAAAGTAGTCTTCTATAAAGTACGCGTGTTGGCGGTCTTCCAATTTACGGAGCTCTGTGTCATTTGCCTCAAATTTAGCAATGATTGATTGTAGCTGGCTGAGTCGCAGCTTGTAATATTTTATAGTTTTCCGCTCGTCGGAATCCTTCTTGAAGTTTCGAATTATTCTCTCAATCTCTTCACCAAGTTGAGACTGCTGGTTGAATAAATCATCCATGATGTAGATTGATGCGAGTGTGTCCAACGAAGAATATGTCCAATGAGGCTCCTTGCAGAAGCGCGAACCGTGATATCCAGATCACGTCGAGGTCACCAAAATGTAGCTTACTACAGGTCTTGATTAGGTACAAACCAAATCAATGTAGCTTGATACAGAGTGTAGCTTACTATTGGTCTTGATTAGGTGCAAACCAAATCAATGATACCAAATTGAAGATTCTGATTAAGTACAGACAAAATCAGATAGCAGCGTAAGTACAGGTACTTTAACCAATACTTCCCAAAAATGAAATCAATACACGCGAGGTTGATTTTGATCTAATTTATTAATTTCAAAATTGGTGGCTTTTATATCCAAAAAATGCTTACAATACAATATACAATTAATTAAAATAACAAATAATAAAAAATACACAAATAGACATTTTGGCTGATTCGGCAACTAACTATCGTCGCCGTCGTGCTGTAATATGAGTAATATCAAAGAGAATACAAAATTGTTACTTCATCAATAGCTGCAGTGCTGTTGTGCTGCAATAGAGTCTACCTGACGATGCAGCGAAAAGCGATTCCAAAGGTGTTTTTCGCTGTAGACGCAATTTCAGCAATTTGATTGTTATGTTGGCCTTGATGTAGTTTGTTGCTTTATTATTGTCCGTTGCACCTGATTTTATGTTGATCTAAACAGAATGTCTTAAACTCTACAAGAGGGAACTAAGGAAGGCAAAGAGGAAGTCCTGGAGACTCTTCTGTGAAAAAATGGAAGGAGTCTCAGAGACCACTCGCCTTAGAAAGATTCTCTCCAACAACCCAACCAATCCTAGTTACTTAATAAAACCGGATGGTTCATGGACGACTTCGAGCAAGGAAACTCTGGAGCTTCTCTTGCAAACCCACTTTCCAGGCTCGACCGACTTGAGGAACGAGTCAGAACTCACTACTCATCAAGGAACTCACACGCTATGCATAAATAATATCATTAGCACTAAGCGGATTAAGTGGGCTATTAGCGGCTTCATGCCTTACAAAGCAGCTGGTCCAGACCAAAACATACCAGCGGAATTACAGAAAAACTCAGATATCATCCTACCATGGTTAGAGGTGATTTTCAAAGGGTGTCTGCGCTTAATGCACATTCCTAAGAACTGGACGGAAGTCAAAGTGGTCTTCATTCCAAAAGCAGGAAAAAGCTCACATGGGTACCCAAAGGACCTAAGGCCTCTAACCTTATTCTCCTTTCTGCTGAAAACTTTGGAAAGGTTATTGGATGTTTATATAAGAGACCAGGTGGGTTATGACAGATGGGCTCAGTCTCAACACGCTTACTGCAAAGGTAAGTCGGTAGAGACTGCGCTGCACACACTGGTACGTACGATTGAGAAATCACTACAATCGAAGGAATACAATAATCATATGCTCTTAAGCAGGATTGTTAACGCTGAGCTGGGTGGCTCCACCATTAGAAGGCATGTATCTAGAGGAACGCCGCAAGGAGGCGTTCTATCCCCTTTGCTCTGGAACATAGTAATCAATGGACTACTAAAAGAGCTGGAAAGAGAGGGCATGAGCGTAGTTACCTATGCTGATAATGTAGCCATAGCTGTCACAGGTAGGTTTCTAGTAACCATTACAAGGTTATGCAAAATGCCCTCTCCATAGTCACAAAATGGGCCGAAGGCTGCGGACTAGGAGTAAATCCGTCCAAGACAGAGCTGGTCATCTTCACAAATAGATATAAAGTGCCAATAGTCACTCCACCAACTCTAAACGGAACCAGTCTAGTTTTCACCAATAGGGCGAAATTTCTGGGCACAATCCTGGATGATAAACTAAGCTGGAAACCAAACATTTTAGAGAGAGTTAACAAAGCTACTAAAGCTCTATATGCGTGTAGAAGCGCCATCGGAAAAAGCTGGGGATTAAAGCCAGAGCTGGTACACTGGCTATACACTGCAGTAGTAAGACCAATACTCATGTACGGTGTAAGCGTTTGGTGGCCGGCTCTTGGAAAATCCACCTTTGTTAAAATTCTGGAGAAGGTGCAAAGGGCAGCCTGTCTTCACATTAGTGGAGCACTAAAAACAACACCAACACGCGCCCTAGAATTAATGTTGTACCTGACTCCTTTGGATATATACGGCAGGCAGAGAGCAGCCTTTACGGCCGCGTGACTGTCAACAACACGTCAGTGGAAACCTATTCAAACGGGACACTCGACGATAAACAATTCGCTAAAGGTTGAACTGGCGAACTTAGATTACACACAACCAGTGTTATGCTTTAGGAAGGGTTTCTGAGCCATCTACCCCTCCAGGGATCAATGGAGAGATGGATCGTCACAAGAAACCGCTGCTATCAAATTCTTCACGGACGGCTCCAAACTCGACGGAAGGGTCGGTGCCGGAGTCTACTGTGACAAACCTAGCGTGAGCATTTCCGTTCGACTCCCGGACCATTGCAGAGTGTATCAGGCTGAGGTAACAGCGATTGAGGAAGCAGTGACCTGGCTGAAACATAATATATTATCGGTAACCGATATTATAATTTACATAGACAGTCAGGCGGCAATCAAATCGCTGGAATCGGTCTTGATGACATCGGGGGTAGCGATAAGCTGCCACACATCTCTCAAGGAGATGAGCGAGTTTTTTAACATATGCTTAGTATGGGTCCCCGGTCACTCTGATATCGTTGGGAATTGCAAAGCAGACGAACTAGCCAGAAATGGCACAAAACTCCAACTGCTACCGGAAAGGGCAGGCATAAGAAGACCACTATCAACGGTCAAGCTAATGCTTCGGAAAGAGGCAGAAAAATTAACAAACGCGAGATGGTTGCATACCAACACATGTAATATTGCAAAGGAAGTCTGGCCTAAGCTGGACCTAAATCGCTCTAAAGCATTGATATCCCTACGAAGAGGGGATATAAGAATGACTATAGGTATCTTAACGGGGCACTGTCTTCTTGGAGTGCATGCGAGAAAGATGGGCCTTGAGTTCAATGACTTCTGCAGAAGCTGTTATGACGCCGAGGAGGAGGAAACAGTATCCCATTTCCTGTGTACATGCCCGGCTCTTGCAAGCAGAAGACTAAAATATCTGGGATATGTTACACTAAACAGCTTATCGGATGTCGAAAACTGCAAAGTGGGAGACATCCTAAAATTTACAAGGAGCACGAAATGGGCTCTATGATAAAAGGGGAAAGACTCTGATCCTGTGGTATCACAATGGACCGTACTTTGGTCTAAGTGTGCAATAGCAGCCACCGAACCTAACCTAACCTAACCTAACTCTTTCAAGAAAAACCTTTTCTGGTCATGCTTACATAGCATTATTTCGACTTGTACGAGTTCATTTCGAGAAAGTGATTTACTAGTGTGACAAAAGGTTTTGAGTTTTCGGCAAGCCTCAATGAATCGTAGAAGGTAACAAAGCACCCTTTGTGCCTTTTGATACGACGAATATAAATTAAGAATTTCATCCAGCCATTTGTTTTCCAGAATAGTACAGAAGTTGCTCCATGCCACCATAAATCATGTGCCGCCAAGTCGATTGGGGACATACCCCGAGATGAGCAATCCGCTGGTTGGAAGCAGATGGAACGTGATTCCATTGCTCACGTTTGCTATAGGACTTTATTTCAGATACTCGATTTTCGACAAAGGTGCTCCAACGACGAGAGTGACTCTGCAGCCAATCCAAAACAATTTTGGAATCTGTCCAATATGTACACTTTGCAACGTTTATCCATGTGTCTTGACTAATAACATTGAGTAATTTTGCTAGTAAGACTGCTTCGCATAACTCAAGTCTTGGTAGACAGAGCTGCTTCATTGGAGCCACCTTTGTTTTCGCTGAGATCAATTGAACAGTTGATTTCTTGTCCACATTTGAAAATCGATAATACACAACCGCAGCAAAGGCCTTTGTACTGGCGTGGCAAAAGCCGTGAATATCTACAATTGTCCTGTTGATTCATGCATTTGACCTGAGATAATCCAAACAAAAATTGTTTTTTGCAATATTAATTTGGAATCGTTTAACTTAATTTGGCCCATTTCCAAATAACTGAAAAAATGATCAGCACCAATAAGTAGATCAATTTCGTGACTAATGTGAAATTCGGGATATGCAAGATCAACATTGCTGGCTAATTTGATTTTATCACGGGATATTTTGTGCAAAGGTAATGCGCACGTAATTTTTGAAAGTACTAACGCGTTTATTTCATAACGAATGTGTTTTGCTTTGATTATTAATTTGACTTTACCCTTGATCGCTCCAACATTTGTATCTCCGATACCGCTGACTTTATTTAAATTAAAACAATTGTGGCGCAATTCACTAGTTGAAGTCGTATGCTGTTTGCTTGTAGTCAAGTTGACCCTAGCACTACTTCTTAACATGCGTGTTTGAGGTGCTGAACACGTTTCGAGAGCTGATATCCTCCTATCCAAGAATTTAAAAAAAACAAAAATGGTTGGATATTTTCATTTGAATGATTAGCCCAAGCAACCTGCGTTTTTGCATCAACCTTTTTTAAAAGTAATATATTACCCAAGGGTCGCGAGCTTCAGCTTGATTCCCCAAGGCATTTAAACCACAAATTACTTCATCTGATACATCTCGTAATTTACGCAAGCTAATTAAATTATTTCCGTTAACTACCGGTTGTTCCATGGAAGTTTTTATATATGAATGTATAATATATTTGCTATTATCATACCGCTCTTTCAGTTTATTAAAAGCGCCAAGATAAATCGATTCCGTTACCCGAATATGCCGCAACAAGGATGCCACTTTACCGCGCAATAATCGCTTTAGATATTAAAACTTCACTACTCCCGATAGAGGTGATTCATGTATTGTAGTACAAAACAAATCAAAAAAAGATGGCCAATCGGCATACTCACCAGAGAATGGTGGTATGAATAACTTAGGTAGCTTGATTTCCGAATGATTACCAATGTGCGATGCATTTGTAGTGTAATTTATTTCAGTTACTAGCGGTACACCAATCTGTTTACTCCGCATGTTGCTTTTGAGAACGGCGTTGCCTCGTAATAACTACCTCAAGAGTAAGATCTGCTTGTTCAGTTTCACTGACTTCAGCAATCTTCATCTCAATATTTTGCAAGGTTTTATGCAATCTGTTTGCTTGCTCGAGACGCACATTTAACTCTTCCACTGGTGTTGAATCATCAACTGCCCGCGCGAAGTCAACGATTTGCAACAATTTATTTTTGTTAAGAGTTCTTTGCCGTTTTAAAGACGCCACTTCCCGATCCGCCATTTTACTTGGCTTTACGCGACTAATCTTTTTCGATTGTATGACCGCGAAAGAACTTTTATGGCAAATTTAATACCATATTTTAAAAATCCCGCTCGAAGGACAATGTTACGGATTTCACCAAAATTTCCGCGAGACAATTCACCAAAAATTCCGCGAGACAATGTTACGTATTTCACAAAATTTTTCGCGAGACAATGTTACCAATATAGATTACAAACTCCTTGTTTTGTTTTTGTTTTTAAATTTTAATTCAATATATGTAAATTTCGTAATGACAATTCAAATTTTATTTAGTATTGTTAAATAAGTTTTATTTAATAACATGAGAAAATGAAAATTAACATATGAGCTTAATTCTGTATTATTGTGTGTTTATGTAGTCCGCACCGCACCAAAAAAGAGACTCTACGCGTTCTGTTGTGTTCATAATAGAGGATTGAACTAACAAAAAAAGAGAGTACATATTTTAAAATTAGAAGAATAGTTGACAAACAAAAGGAACCGCTAGGTTTGAAACATAAAACCAGTTGCCTGGTGATCTTTATGTAAATTCCTTTTTAAGCTGCGCTTACGATCACCAAAACGAACAACAACAAAACGGTGTTATGGCGTGATGTGAGATGTGTATATACTGTCGCTATACACATGAAGAATTTGCGATAACACCTCGCTGCTGAAATTATTCTATAACAAACCTCCAGCTGATTTCTTTATGGTATGATCTCCTATTTATTGTGTTATCATGGCTTGGCTGAGAAAATAAATTAAATTTAGAAAATATAATTTTTATTGTTATTTTTCCTAGCCGTTGTAAACTCAGCGTGACCAGAGTTCAGTGAAAAGGGGTCGTTACAATAAATTGATACTTTTTTGGGACTTTTAGTTCAATTCAGTCTTTAGATCTTAAAATGTATTCTATTTCAACGATGGGCTTGCCTGAGCGATGTGATCCTAAACGACGTGATCCTTGACGTGAGCGTTGATGACATGAGCCTTCGCGAGCCTGAGCACGTGAGCCTTTGTGCGTCTTTAATGTCAGTTCGACGAGCCTGATTGCGTGAGTCTTTGTGCGTCTTGGACGTGAGCCTGACACCCCTGAGTGCGTGAGACTCCGCCGTGAGTCTGACGAGCCTGAGTACGTGAATCCTGAGCGATGCGTGATCGTAAGCCTGAGACGATTGTAACTCCTGAGCGATGCGTGCGTGTGAGCCTGAGACGATCATGAATCCTGAGCGATGCGTGAGCGTGAGCCTGAGACGATCATGACCCCTGAGCGATGCGTGAGCGTTTGCCTGAAACGAGCGTGCACCCTGAGCGATGCGTGAGCTTTAACCTGAGATGAGCGTGAATCCTGATGGATGCGTGAGCGTTTGCCTGAGACGAGCGTGCACCCTGAGCGATGCGTGAGTGTGAGCCTGAGTCGAGCGTGAATCCTGAGCGATGTGTACGCGTTAGCCCGTGACGAGCGTGCACCCCGAGCGATGCGTGATCGTGAGCCTGAATCGATCGTGATTCCTGAGCGATACGTGAGCGTAAGCCAGAACGACTCGGAACTGTACCGACGTAGCAACCAGCAGGGCAATCAAACAGTGAAGCTACGTTGTACGAAAGCAGAGAAAACGATTGCAGCGATAAGCTAAACTGTACCGACGTAGCAACCCGCACGTCTAGCAAAGAGTGAAGCAGAGAAATCGTTTGCTGCGAAAAGCCGAGCTGTACCGACGTAGCAACCCGTAGGGCAATCAAACAGCGAAGCTACATTGTACGACGACCTTGGCAGCGAAAGCAGAGAGAAAAAGATATCACAATGACTTACTACGACGTTATCCTGGCAGCAAAATAAGAAAACTAAGAGAGCGTCCGCCTGCGTGTTCGCCCTTATATACTATTTTGCATGGCATTTTTTTTCTATTATTTGAATAAGAACACAAGAGTTATTTGGTGTTGTACTTATTTTTATCTTTCTTTCTTTTCTTTTGTCGTTGTGGGTAAATTCGTTCCACTCGAATTTTCCTCACACTTCCCCCTTACTTTGCCAACAACTGTCGCTGCTCCTGACTTGGACTTGCTCTTTTTGTGTCGGCGTCAGTCTTCCTCGAGCCCACTTCAAGCCTAAATGCATGAAAACGTCGTTCAGAAAGCGACCTTCGCGTAGTCGCTGGTAATCCGCAATTCGGACAGTGACGTCGCCTCGCCTCGCCCCGATGGGTATTGGCAGATTATCTGATCTTCGCTCAAGCGAGCTCAAGCGCCCGTCTTGCAATACGTCCGGACGGGCTGGAAATCGAATTAAGCCATTTCTAGGCGATATTATTGGTTAGAACGGTGAATCTATAGCCTTCCACGTACTGACGCATCTTTCGGACTCCCCAGGAGATTGCCAAGCATTCTTTCTCCGTGGGTGCGTAGTTCCACTCCGCCTGGTTCAGATGGCGACTAGCATATACGATGACTCAATCGCCCTCGTCCTGCTATTGAGTCGACACTACTCCTACCCCATAGTCGCTCGCGTTAGTTTGCAGCACAAATCGCCGCTACGTTTTCCGGATCGGTGTGAATGCCCTGCTGGCTGACGACGTGACCCAGATAGCGTAATTCCTTCTTAAAGAACTAGCATTTTCCGGATTTATTCTCAGGTTCGCTGCTTGGAGTCTCCTGAACACTCTTCGTAAGTTTTCGTGGTGTTCATCAAACGTCCGGCCTATGACGATGATATCGTCCTGGTAGGCAAAAGCGTGCGGTTCCATTTCTGGTCCTATCACTCGGTCAAGCGCTCTTTGGAAGGTAGCTGGGACAGAATGTATGACGAACGGCATTACCTGTCATTGGAACAGAAGCGGTCAGGCACGGTGAAAGCGGTGTATTGTTTGCTATGCTTTTCCATCGGAATTTGCCAATATCCGTTTCGGCAGTTCAGACTGCTGATAAACTGCGTACCTCAGAGATGATCCAGAATGTGCTGGATGCGCGGCAGCGGGTACGCGTCTGGCACTGAACGAGCGTTCAACTCCCTGTAGTTAATGCAAAGTCTCCATTTTCCTGTTTTTTTTACCTTACGAGCACTATAGGCGCGCTATGAGGGCTGTGTGATGGTTCGATGCATCCCTTCTCGAGCAGTTCATCTATTTCCTTGTTAACAATTTCCTGCATTGCAGGATTTCGTGGGAAGAAGCGCTATTTTATTGGGCGGGTGTCGCTCATTATGATCATATGCTCGGTTATATTCGAGACCGCTGGCAATCGTTCGAACTTATTGAACTCTTCCGGAGGGATGTCGAGAGTTTCTCCTGGTTCGTCTGAGGTCCAAACGAAGATGGTGATGCAATGTGGAGTGTCTGTGGTTCGTTTGGTCTATTCCTGGAGTTAGATTGTCTGACTTGCGCAGCTAAGCCTGGCCCTAATTCTCAGGAGGGAATCCCACCCTAGGATAACGTCATCCATGCCGTTTGAGAGTACTAAGAACAATAATTGTAAGTTGTGGCTTCCGATTCGGACATCTAACTTCAGGGCTTCGCTTATGTGCCTTGGTGTACCTTCGGCCATGCTCACTGTTAAAACCATAGGAAGGCTGTTCGTCGGGGTTCGGAGTTCGTCGGCTTATGGTTTATTTATGCGGCTTCCCGATGCTCCCGTGTCGATAGTTGCTTCTACCAGCTCACATCCCAGGGCTATTCTGGCGAAGTATAGGAAGTTTACTGGGCCGGAGATGAAGTCCTCTTCCCCAACGTTCCCCTTGACCGTTTCCCGACCGTTTTCGACAACACTCCATAGTCCTTACCGCTCGGCGACCATAATCCCAGCAGAAAAACACCTGTGGTATGCGACACTCTCGCCTAGTGTGTCCATCCTGACTGCGATTTCTACACGCCGTTTGAACGTTTATGCGATCTTCTGGGCTCTCAGCAACAATGAGGTTCCTCTCGATTTGCCGAGGTCTGGGGGCTTGTCGAGTGGGTTCTGGAGTGGCGGCGATATTCTCCAGGTTTTCTGCTAACCCAATTAAGTCCTGTAAGTCCTGGAAGTCCCTCCTCGGAACGTGGTATTCCTGGCGACAGTTTTGGAATATCCGCTCCAGCTGTTTCGCCCTTGAGTAGCGGGCGTGCCGCATGCGGTTTTGCATTGCGATGACGAAATCCTCGAAGTTTTCTCCGGGTCTTTGTCGTCGTCGACGGATTTCGTCATCAAGTGTTCCTGGTAGCTTGCTGGAAGGAAGAATCGTACGAAGTCTTCCTTGAATGCGTGGCAGTTCGTCCACAGCTGGTTGTTAGTTCGAAACCAAACCAGGGCGGCTACACCTGTTGTCGTGCTCTTCCTTTCCTTTTGTATGTCGTCTGGTGTTAGGATCACTGGCGGTGACGGTGATGTGCCGCGTCGGTGCTCCAGTTCAGCCAGGCGAACCTCATCTTCCGACGTTACGCCATATCTAGAATGTAGGTTACGAAGCGCTTCCTCAACTCTTCCACTCCACCGGAATTGTTGAACCTGAATTCGGCCATGTAGGCTTGCAGCTCCTCCTTTGAGAGGGTATATACCCAGCTTGTCTTCACCATCCCGTCTTTTGTGCTTTCTTTTGTTCAGAAGTTAAGGGTAATTTTTTTTTAGTCGAAGTGTCCTTACTCGGGCGCCAACTGTAACGGAGTTTTCTAGCTGGGGTAAACACAGCGTGACCAGAGTTCAGAGAAAAGGGGGTCGTTACAATAAATTTATACTTTGGTGGGACTTTTATTTCAATTCAGTCTTTATTTCTTTTAATATATTCTATTTCAACGATGCGCTAGCCTGATCGACGTGATCCTTGACGTGAGCGTTGATGACGTGAGCCTTCGGGAGCCTGAGTGCGTGAGGCTTTGTTCGTCTTTAATTTGAGTTCGACAAGCATGAGTGCGTGAAACCTGACTGATGCTTTATCGTGGGTCGTCTCAGGCTATCCTGAGCGATGCGTGCGTGTGAGCCTGAGACGATCGTGAATCCTGAGCGATGAGTGAGCGTGAGCATGAGAAGATCGGAATCACTGAGCGATGCGTGAGCGTTTGCCTGAAACCAGCGTGCACCCTCAGCGATGCGTGAGCATTAGCCTGAGATGAGCATGAATCCTGAGCGATGCGTGAGCGTTGGCCTAAGACGAGCGTGCTCCCTGAGCGATGAGTGAGCGTGAGCCTGAGTCGATCGTGAATCCTAAGCGATGCGTGAGCGTTAGTCAGAGACGAGTGTGCATCCTGAGTGATGCTTGAGCGTTAGCCTGAACGATGCGGAACTGTACTGACGTAGCAACCCACAGGGCAATCAAAGAGTGAAGCTACGTTGTACGACGACGTTGTCAGCGAAAGCAGAGAAAACGATTGCAGCGATAAGCCGAACTATACCGACGTAGCAACCCGCAGGGCAACAAACCGTGAAGCTACGGTGTACGACGATGTTGGCAGCGAAAGCAGAGAGAAAAAGTATCACAATGACTTACCACGACGTTATCCTGGCAGCAAAAGAAGAAAACTAAGAGCGCGTACGCCTGCGTGTTCGCCCTTTTATACTATTTTGCACGGCAAAATGGCGTGCTACGCTGTGATTGGCCTGTCCGGTGGCGTGATGTTGTTCTGGCTGTCATCTGACTTCCGTATCTATTTGTTGGCTGTACCGCGTTGATATTTTGTTCTATTGTTTGAATACACAAGCGTTATTTGGTGTTGTATTTATTTTTATTATGTTTTATACTGTTGTTTTGGGTAAATTCGTTCCACTCGAATTTTCCCTCACAAGTAGTGGGTCCGGGTCTGGAGCCCTTGATTCCGAGGGTCGTTTGTGCGTTGGTTGATTCCTCCGCGGAGCCTTGCTATGTCTTGTTTGTCCTGGGGTCTTCTTGCGGGATGGTATATTAGGTCGCTAATGTGTGCGGTGCGGACCTTATTGTTCCGCGTTGGCCGATCTTGACGATTACAGTGGGTATGAATCCGTTAACTTCGTATGGACCATCTTACGGGGCTAATTTTGCTGCGAAGTTGTCGGCGGCTTTTGACAAGTGGTGTTGTTTCACGAGTACTGTTTGTCCAATTAAGGGCTTCCATGGTCTTCTACGGAGATTATTGTATCTGGACTGATCTTGGGCTGCTTGCTCTAATCTTTGCCCTACTAGCTGGAAGATCTCTTGTAGTCGCTCCGCTTTGTCTTGTAGTGCTTGTTCGATGTTCCCAGCTCCTATTATCTTTTCGTCAAAAAGTGTTTTTGGTAACCGGGTTTCGCAGCCTTGGACCAGAAATGTGGAAGAGAAGCCTGTTGACTCTGCCACGCTGGTGTTTAGCGGGGAGGAACTCGTCCCACATTTTGTGCTGCTTTCTGTAACGGATCATTTGGGAATGAACCCGTCCCGGAATTTTCGTTCTGGAGTATTGCTGGGTCTCCCGAACGAATTTAATTTCGCTGCCGAATCAAGAGGAAAACAAAATGGGAACTGCACACACCTCTTCACTCCCCGCGATCAGACTCCACGGCGACAAATGTCTCTAATGAAGCATAGAGTTTAAGTGATCCAATAAAAGAACTAATTCAGTTTATCGAGTTCATTGATTTATATATATATATTTTACCAAAGGAAACTTAAGGGTAGAAGAGTTAACTATGTGCATTAATACTGCTATAATTGTATATGATGATATTATATGTACTGTCATATATACATCCTCTATATATATATATTTTTTTTTTCTTTTAAAGTTAACAAAAAAACTTACGGGTAGAAGAGTTCATTAGGTGTATTAATACTACTATAATAGTATATGAAATTGATATATATGATATCAATACGAGGGTGATATAATAATACTAAGGTAGTTATCTAATTGTAGCAACGAATTATGCTTACTAATACCAATGTAGTTATATAGTATTAGTAATAGTAATAGTAATAGTAATAGTAATAGTAATAGTAATAGTAATAGTAATAGTAATAGTAATAGTAATAGTAATAGTAATAGTAATAGTAATAGTAATAGTAATAGTAATAGTAATAGTAATAGTAATAGTAATAGTAATAGTAATAGTAATAGTAATAGTAATAGTAATAGTAATAGTAATAGTAATAGTAATAGTAATAGTAATAGTAATAGTAATAGTAATAGTAATAGTAATAGTAATAGTAATAGTAATAGTAATAGTAATAGTAATAGTAATAGTAATAGTAATAGTAATAGTAATAGTAATAGTAATAGTAATAGTAATAGTAATAGTAATAGTAATAGTAATAGTAATAGTAATAGTAATAGTAATAGTAATAGTAATAGTAATAGTAATAGTAATAGTAATAGTAATAGTAATAGTAATAGTAATAGTAATAGTAATAGTAATAGTAATAGTAATAGTAATAGTAATAGTAATAGTAATACGAAATCACAATATATGAGTTTCTATGATAATTACGAATTGATAGTCGCAGGAAATAAATGACTGGTGAACGGTGTCGTTCATCCGCGCAAAGAGGTAACTGGGTTTTTAAGTTTATTGAAATAAATGTTATTAAGTGGACGATTCTTACGGCATGCATTGTACCATTGGTTATCAGACTTGTGATGGGACTTTGTCGCCCAGATAACCTCAAAGCCGGCAAGAAGAAAATTTAATCTTTGGTGCTCCTCCAAATTGTCGGACGCTAGTCGCCCCTTGCAATTTTCAATTGGGGTTATGGGATGTTAACCAAACATTTCCAGATTGGTTGGGATAACAAGAACACAACTCGATGTCGCCGCTTGACGCTGCGACCACTTTTCTAAATTCAATTAATTAACACTACGAAATCACACTATACGCATTTCTAAGATGATTACAAATTAATAATCGTATTAAAAGGAAATAACTATGGCGGCGGTGTCGGACGAACCCTCTCCCATCGCACCAGCCAGACCAAAAAAAAAACCAAAGTGCCAAAACGTCATCATCAAAAATTGCCATCCGGCCACGACAACCTCATGTCAGTTCTGCCAACTTAGTGGTGAGTAAAAGCCCATGTCGTGCCTATTGCGTTTACACGATGAATTTAAGTTCCAGTGAAACTCGCACTGAATAATTGTAATGACCGTCGACGAAGGCGGTCGTTACACGACTAACACGAATTGATCTACTATGGAATTGATGGTATGGTTCGCTCGTTCTGTGGGGTTCTCGTGTGGTGGTATGAGGCGGTAAATTGGTGTTTTAACCCCAGCTGCTGTAGATACTTGCGAAATAAATGGCTCGTGAATTGTACGCCGTTGTCAGTGATTTGGATCATCGGTACTCCATACCTGGCGAGGATTCTTTCACGAAATGCTCGTCGGAGTGCTCCTGCTGAGCCTTTTCGGAGTGGTACGATTTCGTTATCTGCGTTAACATCGTCCCGTCTGGTTTCTGTTGGCCGGGTTTACATTTTTGGCGGGATTCGCAATGACGTACGTATCGGCTTATATACTCCTGGCCAGTATTAGTGATTCATTATCCGCGCTATTGTTTTTCGGATTCCTAGGTGCCCTGCGATGGGTTCATCATGGTTTTCTTTGAGAACTCGTTCCCGTTTAAATTTTGGAAGGGGTAAGGTTTTTTCCAAGGGGTAAAGTAAAGTCTTCGTCTGCCGCTTGTCTGGGTATTTTGCAATAAAGCTCGTCGTTTTCTATGATGAAATCCGGGAATTTCTTAGGTTTATTCTGGACCTTAGCTGTTTCTTTTTCTTTTTCCACCAGTTCCATACTTCCGTCTTTGCTCCGTCTACCAGCAGAATATCTCTGTGGGTTTTTTTTATATATAGAGACTCATTGCCAATGGAGGACTTCATGAATGACTTCCGTCACGGCAATAAGTTGGGCTAAGCCCTTTATTAAAATTCAAATATAGAATAAAAATCGAAGGAATGTGATTTACAATATATCGTATTCCTCACGTTTGTAGCGGGTTTCAATTTATTTTCTCAGAATTATCTCTGATTCATTGAAAAAGCAATACGAAAAACGAACACGAACACAAAAAACCTTGACCAAGAAAATATTACAAATTTTAAAAATAATGTAAATAATACTGATATTTTTTTTTTTTTATATTAAATAAAACAGCTTAAGAGGACTTCATCCTTCAACCTTCATCCTTCAGGAAGTTGTGAACGGCTAATTTGAAGGCCTGCAGATTATACGATTACGGAAACACGGGCTCGACCAATTGATTCCACATCGAAGAGACTCTCGGAAAAAAGGAGGATTTAAAGTGTTGGGTTCTACATGAAAAAAGTTTAAAGGCAAATCTATGTTGATTGGAACTTAAACGAGTGTTTACGTTGCTGACAAAAGGACCTGGAACTGGAGAACGGGTTTCTAAAGAACATTTAGCGTTGTAAAATTTGTAGAAAACAGATAAAGCTCCTACATTTCGTCTGTGCTCCAAAGTATCAAGAGACGAAGTAATGGTTACATCGTTTATCAAACGGATAACTCTATTTTGAACTCCATCAATTGCATTCTTTTTGACTGACAAACTCAATGGAAGCCGATAGTGTTGTATCATCAGCAAAAGAATGGATATCACAGGTTGTAGAAGACAACAAGTCGTTGATATATATCAAGAAGAGCGTGGGCGACAGGGATGACCCTTGAGCACGCCAGCATTGATCCCATGTGATGCTGAAGATATACAATTTAATACAACTTTTATTTTACGGTTCCATAAATAATCCCCAATCCAAGTAATGAGAGTGGAGTGTAAGTTCAGCGCACGAATCTTATTTATAAGACAATCGTGCCATACTCTATCAAAAGCCTTAGAAATATCTAATTCGCCCCAAACAATGAGTTATGCACGTCATGAGTTCACCTGAAGAGCGATTTTTACGAAATCCATACTGCAACATTCGAAAAGAACATTCGAATCCAGATACATAGTTCATTAGTATGAAAATAACGATAGATTCCATTACCTTCGATAGAACCGACAACAAAGCAATAGTACGGTAGTTGGTAGGTGCCAATCTATCACCTTTTTTCGGAACGGGTTGAATATTTGCTATTTTCCAAATTGATGGAAAAATACCTGACTGCATTGAGAGATGAAACAATTTGCTAAGCGGTTTGGCCAAAGTATGATGACAACTTTTCAATACTAATGGCGGAATACCGTCGGGGCCAGCCGCTTTATTGGGGTCAATGAAACAATTTGCTAAGCGGTTTGGCCAAAGTATGATGACAACTTTTCAATACTAATGGCGGAATACCGTCGGGGCCAGGCGCGTTATTGGGGTCAAGTTCTTTCAGAATCTTTGAAACAACCCGTTTCCGGAAATAGATTTTAGACATACCTGGGCCTAGATTCGGGAGAATTGGAGGGCTTTGGTTAAAGGAAGGGTAGAAGCACCAGCGAAATGAGAAGCTAAGAGATTAGCTTTCTCAATATCAGTTCTAAAATTAATACCATTAAATAAAGACGGAATAGACGAATTATTGTCTGCAAAGTTTTTTTTTAACCAATGTAGCAAACGACCAAAAGCTTCGACTGTTTGAATCAGAATTCAAAATTTTTCGCATGCTATCTCGAATCTTAAGATCATATATTATTTTGGACCTTTTCAATATAGCGCTTGATCTGTTTGTAGCTATTCGAAACTTTACAAGGTTTACTTCAGAAGTGCAATTAACGTAGTCCAAAAGGGCTGCTTTTTTACACGCGACTGCTGACCAGCAATTTTCGTTAAACCATTTATTCTTACGAGTATTGTTTTTAAATTCTCTATATTAACTTCACTTGCCCGTGGGTCGTCGGTCGGTCGTCGGTCGGTCGTCGGTCGGTCGTCGGTCGGTCGTCTGTCGTGGATTCTTGCGATCAATTTTTAACCCACTTCCCATGGCCCGATTTTATTGAAATTTTGCACACATGCGTATTTCCGGAGACAACACTTTCTATTAAATTTTGAGGCCCCTCGGGCTGCGGGGTCGGGGGGCTCCCAAACAAAAATTTTAAAAAATTTACCCGATTTTCTTCAAATTTTACACACATGTGTATACCCAATAAACAATACTTTTTCGAAAATTTGGTAGTGATCGGGTCCCGGGTTCGGCCGCAAGGCCCTTATACATTTTTTAAATATCTGTACTGGCATCAGATATTCGTCGTCCTTTATGGACTGTGTGCGGTTAGTGCTGCGCAGTCGGCTGCGCTGCATGGTTTTGGTGGTGGTGGAGAGAGAGAGAGAAATCTTAGCGCACGCACAAATGAACCCAGCAAATGAAACGAGACATACATGTTTTATGCTTACTTCAACTTACATTTTTATTATATACTGAATTGTATTTTTATTGATGTCGTTTTTTTTGTTGTCGATATCAACTTACAGATAGAACAACAAGTTTTCACAATATTCTGTCATTTGGCGTTTTCATAAATTAGTTCAGAGCAGTCAAAGAGTTCTCAAGATAAATGTTCGTGTTTCTTATTTGCTCAGAGTATGAGCGTGCTCTAAGTGCTCAGAATAAAATGATCTGAGCTTTTTCAATTTTAACATCTGATGTCAAATGTTTGTTTCGATGATTTTCTTCTACAATAAAAAAAAAAATGGCCCAGGATCGAGGGGCTCCCATATCAATTTCTGCGATTAGAGAATTTAGATGAAAAATTTTAATTTTTATGGGTTGTTTTTTTTTTTAAATTAGGAAGGAATGCAATTTTTCATTCCTAGGTAGACGTGATAAGTTGTGATGCTTCATCAGCATTATTGCTGGAAAAGCATGTTGACCAATCAAATCAGCTATAAAATTGGTTCAGGTGTTCCCAGTTAGCATTTTTATAGTGACAGAGTAGCCTTTTATGAGTAGGCTCTATAATGGCTGGTGTTATTGAAAATTTGGCTACTACTAAAGAATGGTCAGAAAGTCCTTATGGTGCAGATACATCAATTGAATATTTCATTGGAATAGAAGTTAGAAATAAATCTAAAAGGTGAGGTGATTGACCAGAAGTATCGGGATACCTAGTTGGCTTATCAACGAGTTGGGTGAGAAGATTAATATTTGAAAATAGTTCAGCAAGACAACCAATTCTGATAATGGAGAGGATTGGTAAATTTTGTCTATAGTTTCTGATAAGTAATTAAACTCATGTCAGTGTCAGTGTCAATAGGTGACAAATTAGGACTACGATATAGGGAACAAATAAACATCGAATGGTTTGAAATTTTAATTTCAATCCATATCGTATTGAACATGGGATAACATTTTGGATTAATATATTTAGGTATACTAAAACTGCTGTCATTGCGAATAAATAGAATAACCCCACGATGTGGAACCAAACAGTCAACACGAGAATACCCCGGACAATGAAAATCATATGGGGTACCCAATTAAGAGGCGTGCGTTTCACATAAACTGAGAATAGCAGGTTTATTCGCGTCAAGATGTGCTGCGATCGAGTTAAAATTACTTTTAATGACGCGAATATTTGTGAAATGAATTTCAAAATATGAATTCATTTCACAACGTAAAATTACCGAACCAGGCAAGACGTATTTTTGAAAAATTAAAACAATCAAAAATTAGTAATAACAATAATAAGAAGAGAGAGAGCGTCTGCCATTACGTTCAATTTACCTCGGCGATACTCGATATAGTAGTGGTATTGTGTAGTTCCAGGGCCCATCGAGAGATTCGTCCTGACGGGCCTTCGATATAATTTAACCATTTTAGGGCTAGATGATCGGTGACGACAGTGAAATGATACCCTTCAGGCTAGGCATTCTTTCTATGTAAGGGAGTAATTGCGCTCGGCTGGATTGAGATGGCGACTGGCGTATGCAATTACCTTTTCTCCGCCGTCGATGTCTTGCGTTAGGACCACTCCTAATCCGTGGTCACTGGCATCATTCTGTAGCGTAAACTTCTTTGTAAAGTCCGGGCAAGTGAGGACAGGTGCTTTCGTGAGACGATCCTTCAGTTGATCAAAGGCTGATTGCTGTGCTTCGGTCCATATCCAGTGTTTTACCTTTTTTAAGAGACTGGTCAGAGGTTGGACAAGTTTGGCGAATTCCGGGACGAACCTCCTATACCACGATGCAATTCCCAAGCAGCGGCGGAGTTTTCGCAATGTGGTGGGTGGAGTGAGTTCTTGGATAGCAGCGATCTTATCCAGGTCGGTATGAATCTCTTGTTCGCTGACCATATGACCCAAGTACTTGATTTCTTTCTGGAAAAATTTGCAATTTTCCCCGTTGATCTTCAGGTTTGCTTTATGTAGCCAATGTAGTACCTTCTTTAGGTGTTTCTTATGTGAATGCAGTGTACTTCTTGCTACTGTCTTCCATAGGTATCTGACAGTACCCTTTTTTGAGATCTAAGCTGCTTATGTATCGGGCATTCCTGAGACGGTCTAGGATATGATGGATCCGGGGAAGCTGATAGGCGTCAGGTACAGATTTTGCGTTTAGTTGTCGGTAGTCTACGCACAGTCTCCAAGTCCCGTTTTCTTTTGACCAGGGCGATTTGGGAAATATACGGACTTTCTGATGGTAACACAGCCCTTCTCGAGCAGGTTGTCTACTTAGTCGTTGATGATTATTTGCATTGCTGGATTCTTTGTTTTAGTTGGCGGTCGTCCCGCATCACTATCCAATGGGCGGTGACGTTTGACGTGCATGTTCGAGTTCTAGAAATGATTTTATCCTGCTGTCGTCGTCGGCTGAAGTTTCGCTTTCTACTACGCAGACTTGAGTGTCTTCTGGTTTCGGGGATGCCTTTCGTTGGCTGAGAGTAAGCTTATGGCCTCCCATACTGATCTTCGAACGGATTTGGCTGAGGAAGTCAAGGCCCAGGATGACTTTGTCGATGGCTTCGGGGAGTATGAGCAGTTGAGACGCCTAACCCCACCATCCCCTTGTCTCGATGGAACCCGTTGGCGTTTCCCGAGGTTTGGAGGCAGCATTAGATATTTCTCTTTCCACACTCCCAGCAGAACAATGCTCTCGGGTTGCGGCACTCTCGGATGAAGTGTCTGTGTTGTTCGTCTCTTCTGCATTGGAATGGGGGTTCGTTGTTTCGGCGTTGGAGCTAAGGTTCGATGCTTCGGCGGCCACAGTTAAGACACTCGTACCGCACCGATAGTGATGTGCGTTTAGTTTCTATCAGGGAGCCTTCCAGATGTCGTGATGGTTACTGTTGGGGGTACGGGTGAGGTGCTCCTCGTGTGTAAAGTCTCCTTCGTTGACCAGGGTTGGGAATCGTGTGCGCAGTTCCTCCACTGTTCCCGTCTCGTTAAATCCGAATTCATTGGCGTATGCGATTAGTTCTTCCTTGCGTAGTGAACAAATTTTGGCAATCTAGCGTAGTAACGGCGATAGTCAATGGTCTTCTGTGGTGATAATGGATTTTCTGTGGCAGCAATGACGGTGGTGTTTTTACTGTGGCTGTTGTTTAAATTTCTCTGAGGATAACTATGATTTTCTTCTCATTCTGATGATATAGTCCCTGCTCTGGCGCCAATGTAACGAAGTTTTCTACGGCCGAGGTTGGCTCAGTAGATGTCCAGGCTTCGTCACACAATAAGAAACACTTTTTATTATTTAATTTTCGATTTTTTAGTAACTAAATTTAATGCGGTAGTGATTCAAATAATAATATGGTTTTTTTGTTATTTCTTATTCTATGTACGGTAAATATTTTATAATCCAGTGTTTTCTTATTCTGTGTAATATAAATGTTTTATAATCCAGGGTTTTCTTTAATCTGTATAATTGTTAATGTTTTGTACTTTAGTACTTTCCCTTTGGGGATATTTTCTGGTCAAGATTGTCGTCACACTATTGTACACAAAAGAATAAAAATTTAAAGTTTTGTTAATTTTACTTTATTAATTAAAACGCGCACTTAATAAAAGTTGAAGTCATTAACCATTTACAACGACATCGCCTCTAAGTCAGGAATCCAAAGCAAACTCACCTTTTCTTTTCTCTCCTAAGTGCACATCCGCGCTCAACCGTCATTCCTTGCCCAAAAAAACCTCTTTCATGGTAATTCAGCGCTCACCATCCCTTTCATGTTAATCTTTTCTCTTTCTTTCCTTGTTAATTTCCCTTTTTTCCATTGCTGCCATCTTGCAGGTACAAGTCATGATAAACCAAATAAACAAGGTATGACGTCATGTGATTCTGTAAAAGTGAGATAACTTGTATGGCATTCGAAATAAGGCAAAACCCATAATAGGGGTCCAAATAAATAAATATATATATAAACCACTAAATTATCCCTTAATTCACCAAATATATCACTTTATTATAACTTTTTATTCATAAAATACAATCATTGTGCTTTGTTATTATTACGTAGGACTTATTGTGTTGATTTTATCAAAAGTCAACGACAACGACTTGCTTACTTGGTGGCCATTACAAAACAGCTCATTATGGTTGCTACTGCACACTGAATGAACTAGGAGAGGATTTATTTACCTAAGAATGTCCTGAGCATGGTAAATCCCTATTTTCTTTCCACCTAATCCTCGACCAAGAAACGATGACGAAGACAACGACACCACCAGTCTGAACTAAGCAGCGGACCTAACAGCACGCGCATTGATCTGTATAAAACACAAATAGATATATATAAATAAATATAGCAAGAATATGCATAACATAAACTGGCGACGAGGATGGGATCCAGGTAATAAAAAAAAGGTGTGTTCACATTATTTTATATTGTTCATGGGCGAAATTACAGCGCAAACAATAGTAATATACTTGCATGCAATAATTCATATTGTTCACTAGCAAAATTACAGCGCAAACAACAGTAACTTACTTGCATGCATATATCAAGTACAGTGTTCTAATCAAAGCTATTCGCTAAACCCAAAATACATACAAAAAAAAGGGAAAACAGCTACTTTTTTTCTTGTGGTTTTTTTTTCTCCATTTTGCATTCGCCGACGCTTAAGTTCTTCATCGACTGCAAAGTTCGGAAGATGGAAGAGGCAATTGTGAAAATCGTTGACGTTTTACATAAGCTGCAAACACAGCAGCTGCAGCAGCAACAAACGCTACAACAAATTCAAAGCCAAGTAAACTCACAGCAACGATAACCGGCATCAACATCATTGCAAGCGGAATCCAAAAAAAAATCCAGCGGTCTACAGCTACAACCGTTTGATGACAATAATGAAACTTTCGAAAATTATCTACAAAGAATTGAAAACTACCTGGAACTAAAGAGCCTAACTGCAGAATCCGAAGAAAACGATAAGGTGCGTGTTTGAATTTTAATAAACTGCTTAGGCCCAAAAATTTTTCAAACAGCTACTTTTTTTCTTGTGGTTTTTTTTGTCTAACATCACCAGACAGACCAACTGCAAAAAAATATGGGGAATTAGTAGAAATACTAAAAAATCATTTCTGTCCCAAGCACAGCATGTTGCCGAGCAACATAAATTTTCTATGAGAATACAACACGAAGGAAAAAGCATTACAAGTTATCAAACAGAATTAAAGAGGCTAGCAAACAACTGCAATTTTGATTATGAAAGCTGCAAAAAGTCCACCATCCTAACACACTTACGTTCTCAATTCATCAGGGGAATTAGAGACAATGATATACACGAACGCCTGTCGAGGGAAAAACCGTCTGCAACTTGTAACGACATTGTCTCGATAGCTTTATCATGCGAAGCAGCCAAGCAAAAGAGCAATGCAATGCAGTCACAATCAGTAAATTGGGTGGACCGCTCTAACAACAGCAAATTGCCAAATACAACGAATCAGTTTGTTAGGAACTCGAAACTCAATGGAAAATATTTTAGATGCGGAAATCGTAATCATAAAGCAAGTCAATGCAGAGAAAGAAACTTGAAATGCACTAAATGTAAAAAGTTGGGCTATAACATGAGTGTTTGCATGAGTACAAAAGGATTTTCAAGGCAGAAACAAGTCTACACTGATACAGGGCAGGCTCTACGTTTTACGTCAAAATGTATCATCAATAATGGGGCGCGACTTAATTAGAAAATTTAAACTCGACATAAAGTTTATAAATCAATTAGAAAGTGAGTGTAGCAAACGACACCGTCGAACGTCTTTTGAATTACGCGAAAGAATTGGAAAGGAAATTGACAGACTCGAAAGCTTGGGTAATCTGGAGAAAACATCCCATACTTCATGGGGAACTCCAGTGGTGCCAATCATTAAGAAAAATGGAGATCTTCGACTCTGTGCCGATTACAAGGCAACGATTAACAAAGTAATCATGGACGATAATTATCCAATTCCTCGTATCGAAGACGTTTTAAAAAAATGAACGGAGGAAAACATTTCTGTACATTGGATATTCACCAGGCTTATCTCCACATGACGTTGGATGAAGAAGGGGCGTTAATGCAAACAATTTCTACTCACAAAGGCAAATATAAAGTAAAACGTCTCATGTTCGGAGTTAAAACGGCGCCGAATATTTGGCAACGCTTCATGGACTCCATATTACAGGACCTTCAAGGAGTCGCATGTTTTTTTTGGCGACATCGTGGTACAGGGAAAAACGTACAATCAACTACTACAGAATTTAGCAGCACTGCTTGAAAGACTACAAAGGTACAGGTTACATTTAAATAAAGAAAAATGTCCATTTGCTCTGCACTCAATCACTTATTTAGGACACAAAATTGACCAATATGGCATACAACCAATCACAGAGAAAATCAGGACCTTCCTCGGGCTTTAGAAACTACTACCAAAAATTTCTCCCTGATTTGGCATCCAAATTACGCCCGTTAAACGACTTATTAAGGAAGAACAAGGAGTTCGTTTGGAGTCGCGAGTGTGAGAGCACATTCAAGAACATGAAATGCGACATTACCAGCCAAAAAAATTTAATTCACTACGATCCGGACCTGCCATTAACGCTAGCAACAGACGCCTCTCAAACAGGACTTAGTGCAGTAATTTCCCACATTACAAAAGAAGGAATAGAACGCCCAATCGCTTTTGCATCACGGTCACTTTCAAACACCGAGCGTAGCTATCCACAAATCGATAAAGAAGCGTTAGCCATTGTATGGGGGTTGCGAAAATTCTTCCAGTATTGCTATGGTCGAAAAATTACGCTAATTACGGACCACAAACCCCTAACAAGTATTCTGTACCCGTATAAAGGTGCTACATCGGCATTGCGTTTATTGCACTACGCAAATTTCATGTCGGGTTTCGATTACAATATTCGTTACAGAAATACCAAACTTCATTCAAATGCTGATTACTTATCCAGAGCGTCGCTGGCATCATCGGCGGAAGATAAGCAGGACGAAGATTTCGACTTACAGATGCATCAAATACAGGTGCTCACACTGACACTACCTGTCACAGGCGCCGAGATAAAGAATGAAACTGCAAAGGATTCAGTCTGTCAAAAATACTATCTCGCATTACGAAACGGGTTGCCTCTGCCAAATGGAGAACCCTTGAGCGATTTCTCGCTGCATGATGGGTGTATTCTTAGGGGAATACGGGTTATGATTCCGAGAGCACTACAAAAGAAGGTCTTAGATGAATTACATGCTGCACATACAGGAATAGTTAAGATGAAAACCGTAGCTCGGGATTACGTTTGGTGGAGAGGAATAGATAGCGATATTGAAGAAATTGTGAGAAATTGTATAAACTGTGCAAAATTTAAAGCAAACCCGACAAAGGTGCCACTACATGCCTGGAATTACACGCAACAACCTTGGCAACGTCTGCATATTGACTATGCTGATCCATTCCTTGAAAATTACTTCCCAATCATCGTTGACGCACACTCGGAATGGGTCGAGGTAACACCCACCAAGACCATGACTTCAGAAAATACAATCAAGATACTAAGAGATCAATTTGCGCGTTTCGGACTGCCTTTCATATTAGCCTCCGACAATGGAGTGCAATTCAGGTCCAAAGAATTCAAGGAATTCATGATGAACAATGGCATTGTACATAAATATCGGTTACCACATACTCGGGAACGCCAAATAGTGTAAGGACGTGTTTCTCCAGGTATTTGCATATGCCATTCGCAGAAAACTTACGCAACGGTTTCAATAGTGAAAACCGTGTTAAATGTTCTAAAACGATTAATATACCGCTATTACCACTTTTGGATTGGATATGTTCCTAGAAGACTTCGCTTAGCTTCCCATCGGGGGTCGCAAAATCGTGTTAGAAGCTTTCATCTCTTTGCAAACATCGCAGTTTATGACGAAGTCTCAAGGTTTTGGAGATCCCACCATTCGCTGAGGTTGGTGAACTGTGTGCGACGGCTATGGCTTTATTGGTGAGGGCATTTGGCAATCAAAGCTTCCGAGTAGATGCCTCTTTTAACTGGTTACCAGTTGCGAATTCAATCCTCTTATAAATATATTTATCCACTACCTTGATATCCGGTACACAGCACTTATTTCGGAGTATATCCTCGCGCAAATTCGTATATATAGTCGAATCAAAATATATATAATGGAGATCTACCTCAGGGTCTAATTCTTCTATGACAGCCTTGAGACTGCAAACTGGCATGATCTGTTACAACTTTAAATGGGTGTCCTTCGATATATGCCCGAAATTTCTTTATACTAAGTATTGCGGTTAAGCACTCTTGCTCTGTGACCGAATAGTTTTGCTGGGCATGGTTTAGTTTTTGCGACATATACGCCACTGGTCTCTTTATTCCGTCCTGATTTAACTGTAGTAAGACACCTCCTACACCAACTTGACTGGCATTACACTGCATCGTAAATGGTCGACTGAAATCGGGGTTAGATAACACAGGAGCTGTCGTAAGTTTTTCCCTCAACTTCCCAAATGTAACTTGAGCTTCGTTAGTCCATCTAAAAGTTTTGGTTTTTTGTAAGTCGGTTAGTGGTGCTGACAGTTCCGCAAAAGTCCCGATAAATCGCCGGTACCATCCAGCCATCCCCAGGAAACGTCGTACTTGACAAACTGTTTTAGGAGGAGGATAATTGGTAGTCGCAGAAACCTTATCCGGATTTGTTCGTAAATACCACTTGCCTACAATGAATCCGAGGTCCTTTACTTCGCGTAAATAAAACTTACTTTTGCCGATATTCAAAGCTAACCCTGCCTTACGTATTTGCGCAGATACTTCCATTAGCAGCTCAATTTGGAATAACTCGATCCATAAGGCGGCACATGGTTTGCGGAGCGTTACAGAGGCCGAACGGTATCACTGTGTACTGATAGAGTGGACGGTTTGGTACTGTAAAAACGGTCTTGTCTCGCGAGTTTTTGCAAACGGCGTCCTTCAAGTCTAAAGAGGAAATGAATTCCGCCTGCGGCAGCCTGTTAAAATACCATCGATCTGTGGGAGTGGATGAGCATCCTCCACTGTGACGCTATTGTTTTTAAATTCTCTATATTACCTTCGCGTGCCCGTGGCTGGCTGGCTGGTCAGATTTTGTAATCAATTTTTAACGCCTGATTTTATTGAAATTTTGCACACATGTATAAAACTTGAGAGTGATCGGGCGGTGTGGTCGGGGGGCTCCCATACATATTCTTTTTCCGACATCATATCATTTCATACTATAATGACTGAGTTCTGTGTGCGTTTGCTGTGCTGTGCGCTGTGGGCAGCGCTGCTTGCTTTACGATTGGGGTTGTTTTGTTGTTGGGTTGCAGTGCTTCGTATATGTTTTTATGGTAATACTAGTGTTTTCCAATGCAAATATCAATGTCTGTCAAAAAGTTTAACATTTTTGGAGGTTATGTTTCTCAAAAGTAATCTGTCAATTCGGATTGCAACATTGTTTTTTATTTAATTGAAAAATTGAATTTAGTGAAAAAATTTAATTATCGTGTGAAAATTTTCGTGTGATGATTTTTTACGACTTTCGAAAGGGGCTAACTCAACAACAGTGCTTCGAATCACTTCATTCGACTTTTGGTGACGAATCACCGTCCTTGGCTAGTGCTTATAATTCACGATGTTCACTCAAAGACGAGCCTCCTGAAGGTCGTCCAAAAACAGCTGTTGTGCCAGAAAACGTCGATGCTGTGGGAAAACTGATTGAAGAGGGTCGTCATGTGACTTATCGGGAAATCGAGGCATGCCCAGGCATTAGTAGCACCAGCGTATATACGATCTTACATGAACATTTAAAGGTGCGAAAGCTATCTTCACGTTGGATTCCACATTTTTTGACAGACGCACAAAAAAAGGTACAATATCGTGACAGGTGACGAGTCATGGATATTTGCGTATGAGCCGGAAATAAAGGCAATCGACTGTTTGGGTCTTAAAATTCGAAGAAAATCCAACAAAAGTTGTGCGAGCTCCAAGAGTTGGGAAGCAAATGGGCGTGTTTCTTCACGAAAACCGGTCATGTGGCTACTGTGGCTCTTGAAAATCAAAAGACAGTCAATTAGCTTGGTATACGACCATTTGTTTGCCTGAAGTTTTCAACAAATTGAGAGAAGACAACCCAAAACGGCGAATCATTTTGTATCACGATAATGCGAGTTCACACACATCACACTAAACAAGCGAGTATTTGAGCACTCAAACGATCGCATTGATGGGTCATCCGCCTTACAGCCCCGACTTGGCACCCAATGACTTCTTCTTGTTCCCAACAATCAAAGATAAGATGCGTGGAGAACGATTTTTATCGCCTGAAGAATCGGTTGAAGCATTCAAAATTATCACCAGTGTAATTAGAGAACTTTAGTTAATTTTATTGTTTATTTATTAAAGTTGTTATTTGTAAATTAATAAACTTGTGTTGTGTTTTATTTGCAAAATCATTTACGAACTCGAAAGCCTGAATTTTGTAACAATATTATCTACTCGCAACTACTTTCTACAACTTCGAAAGGCATAATGGAAATCAGCACCAAATATTCAAATAAATTCTATACACAATCATAATTAGTATTTGTCGAAATTATAAGATATGATTTTCTCATACAACTCCATCAGCTCCATCAGCTCCACAGCATGGCGAATCTTACTTAAGTGGTCATTATAACCATTTTAGACATTAGCTTATTTGCTAAAAGGTTATGAAAAATCAAAATCAAATGCAGTAAGTAGGCAATTTTATTTCGATAAGGTTATGTCGTGTGCGATTTCTTATTTTTTAAATTCTCTATATTAAGTTCGCGTGCCCGAGGCTGGCTGTCTGCATGGCTGGCAAATTGTGATCAATTTTTAACCCACTTCCTAAAGCCCGGTTTTATTGAAATTCTGCACACATGTGTATCTCCCATGATAACACTTTCTATTTGGACCCCTTGGGCCTCGGGGTCGGGGTGAGTGAGAGTGATCGGGCCCGGCCCGATGTGTTTTTATATAATTTTTTTTTAAAATTAACCAGATTTTCTTCAAGTTTTCTTCAAACACATGTGTATCTCCGATGGACAAATTTTTGGGTAAATTTTTTGGAGTGATCGATCTGAAGCTGAGGGCCGAGGAGAGGCCATATAATTTTTTTTAAATTAACCCGATTTTCTTCAAGTTTTAAACACCTGTGTATTTTCGATTGGCAAAACTTTTTGTAAAATTTTTGGAGTGAACTGGCCTTAAGGCTTCTGAGGAAAAAAAATTAATATATATATTTATATTTCCGTAAAAGAGAGTCGTGTTGTGAACACACCTTAATTTTTCGTAAAAATTTTGGAGTGATCGGGCTCCGGGCTTCTATATATATATTTTTTTTAAAGTAACCCGATTTTATTCAAACTTTGCACGCAGATTAGAAAATTTACACGAACATTTTTATGGGTTTTTTTATTTTCTTTCAGATACTGTTTATTGTACGAAGGTAGCGTTGGGGTTGACGTATAAATTAATGGAATAATATTACAAGTAAGTGTAATTTAATTCGAATTATAATTGATACGCGTAGGTAACAGCCACTAAAAGTGTGGTCACGCATTCATTTAAATTTTATGGGCCCTCTTTTTAAAAAACAATTTTTAGGCATACTAAATGCGCAACGGTGTTCGGTGAGTGACAACGGAACATTTTTTGTTTCGCACGAATTCCGAACCATTCTGGATTTCAATGGCATTGTTGACAAGTCTTCTCCAGTCCAGCTAGCAGCGGACAGGCGGAAAATGCAAAAAGTCCACCATCCTAACACACTTACGTTCTCAATTCATCAGGGGAATTAGAGACAATGATATACACGAACGCCTGTCGAGGGAAAAACCGTCTGCTTCATGGACTCCATATTACAGGACCTTCAAGGAGTCGCATGTTTTTTAGGCGACATCGTGGTACAGGGAAAAACGTACAATCAACTACTACAGAATTTAGCAGCACTGCTTGAAAGACTACAAAGGTACAGGTTACATTTAAATAAAGAAAAATGTCCATTTGCTCTGCACTCAATCACTTATTTAGGACACAAAATTGACCAATATGGCATACAACCAATCACAGAGAAAATCAGGACCTTCCTCGGGCTTTATAAACTACTACCAAAAATTTCTCCCTGATTTGGCATCCAAATTACGCCCGTTAAACGACTTATTAAGGAAGAACAAGGAGTTCGTTTGGAGTCGCGAGTGTGAGAGCACATTCAAGAACATGAAATGCGACATTACCAGCCAAAAAATTTTAATTCAACAGACGCCTCTCAAACAGGACTTAGTGCAGTAATTTCCCACATTACAAAAGAAGGAATAGAACGCCCAATCGCTTTTGCATCACGGTCACTTTCAAACACCGAGCGTAGCTATCCACAAATCGATAAAGAAGCTTTAGCCATTGTATGGGGGTTGCGAAAATTCTTCCAGTATTGCTATGGTCGAAAAATTACGCTAATTACGGACCACAAACCCCTAACAAGTATTCTGTACCCGTATAAAGGTGCTACATCGGCATTGCGTTTATTGCACTACGCAAATTTCATGTCGGGTTTCGATTACAATATTCGTTACAGAAATACCAAACTTCATTCAAATGCTGATTACTTATCCAGAGCGTCGCTGGCATCATCGGCGGAAGATAAGCAGGACGAAGATTTCGACTTACAGATGCATCAAATACAGGTGCTCACACTGACACTACCTGTCACAGGCGCCGAGATAAAGAATGAAACTGCAAAGGATTCAGTCTGTCAAAAATACTATCTCGCATTACGAAACGGGTTGCCTCTGCCAAATGGAGAACCCTTGAGCGATTTCTCGCTGCATGATGGGTGTATTCTTAGGGGAATACGGGTTATGATTCCGAGAGCACTACAAGAGAAGGTCTTAGATGAATTACATGCTGCACATACAGGAATAGTTAAGATGAAAACCGTAGCTCGGGATTACGTTTGGTGGAGAGGAATAGATAGCGATATTGAAGAAATTGTGAGAAATTGTATAAACTGTGCAAAATTTAAAGCAAACCAGACAAAGGTGCCACTACATGCCTGGAATTACACGCAACAACCTTGGCAACGTCTGCATATTGACTATGCTGATCCAATCATCGTTGACGCACACTCGGAATGGGTCGAGGTAACACCCACCAAGACCATGACTTCAGAAAAGACAATCAAGATACTAAGAGATCAATTTGCGCGTTTCGGACTGCCTTTCATATTAGCCTCCGACAATGGAGTGCAATTCAGGTCCAAAGAATTCAAGGAATTCATGATGAACAATGGCATTGTACATAAATATCGGTTACCACATACTCGGGAACGCCAAATAGTGTAAGGACGTGTTTCTCCAGGTATTTGCATATGCCATTCGCAGAAAACTTATGCAACGGTTTCAATAGTGAAAACCGTGTTAAATGTTCTAAAACGATTAATATACCGCTATTACCACTTTTGGATTGGATATGTTCCTAGAAGACTTCGCTTAGCTTCCCATCGGGGGTCGCAAAATCGTGTTAGAAGCTTTCATCTCTTTGCAAACATCGCAGTTTATGACGAAGTCTCAAGGTTTTGGAGATCCCACCATTCGCTGAGGTTGGTGAACTGTGTGCGACGGCTATGGCTTTATTGGTGAGGGCATTTGGCAATCAAAGCTTCCGAGTAGATGCCTCTTTTAACTGGTTACCAGTTGCGAATTCAATCCTCTTATAAATATATTTATCCACTACCTTGATATCCGGTACACAGCACTTATTTCGGAGTATATCCTCGCGCAAATTCGTATATATAGTCGAATCAAAATATATATAATGGAGATCTACCTCAGGGTCTAATTCTTCTATGACAGCCTTGAGACTGCAAACTGGCATGATCTGTTACAACTTTAAATGGGTGTCCTTCGATATATGCCCGAAATTTCTTTATACTAAGTATTGCGGTTAAGCACTCTTGCTCTGTGACCGAATAGTTTTGCTGGGCATGGTTTAGTTTTTGCGACATATACGCCACTGGTCTCTTTATTCCGTCCTGATTTAACTGTAGTAAGACACCTCCTACACCAACTTGACTGGCATTACACTGCATCGTAAATGGTCGACTGAAATCGGGGTTAGATAACACAGGAGCTGTCGTAAGTTTTTCCCTCAACTTCCCAAATGTAACTTGAGCTTCGTTAGTCCATCTAAAAGTTTTGGTTTTTTGTAAGTCGGTTAGTGGTGCTGACAGTTCCGCAAAAGTCCCGATAAATCGCCGGTACCATCCAGCCATCCCCAGGAAACGTCGTACTTGACAAACTGTTTTAGGAGGAGGATAATTGGTAGTCACAGAAACCTTATCCGGATTTGTTCGTAAATACCACTTGCCTACAATGAATCCGAGGTCCTTTACTTCGCGTAAATAAAACTTACTTTTGCCGATATTCAAAGCTAACCCTGCCTTACGTATTTGCGCAGATACTTCCATTAGCAGCTCAATTTGGAATAACTCGATCCATAAGGCGGCACATGGTTTGCGGAGCGTTACAGAGGCCGAACGGTATCACTGTGTACTGATAGAGTGGACGGTTTGGTACTGTAAAAACGGTCTTGTCTCGCGAGTTTTTGCAAACGGCGTCCTTCAAGTCTAAAGAGGAAATGAATTCCGCCTGCGGCAGCCTGTTAAAATACCATCGATCTGTGGGAGTGGATGAGCATCCTCCACTGTGACGCTATTGTTTTTAAATTCTCTATATTACCTTCGCGTGCCCGTGGCTGGCTGGCTGGTCAGATTTTGTAATCAATTTTTAACGCCTGATTTTATTGAAATTTTGCACACATGTATAAAACTTGAGAGTGATCGGGCGGTGTGGTCGGGGGGCTCCCATACATATTCTTTTTCCGACATCATATCATTTCATACTATAATGACTGAGTTCTGTGTGCGTTTGCTGTGCTGTGCGCTGTGGGCAGCGCTGCTTGCTTTACGATTGGGGTTGTTTTGTTGTTGGGTTGCAGTGCTTCGTATATGTTTTTATGGTAATACTAGTGTTTTCCAATGCAAATATCAATGTCTGTCAAAAAGTTTAACATTTTTGGAGGTTATGTTTCTCAAAAGTAATCTGTCAATTCGGATTGCAACATTGTTTTTTATTTAATTGAAAAATTGAATTTAGTGAAAAAATTTAATTATCGTGTGAAAATTTTCGTGTGATGATTTTTTACGACTTTCGAAAGGGGCTAACTCAACAACAGTGCTTTGAATCACTTCATTCGACTTTTGGTGACGAATCACCGTCCTTGGCTAGTGCTTATAATTCACGATGTTCACTCAAAGACGAGCCTCCTGAAGGTCGTCCAAAAACAGCTGTTGTGCCAGAAAACGTCGATGCTGTGGGAAAACTGATTGAAGAGGGTCGTCATGTGACTTATCGGGAAATCGAGGCATGCCCAGGCATTAGTAGCACCAGCGTATATACGATCTTACATGAACATTTAAAGGTGCGAAAGCTATCTTCACGTTGGATTCCACATTTTTTGACAGACGCACAAAAAAAGGTACAATATCGTGACAGGTGACGAGTCATGGATATTTGCGTATGAGCCGGAAATAAAGGCAATCGACTGTTTGGGTCTTAAAATTCGAAGAAAATCCAACAAAAGTTGTGCGAGCTCCAAGAGTTGGGAAGCAAATGGGCGTGTTTCTTCACGAAAACCGGTCATGTGGCTACTGTGGCTCTTGAAAATCAAAAGACAGTCAATTAGCTTGGTATACGACCATTTGTTTGCCTGAAGTTTTCAACAAATTGAGAGAAGACAACCCAAAACGGCGAATCATTTTGTATCACGATAATGCGAGTTCACACACATCACACTAAACAAGCGAGTATTTGAGCACTCAAACGATCGCATTGATGGGTCATCCGCCTTACAGCCCCGACTTGGCACCCAATGACTTCTTCTTGTTCCCAACAATCAAAGATAAGATGCGTGGAGAACGATTTTTATCGCCTGAAGAATCGGTTGAAGCATTCAAAATTATCACCAGTGTAATTAGAGAACTTTAGTTAATTTTATTGTTTATTTATTAAAGTTGTTATTTGTAAATTAATAAACTTGTGTTGTGTTTTATTTGCAAAATCATTTACGAACTCGAAAGCCTGAATTTTGTAACAATATTATCTACTCGCAACTACTTTCTACAACTTCGAAAGGCATAATGGAAATCAGCACCAAATATTCAAATAAATTCTATACACAATCATAATTAGTATTTGTCGAAATTATAAGATATGATTTTCTCATACAACTCCATCAGCTCCATCAGCTCCACAGCATGGCGAATCTTACTTAAGTGGTCATTATAACCATTTTAGACATTAGCTTATTTGCTAAAAGGTTATGAAAAATCAAAATCAAATGCAGTAAGTAGGCAATTTTATTTCGATAAGGTTATGTCGTGTGCGATTTCTTATTTTTTAAATTCTCTATATTAAGTTCGCGTGCCCGAGGCTGGCTGTCTGCATGGCTGGCAAATTGTGATCAATTTTTAACCCACTTCCTAAAGCCCGGTTTTATTGAAATTCTGCACACATGTGTATCTCCCATGATAACACTTTCTATTTGGACCCCTTGGGCCTCGGGGTCGGGGTGAGTGAGAGTGATCGGGCCCGGCCCGATGTGTTTTTATATAATTTTTTTTTTAAAATTAACCAGATTTTCTTCAAGTTTTCTTCAAACACATGTGTATCTCCGATGGACAAATTTTTGGGTAAATTTTTTGGAGTGATCGATCTGAAGCTGAGGGCCGAGGAGAGGCCATATAATTTTTTTTAAATTAACCCGATTTTCTTCAAGTTTTAAACACCTGTGTATTTTCGATTGGCAAAACTTTTTGTAAAATTTTTGGAGTGAACTGGCCTTAAGGCTTCTGAGGAAAAAAAATTAATATATATATTTATATTTCCGTAAAAGAGAGTCGTGTTGTGAACACACCTTAATTTTTCGTAAAAATTTTGGAGTGATCGGGCTCCGGGCTTCTATATATATATTTTTTTTAAAGTAACCCGATTTTATTCAAACTTTGCACGCAGATTAGAAAATTTACACGAACATTTTTATGGGTTTTTTTATTTTCTTTCAGATACTGTTTATTGTACGAAGGTAGCGTTGGGGTTGACGTATAAATTAATGGAATAATATTACAAGTAAGTGTAATTTAATTCGAATTATAATTGATACGCGTAGGTAACAGCCACTAAAAGTGTGGTCACGCATTCATTTAAATTTTATGGGCCCTCTTTTTAAAAAACAATTTTTAGGCATACTAAATGCGCAACGGTGTTCGGTGAGTGACAACGGAACATTTTTTGTTTCGCACGAATTCCGAACCATTCTGGATTTCAATGGCATTGTTGACAAGTCTTCTCCAGTCCAGCTAGCAGCGGACAGGCGGAAAATGCAAAAAGTCCACCTCCCTAACACACTTACGTTCTCAATTCATCAGGGGAATTAGAGACAATGATATACACGAACGCCTGTCGAGGGAAAAACCGTCTGCTTCATGGACTCCATATTACAGGACCTTCAAGGAGTCGCATGTTTTTTAGGCGACATCGTGGTACAGGGAAAAACGTACAATCAACTACTACAGAATTTAGCAGCACTGCTTGAAAGACTACAAAGGTACAGGTTACATTTAAATAAAGAAAAATGTCCATTTGCTCTGCACTCAATCACTTATTTAGGACACAAAATTGACCAATATGGCATACAACCAATCACAGAGAAAATCAGGACCTTCCTCGGGCTTTATAAACTACTACCAAAAATTTCTCCCTGATTTGGCATCCAAATTACGCCCGTTAAACGACTTATTAAGGAAGAACAAGGAGTTCGTTTGGAGTCGCGAGTGTGAGAGCACATTCAAGAACATGAAATGCGACATTACCAGCCAAAAAATTTTAATTCACTACGATCCGGACCTGCCATTAACGCTAGCAACAGACGCCTCTCAAACAGGACTTAGTGCAGTAATTTCCCACATTACAAAAGAAGGAATAGAACGCCCAATCGCTTTTGCATCACGGTCACTTTCAAACACCGAGCGTAGCTATCCACAAATCGATAAAGAAGCGTTAGCCATTGTATGGGGGTTGCGAAAATTCTTCCAGTATTGCTATGGTCGAAAAATTACGCTAATTACGGACCACAAACCCCTAACAAGTATTCTGTACCCGTATAAAGGTGCTACATCGGCATTGCGTTTATTGCACTACGCAAATTTCATGTCGGGTTTCGATTACAATATTCGTTACAGAAATACCAAACTTCATTCAAATGCTGATTACTTATCCAGAGCGTCGCTGGCATCATCGGCGGAAGATAAGCAGGACGAAGATTTCGACTTACAGATGCATCAAATACAGGTGCTCACACTGACACTACCTGTCACAGGCGCCGAGATAAAGAATGAAACTGCAAAGGATTCAGTCTGTCAAAAATACTATCTCGCATTACGAAACGGGTTGCCTCTGCCAAATGGAGAACCCTTGAGCGATTTCTCGCTGCATGATGGGTGTATTCTTAGGGGAATACGGGTTATGATTCCGAGAGCACTACAAAAGAAGGTCTTAGATGAATTACATGCTGCACATACAGGAATAGTTAAGATGAAAACCGTAGCTCGGGATTACGTTTGGTGGAGAGGAATAGATAGCGATATTGAAGAAATTGTGAGAAATTGTATAAACTGTGCAAAATTTAAAGCAAACCCGACAAAGGTGCCACTACATGCCTGGAATTACACGCAACAACCTTGGCAACGTCTGCATATTGACTATGCTGATCCATTCCTTGAAAATTACTTCCCAATCATCGTTGACGCACACTCGGAATGGGTCGAGGTAACACCCACCAAGACCATGACTTCAGAAAATACAATCAAGATACTAAGAGATCAATTTGCGCGTTTCGGACTGCCTTTCATATTAGCCTCCGACAATGGAGTGCAATTCAGGTCCAAAGAATTCAAGGAATTCATGATGAACAATGACATTGTACATAAATATCGGTTACCACATACTCGGGAACGCCAAATAGTGTAAGGACGTGTTTCTCCAGGTATTTGCATATGCCATTCGCAGAAAACTTACGCAACGGTTTCAATAGTGAAAACCGTGTTAAATGTTCTAAAACGATTAATATACCGCTATTACCACTTTTGGATTGGATATGTTCCTAGAAGACTTCGCTTAGCTTCCCATCGGGGGTCGCAAAATCGTGTTAGAAGCTTTCATCTCTTTGCAAACATCGCAGTTTATGACGAAGTCTCAAGGTTTTGGAGATCCCACCATTCGCTGAGGTTGGTGAACTGTGTGCGACGGCTATGGCTTTATTGGTGAGGGCATTTGGCAATCAAAGCTTCCGAGTAGATGCCTCTTTTAACTGGTTACCAGTTGCGAATTCAATCCTCTTATAAATATATTTATCCACTACCTTGATATCCGGTACACAGCACTTATTTCGGAGTATATCCTCGCGCAAATTCGTATATATAGTCGAATCAAAATATATATAATGGAGATCTACCTCAGGGTCTAATTCTTCTATGACAGCCTTGAGACTGCAAACTGGCATGATCTGTTACAACTTTAAATGGGTGTCCTTCGATATATGCCCGAAATTTCTTTATACTAAGTATTGCGGTTAAGCACTCTTGCTCTGTGACCGAATAGTTTTGCTGGGCATGGTTTAGTTTTTGCGACATATACGCCACTGGTCTCTTTATTCCGTCCTGATTTAACTGTAGTAAGACACCTCCTACACCAACTTGACTGGCATTACACTGCATCGTAAATGGTCGACTGAAATCGGGGTTAGATAACACAGGAGCTGTCGTAAGTTTTTCCCTCAACTTCCCAAATGTAACTTGAGCTTCGTTAGTCCATCTAAAAGTTTTGGTTTTTTGTAAGTCGGTTAGTGGTGCTGACAGTTCCGCAAAAGTCCCGATAAATCGCCGGTACCATCCAGCCATCCCCAGGAAACGTCGTACTTGACAAACTGTTTTAGGAGGAGGATAATTGGTAGTCGCAGAAACCTTATCCGGATTTGTTCGTAAATACCACTTGCCTACAATGAATCCGAGGTCCTTTACTTCGCGTAAATAAAACTTACTTTTGTCGATATTCAAAGCTAACCCTGCCTTACGTATTTGCGCAGATACTTCCATTAGCAGCTCAATTTGGAATAACTCGATCCATAAGGCGGCACATGGTTTGCGGAGCGTTACAGAGGCCGAACGGTATCACTGTGTACTGATAGAGTGGACGGTTTGGTACTGTAAAAACGGTCTTGTCTCGCGAGTTTTTGCAAACGGCGTCCTTCAAGTCTAAAGAGGAAATGAATTCCGCCTGCGGCAGCCTGTTAAAATACCATCGATCTGTGGGAGTGGATGAGCATCCTCCACTGTGACGCTATTGTTTTTAAATTCTCTATATTACCTTCGCGTGCCCGTGGCTGGCTGGCTGGTCAGATTTTGTAATCAATTTTTAACGCCTGATTTTATTGAAATTTTGCACACATGTATAAAACTTGAGAGTGATCGGGCGGTGTGGTCGGGGGGCTCCCATACATATTCTTTTTCCGACATCATATCATTTCATACTATAATGACTGAGTTCTGTGTGCGTTTGCTGTGCTGTGCGCTGTGGGCAGCGCTGCTTGCTTTACGATTGGGGTTGTTTTGTTGTTGGGTTGCAGTGCTTCGTATATGTTTTTATGGTAATACTAGTGTTTTCCAATGCAAATATCAATGTCTGTCAAAAAGTTTAACATTTTTGGAGGTTATGTTTCTCAAAAGTAATCTGTCAATTCGGATTGCAACATTGTTTTTTATTTAATTGAAAAATTGAATTTAGTGAAAAAATTTAATTATCGTGTGAAAATTTTCGTGTGCTGATTTTTTACGACTTTCGAAAGGGGCTAACTCAACAACAGTGCTTCGAATCACTTCATTCGACTTTTGGTGACGAATCACCGTCCTTGGCTAGTGCTTATAATTCACGATGTTCACTCAAAGACGAGCCTCCTGAAGGTCGTCCAAAAACAGCTGTTGTGCCAGAAAACGTCGATGCTGTGGGAAAACTGATTGAAGAGGGTCGTCATGTGACTTATCGGGAAATCGAGGCATGCCCAGGCATTAGTAGCACCAGCGTATATACGATCTTACATGAACATTTAAAGGTGCGAAAGCTATCTTCACGTTGGATTCCACATTTTTTGACAGACGCACAAAAAAAGGTACAATATCGTGACAGGTGACGAGTCATGGATATTTGCGTATGAGCCGGAAATAAAGGCAATCGACTGTTTGGGTCTTAAAATTCGAAGAAAATCCAACAAAAGTTGTGCGAGCTCCAAGAGTTGGGAAGCAAATGGGCGTGTTTCTTCACGAAAACCGGTCATGTGGCTACTGTGGCTCTTGAAAATCAAAAGACAGTCAATTAGCTTGGTATACGACCATTTGTTTGCCTGAAGTTTTCAACAAATTGAGAGAAGACAACCCAAAACGGCGAATCATTTTGTATCACGATAATGCGAGTTCACACACATCACACTAAACAAGCGAGTATTTGAGCACTCAAACGATCGCATTGATGGGTCATCCGCCTTACAGCCCCGACTTGGCACCCAATGACTTCTTCTTGTTCCCAACAATCAAAGATAAGATGCGTGGAGAACGATTTTTATCGCCTGAAGAATCGGTTGAAGCATTCAAAATTATCACCAGTGTAATTAGAGAACTTTAGTTAATTTTATTGTTTATTTATTAAAGTTGTTATTTGTAAATTAATAAACTTGTGTTGTGTTTTATTTGCAAAATCATTTACGAACTCGAAAGCCTGAATTTTGTAACAATATTATCTACTCGCAACTACTTTCTACAACTTCGAAAGGCATAATGGAAATCAGCACCAAATATTCAAATAAATTCTATACACAATCATAATTAGTATTTGTCGAAATTATAAGATATGATTTTCTCATACAACTCCATCAGCTCCATCAGCTCCACAGCATGGCGAATCTTACTTAAGTGGTCATTATAACCATTTTAGACATTAGCTTATTTGCTAAAAGGTTATGAAAAATCAAAATCAAATGCAGTAAGTAGGCAATTTTATTTCGATAAGGTTATGTCGTGTGCGATTTCTTATTTTTTAAATTCTCTATATTAAGTTCGCGTGCCCGAGGCTGGCTGTCTGCATGGCTGGCAAATTGTGATCAATTTTTAACCCACTTCCTAAAGCCCGGTTTTATTGAAATTCTGCACACATGTGTATCTCCCATGATAACACTTTCTATTTGGACCCCTTGGGCCTCGGGGTCGGGGTGAGTGAGAGTGATCGGGCCCGGCCCGATGTGTTTTTATATAATTTTTTTTTAAAATTAACCAGATTTTCTTCAAGTTTTCTTCAAACACATGTGTATCTCCGATGGACAAATTTTTGGGTAAATTTTTTGGAGTGATCGATCTGAAGCTGAGGGCCGAGGAGAGGCCATATAATTTTTTTTAAATTAACCCGATTTTCTTCAAGTTTTAAACACCTGTGTATTTTCGATTGGCAAAACTTTTTGTAAAATTTTTGGAGTGAACTGGCCTTAAGGCTTCTGAGGAAAAAAAATTAATATATATATTTATATTTCCGTAAAAGAGAGTCGTGTTGTGAACACACCTTAATTTTTCGTAAAAATTTTGGAGTGATCGGGCTCCGGGCTTCTATATATATATTTTTTTTAAAGTAACCCGATTTTATTCAAACTTTGCACGCAGATTAGAAAATTTACACGAACATTTTTATGGGTTTTTTTATTTTCTTTCAGATACTGTTTATTGTACGAAGGTAGCGTTGGGGTTGACGTATAAATTAATGGAATAATATTACAAGTAAGTGTAATTTAATTCGAATTATAATTGATACGCGTAGGTAACAGCCACTAAAAGTGTGGTCACGCATTCATTTAAATTTTATGGGCCCTCTTTTTAAAAAACAATTTTTAGGCATACTAAATGCGCAACGGTGTTCGGTGAGTGACAACGGAACATTTTTTGTTTCGCACGAATTCCGAACCATTCTGGATTTCAATGGCATTGTTGACAAGTCTTCTCCAGTCCAGCTAGCAGCGGACAGGCGGAAAATGCAAAAAGTCCACCATCCTAACACACTTACGTTCTCAATTCATCAGGGGAATTAGAGACAATGATATACACGAACGCCTGTCGAGGGAAAAACCGTCTGCTTCATGGACTCCATATTACAGGACCTTCAAGGAGTCGCATGTTTTTTAGGCGACATCGTGGTACAGGGAAAAACGTACAATCAACTACTACAGAATTTAGCAGCACTGCTTGAAAGACTACAAAGGTACAGGTTACATTTAAATAAAGAAAAATGTCCATTTGCTCTGCACTCAATCACTTATTTAGGACACAAAATTGACCAATATGGCATACAACCAATCACAGAGAAAATCAGGACCTTCCTCGGGCTTTATAAACTACTACCAAAAATTTCTCCCTGATTTGGCATCCAAATTACGCCCGTTAAACGACTTATTAAGGAAGAACAAGGAGTTCGTTTGGAGTCGCGAGTGTGAGAGCACATTCAAGAACATGAAATGCGACATTACCAGCCAAAAAATTTTAATTCACTACGATCCGGACCTGCCATTAACGCTAGCAACAGACGCCTCTCAAACAGGACTTAGTGCAGTAATTTCCCACATTACAAAAGAAGGAATAGAACGCCCAACCGCTTTTGCATCACGGTCACTTTCAAACACCGAGCGTAGCTATCCACAAATCGATAAAGAAGCGTTAGCCATTGTATGGGGGTTGCGAAAATTCTTCCAGTATTGCTATGGTCGAAAAATTACGCTAATTACGGACCACAAACCCCTAACAAGTATTCTGTACCCGTATAAAGGTGCTACATCGGCATTGCGTTTATTGCACTACGCAAATTTCATGTCGGGTTTCGATTACAATATTCGTTACAGAAATACCAAACTTCATTCAAATGCTGATTACTTATCCAGAGCGTCGCTGGCATCATCGGCGGAAGATAAGCAGGACGAAGATTTCGACTTACAGATGCATCAAATACAGGTGCTCACACTGACACTACCTGTCACAGGCGCCGAGATAAAGAATGAAACTGCAAAGGATTCAGTCTGTCAAAAATACTATCTCGCATTACGAAACGGGTTGCCTCTGCCAAATGGAGAACCCTTGAGCGATTTCTCGCTGCATGATGGGTGTATTCTTAGGGGAATACGGGTTATGATTCCGAGAGCACTACAAGAGAAGGTCTTAGATGAATTACATGCTGCACATACAGGAATAGTTAAGATGAAAACCGTAGCTCGGGATTACGTTTGGTGGAGAGGAATAGATAGCGATATTGAAGAAATTGTGAGAAATTGTATAAACTGTGCAAAATTTAAAGCAAACCCGACAAAGGTGCCACTACATGCCTGGAATTACACGCAACAACCTTGGCAACGTCTGCATATTGACTATGCTGATCCAATCATCGTTGACGCACACTCGGAATGGGTCGAGGTAACACCCACCAAGACCATGACTTCAGAAAAGACAATCAAGATACTAAGAGATCAATTTGCGCGTTTCGGACTGCCTTTCATATTAGCCTCCGACAATGGAGTGCAATTCAGGTCCAAAGAATTCAAGGAATTCATGATGAACAATGGCATTGTACATAAATATCGGTTACCACATACTCGGGAACGCCAAATAGTGTAAGGACGTGTTTCTCCAGGTATTTGCATATGCCATTCGCAGAAAACTTATGCAACGGTTTCAATAGTGAAAACCGTGTTAAATGTTCTAAAACGATTAATATACCGCTATTACCACTTTTGGATTGGATATGTTCCTAGAAGACTTCGCTTAGCTTCCCATCGGGGGTCGCAAAATCGTGTTAGAAGCTTTCATCTCTTTGCAAACATCGCAGTTTATGACGAAGTCTCAAGGTTTTGGAGATCCCACCATTCGCTGAGGTTGGTGAACTGTGTGCGACGGCTATGGCTTTATTGGTGAGGGCATTTGGCAATCAAAGCTTCCGAGTAGATGCCTCTTTTAACTGGTTACCAGTTGCGAATTCAATCCTCTTATAAATATATTTATCCACTACCTTGATATCCGGTACACAGCACTTATTTCGGAGTATATCCTCGCGCAAATTCGTATATATAGTCGAATCAAAATATATATAATGGAGATCTACCTCAGGGTCTAATTCTTCTATGACAGCCTTGAGACTGCAAACTGGCATGATCTGTTACAACTTTAAATGGGTGTCCTTCGATATATGCCCGAAATTTCTTTATACTAAGTATTGCGGTTAAGCACTCTTGCTCTGTGACCGAATAGTTTTGCTGGGCATGGTTTAGTTTTTGCGACATATACGCCACTGGTCTCTTTATTCCGTCCTGATTTAACTGTAGTAAGACACCTCCTACACCAACTTGACTGGCATTACACTGCATCGTAAATGGTCGACTGAAATCGGGGTTAGATAACACAGGAGCTGTCGTAAGTTTTTCCCTCAACTTCCCAAATGTAACTTGAGCTTCGTTAGTCCATCTAAAAGTTTTGGTTTTTTGTAAGTCGGTTAGTGGTGCTGACAGTTCCGCAAAAGTCCCGATAAATCGCCGGTACCATCCAGCCATCCCCAGGAAACGTCGTACTTGACAAACTGTTTTAGGAGGAGGATAATTGGTAGTCGCAGAAACCTTATCCGGATTTGTTCGTAAATACCACTTGCCTACAATGAATCCGAGGTCCTTTACTTCGCGTAAATAAAACTTACTTTCGACGATATTCAAAGCTAACCCTGCCTTACGTATTTGCGCAGATACTTCCATTAGCAGCTCAATTTGGAATAACTCGATCCATAAGGCGGCACATGGTTTGCGGAGCGTTACAGAGGCCGAACGGTATCACTGTGTACTGATAGAGTGGACGGTTTGGTACTGTAAAAACGGTCTTGTCTCGCGAGTTTTTGCAAACGGCGTCCTTCAAGTCTAAAGAGGAAATGAATTCCGCCTGCGGCAGCCTGTTAAAATACCATCGATCTGTGGGAGTGGATGAGCATCGTCCACTGTGACGCTATTGTTTTTAAATTCACTATATTACCTTCGCGTGCCCGTGGCTGGCTGGCTGGTCAGATTTTGTAATCAATTTTTAACGCCTGATTTTATTGAAATTTTGCACACATGTATAAAACTTGAGAGTGATCGGGCGGTGTGGTCGGGGGGCTCCCATACATATTCTTTTTCCGACATCATATCATTTCATACTATAATGACTGAGTTCTGTGTGCGTTTGCTGTGCTGTGCGCTGTGGGCAGCGCTGCTTGCTTTACGATTGGGGTTGTTTTGTTGTTGGGTTGCAGTGCTTCGTATATGTTTTTATGGTAATACTAGTGTTTTCCAATGCAAATATCAATGTCTGTCAAAAAGTTTAACATTTTTGGAGGTTATGTTTCTCAAAAGTAATCTGTCAATTCGGATTGCAACATTGTTTTTTATTTAATTGAAAAATTGAATTTAGTGAAAAAATTTAATTATCGTGTGAAAATTTTCGTGTGATGATTTTTTACGACTTTCGAAAGGGGCTAACTCAACAACAGTGCTTCGAATCACTTCATTCGACTTTTGGTGACGAATCACCGTCCTTGGCTAGTGCTTATAATTCACGATGTTCACTCAAAGACGAGCCTCCTGAAGGTCGTCCAAAAACAGCTGTTGTGCCAGAAAACGTCGATGCTGTGTGAAAACTGATTGAAGAGGGTCGTCATGTGACTTATCGGGAAATCGAGGCATGCCCAGGCATTAGTAGCACCAGCGTATATACGATCTTACATGAACATTTAAAGGTGCGAAAGCTATCTTCACGTTGGATTCCACATTTTTTGACAGACGCACAAAAAAAGGTACAATATCGTGACAGGTGACGAGTCATGGATATTTGCGTATGAGCCGGAAATAAGGGCAATCGACTGTTTGGGTCTTCCAATTCGAAGAAAATCCAACAAAAGTTGTGCGAGCTCCAAGAGTTGGGAAGCAAATGGGCGTGTTTCTTCACGAAAACCGGTCATGTAGCTACTGTGGCTCTTGAAAATCAAAAGACAGTCAATTCAGCTTGGTATACGACCATTTGTTTGCCTGAAGTTTTCAACAAATTGAGAGAAGACAACCCAAAACGGCGAATCATTTTGTATCACGATAATGCGAGTTCACACACATCACACTAAACAAGCGAGTATTTGAGCACTCAAACGATCGCATTGATGGGTCATCCGCCTTACAGCCCCGACTTGGCACCCAATGACTTCTTCTTGTTCCCAACAATCAAAGATAAGATGCGTGGAGAACGATTTTTATCGCCTGAAGAATCGGTTAAAGCATTCAAAATTATCACCAGTGTAATTAGAGAACTTAAGTTAATTTTATTGTTTATTTATTAAAGTTGTTATTTGTAAATTAATAAACTTGTGTTGTGTTTTATTTGCAAAATCATTTACGAACTCGAAAGCCTGAATTTCGTAACAATATTATCTACTCGCAACTACTTTCTACAACTTCGAAAGGCATAATGGAAATCAGCACCAAATATTCAAAAAAATTCTATACACAATCATAATTAGTATTTGTCGAAATTATAAGATATGATTTTCTCATACAACTCCATCAGCTCCATCAGCTCCACAGCATGGCGAACCTTACTTAAGTGGTCATTATAACCATTTTAGACATTAGCTTATTTGCTAAAAGGTTATGAAAAATCAAAATCAAATGCAGTAAGTAGGCAATTTTATTTCGATAAGGTTATGTCGTGTGCGATTTCTTATTTTTTAAATTCTCTATATTAAGTTCGCGTGCCCGAGGCTGGCTGTCTGCCTGGCTGGCAAATTGTGATCAATTTTTAACCCACTTCCTAAAGCCCGGTTTTATTGAAATTCTGCACACATGTGTATCTCCCATGATAACACTTTCTATTTGGACCCCTTGGGCCTCGGGGTCGGGGTGAGTGAGAGTGATCGGGCCCGGCCCGATGTGTTTTTATATAATTTTTTTTTAAAATTAACCAGATTTTCTTCAAATTTTCTTCAAACACATGTGTATCTCCGATGGACAAATTTTTTGGTAAATTTTTTGGAGTGATCGATCTGAAGCTGAGGGCCGAGGAGAGGCCATATAATTTTTTTTAAATTAACCCGATTTTCTTCAAGTTTTAAACACCTGTGTATTTTCGATTGGCAAAACTTTTTGTAAAATTTTTGGAGTGAACTGGCCTTAAGGCTTCTGAGGAAAAAAAATTAATATATATATTTATATTTCCGTAAAAGAGAGTCGTGTTGTGAACACACCTTAATTTTTCGTAAAAATTTTGGAGTGATCGGGCTCCGGGCTTCTATATATATATTTTTTTTAAAGTAACCCGATTTTATTCAAACTTTGCACGCAGATTAGAAAATTTACACGAACATTTTTATGGGTTTTTTTATTTTCTTTCAGATACTGTTTATTGTACGAAGGTAGCGTTGGGGTTGACGTATAAATTAATGGAATAATATTACAAGTAAGTGTAATTTAATTCGAATTATAATTGATACGCGTAGGTAACAGCCACTAAAAGTGTGGTCACGCATTCATTTAAATTTTATGGGCCCTCTTTTTAAAAAACAATTTTTAGGCATACTAAATGCGCAACGGTGTTCGGTGAGTGACAACGGAACATTTTTTGTTTCGCGCGAATTCCGAACCATTCTGGATTTCAATGGCATTGTTGACAAGTCTTCTCCAGTCCAGCTAGCAGCGGACAGGCGGAAAATGCTCTCAAAAGTGTAAAGTCAGCACTCAAGCGCGGCTGCACACAAAAATCGAAAAACCTTATACAAATATGCCTGTCCTTCTAGACCAGGCCTTGGCAACTGAAAAACATGAGAGAGCCGATTTAAAAATTTGCGCAACAAACAAGAGCCGCAAAAAATGTATATAGTTACACAAAATTTAAAGTACAGAAATTAAAAAAATATAATTTTCACATGTAGAATTTTAATGTGATAATTGACTTTTAATTTTTCTGGTTAATTCATCAAAATCAATTTAAATTTTTGTTGTTGATATTCTCAGTTTGTTTTGTAAATTTCGGTTGGTAATAGAAACAAAATGATTCACATAGGTGCGTAGTTCCAAATGAACATATTGTTACGAAAAGTAGTTGGTAGCGCATATAATGGAATTAGAATCCTAAGATAAATCCCAATGTAAATACTGCATACTAAAAATAAGCACTTTCAATTGCATACTTTAAGGCGCTAATCATCATCATATTTGGCTCTACAACCGGGGTCCGATCCTGGCCTCCCGCAAAAAGTCTCTCCACCGGTCCCGATTTCGAGCCGATGTCATCCAGTTTGGCATCCCTAAACTCTGGGCGTCCTGGTGTACGCCATTCTTCCAGCCTAGGCTTGGACTTCCTCGCTGTCGTGTTCCATAAATCCTACTGCAAAGGGCTTTCCGAGTAGGATCCTCTTCGCTCATGCGAGCTTGGTGTCCTGCCCACCGGAGCCTACCGAGCTTAATTTTCTTCACGATGTCGACATCGCGGTAACGCTTGTAGATCTCATCATTATAGAGTCTCCGGAATCGTCCTTCCTCACATACGGGGCCAACAATTTTCCGTAAGACTTTTCTCTCGAACGCGGCTAAGAGGTAAGAATGCTTTTTGCTAAGCACCCAAGTCTCGGATCCATATGTAAGTACTGGTATGACCATTGTCTTATATATCAGCAGCTTGGATGTTATGGTCAGGTTCCTGGATTTGAAGAGTCTTGACAGGCTATAGTAGGCTTTGTTGGCTTTAAGCAACCGTGCGCGTATTTCTGGTTCCATGCTGTTATCGGCTGCTATTGTTGACCCGAGATAGTTAAAGGATTGCACTACTTCAAATTCGCGCTCCACTATCTGAATTGAGGGACCAATGTTGGATCTTCTACTCGCAGACGTGGCCACCATGTACTTTGTTTTGCTCTAATTTATGTGCAGCCCCAGATTTCGTGCCGCCTGCTCTATCTGGATGAAAGCTTCCTGTACAGCTCTTTGGTTCCTACCAACGATGTCAATATCGTCTGCGTAAGCCAGTATCTGAATGGACTTATAGAGGATTGTTCCTCTCGCCGTTACGTCAGAGTCTCGGATCACTTTCTCCAACGCCAGGTTGAAGAGGACGCAGGCCAGTCCATCCCCTTGTCGGAGCCCGTTATAGATGTTGAATGGGCTTGATAGTTATCCGGATATTTTTACTTGGCTTATAACATTGGTCATGGTCAACCTACATAGTCGTGTCAGTTTATTTGGGATGCCGAATTCTCTCATGGCTTTATAAAGTTCTACTCTGGCTATGCTATCATAGGCGGCTTTAAAGTCTATAAAAAGATGGTGTAGTGAGTTTTGAAACTCTAGACATTTTTCCATAACTTGCCTTAGGGTGTAAATCTGATCAGTTGTTGATTTGCCTGGGATGAAGCCACACTGGTATGGACCAATGATGACTTTAGTGTATGGGGCTATCCTGTCTTGAAGGATAGAGGAGAAAATCTTATACGCGGTACTCATCAACGTTATACAACGGTAATTACTGCATTTTGTGATATCTGCCTTCTTATGTATGGGGCACAGGATGCCTCTTCGCCAGTCTTCTGGCATAACTTCTTCTTCCCATACTTGCACTATTATTTCATGAATTGCTTGGTGTAATCAGTTCCGCTAGGATCCCATCAGTTCCCGGGGCCTTATTATTTTTGAGCCGATTTATCGCTCTGCTAACTTCGACTATGCTTGGTGGCGGCAGCATAGTATGATCTTCGGTCATTGGTGGAGCCTCCAATTCCTCAGTTAGCTGGCCATTTAGAAACTCATGAAAGTGCTCTTCCTATTGCTATAAGATGCCTTTAAGATCGGCGATCAGATTACCCTCTTTGTCTTTGCAGTATGTGCAACGCAGTGTATATTGCGTCATACCGCGGACCCTTTGGTAGAACTTCCGCGCCTGGTGCGGTCCTTGCTCTCTGTACTGTTCCAGTTCACGGACGAGATTCTTCTCCCAGGCTGCCTTCTCTCGCCGGTGAACTGTTTTTTCATATCTTCTGAGCTCTTTATATTCATCTTCGCGTGCCCGCGTTCTATGAGATTGTTGCATTGCTCGGTACGCAACATTCTTACGTTCAGTCGCTAGCTTACATTCGTCATAGAACCAGTCGTTTCGATCTCTACGACTACTGCCTAAGATGGAGTCAGCAGTACTAATGACAGTATTCTTAACGCGTGTCCATTTCTCTTCTACGCCCGACATCTCAGCCCCAGGACTTACTCTCCCTGTATTTAGGGCGAGTCCTATCGCTTGACCGTAGTTGTTTCTGGTCTCTTCATTGCGAAGTGCAGCCGTGTTGACTCGAATCTGATTCGCGGATGCAGTCTTCCGTGATGATGCAATCCACGCTCGGAGCATACCAACAAGATAGTGGTCCGAGTCGACGTTGGCACCTCGGTACGTTCGTACCGTCATCAGGTTCGGGTTGTGGCGGCGGTCTATCAACACGTGATCTATCTGGTTGCGAGTGGCTCTATCAGGAGATACCCAGGTGGCTTTGGGGATATTTTTACGCGCAAACCTTGTACTCGCAACGACCAAATTATTGCTTGCTGCCATCTCTATGACTCGTTGTCCATTGTCATTAGTGTTCTCGTGTAAGCTATGGGTGCCAACGTACTGCCTGAGTACTGGCTCCCTACCTATTTTAGCATTCATATCCCCCAGAATGATTTTTACATCATACTGAGGGCAGGCATGGAGTTCCCGTTCGACTATTCAAAGAATTCTTCTTTTTCATCATCTGGGGAATCCTCTGTAGGTGCGTGAACGTTTATGAGGCTTATGTTTTTAAATTTGCCCCGCACGCGAAGGGTGCATAGCCGTTCATTTACTTCATTAAAGCCGATAACGGTAAATTTTTTACAGGCGAGGTTATTAGCCTCGCGCCAACCTTACTTTGAAGGGACTAGCTCGATCATTCAGCTTTTCCTGCATTGGAGGAAAATTACCAGCGGCCACCACGTGGAGGTTTTATCGCACTTCCACCAGTCAGAGATAGTTACGGCCACATGCAATTCGGTTTGTGGTTTGCCCGGTTTTTGTAAAAGAACATGATTGAACATGTTGTCTATTTTTAGATGAAGACTCATTACATATAAATATCGTTAGTTGTAAATAAGGGAATAAGGGTACAATTTTCTGGTCTATTCTCGATATTTCTGTCTAGTTTTTAATTGAGTATAAATAGAGGCCTTAAGCCGAAGTAAGATCATTAGTTGTTTGGAATTTAACCAGTGCATTTGTACAAGTTCTTGTAAAGCTATAACATAAGAGAATTATTGTGTTCTTGTGTATAAATTGTGAACTTGTGTTAATTTTATTGTTGTTCATTAAAGTTGTTATTTTTAAATTAATTAACTTGTGTTGTGTCTTAATTGCAAAATCCTTTACGAACTCGAAAGCCTGAATTGGTGTCAGAAGTGGGATTTTGCAAATCGGAAGACATAAAATTTTGCAAATTGAGAGACAATAAATTTTTGCAAATTGAGAGATAGTAAAATTTTACAAATCGTTGGACAGTAAACAAATTAAGTGAAACTTCGCAAATTGATAAACAGTAAATAATAAAATGGAGAGTACAGTGAACATTAAATCCTATAGTTCCCAGGAGCTTAAAGAAGAGCTTGGACGGCGAGGTCTATGCACTGCCGGAAATAAGCAGGAGTTATTTCTCCGATTGCAACAAGTTGTTAAACCAGAAAAACAGCAGGCGGGTAAACCGTTTTCAATTAAGACGGAGTTAGTGAAGCGAAAATCGTCCACTTCGGAAGAAAAGGGTGGTGTGCCAAACATGGAAGCGATGTTTAATGCTCTAATGCACCAAATGAAGCAGCAAAGTGAACAATCGCAGCAACAGAATCTAGAATTGAGTTCGAAATTAAACGAGAAGTTGGAACAGCAAAGTCAAGGTCTGAAGAAAGATTTGAATTTTCAAATTAGTGATAAGTTGGAACAGCAAAGCCAAAAGCTGAATCGACAAAATCAACAGCAGAGCCAAGAGCTGGAGCAGGAATTGAATTCCAAATTCGACCAGCAAAATGAAAAGCTGGATGTAATTCAAGAAAGGCTACGAGGTGAAATGAGCGAAATTCAAACAATGCTTAAGGGTGAGATGAGTGAAATTCAAAATGAAGTGAAATCCTTGGAGACGAATATGACAGGAAAGGTGAGTGGTCTTGAAGGCAAAATAAAGGAGATTGAGACCCGACTAGACAATCGTCCCCAATTCGTCAGAGAAAACACTCAACAAAGCAGTACCAAAGTAATTCCAGAATCCTCTAGTAATCAGAAGAGAATTTTGAAGCCTCCTGCGTTCGATGGCGACACAGCTTTTGAAAATTTCAAAGTCCAGTTTGCTGCCGCTGTACAACACAATCGATGGGGTGCTGAAGAACAGCTAAACTCTCTCATCCTTGCATTGAGAGGCAAGGCAGCAGACGTCTTACAAATGATTCTAAATGCCGAGATGAGTTCCGGAAGAATCTTGAAAGAGTTGGACTTGCGTTTTGGACGGTATCACACACAGGAGCTGTTAAAAATTAATATACTACGCCACTGTACAACGACACACATATAACCAATACACATGAGTGGACATGCCGCATCGTTATTAAATGTAACACATTATATTTATTTGTGTTATTTCATCCCATTCGCTTTTGTACTTTTAAAGAGCAAGCATTAAAGTTTCGTAGTTTCATAGAGTCTTGGCCTTTTTATTAAAAACTACCGTATTTTTTCACATGGTGCCGAAACCCGGGAAAAAGATGAACAGAAATTGGGAAACCGCGTAATATAATTGTTTCTATTAAAAGACAAAGTACAAAACGTGGCAATCAAGCGAATTAAAAACGGAGTTATTTGCACGATCAGCCTACAGAGGACAGGTAACAAAATTAGTTAAAATCAATTCTTCGACTGACTTGGACACGATTGAGGAAGACATCGTTGCATTAATCCAGCGGTTAACGGCTGTCCATGAAAGTCTTAACGCGGAGAGCCAGGAGGTGCGAAATAAAAATCTACTCAAAATTGATGAGCTGGACAAAGAGTTAGAAAAGATAGCCGAATATGAAGATGCAGCGATTGGTGTGCTTTCCCGCCTAAATTCTCGTCTAAAGAAAGTTCGAAGCAAGCAGAACCCATCTATTTCAAATCAAGAAAGATCATCTCTTAACATGTCATCGGCATCGAATTGTTCTCTCAAGCTTCCCAAACTACAGCTAAGGAAGTTTGACGGCAACTACCGAGATTGGTTACCGTTCTGGGAGCAATTTCGAACAGTTATACATAAAAACGGGAATTTATCATCGTCAGACAAATTCAGTTATTTGGAATCTGTACTAGTAGGCAGCGCAAAAAAGATAATTGCCGGTTTTACCGCTTCGGGTTTGTGCTACGAAGCAGCTGTCTCTATCATGCAGGAACAATTTGGTGATACGGAACGTTTAGTTGACAAGAATATGCAGCACTTTATTTCCCTTCGCCTTGTGCAATCAAAGACAGATGCTGCTGGCCTTCGCAATTTGTATAATTCAATTACATCATGCTGTCGTACACTCACTGCTTTACAAATACCAACTCATCAATACTACGTAATGTTAAAGTCAATATTGCTTCGCTGCAAACCATCAGAACTACGAGTTGATTATTATCGGTTAGCAGAACGAGACGACAATGCTGGGGAATCACTTGAGGCGGACGAAAGAAGCTCTTCAATTTCTATGGAAATTGGTGACAAGCATGTGAAAGACCTAATGCGTTTTTTAAAAAGAGAAGTTGAATCTTTGGAAAGGAGTAGAATGACAGTTACCCTCCCTTCTACTTCACACGGTAGCTATCCTTCTTCAACTCATACGACTGCATCAAATTTAGTGTCGTTAAGTGATAAGAGCATGTGTGCGTTTTGCGCATCAGACAAACACCTAACCAAAGATTGTGACTGTAAGCTGTCAATTACAGAAAAACGAGAAATTTTAAGAAAAGGTGGTCGATGTTTTCGCTGTGCCAACCGAGGGCATTCTTCTAAAAAATGTCGGAGTGCTAAATGGATGTGTTGTGTTAAATGCAAAATAAGCATCTAACCTCTTTGTGCGACCCTTCATATACAAGCCATAGAGTCTCTCCATCATCGGCTGCTACACAGGATAAATTTAGTAGATGTAAAGCTGTGAACCTTTGTGCCGGTAATTCGATTTCGATGCCAGAACATCAGCTCGATTCTGCTTTACAAAGCGCAACAAATTTGTGCGCAATTGTTTAATTAGTTCAAAAAATTTTTGAAAACGGCTCGGGGAATAGCCGTAGCACCGAATGGAAATAAATCTTTACTTGTTCGATTTGTCATAGACGGCGGCAGTCAATATTCATATATTCGAGAAGATTTGGTGCAAAAATTATCTCTGTCAGCTGTTGGTGAAGTGAACTTTTCATTAATACCATTCGGATGCAAAGAACAATCTCCATTTAAGACATTTAAAAAAGTGAATGTCCACATAAAAAGCCAATTTAGTAGCAGAAGCATACACCTGGATGCCGTTGTTGTTCCGGAAATTTGCATTGATGTGCTGCACGCCCCGGACGCTTCATGTGAATTAATTCATAATCTAAAGTTAGCGGATACTTGTCAGACAGACATCGAATCAGAAACTGGATTGAGTATACTCATCGGTTTGGATCACTACTGGTCTGTGGTCACGGGCAAACAGCGACGTATTTCTCCAGGACTTAGAGCAGTCGACACAATATTTGGTTGGACGCTACAAGGAACACATTCTGCTGGTAAGGTTCTTAAAACACACGAAAACTCATGCTTTCCATCCATCCAAAGTACAACTCTACATCTGCCCGCGCAACGATCTCACGGCACTGGTCACTGGAGGCCATATGAAGAGGAAGAAAACGAGCACTTAACTGAAGAACTAATAAGCAAATGCATCATCAAAAAGGGTCACCGTTATGAGGCCACACTGCCGTGGAAGAGTTCTACCATTGAAATAAAAAGCAATAGGGAAAACGCAATTAGACGACTAAAATCCCTCTCTACGCGATTGTCGAGATATCCTGAACAATTTCAACAGTATGATGCAGGTATCCAGCAGCTTCTTATGGATGGTGTTGCTGAACCAATTTCAATATTAAACGAGTGTGATTTACGTCGAGTGTTTTACTTACCCCATCGACCAGTCTATAAAGCGGATAGTACGACCACCAAGATGCGCATCGTGTTCGACGCCTCAACACGCACTGAAAATACTCCCTCATTGAACGACCTTCTACACGTGGGAGCTAATCTTCTACCAGATGTCTTAAAAGTTCTGTTAAATTTTCGGCTTGGTCGTTTTGGTATCGTGGCCGATGTGGAGAAGGCCTTTTTACAAATTTAGCTTAATGAAAGTGACCGTGATAGTCACAGATTCCTGTGGTATGCGCCACAAAACAAGTCAAGCCACTCCAGACCAGAAATCGTTGACTATCGTATGACTAGAGTCACTTTCGGCGTAAATTGTAGCCCTTTTTTGTTAACAGCGACTTTGCGTTTGCAGTTAACGAACAAGAAAGAACAGTTCCAGTCTACACGCCAGATATTATTGGATAGTTTCTACATGGACGATTTTGCAACGAGCGTTAATACTGAACAAAATGGCAAAAGAATAAGTGAGGAAGCCGTTTTAGTGATGAAACAAGCAAGTATGAACCTTAGAAAGTGGAACTCCAATAGTGACGTTGTTCGTAAGGCTCTTAGTCTAGGTGAGCCTCCCATTAAGCAAAAAGATTTGGGGTTATTATGATTTGTTCGGAGTGATGAAATTGCTGTGCCATTGGATTCTGTTGATTATTTACTCATCTCTAATTTAGCAAAGGGAACAAAACGAAATGTGCTTCAAACTATTGCTAGGATCTATGATCCCCTTGGTATGCTTAGCCCTGTCGTTATTAGAATAAAAATTATTTTCCAATCTATTTGGCGAGAGAAACTATATTGGGATGAGAAACTTACGCCTGAACTTATGATGCTTTGGGAAAACTGTGCCAGTAGTTTACAGCAGTTAAAAGATTTCACTATTCCACGCGCAGCCTTTCAGTTTCCATTTTCTGCGCCAATAGATGTTCACATTTTTGCAGATGCAAGTATGAAGGCGTATGGAACTGTGACTTATATCAAAAGTTTCAACATTGATGGTAGTAATAGTGTCGCTTTCCTATGTGCAAAAAGCAGAGTGGGCCCCCTTAAGATGGACGGGATGAAGGAGCTTTCCCCCCCGAAGTTAGAATTGATAGCAGCGTTATTGGCAGCACGCATATGCTCTTACTTGAAACAATCGCTGAAGGTTTTTGTCCACAAATTCTTTCTGTGGACAGATTCGAGGATTGCGCTTGCGTGGATCCAGGGGGATGCTCAACGATGGAAACCGTACGTGCAAAGCCGAGTAACAGAAATTCGTCGGCTTACGTCAATTGAGGATTGGAGACATTGTAGCGGGAAGGAAAATCCAGCAGATTTCCTAGCAAGAGGTATCACCGCCCATGACTTACGAAATTCACTTATATGGGCTCATGGACCGACGTGGCTTAACACCGATGCAGCTTTTCAGTCCGACCAAATCGATGCGATTTCGTCGGAAACCATGGTACCAGTGGCGCTATTGACAACTATTTCCGTTCCTGATCACACTATACCTGAACCAGTACTGGCCTGCACAGAATTTAGTTCCTGGAACGGTTTATTGCGACGCACGGCCTTTATTTTGCGATTCGTAAAACTTTGCAGAAAACAGGCGAAATATTAGTTTTCTCAACCTAGCACTAGTGAACTAAACGCAGCTGAAACCTATTGGATCAGGTATATACAACAAAATGCATTTTCTAACGAAATTCTTCTTTTACAGAGAGAAAAATCTGTACCAAAAATATCAAAGATAGCCCAATTATGTCCTTTTCTTGATGACGATGGTTTTATGCGATTAGGAGGTCGCCTGCAATCGCTCGATGGCTCACTAGACCAAAAACATCCTATTATGCTGCCATCCAATTCGTATATTGTAAAATTGATTATTGACTACTATCATCAAAAAACCTTACATGATGGTTTTTGCTTGTGCTGCTATTCAATCCGTGCATCTGGAAACTGTAACAAATTTGACTACTGAAAGCTGCATAATGGGACTGAGGCGCTTTAAAGCCCAGCGAGGTGCTCCATCAACAATCTTCTCCGATAACGCTAAAACATTTCGACGAGCTGCTGTAGAGATCAACGACACCAATGAAGCACCGAACGACGAAGATGTACAACGATTCCTTTCCAATAAACGTATTCGCTGGAAGTTTATTGTCGAGCGGGCTCCATGGTGGGGAGGATTTTGGGAGCGCTTAATAAGAACGATCAAAAATGTTCAAAAGGTAGTTATCGGGAAGGCGAAGCTGACGTATGAGCAGTTACGGACCGTGATTGCAGAAGCAGAAGGCATGGTCAACGTACGACCTCTTACCTACGTAAGCAGCGACTCTTTGGATATTGCACCGCTCACACCATCACATTTCCTATATGGTCACAGTGGTATTGCTGACCCTCAAAATTCAGCAACTTCATCAAGTGACTTGCAGCAACTCTGGACGCAGCGAATGAAGCGAACTTTGGAATGCTTTGCTTTGGAATCGCTGGCGCACCGAATATTTGCAACAATTGCGATCGTTTCACCACAGCCAAGGGTTTTCTTCAGCACAGCTAAAACCAAATGATGTCGTCCTTGTGTTTGACTCTGCAAAACCTTGAGCTTCGCTACGCGGATGGTTCGAGTACGCGAAGACCCGTGCAACTGCTGTATCCCCTGGAGCTTACATCAATCTCGGGGGCCGAGGATGTTAAAAAAAATTAATATACTACGCCACTGTACAACGACACACATATAACCAATACACATGAGTGGATATGGCGCATCGTTATTAAATGTAAAACAATATATTTTGCTTTGTGTTATTTCATCCCATTCGCTTTTGTACTTTTAAAGAGCAAGCATTAAAGTTTCGCAGTTTCATAGAGTCTTGGCCTTTTTATTAAAAACTGCCGTATTTTTTCACAGGAGCTAAGCAAAATACAGCTCCAGATGAAGAAACAGCAGCAAGGAGAACGGCTTCAAGAACTAGAGCGGAAAATAACCAAGTTAGCACGATAAGCCTATTGTGGGGTTCCGGCTGGTATCCTGGACGGATTGGCAGTGATGCGTTCATCAATGCTATTCGAGATGAACAGTTGAAGCTTCACTTGAGGACAACAGCCAGAGGAAAGTCGATGAATGAAGTGTTGGCATCGGCTTTGGAGTACGAAGCAGCTAGAGCCAGTTTGTCTACTGATTAAGTTTGATTGCGCAAGTTGAAAACTGAGGACATAGCACAAATAGAAGCCCTCATTGATGAGAAGATTCGAAAATCAAAGACTGGACGCTTCCAGAACGACAGGAATTCCACATCAAATTCTCGTCCAAAATGTTTTAGATGCCAGAAACCTGGACATTTCATGTGCGACTGCAAGGCGCCAAGACAGGTACAAACTACAGTACAGCTTTTGAATCGAGTTAGGAGGCCTGAACATTTACGGCAGATAGGCGCATCACAGATGAGTGAGGTGCAGCAGCCAACTTACCTCGTTGCTGCAGACCAGGAAAACTAAGTTACACCAGCTTTACGGGGCGTAAGCTGGTGAAGAGGGGAGAGAGCCCCAACGTCACGGTGAACATTGCCAAACTTGGAAAGGACAGCAACAGCTTGGTTATTAGTGGTGTGTTAGAAGGAAAGCCATGTACGTTTACCTTGGATACAGGAGGACAGCGACAGGTGAAGTTGCAGCAATTGAAGGAGAGTGCTCCTGTAGTGTCATGTTTGGAGGAATACAGTTTTCTTATCGGTTTATTGTTGCCAGCTTTACAGATGAATGCATATTGGGCTTGGATTTTATGACAGAGCTCGAGATGTCTCTTGATCTGAAGAACCACGTGTTAAAATGGCGTAATGTGGAAGTACCCCTGCAAATAAACGACAACCAGATTGGCGGGCTAAGAATTATTACTGAAGAAAAAGTAGAGATACCACCGATGCGCGAGAAAATCATCTATTTCAAGGTGAACGGTGATCTTGGGGACAGAAGTGTAGGAATAGTGGAGCCAACCAATTTCAATAAGAACGGATTGATATGTGGAAGAACTCTAGTGAAAGTCCAGCCTAAGATACCAGTGATAATAATGAACGTTAGCCCATCACCGAAGGTAATAAGAGAAGGGACAGTCATTGGAAAGACTCAGGGAGTAAGCTGTATCGCAAACTGCCAGCCTGTAAAAGTAAAGAATACGCCACTAAATCTGGGAAGGAAGCAGATAATTCGTTCGCTATGTAATCATCTTCCAGCAGCGCAGCGACAAGCAGTAGAACAGGCGCTAGAGCAATTTGCCGAAGTTTTTGCTGTCAGCGACAACGACATGGGTAAAACCAATATAGTGCGACATCGAATCGATACAGGAAATGCTGCTCCAATTCGACAGGCGCCAAGACCTTAGCTGGAAGACATGTCTAGTCTATTTGGATGACATCATTGTTTTCGGTCGTACATTTAATGAGCACGTGAATAATCTTCGGCAAGTTCTGGAAACCATTAAAGCTGCAGAATTGAAGTTGAGTCCGCCGAAATGTAGCCTTTTCAAAAATTAAGTAAATTATTTGGGCCACATTGTATCCAGTCAAGGAGAACGCACAGATCCCAAGAAGCTGGAAGCTGTTAACGAATGGCCGGTACCAAAGAATTTACATGAGTTGCGAAGTTTTCTGGGGCTGTGCTTCTACTATCGACGGTTTGTTCCTAACTTCGCAGATGTTGCACGAAGCCTTCATCGCCTTACTGAGAAGAACCAAAAGTTCCAATGGTCGAGTGAGCAGCAAAAATCATTTGACTTGCTGAAGGGAAAGCTGTGTAGTACTCCAATTTTGGCGTATCCACAGGCAGGAGAACTCTTCATCTTGGACACTGACGCGAGCAATGCGGGAATAGGAGCGGTTCTATCGCAGAATCAAGAAGGAAAGGAGCGTGTAATAACGTATTACAGCCGTTCTAAGCCCGAGAAGAGCTACTGCGTGACGCGAAGGGAATTGCTAGCTTTTGTCGATAGCGTCAAACACTTCCACAAGCACTTATACGGTCAGAAATATTTTAACAGAGGGCAGCAGAGGGTCAAGTGGCCAGATGGATTGAACGACCTGACGCATACACATTCAGAACAGAGCATCGAAAAGGAATGCTGCACAACAATGCCGACGGGTTATCCGGAAGACCTCGTGCACCCCAATGCAAACACTGTACAAGGCAAGAAAACAAGAAGTGTTCTGAAGTAGTTGCACAAATAAGACTACAAGTCGAAGATCGCTGGACAAAAAAACAGCTAAGGGGGAAGAAGTGACGAAGGTGAAAGACCGGAGTGGCACGAGATTGTAACAGCAAGTCCTACAGTAAAAAGTTACTGGGCTTAATGGCAGTCATTGAGATTGGAAGATAGACTACTGGTAAGGCAATGGGAATCGGCTGATGCTCAAAGCACAAAATCACAGATTGTGCTACCAACAAACCGAGTCAGAAGAATTACATAGCGGTACATCAGGCGTGCATTTGGGCGTTAATAAGACGCTAGATAAAGCAAGGAATCGCATCTATTGGGTAAATTGCCGTAGAGATGTGGAAGACTGGTGTCGAACGTGTGACATGTGCGCAGCAATCAAAGGACCGCAACCAAAAACTAGAGGAAAAATGCAACAGTACAATGTTGGAGCACCATTTGAGCGGTTGGCAATGGACTTAGCTGGTCCATTCCCAGAAAAAAGAGATGGAAATTGCTATATACTCGTGTGCATTGATTACTTCAGTAAATGGGCAGAAGCATATCCCATCGCAAACCAGGAAGCTAGCACGGTGGCTAGGGAATTCATTGACAATTGGATATGCAGATTTGGGGTACCACTGGAACTACATTCCGATCAAGGGCGGAATTTTGAATCGCTAGTCTTTCAAGAGCTGTGCCAAGTACTCAACAACAAGAAAACGAGGATTACTCCGTTACATCCACAGTCAGACGGAATGGTCGAAAGATTTAACAGAACGCTGAAGAGCATCTGCGAAAAGAAGTTAATGCCAACCAAGATGAATAGGATCGTTGTATACCGTTGTTTATGATGGGTTATCGTAGTGCTGTCTACAACCCAACTAAAAAGTCTCTACCAATGATTGTATTTGGCAAGGAACTTCGTCTACCATGCGACATAAAATTTGGATCACCACCAGTAGAGCCGACAACAAATGAGAACTACGTTAGTGATCTAAGGCAGAGGATGACCGCTGTTCATGCTGCAGTAAGGAGCAACATAGTGGATGCCAGCAACCGGATGAAAACGCGATATGACCTGCGAGCAAACTGTGGTGGATTTCAGGAATGAGAGAAGGAAGAGATGGCTTTTCAATCCCCAAAACTACAGCAGAGTTGGGAAGGACCTTATAAGATCATGAAGAGGGATGGAGGGACGAACAGAATTAAGGTGGGGGTAATGTTACGAAAAGTACTTAGTAGCGAATATAACAGAATTAGAATCCTATGATAAATCCCAATGTAAATACTACATACTAAAAAATAGCACTTTCATGTTGCATACTTTTAGGCTCTAAGACTATTAGATTATTTGAAATTCGAAATGTAACCGCCTGCAAGTTTGAATCATTGTGTACTGGTCAAACTAGTAGTCAAACCGGTTTGTGCGGTTTTTTTTTAAACGAACATGATTGAACATGTTTTGTATTTCTAGAAGATGACTCATTACATATAAATATCGTTAGTAGTAAATAAGGGAATAAGGCTTCAATTTTCTGGTCTATTCTCGAATCTCGATATTTCTGCCTAGTTTTTAATTGAATATAAATATAGACGTTAAGCCGAAGTAAGATCATTAGTTGTTTGTAATTTAACCAGTGCAGTTGCACAAGTTCTTGTAAAGCTATAACCTAAGAGAATTATTGTGAAGTACTAGTATCATAAGTGTTCTTGTGTACATTTAAAGTAATCACCATTATAAATTGTGAACTTGTGTTAATTTTATTGTTGTTCATTAAAGTTGTTATTTTTAAATTAATTAACTTGTGTTGTGTTTTAATTGCAAAATCCTTTTCGAGCAGAAAATTTTCTTAAATTTGGAAAGGCACTTTGAGTAATATACCTTCGATGTTACACAAGTCGTCAAAAATAATTTTTAATTCAGCTCAATTATTTCCATTTGAAGAAGCGAAGGAGCTGCACTTGTATCAAATTTAAATGGTGCCACAAATGTTTTAAAATGTTTGTCATATTTATCCAACTCACGGAATCTTCTTTCAAGGGCTTCTGATAAATTTTGTATATTACTCGCATATTTCTGCACAGGTTTGTTAAAAGGGTAGGTATTTTTAACTTCCATAAAATGTGTAACATCGCCATTTATTAATTGCTTTTCACAGACCAGATTAATTTGTTTTCGTTTTCAAGTTTTTTTTTCAAATCATTCAAATGTTCTGTTATGGCAACCAAGAAATATAGATCAATTAACCATTCTGGATCCGACAATTCCTCAACCGTTTTATCATTCATTGTCATAAATACATCGATTTTATTTATTATATCCAAAAATCTTTGGACAGTTCAATTCCTCCAAATAATCCTGGAATTGTCGATGTATTGCCCCACGACTTCTAATGATATTTACTATTTTAATTACAATGTCCATAACATTGTTCATCTTTAATGTTTGAGCACATAAATTTTCTTAATGTAAAACACAACACACACATGTGTGTAAAATTTGAAGAAAATCGGGCTAATTTTTAAAAAATTATATAAGGAATTTAAAAATAACCATATTACCAACTTTGTTGGTACACTCGATTTTCATCACATAGTTTTCTTTTTGCACACATTGTAAAAGCATTGCGGATTATTATTTTAGAAAAAAAAATAAAACTTTTATTCGATAATTTCGCAGCATATATTACAATGTAGAGAATTTAAAAATAACCATATTCCCAACTTTGTTGGTACACTCGATTTTCATCACATAGTTTTCTTTTTGCACACATTGTGAAAGCATTGCGTATTATTATTTTAGAAAAAAAATAAAACGTTTATTCGATAATTTCGCAGCATATATTACAATGTAATGAGGTCTGTTTCCGTACTGAAAAAGTAACAATTGTTACGAATTGTTGCGAAGTTTTCCTCAAAAGCGTTTCCATACGAGAGTATTTCATTTACCCTCCATTCCATTCGAATTCTGCCAACTTTTACTACAAAAATTTCTATCAGTAAAATGTGAACAAACTGTCAAAAACTAATTTATTGACAACTCACTTATGTGGCATTCATTTATTCCTAAACTATTCCTTAACCAAGAGCACTAATTGTTGGTGCCAAGCGAAAAAAATGTGCACTAGTAAATTTTGTATTTGAATTTGTGTCGAAATGGTCGCACTAATTCCACGATGACGCTATATAATGTTTTTATTTTAAAATTGTTACATAAGCAAACAAATCAAGTGCACTTTTGTGAATTTCAGTGTGGTATATCTGGACTTTTTCTTTCAAAAGAACGCCACATAACTTGTGAATGTTGAATTTTGGCGTAGGGTATTTTGACACTTTCTGCCAAGACAACAATTTTGTGGTTTAATGCGTTCCCGTACTTTTTGTGTGTTGAGAGATTTTATGTCAATTTATTTTTTTACTAATTTTAATTACTATACAAAGTACGGAAACAGACCTATTATTACATTATTCTTAAGTGGTTTTGTAAAAATTTTTCGTAAAGTGTACAAAATAAAGTAAGTAACAAAAATAAGAAGACTAGCATTTTCTATTTAAGGTACGCCAATAAAATCGTTCAAAAATATCATGTGACAAAAATGTATGTCGTGATTTGCTGAGAGAAACATATACCCATGGAATGTTTATCAAAAGAAAAAGTAGTAGAGAAGCACCATAAAATGTACGTTCAATAAATCTATATTAAACCATAAAAAATGCGCACAAGCAGATATAGCCATAAAATGCTAACATTTTTGTTAACATTTTAAATTTCAAAAGTATAAAGTGTAAACAATCATATGCCAGAGCCGCACGCATCTAATGAGCAAAGTGTTTTCTCGAGCAGCAAGAAATTTAAATGTGAGCCGCAGGTTGCCCAGGGACATTCTAGACTATCGAAACACTGCACAACAGGACTTTTCCCAGCCCAGTTAATGTTTAAACGAGATTTAATTGGACCTATAAAATTCATTTAAATCAACATTTTGGAATGAACAACAGTAATAATAATAACAGTAATGTTAAAAAATGCAGAAAAAACAAAAATGCTCTTACAAAGTAAAATCTCAAAGGAGCTTTAAATTCAATGATACTGTATTCTAAAGGTTATTCGGTGGCGGGAAAGGTTTGGTGAATAAAGGCTGTTATATCAAAAATATTAGAAAGACAGTATTATTTTGTAAGAATGAAAATATTATCTGGAAACGACATGCCAATCAGGATTCCAAAAAGTATCAATAATGATATTACAAATCAATTATTGGATTAGGATCCTAAGATTCAGCTGCACTGTGCAGAGTCGTCTAAGGCTAGGTTAAGGTTAGGTTAAGGTGGCTATCAGTGAAACCGACTCACTTAAACCAGTGATGGTCCATTGTGATACCACACGGATCAGGAAAACTCCTTGCACCTACTCGATTAACCAATTAGAGCTTCCTATGAAGCGTAGGAGACTACCAATGTCAATGTTGATAATATCATTAGTGTTGCTGTAGAAGAAAGCTCCCATATGGAGTTTACGCTTTGGGAGGGCTGGACAAGTACAGAGAAGATGGACGATGGTCTCCTCCTCCTCCATCCATGCAGCTTCTGCAAAAGTCGTTCGAGAAGACTCCAAATCTTGCTGCATGCCTGCCTATGAGACAGTGTCCAGTGATGACACCTACAATAGCACCGATGTGCGATCTTTTTTGAGAGACCAAACACTTGGAGTGTTTCGGATTAAGCTTGGGCCAGATGTACTTTGTCGCTATGCAAGTTGTACCGTTTGACCACCTACAGTTAGTTTTTACATTAGCATCCCGCTTTAACTAGAATTTGCATGTGGCGATTGGTATGCCTATGGAACCATATTCAGTTAAAAATGGTAGTGTAGTTCCTTGCTTGGCGAGTTCGTTAGCCATACAGTTACCCGGAATGTCTCAGTGCCCCGGCACACAACACAGGTGGATATTGAACTGCTCCGTCATATCCACGTGAGATGATCGGCAGATAAGGGCTAGAATTGAATTTGTGGAGACTGATTCCAGGGATTTCAGTGCAGCTTGGCTATCCGAGAATATACTGATATCGTTAGCGGATATGACGTTTCTTTTCTGCCAAGACCAGGCTTCACTGATCGCCATAATTTCAGCTTGGAAACACTACAGTGATTTGGAAGACGGAAAGAGAGGCTAAGATTTAGATTTTTTGAGAAAACACCTCCGCCGACTCCATCATCAGTTTTTGACCCGTTTGTGTAAAAATGAATGTGTTCATCTTCCATGTAAGCGTCTTCGTCCCAGAATGATCTGATTGGGAAGGTGACCTGGAACTGACTAAATTCAGGATATATGAGTGACCGATTTCATTTCTAGTCAACTGGGAGATAGCATTAAAGCGAATAGCCGAACTAGCAGCTACTTGCCTGCTGTAAATTTCTAGTGGAGTAAGATCGAACAAAATGTCAAAAGAACGTGTAAGTGTGTGCAGAGCTCTTTCTATAGACTTGCCTTTACAATACGCGTGCTGATCTGTAGACAGGAGTCTATTGACAATGCGTGTATGTATCGATCAGTCTTTCCAATGCCTTTAACAGGAATGATGAAAGACTAATTGGTCTGCCATCCTTTGGACTAACATGCGGGCAATTTCCGGCTTTGGGTATGAAAACCACGTTTACTTCTCTCCATAAAACTGGAATATAAACCAGATCGAGACAACTCTTTAGAATTGTTTCCAGCAAAGGAAGGATAATATTCGAAGTTCTTTGCAGGTCGGCTGGAATTATGCCATCAGGTCCTGCAGATTTGTATGGTTTGAAGCAAAGCAGTTTGTCCTTATTTATCAGACCGTTGGAGATAGTTGTACGAGTGTCTGCCGTATCAAGGCTGACAATACTTATCGCTTGGTAGCTTCCCGTGGGTATCTAAAAGCAGATTGAGCGATTCTTCGCTTGAAGTAGTCCACGAGCCATCTGCCTTTTTCAGGCAGCTCTGCATTATTGGATTGGTTGCGAGGATGTTTATTACCCTAGACGCATCAGAAGATTCTTCTATTTTATCAAAAAAGAGTCTCCAAGAAGAGCGCTTGGCTGTCCCTAATTATCTTTTATAAAGTTTGAGAGATGCCTTGTAAGCATCCCAGTCAGCTTCTAATCTAGTAGCCTTGGCTACGTTGAATGGCTTCCTGCAGCTGCTCCTGAAAAGCCATAACTCCGAGGTCCACCAATCTCTTCTTGCCTCTTGGACAAATGAGAGGGCAGGAGGCAGAAAGCGCTTTATTAAAAGCACAGGTAAGGTGAGTAACATTTTTTTTTTTTTTATATATAGAGACATTACATTGTTGTCAAATTTATTAGTGCTAACGGGGGAATTGTAAGATCAGAGTGGACGTCTAAATAGTGTTTGAACGTTACTCGGTATTTGAGCCAGTCAGTCTTCCTATGATTTCCATATGGTGAGGGGGTTTGTCATCTAAACTGAACAACTTTATGTACCGGAGATCGGAGAAAGAATTAATTGGTGGAGAGAGTCGGTGACAAGAGTAATATCTAACACTTCTTGTCGACTCCTGGTTACGTAGGTTGGTTCATTACCAGTATGGACTACAGTTAGGTTGATACTTAAAATATAATCAAAAAAGTAACTCACCGCTGTCGTTGATGTCGGAGCTGCCCCATACTGAGTGATGGGCATTTGGATCGCAGCCGATAATGAGACTGGTGTTACGTCTTCTTGCCTCTGCGATGAATTTCTCCAGTTTATCACTACAGATATCCCACGTTGTCGTGGGGGAGATAAGCCGATGTCAGCCAATAGTTTCCTTGGTGAGTCTCCAATTGTGCGGCAATGACACCTCGATCGCTGAAGACCTTTTAGAGTGTTGGAGGTTAATATGAACTAACTGCAGCATTTCTGTTGCAATCAGGGAGAGAAACCTCCACCACGGTGTTCTCCAGATCTTCCTTTTCTGAAGACTAACTGAGAAATAAGTTTTCGTTGGGGAATTCTCCGGTGAGTCCACCGTCTCCATATCCGATAGAGGATCGGTCAGCGAGATTGACGACTGTGACAGGGTCACCGAAGTTTTTGGAGTGTCTTCAATCAAGGGAATTATAAGAGATGCTCCAGGGTCGGGATTTAGGAGCTTCGAGTCTGAGGGATGGGGGGACAGTTTACTGCCTCCAGCTCATCCTTTTTGTAGACTTGAAGGGTGAAGTGATCCCATTCAAATCTTATCACACCTTTGGTCTCAGACAGAAGAGCAAGTCTTTCCTGGTTGATCACAACAATCGCGGATCTATATTAACCTCTTTGCTCCTTCAACTTGGGGACTTTCCAATCGTAGGTCGGGAGTGAAGGATTGCTAATTTGAAGAACCTGGAGTATTTCAACTGCAGAAGAGGGTTCAGTTGGGTTCCAGGTGCGAGCTCTCGGTCGGCTTGGGATATCCTCCATTGTACGAGCTTGAGCTTAGCGCCCGGCCACACCTCTCATAGACTGCTAATGGGCTGTTTATAGAGATTGCGAGATCTCAAGTCATCACACGTGATTAGCTTAATACGGTCTTCAAGCCAGCAGCCATCGTGAGTGATGGGAGGTGGTCCTGGATGCTCCTTAATAAAAGTCTAGAAGCTACCAGAGAGCTTTGTCTTGACTAAATGCCACCGCTCTGGAGAGATAGTTCCATCAGTGTCGCTGCGATCAATCACTGCGACCATGATTTTGTCCTTAAAGACATCACTGATAAACCTCTGAGATGTAACGAAGGAGTGACTAAGTGTGATGGTGTTGTGCACTCTAGGTTTTTTTTGAAATCGAACCGATTGCCTACACCGATCTCTGTCGCTTAGACGTAGAGTCATCGCTGGTCCATTGTTCGTGCTTGTCAATAAGGGCTTGGGCCCATTTTAGCTTGGCAACCTGCTTTTGTGTTCTGTTGGTCTCTGGACTTGCTCCGATGGCCTTCAGTATCCGTACTGCAGTACGCCCCTCCTGATACGACAATCTAGATGGAGTGAGTTGTTGCAAACAGCTATCAGATGCAGCAACAAGCTTACTGGCAGCGGAAGGGCTATGAGGGCTAGTTGTCTCTTATACGCCGTCGTGCGCGGATGTGCTGCGCATCGCCACTCGCACAAAATAAACAAAATAAAAAATTAACAACAAAAACGCTAATTGCCCAAGCAAATAAAAACCGGTTCGCGTGTGCCTATTTTTGTTAGTGTAAAGTGCAGTGTGTGGTGTCCATGCTTCCCGTCCCCAACAGCCCAGCTAAAGAATTCAGTGAACTACAACTGTTTTATGCTCGCATAGGGCAGTGTGATGATCTAATAATTTAGCAATAAGAATAACGGATTGTGAGTGTTTGTTTCTTTTGGTGATTTAACTCATTTTGTCGTGAAGGCATAACACTGGCGACAATTTGTGTTAATAATCCATTTTGAGACATACTCTTCTCAATTCGGTTTAAAGAAGCGGTAAGTTGTGCTTTGTGTGTTTGTTTTTTTGTAGTTATGTGTGTTTTCAGAGTGGATCTCAGCAACATACGTGGGCTGAGAACGAATTCTTTCTCTGTGTTTAACCATCTACATGTCCACAGGCCAGCAATTATGGAACTGAGTGAAACTCAGGTGTTTGATAATTCTGATACTTGAGATTTAAATCTGCCTGGGTATTGCGTAGTGTTTTTTTTTTCCCAAGACGCGGGCTCGCAATTTATGTTCGTAGTGATGTTGCGTTCCAGCTTTTGCCGCAATTTAGCCAAAGTTCCAAACTGGAATTCAATTTCATTTGGCTCAAAGTTAAGGTCCTAGAGCGCAACATCTACTACTGTTTCCTTTACAGAAGCCCCCACTTAGACAGTGTTTCAACCCAGAGTGAGTTTGAGTCTGATTCAATCTCAATAATTGACACAAAACAAGAAATCGTTATTGCGGGCGATTTCAATGTACACAATTCTTGGTGGCTTCGCCATTCTGCCTAGACAACACCTGAAGGAAGGTGTGTTGAGTTCTTCGCTCAGTTTAATCACCTTACTCAGCTTGTAAATGAGCCTACCCGAATACCTGACATTGCATATCATTCCGCTTACACCCTTGACTTGTTCCTTACCTGTCGTCCTGATAAATACACCGTCAATGTATTATCGCCTCTAGGCTCGTCAGACCATTGTGTAGTATCAATTAATTTCTCGTTAATAAACTACGTAGTTAGAGAAAAAACTCCCAAAAAATAGTATGGCAATACGAGAAAGCCAATTGGGACGGCCTTAACAATTCTTTTTCGTGATAGCAACGTGGATGCCGCCGCTGATGCAATCACAAACATCATTCTTGTTGGTATGAGAAAGTTTATCACTTTTAGGAATAAGTCTAAACCAAAGGAAAATGGATGGTATGACTTGAGCTGTAAAGAGGGTTCTAGGACTATAGAGGTATGCTTTCGGTTTTACAAAGCAAACCCTACAGAGGAAAACCGAAAAATGTTTAAACGAGCAAGAAATGATTGCAATGCCCATCTTCGGCGAGTCAAATTCGCCTACGACCAAAAATTAAAGCAAAAAATACTACATTGTCCCAAAAGTAGTAAAAATTTCTGGTCTTTCGTGAAAAGAATCAAAAATACATCCTCGTCGTCCATTCCAACGCTCATTTACAATGACATTTCAGTTGTCAGCTCTATAGACAAGGTCAATCTGTTTGCTGCGCCTTTCGCAGCTAGCTCTACGCTTCCAGATTGTGCATTGCCGCCTCCTGCACCACAGACTATTGAACACTCTATGGGACAGATATTCATTCGTACTCGTGCAGTTGCTAGAGTTTTAAACGATCTCAACACCCACAAATCCGCTGGGCCAGATGGTATTTCCCCGTTAGTTCTACAGAGGTGATTTTCCATTACCATTACGTAAGCTTTTCCATCTATCCTATTCTTCTGGACTTCTTCCCGAGAAGTTGGAAAACAGCATTTGTCCAGCCCATACCCAAAAAAGGCGAGCCGTCGTCTCCTTCTTCGTACCGACCCATAGCACTTACATCCATTCTTTCAAAGGTCATGGAAACGCTGATCAAATATCAGCTTAAGAAATATCTTGACACCAACTAAATCCTTAGTGACCGGCAGTATGGATTTCATGGGCAATGTCATTTTGGAGAAAGCAAAGCTGTTGCACTCGATATTTCTAAGGCATTTGACAGAGTTTGCCATCAAGCTCTTTTGTCTAAAATGCGTGCTTATGGAGTCGATGATAAACTGCTTCATTGGATTAGAAGCTATGTTTTAGACCGCTCAATTCACGTTGTTTTGGACAGTTTAGAGTCTGAAATACACCACATTAATGCTGGCATTCCCCAGGCCTCTGTTCTGTCCCCGACACTCTTTTCATTTTTATTAATGATCTCTTATCTGTGACTTCTAATCCAATTCACTCTTTCGCTGAGGACAGCACTCTCGGCTTCTCATATAAATTTGAGGAACGTCCCTCCACCTCTGATGTGGAACTCAAACAACTTCGTATTTTAAGCACGTTAAATTCTGACCTTGACAGCATAATACAATGGGGAGAAATCAATAGAGTCTCCTGTCGTCCAAGTGAATCCTAAACCCCATGCCATTATCCATGAATGGCACTTGCATCGAGGAAACTGACTAATTTTAGAATTAAATTCATATGTGTGGGGTGGGGCTCCAAGATCGCGTTTGGTTCATCTTGATGGTGTTCAGAATAGAGTTATCTGTTTGATAAACGATGTAACCATTACTTCGTCTATTGATACTTTGGAGCACAGACGAAATGTAGGAGCTTGATCTGTTTTCTACAAATTTTACAACGGTAGATGTTCTTTAGGAATCCATTCTCTAGTTCCAGGTCCTTTTATCAGTAACATAAACACTTGTTTAAGGTCCAATCAACATAGATTTGCCTTAAAACCGTTCTCACGTAGAACCCAACACTTTAAATCCTCCTTTTTTCCGAGAGTATCTTCGATGTGGAATCAATTGGTCGAGCGCGTGTTTCCCGAATCTTATAATCGGCAGGCATTCAAATTAGCCGTTAACAACTTCCTGAAGGATGATGGATGAAGTATTCATAAGTTGTTTATTAATATAAAATATATATTTCAGTATTTTTTAAATTATTTTTATAATTTGTAATATTTTCTTGGTCAAGGTTTTATGTAGTTTTCCCTGAGCCCTGACCATGATCCATTGATTAAAGCATTTGGACTCGCGTCGTTTTAGTTTCGTGTTCGTTTTTTTTTCGCATTGCTTTTTTAATGAATCAGAGAGAATTCTGAGAATATAAATTGAAACCGGCTACAAACGTGAGGAATGTGATATATTGTAAGTCACATTCCTTCGATTTTTATTTTATTTTGAATTTTAATAAAGGGCTTAGCCCAACTTATTCCCGTGACGCAAGTCATTCAGGGAGTCCTCCCTTGGCAATAAGTCTCTATATAAAAAAAAAAAACTGAAAATCTCGCAATTCTCGGTATGTGCGTTAACGACAAGCTTCGTTGGAATGACCATATATTTACCGTCGCTAAAAATGCTGCGAAATGTTTGGGTTTTCTAGCCCGGTGCAAGAAATATTTCACCCTTCTGATCTGGCTACCATATACAAAGCTTTTATTCGCCCAAAGCTTGAGTACAATTGCCATATCTGGCCGGGTGCGCCTAAGACTACTTTGCATGAGCTAGATAGAATACAAAACCGCGCGATAAAACTTATCGGTGACGAAAATATAGCGAAATCAATAGATTCGCTTGAACATCGCAGGAACGCTTCTTGCTTGTCACTGTTTTATCGCTTCTTCTACCAGCGGTGCTCAAGAGAAATAGCCAGCTGCATGCCACCTCTCCTTGAATTCAACCGCAATACTCGTGGCGCTCTAAATGCTCATCAGTTTACCCTCAAGCCCATCTTCGTACAGTTAAATTCAGGGATTCGTTCTTCAGCCGTACAACACGTATGTGGAATGCTCTGCCAAGCTCTGTCTTCCCACCTCACTATGATCCACAGCCATTCAAAACACAAGCTTATAGACATCTCCTCTTTTCTCCTCCTCTTCCTTAACACCCACGCTGTGCCAAGCATATAGCCGAGCATTATAAGGGTGCGAACCCCTTGAAGCGTGCGCGAATTATATATAAGAAAAAAATGAGGTGCTACAATCCTACCACTGCAAATAGAAGGCCTAACTGTTAAAACCGACCTACGCTTGTCGGCAGTAGTTAAACCACTACACACCGTTGCAGGATCACTATCGGTAGACGATCTAAAGGGTGTTTTTTTAGGAGGTTTGTTTTTCCGATAGATGTCGTTTTATTTTATGACAGTTGTTTTGACAGCTCAAAGTGGCATTTCTACTCAGTATTGTTTGGCAAATCATTATGAATAGGTTAACTCCAGAACAACGTTTTCAAATCGTGGAAATTTATTTTCAAAATCAGTGTTCAATTAAAAATGTTTATAGAGCACTTCGTGAATTTTATGGTGCACATAATCGTCCGTCAGAGACCACCATAAAGAACGTAATTACCAAATTTCGGTCTACATTCACTCTTTTGGATGCCAAGCCACCGACAAGAATGAGAAGAGTTCGTACAGAAGAAAATATTGCTGTCGTTGAGGCCAGTGTCGAAGAAAACGACAATTTATCGATTCGTCGTCGTGCTCAGCAAATTGGACTTTGTCCATCGACTTTATGGAAAATTTTACGTAAAGATTTGGGTTTGGTGCCATACAAAATTCAATTGGTGCAAGAATTAAAGCCACACGACCATCGTTTGCGCCGTGAATTCAGTGATTGGTCGTTAAATCAATTGAACGAAGATCCATTTTTTTACCGTAAAATTCTCTTCAGTGATGAGGCGCATTTTTTGTTAAATGGATACGTCAACAAACAAAATTGTCGCATTTGGAGCAAAGATAATCCACACGCCGTTCAAGAATTACCAATGCATCCTGATAAATGTACTGTTTGGTGCGGTCTATGGGCTGGTGGGATCATCGGTCCATATTTCTTTAAAAATGAGGAAGGACGACGCGTTACCGTGAATGGAAATCGATACAGAACCATGTTAAATGAGTTTTTGTTGTCAAATCTTGAAGATATGGATATGGATGAAATGTGGTTTCAACAAGATGGTGCCACTTGCCATACAGCACGTGAAACAATCGACTTATTGAAAGAAACTTTCAACGACAACATTATTTCGAGAAATGGTCCGGTGAATTGGCCTCCGCGTTCGTGCGATTTGACGCCACTCGATTACTTTTTGTGGGGATACGTGAAGTCATTGGTTTATGTGGATAAACCTCAATCGATTGACGCTTTGGAAACCAATATTCAACGTGTCATTGCTGACATACGCCCTCAAATGCTTGAAAAAGTGCTGGAAAATTGGACCTCCAGAATGACATTTGTGAAAAATAGTCGTGGTAGCCATATGCCAGAAATTGTGTTTAAATGTTAAATGCCAAAAAATTATCTACCAAATAAAAAAAATTTTGGTCATTTCATAATTTTATATGTGTTTTATTCAAAAAAAAAATCGGCAACCTCTTAAAAAAACACCCGTTATATGGAGCGCGTTGTTGCGAACATCCATGCGCCTACAAGATTACTGGTAGCGGAAGGGCCATGAGATGCCACAATCCTACCGCTCCCAGTACAAAGCCTATCTGTCAAGGCCGACCTGCGTTTGTCGGCCGTAGTCAAACCACTACAAATCGTTGCAGAATCATTACCTGTAGACGATCTAGATGAAGCGCATTGTCGCCCTTCGGCAATAGTGGTGGTGGTTTACCTACCGTTGCAGGAGCATTATCGGTAGACAGTAAATGCACCGTACTACCGTCCGGTCCGAAGAAGTACTGGTCTTGAAAGTATTTGTGCTAGTTTTCTCAAAACTAGCAAAAGAAAAATTATTACTGCCTGTCATTTGGATTCCCACGAGTGTCGGAGAAAGGGTGGTCTATATGCACAGAGATCCGCAGTATACAGATATGGCTAGAATCTGGAGGGCGCCAGGTATACAGATACTCCGTGAGCGACTGGGCTATTATTAAACTGGGCTCCCAGCCAGGCTGATTCTCGGTACGGAAGGTATAACATCTTAATCCAGCCCAGGGGATGAGGATGAGGATTGAGAGATGTAAAAAGGGAGGAGGGGGAATATTGGAGGGGGAGAGAGAATGACGAGCGACCTTTGGTTTCAGGACTCACCTAGAGAAAACTCTCAAGAATCTTTGATCTTACTTAGCCCCTACAACTCTTCAAGTTCGACGCTCGGGTAGGAGAGAGTCGTCTAAGACTTCTGAAATAAGTCAGAACGAAGCAGAAGAGAAGCTCAACCGAATATATGAGAACCTCCGCACAGAATATTTTTATATTTTTATATTACGCGACGAGAGTTCATCACACTTAAAAATCTCATCACCTTGATCGAGGACTTAGAAGAGTTACAAGCCGAAAACCAGCAATGCCGCACATAATCGAAAATCAGTGAATCAGACCAATCATATCAAATTGAAAGACATCTATAGGATTCTATAGTTTTTTCCAACAGCAAAATATCAACTAGAGTGGCTCAGTCGGCAAAAGTGCCCGAACGGCAGAAGAGAAGCTCAACCGAATATATGAGAACCTCCGCATAGAATATAAATTTTATATCAAACGACGAGAGTTCACCACACTTAAAAAGATTGAAGATAGGCGGAACATCTATTATACTAACTTATTCGAAAGAGCTAAGGGTAACGTAAGAGAAGAAAGGAGAGTGGTGGATAGCATTCTAGATAAGGAAAGACAATCTATAAAAATTGATAATGTTAAAGATGATGGTGTTTTGTTTACTGACGCAAGCAGCATTATAGAAAAACTTTATGACTATTTCACTGAAGTTTCAGAAAATTTGAAAAATTTTAAAAATTTATGTGTGGGATGTGATTGCTCGATACCCATAAATGATAATACTCATTTAAACATTTTTGTTTTTAACAAAATTTCTTCGTACGAAACAAGGCTATTTCATCCTTAAAAAATAAGAGTTCATGCACTAGTGATGTTATATCAAGTATAATACTAAAACAAATTGCGTTGTACGTAGTTGATGTATTAAGTTTCTTATTTAACCTTAGTGTTGAAAAAGGTTGTTTCCCTCAGCGCTTGAAATGTGCTGATGTTGTACCACTTTTTTAAAAAGGTAATAGAAAACAAGTCACTGACTATAGACCAATATCTTTACTTCCCACCTTTTCCAAGCTTTTTGAAAAATTAATTAAAGTTCGAATTCTGTCCTTTTTGGACAAAAATAGATTTTTTAGTAGCAACCAATTTGGGTTTAGATCGGGTATGTCAACAGAAGATGCCATTCTCAGATTGTGTAGTCAGATATACGACAGTACCAATGTTAGTAAATCTACCATGGCTATCTTTGTAGATATGACAAAAGCGTTTGATATGGTGGACCATGAAATATTGCTTAATAAATTATATAACGCTGGTTTAAGAGGAAAAATATTTATTTGGTTGCAATCGTATGTAAAATACAGAGTACAAAGAGTTAATATAAATGGAACATATAGCAGCCCGCGTTTATTAAAAAATGGTGTACCTCAGGGTTCCGTACTCGGTCCACTTTTTTTCTTCTAATATATACTTTAATTCTCTGTTCAATCTCAATTTGAGTGGTTTACCTACAGCTTTTGCCGATGATATAGCTATCACTTACCAATTCCAGACTACTTTTGAATGTATTGCCAACATCGAGGAAGATCTTGAAACATTAAGGTTGTGGTTTGCTGCGCATAAGTTGATCATTAGCGAGAAAAGAAAACTAATGTCGTTTAAAATATCTAGTAATAGGCTATATGACTTTAATCTTTATTTTCATGCGCACAATTGTAAGCAGTTTAGCTTACCAATTCATAAATGTGGTAAATGTAATTTTACAAGCAACACTCAATGCTTGTCTAGTTGCTTTAAAATTGAGTCAGTGCGTCAATTTAAGTATCTTGGTGTATTAATTGATTATAACTTAAGCTGGAAAGACCATATCCGCTCGATTAAATCGCATTTTTTGTCGGTGACTCGTAAAATGTACCTTATAAAGCCCTTTTGCGGTAAACAAGTCTTGACCTTGATCTATTACGGCCTTGCACACTCAAAGTTGCAATACGGTATAACAAGCTGGGGTGGTGCATATGCTAATGCTTTTGTACCCCTGTTGATGGCACAGAAACATTTGATACGAATTATAAGCAATAAAAATCGCTCCGCTGAAAGCTGGCCATTATACAAGGAATTTCGAATTTTACCAATGAGACATCTGTACGTATTAAAAGTATTGAGAGAATTTTTTAAAACAACATTCTAAGTAGGAACTTGCAAATCTACAGTCTGCGTGTTAACAGTATGGACCTTGTCAATGTTCCAATCGCACATAAAACTCATTTTTCGCTTTTTTTGCTATTACGGCTCCAATTTTTTTTAATAAGTTACCACAATTTATTAGAAGAACAGTTCGTTTTTCTTCATCTATATATATAAAATAGAGAATTTATTTGTATGTATATTTGTATATTTGTGCCTAACTAGCTCTGGAACGCCTTGACCAATTTTAACCAAACTTGGTATACATATTATTTACTATGTGGAAACAAACATAGAAGGTGGGGGGTTGCAGGTTTTTTGGCTGGGGGAGGCGTGGCAGGCGATTTTAGTGTCGGACCCACCGTTTTCGGTATCGCCGAGACGAATAGTGCTGGTAGTACACTCCTATTGGTGAGTTATATTCCCGCAGGGGGTTGGGTGATATTAGTGTTGATTCTATGGTTTTCGGGGTAAGACAGCTCCTGGGGATGGGTTTGACAACAGCGGCGGGGGGGGGGGGTGACCGATATTAGTGACGATTCAATGGTTTTCGGGGTCGCTGAGTTGAATGGTGATGGTAAGACAGCTCTTGGAGGATGGGTTCGATAAAGGCTGGGGGGTGGGTGACCGATATTAGTGTCGATTCAATGGTTTTCAGGGTAGCTGAGTTCAATGGTGATGGTAAGTCAGCTCTATGGGGATGGGGTCGATAACGGAGGGGGTGACCGTTATTAGTGTCGATTCTACAGTTTTCGGGGTCACTGAGTTTAATGGTGATGGTAAGACAGCTCTAGGGGGATGGGGTCGATAACGGATGGGGGTGACCGATATTAGTGTCGATTCTATGGTTTTCGTGGTTGCTGAGTTGAATGGTGCTGGTAAGACAGCTCTAGGGGGATGGGGTCGATAACGGAGGGAGGGGGTGACCGATATTAGTGTCGATTCAATGGTTTTCGGAGTCGCTAAGTTGAATGGTGATGGTAAGACAGCTCTAGGGGGATGGGGTCGATAACGGAGGGGGGGAGGGGGTGACCGTTATTAGTGTTAATTTGGCGACGAATTTGGTGGTGAGGACATTGTCGCCCCTACTTCAAATTGTAAATGGTAGATTAGTAGCCGTATTTAATGGTTATATTAAATTTACATCGATTTTTGAAATCTGCAGCTGAACTAATAAATTCGTTTTATCCGGCTGTTTCTCAAAACTATCACATTTTGAACCGGTTGAGAGAAGGGACCATTCTTGCTAATAAAAATGGAGACACCCACGAAATAAACAATCAAATACTTGCCATGTTAATAGGCATAGTCACTGAATATAAGTGTATCGATACCGTTGTAGATACTGTTGAGAAAGGTAATTATCTAACTGAGTTCCTTAACTAACTTAATTCGTATGGATTGCCACCACATCGTCTTACAGTTTGATCTCCAATTATTTTACTACGGATTCTGTACGTAAAAGCGATGCGCGGGCAATATAATTGAAACGACTATCTTGGCAGAAAGGGGACAGTGTGAACAGTTTTTATCCCACGGATAGCACTCATTTCGACGGATCTACCTTTTAAATTTAAGAGATTGCAATTTCCAGTAAAACTTGCGTATTTGATGACGACCAATAAGTTTATTAAGTACTGCGGCGTATAGATTTGAGATCGCCATGTTTTTCCCACGGACAACTTAGTTTTGCTTTCTCTGGGTTAGGTTGACCTAAGAATTTATTTATTCTTGTTCTCGAAGGTGAAACTAAAAACATTGAATACAACCAAGTTTTGTTTTAAATTCATTTTATGTATGTTTATTTAATTTTAAAAACTACAATTTTATCTTATAGGTAGATATTATTATTTTTTCTACCCCTTGGGATGAATAAATACCTGGGCAACGCCTGGTAATCAGCTAGTTTATTAATAAAGTTAAAGACTGGCTATTCACACTTAACTATGAGTGCATTGAATCATTTTTAAGAACCATATAATAATTTCTGTATTTATTTTTTATTGATATTTTTATTTATATTGTATTTTTTTTAGTTTTTTAGTTTTATTTTTTTTTTTAAATTTCTGTATATTTCTGTATGTATAAAAAACTTGCTAAAATACCTATAAAAATTCTTTTTTTTTTGCACATTTGTATTGTAAGAACTTATTTAGTACATACTGATTGTACTCCACATCAGATCTCTTTTGAAAAATCAATCTGTTGAAGTGTCGTTCAACACTAACTGTTCAAGTTAAAGAACGAACACTATTTATTTAATTCCATTTGTAAAGGGTGTTTTTTTGGGAGGTTTGTTTTTCCGATAGATGTCGTTTTATTTTATGACAGTTGTTTTGACAGCTCAAAGTGGCATTTCTACTCAGTATTGTTTGGCAAATCATTATGAAAAAAAAAAAAAAATGACATTTGTGAAAAATAGTCGTGGTAGCCATATGCCAGAAATTGTGTTTAAATGTTAAATGCCAAAAAATTATCTACCAAATAAAAAAAAATTTTGGTCATTTCATAATTTTATATGTGTTTTATTCAAAAAAAAAATCGGCAACCTCTTAAAAAAACACCCGTTAGATATAACGTGACATTTGTGAAAAATAGTCGTGGTAGCCATATGCCAGAAATTGTGTTTAAATGTTAAATGCCAAAAAATTATCTACCAAATAAAAAAAAATTTTGGTCATTTCATAATTTTATATGTGTTTTATTCAAAAAAAAAATCGGCAACCTCTTAAAAAAACACCCGTTAGATATAACGTGTTTTTTTAAGAGGTTGCCGATTTTTTTTTTGAATAAAACACATATAAAATTATGAAATGACCAAAATTTTTTTTTATTTGGTAGATAATTTTTTGGCATTTAACATTTAAACACAATTTCTGGCATATGGCTACCACGACTATTTTTCACAAATGTCATTTTTTTTTTTTTTTTTTTTTTTTTTTTTCATAATGATTTGCCAAACAATACTGAGTAGAAATGCCACTTTGAGCTGTCAAAACAACTGTCATAAAATAAAACGACATCTATCGGAAAAACAAACCTCCCAAAAAAACACCCGTTATAAGAAAACATTTTTTGTAACTAGTTTTTTAAGTTGGAAATGAATAAAACATCTTATTGAATTGAATTAAAAAAAACCTGCAGCAGCAGCAAGGAGTGAAGAAGGGATGCCCAGTAACCACATGAACAAAATGGAACAAAGCCCTCTGACCGGCGCGGTGATTTGGTGTTTAACGCAAGCTAGTACTTAAGCATAAATAATTTGTATATTATAAGTGCTCATACCAATTCATACAAGTGATAAACACATAGTGTTTGATAATACCATTGAGAAGGATATTTTTGCATGAAATTTTAAATTAATTACGGTCAACTATTGAAAAGAAACATCGATTAAGATAATAAGGAATTTTAAAAACAGTGTTAAGAAAAATATTGTTTATGCGTTATTCAAAATAACGATTAAAAAAAATATATAGTCTAACAGTTTTTACAAGCTCCTCAAGCTCAGCAACATGGTAAACTCAAGAACAGGGGTAGGTGGGGACCAAAATCCAAACCAAGACCAAGGGCAAATTCCCTCGGCATCTAGTAATGCCACAGTGCCTAATCCCGCTTCTTCTCAAATAATCCCAACAGACACATCCACAGCAAGTCACTCTACGGTGTCCGTTAGGAATCACGATCACAATGCCCCACATGCTTCGCGATCGAATCGTTTGTGGAATCCGCAATTCGGCTTTGCAACAACAATTCCTAGCTGATAAGTCCTTGACTTTAGAGAAAGTTTGTGAATACGCTATCGCTGCTGAAACTGCGTCAGAGGATCACAAAGCCATCACCGATGCCCATCAGCAGTCCGGCCAAGTGAAAAGTATTCAACAATCGCGTCAGAAATTTAATACCGCTCCTGCCCAGTCCACAAGGGTCAGTTACCATGAACAAAACCGTCAGCCACGTGTTTCCTTACAATGTGAAAGCTGCGGGGACAACCATTTGCGACCAACCTGCAAATATCGAAGCAGCATGCTTTTCAAATTCCGTCAGCAACCCATTTGCTGTCTACGATGCCAAGAGGATCAATATTTGCCAAGCTGGATTTGGCCCAAGCCTAACAGCAACTCACCGTTGACGATAACACTGCCATGGTCCAAACCATCGCGACTCACAAAGGGGCTTTTAAGGTGAAGCGCCTTCAGTTCGGAATCTCAACGGGACCAGGTATTTTCAAAGCTTTATTGAAAATCTGCTTCGTGAAATTCCAGGGGTCATTCCATATTTTGACGACGTTATTGTCATCGCTTCTTCCGACGATGAACTTCATCAATGATTGAGCCAAATCTTTCTACGATTTGATAAAGCAGGGATTCGTCTTCGAAAGGATAAATGCGTGATTGGATGCGATTCTGTCGATTTTCTGGGATACCGAATCGACTCCAGTGGTCTTCGTCCTACCGAAGACAAAGTTAAGGCCATCCGGAATTCGCCGCCACCAACGAATAAGGCCCAACTCCTAGCTTTTCTGGGGCTTTTCAACTTCTACCATGCATTTGTTAAAGGAAGAGCTTCAATCGCAGAGCCGCTGCATCAACTCCTTCATGACAACATCAAGTGGTCGTGGTCCACTGCCCAGCAGAGAAGTTTTGACGAGCTAAAATCTGCTCTTACAACCAACAATGTTCTCTTGCCATACGATGAGAAGCTGCCATTGCTGTTGGTATGTGATGCCTCTCCATACGGAATCGGTGTAGTCCTGTCACATAAGGTGGGTTATAATGAACGTCCGATTGCTTTTTTCTCTAGGACGCTCACGACCACCGAACGTCGATATGCTCAAATTGATAAAGAGGCTCTGTCAATTATCGCCGGCGTAAAGAAGTTCCACGATTTTGTCTATGGCCGTGAATTAACGATCGTGACCGACCACAAACCGCTCCTAGGATTATTCAACCCCGATAAACCGACACGGCATATTCTGTCTCCAAGAATGATGCGATGGAGCGTATTCCTGAATGCTTACCATTATCGCCTCAGTCACCGCCCAGGCAAGGAGAACGGAAACGCAGATGCCCTAAGTCGTCTGCCTAATATGGTGGCACAAGCAACCGACGAAGAAGAGGAGGTGATGCTGATCGAATCGCTCGAACATCCAGTTGTTCTGGCAGAGGACATCGCAAAGTCTACTAAGAGAGATCCCATTCATTCACGCGTACTTTCATGGTGCATGAGAGGATGGCCTGAAAAGGTGGAAGACCAGTTCAAACCATTTTGGGTCAGAAAAAATGAACTAAGTTACATCAAGGATTGCCTTCTATGGGGCCAGCGCACGATAATTCCATCATGTTACCATCAGACTGTTCTCACCGTACTGCATACTGCCCACCCATGGGTAGTACGCATGAAATCGATGGCGAGGAGGTATGTGTGGTGGCCTAAGATTGATGAGGACGTCGAAAGGGTCGTCCGTTCCTGTACGCCTTGCTAAGAATCTCGATCCGAAAACTCACAAGCACCAATACATTTCTGGGAGGAAACAAAAAGGCCTTGGTCGAGGTTACATATAGAATTCACCGGACCATTCCAATCGAAAGTATTTTTAATCGTGGTAGACTCGTACTCTAAATGGCTCGAAGTTCAACTAGTATCGTCTACATCATCAGAGTGTGCTATTCAATCGCTTCGTTCAATTTTTGCAACACATGGTATTCCCGAAGTCATCGTAAGCGATAACGGCACCACATTTACTTCAGCTGACTTCGATAACTTCTGTAAGAAAAATGGAATTCGTCACACATTTGTCGCTCCTTTCCATCCTTCATCCAATGGACAAGCGGAGCGAATGGTACGGTCTACAAAAGATTATTTGAAGAAAGAATCTAGTGGTGATATCCGTAAACGTTTGGCAACATTCCTGCATCATCACCATGCAACGCCATCACCTAGTACTGGGAAAAGTCCAGCCGAGCTTCTCTTCAACCGTCGAATAGGGACGTATTTTGATCGTCTACATCCCGACACAATTTCGGTGTCGAAAGGAAAAACGAGTATTGAACGAAAGACTAGAATACTATCTGAGAAGTCAGACGTTTGGGCCCGCAACTACGCGGCAGGTCCTAAACGGATCCCGGCGGTTGTCACCAAGACAACTGGACCAGTCTCATACCTAGTCGAGACTACAAATGGCAACGTCATCCGCCGTCACATCGATAAGCTGCGATTACGTGATAATCAACCAGAATCATCCGAGGTCACCAATTCACCAACAGAGCCAACTGCAGCTATTCCATCGTCAGTAGCGACTGACATAACTGGAGTGGACATTTCACAACCTGATGATCCACAAACTACAAAACCATCAAGATGTAAGAAACCAAAACCAGTTAAAGAACCAACCAACCCAGATGACCTTCGCCGTTCCGAGAGAGTTCGAGCTCAATCATATGGAGATGTTCTAACCGCAGGTGGAGGAATGTAATGTACTACATCACTGTACATAATATAGGTATATAAGAGTATTGTACTTCGTCCACACTACATTGACTCGCAGACAATGTACAGTCGAGTTGATACGCGGAACCGTTAGTTGTTGCTACTGTGTATTTCGTTGTATAATATTTCTCATGCAGTCGCATGGTATTAGTTCAATTGGTAACAACCAGTAATCAAGTAGTTTATATTTTAATGTAATAAAGTAAATTATTAAAGAATTGCAAATGTGTTATTCCTCACAACATAATACAGACTATCATCATATTTGGCTCTACAACCGGGCTCTACAATCGAGCCGATGTCATCCAGTTTGGCATCCCTAAACTCTGGGCGTCCTGGTCTACGCCATCCTTCCAGCGTAGGCTTGGCCATCCCCGCTGTCGTGTTCCATAAATCCTACCGCAAATGACTTTCCGAGCAGGATCCTCTTCGCTCATGCGAGCTAGGTGTCCTGCCCACCGGAGCCTACCGAACTTAATTTTCTTCACGATGTCGACATCGCGGTAACGCTCGTAGATCTCATCATTATAGAGTCTCCGGAATCGTCCTTCCTCACATACGGGGCCAACAATTCTCCGTAAGACTTTTCTCTCGAACGCGGCTAAGAGGTCAGAATGCATTTTGCTAAGCACCCAAGTCTCGAATCCATATGTAAGTACTGGTATGACCATTGTCTTATATATCAGCAGCTTGGATGTTATGGTTAGGTTCCTGGATTTGAAGAGTCTTGACAGTCTATAGAAGGCTTTGTTGGCTTTAAGCAACCGTGCGCGTATTTCTGGTTCCATGCTGTTATCGGCTGCTATTGTTAACCCGAGATAGTTAAAGGATTGCACTACTTCAAATTCGCGCTCAATTCTATCTGGCCACCATGTACTTTGTTTTGCTCTCATTTATGTGCAGCCCCAGATTTCGTGCCGCCTGCTCTATCTGGATGAAAGCTTCCTGTACAGCTCTTTGGTTCCTACCAACGATGTCAATATCGTCTGCGTAAGCCAGTATCTGAATGGACTTATAGAGGATTGTTCCTCTCGCCGTTACGTCAGAGTCTCGGATTACTTTCTCCAACGCCAGGTTGAAGAGGACACAGGCCAGTCCATCCCCTTGTCGGAGCCCGTTATAGATGTTGAATGGGCTTGATAGTGATCCGGATATTTTTACTTGGCTTATAACATTGGTCATGGTCAACCTACATAGTCGTGTCAGTTTATTTGGGATGCCGAAATCTCGCATGGCTTTATAAAGTTCTACTCTGGCTATGCTATCATAGGCGGCTTTAAAGTCCATAAAAAGATGGTGTAGTGAGTTTTGAAACTCTAGACATTTTTCCATCACCTGCCTTAGGGTGTAAATCTGATCAGTTGTTGATTTGCCTGGGATGAAGCCACACTGGTATGGACCAATGATGACTTTAGCGTATGGGGCTATCCTGTCTTGGATAGAGGAGAAAATCTTACGCGGTACTCATCAACGTTATACCACGGTAATTACTGCATTTTGTGATATCTGCCTTCTTATGTATGGGGCACAGGATGCCTCTTCGCCAGTCTTCTGGCATAACTTCTTCTTCCCATACTTGCACTATTATTTCATGAATTGCTTGGTGTAATCAGTTCCGCTGGGATCCCATCAGATCCCGGGGCCTTATTATTTTTGGGCCGATTTATCGCTCTGCTAACTTCGACTATGCTTGGTGGCGGCAGCATAGTATGATCTTCGGTCATTGGTGGAGCCTCCAATTCCTCAGTTAGCTGGCCATTTAGCAACTCATGAAAGTGCTCTTCCCATAGCTCTAAGATGCCTTTAATATCGGCGATCACATTACCCTCTTTGTCCTTGCAGTATGTGCAACGCGGTATATATTGCGTCATACCGCGGACCCTTTGGTAGAACTTCCGCGCCTGGTGCGGTCCCTGCTCTCTGTACTGTTCACGAACGAGATTCTTCTCCCAGGCTGCTTTTTTTCGCCGGTGAACTGCTTTTTCATATCTTCTGATCTTTTTATATTCATCTTTGCGTGCCCGCGTTCCATGAGATTCTTGCATTGCTCGGTACGCAACATTCTTACGTTCAGTCGCTAGATTACATTCGTCATCGAACCAGTCGTTTCGATCTCTACGACTACTGCCTAAGATGGAGTCAGCAGTACTAATGACAGTATTCTTAAGGCGTGTCCATTTCTCTTCTACGCCCGACATCTCAGCCCCAGGACTTTCTCTCACTGCATTTAGGGCGAGTCCTATCGCTTGACCGTAGTTGTTTCTGGTCTCTTCATTGCGAAGGGCAGCCGTGTTGACTCTAATCTGATTCGCGGATGCAGTCTTCCGTGATGATGCAATCCGCGCTCGGAGCACCATACCAACAAGATTATGGTCCGAGTCGACGTTGGCACCTCGGTACGTTCGTACCGTCATATCAGGTTCGGGTTGTGGCGGCGGTCTATCAACATGTGGTCTATCTGATTGCGAGTGGCTCCATCGGGAGATACCCAGGTGGCTTTGTGGATATTTTTACGCGCAAACCTTGTACTCGCAACGACCAAATTATTGCTTGCTGCCATCTCTATGACTCGTTTTCCATTGTCATTAGTGTTCTCATGTAATCTATGGGTGCCAATGTACTGCCTGAGTACTGGCTCCCTACCTATTTTAGCATTCATATCATATCATAGATGAGAATGATTTTTACATCATACTGAGGGCAGGCATGGAGTTTCCGTTCGACTGATTCAAATAATTCTTCTTTTTATCATCTGGGGAATCCTCTGTAGGTGCGTGAACGTTTATGAGGCTTATGTTTTTAAATTTGCCCCGCACGCGAAGGGTGCATAGCCGTTCATTTACTGCATTAAAGCCGATAATGGTGGGTTTCATTCTTTTGCTGACTAGAAACCCCACCCCGAGCACATGATGTCTTGCATGACAGCTGTAATAAATGTCATATTCTGATTTTTGTAAGACACCAGCGTACGTTCCATGAGAAAATTCTTAAATCATTTAGCCGTTTTCGTTGCCGTGGTCGTCGTCGTTCATCAGTGTATCCGAGGCTGATTTTGGGTTCCGTAATAATAAATTTTTTACAGGCGAGGTTGTTAGCCTCACGCCAACCTTACTTTGAAGGGACTAGCCCGATCAATTAGCATTTCCTGCATTGGAGGAAAATTACCAGCGGCCACCACGTGGAGGTTTGATCGCACTTCCACCAGTCAGAGATAGTTACGGCCACATGCAATTCTAGAGCATTCTGTGTTATTCCCCCTATTTCTGCTGATGGCTGACCGCTTAATACAGACCATACAAGACTTTTATCGGGCTGTAACTTCACAACTGACCCTCATAATCAATAATATTTCATGCATGTATATTGGCCCCGAGTCAATGCAATTATTGAAAAAAACTTATAGGAACCTTTAAATCAAGTGCCATAGTGCCCAGGCTAGAGACATTCATTACCAAAATCGGCAGAGATTCAATGGTGCTCCTTGGAGAATAGGCGCACATATGTATCAACGTCCTGGATTGGACAGATACCAGTCTATCACATCCAAACACCCCAAGATGAACTTTGTTCAGACTACAGAAATCTGAGCTTAAGCAATGAAGAAGAAACTCCCAACATCAATGAATCCGAAATTGAACAACTGATCACGTCGATATTAATTTTTTAGACTAAAACACTCTTCCTTGCCCTACTTTGAATGCAAGTCGAAGAATGGAGATATGTATAAATTATTTCTGATAGACAGGGGCTCTTCCAAAAATTACATACAACCATCTTCAGTCGCAAAACCTATGCAAAATAAAAATTCCTTTTTCGCAAGACGACCGTATAACGCAACACATGATTATCAATATCTTTTATACGAAGGACATTAGTCTCAAATTCTATCTTCTACCTACTTTCCAAACGTTTGACGGCATCATTGGCAACGATAGTCTTAAGGAACTATCTGCTATCTGCTGTATAAGACACAAAAAATAACTTCATGAATATTTTCAATTCTGTCCACGTCAAAATCAAACAGTTGACTTCTCCAACAGGAAACGTCCTTAATGTTAAAACCGACCACATGACAGTGACACAGCAAAGTTTTTTAAATTCAGTTGTTAATAAGTTCCCAAACTTATTTTGTGAACCTAATGAGAAACTAACCTTAACTACAAAGGTCGTTGGATTAATCCGAACTTAAATCGATTCACTTATTTATAGTAAATACTACCCCTTCCCAATGTCACTTACGTCCAAAGTAGAGAGACAGATTCAACATCTGTTGGAGCATGGAATCACTAGACGCTCCAGATCCTCATATAACTCTCCGGTACGGGTCGTACCGAAGAAGCCAGACTCCACAGGTAAAAAACAATACAGAATGGTGATCCACTATAGGAATCTTAACAGCGTTACCATAGCCGATCGTTAGCCCATTCCCGAGATAAGTGAAATCCTAGCTCAATTAGGCAAAAACAATTTGTTTACTGTCCTTGACCTTAAGAGTGGTTTTCACCAGATACCCTTGAAGGAATCTTCTCGATAAGCAATGAAAAGTTCGAATTCACTAGACTTCCATTTGGACTCAAGAATGCGCCATCAATTTTTCAAAGGGAACTCGACGACATCTTGCGAGAGTATATAGGAAAAACTTGCTATGTCTATATTGACGACATAGTAAAGGACCCGGCACATAAAGGACATTTTTAAAATACTTTATGATGCCAATGTGAAGGTGCAATTGGATAAATGCCTTTTTTTTTCAAAAGGAAGTCGAATTCTTGGGATTTATCATCTCATCAGAATCATCAGAATTATGACGAACCCCGCAAAGGTCGAAGTGATAAAAAACCTTCCCGTTACCCCAGACTCTGAAAGAATTGCGTCCCTTCCTCGGACTTTCCGGATATTATCGCCGCTTTGTTAAGGATTACGCAAAGCTTGCGAAACCCCTAATTACACTTCTAAGAGAGAAAGGATGTATGTCAATCAAACAGTCAGCTAGAAAACAAATTTTTCTTGACCCCGCAGCTATGGACGCCATTGGTAAAATTAAAAACTTTCTTATTTCCAGAAACATAGTGCCTATTTATCCGAACTTCAGTAAACCCTTCGAACTGACCACAGACGCATCCAATTTCGCTATTGGTGCTGTTCTGTCTCAGGAAGCTAGACCAATAACATTTATTTCACGAACGCTTAGTGCAATTGAAGAGGGTTACGCAGCTAATGAGAAAGAAATGTAAGCAATCATATGGGCATTGAATTCCCTGCGTAATTGCCTTTACGGATCAGCACATGTCAAAATTTATACAGACCACCAGCCTCTTACTTATGCTCTTAGCAATAAGAACAATAACAGTAAGATGAAACGGTGGAAGTCAATACTCGAGGAGTATCACTACGAACTACACTATAATACTGGAAGAACAAATATTGTGGCAGACGCATTGTCACGCCCTCCTTAAGTGAATTCGCAAGTACACTCTCTTACGCCTACAGAACATAGCGACGAAAGTTCATCGCAAAACCTTATACAAAGTGTCGAAGTTCCAATAAACGCGTACAAGAATCAGATCATCTTGCAACAAGGTGAAACTCCTGCTAACAATTTTCGAATAATCTTTCCTACCTATCACAGGCATACGGGAACAGAACCTGAATTCAACCAGGAAAATCTTAAACAAATTCTTAAGAAGGTATTAAACCCTTCAGTTATAAGCTGTATTAAAACGACAGAACATATAATGGGTATGGTACAAGCTGTGTACGTATCCCATTTTAATAACTACAAGATAAGGTTCACCCAATTACAGGTTGATGACATAACTAACGAGTCAGATCAAGAAGATATCATTGTGAAGACACAATCAAGGCAAAATCAAAAGAGTCATCAACCTATGTACTGTCTGTAAAGAAAGTAAGTACGACCGTCCACCGAACAATCCAGAATTATAAGCAACCCCAATTCCGAAATACCCAGGACAAATCATAAATCTCGACATTTTCCTCACAGAAAAACAAACAGTTTTAAAAGCCCTCGACAAGTTTTCTAAATACGTTCAAATCAAAACTCCTAAATCTAGGTCTGCATTTGGAACACCAGAAACTATAGTCATCGATAACGAGAAATCGTTTAGTTCTGCATTCATTACCTTCATGATTGTAGACGAGCTCGGAATAAGGGTATTCATGACACCACCGTACACAAGTTCAGTGAACGGACAGGTCGAACGTTTCCATTCTACACGTATTGAAATAATGAGATGTCTTAAAACAGATAACACTCATCGATCCTTCACGGAACTTTTGGAAAATACCGTAATAGAATAAAACTATTCCATACATTCTGTAATTGGCAAAACCAGTAGAGGTGTTTTTCGGTCGAAATGTGAGCTCTGACCCACTTCAATTAGCAAAAGCTCGTCAGCAAAATACAGACAAAATTAAAGCAAAACAAGATTTACACCTCTGCAACCATAATAAAAATAGACAACTGATTAAGAAATTTCCACCGGGAGACGTCATCTATGTCAGAAGAAAAAAAAAAAAAAACAACCCATAAAAATTAAAATTTTTCATCTAAATTCTCTAATCGCAGAGATTAATATGGGAGCCCCTCGATCCTGGGTCATTTTTTATTTTTTTTATTTTTTTATTGTAGGAAAAAATCATCGAAAGAGACATTTAACATCAGATAAGATGTCAAATTTGAAAATGCTCAGATCATTTTATTCTGAGCACTTAGAGCACGCTCATACTCTGAGCAAATAAGAAACACGATCATTTTTCTTGAGAACTCTTTGACTGCTCTGAACTAATTTATGAAAACGCCAAATGACGGAGTATTGTGAAAACTTGTTGTTCTATCTGTAAGTTGATATCGACAACAAAAAACGACATAAATAAAAATACAATTCAGTAAATAAGTAAGTTGAATGAAGCATAAAACATTTATGTCTCGTTTCATTTGCTGGGTTCATTTGTGGGTGAGCTAAGATTTCTCTCTCTCTCCACAATCAAAACCAAGCAGCGCAGCCGACTGCGCAGCACACAGCGCACACAGTCATTAAAGTACGACGGTATTCTGATGCCACAATAGATATTTAAATAAATGTATAAAACCCTTGCGGCCGAACCCGGGGCCCGATCACTACCAAACGACATAAATAAAAATACAATTCAGTAAATAAGTAAGTTGAATGAAGCATAAAACATTTATGTCTCGTTTCATTTGCTGGGTTCATTTGTGGGTGAACTAAGATTTATCTCTCTCTCCACAATCAAAACCAAGCAGCGCAGCCGACTGCGCAGCACACAGCGCACACAGTCATTAAAGTACGACGGTATTCTGATGCCACAATATGATATTTAAATAAATGTATAAAGGCCTTGCGGCCGAACCCGGGGCCCAATCACTACCAAATTTTAGAAAAAGTATTGTTTATTGGATATACACATGTGTGTAAAATTTGAAAAAAATCGGGTATTTTTTTTTTTAAATTTGTATGGGAGCCCCACGAACCCGGGGTCCGATCACTTCCAAATTTTAAAAGAAAGTATTATCACCGGAAGTACACATGTGTACAAAATTTCAGGAAAATCAAGCTTTAGGAAGTGCGTCAAAAATTGATAATTAAAAAAAAAAATTTTGTATGGGAGCCCCCCGACTCCGCGGCCCAAGGGGCCTCAAATTTTAATTGTCATGTGTGTCATGGGAGATTTACATGTGTGCAAAATTCCAATAAAATCGGGTTGTAGGAAGTGGGTTAAAAATTGATCACAAAATTTGGTGTGCCAGCCAGCCAGCCACCCGGCCGGCCGCCACGGGCAAGAGAAGTTAATATAGAGAATTTAAAAAAAGGGTCGAAGTTAGTTCGCCCCAAGTCATCGGAAGGAAATGGTGGCCGAAAGTAAAACTACTACCATTTTAACTCAGTCAGGCAGGATTGTCCATAAATCCCATATAAGAAACTAAAGCCTTATTATCGTTTTTTAGATTTTTATCGTGGCCGGTATCGCTTAAGTATAAATCCTAGATTATTCCGGCTCGCAAGTGCCAAAGGGAACCTTCAAAGTCATTCATGTCATTGACCTAGGGCAGTAAACAGAAATAGTTAACGAATTAGAAAAACTACTTTTAGAAAACATTAACATAGATAACCCTATTAAACCATTCCTAAAAACTGAAATATCCCAAATCCGGACACACCTAACTAGACTTATGACTAAAACTAAAATTAAAAGGTCACTAGATTTTCTAGGCAGTGCCTGGAAATTTATAGCAGGAAGCCCTGATAGGCACGATTTTGATATTATAACCGAAAAAATAAATAATGTCTTAAGTAACAATAATAACCAGGTTGTTATAAATAAAATGCTTGTCAACAAAATTGAGGAAATTGTTAACATTACAAATGAAATAAATAAGCAAATAGATGATAGCGATAAGTTTAGGGATGAATTAATCTTATAGAACTTAAACTAGGATTAGTAAAAGAAGAAATTATAAACATAGAATACGCAATACACTTAGCCAAGGCCAATATTGTTAACACGTAGATCCTCTCGAATAAAAATAAATACAATTGAAGAAATTCTAATTAAAGAAATCATGCCATACGTTAATGTGTTAGAGGCATTAGAATTCGCACAAATAAAGATTGCTTCCAATAGTTCATTGATTCTTTATATTATAAGTTTACCTACTACATCCATAGAATCTTGTAAAACCACTTTAATTAAAGCCGTAAAAAAGGCAAAACCATTAAAAAAATTCCATACGAGAATATACTAGAGTGCAAAAGCAAAATGTACAGAGTCCAGGAGGACAGGACTCTAACCTTTCACAGACTATCTGTATGTCCTAGAAATAGTATTATAGATATAAGCAATTCGTCGTGCATCACACACCTACTCAAGAGTCGAGCTCCGAACTGTACGGAAGTCAACAATCAACATATTCCAACACTTGTAGAAATCACCCCAGGCATCCTATTTTTGAATCAATACACCGGACCCATCGAGATAAATAATGAGACAGTGCAGTTAGATGGAACTTATATCATTCATTACCGTAATGCATCAATAAGGGTACAGAGCAAAATTTTTAAGGCAACTGAGATGTCTTCATACAAACCACTACCAGCTGTTCTATAACCTTCTTCTATTAAACAAGACGCAGAGGAAGTACTATCACTCCAAATGATAAAGGAACTACATGCTAATAATTCACAGTACATTAACCTCCTGAAGACCCGAAATAATTACAACAACTTAGCCGTTATTGGCATATTGTGAAAATTTGCGAGCAAAAAGAAAGAACTCTGAAGTACAAGAGAGTCAAATGCGAACTGAACGAGTTTTATTAAAATATAAATGTAGTATATGACAGTAGTGAAATTACAAGAATGTAGTAGAATACATGTTATGTTGACAAATACTATATTCCTTTTTTGGTAATTTTAACACTTCCACTTTTGTCTACATAATCATTAAAAACAATAGAGATTCAAAAATTCTGTTCAAAATTGAGATATTGAAAATTAAAATTTACATTAGTTAAGTATAACTTTAATTATTTACGAAAATCTTCTAACGAAAATATATTTAAAGCACTTTTAAACTTATGAAACTTTTCTTTAAACAATGGCTTTGTTAATATATCTGCTGTTTGTTCTTCAGAAGAAATATATTCTAATTTAAACAAATTATCTTCGTAAATTTCTCTTATGAAGTGTTATCGCACGTCAATATGTTTTGTGCGTTTGTGAAATTCAGGATTTTTAATTAATTTTATAGCACTCTGGTTATCCATGTATAAAGTAGATGTCAAGTTTTGGTTTTGTGTTAGCTCCTGTAAAAGTTTCTGCAACCACATCAGGTCCTTTATAGCTTCGGATGCTGCAACATACTCCGATTCAGTTGTGGATAATGCAACGCATTTTTGACGCTGCGACTGCCAAGATATTGCTCCACCACATAGTAGCACAGCCAGACCGCTTGTCGATCGCCTTGTTTCTGTATCACCCGCATAGTCAGCATCGCTAAAACAATTTAAAAATAATTGGTTCACATTACTGTAAAAGATACCGTGATAAATGGTTCCTTTAATGTATTTAAATAAACGCTTCACTGCGCCAATATCTGCTTCATTCGGTTGTTCCAAATGTCTGCTAACACAGCCAATATCAAACGAAAAATCAGGTCTAGTGGCGACAGCCAGATACATAAGGCTTCCGACCGCTTCGCGAAAAGGATATTGCCCCTCGTAAACACCTCTGTTGATGTTACTTGATAGCTTTTCACACGGTGTTGACACAGCTTTGGCATTTTCCATGTTAAATTATCTTAACAGCTTTCGGGCACACGCTGCTTGATGTATTAACACTGCACCATCCTTTCTGCGTATTATTTCCAATCCTAGGAAGTAATCAGCAACGTCATGTGTTATCTCAAAATCCTGCTTTAAACATTGGAGAAACACGTCTACATCCTCTTTGCATGAGGCGGCCAGTAATCCATCATAAATATAAATTGCAGCAACATGTTTTTTTCTTTAGAATTGCTAACAAATACGCATGGATCAGATGCGCTGGCCTTAAATTTAAACTTTTGGAGAAAGTGGCTAAACTTCTTATTCCAACATCTTGATGACTGCTTCAAGCCATAAAGGCTTTTTAGCAATTTACACACCTTTCCGCTTTTATCATCGTAGCCCTTGGGTTGTACCATATATATGTCCTCGTGAAGTTCACCATTTAAAGATGCCGTTTTTATATCGAATTGAAATAATTTTAGATTTTTTGCTGCAGCTATGGCTAGAATCATTCTCAATGAAGAAAATTTAACTACAGGACTAAATGTTTCTAAATAATCTAGACCAAACTTTTGATTGAAACGCTTTACAACCAAACGGGCTTTGTGCCTGCTTACTTCACCATTTGCAGACAGTTTTAATTTATACACCCATTTATTATCTATGGCTTTTCTGTTTTTCGGCAAATCAACTAGCATCCACGTATTATTCTCTAATAAACTTGAAATTTCCTCGTCCATGGCAAGCTTCCACTTCTTTGATATAGGTGACTCAATCGCATTCTCATAACTGCTCGGTTCTATTAATTCGGCGACAAAAGCAAAACCTTCAGATATTACGATGTTTGTTTGTTTTCTTTTGCGTAATCTATTTTTTATTGAGTTTTCTGAAGCATTTTCTAACTCACCAGAATCGCTGAGTATATTCGTTTTATTGCCGTCATCCATTTCCGTTGCCGTCATTTCATTTACAGAACAACTGTAATCGCTTACTGTTGGTTTATCGAACACGTCTTGTTCACTATCGACAAGTGCATAAGGCTTTGATGTATCAATAGATTCTTCATCTTCTTTATCGCTAGTTTGGATGTCGAATATCCCTGAAAATGTGGCGTCAGCGTTTTGACCGTCTTCTTTTTTCTTTGAAACACATCTTTCATTAAACAATAAGTCACGTGAAATTTCTACTGTTCTACAGCCGTCCAAAAGAATTCGATGTCCTTTTGTTTTATCAGCATAACCGACCCAAATTCCTCTTTTCGATTTCTGTTGCCATTTTTTTCTTTTTTCGTCGGGAACATGCATGAACACTTCACTACCGAATACTTTAAATTCTAAATTATTAGGCGACTTATTAAACCATAGCTCAAACGGTGTTTTGTGTGAAAACTGGCACGGACCACTTCTATTTAAAACATGGGAAGTCGTATTAACAGCTTCAGCCCACAGTTTAAAATTTAGATTTCTACCGTGTAACATCGATCTCGCTGCCTCTACTAGTGTACGCATCTCACGCTCCGCACGGCCGTTTTTTTGAGGAGTATATGGCACTGTTTTTTGATGGTGTATGCCGCGAGCTCTCAGTAAAGACTGAACATCTTTGTTAATAAATTCAAGTTCATTGTCAGTTCGAAGCGACTTAACATAATAACCTGTGTCAATTTCCATTTGCTTGATGTAACTTTCTATCAGCTTCGTTACTTCGGTTTTTTGTTTTATAAAAAATACATGGCGAAAATTAGAGAAATCATCTTTGAATAATAAGAAATACCTCGATCCTCCACATGATGTCACATGCATGGGGCCACATAAATCGCAATGCACCAATTCTCCTGGCTTCGTAGCCCTGTTAATACTTCTTGCGAATGGTAATCGATGACTTTTTCCCATAGCGCATGCCGCACAAAAAAATGATGTATCATCAGGAACAGATATATTAATCGTAGATAAACACTTTTTCACTTGCTTAATATTTTGGTGGCAGAGACGCTCATGCCACAAGTTGATATCACCTGCTGATGAACTTTCGGTATCATTGGCTGCAATGTTCAAAAAAGATTCATCTGCGACCACCTTGAACAACAACTTAAACATTTTGTTTTCACGTAGCCCTACAGCAACAACAACACCTGATTTTAACAGCTCACATCGGTTCTTATTGGATCTCATTTCTAGGCCTTTATCCAGCGCACAGCTTGCAGAAAATAAATTTAATTTTATATCAGGTACATACAGCACGTTTGATATATGTTTTTCTTTGAAGTCTATATTATTGTATGCAACAATGTTAATGTCTCCACAGCCATGAGCCAATATAACCTCTCCATTACCAACGCGAATATTTATCGGTGTGTCAAATTTTTTGAAAGTGACAAACCAATGCCTATGCGATGTCATGTGATCACTTGCACCCGAATCAAGAAACCAGCTGTCTCGCTATGATATATTATCTAAAGTAGCTTGACTAATAAAAGCTTCGCCTCTTTTTCCGTAATTATTAAAACTGGTTTTTGTTGTTTGCCTTTTAGGACATTCAGACTTCCAGTGTCCAGTTTTATTACAAAAGAAACATTTTCCCGGTTTTTTATTTGTAGAAGCACCGTTGCCATGTTGAACATATTTAGTTGAAATTTTTGCTTTCCTTGCAACTAGTGCCTCACATTCTACTTGGTTTTGGGAATTTATTCTTGCTTCTTCCATTAAAAGTCTTGCAGTTAAGTTTTTTAAAGTTTGTTCACTGGCTGCCGTCGATTCCCATGCACTAAAAAAATGAATATACGATGAAGGCAGTGTCATCATAATTTTTGTAATTATCATTGAGTCCGACATATCTTCACCAAGATCTTTGAGTTGCTGTACAATTTTTTGCAGTTTCGATATATGTATTGACAGGCATTCATCTTCGCTTTTGGTGAAACTGTAAAATCTCTGCTGTAGCAAGTGTACTGTAGTTTTAGATTTTTGTTCGTATATGTTTTCCAATTTCTTCCACATGTCGAAAGAACTTTCGCAACTCATAATATGTAATAGTGGCTCTTGTCCCATCGACGTCACAATATATTTTTGAGCTTTACTATCGGACTTTGTCCATTTTTTTAACAACTCTGAATCTGCGTCATATGACTCCAATTTTATTACCGGCTTTGTTAAATCATTTGCTTTTAACAATACCTTAATCTGGAACTTCCATACTAGCCAATGTTCGCCATTTTGCAACTTATCTACTCTTTGCAAATCACTTTCCATTTTGCCTGAATTCAAAATCCGCGATATATAAAAACAATTAACCAGTCCTCCAAAAATTATAATACTTTAAGTATATCTAAAAAATTTCCACGATATCTAAAAATTTTCCACGATATAACGCTTTGAATAAACTATTGCAAACTTCTACTGCCGCGTGCCTGGGCCCATAACCTGTGAAAATTTGCGAGCAAAAAGAAAGAACTCTGAAGTACAAAGGAGTCAAAAGCGAACTATTAAAATATAAATGTAGTATATGACAGTAGTGAAATTACAAGAATGTAGTAGAATACATGTTATGTTGACAAATACTATATTCCTTTTTTGGTAATTTTAACACATATCAATCTTGCTAATCGCCTTAGTCGCATTTAGCCTATTCAAGCTGAAAAACAGAATCATCAAATCAGCAGCGTCGGTGGCAATACCAAACACAGAAACAATAGTTGACCTACCACATGCAGAAATAAGCCCAAAAAACTCTTCGCAAATGGAAAACCCTTTACCAACACCTAGAACAGTAGGTGTAGGCCGGTAGAATCGAACGTGGGCGTCCGATTTTAAAGGATGGAGGAGTGAACACAGATTACGCTGATTAAACGAATCAGCACATTCCCACTCCAACATGAGCAACGATATCATCAGAACACGCTCCAGAGACATGTTGCTGATGAGTCGTCTGGAGCTCATCCGACATCCGACATCCGAAAATAGACCCCCCATCCCAAACGATCTTTTTCACGAAATTAACTAATTAATCCCTTTAAGTATTTGCCACATTAACTGATACGCAATCTATATATAGAAGATAGAAGATTATTATTAAAAACGTCAGCACAAAATTTCAAATGCATACACTAAACTTCAAAATATATAGCTTTATTTTTTTAATTTAATATCACAATATACATTAAATAATTAAAAAAGTATGTTTATATTATATTTGAACTTAACGAAAAAATTTCATTAAAATAGAGAGATGTAGTGGTGGCATTGCAACCGATTCTGCCTGATGACTGTATGTTGGACTACTAAATACAAGCATTTTGAAAAATATTTATAATTACAGAGCAATGTATTATAATATAATAATAATAATAATAGGACAATTATCTAAAAATGGTTATGTTGTGGAACAAACATTATGCCGATGGAACACATACCACGTTTAAAAGGTTTTTGTTTTAACATTATATTTAAAAGCAATATACCTACTGTCTATACATACATGTTCCTCGTAATATTTTTTTAAAATTAAACTCAAATTTTGGTTAATTTAATACCTACACCATTACAGTATTTAAAATGTAATAAAATTATATGTTTATTAAAAAAACAACCAATAATAATTAAAAATGTTCATGTAAATTCTCTAAAAGGATACATGTGCAAAGTTTGTACCGGGTTAATCTTGAAAAAAATAATACTAGAGCCCCTTTACTTCAAAATGTTTAGAAAAACTGTTGTCACCGTAGATACACATATGTAAAAAATTTGTATGGGAGTCCCATACCTTGGGGCCCGATCACTTCCAAGTGTTGTCATCGGTGATACACATGTACTGTAAATTTGAAGAAAATCGGGCTGGTATTTAAAAATTTATATGGGGCTCATGACCCTCAGGGTTTTGTCCATTGGAGATACACATGTGTTTAAAATTTGAAGAAATCGGGCTAATTTTTAAAAAATTGTATGGGCCCCTCGGGCCTCATGGCCCGTTCACCTCAAAAATTTTACAGAAAGTTTTGTCCATCGGAGATACACATGTGTTTAAAATTTGAAGAAATCAGTCTAATTTTTAAAAAATGTTTTATGGGCACACCTCGCACCTCAGGGCACGTTCACTCCAAAAATTTTGCAAACCGTTTTGTCCATAGGTGATACACATGTTCAAAATTTGAAGGAAATCGGTCTAATTTTTACAAAATTTAAATGGGCGAGTTCACTCCAACAATTTTACAAAAAGTTTTTTTTTTATAAAATTTGTATTGGGTATTTTTACAAAAGTGCTGTGCCATCGGAGATACACATTTATACGAAATTTTAAGAAAATTTGAAAAATAGATTGTATTGGGCCCCACCCCACGACACCAGGACCCGGGGTCTCCAAATTTTGTACAAAAACTGTTATTCTTTGGAGATTCAAATGTATATAAAATTTGAAGAAAATCGGGTTAATTATTGTAAAATTTGTATGAGGCCTCATGACCCTTGGGCCCGGGATCTCCAATTTTTTTACAAAAAAGGTTGACCTTTGGAGATACACATAAGTATAAAATTTGAAGAGATTAATTAAAAAAAAATTTTATGGGGGTCATGACCCCGGGGCCAAGGGTCTCCACAATGTTTACAAAAAGTGTTATCCATCGGAGATATAAATGTATATAAAAGAAAATCGGAATAATTATTAAAAGAAATTTGTATAGGGCGGCACGACCCCGGATCCCGGGGTCTCAAAAAATTTTACATAAAGTTTTGTCCATGAGACATGTATAAAAAATTTGAAGAAAACCGAGGGCCCCAAAATTTGAATAGAATAGTGTATAATAGTGTAATAGCAATAGTTTTGTCGCATGTGTGCAAAATTTCAATGAAATCGAAGTATGGTAAGTGGGTTTAAAATTGATCGCAAGTTTCCACGACAAACAAACAAACAAACAAACAAACAAACAAACAAACAAACAAACAAACAAACAAACAAACAAACAAACAAACAAACAAACAAACAAACAAACAAACAAACAAACAAACAAACAAACAAACAAACAAACAAACAAACAAACAAACAAACAAACAAACAAACAAACAAACAAACAAACAAACAAACAAACAAACAAACAAACAAACAAACAAACAAACAAACAAACAAACAAACAAACAAACAAACAAACAAACAAACAAACAAACAAACAAACAAACAAACAAACAAACAAACAAACAAACAAACAAACAAACAAACAAACAAACAAACAAACAAACAAACAAACAAACAAACAAACAAACAAACAAACAAACAAACAAACAAACAAACAAACAAACAAACAAACAAACAAACAAACAAACAAACAAACAAACAAACAAACAAACAAACAAACAAACAAACAAACAAACAAACAAACAAACAAACAAACAAACAAACAAACAAACAAACAAACAAACAAACAAACAAACAAACAAACAAACAAACAAACAAACAAACAAACAAACAAACAAACAAACAAACAAACAAACAAACAAACAAACAAACAAACAAACAAACAAACAAACAAACAAACAAACAAACAAACAAACAAACAAACAAACAAACAAACAAACAAACAAACAAACAAACAAACAAACAAACAAACAAACAAACAAACAAACAAACAAACAAACAAACAAACAAACAAACAAACAAACAAACAAACAAACAAACAAACAAACAAACAAACAAACAAACAAACAAACAAACAAACAAACAAACAAACAAACAAACAAACAAACAAACAAACAAACAAACAAACAAACAAACAAACAAACAAACAAACAAACAAACAAACAAACAAACAAACAAACAAACAAACAAACAAACAAACAAACAAACAAACAAACAAACAAACAAACAAACAAACAAACAAACAAACAAACAAACAAACAAACAAACAAACAAACAAACAAACAAACAAACAAACAAACAAACAAACAAACAAACAAACAAACAAACAAACAAACAAACAAACAAACAAACAAACAAACAAACAAACAAACAAACAAACAAACAAACAAACAAACAAACAAACAAACAAACATACAAACAAACAAACAAACAAACAAACATACAAACAAACAAACAAACAAACAAACATACAAACAAACAAACAAACAAACAAACAAACAAACAAACAAACAAACAAACAAACAAACAAACAAACAAACAAACAAACAAACAAACAAACAAACAAACAAACAAACAAACAAACAAACAAACAAACAAACAAACAAACAAACAAACAAACAAACAAACAAACAAACAAACAAACAAACAAACAAACAAACAAACAAACAAACAAACAAACAAACAAACAAACAAACAAACAAACAAACAAACAAACAAACAAACAAACAAACAAACAAACAAACAAACAAACAAACAAACAAACAAACAAACAAACAAACAAACAAACAAACAAACAAACAAACAAACAAACAAACAAACAAACAAACAAACAAACAAACAAACAAACAAACAAACAAACAAACAAACAAACAAACAAACAAACAAACAAACACGGGCACGCGAAGTTAATATAGAGAATTTGAAAAAACAACCCATAGAAATTAAAATTTTTATGTAAATTCTCTAATCGGAGATACATACAAACGTTTGCAAAGTTTCTAATAATCTGATATATCATTTTTTAGCGCTTGCCTAAGACGCATGTGGTGGGACTCGTTTAAAAGAAATTTGGGTTTTCAACTTAAAGGCCCTTTTTAGCCTACTTTCACATGTAAAAATAAAAGACCCAAAAACCAAAGTTTTTTCCTTTTACTTGTTTCTAATGAAAAAATTTTACAATTGCACTTTAGATGTTCTCATAATATCTATATATAAATAGGCAAAGGCAAACAGTTAAGAACCATTTTTTCCTCTGTTTGTCAACCGATTTTTATTTTTTCTTTTTTTTTGATAGCTATTGATGAGCTTTAGTTTTATCAATAAAAAAAATTGGAATCAAAAAGTTATCTTTTATCGTTCATTTTCGCGTTAAAAGCAGGTTGCTAAGAGATCAACGTTAAAAATTTTGATAGAACAGAAATACAGTGGTGGAGTGGTTGAGTGAGGGTGGATGGTGGGTGGGGCGGATCAGTGACCGTTTGGAGGGTCGCATAGAGTACAGAGAGACGGTCGAATTTCGATTAATGGGCGATAACTAGTTTTTATAAAACACCTAGGCATCTGATGGGCACAACCTAGATGTATCTTAAGGGGTCTGCAAACGTACATTTCTGTATGTTTTATAAAATTTCATTGAGTGCATTACACCAGCTATAGAAACATTTGTTAAAATATGTTAAGAACATAAATCAAATGTATAAAAACTAAATTTAAAATTTATTTTTAAAGGAAAGCCATTATATGTCCGTGATCGTAGCATAAAATTTGTTGGTATTATCTGACACATCATAGGTGGACAGACACCTATATTTCAAATTAAACGAAATTTGTTTTGGTTTTTTTTTGCTTATAGAACTCAGTCTTTTAAAAATTCTCGCCAACTGAATGTTTTTTTGATTAAATATTTTACATTTTTAGATGGCGTCCCTAATTATAAAAAGAATACTTCTAGAAATTAACACATGTTTTTTTGTACTGCTTATAAAATTATAGTAATTTGCCTATTGTTTATTTTTAAGGAATTAATATTTGAATTTTTACATAGTTTTTTACATACTTTTATGTACAGTTAAGATTAAATGCTATATTTAACCCCAGACGGACGGTACGTAAGTGTAATATGTGTTATTTGCACCTATGGTTTTAGTTAAATCCGTTTTAAAATTGTGTAATTACTTTACATAAATATAAATATAGATGAACTTTAGTTTGTACAACGAATGCAAAAACAATCTGTCGCAACTGTGAGATAATATGCGGTAGGTGTTAGATGCGTATTCATTCGCTGGTCCCGAGAGAACCCCCTATTAGGGTTTCTATACTAAAATCTTTCGAGCTTCCGTGGTTGAATGATTTGCTGTGATCAAATTCAAATGATAGAATCGTTGGCTTATAAAAATCAACTTCACTGCAATTAATCGCCGTTCCTTTTGAGCTACTGAATTTTCGATTTGAGGAGCAGTTTTCTTCCGTGGTCGTGGAAATAGACGCGTAATTTTCCGACAAGCGCGAATTTTCGAACAACAAACTGTACGGCGATGACACTGGCATGTTCGCACTCTCGCTCTTACAATGACCAACATTGATACTTGCTTGTGGGGGATGTTTTTGTTGTTGTAAAATTTCCTTATTTTCTACATTTGGTTCTAGTCTTTTAGCACACATACTGTCAATTGAGTCGGATCTATGTGAATCGTGCTCCTGGTCACTTTCAACATCAATTCTATCACATGACATATCTTCGGTTTCATTGAAATGGTGCATCGAACTGGGATTATTTGGGTTTTTCCCAACAAATATTTGTTCATCTAAACTCGTTGTTGATTTTCGGTAAGTATTGATGAAACTGGAGTTATTAATTATTTTATTTGTATTAAATGTATCTAGTGCTTCAATAGCGGTGGCAGATCTTCGAAATAACGCTACATTTTGTCTTATAATTTCGAACTTGTCATTATTTTGATAAAACGATGCATCTGCATTTGCGAAGTAGTCGGCTTTTTTTTCAGGAGCATCTTCGAATGTATCATTTTGGGAATGCGCCACATCAAAACATTTGTGATTATTACCGAAACTCGATACGTTGAAATGAACTGGAAGAACTGGTACTGGTTTTCTTATCCAAAACGGTGAAAACGGCCCAAACACCGAAGGAAACGGGAATCTTTGTGTCACAGGAGCCCTTTTGTAACGCTTTCGTCTTCTCAGGAAACTTCCATTATCGAACATGTCTTCAGCTAAGGGATCCAATGTCCAGAAATTCCCCTTGCCGGGATTTCCAGGTTCACGTGGGACTTTTATAAAGCAATCATTTAAGCTTAAATTATGACGAATTGAATTTTGCCACGCTGGAAATTTTTCCTTGTAATAAGGAAATCTGAAAAAAAAAAATTGAAATTTGTGCATACAAAAAAAAATAATTTATGTAATAAAAATGCAAAGAAATTCAAAAAGGAGTAGTTTCATTGTATTAAATTTAGAATGAATAGAATCGAATCCATCAATATATTTTGTTCAAATTTAAGTCTAAAAACGAATATTTTAGATATATCGCATTTGTATATAATAAACTTTACTCTTTTATAAGCCACATCAGTTTTTTGCGCTTTTTTGCTTATCCTGTATTTATTTATTTTTATCATTGTCATTCTTCATCTTATGTGTAAAACGATGTTATTTCAGATGACGAAGACGAATAAAACAAAGGTATATCACACCAAATTAGTTATTAAAAACAATAAAACTGACATTCTTTTCGTCGACAAAAACCGCGTTCTGACATGGTTGACAGGGTTTTCCGTATCGTGAAAGTAATCAAGTCGACGATTTGAAATCATTGCTTGTAATAACAGTATTCAATGACTGTAATGCAACGAAGCAGAATATTCAAAGGGAACTCAAAACTACCTGCGATATCTCCTCTGTGTGGTTGGAGGGGACTCTAACGCTAGACACACCCTATGGCAAGACAAACTATGCAACTCCGCCTTGCTACGAAGGTTGCATGCTGGTCCTAAGTCCGGGTAAATGAGGAGGGTTTGAGGCAACGGACTAGCTCTATAATCCATAATCCAAGGTGGAACAGCATACACCGATGGATGAATGGCTAAGAGGGTGCTTAGTCGCTAGTATGCAGACTCTGAATACCTGGCGACCTTCGGTTTCAACTGGGACTTCCCACGGCAAACCAGGCTCTGTCATGGACGAGATCCTTTTCCGGATTCACGTGGGAATCACAATTGGGGTAAATAAAAATAATTATGAGACCGATGCATCTCAAAGCGCATCAACCTCAGGTTCTGCTATTAAGCAACCCGCTGTAACCAGAGACCATGCCAAATCAACGAATATTGTACAGAGGAGGCGGTTTTCCGTCTCGTCCTGGCGGTAGATGACGTCTCCATGATAAGGCTCAATACTGCAAAATGAATGAAGCTGATCCTTAAGAGCATCGACAAGGTTTCAGCGTGTGGTCACGGTACCTCTGATAAAGAAGAAGTTGGAATTTCGGTAAACAGCGCCAGCGGAAAAATCTCTGCTAAGCAGGCTGTGAGAACATCATCCTCGATCACCAGTGCTTTTGAGCATGCTGATCACAGAGGTTCTGAAACCAATTCTAAAAAGCAGGATGAGTCGGGTAAGGACAGACAACTGGGTTGACCTAACAGGACCTTAAAATGCCCAATTATTTCGGCAGGCCAGATCATCCAAGGAGGACTGATGGGTATCACAGGCGAACATACATCCCCGTAAGGGCGCGTCCGCTACCCTTAGCCAACGGTTTGCTGAGGAATACTTGGTCTCATTTATGACCCTTGTTCTATTAGCGGACGGTTAAAAGGTCTACGGAATAGGGCAAGTAAGTTAATCTGTAAATGCGGGGAGCCAGTGCCAAGGGCGGCCTGCTTGATCGGCACAAATATTTACGTTCTTCCAATTCCAGAGTTCATAACGAAAGACCTGGTGGCTCTGCTGATAGAAGTTCCGACCAAAAAGGGAAAAGATAACATCGTGTGTGCTTTACCATACTTTCCGGCGACGAAGACAACATTCCGTCCAGGAGCTTATGGAGCAGTGCCGGAACAAAAACCTCCATTACATCATAGGATGCGATGCTAATGCACATCACTAGGTCTATGGTAGTAGTGACATCAAGGGGTGAGTATCTTTTGTTATATCTTATTAGTAGTAATATAATAATAATAATATTCGGCGCGACAGACCATTGCGGTCCAAGGCCGAGCTTCTCGCTACCATTTGTGTTGTGCATGTCTATTTTTGGACACATAAAATTTAAGGCCGGATCCGAACGGCGAATTGAGAATCTTTCCGTGACAAGTTATAACTCTCGGAACGTGTATTTGTCTCCAACTTTGTAAAAAACTGGCATGTGTCCGACGAACTGCAACGGCACGGAAAACTGACAATGCTTCTCCTAGATACCATCCAAAGTCCACGGGCTGGAATCTGTATCGGAGACTTGTCCTCTCTAAATTAGATATGCTAGTTGCATACATCGAGTCCACAAAGAGTTGGCGTTAATATAGATTCGCTCTCACAGAGTACAACCCAGAATTGAGACGATATAAACGGGCCACATGGAGGAAATGCGAAGCCATTACTGAAATGCCAGTAGGCATTCGTTAATGATCAAACAAATTGTGTATGTTTACTAAAAAAGACCGACTACACCTGCATGTTGGACCGTGAGGATACACTCATAATCCTGCTACAGGTTCATTTCTCAGGTTCGTCTACTCGTGCACCACACACGTACCCGAACGCATCTGACCAAAGGGTCTGCATTGCTAGTAGAGTAAATACATAGTTTATTCGCCAAAATCTTCAGTCCGGATAAGGATAAATGGGCAGTACGCTTCTTTAAACTATTCAAAGTCCCAGGCGGTTATGGTATCTTTTCAGCGCTTCTACAGAAGTCAACCGATCTCATCCTGCCGGGAATGATTGTTTTATTTAGAGCCAGCTATAACTGGGGGTACATCCCTACTACCTGGAGACAGGTAAATGTACTATTTATCCCTAAACCAGGCAATAGACTTAGTGAGCTGCTTAAATCCTATAGACCTATAAGTATTATATACGAAAGCTTCTTTTATAATATCTTATTAGAATATATGAACATATCAAAGACAGACATGAAAAAGTTATGAAAGCGATAAGCAAAAATAGCCGATTGATACGAGCAGTATGTCCCTGATATGGATTTGTCTTCAGATAGCGATTACTCTAGTACCTATGTATTTAAAATTTTTCTTTACACAAAAGACTGACTTTTGAATTTTTTTTTTATAAATTCATATGAAATAAATCTTTATTTAAATAAAAAAAGTCATTGAAATTTATAGTGCTAAACATAATCCAAATTCTGGGTTGAGTTTCAGAGTTTTCGTTTATAATCGTAAATGTAACGCTTTTTCCGTTTCTGAATTCATTATCAATGAAACAAATATCGTGAAATATGTAGGAACCCGCGATAATTTTAACAGAATTTTTGACATTAATTTAAGGGATCAAGAAAAATGCATCTCCACCTGGTGTTCATTAGCCCAAACATCTGTTCGTTAGCTAGTCGATCTTTACTATGTAGATGGCTTAACCTTTTTTTGTTGATGTGTTAATGATCGGTTTTTTAGGAATGGGTTAATGATGGCTATGGGATCCAGCATGAAATAATATTCACTTTCACCAAGTAAATAATTCTCTGTCGGAGGATATATTCCATTTAAATCAATCAATGTTTATTAATGCTCTTTAATCGCGAATCTATCCTGGCCACCTAATGCAAATATGTAAAATTGTTTATAATCAGCATCACAAATAGCTAAAAAAAAATCAAAATATCAATATAATAGACAAATCTAATTAAAATAAAAAAATATTGTAGGAAATAAGAACAGTTTTGACGTGACAACGTCTCACTCCAAGGTTTAAGGGGGTACATGTTCAAAAACTCAAATGTTAAATGTCAGTATTTAACAGATGTTAAGTGACGTTTTTTTAACAGATGTTAAGTTACGTTTTTAACAGATTTTAAGTAACGTTTTTTAATATCCAATGGGATTTGGTCATGACGAACTAGAGTTTTTTTAACAAAGCAATTACCAAGCGATTCGCATGAAATTCGGAATGTAGGACTAATATGTGACTAGAAGACTTGTTCCTATGGAAATTCTAGGATCTGGCCAATAGGGTCTGGGATTTTTGGAACCAAGCCATTTCTCAAGGGATTCGTATGAAACTCGGAATGTAAGACTAATATGTGACTATAAGACTTGTTCCTATGGAAATTCTGGAATATGATCATTATTGTCTGGAATTTCTGGAACAAAGCAATTTCTCAACCGATTCGCATGAAGTTCGGAATGTAGGACTAAGATGTGACTATAAGACTTGTTCCTATGGAAATTCTGGAATATGATCATTATTGTCTGGAATTTCTGGAACAAAGCAACTTCTCAAGCGATTCGCATGAAATTCGGAATGTAGGACTAAGATGTGACTATTAGATTTATTCCTATGGAAATTCTGGAATATGATCATTATTGTCTGGAATTTCTGGAACAAAGCAACTTCTCAAGCGATTCAAATGAAATTCGGAATGCAGGACTTATATGCGGCTATAAGACTTCTTCCTATGGGAATTCTGGAATATGATCATTATGGTCTGGAATTTCGGGAACTAAGCAATTTCTCAAGCGATTCGCATGAAATTCGGAATGTAGGACTAATATGTAACTATAAGACTTGTTCCTATGGAAATTCTAGGATCTGGCCAATAGGGTCTGGGATTTTTGGAACCAAGCCATTTCTCAAGGGATTCATATCAAACTCGATATGTAGGACTAATATGTGACTATAAGACTTGTTCCTATGGAAATTCTGGAATATAATCATTATTGTCTGGAATTTCTGGAACAAAGAAATTTCTCAACCGATTCGCATGAAATTCGGAATGTAGGACTAAGATGTGACTATAAGATTTCTTCCTATGGAAATTCTGGAATATGATCATTATTGTCTGGAATTTCTGGAACAAAGCAACTTCTCAAGCGATTCGCATGAAATTCGGAATGTAGGACTAAGATGTGACCATAAGATTTCTTCCTATGGAAATTCTGGATTCGTATCAAACTCGATATGTAGGACTAATATGTGACTATAAGACTTTTTCCTATGGAAATTCTGGAATATAATCATTATTGTCTGGAATTTCTGGAACAAAGCAATTTCTCAACCGATTCGCATGAAATTCGGAATGTAGGACTAAGATGTGACTATAAGATTTCTTCCTATGGAAATTCTGGAATATGATCATTATTGTCTGGAATTTCTGGAACAAAGCAACTTCTCAAGCGATTCGCATGAAATTCGGAATGTAGGACTAAGATGTGACCATAAGATTTCTTCCTATGGAAATTCTGGAATATAATCATTATTGTCTGGAATTTCTGGAACAAAGCAACTTCTCAAGCGATTCGCATGAAATTCGGAATGTAGGACTAAGATGTGACTATAAGATTTCTTCCTATGGAAATTCTGGAATATAATCATTATTGTCTGGAATTTCTGGAACAAAGCAATTTCTCAAGCGATTCGCATGAAATTCGGAATGTAGGAATGTAGGTCAAAGAATTTCACTCCAACCACGCGTAAAGATTACACGCACATATTTTTTTAACAGCTCTTACTTCTCCTACTACTATCGACGCAACTGCATTACTATGTTTGTGCAGTGATATGATATATTTAATATGTACCCACCTCACAATAAATTGTTATGAACATTTAAATCAGCTTATAAATTGTTTATTCTGTTGTATATGTTGTGATTGATGATCATGTATGTGGTTTCAATAACATACAATCAAGCAGAGTAGAACGAAACAAACATATGCAGTAGTAGGCTGCGGTCAAGAATTCAGCCGCTGCGCAGTTTATGCTGCATGTTGGTCAAATGCATTAAAGAAAAATCGACTGCGCAGTTTAAGCAGCTACTTAAAATGGGATGCAAATAGCAAAATGTAAATGTCAAATTGTCGCCCTACAAGCAGACTGAAGTCGGTTCAAAATATAGCCGCAATTTCGTGCATACCGACTGCCTGCCATTTTTTTGTGCAGCACAAGCTGCGCAGCTACTTAATTCTTCACCGCAACCGTAGTGATAGTATAGTCTCTGTTCATTTTCTATCAGTGCTCTGCTCTGCTCTTTCTATCAACATTGCATAAATGATACAGTGCTCTGTGAGAGAAAAAAAATACAAATTTTGTTGCTGCTATTTCCTTTTCTTTTGGCTTATCTTATCATGTATACAGTAAGTTCGATTGCTGGTTTGATTTTTTAATATCAAGAAGGCGTACCGTACTCGAAAATTTGAGAATCGCCTAGAGAAGACTATATTTAGAAATCTTCATTTCAGTGTCGTTTGGCATTTTGTGCACATAAGTTTGAATGGTTTTTGCATTTTTTAATTATTATAAAAAGTATTACAGTAATTTATTTTTGTTATTTACATTAACCAATATTTCCTTGTATAGTTGATATCAGCTTTAATATATTTAAGTGAATAAACAGTTGAGTGACAGTTGAAAACAGTTGTGCAAAGTAAAAAGCTCTTACAAAATATTGTGAAAATTAAGAAAATTAAGTAAAAAATAGACTTATATTCTAAGAACTTGGATTTAAAGCGAACTATAAATGTTCAAACTAAATATATAAAATCAAATCTGAGTAAGTTGTAGCAAATAAGTCGAAAAATCGCAAATCTAAATTTCCGCACCAAACAAATGCGTAAACGAGGCATTCAAGAAATTTCGCCTGAGCAAAATAACTCTGAAAAACGACGCCCTAGTCCTAACATAGCTGAAATGGCACTAGACAATATTACAGGCATTAGTATTGATATGTTTAAACAAATATTGGATGAAAAAAATAGAGAACTTGCCAAGGAACTTGCAACTAAGGCTGATCTACAGTTGCTTGTTTCTGAAATATCCAACATCAAGATGAAACACGAAGAGATTGCCAACAAATTTATGCAGCTAGAAAATCGAAACAGGCAGTTAGAGAGTCAACTGGACAAACTGATACAAAAAACCACTGAGACAAATATCATCGTGCATCTACCAGCAGAGATTAACACCGATATGAATGAAAGGGCAAAGTCCATATGCGCAGGCCTACTTGGTGAAAATACAAACGACATTGAGACTGCTTATAGCGTAGCCAGTCGCGACCCACGTTCTAAATCGGTGATTGTCAAAATGAGAAGTCGCGAAGCCGTCTGGGCAGTGCTTCGTAATTCATCCAAACTAAAAGGGACAAAAATTCATGTAAGCAAAGATCTGCCTTACAATATGCGTAGAAGGAGGGCCAAGATGGTGGTAATCGCAAAGGTACTACGTGAAGGAAACCCGGGTAGAAAAATCGTTATCAGAGATGACAGGCTTCTGGTCGAAGGAAAAGTATTCACTTGGGACACTTCACTGGGTCTTAAATGCGGCAGTGAAAATGGTATCGATAAATTAAGGAAAATACTCGCAGTCTCGCCTCTATGTATAGAAAAAATAAACAATGAACTTCACCAAAATAGTACGAACACGACAGTAAGAAGTCAAATCCAAACGTCAAAAACGTCTAGTGCAACAAGTTCAAGCTCTCAAACTGTTAAATCAGCCGCTGTAACAAGAAAATTAGATAAACGTTTACACGAGCACTCTAATTGAAATTTGCTTGTCTATCAGAATGAATTTAAAAAAAATTTAGAATTATTTTCCAATATTAAAATTTTAAGTTATAATGTTGCTGGCTTAAAAAATAAATTATTGTTTGCTAAATTCTTCGATTATATTAGAGATTTTGATATTTTTTTACTGTTTGAAACCCATGTGCTGGAAAATGAAATAGATATGTTTAAGCCATTCTTATTGAACTATGAATTAAAATGGGTACCTGCAAAAAAGTCGGCGAAATTTGGTAGAGGTAGTGGAGGTGAACTCCTTGGCTATCGAAATAATCTTAAAAGCGTGGATATCAATTTCAGAAGAGTGGAAGAAGCATATGCAATCAGCGTAAAAATCAACAACAGCACCCTCTTTATAGTCCCTATTTATCTCAATGGCAGTCACTGGCAACACGACTACGACAAGCTAATGGAAATGCTAAATAACCTGGACTCAACAGATGTAATGCTCATAGGGGATTTCAATGGACGGTTAGGCCTGTCGCAGAACAACTTTGTAAGCGAAAGTAAATCAACAATTGTACATATGAATCGCAAGGGTATAAAAATACTTGAGCTGGCGGATGTATTCGACTGTAATATTTTAAATGGAAGCTGTGTAGGTGATTTTGCCGGCGAGTTTACTTTTATTCGTGGTTTAGCCTCTTCTGTAATTGACTACTGCCTCATATCTGGAAGTTGGAAGCAACTGCTTGGAGATTTTCGTGTAGGTGTCGAGCATTTTTCGGATCACATGCCTCTTGAAATTGAATGCATTGTAACAGGTTCACCAAATGGTGACCCTTGCACGCAACTGGGATTATTACCTAAATTGGTTTGGAACGAAAGAATGCGCAATAACTTCCAGACTAACATGAATATTAATCTAGAGAGTTTATATTTTGCAAATACTCTGTTAAATATTGATACACTAACAAATGTTATTAAAAATGCAGTCCCGACATACAAGCCATCAATAATCAAAAGTTCCTACAAGCAAAAATGGTTTGACAAAGAATGTGTTAAGGCTAGAACCACATCGTTTGCTTTCCTAAACTTATTTCGAGCACATAACACCAACTTTCTCAAATCTCTCTACGGAGAAGCTAATAGAGATTTTAAACGTCTTTGTTATACGAAAAAGGAAGCTAATGAACAACAAACGATTGCTGTAGTGAACGAGTCAAAATCATCTGCAGACTTTTGGAGAGCAGTGAAGTACATAAACGGGCAAACAAGAACAATTGGCAGGATGTTAAATGCTCCACTTCTAAAAGAACATTTTAACAACCTTTTAAACAAAACACTTTGTTCTGCTCTATTTCATTACGCAGCGCCGCTTATTACGAATGAATTTTTGGATGCACCATTTACATTGCAAGAAGTACGGGTCGTAATCGAGAAGTCAAAAAAAATAAAGCATCAGGAGATGATCGTATCCCCTTCGAATTTTATAAAAATTGTACAGCGGAATTTGTTTCTGCACTCACGACAGAATTTAACAGAATTTTCGAAACGGCAACTGTTCCAGAAAGCTTCAAAAAAGCAATCATATATCCTCTACATAAAAAAGGGGACCACAATAATCCAGCTAATTATAGAGGAATATCTTTTTTAAATACTTCAGCAAAACTTTTCTCGGCTATAATTTATAATAGGCTTATTCAGTGGGTCAAAAACAATGAGATTTTATCAGAGTTTCAAGCAGGTTTTAGAGTAAACTATTCCACTATTGATCAAATATTCGTACTTACTAATGTTGCCAAAATTTATAAAAAGAAGCACAAAAAGTTGTACGCATTTTTTGTTGACTTCAGAGCAGCATTTGACTCCATATCGCGTGAGGCACTAATTTATAAATTATACAAAATTGGATTTTCCACTAAAGTCATCCATATCCTAAGAGCAATGTATGAAAATAATGTAGCGTATGTATGGGATGGTGTATCGATATCCGAGGAATTTACAACATCAATGGGGGTGAGGCAAGGGTGCATACTGAGTGCACTGCTTTTTATACTGTTTATAAACGACATAACTGACGAAGTAAGGGGAGGAATAGATATCTGCCGAACGAAAATTCCCGCACTTATGTATGCGGATGACATCGTCTTTCTTGCGGATACGGTAAATGGTATGCAACTAATGATGAACAGACTCAGTGAATACTGCAAGTGCTGGAACCTATTCGTTAACCTGGATAAATCCAAGACTATGGTGTTCAGAGGTGGTGGCGGAAGATACTCAAGATCTGAAAAATGGACATATCGCGGCGAGACTATTGAAAATGTACGAAACTACAAATATCTAGGATTTCAAATATCAGGCAATTTATATATGTAGGAAAACGGAACAAATAAAACACTAGAACGTCTTAACTCGCTTAGATCTCAACAGCAAGTGTTTCTTTCTTTATTATGTAATATGTAATTATTTTAGCAACAACTGTAATTTAGCTAATCAGCTTGGCTATCCAGTGTTATGTGTTGTTGTTGCTGTTGTGGTCGTTGCTTTGCATCCCACACGGCCGTCCTGCATGTACATTCGACCCGGATGGACTATTCCTTTCGACATCTAATTCTTCATCGTCTTCACTAACGTCAGAATTCACAGACAAATTGTCAAACCATGGTTTCATAAATTCTGCGAAGGTCGATGTAACCCTTGGTCCCTCATTGTCACCTACTCTTCTTACATCAAAATGATTATTCGCTCCAACTTTCGTAACCTCATATGAGCCAATGTATTTTTGTTGAAGTTTATGTGACCCAAATTGTGTACGCTTGATGGCTACCAGTTCACCTGCTTGATATTTTGGTGCGTTCCGTCGTCTCAAGTTATAGCACTTCCGGTTTTCCTCCTGTATTTTTGCTATAGAGCCACTCGCTGCTTGTCTCAACTCGTCTCGATTTGCACAAAATATTTCGGCTATTTCTTGTTCAATTATTCCAGCTAATTCAGGGTTTTCTGCCGATTTCATCTTAACTCCCTTATTAAATTTTCGGTAGTCAATACACAGACGTTTTTCTCCATTCTTTTTGTTAGCCAGAACAATAGGACTACCAAAAATGGACGAACTCGGACGAATTATACCCTCTTCCAACCAATTATCAATCTGTTTGCGTACAAGTTCTGCTTCAGATGGTGAAAGTCTTCGAGGTCGTTGGTAAATAGGCTTCTCGTTTTCTAAAATGATATTCATTTTAATATCTGTAATATCATCTCTTACCTCGCTAAAAGTCCTTGGTTGATACATCTGCACCATCTTTAGAATTTCATCTACCAAGCGTTGATCGTGTATGTTTTCCAAATTTACCTCATTTTGATTATTTTCTTCTATTGTCAGGCAATAATTTTCGAGCAGTGGTGGATTATACTTTTTTATAAAAACAGCTTTCGGTGTTACTAGGAGGATCGTTTGACGTATTAATTATTTTCCCACTAGAAAATTAACTGGGATTATATCATCTGCAACTTTTTGCAGAAATGTTTGATAGTTTTCGCCGTTTACTTCAACTTCAGTGTAAAGCCGTCCTTCTGTCTTAAGGCCCTTTGAACCAGCACCATTAAACTCAGTTGTTACCTTCTCAAACGATGGTTAATTTAGACTTCTATAGTACGAATGTTTGATTAAATTCAGGTCGCTACCATTGTCCACCAAAGCCCAACATGTTTTCCCGTTGATCCCTATTTCCACCTGGTCAGTTCGGTTTATGTGTTGTTCTTGAACCAATAGAGAATTTTGTTGTTTTTTGGTTTTGGTACGAGCTGTATGCCCAAACTCGTTGCAGCGGTAACACTTCGGTCCCTAGCTCAAAACAAAAACTTTTTCGCGCAACCGCAACATCAGTACTCTTATATGTAGCCCAAGTCTGGGGATACGAATCTTTCCCAGCAGTGGAGAAATTCCTCCGATATTTTTTGAAGCGAATATTTCGACTGCCGAGTAGTACGCCAAATTACATGTTGCATTTAGAAACTGGGACGTCACCTATGTTTTTAGAAACCTTGAAATTACACTTTGACTATATTGTCAAAGTAATGTCAATGGATGAAAAAAGGCTGCCGAAAATTGTGCTTATACATATTTTAACAAAGGGAGATAATTGCGTGAGTGAATGGCAGAATCTCGCCTCCGAATGTGGCATGCGGCTAAACATCACACCAGATATGCAGCCTGCGTTGATTAGAAACAAACTTAACACTCTACTAGAAAAACAAGTAATAATCTATACCAGACTTATGCTAATGAAGCCCAATCTTCCCAGTACAGGATGTACTATAGTAAATTAAGTTATTACTTTCGAGAACGTACCTATTTCCTAAACTGCAACTCAACGGAGAAAATAAGCACAATATTTAAAATGAGAGGAAAGCTGGTAGACCTAAATTATATACCACACCGCCCAGAGTTACCAATTCTCTGCAACATGTGTAACCTGAACACAAGAGAAGATGTATTCCATTTCCTTGCCATTTGTCCAATCCTAAGAGAAATTCGACTAGGAATATTTGGATCAACTACTCTGGATGAAGAAGACACAATATGCATTTTAAACGGACAGGTTGGGATATATTATATAAATATGCACGGATTGCCCTTGATTATAGAAAACGCATTATTGAAGAAAACTTTTAAAGTTATTTAATCAAAAAAAAAACTGTTATTATACGTCAATCTGTCAATCTGGTAGACGGCCTTCAGCCAAACCATAGACTATGAAACCTTGTAATTATATATATATATATTTTTTTAAGAAAATAAATAGTCAGTTACTACTTAAAAAAAAAAAAAAAAAATATATATTTAAGTAATAATCTTCTACAAAAAATCATTTTAAACACAGATTTTTTTTTATATAAAAATGAAGCTAAATTTAATAAAAATGCCAGTCTCTCAGTCAAAGAAGAGATGAACAATGAATCTACCATCGACCATTGAGTCAACCATCAAATATCATACATGGCATTAAGCATCGGTTCAAAATAACTATTCGATCATTTACAGAAATAAGAGAACAATGCAAAAGAAATTGAATGAGAAATAATTGGCCTGCGTGTTTCAAAGTGACATTCTTACCATACCATTTCGAAGCATGGGCAGCACTCTACTCACTACTTTTCTCTTCTAATTTAATTTAAAACTACTCAAATTTTTTTATGAGTTGAAACCAAAATCTCCATTACTGTGTTTGGGCAGTAATATGCAATATGCAGTAACTTCGAAGTTAGTGGTTATGAACATTAAAATTCGCTTATAAATAATTTATATATAATGTGATGTGATGATGATGTATGTGATGAGCAAGTAGTAGGACTTGTATTTAGTATAGAATTTTCTTTTAATATATCCGTCCGTGTTCACAACACGTTGTCCCACAGACAACAAGATCTTAGTTTTCTTTTCTTTCGTCCCGGACAGACGTTGTCACGCTCAAAACCCACGGCCGTGTCTTCGACACAGCCTACCCTGCTCTTTTTTGTGTCAGGGACACAATACTTCCTGAATGATCCACAATTGTGATTGCCGGTCATGCTGAGCGGAACTTTCACATTACGCCATGTCAGTACTTTCTTTCTTAAATCAAGTGAGATCTGGTGCGCCATCATAAAGTCCAGACAGACCCAATATGCATTCATCTTCAACTCGGGCAAAAATAAACCGATGTCGAAACCTTAATCCTCCAAACTCGACTGTAAGTAAACGTTCACCCTTAACTGCTGCAGTTTCTCCTGTAGCTATCCTTAACTTGTAGTAATACACTCTTTCTACTTGTTCTCCAGACACCATTTCAGGACTCACAATTGATATGGAAGCTCCTGTGTCTAGAATAAAATCGCAAGGTATTCTCTCCAATACGCCATTAACGACCAGACTGTTGCAATCCCTTCCAAGATTTGTGCTGCGTATTGTGACCCCGGGGTAATCCCTTGTCTTCTTTAGCCTTTGCCCTACAAAGCTGTTACAAGATGATCGCTCCAACTTCTTCAAATGTTGTGCATCTATTCGCCGTAATCTTTCCAGATTATTGGCACCATTCACAGGCTGTCTCATCATGTTTCCAGTGCTTCCTTGCAATCCCAAATGAAATGTCCAGGTTTCTGACATCTAAAACACCTTAATGTAGAATCGAATCTGCTACTTCTCTCGTTTTGAAAGCGGCCAGTGGTTGATTTTTGAAACTTCTCATAAATGAGAGCTTTTATTTGTGCGACGTCCTCTGTTTCCAACTTGCGTAACCCAGCAAAATTCGAAGACACACTGGCTTTAGCTGCTTCATACTCCAAAGCCGACGCTAATACTTGATTCATTGTTTTTCCACTCGATGTTTTCCTCAAATGAAACTAAAAATGTTCATCTCGAATAGCCAATCCGTCCAAGATACCAGCCGGAACCCCACAATAGGCTTGTCGTGCTAGCTTAGGTATTTCCCGTTTTAATTCTTGAAGCCGTTCTCCTCGCTGTTGTTTCTTCATCTGGAGCTTTATTTTGCTTAGCTCCTATGTGTGAGACTGTATATAACGAAAGTCCAAGTCTTTCAATATTCTTCCGGAACTCATCTCGGCATTTGGAATAATTTGCAATACATCAGCCGCCTTGCCCTCAACGCCAGGATTACAGAATGTAATTCTTGTTCAGCCATTGTGTTGTATACAGCAGCTGCAAACTGGACTTTGAAATTTTCAAAGGCTGTGGCGCCATCAAAGCAGGTGGCTTCAAAATTCCTTTCTAGAAAATTCTGGAATTACTCTAGTACTGCTTTGTTGAGTGTTCTCTCTGGCGAATTGAGTACGATTGTCCAACCTGGTCTCAATCTACTAAATTTTCACTTTTCCTGTCATGTTCGTTTCGAGCGATTTCACTTCCTCTTGAAATGTTGCTTGAACTTCATTTATTTCACCTTTTAGTTTTTCCAGCTTCTGATTTTGTTGATCGAATTTGGAGTTCAATTACTGCATCAGTTCTTGGCTTTGTTTCTGTGATCGTTGAATTTGCTGTTCAAACTTAATGGTTAGTTTGGAATACTACTACTGATTTTGCTGCTCCAATTCTTTCTTAAGATTTTCGCTATGATGGTGCAACTTGTCACTAATTTGAAAATCATTTGCTGATCCAACTTCTCGTTTAGTTTGGAACTCAATTCTAGATTCATCTGTTTATTCTCCTGACTCTGTTGCTGCGATTCTTGCTTTTGCTGAATCAACTCTTTTTTCAATCTCTTGATTCTGTTGCTGCGATTGTTCCTTTTGGTAAATCAACTCTATTTTAATTCTCTATATTAACTTCACTTGCCCGTGGGTCGGTCGTCGGTCGTCTGTCGTGGAATCTTGCGATAAATTTTTAACCTACTTCCCAAGGCCCGATTTTATTGAAATTTTGCACACATCTGTATTTCCGGAGACAACACTTTCTATTAAAATTTGAGGCCACGGGGTTGGGGGGCTCCCATGAAAATATTTTACAAAATTTTACTCGATTTTCTTCAAATTTTATACACATGTGTATCTCTGATGGACAACACTTTTTGTAAAAATTTTGGAGACCCCGGGCACCGGGTTCATGGTGCCCCATAAATTTTTTTTTTTAAAAATTAACCCGATTTTCTTCAAATTTTATATGCGCGTGTATCTTCCATAGGCAGAACTTTTTGTAAAAAATTTGGAGACCCCGGACCCTGGGTTCGTGGGACCCCATAAATTTTTTTTAAAAAAATTAACCCGATTTTCTTAAAATTTAACAAATGCGTGTATCTCCGATAGACAACACTATTTGTAAAATTTTTGTAGACCCCGGGCCCCAAAATTTGTTTTAAGAAAATTAACCCGATTTTCTTCAAATTTTATATACGTATGTATATCCGATGGAAAACACTTATTGTAAAATTTTGGAGACCCCGGCCCCAGGGTCATTGGGCCCCAACATTTTTTTTAAAAAAAATTAACCCGATTTTTTTAAATTTTATATATGTGTGTATCTCCGATGGACAAAACTTTTTGCAAAAATTTTGGTGGCCGGGGTCTTGGGGCGCCTTATAAATTTTTCAAAAAAATTAACCCGATTTTCTTCAAATTTTAAACACATGTGCATCACTGATGGACAAAACTTTTTGTAAATTTTTTGGAGTGATAGGGCCCTGAGACACCACACGGGTCCATGTAAATTTTTTAAAAATTAGCCCAATTTTCTTCAAATTTTAACACATACCCATCTCTATTAGAAAATTTACATGAAAATTTTTAATTTTTATGGGTTGTTTTTTTTATATCGTCACTTTGTTAACTTTGTTGGTCAAACTTGTTATTTATTTGTTGCATTAGAACTTGCAACATCGCCTCCATGTTTGGCACACCACCCTTTTCTTCCGAAGTGGACGATTTTCGCTCCACTAACTTCGTCTCAATTGAAATCACTTCACCAGCCTGCTGCTTTTCCCCTTTAACGACTTGTTGCAATCGGAGAAATAACTCTTGCTTATTTCCAGCGGTGCTTAGACCTCGCCTTCCAAGCTCTTATTTAAGCTCCTGGGAACTATAGGATTTAATGTTCGCGGCCCTTTCCATTTTATTATTTACTGTTTATCGGTTTGTAAAGTTTCACTTAATTTGTTAACTGAAAATCACCAAATAATTTATTGTTCAACGATTTTCAAAATTTTACTGTCTCACTTCTGACACCAATTGTTACGAAATTCAGACTTTCGAGTTCGTAAACGTAAAGGATTTTGCAAATAAAACACAACACAAGTTTATTAATTTACAAATAACAACTTTAATAATCAAACAGTAAAATTACTAAAAACTTTAATATTAACATTGTAAATATTAAAAATTGATCATTATTTAGTATATGGGTAAAAATGTATGGTTTTTCAGTTGTATTTATATTGCCTAAGAAGTTTTACTTCTACCTTTTTAAAAACTCTTATTTAACTTGACTTGACCCCTTTTTGTCTGTATTTTCGACTATTTTGAGGTCCTTTTTAACCATCTCCCACGCGACCTATAGTGCTGAAATTTTGTGAGTTTCTAAGTACAAAATAGCATTTTTTATATTCCGCGTATGACGCGTGTCTCGTGTGATTTATCGACATCCGTTCCGTTCCGCCTCCGTTTTATATTAAAAGAAAGTTTAGATTTATTCTTGGTATTTTATGTTCGTCTTTATTATATTCTTATTTTAACCTATGTTCTTACCTCTTTAGTTTATACAAATTTATGTTTAGTTTAAGTTTCAAAATTTCTTTCTCTTTTTTTTTATTCTTTTACTTTTTAAATTCTCTATATTAAATTCGCGTGCCCGTGGCTGGCTGGCTGGCTGGTCAGATTTTTTGACCTTCCTGACTTCCCAAAGCCAGATTTTATTGAAATTTTGCACACATGTATACTTCCGGTGACAATACTTTCTATTAAAATTTCGGTGGGCTTCCATACAAATTTTTCCAATTAGCGGCATCAGATCATATACTATGACTGTGGTCTGTGTGTGCTGATGAGCTGATGCGCTGTAAGCAGCGCTGCTTGCTTTACGATTGGGGTTGTTTTGTTGTTGCGTTGCAGCAGAGAGTATAGAGATATCAAGAGGAAGTAGAACAAATATTTTTACACAAAACTGAATGGTTCCGCAATTGAAATGTGTTGTACACTCAGTTGTGTGAGTGCATTCTTAATTTGTGTTTTGTACAATATTACGAGTATATGAAGAACTGGTTACGCACTCACACTGCTTTACAGCTTAACTCAACTCAAAAGAAAGAATTTCAGTAGCACTTCGTACGTCTTTCTGGTGTACGTCGCACCAACCGTGCGCTGTGGCTGCTATGTTTTCACCACCAAATGGGGAATTTCACCACAAAATCGAATCTCCGAGCAGAGAATTTACAATAAAAATTTCAATTTTTAAATTCTTTTGCCCGTGGCACGTAACGGGTGTTTTTTTAAGAGGTTGCCGATTTTTTTTTTGAATAAAACACATATAAAATTATGAAATGACCAAAATTTTTTTTTATTTGGTAGATAATTTTTTGGCATTTAACATTTAAACACAATTTCTGGCATATGGCTACCACGACTATTTTTCACAAATGTCATTCTGGAGGTCCAATTTTCCAGCACTTTTTCAAGCATTTGAGGGCGTATGTCAGCAATGACACGTTGAATATTGGTTTCCAAAGCGTCAATCGATTGAGGTTTATCCACATAAACCAATGACTTCACGTATCCCCACAAAAAGTAATCGAGTGGCGTCAAATCGCACGAACGCGGAGGCCAATTCACCGGACCATTTCTCGAAATAATGTTGTCGTTGAAAGTTTCTTTCAATAAGTCGATTGTTTCACGTGCTGTATGGCAAGTGGCACCATCTTGTTGAAACCACATTTCATCCATATCCATATCTTCAAGATTTGACAACAAAAACTCATTTAACATGGTTCTGTATCGATTTCCATTCACGGTAACGCGTCGTCCTTCCTCATTTTTAAAGAAATATGGACCGATGATCCCACCAGCCCATAGACCGCACCAAACAGTACATTTATCAGGATGCATTGGTAATTCTTGAACGGCGTGTGGATTATCTTTGCTCCAAATGCGACAATTTTGTTTGTTGACGTATCCATTTAACAAAAAATGCGCCTCATCACTGAAGAGAATTTTACGGTAAAAAAATGGATCTTCGTTCAATTGATTTAACGACCAATCACTGAATTCACGGCGCAAACGATGGTCGTGTGGCTTTAATTCTTGCACCAATTGAATTTTGTATGGCACCAAACCCAAATCTTTACGTAAAATTTTCCATAAAGTCGATGGACAAAGTCCAATTTGCTGAGCACGACGACGAATCGATAAATTGTCGTTTTCTTCGACACTGGCCTCAACGACAGCAATATTTTCTTCTGTACGAACTCTTCTCATTCTTGTCGGTGGCTTGGCATCCAAAAGAGTGAATGTAGACCGAAATTTGGTAATTACGTTCTTTATGGTGGTCTCTGACGGACGATTATGTGCACCATAAAATTCACGAAGTGCTCTATAAACATTTTTAATTGAACACTGATTTTGAAAATAAATTTCCACGATTTAAAAACGTTGTTCTGGAGTTAACCTATTCATAATGATTTGCCAAACAATACTGAGTAGAAATGCCACTTTGAGCTGTCAAAACAACTGTCATAAAATAAAACGACATCTATCGGAAAAACAAACCTCCTAAAAAAACACCCTTTATGTCTGTCGGTCTGTTTGTCGTGGAATCTTGCGATCAATTTAAACCCACTTTCCAAAGCCCGTCATAACCCGGGAAAAGATTTCCTGGGCTTTAAGAAGTTTTTCGGCTTATAAGTCTCCTGGCCTGGACGGCGTACAGCCGATTATGCTACACACGTCGCTGGAGCTGTCAACTTCCTGGCTAATGAAGATTTTTAGAAGTTGTCTCCTACTCAATTATGTCCCCCGAACCTGGAGAGGAGTTCGGGTGGTTTTCATACCCAAAGCAGGAAGAAGAGGCCATGAATCAGCAAGGATTTTAGGCCGCTAAGTCTCTCATCGTTCTTGCTAAAGGCTCTGGAACGAATTCTAGACCATCATACCAGGCAGCGATTTGAAGTCACACAAGCATCGAGATCTCAACACGCATATCTCAAGGGCAGGTTCTGCCCTCCACGAATGTTTGTGCGAATGATTGAGCAAACGATCACTTCAAGCAGTTTACGTTAGCCACCTTTTAGATATAGAAGGGGCTTTCAACAATGTTCACATTGGGGCTGTAATGTACTCCACCACTGTACATAATATAGGTATATAAGAGTATTGTACTTCGTCCACACTACATTGACTCGCAGACAATGTACAGTCGAGTTGATACGCCGCACCGTTAGTTGTTGCTACTGTGTATTTCGTTGTATAATATTTCTCATGCAGCCGCATGGTATTCGTTCAATTGGTAACAACCAGTAATCAAGTAGTTTATATTTTAATGTAATAAAGTAAATTATTAAAGAATTGCAATTGTGTTATTCCTCACAACATAATATTGGCGACGAGGATGGGATTAAATAAGTTCTAATTAAAATAATTAAACAACATTAATTGGGTCATTTTGCGAAAATAAATTTGTGAGAATACGGGATACGGTGTGTGTGCACGTGTTTTCATCATGGCATCAATTGGGAACATGGAACAATTCGAGGTTAAAAAAGGCGCAAGCTGGCAAGGGTATTGCCGACGATTCGAATTATATTTCGAAACAAACGACATGGTGGATGTCACAAAAAAGCGAGAGATTTTCCTGACGCTGTGTGGGGGAACAACGTATGAGCTATTAGAATCCCTTATAGCTCCCAAAAAGGTAGTGACGTAGTTTATAAGGACATTATTAAACGCCGTACTGACCACTTTTCCCCTATTCCGTCCGAGATTGCTGCGTCGTTTAAGTTCTTCAAACGGGAGCAACAGCTTCAGCCCAGCTTCGGCGGTAAGCAAAGGAGTGCAATTTTCCATCCGGAAGTCTCGACCGCATGCTTCGCGATCGAATCGTTTGTGGAATCCGCAATTCGGCCTTGCAACAACTATTCCTAGCTGATAAGTCCTTGACTTTAGAGAAAGTTTGTGAATACGCTATCGCTGCTGAAACTGCGTCAGAGGATCACAAAGCCATCACCGATGCCCATCAGCAGTCCGGCCAAGTGAAAAGTATTCAACAATTGCGTCAGAAATTTAATACCGCTCCTGCCCAGTCTACAAGGGCCACTTACCATGAACAAAACCGTCAACCACATGTTTCCTTACAATTTGAAAGCTGTGGGGACAACCATTTCCGATCAACCTGCAAATATCGAAGCAGCACTTGTGCATTCTGCGGACTCATAGGTCATCTACAGCAAGTTTGTCGTTCTTGTCCGGCCAACAGTAATCGAAAAAAAATGAACTTCAGGAAGGGTAAGCGATACACAAACTCCGTCAAGCAGATCTCCATGCCAAAGGAGATGAGGACGGACACAACCATCATGATAAACAAGGTACCTTGCCAATCTGAAGAAGACTCGGGATCCAGATACACAATTATATCGAAACCGACCTTTCGATCTATTTGGAAATCAGCACCGACTCTACAGCCATCTGGGCTACAATTAAGGGATTTTCGACAGAATCCGATACAGATTCTTGGTCGTATTCAAGTTGATGTCGAATATAATGGCCGATTCGTCGACAACATGCCACTACTAGTGACCACCGGAAATAGAACCAACATTTTGGGTCTCGACTGGTGCGAGCCACTAGGAATTTCCATCGAAGCAGTATGTTCTATACGACCCACAAAATTTTCGGAGATAATGGAAACTTATGAACACCTATTTTCCAATGAGCTTGGAGAATTGAACGGTCCGCCTGTTTCATTGAAGTTGGATCCAAACATCATACCAATTCGTATACCACCACGACGAGTTCCACTCTTTCTTCGTGGACCTATCGAAGCAGAACTACAAAAGATGTTAAGCCAGGGAATTTTAGAGTCTGTGGATTACAGTGAGTGGTCGACACCAATCGTTCCAGTGATTAAATCTGACGGATAAGTAAGGATTTGTAGGGGACTATAAATCTACAGTGAACAAAGCTCTTTCCGTGCATGCTTTTCAAATTCGGTCAGCAACCAATTTGCTGTCTACGATGCCAAGAGGATCAATACTTGCCAAGCTGGATTTGGCCCAAGCCTACCAGCAACTCACCGTTGACGATAACACTGCCATGGTCCAAACCATCGCGACTCACAAAGGGGCTTTTAAGGTGAAGCGCCTTCAGTTCGGAATCTCCACGGGACCAGGTATTTTTCAAAGCTTTATTGAAAATCTGCTTCGTGAAATTCCAGGGGTCATTCCATATTTTGACGACGTTATTGTCATCGCTTCTTCCGACGATGAACTTCATCAAAGATTGAGCCAAATCTTTCTACGATTTGATAAAGCAGGGATTCGTCTTCGAAAGGATAAATGCGTGATTGGATGCGAATCGACTCCAGTGGTCTTCGTCCTACCGAAGACAAAGTTAAGGCCATCCGGAATTCACCGCCACCAACGAATAAGGCCCAACTTCAAGCTTTTATGGGGCTTTTCAACTTCTACCATGCATTTGTTAAAGGAAAAGCTTCAATCGCAGAGCCTCTGCATCAACTCCTTCATGACAAAATCAAGTGGTCGTGGTCCACTGCCCAGCAGTTTCCAGTACTAGTTGATGGAAGAAGTTTTGACGAGCTAACATCTGCTCTTACAACCAACAATGTTCTCATGCCATACGATGAGAAGCTGCCATTGCTGTTGGTATGTGATGCCTCTCCATACGGAATCGGTGTAGTCCTGTCACATAAGGTGGGTTATAATGAACGTCCGATTGCTTTTTTCTCTAGGACGCTCACGACCACCGAACGTCGATATGCTCAAATTGATAAAGAGGCTCTGTCAATTATCGCCGGTGTTAAGAAGTTCCACGATTTTGTCTTACCTTACCTTGCCATTATCGCCTCAGTCACCGTCCAGGCAAGGAGAACGGAAACGCAGATGCCCTAAGTCGTCTGCCTAATACGGTGGCACAAGCAACCGACGAGGAAGAGGAGGTGATGCTGATCGAATCGCTCGAACATCCAGTTGTTCTGGCAGAGTACATCGCAAAGTCTACTAAGAGAGATCCCATTCTTTCACGCGTACTTTCATGGTGCATGAGACGATGGCCTGAAAAGGTGGAAGACCAGTTCAAACCATTTTGGGTCTGAAAAAATGAACTAAGTTGCATCAAGCATTGCCTTCAATGGGGCCAGCGCACGATAATTCCATCATGTTACCATCAGACTGTCTTCACCGCACTGCATACAGCCCACCCAGGGGTAGTACGCATGAAATCGATGGCGAGGAGCTATGTGTGGTGGCCTAAGATTGATGAGGACGTCGAAAGGGTCGTCCGTTCCTGTACGCCTTGCCAAGAATCTCGATCCGAAAACTCCCAAGCACCAATACATTTCTGGTAGGAAACAAAATGGCCTTGGTCGAGGTTACATATAGATTTCGCCGGACCATTCCAGTCGAAAGTATTTTTAATCGTGGTAGACTCGTACTAAAACTTGAAGAGGATAGGACAAAGGCAGTTGCGTATGCAGATGACGTGGTGATACTTGTATCAGGCCAGTACCTTTCCGTGATCAGTGAAGTCATGGAAAGGGCCCTGGGTAAAGTTAGCTCCTGGGCAACAAGCTGTGGCCTTGGAGTCAACCCTGGGAAGACCGAAATAGTTTTGTTCACTACAAAATCCAACGGCCTTTATCCCTCCAAAACTCAACGGGAAAAGTCTTAACCTTACCCCCAGCGTAAAATATCTCGGAGTGATCTTAGATAGGAAGCTTAACTGGAAGGCTAACATAGAGAACAGGAATAAGAAAGCATTTGTGGCCACTGGCCAGTGGGCAGTCATGCTGCTAAGTTGGGTATACCGCACAACAACTTTTGCAGAATTTGCAAAGATGAAAATGAGAAAGAAACTCTCATACACTTCCTCTGCAGTTGTCCGGCCCTAGCAGGGTCAACGCATTTTGGGTAAACCATTTTTTTACGACCTGAAAGAGCTCTCGGATTACAGGATCATCGACTTGATCTTATACCTGAACGCTGGATTTAAAACCATGTCCTTATCCATGCTATAACCATCGAGTTTTGTGGCATCAAAATGGTGCATACTAGCGCTAATTGAGGACCTCGCAAGCACAGCGTGGACCACCACTCTACCTACCTTCCAAAGCCCGATTTTATTCAAAGTTTGCACACATGTGTATTTCCGGAGACATTTTCTATTAAAATTTTGGACAACCCTTTTTGTAAAAATTTTGGAAATCCCGGGCCCCGAGGTCGTGGGGCACCAAATTTTTTGTTAAAATAATTAACACGATTTTCTTCAAATTTTATATACGCGTGTATCTCCAATAGACAACACTTTTTGTAAAATTTTGTAGACCCCGGGCCCCAACAAATTTTCAAAAAAAAATTAACCCTATTTCGTTCAAATTTTATATACGTGTGTATATCCGATGGGCAACACTTTTTGTAAAAATGTTGGAGAATTTCAAGGTCATGGGGCCCCAACAAATTTTTTAAAAGAATTAACCCGAATTTTTTCAAATTTTATACACGCTGTTATCTCCGATGGACAACGCTTTTTGTAAAAATTTTGTAGACCCCGGGCTCCAGGGTCATGGGGCCCCAACAAATTTTCAAAAAAATTAACCCTATTTCGTTTAAATTTTATATACGTGTGTATATCCGATGGGCAACACTTTTTGTAAAAATGTTGGAGAATTTCAAGGTCATGGGGCCCCAACAAATTTTTTAAAAGAATTAACCCGATTTTCTTTAAATTTTATATACGCGTGTATCTCCAATAGACAACACTTTTTGTAAAATTTTGTAGACCCTGGGCACCAGGGTCATGGCGCCCCAACAAATTTTCAAAAAAAAAATTAACCCTATTTCGTTAAAATTTTATATATGTGTGTTTCTCCGATAGACAACACTTGTTGTACATATTTTGGAGATCCCAAGGTCATGGGGCCCCAACAAATTTTTTAAAAAAATTAAGCCTAATTTTTTAAAATTTTATACACGATATTATCTCCGATGGACAACATTTTTTGTAAAAAATTTTTTAGACCCTGGGGTCGTGGGCCCCCATAAAATTTTTTTAAAAAAATTAACCCGACTCTCTTCAAATTTTATACACGTGTGTATCTTTGATTTGTAAAAATTTTATAGACGCCGAAGCCTGGGGTCTTGGGGCCTCATACAATTTTAAAATAAAAACTAACCCGATTTTGGTAAAATTTTATACACATGTGTATCTCCGATCGACAAAACTTTTTGGACATTTTTTGAGCGAATGGGCCTTGAGCACCGAGGGGTGCCCGTATAAATTTTTTTAAAAATTAGCCTGATTTTCTTCAAATTTTAAACATATCCCGATGGACAAAAGTTTTTGTAAAATTTTTGGAGCGAATGGGCCTAGGGGCGGGGCCATAAATTTTTTTTTTAAATTAGCCCGATTTACTTAAAATTTTAAACATATGTGTATCTCCGATAGACCGAACTTTTTGTGAACATTTTTGAGTTTTTGATTCGAATTTTTTCCTATAGAAATTTTTTTTTAACACATTTGTATCTCCGGTGAGAACGGTTTTTGAAAAAAATTTGAAGAGAAGGGGGCTCTAATATTAGATTTTTCCAAATTAACCCGGTTCAAACTTTGCACACATATGTATCTCCTATTAGAGAATTGTGTTGTGCATCTATGTTGCGTAGGTTCGCTACATCCTTTTTAACCACCTTCCACACGAGTTAGAAAACTAAAACTTTGTTAGTGTCTAAGTCCAAAGTAGCATTTTTTATATTCCGCGTATGACGCGTGTTGCGTGTGGCGTGTGTGATGGTTTGAAATCGCACCATTTTCTCGTTTTTTGAGTTATTTTTAACTACCTTTCGCACGACCTAGAGAGCGGAAATTTTGTGAGCGGCTCAATGTCAGGTGCCAGTTTTGATATCCCGCGAAAAAAACACTATGAAATAGCTTCGACCTCAAAAACAGATATTATGGCGATTATTACCAAATAATAAATGACTGTGTGGCGTGTTTCGATGTTTAGAGTAGTATTCCATGCGTCAGCCAAAAAACAAGGAACAGCTCTTTGAATGACTTACTGCATTTAGGAACTATAATACAAAACGATTCGTTGCCATTTTAATGCGTTTCCGGATGCTCGACAAAATTGAGACAGTTGCGTAATGAAAATTTACTGGTGGCTATGGATAAAAGGTAGCAACTAATAGCAATTCTCAAGAGCGCAGTGATCAATATTCGGAAGTGGTAGTCAAATCATCAAAAATGTATTTGCACAGACGGATGTGGAAGCAAAACTTGATTTCACTGACGATCGTCAGTAAAACGGTAGGACTAGCCTGGAAACCCAAAGCAGACGATTTTTGTTTCCAAATTAGGGCTACCTTACCTTACCAACAAAACAACAATAAAAGGACAATAATTTCTCATATCGCAAGCTTTCTGGATCCTGTGGTTATAAAGGCAAACTAACCTATGGGAACGAAATTTTGATTGGTTCTTCAGTTCTTCTACATTAAATGGTACAAGTGTTCCAAGACATGATTTAAGAAGGGACATTCCTAAAGATATGGAGCTGCATGGCTTTCCTGATGCTTCGGAACGTGTATACGGTGCCGTCATATATATTCGATTATGAAACAAGAAAGGAAGAATCATCGTGCGGCGTTTGTGTGCCGTGTGTCGTGAGTACATCCAAATGCTAAGAACACGATATCCAGATTTAAACTTTGTGCGTTAGCAGTTTAATTTATTAACAAAGGAATCTCTGAAACTAGAAGACGTACCTGCATACTTGTGGACATCTTGCGTTTGGGTTGTTTCATCATCGGATTTCCCACATTTGTTGCAAATCGTATTGCCTCCATCTGAAAATCTATGGCCATCTTTATACCGACGCAAGGAATTAGCTCCCTAAGAACGAAAATAGTCAGCATTTACTACAACACTGACTCAGGATCCACCGACAAAAAATTCACAGTCAATTCATTTCATTGCAAATGATTAAAAAAACAACGATCCCGAATAACTTGAGACGCTGTCTGTCACAAAAAGAGAAAAAGCACGAAAAATAGTGACCAGAGCAATGCACTATTCCGATTTTAAATAAGCTATATTGAATATCTTTCCAAGGTAAAGAGATTAATAAGAGCAGTTTATTAACACGTCCAAATCCATTTCTTGAAGATAATTATTTTTGTTTCAGGCCGAATACGGGCTTCTAGCTTATCCTATGAATTAAAATACCTAACGATCATTCCGTACAGCCATGAATATACTAAAATCATAATGCAGGAGAATAATGACTTACGCTACGACAGTAAGGAAGGAATGTAATTTAAAATAAATCACATTGTTAATGTTTGTAGCCAGTTTCAATTTATTTTCTCAGAATTCTCCCTGATTCATTGAAAAAAGCCATACGAAAAACGATAACGAAACTAAAAAGACGCGAGTCCAAATGTTTTAATCAATGGATCATGTTCAGGGAAAACTACAAAAAACCTTGACCAAGAAAATATGACAAATAATGACGTCGGTGAGCCTTCAAAATTCTTGGAACCTTAATCGAACAATTCGGTCCTTTAAGAACTAGTTTACGTAATTCTTGAAAGCCAAAAACTTTACAGTGAATCCTATCGGATTTGTCTGTAGGCCTAAAAAACGAAAAAGGCAAGCACAACTATCGAGCCGATATGCTTATCAAAAAACTGAAAAGACCCAAAATTATTGCAAATTCCACAAAATCAATGTGTTTCTAGTCGCCAAACATTGCACCAACGGTGAGCCGAAGAGTTGGTTTCAAACGAAGTTTGCCAGAAAACATTATTTGTCAATCCTTTGTGGTTTTTCGTAGTTTGGCAAGGCCCTCTGGATCAATTACAAACTCAGGCTTTTGATAAAGATTTTCCTATTCGGTTTTTTCGTTTTTATTTTTAATTTAAAACTTTTCAAACGAGTATTTGGCGTAGAAGTTTGCTCCGATCTGAAACAAATTGCAAGCTCGCGTTGAATTAATTTTTTTTGTTGAGTTTTTATTGTGATTTGTCAATGTTCATCCAGTTCTGAGCAATGTTTAAAGTTTCAAGTCTTAAGCTCAATGGTAAGTTAGTTTAAAGTCAATTACAAAATTCCACCCGCGCAGACAGATAAACACGAAAGCGAGCTAATAAAAATGTTTTAAAAATAAAAAAATTTGAATTTTGTAAACGAATCAGCTATACAGCTCAGAAACAATGTTTTTCAAATATAACGGCAAAAAATGATACGCGCTCCGTTGTAAAGAATTGTATTCGGTATCTTCGTAAATCACGGGTAATCTTTCTATAGATTCCGGAGTAAATTTTTGTGATTCCATTTGGGTAAATTATAAAAATTGAGGAAAAAGACCACAGAAGGCATGTGTTGCCATTTTCTGTTGTTTTCGCACAAAGGCTGCCCATTTAAAAATGGTCAGTGACCAACACAGTTCTTGGTGCATTAAAACGGTTGATAGCTTAAAGATGTCATTGTCGGAACTTGTACTGCGACAATTCTACCAATTTTGCTGGGGTAAAAAATCAATTATTACCCCTTGCCTTAGAAAGAAATTATCGAGGTATTCTAAAAAAGAAGGATAGATTTTTATTTCATACCACGAGAGCCCCACACTTTGGCTGTACTGCTGTGTAAGCAGTTGTTAAATCTGCTAAACAACTTCTCGTAAGCTTAATGAACTTTGTTTCATTTATATAAAGAGATTGACCGACCGTTGACACAAATGTCTCCGGATCCCAATGATCGTACCAGGAAAACGTTTTTTTTAGTAATTTGTTCGTTTCTCTTTTGCGCACAGAAATTTAAGCTTTCTTTTCGGTCTTCTTGGGCAAAAGTACTGCCTGGTCAGTTCCCCAGGTTAGATTCTTAAGCGTTGTAATTTAGTAACGCATATAAAGAGATAGCTCTGTAGAAGATGGTCCCAAAAATCTCTCCAAGAATTACAAACATAGAACAATTGTCAAGGACTTTTAAAGGAGGTGATGAATTCGTACGAGTTGCAGATGTCAAAACAACTAAAATATAGACGGACTGTTCAGAATTCATACTAGAGAAAAAGGATTTAAAGGAATCATTCCCACCACCTATAGAAGAAACTAATCCTTTAAATGAATATGAACACATTCCAGCAAAAACGGAGAAGTTTAGTCTGTGTTCTCTCACTCACGTCAATTTATTCAGTCTTTTATAACAGTAGAAGAGTTTTCACTACAACTTATTTATTTTGAGAATTGAGGAATCGTAGGAATAATCGAGTGGAAGCTATTAGTTGTTAACGATTTACAACATTACTAGCAACAAATAAATCCATTAACAAATTTGGGTGGGGGCAATTGCCCCCATTTATTCGGCTTATTACAAGCTAAAACCTAAAGTTATCATGATTGAGAACTTAAAACTAAGACTTAAAACTAAGACTAAAAACTAAGACTTATAGCTAACATATAACGCTAGGGGGGATGGCTGAGGAGATCAAGTTTAAGGCAGGGAGTGTTGCGGTTAAAATCGAAAACGGTAAGGTTTAAGTTAACCTTACGCAGCATACGGGAGATTGGTTCGTTGGAGCCGTACATGGTGCGGTGTGTCGGTAGATAGAAGAGAGGCGGGCAACGTAGATTACGGGGGTTAGTATTAAAGAAAATTGAATTGTGTAGAGACGCGCAATCGACGGAGACTGAGAGGAGACGATGTATGAAAAGAATGTCAGCTATGTCTCTGCGTTCTTCTAGGGTTTTCAAGTTTATGAGGTTGAGGCGGTCTTGGTAGGGAGGCAGTATAAGATGATTGTCCCAAGGTAGCCCTCGAAGAGCAAAACGGAGAGATCGACGTTGGATGCTCTCGATTCTAGACACATGAACTTGATGATATGGGGACCACGCTTGACTAGCGTACTCGAGGAGGGGACGGACAAATGTAATGTAGAGGGATCTGGTCACGTAAGGGTTGGAAAATTCTTTGGACCACCGTTTGACGAAGCCAAGTGATGAGTTGGCTTTGAGAATTATTTCATCAATATGAAAACGGAAGTTTAGTTCCGAGTCGCACAATATGCCGAGGTCTCGAAAAGATTGCACGCGGGATATGGGTTGACCGTGGAGAAGGTAATGTCTAGGGCTTGTTGCACTTACGTGATAGGGTAATAGATTGGTATTTGGAGATATTGAGATCCAATCAATTTTTTAGGCACCATGTGGAAAAATTGTCTAGGTCTTGTTGAAGGAGATAGGAGTCTTGTGGGGAAGAAATGGGTTTGAAGAATGTTTGATGACGCTATCGAGATCATTTATAGTTAAAATGAAGAGAAGGGGGCCTAGATGGCTGCTTTGTGGGACCCCTGAGGTTGCCAAAAATGTGGACGATAAGACGGACCTGAAGTGAACACTATAAAGACGGTTTTCCAGATATGAAGAAATCCATTTTAACAATATGGGTTCAAAGCCAAGGGAAGACAATTTAAAGAGGATTAGTTGATGAGATATCTTATCAAAAGCCTTACTGAAATCAGCTGCAACAACGTCAACTTCGTTGCCACTCTCTAAGGCTGAAAGGGCGGAGGAGATGAATTCAACAAGATTAGTGGTGGTTGATCTACCTTTCAGAAAGCCATGTTGGCTGGGAGAGATAAGAGACTTGCAGTGGAAACTTAAGGCTCCGTATAAAATACTTTCGAAGAGTTTGGGTATATGGGAAAGTTTAGAAATGGGGCGATAATTAGTTACATCATTCTTTGATCCTTTTTTGTGTATCGGGGTTATGAAAGAGGTCTTCCAGATCTGGGGAAATTCTCCTTGTGAAAGGGATAGGCAAAAGAGGTGAGAAAGTGGAAGGGAGATGCTGGAAGAACATTTTTTAAGAAATATAGCGGGGAGGCCATCTGGGCCGGGTGAGTATTCATCAATAAGTTTTTGTAACTTATTTTCGATAACACTAGGGTCAACAGTTTTGGAGAGAAAGGGGCCATTGGAGAAGTTAAGTAGGTAATTGAAAAAGGAGGGGTCCGGTACGAAGGAGTTATCGACGAAAGATTTTTTGAAAAAGGTAGCAAAAAGTTGGCAATGGTATGCGGATCGGTTGATGATGTATTATTGTAAGAGAGTTGGAGGGTAGCCGTCAGACTTCCTTTTATAGTTGACGAATTGAAAAAACGACTTAGGGTCATTTATTAGATTGGCTTGTGCATTATTAAGGTAGCGCTAATAAAGAGAATTATAAAGCTGGGTAAATTGCAGGTAAATACCGAGATAGTTGGAATAGTCAGAAAAAGAATAAGTTCGAGGGTAAGTCGCCCATAACTTGTTTCTCTTGTTTCGTAAGGAGCGAAGCCTTCGATTATACCAAGGAGGAGATGTAGATGAGGTTTTATGGCGTGTGAAAGGGACATAAAAAGAAATAGAATTAAATATTTGTTTGTAGAAAGTGGAGATGGCATCATGTAAAGATAGATTGTCAAACCTAAAGGAAGACCTGTTAAGATAGTCATTAATTTTGCGGAACATAGCTTTATGAAAGTCGTAAGAAGTCAGAACTATGGGATGAGGTGACTGTAGTGGAGAGTTGTGGAAAAAAGAAAGGAGAAGAGGGGGGTGAAAATTATCAATAGTCGATAGGGATAGTTGACATAGCGAGACAGAGGAGTTAATGGGGTCAGTTGTAAAAATAAGGTCTAATTGCCTACCCATGTAGTTGGGGACGCCACTAATTTGGCATAGACTTGAGTCTGTAAGCCGATCTACGAAGAGACATTCCTTTGTTGAGTTGGGATTTGAAGCGATGAAAAAGGATTCATCATCCGATGGAGTCCAATGCAGTTGAGGCAAATTAAAGTCGCCGAAGATAAGGATGTCGTCAAGGGAGTCAGATGAGTCGATTATTTGGTCAATGGCGTCGATAGCAAGTTGGTAGGATTCGATAGGTTGGGACGGTTGAATGTAACAACACATAATGTACAGGGACCTACGGGGGAGTGTTATTTTTATTGAAACGAAATCAAGTTTAGAGGACGAAGAAATAGCGATGAGAGACGAGTCGAGGTCGTTGTGGATGGCTAGCAAGACTCCACGACAGGGAGAGTCTAACGTAGGGCGGGTAAGATCGTCATCTCGAAAAACATTAAAAGTAGGAGGGAATAACTCTTGGTTTCTTATGTCCGGGATTAGATTGGTTTCAGTCAGGGCATATATATCAAATGGGAGGGCATGAGATTTGTACAGAACATCACGAGTTTTCGAGCGTAGGCCTCTTACGTTCTGGTAGTAAAAGATAAGTGGAAAGTTATGATGGGGTGTAGGGGAGGGTGGTTTAATTGTTGTCAACGGTGGTAAATTAGGGACGAAAAAATTTGCTATGGTCAACGCGGCTCCGTTGGAGGTGTGAGATTCTTTTAGAATGTACATAGTTACCGAAAGCGCCAAGGCCGTCTGCCACTTTTTTAAGTGACATATTGAAAATCTCGTGGTACCTGATGTAAATGCTCCTGAGACTGGTTAGATTTGTAGGGAGACCTTCCTGCTGAATGGAAACCATGACACTTGTTTAGGTTTTACCTTCATAGCAGACAGAGTCAGATTTGTCATGCAGATAAGCAAGAAATAGTCGTATATTCTCGTATACATTTTTTTCTCTAAGCCTAGAGAGTGCTTACCGACATTCAGGAGTGTCTATGGTTTGCTGGGTTAGTTTAACAGTGGGTGGCAGAAGGGGATCAAGAAAGGGGGTATTAGATGCAGTGTGTGAGGAGGAAGGGGTATTTGAAGTAGGTTTATATGAGGGGTTCGAAATGTCATTAGGTGTGGGGTTAAGAATATAGGATCTAATGAAATTGGGGTACTTGGCTCCAGTTTTAAGGTCAAAGTTAGGGAAAGAATTGCTGGTGGAACATGTCGGGGGTAGTTGAGAGGAGACAGTGTTGGAGGTTGGCGTTAATTCAAATGAGACACGTTTGGGTGCAGATACATGATGGTGAAGCTGTTTGGTTTGAAGGGGAGCGGATCTGATGGGTTTTGAAGCTGGTTTGGGTTTACGGATGATGTTAGTCGGAGGTTGGTTTTGAGGTACCAAAAGGGGAGGTTGATTGAGTGGAAGAGGAGCAGATTTGATGGATTTTGGAGATGGTTTCGATTTACGAAGGAGGTTAGCTTGAGAATTGACGGAGGGTGCGAAACTAGGAAAAATATTGGTTTTATAAGTCCAATTTGGGTCAGATTTAGGGATGGAGTTAGATATCGTTCGGTCTATTATTTTTTTCCATTTCGTCATTATCATGCCGTCAATTTTAACAAATTGATTAGCGGAGAATAGCCAGGCGTATTTCGAAGGCAGGAAGATCTGAAGCTTTTCGATTTCGCATGAACTAATGGCTGGCATTGGATATCATTAATGAAATAGTACTGCTTGAAGACATTGAGAACCCAGGAAGCATTAGCGTGGAAGGGGGCACCCTTTAGGAGGAAAACAGCGGTTTGGTGACCATTAGGAGCCATGTTGGTGTTTTTAGATGAATTATTTAGGTCTTCTTGCCTCTTGATACGATTGGCCCAATCCGCATGAGTCCAACGTTCACCTAATTTTTTGAGAGTAGGGTACGTGGTGGTTTGTGGTCGGACAAGAGAGGGAGTAGGAGAAGTAATAGACAGAGATGGGATAGTATGAGTCACGGATGGGTTAGGTGATACGTTTATAAGTACATCATGAAGTTCATCGTGAATAGACAAGTTATTAATATGGTTATGATGACTTAGATTAGGAACAATGTCGATCTTACTAGATATTATCTTAATTTCTTCTGCTATTTCACCAAGGCTGAACTGCGTTTCGGAGAGTTCGGCGTTGGTGTCGTTAGATTTGACGACTAGTTCATTCATGGTTTCGGATAGATGAGATAATCGAAGACATAAGGCATCGATCCGTGATGATTTGGTAGATTGGGACGAGGTACTCATATGGAGGTAATCACATTGTGTGTTTAGTTTGTTGGTAGCTTCAATTACCAATTCCAACTTGTTGATGACGTCTTGTGAGGCTGTGTGGGCTGTGTAATTTTTTCTAGAGATGGTGAGGTTGGTGATGGATTCCATGGATTCTTTAGAAGCACGGTTTATCATTTTGAGCTGCTTCTCAATTGAGTTCAATTTTGACATGTATAAATCACTATTGGAGTGAACGGTGGAATTAAGGTCATCGAAATTTTTAAGAAGATAGTCGTATTTGGCCAGTTGGTGTATGATTTTAGTGTGGTTATCCAATGATAAGGTTTTAACTGCTTCATTGCTACATTGAACGACTGCGAGAGAAACTTCCTTGCATTCGTCGCAGTAGAACCAGAAATTTTCACTAAGGTCTTTTAGATATAAGTATAGATCTTTTTCTCAGACCTACACATTGTGCATGGAACGACTTGCCGCAGATTCCCCTACAAAGCACCCACTCTTCGTGATCGTCATTGATGGTACATGCTTCGTTACCGCATACCATAGTTATGTTTATTAAATGATTATGATTATGTTAATGATCAACGTAATTGACACTCTAGGAGGAAAGGAGCAAAGGCGAGCTCTATACGCATACTACTTAAAAAAAGAAAATGGGTCAGTTACACAGAGGAAACAAAAACGTTTTTTTATTTTTTTTTATTTTTTTGTATTTTTTTTATATACGTTTAGCTTTTGAGCACTATTCCAAAAATAAGGACAGTTGTTACACAGTCGCAAATCAATACGAATGTTCACACACAAAAAATTCTATTGGGGTAAGCGTAAACACTAAGGGTGGTCGACGAACAGCGGATTATTGTTAATAGAGCAATTATTCAACACGGTAGGCGCGAATTATTTTGCTACGTTTACGGGGAGAGGAAAGTGGTTGATTTTACGAAGCGGCAGAAAAAACGCGTCCGCACTGGTTGGTGGTCAATTACTTACTTGACGAAATAAGAATGCTTCAAAAACGTTGCACACACTCCAACACCAAAATACATCTTAATCAATAACCGGTCATTTTCAAAAATGCCTAAAGGAAAATGCAAAATAAGCAAAAGAAATGTGAAGGACTATATCTATCATTTATCTGAACTTAAAAATTTACTATGTAAGCAAACCGCGATTGCACACTTAACATTATGAAGAAAAGTCAAAATTTAACCTCATTAGCATTTGTGATTGTTTCCCGTGGAAACAAATTAATAAATAAAAAATTAAAAATCTTGAAAAAGTATTCAATATTCAATGAAAGAAAGATAATTAGTAAAATTTCAATTGGTGAATATATATTAACAAATTTTTAATTTTAAATTTATATATTATCGATTTGTATATAGTGTACAATATCAAAATTATTAATGTATGTTTTTCAAATAATCAGGAATTATTCCAGTTGGATTGCCGAATGTAACGCTGTCAATCAATATATGATGTTCAAAGGCAATAAGATTGCGTCGCAATTGTTACCAAACAACTGAGTATTTACCGGATATTAGAACTACTCCGTTTTAATTGATTCAATTTCTTTATATTTTTCTTAATTTTCTTACATTGTCATTTTCGATTATTCAGAATTTCCGTTAGACATGATTAGATATCATTTTACAATATTTTTTACTTATATTTCTTAATTTACAATTTTAAACATTAAAAAAGGCAATTTATTATTATTATTATTATTTATGTATTTGGCAAGTTAATCATTGATAATTAGTTTTCCATCTGCTTGAGCAATATATTTAATTTCATATCGTTTAAATTCTGATCACCTCCAAATTTTTACAAAAAGTGTTGTCATCGGATATACACAACTGTATAAAATTTGGGGAAAATTTAATTTTTTGTATGGGTGTAAGGGGGTGTGGTGTTGAATCAATAGTGAAAGATGTGTTGCAGTAGCAGCAGAAACTGTAGGTGATGCTTCGATAGTTTCAGCAGCTTCTTGGGTGCCAATTGTAGTTTTGGAGTGTGAGAGAAAGGGAGGGAGAGGATAACTGAGTTTGCCTGGTGGTCCAGCAAACCGTACGCACCAGAGAGACACAGAAAAACTAGAGAGTGGGAACCTGTGATTTTGATGGTCCAGCAAACCGTACGCACCAAAGAGACACAGTAGAGGTAGAGAGTGAGTGGAAGTTCTTCTAGCGGTCCAGCAAACTGTACGCACTAGAATAAGAGAGAGAGGTTTAAGGTAGACTAGTGGTCCAGCAAACCGTACGCACTAGTGGAGGAGAGGGAATATGGTAGTAGAGGATCTAACTAATAAACACAACCAAATTAAAGAATGTAACAAAATATTAAACTTTATTGTTTCAAAGATCGACTTCAACTCGTCTCACACGCCGATTTCTGCTGTTTTTATAGTGCTCGAAAAGAGATTTTACAAATTAAAATAAGCTTTCGCTCAGAGGGAATATGCAAAATTACATGTTTGAGTGATTTTTAATCTCGACTTACATTGAGGCTTATGCTCAGAGGGAGCGAACAAGTAAATACACAGCAAAATGTAATTGAGTGACTACATTGTAATGCTTTCGCTCAGAGGGAGCGAACAGGCAATATGAAATTTACATGATTTGAGTGTTTTTCTATTGTTCGCTCAGAAGGAGCGAACAAGGCAACTAAATTAAATTACAGGGCGTTTTGATTTTGATTTTTTTTTTGGCAATTGATTTAAATTAAAATTATTCTCGGCTTACATGGGCGCCTTTCTGCCCCGGGACCCAATCAATTCCAAATTTTATAAAAAGTGTTGTTTCCGAAGATACACACGTGTACACAAATCAGGCATTGGAAAGTGGGTTAAAAATGTATCGCAAGATTCCACCAGCCACCGACTCACAACAGACAGACAGACACATGCAGACGCGAAGTTAATATTGACAATTTTAAAAAGATATGCGAATACTTTTAATATTTAATGGTATCCTTAGGTATGATTCCATTTCAACTATTTATTGTAACATTATTTCCTAAATCTATTCTAAATCTATACTTTTTGTTTTTTTAAAAACTTTTATTTAACTTCACTTCTCCGTTTACCGGACTTTTCCTTGTCCAATTGCGTTGAAATTTTGCACAAACTTGTAGTTCCGGTGGACCGGCATTGCTGGTGGCTTCATTACGCACCCATCGCCCCCATCACCACCTCTCCTCGCCTTCTCCCAATCACCATCCCATCACTCCATTACTCCCATAAATATCCATAGCCTCCAACCACACATTTTCTATCCACTGACCCACTCCCCAGCGACCACCACCCTAACGATTCCAAACTCTTCGACCAACCGTCACACCGATTACTATCCATCAACCACATAAATACCCGTAGCTTCAAAGACTTAGCCGCATCGCCTATTTCCTGCTTACCGACCCCCTCGGTAACGATCATCTTCAACGCACTAACGATAAATTATTTTTATTTTCATTCAATCAATTTGTTTATGCGCACGGTTTAACTACATGCAAAAATTATACTCAAATGTCAACAACGAAATCGAGCAATAAATAACAAAAGTAGGAATACAGCGCCTCCTTTCAGAATTCAACATAATTATAAACATTTAAATAATCACAGCCAACGTACCTCCATTCTGATATGAACAAATATTTATAAATTTAGTTTTTCGTAAAAATATCGACTTCACCGCCAATTAGTGGGTACAAATTTTAACAGCAAACTTATTTTTATTTAAGAAATTTATTTTGGCCTGTACCATAACAACAAAAAATTTAAATATCACGACTAAAGCGCCACCTATAAGAAAAACCTTCCTGCAGAGTAAACCAAAGTAAATTTCAAGTTTGTTCGTTCCAGCGGTTCTCGAGTTTTAGACTGACGTACCCGGAACGAACATTTTTATATACATATTAAGATATGACCCGCTGCTGTACTTGGCAACGTATATTTTCTTTTTATATAAATTTGAAACTATTTGTTATTTCTGCCAATATTAGTATCGATTGTATAGGCTGTGTTTTTAAATTCTCTATATTAACTTCGCGTGCCCGTGTGTTTGTGGGTTTATGGATTTGTGTGTCGTGGAATCTTGCGATCAATTTTTAACCCACTTCCCAAGGCCCGATTTTATTGAAATTTTGCACACATGTGTATTTCCGGTGACAATACTTTCTTTTAAAATTTGGAAGTGATCGGGCCCCGGGTTCGTGGGGCTCCCATTAAAATTTAAAATAAAAATTACCCGATTTTTTTCAAATTATACACACATGTGTATACCCAATAAACAATACTTTTTCTAAAATTTGGTAGTGATCGGGCCCCAGGTTCGGCCGTAAGGCCCTTATACATTTTTTTAAATACCGTCGCACTTTTGATTGCAAAATCTATTCTGCATGTTCATGGCAGCACTACGAGTTTGCGTCGCCATATTTTTAACTCGGCACTTACACGTATATTAATAATGTCATTATTTCTAATAATGAATGAAAACAGAAAATTTCGGTTTCACATCATTTCTCAAGCATCAATATACATTACTCCGACTTACACAATCATTATTAATGCCATTTCACAAAGTTACCATGAATGTGCGTAATAGTATAAAAGTCGAATCGATTATGAACATTCCATTTCATCTTTAAGTAATATGTATGTATTTTGTTTACTAATGTCTCTTTCCGATTGCGAACATGTAAATGCATAGCACATGTACTTGTGTGGCTACATTATAATGATTTCGCTCAGAGAGAGCGAGCAGGCAATTGAAAATTAAATAATTTGAGCGCTTTTTGATTGTTTTTAAATCGCGATTCTTTCGTTTGACCATATTGCCTTGCAAATGGTATACTGGAGTCAACGTTTGTTGTATGCCAAGAATTTTAGTTAAACACTGCATGATACTCGCTATAAATTGCGGGCCGTTGTCGCTTATGACACGTCGGTAAATTCCGTAGCGAAGAAAAATTTCGTTTAGAAGTGTTACTGCACATCGATCAGCTGTGGCTTCGACACACGAAAACAGTTCTATCCATCTACTAGCAACATCTTCTAGAACAAATATCCAACGATTGTCTTCGCTAGCAGGCAGTGGACCAAAGAAGTTATGTCTTGAGTCTCACTTTCTGGAACAATAAGTGCCGCAGTTTTATCGCTTTCGTCAGTATATTAGTAAAGAAGTCCATTACTCACTACGTATCCCTCCGTAGCGTACAGTTCTCCTTAAGTACCTTCGGTTGCTTCTAGTGCATCTATAATTTCTTTGAGCCCTGGATCTTGTATTTGGCTTTCTCGTACTTCTTTGGCGGATTTGGTTGGCAAATCAATCGCAACTTGACAAAACTCAAGGGCTTCAACTGGTGGACACGATAATGCATCAGAAAGATGCATCTTGTAAGACGACCTGTAGGTGAATTAAGGGTCATGAGCCACTTAAGGGGTTGATAATCCGTTGGAAGTGCTACTTCCGATGATTCGATATATCCTCGGAATTTGTTATCAGCCCAAGCTTCACGCTCACTTGTTGATTAATTCTACTCAGCGTTTGTTAACAATCGGGTGGCGTATTCAATAGGGTGTTCGTTTGTCACCTCCCCCTGGACCAAAACTGCTCCGATAGCGTAACCACTGGCATCGGTTTTTAAAAAATATCGTTTTAATGAGTCTGACTGTTGAAGGATTGGGGCGGTCACCAGTAATTCTTTCAATTTATAAAAAGCTTTCCTTTGTTCATCGCTCCAGATGAAGTCAGCTTTTTTTGTAAGATTGCATAAAGGTTTGGCAATATCAGCAAAACCAGGAATGAATGTTTTTTAAATACGTTCTGTATGTTTATCTTTTTCCTTTAACCAGGTCTATTAACATGAAGAGGAAGAGTAGTTCTAAACAAGTTATAATCTCGATTGTCGTAAAATTGTCCTCTTGTTCGTCAATTGGCATATTACAAACGTTTTCATCCTTGTCTGCATTTGCTACATAAGCTGGTGTTGCAGCTATTGGTGAAATGGGTTTGAAGTTGATGGTTTTATTTAAACACTTAAGAAATTTGGGAGGAGTCATGTTAATGGTGGCTTCTGCATTGGTTTCGATAAAGGAGAAACATTTATTAGGTTGATCAATAACCATGTTTCCTGGGCTAGGTTCATCAATATTTCCTGCTCTTCATAAGAAATCGATTCCAAGCAACGTCTTGTCGTTTTTGGTTTCAGAAAACACAGTGACATCGATAATTTTTCACCGGTTTCCCAGTGTGATTCGTGTCGATATCCTAAGTACGTCTATTACATGTTTCACTCCATCTGATAAAATAACATATGCGTTAAACATGTGACCTTTCACCGATATTTTTATAGTGAGTATTGAGCGTTAAACATTTCTCTGGTTTGTTTCACTGGAGTCACAGAAGATCGCTTGCAGTTTCAGCGATAATAGCCCTGCATGACGCAACCAAAACAAACAAATGATGTGGAAACGGTTTCTTCCTTTTGGTTTTCATTTCTTTTACCAAAAGTATTTTGTTTTTTTCTACAATCTTGTTCTATGTGGCCTTTATTTCTACAGAAACTGCACCTTACTCTGTTAGAAATGCCCCAATCAAGAATGATTTGAATATTAGACAGAATAGTCAAATTCATTAATTCACGCGAACCATTCAAGCGAGAATTGCATTCTTTTTGATTGACAAACTCAATTGAAGCCGGTAGTGTTGTATCATCAGCAAATGAATGGATATCACAGGTTGTAGAAGACAACAGGTCGTTGATATATATCAAGAAGAGCGTGGGAGACAAGGATGATCCTTGAGGCACGTTAGCATTGATCCCATGTGAATCTGAAGTTATACCATTTAATACAACTTTTATTTTACGGTTCCATAAATAATTCTCAATCCATGTAATGAGAGAGGAGTGTAAGTTCAGCGCACGAATCTTATTAGTAAGACCATCATGCCATACTCTATCAAAAGCTTTAGCAATATCTAAGGAAACAACGCTTGATTCACCTAGGTTTTCAATGCTTCGCTCCAAATAAAAAAGGAATAGACGAAGTATTGTCTGCAAAGTTTCTTTTAACCAATGCAGCAAACGACCAAAAGCTTCGACTGAATCAGAATCCAAAATTTTCGCATGCTATCTCGAACCTTAAGGTCATATATTATTTTGGACCTTTTCAATATAGCGTTTGATCTATTTCTAGATTCTATTTCGAAACGTTACAAGGCTTTCTTCAGAAGTGCAATTAACGTAGTCCAAATGGGCTGCTTTTTTACACGCGACTGTTGACCTGCAATGTTTGTTAAACCATTTATTTTTATGAGTATTTTTCTTTTTAAATGAAGAAGGAATGCAATTTTTCATTCCTAGCAAAATGGTTGATGTAATTAGTTGTGATGCTTCATCAGCATTATTGCTGGAAAAACAGGTTGACCAATCAAATGAGCTATAAAATTGGTTCAGGAGCTCCCAGTTAGCATTTTTATAGTGCCAGAGTAGCCTTTTACTTGTAGGCTCTATAAGGGCTGGTGTTATTGAAAATTTGGCTACTACCAAAGCATGGTGAGAAAGACCTAATGGAGCAGATACATCAATTTAATATTTATCTGGCATAGTAGTAAGAAATAAATCTAAAAGGTGAGGTGATTGACCAGTAGTATCGGGATACCTAGTTGGCTTATCAACGAGTTGGGTGAAAAGATTAACATTTGAAAATAGTTTAGCGGTTTCACCAGATCGATCTCTTCCATTGGAATAGGTCAACCATGAATCAATTAAAATCACCCAAGACTACCAATTCTGATGTTGGTGATGATTGGTAAATCTTGTCTGATAAGTAATTAAACTCAATATTAGTGTCATCAGGTGACTACGATAAAGGGAACAAATAAACATCGAATGGTTTGAAATTACAATTTCAATCCATTTTGTATTGAACATGGGATTATTATTGTTTGGAATATTTAAATTAGGTACACTAAAACTGATGTCTTTCCGTATAAATAAAATAACCCCACGATGAGGAACCAAACAGTCGACACGAGAATACCCCGGACCCGGACCGGGGTACCCATATAAAAGGCATGCGTTTCACATAAACTAAGAACCGCAGGTTTATTCGCGTTAAGATGTGCTACGATCGAGTTGAAATAACTTTTAATGCCGCGAATATTTGTGAAATGAATTTCAAAATAAAAGTTCATTTTACAAAGTAAAAAACAACCCATAAAAATACAATTTTTCATGTAAATTCTCTAATAGGAGATGGGTATGTGTTAAAATTTGAAGAAAATCGAGCTAATTTTTAAAAAATTTATATGGGAACCCCTCGGACCTCAGGGCCTCACTCCAAAAACTTTACAAAAAATTTTGTCCATCGGAGATACACACGTATATAAAATTTAAAAAAAATCGGGTTAATTTTTTTAAACAATTTTTTGGGGGCCAATGACCCTGGGGCCCGGGGTCTCCAAATTTTTTACAAAAAGTGTTTTTCATCGGAGATACATACGTATATAAAATTTTAAGAAAATCGGGTTAATTTTTTTGTAATTTTGGGGCCCCACGACCCCGGGACCCAGGGTCTCCAAATTATTTACAAAAAGTTTTGTCTATCGGAGAGACACATGTGTATTAAATTTAAATAAAAACGGGATAATTTTTTTAAAAAAAGTTATGGGGCCCCACGAACCCGGGCCCGGGGTCTCCAAAATTTTTACAAAAAGTTTTGTATATCAGAGATACACAAGTGTATAAAATTTGAAGAAAATCGAGTAAAATATTGTAAAATATTTTTAGGGGAGCCCACCGACCCCGTGGTCCAAGGGTCCTCAAACCCACAAACCCACAAACACACGGGCAAGTGAAGTTAATATAGAGAAGCGAGGCGCCAATTGTAGTAATGAGATCTGTGTTGCAGTAGCGGCAGATGATGGGTCTGTAGTTTTAACAGTGAATGCAGAATTGCTTGTTGGGCGCCGATTGTGATAATGAGTTTTTGGAGTGTTAATGAAAGGGATGAAGAGGGTAACTGAGTTTTTCTGGTGGTCCAGCAAACCAAAGAGATACAGTAAATTAAGTGGGATTGAGCGGAACTTCGTCTCGCGGTCCAGCAAAACGTACGTAGTAGAATAAGAGATATGGTTGTAGAAGATCAGAGAATTGATTTTGGTAAAGCACAACAAATTTTAAGTAGTTTTATAATATTCAACTTATTCTTCACAAGATCGGCTTCAACTGGGCTCACGCGCCGTTTGATGCTTCTTTTATAGAGAAAAGAGCTTTTAAAAATTAAAATTGCTTTCGCTCATAGTGAGCGAATACGCAAAATTACATATTTTAAGTGATTTTTAAATTCTCTATATTAACTTACGGGCACGCGAAGTTGGCGTCTAGCTGGTCAGATCTTGTGATCAATTTTTACCCCACTGACCAAAGCCCGATTTTATTGAAACTATGCATACTATAATGGCTGTGTTCTGTGGGCGTTTTGCGCTGTGCGCTGTGGGCAGCGCTACCTGCTTTACGATTGGGGTTGTTTTGTTGTTGGGTTGCAATGCTTCGTATGTGTTTTTATATTTCAGCATTTATAGTGGAATCCAGTATACTTTTGGTTGTTAGAGAATTTACATGAAAATTTTTCATTTTTATGTGCTGTTTTTTTTCATGTCGACTTTGAGGCTTATGCTCAGATGGAGCGAACAAGTAAATACATGAAATGAATAGATAAATTACTCTAGTAAAAATATATTCGGCTTGGACTTTTCTGGGCTTTGTTTTAACCGTATAACGTGCTGTAATGTAACCTAAGAATTCTAATACTTTCTGATAAAATTTATATCTTTCTCAAGATATTTTTATATAAGCGTGTTTTAAGGTTGAATTATTATTTCAGGTGTTTAGTAAGGTCATATCTATAATTTTTTTAATCCAAAAAGCACTCTTATAATAATAATATTCGGCGCGAAACACTATTGCGGTCAAAGACATGTATATTTTTGGACACAAATGGATGGGACCTACAATTTAAGGCAGGATCCGAACTGCGAATAGAGAAGCTTTCCGTGACAAGTTATTACTCTCGGAACGCACATACATAATATCAAACAGTATTTTTCTTTTAAACTTTTGTAACGAAAAGTGAGGTTATATATAAACCGGTTGGGGTATTATTTATTATATAGTTGTGAATATATATGAACTTTTATAGTTTAAAAACTATTCCAACAATTAAAAAACAATTTACTGAATCTTTATTACATATCTAATATTACACTATTATATATATATAGGTATATATGAAATATATATAATATACTACGGCCTCTTACTGGTATGTAATACTACACGGTCTGACGTGGTTTAAACTTGTAAATCGGCATTAATAAAACTAATTTAACATCAGCAAACATAAAAATAATTAAAATAATTTTAGCTGTGGCTTACTTCGAAGCGCAATTACGGTGCAGGATTAGTTGATTTGTTTGTATTGCCGTAGGCATTTATATGCCAATTCACGATACAAGTCTGATCCAATAATTATTCTTAATTCTCTTATACTTTATGAAAACAAATTTTCATTTGCATATTCACTCTGAACATTTGCGAGTGTGCTTATTATATTTATTATGTAACAAAATTTATTTTATGACTTTCATAGATTCAAGACCAAAACATCGTAACATATCCACAGTTAGCCTATATACACACTGAACATATCGAAAATTAGAAAAGATTTTGTAAAGGACACTTACATGTTACATACACTTTTAATAAATCGCAACTTGCCAAAATATTTTTTTTGACCCGATGTTTGACAAAACGATAGCATGGTTTTTTCCTCTGCTTTCTACCATCAACCTAAACAATATATACTCTAACATGTGTAGGTAGACTGTTTCTAATAACGAAAGTGTTCGTGAATTTTAAAATGTCGTTCTTTACGTTGACACCGTTGATTACTACAAAATGTAATAGGTTCATTGACAAACTTATGAAACTTACCGTGTCATAATAAAATCACATATTCCACTGAGAGTTAATTTTTTGTGGGGTGACTGAAGTATTGCCATTGTGATGAGCGCTATGTATGAGTAGGGAGGTTTCACAAATGGTGTGTGACTACTATCGTCGGATGAGTTTGTATTGGCTGATGGCCGACTATTGGAGGCGGGTCGTAAATCCAAAGGAGGTGGAGACAGTGATGCCGACGAGAGCATATTTCTTTGAGAATACACAGCTTGAGGGTAAATGCGAATGCGCACCTATATTTTGAGTTTTCTTACTTCTAAAATAACGTTGCAGATTTTGTTCCGAACCTTTTACAAAGTACAATCTTCCTAAAAATTTACAATAGATTTTGATCTTAGCAATGCACTTAGGAACTTGTTTCACAAAATTATTTATTTTCAATTTGGTTCGTTTAAAAATTTATTTTATTGGTTTGGTCGCACTATAAATTACACTTAAATCAAGTCAAGGACCCGCTTAAATCACGTACTTTGAAATGCAATTCATTTACAGATCCATATAAATAAATTTTTATAAATGCATGGGACTTCACAATATTTTTTTGTTTCAAAAAAGCACAGATTTACTAGAGAAGGGTTTGTGTTTATGTTTACTTCTCTTTGCTGTGATTTTGTTTCACAAGTAAATTACAGTGATCAAATTCTTGCGTCTGATTTAAACAGAATCTTTTTACGAAATGCTCACTGAAATGAAACGAAAATCTTTCGCCCAAATTTTATTTCTACACAAGTCAAACATTTATTTATCGAAACCACGGCTTTCTGTAGATAAGGAAAGTACTATTCTGCTCGTTACTGGTGTGAATGAAAGTACGGTGTTGGCTATTGGGTTATTCGAGGGGATGACGTAAACAAAATATTTTAGAGGATGCCATAAAATGGTGTTCTATGAATATAAGATTTGTTTTCTATTGTACATCAAAAGGGGATGAAATTTTGCTAATAGGTAGGACATGCTATACATGTAACGACGCGGAGATGTTATGTTGAAGTACACATTTATACCAACACAGTATATCGAGATTGCATTCTCTATGATGCACAGGCACACATATCTATATTTATATATGTGCAGATAGGTTGGCTTACAGCTTCCATTCCACAGCAGAGCTATGTGGCTTTCAATTTGCAATGGCATTTGCGTGTAGATGTAGTTGTTAGTTTATACCTACTCTTTTGTATATGATTTGCTGTTACCAATTATGAGCTGATATAGCTATTGCTACTTATACACTTATACAGCAGCTACCTTACACCATTTAAACACAAAATATATGATGGTGACACAGGGAATATTTCCGCTTTTATTTAGGATTCCGTGACAAGTAAATGTTGTCGTTGATGAGCTTATGTGCTTGCAATCATCCACCGTTCCACAACATCATTCTATAATGCTTAATCTATCTAAGTATGGAAGTTACACGAAATCTACAATAAGTTATTTTTTGTACATAGTAGGTAGGGTACCTTAGATTTGGTAAAGTTAACATCAACTTGGTTTTTTGGCACTCATTGTATGTATTGATGCAATATGTATCTATTGTTTATAACTATATATAGGTATGTATGTTTGTATTTTTAGCTACGATACCCAATTTTCGAAAATGAATGATTTTAGAATTATCATCAGATGATGATGAATAAGCAAAAAAATAATCTGTCTACCTATTATACACAAAAGCAAAGAGAAGTACAATCAGAATAAGAACGCCGCTTATTTAAAGTTACCAAATACAGGAAAATGATATGTGTGTTCCTGGGTTCACCGATTCTTTTCTGAATTTTTATTTATTTTTTTATTTCTCACCGGTTTGTTCAATTGCACAGGGGCCATTATTTTTTGTTTTATATTAATATAATAACATTAATTTTTGTTTATATTTTGAAAGAAGTTATTAAAGACAACGCATTGTAAGTTAATTTATATTTATTCATATTGTTTATTCCAAGACAGCATCCGGGATTTACACAGACGCCAACATGGTTCCGATACAATATAAGAGCCGGAAGACTTCACATGTCGAAAAGATTAACCACTTGTACGAGTTACTGAAAGTGGATAGATGACGTGATCAAGTTCAAAGACATATTTGATTGTAACGTTTCGCCATGACGATGAAAAAAGGGTATTCCGCTGATGAGAGTTCTAGAACGAAGAAACCTGTCGAATGAATAGCAGGATAGCCGCATGTAAAACGAACAATTTAGACATAGCGCAGATATACCATAGTCAACCAATATAAAGGGTGTTTTTTTAGGAGGTTTGTTTTTCCGATAGATGTCGTTTTATTTTATGACAGTTGTTTTGACAACTCAAAGTGGCATTTCTACTCAGTATTGTTTGGCAAATCATTATGAATAGGTTAACTCCAGAACAACGTTTTCAAATCGTGGAAATTTATTTTCAAAATCAGTGTTCAATTAAAAATGTTTATAGAGCACTTCGTGAATTTTATGGTGCACATAATCGTCCGTCAGAGACCACCATAAAGAACGTAATTACCAAATTTCGGTCTACATTCACTCTTTTGGATGCCAAGCCACCGACAAGAATGAGAAGAGTTCGTACAGAAGAAAATATTGCTGTCGTTGAGGCCAGTGTCGAAGAAAACGACAATTTATCGATTCGTCGTCGTGCTCAGCAAATTGGACTTTGTCCATCGACTTTATGGAAAATTTTACGTAAAGATTTGGGTTTGGTGCCATACAAAATTCAATTGGTGCAAGAATTAAAGCCACACGACCATCGTTTGCGCCGTGAATTCAGTGATTGGTCGTTAAATCAATTGAACGAAGATCCATTTTTTTACCGTAAAATTCTCTTCAGTGATGAGGCGCATTTTTTGTTAAATGGATACGTCTACAAACAAAATTGTCGCATTTGGAGCAAAGATAATCCACACGCCGTTCAAGAATTACCAATGCATCCTGATAAATGTACTGTTTGGTGCGGTCTATGGGCTGGTGGGATCATCGGTCCATATTTCTTTAAAAATGAGGAAGGACGACGCGTTACCGTGAATGGAAATCGATACAGAACCATGTTAAATGAGTTTTTGTTGTCAAATCTTGAAGATATGGATATGGATGAAATGTGGTTTCAACAAGATGGTGCCACTTGCCATACAGCACGTGAAACAATCGACTTATTGAAAGAAACTTTCAACGACAACATTATTTCGAGAAATGGTCCGGTGAATTGGCCTCCGCGTTCGTGCGATTTGACGCCACTCGATTACTTTTTGTGGGGATACGTGAAGTCATTGGTTTATGTGGATAAACCTCAATCGATTGACGCTTTGGAAACCAATATTCAACGTGTCATTGCTGACATACGCCCTCAAATGCTTGAAAAAGTGCTGGAAAATTGGACCTCCAGAATGACATTTGTGAAAAATAGTCGTGGTAGCCATATGCCAGAAATTGTGTTTAAATGTTAAATGCCAAAAAATTATCTACCAAATAAAAAAAAAATTTGGTCATTTCATAATTTTATATGTGTTTTATTTAAAAAAAAAATCGGCAACCTCTTAAAAAAACACCCGTTACAACTTTTATATATTGCGCAAACATAGCATCAACGTAGGGACGTAATCATTATATTGTTTGGCATATTGGCACGTAGCTCCATCCTCTAAAAACAACATCTCGCCGAGATCAATATCATACAAATTTTAAGAATTATAATACAGATCACGATAATTCCATACAAAAATTCTGAAAAGGCATATCTACATATAAATGAGATACAACATGCTATACGATTTAATAGTAATAACTTCTTTATTCAATGGTTTTCAACAGAATGAACTTAATTTTACTTAATAATAAAAAGTGAGCTCAAATATATTTAGCCTTGGCTTTTGCGTCGCATCGTGCTCATGTTACCGACGTTTAAGTGTGGGAAAAAGTAATTTGAAAAAAGCGACATTGTGCATATCTTGTATTATGTCACTTCTTCTCCGGATTACTATCAAGCCCATTCAACATCTATAACTGGTCCGACAAGGGGATAACTGGCCTGCGTCCTCTTCAACCTGGCGTTGGAGAAAGTAATCCGAGACTCTGACATAACGGCGAGAGGAACAATCTTCTATAAGTCCATTCAGATACTGGCTTACCCAGACGATATTGACATCGTTGGAAGAAACCGAAGAGCTGTACAGGAAGCTTTCATCCAGATTGAGCAGGCAGCACGAAATCTGAGGCTGCACATACATGAGAGCAAAACAAAGTACATGGTGGCCACGTCTGCGAATAGAAGATCCAACATTGGTCCCTCAATTCAAATAGTGGAGCGCGAATTTGAAGAAGTGCAATCCTTTAACTATCTCGGGTCAACTGTAGCAGCCGATAACAGCATGGAACCAGAAATACGCGCACGGTTGCTTAAAGCCAAGAAAGCCTACTATAGTCTGTCAAGACTATCCAAATCCAGGAATTTAACTATAACATCCAAGCTGCTGGTATATAAGACAATGGTCATACCAGTACTTACATATGGATTCGCATGAGCGAAGAGGATCCTGCTCGAAAAGTCCTTTGCGGTGGAATTTATGGAACACGACAGCGAGGCCGACCAAGTCTACGCTAGAAGGATGGCGTAGACCAGGACGCCCAGAGTTTAGGAGTGCCAAACTGGATGACATTGGCTCGAAATCGGGAATGGCGGAGAGATTTTTTCGGGAGGCCAGGACAGGACTCCGGTTGTAGAGCCAAATATGATGTTAATTCATTAAAATTTATAACATTATTTCCTCTTATATTTATTTCAGGGGAATTGTAATTTTGTTATTCTTTAATGCTATTAAGGTTTTTTGTAACATATGTAACATAAAAGTTACCCTAGGGTTTTTATCGGTTTTTATTTCACAAGAAACTTTTCTATTATTTAGTAAACTAGTTTAATGCCCGTCGTGCCTAGGCACGAACATTTTAATACTTTAATTATACACATGGTTTGTGTATGAAAATGCCAACTGATACAAAGTTTTGTTAATTTGTTCTTCATAATTTGTTATAATTGACTTCAATTTGATCTTTGCCATCAATATTAGTATAAATTATGCTCTATATCTTTATTGAAATTTTCTAAATAAGAAAAAGCTAAAAAAATCAACAAAATTTACCGCAACAAATTAACCTTTTTTTTTAAAGTGCAAAAAAAACAAATTGGAAAAAAAATTCAATAAAATTCATATTAACCTTTGAGCGTTACACACAAACAGACAAACATTTTTGTTTAATTATTATATTAAATTTTTGATGCAATTATTTTTATTTCTTTTATTTGGTTTGTTACTATTTCAAAAATTGTGTAATTGATTTTAACATATATCTTAAATTCATCAATTATTAATTCTTGAAAGTTTTCATCAGGAATTGCCACTATCATTAACTGTTTTGAAATGTGAAACTTATAAGGAATAGTCAAAATAAAATAGATTATGTTATCTTTAATGCAAACTGAGGTTTTTATGTAATTAAATTGGTTAGTGGTAAGATGTAAAATAATATCAGTGTCCATAGGTCTTGGGTTAATTATTCCTAAATTTGCTAGTTGAATTCCTAATTGGATTCCTGGACATGTCCTTAATAAGTTTTAACATTATCGATAAAGGTGGGAGCCGTGGCTCAGTGGATAAGAGCATAGCTTCTGAACAGGAGGTTCGTGATTCGAATCCCAGTAACACTAAAAGTATTTTTCACGGTTTCCCACCTCTCGCGAAAGTCTGACAAGCGTCCGAGAGTAATAACTTGTCACGGAAAGCTTCTTCGTCGTTCGGATCCGGCATTAAATTTTAGGTCCCTCCATTTGTGTGCAAAAATAAACATGCTCAACACAAATGGTTGCGAGAAGCTTAGGCCTTGGACCGCAATGGTCTCTCGCGCCGAATATTATTACTATTATCAAGAAAGGTGTCCGAAATTTGTTTGAAGTAAATTGGTACAATTTTGTAATTCATTTATAATTCTGTTTTCACGGATTACATGATCTATGATGCTGATGATCGTTATTTGGTTTATAGAAATTTGTTTCTTGATTTCTTTTAATGTTTTTTCAAAGACTTCCCTATCTACACGTTATCAAGAGTACCTGTTAAAAATGTTAGTTCACTTCCCACGACATTAAATAGGCCTCTGCGGTGACTTTAATGAATAATTCCTTTTCTTTTTCTGCTATTTATTATGTATATATATTTATATTTTATATACATATTTTATATATAATATATTTGGTTATAAGATTAGTTCTTAGAGATGGGTGATTTTCATATGTTAATTCAAGTTCTGTTTTATTCATTTGGATAATATTATTTTTATATTCGGTTGTTCTCAAAAAGTCTCCCTGCTCTATTTTTGTAAGTTCGTATTTAGTTTGTATTTTGCTTACTTGGATAAATTGTCCAGTAGAATAGCTATCATTATTACTAGCTTGTTTCTTTTTTGTTTAACGAGTGTACTATAAATATTCTGCAGCTTTAAGAATTCGAAATCGAAAAAAACCAAAAAATCGAAATTGATTCGATTAGATAAGATTTGATAATGTCCATAATTTTTTTTCGGTTAATCGAAGACCATTTTTGTTTCCACCCTGTCTTCAACTCCATACAATAATCAATATTTGATTTTTAAATGTATTTAGTGACTTCTCTGATATTGGGATATAGTAGTAATGTTAAAGGATGTTTCGTCATTTGCGTTACAGTTTTCTATGCTAACTCGAGACAGTGCGTCTGTAACATGGTTTTCCTTTCCAAGAATATATTTGATGGAAAAATCGAACTCTTAATCTAATTTTGCACCTTTCAAGTTTGCAATTTGGTTCTTTAACGTTGTGAATCCATTGAAGTTGTTTGTGATCACTATTTACTAAGAGTTTCCTGCCATAAATGTAAATAAATGTTTGGTCGCTCAAACTAAGGTCAATAATTCTTTCTTTGTAGATGTAGCTTTAGTTCTAGAACTAAAACAAATTGGTTTGCCTGGCTAAGCACGGCGCCTAAGTCTAAATTTGAGGCGTCTGTGGTTAAGGTGAATAGTTTGTTGTAGTCCGGTTAAGCTAAAATTGGCTCTTTTGTTCTAAGAATTTTGATTGTTTCAATAGCATTTATGTAATCTTTATCGTTGTAATTAACTTTATTTCCTTTTTTTAACAAGTAGTAAGAGGGTTATTAATTTGCGCTGTAGAATCCTGCGACTCCCCAGAAATTTTTTTATTTCTTTTTTATTTCTCATGCTCAGTGGATAAGAGCATGGACTTCTGAGCAGGGGGTTCAAATCCCAGTAACACCAAAAGTATTTTTCACGGTGTCCCACCTCTTACGAAAGTCTGACAAACGTCCGAGAGTAATAACGTGTCACGGAAAGCTTCTCAATTCGCCGTTTGGATCCGGCATTATATTGTAGGTCCCCTCCATTTATGTGCAAAAATATACATGCTCAACACAAATAGTTGCGAGAAGCTAGGCCTTGGGCCTCAATGGTCTGCCGCGCGGATATTATTATTATTATTATAATTGCTTCATTTTTTTGTAGATTGGGCCGCACTCCATTTAGAGTTACGATATGGCTAAGGAATTCGGTTTCGTTTTTTAGAAACTTTTAAATTAGCTTCAACAAGTTTTCTTAGAACTATATCGATCGATTCGACGTGTTCTTGCAAAGACGTACTGGAAATGATTATATCATCAAGATACACAATGCAGTCTTTTCCAATCAAATCCCTCAATACTGAATTCATCAGCCTTTGGAACGTCGCAGGAGCATTTAAGGCCAAATGGCATCCTGACAAACTCATAGTGACCATTTTGTGTTATGGAAAATGCCGTTTTTCTTCGGTCAGCGGGATCTACCTCTATTTGGTGAAATCCTTTTGCTAAATCAATAGTTGTAAAATATAACCTTTTTCTGAGTTTGTCAAGGATGTCGTCCATGATTAGAATCGGGAATTTATGGTCGATAGTAATATCGTTCAGCTTACGATAATCCACGACATACACCATTTCTTAACACCTGAAGGGTCTAATTTCTAAGGTATCACCCAGATTGGTGACGAATACGGCGAGTCACTGTGACTAATGATTCGTTGGTCTAACGTTTCCATAATTTGCTGATCTACTTCCTTTCTGTGAATTTCGGGGTAACGTTACGACTTATATAGTATATAGCGTCCTCACGTTTCGTTTTTATCTTGTGTTTAATTTCATGAGTAAAAGAAATATCTTTGTAGAAAACATTACTTTATTTTTTTAAAAAACTAACTATTTGCTTTTTCTCTTTAGAGTTTAAATGTTCTTACCTAAATGAATTTTCTTTGATTTCGGTGTGGAGCTACTTGACTGCAAAATTTCCAAAAAAAATTTATATTCAATATCTGCCTCACTTAATTCCCTAGTATTCGCATTAAAGATCAGTTCGTATATGAATCCGTTTGACGTTATCATATTTTCGGCTATGTCGATTTAAATTTTTTTAAACTATCAAAACCCAACAATCCGTCAACATTTTCAGAAAAGCGAAAAATATATAAACCTAAAAATGTTTTCGCGCTTACTTCTTTTATTATAAAGGGTGTTTTTTTAGGAGGTTTGTTTTTCCGATAGATGTCGTTTTATTTTATGACAGTTGTTTTGACAGCTCAAAGTGGCATTTCTACTCAGTATTGTTTGGCAAATCATTATGAATAGGTTAACTCCAGAACAACGTTTTCAAATCGTGGAAATTTATTTTCAAAATCAGTGTTCAATTAAAAATGTTTATAGAGCACTTCGTGAATTTTATGGTGCACATAATCGTCCGTCAGAGACCACCATAAAGAACGTAATTACCAAATTTCGGTCTACATTCACTCTTTTGGATGCCAAGCCACCGACAAGAATGAGAAGAGTTCGTACAGAAGAAAATATTGCTGTCGTTGAGGCCAGTGTCGAAGAAAACGACAATTTATCGATTCGTCGTCGTGCTCAGCAAATTGGACTTTGTCCATCGACTTTATGGAAAATTTTACGTAAAGATTTGGGTTTGGTGCCATACAAAATTCAATTGGTGCAAGAATTAAAGCCACACGACCATCGTTTGCGCCGTGAATTCAGTGATTGGTCGTTAAATCAATTGAACGAAGATCCATTTTTTTACCGTAAAATTCTCTTCAGTGATGAGGCGCATTTTTTGTTAAATGGATACGTCAACAAACAAAATTGTATCATTTGGAGCAAAGATAATCCACACGCCGTTCAAGAATTACCAATGCATCCTGATAAATGTACTGTTTGGTGCGGTCTATGGGCTGGTGGGATCATCGGTCCATATTTCTTTAAAAATGAGGAAGGACGACGCGTTACCGTGAATGGAAATCGATACAGAACCATGTTAAATGAGTTTTTGTTGTCAAATCTTGAAGATATGGATATGGATGAAATGTGGTTTCAACAAGATGGTGCCACTTGCCATACAGCACGTGAAACAATCGACTTATTGAAAGAAACTTTCAACGACAACATTATTTCGAGAAATGGTCCGGTGAATTGGCCTCCGCGTTCGTGCGATTTGACGCCACTCGATTACTTTTTGTGGGGATACGTGAAGTCATTGGTTTATGTGGATAAACCTCAATCGATTGACGCTTTGGAAACCAATATTCAACGTGTCATTGCTGACATACGCCCTCAAATGCTTGAAAAAGTGCTGGAAAATTGGACCTCCAGAATGACATTTGTGAAAAATAGTCGTGGTAGCCATATGCCAGAAATTGTGTTTAAATGTTAAATGCCAAAAAATTATCTACCAAATAAAAAAAAATTTTGGTCATTTCATAATTTTATATGTGTTTTATTCAAAAAAAAAATCGGCAACCTCTTAAAAAAACACCCGTTAGTTATATATTGGTTTATGCTAATTTTACCCGTGCATGTTTGTAGTACAATAGGATCTGTACTAATTTTATTTGATGCAATATTTGGTTTTATTAAACTAACAGATGATCTAGTGTCTATTACATAATTTAAGAGTTTCCCTTCTAGTTTAAATATTATCGAGGGTAATCCTCGGAGGCTGAAAACAGAAAATTTGGGTTATCTACCTCCATTGAAGTTGGTTGTCCATACCTGCGTAGGCAGGACTGGTTTGAATCGTATTCCCTTACTCTTGTTACTGGTTGATCACGAAATCATGAATTCGGCGTATTGTTACTGGTGTGCCAACCAGGGTTATGTTAATATTGGGTATTAAAAGAATTTGGAATGTCATTATTGTGATTATTTTAGTTAAAATTAGTTCTATGATTTTGAAAATTTCTTTGATAATTAGCAAAACTATGATAGCCATCGTTAGTCGTTAGTCATTTGTCCGTTCTGATAGCTTTGAGCAAAGAGTTTAGAGATATCAAGAGAAACGAGTAGAACAAAAATTTTTATACAAAAAAGAATGAGCTCCGCAATTAAAATAGGTTGTACACTCAGTTGTGTGAGTGCATTCTTAAGTTGTGTTTTGTTTTATATTCAAAACCTTCTCTATAGATTATATTCTTATACAATTTAAAATTGTTTTTTTTTATGTAATATCATTATTATTATCATTATCATTAACAGATTACATTTACTAGTGTGCTAATTTAAATACATTTATATTGATATTTGCTTATTAGTAGGTAAATAATGAATTTATCCAAATCAACGTATCTGCCATCTGGGGTAGTTTGTGTAGTTTAGGTTTGTAGAGCAACAAAGCGGAGATTCCCAAACAAGAATTTTTTTTCTTTTCCGTCTAACAGTTCTCCGTTTTATAATGATTGGACTGAAAAATGAAAGTTAGATAGAAACAATTTAAATAAATGATTAAAGGTATGCGAGGATCATTTCGTTGACGACGTCAAGCTTCAAAACCGTCTTAAAAAGGGTACTACCCCATCTTTAAATTAAGGTTTCGCATTTGTCGTAATTGCGAGACCCAAACAAAAAATTGTGCGTATTATAGAGCAGAATGTAATAATATTGAAGAAAAATTAGTAATTATGAAAAAGGGAAAAAAAGTAAAAATTATATCTCTAACTCTAAAAGTTCGTTATTTATGAAATTATGATTAAGTTTAAATCTAAAATAAGTTTAAAGGAAAGAATAAATCAGTTGAGTTACGTAGAAGACCATTCGAAGGAACTAGGCAAAAGGTTATTGCTTCGGAAATCTAAAACGACAAAATGGAGCCAACCCCAAAAATTTCTAGCTCAAAATATATGTATATTTTCGGTCCGCAAAAACATATCGATTTTTTAAAAAAGGCATTTCAATGTCGGGTACCAGCTGTATCTTCAATTCGAAGTTGAATGCCAGTAAAACACCTAAAAACTGGTATTTATGGAGACATTTTTAATAATTTAGCTGAAAGGTGCAAGGAGATGGATGATAATTCAAGATATGCAGTTATTATATACGACGAGGTCGATTTTAAACGAGATCTTGAATATAATTCTTATCATGATCATATTAATGGATTCACTGACCTAGGTAATAAACGGGAAAAGACAATCGCAAAATCTATTTGCTTATTTATGATCCGAGGTATGTTTTCAAATTATAAACACATATTGTCGTACTATTCATCACTGTCTATGAAAATTTTACAAACAACGGAGCATTCTAACTGCCAGGATGATAATGATGAAATTTTAGTGGATCCTAACAACTATTTTCGGGCTTCTGATGGATTTCAATTACAAACTAACGATGCAGCAATCAATTCAGATACTGGAACTGGAAATGCTTAAATAATCTATTTTAAAGATTTAGAAGATAAAATCATTAAAACGCTTCCTATATTAGATGAATGTTTGGAAAAATATTATGCTGGATATGTGGTGTCCCGTTTGAAATAAAAAATTAAGTGTACGCATTGTGAAAGCAGATTAATAAAATCGGATGAGAAAATTAATCTTCAAAATGAGTCATTAATATTTTATAAAAATTAAAAGAAAGATTCAGATTTTGGCTCACTTCATCCCCCTTCAGATATTTTTACTGAAATAAGTAAAAATCATGTAAAGATTTTTAGAAGCGTTTTCGACGAATCTCCTCGCTATAAAAATATCAAACAAATTATATGTATTTGACCAATGTGTGGAAAGGACCAGGCAACACAAGGATTTCAATAAAATCGGGCCATGGGAAGTGGGCTAAAAATTGATCAGAAAATCTGACCAGCCAGCCAGACAGCCAGTCAGCCAGCCACGTGCACGCGAAGTTAATATAGAGAATTTAAAAAGGCGCAAGCTGGCAAGGATATTGCCGACGATTGAAATTATATTTCGAAGCAAACGACATCGTGGATGCCACAAAAAAGCGAGCGATTTTCCTGACGCTGTGTGGGGGAACAACGTATGAGCTATTAGAATCCCTTATAGCTCCCAAAAAGGTTAGTGACGTAGATTATAAGGACATTATTAAACGCCTCACTGACCACTTTTCCCCTATTCCATCCGAGATTGCTGCGTCGTTTAAGTTCTTCAAACGAAATCAACTGCCTGAAGAGAAAGTCGCTGACTATATCGCCCAGCTTCGGCGGTTAGCAAAGGAGTGCAATTTCCCATCCGAAAGTCTCGACCGCATGCTTCGCGATCGAATCGTTTGTTGAATCCGCAATTCAGCCTTGCAACAACAATCCCTAGCTAAGTTTGTGAATACGCTATCGCTGCTGAAACTGCGTCAGAGGATCACAAAGCCATCACCGATGCCCATCAGCAGTCCAAGTGAAAAGTATTCAACAATCGCGTCAGAAATTTAATACCGCTCCTGCCCAGTCCACAAGGGTCAGTTACCATGAACAAAACCGTCAACCACGTGTTTCCTTACAATGTGAAAGCTGCGGGGACAACCATTTGCGATTAACCTGCAAATATCGAAGCAGCACTTGTGCATTCTGCGGACTCATAGGTCATCTACAGCGAGTTTGTCGTTCTTGTCCGGCCAACAGTAATCGAAAAAAAAAATTAACTTCAATAAGGGTAAGCGATACACAAACTCCGTCAAGCAGATCTCCATGCCAAAGGAGTGGAGGACGGACACAACCATCATGATAAACAAGGTACCTTGCCAATTTGAAGTAGACTCGGGATCCAGATACACAATTATATCGGAACCGACCGTTTGATCTATTTAGAAATCAGCACCGACTCTACAGCCATCTGGGCTACAATTAAGGGATTTTCAACAGAATCCGATACAGATTCTTGGTCTTATTCAAGTTGATGTCGAATATAATGGCCGATTCGTCGACAACATGCCACTACTATTGACCACCGGAAATAGAACCAACATTTTGGGTCTAGACTGGTTCGAGCCACTAGGAATTTCCATCGAAGAAGTGTGTGTTCTATTCGACCCACAACATTTTCGGAGATAATGGAAACTTATGAACACCTATTTTCCAATGAGCTTGGATAATTTAACGGTCCGCCTGTTTCATTGAAGTTGGATCCAAACATCATACCAATTCGTATACCACCACGACGAGTTCCACTCTTTCTTCGTGGACCTATCGAAGCGGAACTACAAAAGATGTTAAGCCAGGGAATTTTAGAGTCTGTGGATTACAGTGAGTGGTCGACACCAATCGTTCCAGTGATTAAATCTGACGGATAAGTAAGGATTTGTAGGGGACTATAAATCTACAGTGAACAAAGCTCTTTCCGTGCATGCTTTTCCAATTCCGTCAGCAACCCATTTGCTGTCTACGATGCCAAGAGGATCAATATTTGCCAAGCTGGATTTGGCCCAAGCCTACTAGCAACTCACCGTTGACGATAACACTGCCATGGTCCAAACCATCGCGACTCACAAAGGGGCTTTTAAGGTGAAGCGCCTTCAGTTCGGAATCTCCACGGCACCAGGTATTTTTCAAAGCTTTATTGAAAATCTGCTTCGTGAAATTCCAGTGGTCATTCTATATTTTGACGACGTTATTGTCATCGCTTCTTCCGACGATGAAGTTCATCAAAGATTGAGCCAAATCTTTCTACGATTTGATAAAGCAAGGATTCGTCTTCGAAAGGATAAATGCGTGATTGGATGCGATTCTGTCGATTTTCTGGGATACCGAATCGACTCCAGTGGTCTTCGTCCTACCGAAGACAAAGTTAAGGCCATCCGGAATTCACCGCCACCAACGAATAAGGCCCAACTTCAAGCTTTTATGGGGCTTTTCAACTTCTACCATGCATTTGTTAAAGGAAAAGCTTCAATCGCAGAGCCGCTGCATCAACTCCTTCATGATAACATAAAGTGGTCGTGGTCCACTGCCCAGCAGTTTCCAGTACTAGTTGATGGAAGAAGTTTTGACGAGCTAACATCTGCTCTTACAACCAACAATGTTCTCATGCCATACGATGAGAAGCTGCCATTGCTGTTGGTATGTGATGCCTCTCCATACGGAATCGGTGTAGTCCTGTCATATATGTATTTGACCAATGTGGGGAAAGGACCAGGCAACACAAGGATTTCAATAAAATCGGGCCATGGGAAGTGGGCTAAAAATTGATCAGAAAATCTGACCAGCCAGCCAGACAGCCAGCCAGCCAGCCAGCCAGCCACGTGCACGCGAAGTTAATATAGAGAATTTAAAAAGGCGCAAGCTGGCAAGGATATTGCCGACGATTGAAATTATATTTCGAAGCAAACGACATCGTGGATGCCACAAAAAAGCGAGCGATTTTCCTGACGCTGTGTGGGGGAACAACGTATGAGCTATTAGAATCCCTTATAGCTCCCAAAAAGGTTAGTGACGTAGATTATAAGGACATTATTAAACGCCTCACTGACCACTTTTCCCCTATTCCATCCGAGATTGCTGCGTCGTTTAAGTTCTTCAAACGAAATCAACTGCCTGAAGAGAAAGTCGCTGACTATATCGCCCAGCTTCGGCGGTTAGCAAAGGAGTGCAATTTCCCATCCGGAAGTCTCGACCGCATGCTTCGCGATCGAATCGTTTGTTGAATCCGCAATTCGGTCTTGCAACAACAATCCCTAGCTGATAAGTCCTTGACTTTAGAGAAAGTTTGTGAATACGCTATCGCTGCTGAAACTGCGTCAGAGGATCACAAAGCCATCACCGATGCCCATCAGCAGTCCAAGTGAAAAGTATTCAACAATCGCGTCAGAAATTTAATACCGCTCCTGCCCAGTCCACAAGGGTCAGTTACCATGAACAAAACCGTCAACCACGTGTTTCCTTACAATGTCAAAGCTGCGGGGACAACCATTTGCGATTAACCTGCAAATATCGAAGCAGCACTTGTGCATTCTGCGGACTCATAGGTCATCTACAGCGAGTTTGTCGTTCTTGTCCGGCCAACAGTAATCGAAAAAAAAAATGAACTTCAAGAAGGGTAAGCGATACACAAACTCCGTCAAGCAGATCTCCATGCCAAAGGAGTGGAGGACGGACACAACCATCATGATAAACAAGGTACCTTGCCAATTTGAAGTAGACTCGGGATCCAGATACACAATTATATCGGAACCGACCGTTTGATCTATTTAGAAATCAGCACCGACTCTACAGCCATCTGGGCTACAATTAAGGGATTTTCAACAGAATCCGATACAGATTCTTGGTCTTATTCAAGTTGATGTCGAATATAATGGTCGATTCGTCGACAACATGCCACTACTATTGACCACCGGAAATAGAACCAACATTTTGGGTCTAGACTGGTTCGAGCCACTAGGAATTTCCATCGAAGGAGTGTGTTCTATTCGACCCACAACATTTTCGGAGATAATGGAAACTTATGAACACCTATTTTCCAATGAGCTTGGAGAATTTAACGGTCCGCCTGTTTCGTTGAAGTTGGATCCAAACATCATACCAATTCGTATACCACCACGACGAGTTCCACTCTTTCTTCGTGGACCTATCGAAGCGGAACTACAAAAGATGTTAAGCCAGGGAATTTTAGAGTCTGTGGATTACAGTGAGTGGTCGACACCAATCGTTCCAGTGATTAAATCTGACGGATAAGTAAGGATTTGTAGGGGACTATAAATCTACAGTGAACAAAGCTCTTTCCGTGCATGCTTTTCCAATTCCGGCAGCAACCCATTTGCCGTCTACGATGCCAAGAGGATCAATATTTGCCAAGCTGGATTTGGTCCAAGCCTACCAGCAACTCACCGTTGACGATAACACTGCCATGGTCCAAACCATCGCGACTCACAAAGGGGCTTTTAAGGTGAGGTGAGGTAAGGCCATCCGGAATTCACCGCCACCAACGAATAAGGCCCAACTTCAAGCTTTTATGGGGCTTTTCAACTTCTACCATACATTTGTTAAAGGAAAAGCTTCAATCGCAGAGCCGCTGCATCAACTCCTTCATGACAACATCAAGTGGTCGTGGACCACTGCCCAGCAGTTTCCAGTACTAGTTGATGGAAGAAGTTTTGACGAGCTAACATCTGCTCTTACAACCAACAATGTTCTCATGCCATACGATGAGAAGCTGCCATTGCTGTTGGTATGTGATGCCTCTCCATACGGAATCGGTGTAGTCCTGTCACATAAGGTGGGTTATAATGAACGTCCGATTGCTTTTTTCTCTAGGACGCTCACGACCACCGAACGTCGATATGCTCAAATTGATAAAGAGGCTCTGTCAATTATCGCCGGCGTTAAGAAGTTCCACGATTTTGTCTATGGCCGTGAATTTACGATCGTGACCGACCACAAACCGCTCCTAGGATTATTCAACCCCGATAAACCGACACCGCATATTCTGTCCCCAAGAATGATGCGATGGGGCGTATTCCTGAAAGCTTACCATTATCGCCTCAGTCACCGTCCAGGCAAGGAGAACGGAAACGCAGATGCCCTAAGTCGTCTGCCTAATACGGTGGCACATGCAACCGACGAAGAAGTGGAGGTGATGCTGATCGAATCGCTCGAACATCCAGTTGTTCTGGCAGAGTATATCGCAAAGTCTACTAAGAGAGATCCCATTCTTTCACGCGTACTTTCATGGTGCATGAGAGGATGGCCTGAAAAGACCAGGTCAAACCATTTTGGGTCAGAAAAATGAACTAAGTTGCAGCAAGGATTGCCTTCTATGGGGCCAGCGCACGATAATTCCATCATGTTACCATCAGACTGTCCTCACCGCACTGCATACTGCCCACCCAGGGGTAGTACGCATGAAATCGATGGCGAGGAGCTATGTGTGGTGGCCTAAGATTGATGAGGACGTCGAAAGGGTCGTCCGTTCCTGTACGCCTTGCCAAGAATCTCGATCCGAAAACTCCCAAGCACCAATACATTTCTGGTAGGAAACAAAAAGGCCTTGGTCGAGGTTACATATAGATTTCGCCGGACCATTCCAGTCGAAAGTATTTTTAATCGTGGTAGACTCGTAGTCTAAATGGCTCGAAGTTCAACTAGTATCGTCTACATCATCAGAGTGTGCTATTCAATCGCTCCGTTCAATTTTTGCAACACATGGTATTCCCGAAGTCATCGTAAGCGATAACGGCACCGCATTTACTTCAGCTGACTTCGATAACTTCTGTAAGAAAAATCGAATTCGTCACATATTTGTCGCTCCTTTCCATCCTTCATCCAATAGACAAGCGGAGCGAATGGTACGGTCTACAAAAGATTATTTGAAGAAAGAATCTAGTGGTGATATCCGTAAACGTTTGGCAACATTCCTGCATCATCACCATGCAACGCCATCAACTTGTACTGGGAAAAGTCCAGCCGAGCTTCTCTTCAACCGTCGAATAGGGACGTATTTTGATCGTTTACATCCCGACACAATTTCGGTGTCGAAAGGAAAAACGAGTATTGAACGAAAGACTAGAATACTATCTGAGAAGTCAGACGTTTGGGCCAGCAACTACGCGGCAGGTCCTAAATGGATCCCGGCGGTTGTCACCAAGACATATGGACCAGTCTCATACCAAGTCGAGACTACAAATGGCAACGTCATCCGCCGTCACATCGATCAGCTGCGATTACGTGATAATCAACCAGAATCATCCGAGGTCACCAATTCACAAACAGAGCCAACTGCAGCTTTTCCATCGTCAGTAGCGACTGACATAACTGGAGTGGACATTTCACAACCTGATGATCCACAAACTACAAAACCATCAGGATGTAAGAAACCAAAACCAGTTAAAGAACCAACCAACCCAGATGACCTTCGCCGTTCCGAGAGAGTTCGAGCTCAATCATCTGGAGATGTTCTAACCGCAGGTGGAGGAATGTAATGTACTACATCACTGTACATAATATAGGTATATAAGAGTATTGTACTTCGTCCACACTACATTGACTCGCAGACAATGTACAGTCGAGTTGACACACCGCACCGTTAGTTGTTGCTACTGTGTATTTCGTTGTATAATATTTCTCATGCAGCCGCATGATATTCGTTCAATTGGTAACAACCAGTAATAAAGTAGTTTATATTTTAATGTAATAAAGTAAATTATTAAAGAATTGCAATTGTGTTATTCCTCACAACATAATACTTGTTCTAATTCGTAAACATTCCAAATCGACTGTGAAATGTAAATCATTAAAAACGAATCCAACGAACAAGGAACGAAATACGAACGTTGTTGCAAAATCGAGTTCTAGAATTTAAAAATTCTACAAATCAAAATCAAATCTTATTTATACTGCGAATTTATAGGGATTCACTTCTTATTTTTTTTTAGAATATTTAATTTATCATCTTTAATTTCGGTGATGTCATTCTATTACTAACAAAATTCATACCTATAAAAAAACAACCCACAAATCTCTAATCGGGAATACATATAGTGCAGTTTAAACAAAATCGGGTAAATTTTATAAAAATTTTTGTTAAAGAGTACACATGTGTACAATTTCAGGAAAATCGGGTTTTAGGAAGTGCGTTAAAAATTGATCGCAAGATTCCACCAGCCACAGACAACCGTGCACGCGAATATAGAGAATTTAAAAAATGAAATTCTTCTTGTAAATTCTCTAATCGAAGATTCGATTTTGTGGTGAAATTTCCCATTTGGTGATGAAAACATAGCAGTCGCAGCGCTCGGTTGGTACGACGTGCAACTGTCTGCTTATTTTTTGTACACTGTATTCACATCTCACAAATACAGACGCGTTTGGGATAGTTTCACTGCATTAGTATGCGTACAGTTGGGTTTTCTATAGAGAAGGTTTTGGTTGAGTTAAGCTGTAAAGCAGTATGAGTGCGTGACCAGTTCTTCATATTCTATGTTAAAAACAACAAGTTAAGATTGCACTCACACAACTGAGTGTACAACCCATTTCAATTGCGGAGCCCATTCATTTTTGTATAAAAATTGTTGTTCTACTTAGTTCCTCTTGAAATCTTTATACTCTTTGCTTTGAGGAATATTTTTGGAATGGGGATTGTCTGAAAACACTTTAAAATTTCTTTTGAATGAACTTTCATTTTTGTGTGGCAATTTCTGATAGTTATAAACGTCGGTTTGTTAAAGGACTTTTAATATGCTGTTTTAAAATCTACGATTAAATTTGCGTTTAGTAGCGCAACAATATGACATGGCAATTCGAGTTTTTACACAGATTTCGTTGGTTTCATTTATTCAAAATGTTTTTTTTATTGATTTTCATTGCTTAGTTTGATTGAATCTTTAATCCTACAAATAAATTCACTCACTTCTTCACAAAACATTCTTAAACTTTTTTTAAGTTGTTTAAAGTTCAAAGTTGTCAAATACGAAATCCCTCTTTTCTTTGTTAAGAGGCATGGTTAACGTCTTGTTTACAGCAGGGGTTTGACTAATGGATAACTTTCCAGTTGTGTTTCTACACTTTCAACGTTGTATTCTTGTCTATCCATCAATTTATTTTTAAAATAAAATGGATAGAAGAAAGATATCTACCTTTCCATAAACGTACGCTACCACTATTTATTTATTTATGATCGTAGTCGACTAGTTTTTATTTGTAATTCAATTTTGCGATAAAATTTAAATAAACTAGAAAACTAAAGAGAACGTAAATACTTTGAAAGAATCCTTTGCGCGGATCCTATACCGACTGCGCCAATGAGATACAACAAACGCTACGATTTATTAGTAATAATTTATTTATTCAATGGATTTCAAAAGAATGAACTTTATTTTACTTAATGCTAAAAAGTGAGCATTGAAATGTGGGAAAATGTAATTTGAAAAGAAGCGATATTGTGCATAAATTGCACTTTGAAATTACTGGATATTGTGCGTGCACTATGTCACTTTTAAATATATAAATACATGTTCTTCTTTATAAATAATTCGGTAGCAACTGTTGGGCGTTCTTACAGGACTGAGCACCATCACATAAAGCTCGTTCGATACGACAATTTTTACAAAGTCACATTCAATTCACTTCTCCATATTGTCAATCTTAGAGGTCAAGGTATCGACAAAAAATATGAAAGTGTAGACGCATTGAAGACAGCCTTCGTAGAGAAAGAACCAAAATACCAACAGATCACGTTCGTGCAGCATGCAATGCCTTAGTTAAGAGGCTCGAAGCTATCATCCGCGCCAAAGGTAGCTATATAGAGTTTTTCATAAAATTTTATATTTTTTAACATTCTCTTATTATAATAAATACTTAAATAATATTATTAATAAAGAAAAAGGAAAAGCAAAAATACTGAATTATATTATATGATTATTATTACTAGTATTGTAAATGCAAGAGAACACAAAAAACGATAATAAAAATATTCATAAATGAAGAAATTACAGCCTTTTCATTTAGTAACACTTTATACGCAGGCCCTATTGAAATGAAAACTTTTTTTCAAGAATTTCTTTAAAGAAACCTACACAAGTCTTTAGTATTCCAAGTATTTTAGAATTTTTGCATAGCATAGTGCTTTCAAGTTAAAGCGTATTATTAATCCTAACCGTGTAGGCAGCAAAGTAAATCTAGTATATTGTAACGAAATTTAGGCTTTCGAGTTCGTAAAGAATTTTGCAAATTTAACACAACACAAGTTTATTAAATTATAAGTAACAACTTTACCAAACAAAGAGTAAAAATAATTCAAGTTCACCATTTACTACTTGTACTTTACAATAGCTGTTCAATTGCACTGGTTGAATTCCAAATAAGAACTAACTTACTTCGGCCTAACGCCTCTATTTATATTCCATCAAAAGATTCCAGAAACTTCCAATCTTATAGACAGAAATATCGAGAAAAGACCAGAAAATTTTAATCTTATTCCCTTATTTACAACTACCGATACTTATATGTAATGAGTCATCTTCTAAAAATAAACTACATGTTCAATCATGTTCTTTTACAAAAACCGGGCAAACCGCACAAACCGGTTTGAGTACAGTTTTGAACAGTACATAATGATTCAGTCTTGTAACCGGCTACATTTCAAATTTAAAATAATCTAAAGTCTTACAGCCTAAAAGTATGCTACATAAAAGTGCTTATTTTTAGTATGCAGTATTTACGTTGCGATTTATTTTAGGATTTGAATTCTATTATTTTAGCTACGAACTACTTTTTGTATCATTACCCCTACCTTAATTATGTTCGTCCCGAACAGATTCAGCACTCCCTCTAATGTTGTACCTTGTCAATCTGTTGATGCAGACAACTTCCTTTTGACATCTGGGGTTTTGTTAAATCTAATATACTGCGTCGTTGTTCCTCTTGGTGGGCAGGACACCTAGCTCGCATGAGCGCAGAGGATCCTGCTCGGAAAGTCCTTTGAGATAGGATTTATGGAATACGACAGCGGGGCCGGCCAAGCCTACGCTAGAAGGATGGCGTAGACCAGGACGCGCAGAGTTTAGGGATACCAAACTGGATGACATCGGCTCGAAATCGGGTCCGGTGGAGAGACTTTTTGCGGTAGGCCAGGACCGGACCCCGGTTGTAGAGCAAAATATGATGATGATGTTCCTCTTGTAGGGTTCTTCCCAACTTTGCTGTGGTTTCTGTCATTTCCCTTGTCTTGTATTGAAATTGTATAGTTAAACGAAGTTTCCTTCCCGCAATTTTTCATAGTTCGCACGCAGGTGATTCTGTGTTTTCATTCCTTCGGTACCATTCACGACGTTGTTCTTTACTAATCTATGGACATTGATCACCATTGGTCTTCGATCGGAATCCTTTGCATCTTGCCCAACAATTGGCGCCACAAATTTGTATCGATGCGTTTTCCCTTTAGCCCTTTTTTGCAGTTCTTTTCTTGCAGCACATTTCGCACACGTTCGGCACCAGTTTTCAACATCTCTGCGACAATTGACCCAAAAGAATCGACTTCTTACTTCATCTAGTGTACTCTTAATTCCAAAATGTTCGCCTGATGTTCCACTGTGTGCATCGTGAAGAACTGTGTATATCAAATTCGTTGGTAACACTACCTTTGATTTGTAATACCGACCATCGGCAGATTCCCTTGCCTTACTAGTAGTTGTCAAATGATAATTCATCTGCTGGACCATGATTCGTGAAACACCTGAACATTTTCTGATTTCCGGTCTTCTACTTTGTTTGTAATCGGGGACACAATATTTCCTGAATGATCCACCATTGTGATTGCCGGAGCGGAACTTCCACATTACGCCTCGTCAGTACTTTCTTTCTCAAATCAAGTGCCATCTGGTGCGCCATCATAAAGTCCAGACCCAATATGCATTCATCTTCCCCACGGGCAAAAAAAAACCGATGTCGAAACCTTAATCCTCCAAACTCGACTGTAAGAAAACGTTCACCCTAAACTGCTGCAGCTTCTCCTGTAGCTGTCCTCAACTTGTAGTAATGCACTCTTTCTACTTGTTCTCCAGACACCATTTCAGGACTCACAATTGATATGGAAGCTCCTGTGTCTAGAATATAATCGCAAGGTATTATCTCCAATACGCCATTAACAACCAGACTGTTGCTATTCCCTTCCAAGATTGGTGCTGCGTATTGTGACCCTGGAATAATCCCTTGTCTTCTTCAGCATTTGCCCTGCAAAGCTGGTACAGGACGATCGCTCCAACTTCTTCAAATGTTGTGCATCTATTCGCCGTAATCTTTCCAGATTATTGACACCATTCACAGGCTGTCTCATCATGTTTCCAGTTCCTGAGTTCCTTTCTGACATCTAAAACACCTTAATGTAGAATCGAATCTGCTACTTCTCTCGTTTTAAAAGCGACCAGTGGTTGATTTTTGCAACCTCCCATCAATGAGAGCTTTTATTTGTGCGACGTCCTTTGTTTCCAACTTGCGTAACCCAACAAAATTCGAAGACACACTGGCTTTAGCTGCTTCATACTCCAAAGCCGACGCTTATACTTGAATCATTGTTTTTCCTCTCGATGTTGTCCTCAAATGAAACTTCAACTGTGCATCTCGGATAGCATTGATGAACGCATCCACTGCCAAACCTTCTAAGATACAAGTCGGAACCCCACAACAGGCTTGTCGTGCTGGCTTAGTTATTTCCCGCTCTAATTCTTGAAGTCGTTCACCTCGCTGTTGCTTTAAGCTTAACTCCTGGGTGTAAGACTGTCCAGAACGCAAGTTCAACTCTTTCAATATTCTTCCGGAACTCATCTCAGCATTTGGAATCATTTGCAATACATCAGCCGCTTTGCCCCTACAACGCCAGGATTAAGGAATTTAGTTGTTCTTCAGCGCCCCATCCATTATATTGAACCGCAGCAGCAAACTGGACTTTGACATTTTCAAATGCTGTCTCGCCATCGAACGCAGGAGGCTTCTAAATTCCTTTCTGGTTACTAGAAGATTCTGGAATGACTCTGGTACTGCGTTGATGAGTGTTTTCCCTGACGAACTGGGTACAGTTATCCAATCGGGTCTCGAACTCTTTAATTTTTCCTTCCAGACCACTCACCTTTCCTGCCGTATTCGTTTCAAGCGATGTCACTTCCTCTTGAAATGTTGTTTGATGTTTGCACTCAATTTATTTCTCCTTAGAGCGTTTCTTGAATTGCGCTCATTTCACCTCTAAGTGATTCCAGCTTCTGATTTTGTTTATCAAATTTGGTAGTAACCTCTTGACTTTGCTGATAAATTTCCTTTTCAGTTCTTGGCTTTTGTTTCCGCGATTGTTGAATTTGCTGTTCAAGCTGCTGATCTTGCTGGTCCAATGCTTTCTTTAGCTTTTCGCAGAGCAGAGAGTTTATCGATTTGTAAAATTTCACTTAATTTATTTACTGTCTCAAGGTTTGAAAATCACCAATTAATTTATTGTTCCACGATTTGTAAAATTTAACTGTCTCACGATTTCCAAAATCTTATTGTCTCTTAATTTACACGATTTGCAAAATTTTATTGTCTCTCAATTTACACGATTTGCAAAATTTTAATGTCTCAAGATGTTTCGAAATTCAGGCTTTCGAGTTCGTAAAGGATTTTGCAAATAATACACAACACAAGTTTATTAATTTACAAATAATAACTTTAATTTACAAATAGTAAATATAACACAAGTTCACAATTTTATGCTGGACAACTTTTAAATGCACACCAAAACACTTATAGTACTTTACAATAATTCTCTTAGGTAGTAGCTTAATCGCTTTGCAAGAACTTTTACTTCACTGGTTAAATTCCAATTAACTAATGAATTCTCTGAAGTGAACGCCACCTTTTGCACTCATTGAAAAGCTAACTTCCAATACTGTAGACTGAAATATCGAGAAAAGACCAAAAAATTTTAGCCTTATTCCCTTATTTACAACTAACGGTACTTATATGTAATGAGTCATCTTCTAAAAATAAACTATGTGTTCAATCATGTTCTTTTACAAAAACCAGGCAAACCGCACAAACCGGTTTGACTACATTTTTGAACAGTACATAATGATTCAAACTTGCAGGCGGTTACATTTCAAATTGCAAATAATCTAAAGTCTTACAGCCTAAAAGTATGCTACATAAAAGTGCTTACTTTTAGTATGCAGTACTTACATTAGGATTTATTTTAGGATTTTAATTCTATTATATGAGCTACTAACTACTTTTATGTACGAGTATGAACGCTTGTTTGTTTCCTTGCCTTTGGGGTAAGACTTGTCACTGGCGAAGGATTTACTCGATTACTGCAAAGAAACCTAGACCTTTGCGATCGCGGATCTTGTATTTGTAGAAGGTTTCTTTTGCAACTAAGCGTTTCCAGTGACGGCAGCAAAAACATTTCCTACATGGAGTCAATTGTGGCGTACCCAGTTATGATGGAGGACTTTATAAACACATTATTAAGGCTCAGGAATGCGTACCTTTGACTTTGACCAGAAACTAAGACAAGAAATACTTCAATGTCCCAAAGGAAGTAAGAATTTTTGGTCATTCGTGAAACAAATTAAAAATACTGCCTCATCTTCAATTGCAACGCTCATTCACAATGACATTCTAACCGTCAGCTGAATATACACAAGGCCAATCTGCTTGCTTCACAATTTGCAGCTAGCTCAGCGCTACCAGATTGCGTGTTGCCGTCGCCTGTACCTCTATGGAACCTCTATGGGACAAATCTACTTTCGTACTCGTCAAGTACCTAGATCCTAGAGTATTAAATAATCTTAACATTCCTAAATCTGATGGGCCTGATGGTATTCCCGCAATGGTTTTCAAGAGGTGTTCTTCAACGTTGTCATTACCTCTGTTCAGGCTTCTCCATTTTTAAATTCTCTATATTAACTTCGCGTGCCCGTGGATCTGTTTCTCTGTTTGTATGTCGGGGAAACTTGTTATCAATTTATAGCCAACTTCCCAAAGCCCGATTCCCGGTGACAACACTTTCTATTAATATTTGAAGCCTAACGGGCCTCAGGGGTGCCCATACAAGTTTTTAAAATTTAAACCAAGTTCTTCCCATGGATTTGGAAAACAGCCTTCATCCAGTCTGTTCCTAAAAATGCGAACCTTCAGCTCTTTCCTCGTACCGACAAATTGGGCTACCATCCATATTTTCTAAGGTCATGGAAACGCTGATAAATCGTAAGCTTATGCAATACCTTGAATCTCAGAAAATCCTTAGTGACCAGCACTATGGCTTTCGAAGGAGACGTTCTACAGGTGATATGATGGCATATCTTACTGAAAAGTGAAACCAGAGTCACAAATTTGGTGAAAGCAAAATTGTTGCAATTGATATATCCAAGGCATTTGACAGAGTCTGGCATCAAGCTCTTTTGTCGAAAATGAATGCCTACTAATAAGGTCTTGCTTGATTGGAGTAATAACTACCTTTCTTTCATAAACGCCGGTGTTCCACAAGGCTCTGTTTTTCCGCGACTCTCTTTCTCATTTTCATTAATGAGCTCTTATCTGATACTTTTAATCCAATTTATTCTTTCGCTGACGACAGCACTCTAAGCTTTTTATCTGATTTCTCTGTTTCTGCACGCCCCTCTTCTTGGCAAGTACATCTTGAACAACAACGTATGTTAAACACGTTAAATTCTGACACAATAGAATATAATTTAACGCTTCCAAAACCCTATGTTCTGTCGTCTAAGCGTAATTTAAATCCCCAACCTTTATCCATGAATGGATCATTCGTCAAAGAAACTGAAAAACGCGCAATACTTTGTATATGCGTCAACAATAAGCTTAATCAGACCTGGCTACTATTTACAAGCATATATTCTTGAATAGAACTGTATTTTCTGGGCAGGTGCACCTAAAGCCACATTACATCTACTATACAGAATTCAGAACTGTACAATAAAAGTTATTGATAACGTAAATATCTCGAATCGAATCGCTTGAACATCGTAGAAATGTTTCCCACGGTTTTATCGCTTTTTCCACAAGCGTTATTCAAAAGAAATATCCAGATGCATTCCGCCCTAGCCGCAATACCCATGCGTCATCTCGAGAGCTCACTTGTCTACCATTAGACCTTCAAAGATTTCTTCTTTAGCCTATGAATAATTTTGTAAAATGAATTATCCGAATTGTGGAATGAATTGCAAATCCCTTCGGGGTGTGTATATTATAAAAAACATGTGAATGTTCGTTTTTTGGGTACAAACTTTTATGTATACATCGACATACGCAACACGTCACACGCTTCAGAGTCCTTTTATTTTTAAATTCCCTATATTAACTTCGCGTGCCCGTGGCTGGCGGAGTGGCTGGCTGGTCAGATCTTGTGATCAATTTTTAGCCTAAAGCTTGATTTAATTGGAATTTTACACACATGTACATTTCCGGTGACAATACATTCTATTTAAATTTGCGATCGGGCCGTGGGGTCGGGGGGCTCCCATACAACTTTTTTTTCCATATAGCGGCATCAGATCATGGCATTCAATGATGACTGTCTTCTGTGTGCGTTGTGCGCTGTGAGCAGCGCTGATTGCTTTACGATTGGGGTTGTTATGATGTTGGGTTGCAGTGCTTCGCATGTGTTTTTATTTTTCAGCATTTATAATGGAATTCTGCATACTTTTGGTTATTGGAGAATTTACATAAAAAAAATTTAGGGGTTGTTTTTTTATATTGTATCATTTGGTAATAAACGCCAACTTATCAGTTTTTGAGGTGGGGCCTATTTCACAGTTAACCCACTATTCCACACATCACACGCGCCACACGCGTCTCTCGACACGCGGTGCACGCGGGATCTCAGAAACGGCCCTAAACACTAAGCTGATCTCAAATTTCACGCATCACACGCAACTTTAGAAATGTCCCTGACACTGAGCTGCTCACAAAATGTTAGCAGTCTAGGACCACAAAGAAGCCGACGCAGGTCGGGGCTATTCCAAAGGTTAGCCTATTTTCCACGCATATTACGCGCCGCATGCGACTTGTGACACGAGTCATACTCGGTATATTAGGAACGTCCATTGGGGTTAACCTACTCTTAAAATGTCAACTCTCTAGCACGTTTGGAAGGTGGTTAAAAAACAGGTCGGACCTATTCCAAATATTAAGCCATTTTCCACGCACCAGACGCGCCACATGCGACTCGCTACACGCGTCATTCAGCTTCTAGGTTGTGTGGAAGGTGGTTAAAAAGGACGTCAAATAAGTCGAAAAAACAAAAAAGTTGACAGACAGGAAAAGTCAAGTTAAATAAAGGTTTAAAAAAAACTTACAAGGATGGATTGACTGACGACAACCCTGCAAAACGGTTTAAGAACAACGATTTTCGGATCTGTATAAGTGAAATGTTTGCACCCTCAACAGATTAAGTGCATGTGCATGGGCCAGGAAAGAGAAGGATGAAAAAATATGATATCTACCATTGTGTTCGGAGACTGTTATAGAGACCAAAAACACCATTTAATCGTATGCAGAGTTGTTTTATCCGGCGGACTTGGGTGAGAAGTCCTTAGCTTTCGACATTTGGTCAACACATTGTAGCAATCGGCATTAAGACTAACTTTTCTACCAATGCCATTAATATGACACTAAGATTGTGTCAGGTTATAATAATGCCCAAATTGAGAAATCGGACATATTTCGGAATGTCGGAAGATCAAAACCTTTACTATAGAAAGCCCAACTGTATGCATACTAATGCTGTAAAACAATCCCAAACGCGTACAAAAAATAAGCAGTCGCAAAGAGCGAGACATTTTATATGGATTTTGCTCTTTAGTTGATTATCAATACATAAACATTTGGGATTTTTCTAAGCATGTATCTGTGTATCATCGGAACAGTTGGGCTTTCTGTAGAGAAGGTTTTGTATAAGATAGCACTTCTGGGAACGTACTAAGTTTGATTAACTTTGTATTGGGAAGTTTCCTAATCCAATGTACACAAGGGGCCTTAGCTGCGCCTGATGAACAAAATAGGTATCGGATCACTGCCTATTTGCAGTCAAGTTGCAAATACGGATATCCTAAACGCCACAGCAATGGAAAATTAATGTGAGAAATTATGGTCGAACGGATGCAATCGCAAGAGATTGTCAGAGTCTTCACCGAACGCGTATCCCGTAACCTCTTAAGAAATTCTATCATCGTCATTATTAACTACCGTGCTTATAATTTTTTAGAAAAACAACCCATAAAAATAATTTACATTTTTCATGTTAATTCACTGAAATGTGTGCAAGATTTAAATAAAATCGGGTTATTTTTGAACAAATTTATATTGGAGCCAGCTGCTCTCGGCCCGATGACTTCCAAATTTTTACAAAAAGTGTTGTCCCCGGAGATACACATGTGTACAAAATGTGAATAAAAATGGTATAATTTTTAAAAAAGTTAAATGGGAGCCCTGGGACCCGATCATCTCCAAATTTTTACAAAAAGTGTTGTTGTTCATCGGAGATAAATATGTGCATAAAATTTAAAGAAAATCGGTCAAATTTGTTTAAAAATTTGTATGGGAGCCCCACGTCCCCGGGGGATTGCAAAAAGTATTGCCATCGGAAATAGGTATGGTATGGGTATAAAATTTAAAGAAAATCGGGTAAATTTTGAAAAAAAATTTGGCACGCGAAGGTAATATAGAGAATTTAAAAACAAACAACCCATAAAAAATTGTTCATGTAAATTCTCTAATAGTAAATACATATGTGTGCAAAGTTTGGAAAAAATTTATATTAGAGCCCCCTTCACTTCAAGATTAAAATAACATTAAATGCTTAGCACGGTTCTTTTAAATTATGTGATTTTTTAAACCACAAATATTTCAAATTTCCATTAAAAACATTCCAGCAATTTTCATTTATTTTATAACAGATCTAGTTGTTTCAGATCTACCACCTATTATATTTTCTACCTTTTACCTTTATTTATGCTTCAATAAAACCTTTTTTTTAAATAAAATTTTTTTTATATACATAATTTTATTTTATACTTTTTAGTTTTTAAAGAAATATGTATATAAAATTTCAATCTTATTAAGATGGGATAGTACCATGGAGATACCCACAACTCCCCCAAAATACCCTCAAAAGAATTCCAAAAGACCCCGAAAACACCCTTAAAGGAACCTCTAAAAAACCCCTCAAGATCACCTATAGACCCCCTCAAGACCATCCTTGAGATCACCGCCAAGACTCCGTTAAGATCACGTTACGACCCCCATCAATATTTCCTCAAAACCCCCATAAAACCCACCTTAAGTTTCCATTAAGACCCCTTCAAAACACTCTCAAGACCCCACTTTAGAACACCTAAAATCCCCCTCAAGACTCCATTCACAACCCTTTCAAAATCTCATCAAGATAACCTCAAGAACTCCCAAATACAGCATAAAAACCTTCTTAAGACCCCCTCAAGACTCCACTCACGACCCTCTCAAAATCCACTCAAGAACACCTACGGACCACACTAAAGAATTCATAAAACCTCCTCAGGACCCCCTGGAGACTACCTAAAGACTCTCTAAAGATTACCTCAAGAACCCGTTAAGACCACGTTACTACCGCCAATAACACTTCCTCAAGACCCCCTCAAACCCCCTTTAAGATTCCCTTAAGACACCGTCAAAACACTCTCAAGACCACGTAAATCCACTCTCAAGACTCCACTCACGACCCTCTCAAAATCCCCTCAAGACCACCTAAGGACCTCCCCAAGACCCCACTAAAGATCCTAGGGACCCCCCTGAAGACTACCTAACGACTCTCTCAAGATCACCTAAAGGCCCCGTTAAGACCACGTTACTTCCCCTATTAATACTCCATCAAGACCCCCTCAAACCCCCATTAAGATTCACTTAAGACCACCTCAAAACACTCTCAAGACCCCCTAAACCCCCTCTCAAGACTACACTCAAGTCTCTCTCAAAATTCCAGCAAGTCTTAAGACTCTACTCAAGACACTGCCAAAATCCCCACTAAAGATCCTCACAAAACCCACTCGGGACCCCATACAAGACTACCCAAAGAATTCCTCAAGATCACCTAAATACCCCGTTAAGACCACGTTACTTCCCCCATCAATACTCCATCAAGACCCCCACAAACACCTTAAAAGTTCCCTTAAGGCCCCCTCAAATCAGTCTCAATATCAGCTAAAAACCCCCTTAAGGTTCCCTTAAGATTCCGCTCACCATCCTCTCAGAACCTCACCCTCAAGCCCACCTCAAGACCACCTAAGAACCCCTCAAAACCCCCTCAAGACCTTGCTCAAGATTAACTTATGAACCCCTCAAAACCCTCCTAAGACCCCACTCAAGACCTTCTCAAACCTCCTCAAGTCCCCTTTTAAGCCCTCTTAAGACACCCACAAAACCATCTTAAGACTCTACTCAAGACACTCCAAAAATCTCCTCAAGATCCCCTCAAGACCACCTAAAACCCCATCAAGACCACACTAAAGATCCCCACAAAAACCCCTCGGGACCCCCTTCAAAGACTACCTAAAGACTTTGAGATCAACCCAATACCCCGTTAAGACCACGTTACTACCCTCATCAATACTCCCTCAAGACCACCTCAACCTAAAAACCCCTTAAGGTTCCACTCACGACCATCTTAAGACCTCCTCAATAACTCCTTAAGACTCCCTCAATACCCTGTCAAGATCCACCAGAACCTCCTCAAGACTCCCTCAAGACTACATTACGACCCCCTTTAGGACCCCACTCAAAAATGAATGGTCTGGTAGGAAAAATTAATGAGTTTGAGACCCGGTTAGACTGTTGTACCCAGTTTTCTAGAAAAAAAAAAACAATCAACAGAGCAGTATCAGGGTCATTCCAAAATTATCTAGTATCCAGAAATAAATTTTGAAGTCTCCTGCGTTCGATTTCTAGACAGCTTTCGAAAATTTCATTGTTCAGTTTGGTGCTGCGGTGTATCACGATGGATGGGTTCCTGAAGAACAATTAAATTATCTGATCCTAGTCAGCTGGCGTAATGTAGATGATTCCAGAAGCTGATATAAGCTCTAGACGAATCCTGAAAGAGTTGGTCTTATGTTACGGGCAGTTTGACACCCAGGAGATATGCAAAATAAAGCTCCAGATAAAGAACCACTGTGAGGAGACCGACTTCAAGAATTTGAATGGGAAATAAATTAGCTAGCACGACAAGCCTATTGTATAGAAGAAAGCTAGAGAATTTCCCAATCACAATAAGCAGTACAAATCTCGGAAAGAATTGCAACAGTCTGGTATTTAAAAGCGTATTTGAGAGAAAACCCTGCAATTTCATTCTAGGAGCATCCAGATCAATCGTGAGCCATTTTTTGAGGAACTTGAGAACTTCGTCTAACGTGCGATATCAAATTGAGATCATCACCAGTAGAGCCGACTACAAAGAAGAGCTACGTTAGTAATTTAAGACAGAGGATGATAACTGTTCATGCTGTAGTAAGGGGCAATATAATGGATGCCAGCAACCCGATGAGAACCCGATATGAAATTCGTGCGAATTTTTGAGGATTTCAGAAAGCAGATTTGGTCTGGCTTTACAATCGCCAGAGATGAAAAGTTAAATCTCTAAAATTACAGCAACGTTGGGAAGGCCCTTACAAGAATATAAGACGATTAATGATGTAGTATATTGGATTCAACAAGGCCCCAAATATAAAATGAAAGTGGTCCACATCGACAGGTTGGCAAAGTACAACTTAAGAAGAAGTGCTGAATCTGTTCGGGACGATCAGAATTAAGGTAGGGGTAATGTTACGAAAGTACATAGTTTGAGTACATTTGACATCGTTATGTGTATATTAATGGAATAAGTTTTTTTTATATGAATTACCATTGCATGTCTTAGGCTTATGGTTGGGAGTTCGTATATAAGATCATGTGGAGAAATTTATATAAAAATTATAGCATTAGTACTTTTATTTACTATACATGAATTTGTATATGGTGAGTTCAATATAAGGGAATTACCAAAATGCTCTGATCTTTGCTAAATTATTGTTTGTGTTATTAAATGGGTATATATATCCCGAACTTATATCGCAGAACTCATTCGCTATTTAAACTTCAACCAGATGAAAAGCATTTACAAGTAGATAAAGCTACCGCCTTAGTGAATATTAGTGATTTAGTGCATACAAAATCATAATAAGTAATCACCAGTGTATTTTGTGAACTTTTGAAATTTGTTAATTAATAAACTTGTGATATGTTCTTTTTTACAAAATCCATTACGAACTTGAAAGCCTAAGTTTCGTAACAGTATTTAAAAAAGAAAGGCTTTAATAATTTCCAATATAAATTTCTATACTATAAATAAAAATGAAATTTTGTTTGCTGGTTGTTAATTCAAACTCACATTTACCACTCACTTTAATTTAAATTATTATTTAGATTTAAAATATTTTCACACGCCCATAGACGAAAATGACTGTTTCATCCACTATAAACTAGCTTCGAAAGTAGCCTTTTTGCACTCTAGTGAATTAACATACAAAATAATTTTGTTATTTACTGCAGTCACAGCGAACACACATTCTCAGAGTATGTTTGCATTGCGCATAACCGGTTTAGCAGAAAAACCGGTTTGGTCGTGTGAAAAATAGCGTACATTACTCGCAAAAAAGTGGTCATTGTGCTTCACTTCCACTTTACTCGCTCTTTATGTAATATACTATAACATCAGCCTCGTTTACAAATGCTGAGAAATATTTTGGTTATCTAAGTGTTATATTGTTACGTTTGTTGCTCGGGTTACGCTCGCTGGAAACCACATCGGTTCATGACATCGGTGAGTAGTTACAAATTAAGAGAAGTTTTTTGGTATACTTTGATGTACGATGATTTCTTTTATTTCTTTTCATTTTTCGTCGGACTTATTATACTTAGCAATGATTATAATTATATAAAAAACTACCTGCCAGAGAAGGGTCGAGATAGGTGGTGTAGCGGTAGCACTGAGACGGTACTACGTGCTAACTTCCACCAAGAGCTCGCTATAAGCGTGATAAGAGAGGCGTGGTCTCGATAGTCAAACGAGAGCGGTGCGATTCACGCTGTTCGTTTGATGATCGGCCGAGAGGGAAATGTTCGTGTAGAACAAAGGGGGGCCGTAATGGTCAAATTAAAGCAGTGCGATTCGCGCTGTCCATTTGACGACCAGCAAAATAACGTGGTTCATGTGGAACCTTGAAGGAACGGAAAGTTCGTTAGATCGACGGGTTGAGCGGTTTGCTCGATTGACCAAAGAAAATGTATTCATTAGCAAAAAATGTATATGGCAGTAAAGTAGGCGTACTGGTGTTCTGTGGTGTACTTTCAAATTTTTTTTTGCTGAGGCTTTCAGCCCCTTTGCACTATTTATTTATGTAAATCCGGTGGGAATTATGTCGGTATGCAAAAGGAAAAATTTGTAAAGTCGCTATGGTTGTTGTTGGCTGGTTTTGTCATGTTTCGTATGCCATACGTTTACGGATTGTGCCATTCGGTTGCATGTATATGTGACGCTAAGCTCGGTATATTAGTCTAGTCGTATGGTACGTGACGATGATAGTTATGTGTACAATAAATAAATGTTATATGTGAATAATAAGTAATCACCCATGTGAATTTGTAAACTCTTGCGAACTCTTGTATATTATAGTTGCAATTTCTTAATAAAGGAACTTGTGTTGTGTTTTTTCTTTTTTGCAAAAACTATTACGAAATCTAAAAAGTCTAAATTTCGTAACGATTGGTGTCAGAAGTGGGATTTTGCAAATCGTGAAACAATAAATAATTAAATGGAAGGTGCAGTGAAAAATTAAATCTACCATTCCCAGAAGCTAAAAGAAGAGCTTGGAAAGCGAGGTCTTAGCACTCCAGGAAACAAGCAAGAATTATTTCTCAGATGACAACAAGTCGTTAAAGCATAAAAGCAGCTAGTTGGTGATGTGCTTACAATCGAGACGGAGCTAATGGAGCAAAAATCGTCTTTTTCGAAAGATAAGAAAGTGTCGAGCATAAAAATGATGATGAAATTTCTAATGCAATGCAAAAAATTAAGCAGAAAAGTGAACAGAATCGACAAATTAATCTAGCATTGAGTTCTAAACTGACCGACAAGTTGGATCAGCAAAAGCAAGAATTAAATTCTGAGCAACAAGTTGGATAAGCAAAGCAAAAGCTGAAGAAAGAGTTAGATCGACAAAATCAGCAATCGCAGCAACAACACCAAGAACTGAAGCAGAATTTTTTTGGTAAACCCAATATTTGAAGAAGGAGTATAAACAACAAAGTTAATAACTGAATTCCAAATTGGATCAGAAAAATCCAAAGCTCGATCTAATTCAAGAAAAGCTAAAATGTGAAATAAGTGGAATTCAAACAACGCTTAAAGGTGAAATAAATGGAGTTTAAGAAGAAGTGAAATTCCTCGAGAAAAACATGACAAGAAAGGTTGATGGTCTGGAAAGCAGAAAAAAAGAGTTTGAGACCAGGTTGGACAGTCGAAGCCAGAAAAGGTGCAAAAATCAATTACTGGACGCTGTCAAAACAACCGAAGTCGCAGATCTTTTTTCCGATCAAGATGTTTTAGATGTCAAAAGCATGGTCATTTTATTTGGAATTGCAAGGGACTCTGAAAATACGATAAAACACCGAAACAATGGTGTCAAGTGTCTGTGGCTGGTACAAGCAGGCAAAGGCTGAAGAAAGCACGGGAATATCCTAGGATCACAGTACCAATCTTCGGAATGATTGTAACATTCTGGTAGTTAATGGCGTGTTGAAGAGAAAATCTTGTGATTATATTCTAGATACAGAAGCTTCCTGATCAATTTTGAGTCCTGAAATGGAGTCTGTAGAGTAAGTAAAGAAAGTGCATCATTATAAGCTGAGAACAGCTACAGGAGGTACTGCCGCAGTTATGGTTTTGGATTTGTCATTTGGATTTGTACCACAGCACTTTCAAGTAGATAAATAAGAGTATATGTATATATAAGTGTGTAAATTTCGCAACAATATGAATATAAAAATGTAACTTAAGTAAAGTTACTTTAAAAAAAATTGTTTTAATTCCGGCCAACTTGCCATAATGAGACTTTGAATTAAAAAAACACCCCATAAAAATTAAAATTCTTCGTGTTAATTCTCTAATTGATACACAAAGTGGAAAGGGAGAGAACAAAAAGTGTTTCCATCGGAGATACACATGTCTATGAAATTTAAAGAAAATCGTGTAAATTGTTAAAAATTTTAATGGGGCCTTCCGTCACCAAGGCCAAGATCACGCCAAAATTTTTACAAAAAGTGTTGTCCGTCAGAGATACACTCGCGTATACAATTTTAAGAAAATCAGAAGATCTTTTTATAAAATTTGTATGGGTGCCCCCCGACCCCGGGGTCCGATCACTTCCAAATTTTTACAGAAAGTGTTTTCCATTGGAGATATACATGTGTATAAAATTTGAAGAAAATCGGGTACTTCTTTTTATAAAATTTGTATGGGTGCCCCCGGACCCCGTGGCCCGATCACTTCCAAATTTTTACAAAAAGTGTTTTCCATTGGAGATACACATGTGTGTAAAATTTGAAGAAAATAGGGTACTTTTTGTAAAATATTTGTATGGGAGCCCCCCGACCCCGCGGCCCGAGGGGCTTTAAAATTGATCACAAGATTTGGTGTGCCAGCCAGCCAGCCACGGGCAAGTGAAGTTAATATAGAGAATTTAAAAAAACAACCCATAAAAATTAAAATTTTTCACAGAATTTTCTAATCTCGATCCTGAGTAATTTTTTTTTTATTGTAGGAGAAAATCATCGAAAGAGACATTAGACATCAGATGTTAAAATTGAAAATGCTCAGATCATTTTATTCTGAGCACTTAGAGCACGCTCATACTCTGAGCAAATAAGAAACACGAGCATTTTTCTTGAGAACTCTTTGACTGCTCTGAACTAATTTATGAAAACGCAAAATTACAGAATATTGTGAAAACTTGTTGTTCTATCTGTAAGTTGATATCGACAACAAAAAACGGCATCAATTAAAATACAATTCAGTAAATAAATAAGTAAGTTGAATTAAGCAAAAAAACATTTATGTCTCCTCCACCAACAAAACCAAGCAGCGCAGCCGACTGCGCAGCACACACCGCACACAGTCATTAAAGCACGACGGTATCTGATACCACTATAGATATTTAAAAAATGTATAAGGCCTTGCGGCTGAACCCAGGGCCCGATCACTACCAAATTTTAGAAAAAGTATTGTTTATTGGGTATACACATGTGTGTAAAATCGGGTAATTTTTTTTTTAAATTTGTATGGGAGCCCCACGAACCCGGGGCCCGATCACTTCCAAAGAAAGTATTGTCACCGGAAATACATATGTGTACAAAATTTCAGGAAAATCCTAAAGCCCGATTTTCCTGCGTTAAAAATTGATAATTAATTAATTTAAAAACAAAAATTTTTTGTATGGGAGCCCCCCGACCCCGCGGCCCGAGGGGCCTCAAATTTTAATATGGAGATGTAAATGTGTGCAAAATTTCAACAAAATCGGGCTTTAGGAAGTGGGTTAAAAATTGATCACAAGATTTGGTGTGCCAGCCAGCCGGCCGCCACGGGCAAGTGAAGTTAATATAAAGAATTTAAAAAGAAACAAAACATTTACACCAGCGAAAAGAAGTGAACTTTATTCAATGACGGTTGGACTAAATCTAAATCTTACAATTCTATTTTCTTAATAATGTTACCTCGGTTGACATAGAATCATGCGTATTGTACAAGGGCTCCGAAGGCCACAGCTAAACAGCGCGTGTAGGCTATAAAGCTATTTATTGATTTAAATGAACGGATGGTCCAGCTACAATTCTGGCGACCTGAATAAACAAATAATTCTGCATCTGGAGCAGAATGTGTGACTAAGTGACCAAACAACAGAAATTTTACCTTGTAGTATATAAAGGAATACAGTCTTTATATACTACTGGGTGTGCAAAATTTACGGATTTTGTATAAATAAAGTAATAAAATAAAATAAAAATACCATTAAAAATTCAAAATCAAAGTTTAAAACGCCCCCGAAAATTAAATATAAATGTGTAGCCCTGGTTCATTCCGATCATATCGCACCTCCGGTGGAACAAAGACCTAAGTGCAAAAATGTTGATTCTTCAGAAAACACATTGTTCGTCCGTAAAATTTGTTTAAAGACTGACTTACGGAATAAAGACGGATCTCTCCTCTGTGGACAACTGAGTGTTTTTCAATTACGTCTTAGTTTTATTAGAAATAATTATCTTTAGGCATACTTAACTAAGAAAATCGAAGTTTAGAACTTACGAGATCAATAAGTGTTTTAAACAGCAGGGGGTTTCAAATCCTAAAAGGCCGAAATTTTAATACCTCGTCTTTTGGAAGAGGCATATTCTCGATTAAGATTGGGCACTACGTGTGGCATTGGGGCAAGGACTTTTAGATGAGAGACCTATGCTGGCACTATACACTTAGCACTTTTTAAAAACTTTTATTTAACTTGACAAGCCTCCTTTTTGTGTGTATTTTCGACTACTTTGAGGTCCTTTTAAACCACCTTCCACACGATCTATAGAGCTGAAATTTTGTGAGTGTCTAAGACGCAAGTAACATTGTTTATATTCCGCGTGTGCCGCGTGTGATGGGTGGTTATTTTTTTTACTTCTTTTTATATATTTTTAACCACCTTCCACATGACCTAGAGAGCTGAAATTTTGTGAGTGTCTAAGCCCCAAATATATTTTTATATTCCCCGTTCGACGCGTGTCGCGTTTCGCGTGTGGCGCGTGTGTTGGGTGGACATTTTTTATAGACTTCTTTGAGGTCCTTATGAACCTCATTTCAAATGACCTAGAGAGCTGAAATATTGTGAGCAGCTTAATGTAATGGGCCAATGTAGATATCCAAAGTGCGATGCGTGTCGCGAGTCGCGTGTAATGCGTGAAAAAAAGAAAATACTTTGAAATAGGCCCGACCCACCAAACAGATAATTTGGCTATTATTACCAAATGATAAAAGACTATGTGGCATGTGTCGATGTATACATAAAAGTTCGTACCCGAAAAACGAAGTTTTTTTATATTTTCTTGTTTATTCTTTAAATATTTTAAAACATTCGGTTGCATATTAAGGAACAAAAATAGTTTGTTTAAAAATATTGCAAATAATCAAATAGGCTATATAATTTCCAGGACTATGCTAAATGACTACAATTAATACAAATGTAATATATTTTTTTTTGATTCATTACAGACTTAAGTGCCGATTTTATGCTCTTAACCAATCTAACTATTCAAAATAGCAGTTCTTTTTCTGGTGCTTATTATCGATTTGATGTACGCAAAAGTATGTAAATATGTGTATTTTACCATTATCCTTTATAAATTACTACATAAAGTGCATGTTCGTACTTTTGCCTCCGTTTCAATTCCCTCTCATACATCCGATTTAAAAGTAATAAAAGCACTTGTTTCTGGAACAGGGAAGCAATAACAAATTTCAGGAATACCAATAAAATTTAAGGATACTCAATGCCCGTATAGTGAAGTTTTTTAAAAATTAAAATATACAGCTGCACATTGTACGTTCTTTAAGAGCACTTGTTTATACCACCGTGCGTCATCACAGGGGATGAAAATATCAAATTCAATAAAAGGCCTCCTTACCGTTCTGCGCAGATTCTCCAATGAAAGTGAATTGCGTTCTTTTAAACCGCCTAAAATACAATAACACGAATTGTGTTAACCAATTTCGAATGCAAAACAGTGGAATGGTTAAAATTCTAACACTTTATTTAAATTCCATCCCCACAGGCTTAGTCTAGTTGTGAATGAGAAGAAATTATTTGTACTTGCTTGAAGAAGCAGTGTTTATCCGCGTATCAGCTGCGTTATCACGATAGCTTGAGAAGCATTGAATTTGGGTATTGGGTTGTCTGTTAGAGTAAAGTTACCTAGACAATTATTGGATTTGCAAAGAAATTATTTATATTAAAAAAGTTTGTGTTTTCGCTATGATCAGGTTTAGTTTTAGCCTGATCAACAATAATTTTCCATGAATCTCAATTTCATGTCATGCCAATGTCCTTCAGTTCTATGCTCCAATGTTATGACATCTATCTATTTTCATCAAGCAGGTCAGAGGTGTAACTGTAGATGTGCACAGGCAAAGCTTCGTGCACGTCTCTAGTTTTCCTCTTGATAATTACTGTGTGACATTTTTCGCTTTTTTTCTATATATTGTAACGCTTCTTCCAGATAATGTCTGTTTTGATTTTCAGGTTCAGGTTGCTATAATTTTTTCAAACATCAAAACAAAAAAAAACAAAAAAAAATTTCTATATAAAAAACTAGAATGCATAAAATAATTTTCCGAATTGTTAATCCGAGGCTTTTGGGTTTGCAAAAAAAGCGATCTAAACGATGACATTTTTACAGGTGACTTTTTTCTATATGTGCAAGAGAGATGGGGAGAAGAGGTTTTTTCCGCGGTTTTCACGAGCGGGCAGAACTTTACGTGCTTTTATCGATGTTTATTGTTTCTTCATTTATATTTTTTATTAATCGCAGTGGTCGCATATGCACACGGACTAGATATTCATATGGACTGCAACTGATATAGCATGGAGCAAATAGCAAATGAAAGATAACGAGCATTCAAATTGGAACAAGTAAATGTAAAAAATTTCATTTTTCGGGTACAAACGTTTATATATATACATCGACACACGCCACACAGTCGTTTATTATTTGGTAATAATCGCCAAAATATCTGTTTTTGAGGTCGGGGCTATTTCAAAAATGTTCTTTTTCCATGCTTCACACGTGCCACACGTGACTCGCGTCAAAAGCGGGATGTCAAAATGGACCCTTGACATTGAGCCGCTCACAAAATTTCAGCCCTCTACGTCGTGCGAAAGGTGGTTAAAAAAATACCTTAAAAACGAGAAAATGGCGAGATTTCAAACCATCGACACGCGTCATACGTGGAATATGAAAAATTATATTTTGAACTTAGATACTCACAAAATTTCAACACTCTAGGTCACGTGGAAGGTGGTTAAAAAGAACCTCAAAAAAGTCGAAAAAAAAATTCAACCATCACACGCGCCACACCGCGTCGTACTCTTCTTCTTCTTTATGTCCTGTATCCCCTTGTGGGTCCTAGGGCCTCTACTACGCCTACGCGCCATCGCGTGCGGTTCCTGAGCTTCAGCTCTCTCCAACTCTTCCCCAATTGCCGTGTCTCCTCCTCAACTGTTCTGCGCCATGTATTTCTCGGACGACCTGTTCTTCTACCATCCTGAGATAACGGGTTCCATTGCATTGCGTAGTTTGCTACAGTTGCGTCGTACTCGGAATATAAAAAATGCTATTTTGGACTTAGACACTTACAAAATTTCAGCTCTCTAGGTCATCTGGAAGTTGATTAAAACGGACCTCAAAATGTCGAAAAAAAACAAAAATTTCAACCCATTACACGCGTCACACGTGACACGTGTCATACTAGAGATATAAAAACGATATTTCGGACTTAGGTACCTATAAAATTTCAGCACTCTAGGTCGAGTGGAAGTTTGTTAAAAAGAACGTCAAAGAAGTTGAAAAAATAAATTCAACCCATCACTCGTCACACGCGACGCTTAGTTTTTTGGGTACAAAATTTTATATATACATCGAAGCACGCCACACAGTCGTTTATTATTTGGTAATAATCGCCTCAACTTTTTGAGGACGGGGCTATATCAAAGAATTTTCGTTTTTCCACGCTTCACACGCGCCACGCGTGACTTGGCCCCTAACATTGAGCCGCTCACAAAATTTCAGTGGTTTAAAAAGACCTTAAAAACAAGAAAATGCCGCGATTTCAAACCACCAGACGTTTCCTACGCGAAAAGTAACACGCGTTATACGTGGAATATTAAAATGCTATTTTGGCTGCGCGGAAGGTGTTAATAAGGACCTCAAAGTGGTTAAAAATACAGACAAAAAGGGGTAAAGTCAAGTTATATAAAAGTTTTTACAAAGGCCGCGACGTAAAATTCACTGTGTAAATGAACACGCCTTTTCACAAGCTACACAAAAGAAAATAAGAAATTGACGTTAGAAAAAGAGAAGATAAAAACGATTGAAAATTTATCGCGCGGGGCTGTGATATGAGAAATAAGATATATATATAATGCATAATATCAACATTAATGTGTCTGGTGAGCGTACAGTCGATAGTGGTATTACCCAATGTTGTAGGTTCTGTGGGCACGTAATTAGGGCCGAATTCATTATATTCCTTAGTTCGGAGACGTCTTTGGCAGATATGTAGGTGCATTCTTCACTCGATATGTCCTTTGGTACAGCTACAACAGAGGTAGAGGTGCTCGCAGAGTCGTTCACTGAGTGTACCGCGGCAGCTTTGCGACGCTCCCGAAACAGTCTCGCTCGCTTGACACCGGACATTGGGGTACCTGTGCGTGCCCCATAGCCTCCTTTTTCAACCGTAGACGTAATTTATATTTTCGGATGGGTGGGGCTGACATATTCTATTTGAATCATTTTTGATAGACATGTTTTATCCAAAATTCACTTAAGTCGATAGATCTACATAAAATCTATTCAAAGATACATGAATGACCGCGCTAGCACGTCTGAGTCGTGAGCTGAATAGAAAGGAGCGCGAGCGCCGGTTTTGTCCAATCTGCGCGGTTCCCCTTCCCGCCAACTCGCACGCCAGTGACGCAAATTCAAGGACTTATCAGCAAGCTGACCATATACGTCAAATAAGGACTCTGCACTTACGTCTTTAAGGCTAATATTTAGCGAATTATTAAGACAAGACTATATAAACCATTTCGTTACGCTACAGTTTTAAAACGTTTTTATTAGCTCGCTTTCGTGTAATATTCGTAAATTCGTCTGTACGGGCGGAATTTTGTAATTGATTTTAAACTAACTTCCCATTGAGCTAGAGACTTGAAACTTTAAACATACGAGTAGCTCAGAACTGGATGAACACTGACAAATCACAAAAAATTAGACAACAAATTACAAAAAAAAATTAAACGAGAGTTTGCAATTGGTTCCAAATCGAAGCAAACTAATACACACAATACTTGTTTTAAACGTTTTAAATTAAAAATATATTTTTATAAGCTAACGTGTTTGTTCATGTACCCCCATGTTTCGATTTTAATGACGTTTCACGTGAAAACCCAACAAAAATTAATTTGAAAAACACACGATTTAATGAAAATTCATTTAAAATTACTTCTATTGTAAAGTGCTTTTTAAAACTGGAGGCGTTAGCTATACTGTCATGATTATTTTATAAGTATTGATGAGCATTATAATATAATAATCAATATATCAATTTCTAACATTTTTGGTTTTTCTTATTTAAGAAATTACTGCTCTCCACAATTCCTTGTGCTCAACAATAAAACAACAGGAGAGTAATAAGAAACGCAACATCTTGTAAACGATTTAGTTCACAGTAGCATGGATTGTATTTTATACATAAATAAGAGCACCCTTTTTTAAAGTGCTTTTGTATTGAGAATTATCCCATTGGCATACACGTTTTGGTCACTTCAGAATATGTTGCGCAATGTAAAACATTAAAATTCAATTTAAATAACAGCGCATAAACAAATAATTGTCCTTTTCTAAATTCTTTGTATTTTAGCTGTTTAAATATTTGAGTTTCTTTAATCCTCAGAACCCCCTTGGAACAACCGACAACATGAGAGTATAAATGTATTATTTTTGTTTGTTTAAGTAAAATGCCCAGAGTTTCTTCTGATTGATGTGTCCCTTTGTTTACAAATCCTTAAATACATATGACATAGGAATGAACTTAATTCCCCTACACTAAGTGATGTAATTATTTATACTTTCGATTTGATGTACAAACCTGATTGTGATATTCTAAATACATAAGAAGGATAAATGTCACTAATCACTAATGATACTATTTAATCAAATTAACAACTACTTACGATATTATTAACTGAATTTTTAATAACATAAAATTAATAAAAACTTTGGGGTGCATTTTGCCATATGTGGAATAACACATCTTCTTTAGCAGTGCGTTTGTGTTCTACGAGTACATCGTAAAAAGCATTTAGGAGTTCGTTTCAGTGGTGACCTCTTCGTTAGAACAAATTCTTGCTTTTAATATCTTTAAATCGTATCTAGAACTACTTATTACCTTATTTATATGTAGCCCATTCACGTACGTGTATAAAAAACATATTTGTGTATACGAATACATGTCCGTTCTTTTTTTGGTATTCAAAGAAAACTTGAACTGCCGTAATTTTTAATGAGTCAGGTTCGTAAGACACGTCGGGGAGCCTATAAAATTTAAAAAGCTATGTTGTACGAGTCGTAAAGTAGGACTTAATTGTGAATATTATTAAGCCGACTGTCATAGGACACTTTATTCGATTCCAAAAAACTTGCACTATCGATTATTTCTAAAGCAAATATTAAAAATTTTATATGAAACAAACTGTGAATCGTGATGTTTTTTGAAATTGATAAACGGCTTAGTAAGCATAAACAAATTTGCCATCTCAACTCCAGAATCAGGTCTTGATAAAACAAAAATAAATATCAGCTACTACATTATTTAGAACATAATTTTTTTATACGCTACTGGTAACCACGTTATAAAATGTTTCAGGCAATATCACTAATAAATGACCACAGCATTTGATTTATTTAACTGGGCACCAGCTGATTTAAGTTTGCCTATGAAAGAACGCACAATATATTACCATTGAATCATTTTCGTCGAATTTCATCGATAGCAACTTTTCACACGCCCATAGAAGAAAGTAACTGTTTCATACACTATAACCTAGCTTCGAAAGTAGCCGTTACACACACTAGCGAGTTAACATATAAAATACTTTTGTTATTCACTGCAGTCACAGTGAACACACATTCCCAGAGTAATTTTGCATTACGCATAACCGGTTTAGCAGAACAATCGGTCAAATTGGTCATGTGAAAAATAGCGTACATTACTCGCAGAAAAGTGCTCACCGTTAAACTCAACTTTCCTTGCTCGTAATGTAATATACATGTAAAATTGACTACTACCCCTCTGAACCTCTGAAACCGACTATTCAATGCATTGTAAATGAAATAGGCTATAAACTCATTTCTCATATACTCCAAATGTGATTTTGCAATACATTTAACTTTGTTTGCTTAGAAATTCCCTTTTTTCCATATTCCTTCATCTTCTTCATTTGGACCATCTTTATTAATCAGTGCATCATCAGTAACTTATTTTATTAAATCCTTTTCCTCGAACAGCAAGTGTTCATTGTCTCTGAAATAGAGCACAATATAATGAAATCGCCACAATGCACGGAATTCCATTGTGTGTCGAGTGACAACAATAATTTTAATTGAAACTAATGAAATATGTAATTCCATTCCCAGAAAAAGTCAAAGAGTTATAACGGAGTTTTTCGGCCAAGCTGAGCTAATTTGTATTTCACTTTATCGGTTTGCTACTCGTACCAAGTGACAACAAAACAACAAAGTTATCTGCTTTTGGAAAACACTTATCATTGTCACAAAGCAGACAAGTGATAATTTTTAAAATGACAATTGAGTAAAAACTAACATGCTGTTGTGCAACGCTTATCACTTATATTTAGCGGACAAATATTTGTTAAGCTATTGGTAGAATAGGGCACTCGTATAACTAATGACTTATAAAGCAGCTGCTTGCATGTTATGTTTAGATTCCTGGATTCGAAGACCTTGATTAACAGACCAAGGAAGGTTTTGTTGGTTTTAAGCAACCGTGCACGTTATCGGCTGCTACAAAGGATTCTACTACTTAAAATTCGCGCTCCACTATCTTAATTGAGGGACAATGTTGGATCAATGTTGCATCTCATTTATGTGCAGCCTCAAATTTAGATCCGCTCGCTCGATTGATGAAAGCTTCTTGTACAGTTCCTGGGTTTCTACAAATGATGCCAATATTGTCTGCGTAAGTCAATATCTGATGGAGTTATAGATAATTGTTTTCTTCACCGTTAGATTAGAATCTTGGATCAATTTTTTAACGCTAGGTTGAAGTGGAATAAATGGGCCTGACAGGGATCAGCATATCTCCTATAACATTGGTCATATATTACATATTTGTGTCAATTTATTTGGAATGCCAAATTATGGCTTTGAGGAAGTTCTGCTCAAGCTATGCTATCATATGCGGGCTTAAAGTCTATAGACAGATTGTAAGTTGTTTTTAAAACTCTTAGACATTTTTCTATCACCTGCCTAAGGGTGAAAATCAGATAAGTTATTGGTTTGCTTGGGGTGAAGCCACGGCCAATACTTAAGCGTACTACGCTATAATGTCTTGAAGGAAAAAGAAGAAACTCTTTTATGCGGCACTCAACAACGTTATAGCACGATTATAATAATTGTTGCACGTTTTGATGTCTCTCGCAGCTCCGCTGGCATGCCATCTAATCCCGAGTCCTTGTTATTTTTGAGCAGATTTACCTCTCTACCAACTTTCTCTACGCTTAGTGACGGCATCTTAGTATGCTCGTCTCCAGTAATGGTCTAGTTTACGAAGCAGACTTTTTTTGCAGCTACCTTACTTACATAGTTGTTTCTGGTGTCATCGTTGTGAATGGCAACCATGTTGACTCGAAACTTAAACGCGGATGGATCATATCTCGTATCAGCGCTTGGCTTTGTGGATATTCTTACGCGCAAACCCTGTGGTCTTAACTATCAAATACTTACTTGCGCCCATATCATGAATGAATGAGCCATGAGAAAATCTCTTAAATCGCTTAGCCGTATTGGTTCAGTGTAATCGTGGTTTTTTAGGTACGAGGTCAATTAACCGACCTTATTTAGAAAGGACATTGCTGATCATTCAGCCTTTCCTTTTTTGGGAAAATTAACCGGCGGCCACCACAAAGATGTGGGATCGCACTTCCGACAATTCGCTGCAATAAAATCAACTCCAGAGATTAAAACCAAACAATTCAACGACTTGACACCGTAATCAATTCAACAAAAAATCAAAGAAAAACGGAGACTGCGAAAGGTATGGCAAGCTAACAGATCCCCACACGACAAGGAAAAACTGAACAAGTCGACGAAAGAACTAAAAAACTCTTACAGACACATAATAATCACAAGACCAATAAATTTTTATCAAATTTATCAGCGACTAGTTCAACTAACTACTCACTGTGGAAACTAAAAAACTATAAAACTATAAAAAACTTAAGAAAGGTAGCATCTACCAACCACCTCTATTAAAACTGGACAACACTTGGTCTAGGACTAATACCGACAAAGCTCAAACACTTGCAGATTACTTTAAAACAACATTCACCAATTCTATCAACCAACCTAACACCTCCTTGCCTCAAGTCAACTCTACGACGTCCAGGAAAATAAAAGCATTTAGCGCAAATGAAATAAAACATTTCCTCCAATAAAGACTAAATACAAAGAAGACACCTGGTTATGACATGATGACAGGAAGAATGTTAAAAGAAATACCAGATACGGCAATTAAATATTTAAGGATTTTTTTTAATGCCATTCTTAGGCTAAACTACTTTCCTAAAGTTTGGAAAGTATCAAAAATAACCGCCATACCAAAGACAGACAAAGACGCTACAAGATCATCATCGTATAGACCAATAAGTTTACTTCCAATTATCTCCAATATATTTGAAAAATTGCTTCTCGACCGTATGGAAATAGCCATACAGCAAAAAAGCCTTATCCTCGACCATCAATTCGGATTCCGTAGACAATTTTCAACAATTCAACAAGTTTATAGAGTAACAAATAAGATCCTCAACGACCTGGACGAGAAAAGATATTGTGTAGCTGTTTATCTAGACGTTGCTAAGGCATTCGACAGTGTTTGGCATAAAGGACTTCTACAAAAACTAAAGCGAATGCTACCAGACTACTATCCTCTTATTAAGAGCTTTTTAAACGAGAGATTATTTTATGTACAATACAATGACGGAAATTCAGATATATGCAAAGTAGACGCAGGTGTTCCTCAAGGAAGTGTTTTGGGACCGATATTATACCTTTTATATACAGCTGACATACCAAAACCAAGGAATCTAAACAGTATGGTAGCAACATTTGCAGATGACACGGTGATTCTTTCCTCTCATAATTGCCTTCAAACGGCTACCAACACAATACAGGACATACTGGACAAAACAGTTGACTGGGTCAGCAGATGGGGAATTCACGTCAATAAAGATAAAACAGTACAAGTAATTTATACCACCAAAAGAAGTTTTAGCCCTCAAGCCATTGATTTAAACAATAAGCAAATTCCTATTGACAACCATGCCAAATACCTGGGAATTCACATAGACAACAAGCTGACATGGAAACATCACATAACACATAAACGAAACCAAATTAAAATCAAATTTAGACAACTTTATTGGCTCTTAAAAAAAAGTTCAAAACTATCGACAGAAAACAAACTGCTAATATACAAAACCATAATCAAACCTATCTGGACATATGTAATACAGATATGGGGCACCGCCAGTACATCAAATGTAGCCGTTATTCAAAGACTGCAAAACAAAATCCTTCGGACAATTATAGATGCACCTTGGTATATATCTAATGACAGTATACATCGTGATCTTGGCATACCTTCAATCAATGAAGAAATAAGAAATATGAGCACACAACACATAAGAAAGTTGTCCACGCACACAAACAATGACCTACAAGCTTTACCCTATCAGGAAACCATCAGAAGAAGACGACTTAAAAGACGCAGACCTGTAGACCTACAACAAAGATGAAATGCCTAAGAAAAAAAGAAAAAAAAAATCATAAATTATATATGTATGTATATGTAAATAAAACCCAAAAAGAAGTATCAAGTTAATGATCTTATCCTTGTATTGTTATATCCCGTGAAATGTATGTACAATCAAAATGTCCTATTAAGGACAGATGTACATGTAAAGGGTGATCAGATTGGAGGTACTTTTTCCAATAGGCTTTTTTTGACATGTCACGCGTGACTACTGTCAAACTAAATAAATAATTTTATTCAGTATTCATTGACATTTCATCATGGAAAGACTAACGCCACAACAGCGTTTACAAATCGTACAATTGTATGACAAAAATCGACGTTCTGTGAAAAGTGTTTATCGCGCGCTCAGGCCAACTTATGGTGTTCAGCGATGAGGCCCATTTTTTGCTTAATGGCTTCGTCAATAAGCAAAATTGCCGTAGTTGGGCTGAAGAGCAACCCGAAGCCATTCACGAACTGCCATTACATCCATGGAAAACTACCATTTGGGCCGGCCTATGTGCTGGAGGAATCATCGGTCCATATTTCTTCAAACACGAGGCTGGCGCCAATGTAACAGTGAATGGCGAACGCTATCGCGCCATGATAAACGACTTTTTGATGCCGGAAATTGAAGCCCGTGATCTCCACGACATTTGGTTCCAACAAGACGGCGCTACATCCCATACAGCCCTTGGCACAATGGATCTACTGCGTCCTCGTCTCGGTGAGCAATTGATCTCTCGTTTCGGACCGGTGGTTTGGCCACCAAGATCGTGTGATATCACACCTTTGGACTTTTTTTTGTGGGGCTATGTAAAGTCTAAATGTTTTGTGGATAAACCAGCTACGATTGAGGAATTGGAAGCCAACATTACTCCAGTTATTCACGAGATACCAACCGAAGTCCTCGAGCGAGTCATTCAAAATTGGTGTTTACGGATGACCGAATTACGGTGCAGCTGCGGCCAACATTTGAAAGAGATTATCTACAAAAAATAAATGTCATGAATGGTTCTAAACAAAAATAATAAAGATTGCCCAACCAATTTGAATTTTTGTTGTTTTATTTCAATTTAAAATCCGATACCTCTAAATGGATCACAATTTAATTGGGAAATAAAAAAAAAAAAAAAAAAACTTCCTACATACATACTACATGTTATTCTGCTGATGGCAGGCAGCCAGTAACTTCTCTTACTTAAACATTAATTTAAAATGTTATCGAACAGTCCTTAAAAACTTGTAGCCATTGGTCACGTTATACAGAACCTAAGTTTAAGTTTTCCATTCAACTTAAGGGTTATGGGTATGGCAAGTGCATAATATATATTACAAATAATACACACTTCGCCACTCCAATACCACTTCACTATCACTTTGAAATTGCGGTTGCTATAGTAACCAGAAAATTCTGTGTGTTCTACACACAAATCGCGGCAATTCAACACGTGTTTCACACTATTAAAGTGGATGGATATCCGCACGTGCCAAAAGTTTAATTTAACACCGTGTAATACAAAATACTATTATTAGAACCCAAAACAAATATTCGTTGATTTTGTTTCAGAGCCAAAGACCTCCTAGCCCTGTGTTATAATTCTACACTTTGATGTTTGGCCATCAATAACGATTATTTAATGAAATTCAAGTTCAATCTGTGAGTGTTTTCAAACATAGCGTTGTATGCTGTTAGGTAAGTGTGAAAAGAATACTTAACTTAACACTAGCAGCACGTGCACGATACGTCAAACAAAAAAATTCAAACCAAGAAACCAACTTTCTAATATAAATAAACAAAATATTTTAAATATAACCTATTAGTTGAAAAAAGTTCATACTTTTGTGTCTTAAGTGGTTAAAACCACGAAACTGATTTCACAATTTATCTTTTGTTTAAAAAGCGACCACATCAAAGAAGAAGAGCGAACAATAATAATTTTTTAAAATTAATTTCTCCAACGGTATCTTATCAATTATAACTTCCGAATATGTCCAAAGCAGACGATTACTTTCGCATAATCCAACGGATAAAGTCTGGTTGTCTAATAAAAATGTTTGCATGTGGGATGTGCCAATAAGTTTTAATAAACCTCACTTTTTCTGATATTGCTAACCAAGCAATTAACTCGTGGCTGAATGCGTGCCACATAGCCATTGCAGTTGTACACATACTCGTATATTGATTGCATATACGTGTACAATTTATTTTCGTAAAGCCCTCACATTGATCATTTCAGTACCTTTAATCGGCTATCAACTATTTAATTTATACACTTGGACTGACAAATTCGAGGGGCTGGAATAATAGGAAGGCTTAGCAAAGCAAAAAATTCTTCCTTATTATTGCTTGCAAACAAGGGGCAATAAGAATTCTTGTTGGTGTTTACTGAAAAGGATAAACCGAGCGTAAAATATTATTGCGAGATGCTTGATGCTTGGTGCTCGATGTCAATACCTACTTATATTGCGGCAGGCTATCCGCTATGTGAGCACATCGAGTCCTATTTTCAAATAGCTTACTACCGTTGTGCACGGATTAAAGAAATACAAAGGAAGGCATTAAACACAACTGAGACGGCCTACGTGTTGTGTTCTGACTAATATTCTAAGAGCACACTCGTAAAATACAAAACGTTTTTGCGTATGAATTTGTGTTTGGCATGAAATTTTCATGTGAGAAAACGTTTGATTTTATTCTGATTGTGTCAGGAAGGTATTTAAGAGTTGGTATTAGTGCAAATTGCACCAGCACATACCACCAAGCGTATTAATCGTTTCAATTGAATTCAAGGCACCCCCGCCAAGTTGTGTTAACGACTTTTGTTTTTTGACTTTGAAGGAAGGAATTATCTTTCCTCGACTTGTTATCCCGTGGATTCAGTATACTTGATACCTTCATTTAAGTAATTCAAGTGTCAGATCTTTTATTTGCTTTGTATACATTTTGCAATAAAGGGTATTTTTGTAAGCTTTCTATGACAATGGAAGGATTTTATTGAAACTCCGATTGTTATGAGGTATGGTGGCAGCATTAGAGTATATTTTGTGTTAAATCTGACTTTTGTGCGCTTTTTTTCAAAGTTTCGAAGATAGCAATTTGTGCAAGATTTCTATTTTGGGAAATAACATGGTAGCGAATATGTGTATATAGTATATACATATATATTTTTTAATATAGTGTGTTAGCATAGAAAATACTTTTGTTATTTACTGCAGTCACAGCGAACACACATTACCAGAGTAATCTTTCATTGCGCACAACCAGTTCAGCAAAAAACCTGTTTTGGTCGTGTGAAAAATTGCGAACATTACTCGCAGAAATTTGCCTATCGTCCGTCTACTTTCCTCGCTCTTTATGTAATATACTAACTGCGACTTCTTTGACATCCATTTTAACCACCTTTCACACGGCCTAGAGAGCTGAAATTTTGTGAGCAGCTATATCTCACAAGCATTTAGCCAGCTTGGCAGAGCATTATACATACAAGTTGTACGACTGAAGAACGAATCTCCAAACTTAACTGTACGTTCGAAGATGGGCTTGAGGGTAAACTGATGAGCATTAGTTCGCCATGAGTATTGAGGTTGAATTCAAGGAGAGTTGACAACTGTCTATTTCTCTTGAGCGCCGCTGGTGGATAAAGCGATAAAAAAGTGACATGCAGGAAAAGTTACTGAGGTGTTCAAGCGAATCTATTGCTTTCCCTATGTTTACGTCACCGATAACGCACGGTAGTTTTAGGAGCGTCAGACCAGATATGACAATTATGCTCAAGTTTAGGGCGAATAAAACCCTTGGAGATGGTAGCCAGATCGGAGGGAGTGAAATATTTTTTGCACTAGGTTAGAAAACCTAAGCATTACGGAACATTTTTGGCGACGGAGAATATCTGGTCATTCCAACGGAGCTTGTCGTTAACGCTCTTACCGATAATTGCGAGTTTTTTAGTTTCCTCGATGCAAGTTCAATTCATTGATAATGACATTGGATTAGAGATTTGATTGAATTGAATGGAGCGGTCCAAAAAATAGCTTCTAATCCAATGAAACAGCTTTCCATCGACTTCATAAGAACGCATTTTTGAAAATAGAGGTTAATGCCAAACTCTGTCGAATACCTTCAAAAAATCGAGTGCAAAAGCTTTTCTTTCAGCAAATTATAGAACCCGTCTATTATTCGGTTAAATATGCCATCAAATCACCAGTACAACGTTGTGAATGAAATCCGTACTGCCGGTTACCAAGGATTACATTCAAGATATTTCATACGCTGATAATTGATCAGCGTTTCCATGACCTTGGCAAGAATGGATGTAAGTGCTATGGGTCGGTACGTAAAAGGAGACGACGGCTCGCCTTTTTGGGTTATGGGCTGAATGGGCTGTGAATGAAATCCGTACTGCCGGTTACCAAGGATTACATTCAAGATATTTCATACGCTGATAATTGATCAGCGTTTCCATGACCTTGGCAAGAATGGATGTAAGTGCTATGGGTCGGTACGTAAAAGGAGACGACGGCTCGCCTTTTTTGGGTATGGGCTGGACAAAGGCTGTTTTCCAACTTCTCGGGAAGAGTCCAGAAGAATAGTTTAAATCGAAAAGCTTACGCATTGGTAACACTAGCTTGGAAGAATACCTCTTCTGAACTAAGGGCGAAATACCATCTGGCCCAATCGATTTGTGAGTTTTCAGATAGTTTAAAATGCATAATATGGATGCGTGGAGCTATCTGCATATCTGCATCTGCGCAGCAAACAGATTGGATTTATACTTAGAGCTATTAACTGGAATATCATTATTAATTAGCGTTCGAATCGACGACGAGGCTGTATTTTTGATTCTTTTCACGATGCTGGTTGGAGAATTGCCGGCATTTGCTGGTAGTGGATTATCTTATTACGGATTATCTGTTGTTTATTTCTCTGCCGTCTATTCGAATCAAAAAGTTTGTGTGACGAATAATGTAGGTTCCTTTAAGGTCTAGTGTTTCCTGGAGCTATTTATTTTACAGATGGGATGTGCTCGTTGTTGATTTGCGTGCAGGTGGGCGTTATGCTCTTCAGTACATTTGGTATGCAGGCAGAAGTGCTTATATTAATTATATTTTTTTTGTTACATATAGCTAATTCATTGTATTTCTTACATTCTCTAATTATTCCAAAGATTTTATTTCTACATGCTAAAACATTTTCATATGATATTTTATTTATTATATTATTTTTCTTTACGGCTTTTAATATCAAAAGATTACAAGTATTATTTTCGCTTGTAGGTAAATCTAGGATACATATTATATTTTTATTGTCAGAAGCAATTTTTATATTGGCAAATTCTAGGGCTTCATCTACATTTACATATGAGAAATTTTCATTCTTAATAACTGTTTCAGTAATATTTATTTCATTATTACTTAAAATATATAAATTCACTATGTTTATGTTGGCTTTTGCCCAATGTATTGCGTATGCAATATTAACTATTTGTTCCTTTATCAATTCTAATTTATATTTAATTTTCGTTACAATATAGTTTTCTATATTTTTCTGTTCCTTAAATGACTTTGGTATATTGTTTGTTAAACTAGAAATTTCATTTATTTTCTCTATAGTTAATCTATTTATAGTGCCTATAAAATCTAATGATCTTTTTGATTTTTCGTTAACTCTTTGTGTATAGTTTTTCCTGATTTGGTAATAACAGTTGTGTTTTTATTCTCTTTTACTATTTCTTTTCTGTATTTGGGAGAAAGTGTGTTTCCTAATCTTTTGTTTAATTTCACATAAATAATTTGTCCAATGGAAAAGTTTCTAATGGGAGTTCTTTTCCTATTATGATATTCTAAATCTGCATTTTGATTTTTTGTGTGGTGTTTTCTCTTTCTTTTTCAAGCTGTTCAGGATTGTTAGTTAGATGTCTTGCAAAAAATATGTCTATTGGTTTTTTACCTGTAGTAGAGTGGATAGAGTTGTTATATTCGAGGATTGATTTATCTGGAAATTCTGGAAGTTCTGGAAATCGCATCACTTCAGATAATGTTGTGTGAAAGCGTTCTATTTGTCCATTTACAGAACTTGTATATGGAGTTGTTTTAAAAACTTTTATATTAAAAAAGTTTTCTAACATAAAAAGAACGGAATTAGAGTTAATGGATTTTTCATTATCTACGACTATGGTATCTGGGACACCAAAGGAGATTACTAAATCCCTTAGTGGTTGTTTTATGTCTTTACCGGATCTGGATTTTAGTAGCTTTACCAAGGCATATTTCGAAAATTTATCAATAGCTGTAAGAATAATGCGTTTATTTGTGAAATAGATATCTATGTGCAATATGTGTCCGGGGTATGTAGGCATAGGTGTTGCTTGGATCAAGGGTTTGCTAGGATGTCTCTCGTACTTCTGTTCTTAACATGTTTTACAATCTTGTACTATTTTTTCAACTTTACGACGCATTTGGGGGAAATAAAATTTGCTTAAAATTTGTAATTTATTTTCTTTGCTATTTCTGTGGGCGCGATTATATTCTTTGACGATTTCGGATTCTTGCTGCTCTTCATCAAATAAGTCTGTTACTATTTTCCTGATTTCTTGAATTTGGCCTAAGATTCTTTCATCTGTTTGTAAACCATTGATGACTGATGGGTTCAGACAACGTTTAAGGATATTGATAATTTTTTCATTAGTGAATTCCGGTTCTATTATTGTATGTCGATGATAGGTAGGAAATATAATTTTGAAGTCATATGAAGCTATAGTTCCGTCGAGTAGAATAATTTGATTCTTAAAAACGTTAATAGGTTCTTCTGCAATTTGGATAAGGTTTTGCCCAGAACTTTCGTCGCTGTGCTGTGGTGCGGTTAAGGAATTTACATTGCTATCTATTGGTGGTCTTGACAAGGCGTCTGCGACTACGTTAGTTTTGCCGGGTTTGTAATTGAGCTCGTAGTTATATTCTTCGAGTATAGCTTTCCAAAGTTTCAATTTGTTATTGGTATTTTTGTTGCTTAACGCATACGTCAAAGGTTGGTGATCCGTAGATATTTTCACAACTGATGAACCGTATAGGTAGTTTCTTAGTGAATTGAGAGCCCATATAATGGCTAACATCTCTTTCTCGTTTGTTGCGAATTGTTCTTCAGATTTCAGAAAGTTATTGGTTTGTTATCTTGTTCTAAGACAGCGCCTATAGCATAATCTAAAGCGTCTGTCGTGAGGTGGAATTCTTTTTTGAAATCTGGAAAAGTGATAACTGCGTCCTCGAAAACTAGAGAATTTTTGATTTTATGAAATGCTTCTAAGGCTTCTAGTGCTTAATGAATCTGCGATAAAACCCTGATAGGCTTAAGAAAGATCGTAAGTCCTTAAGTGTCTTTGGGCATGGGAATTTGGTTATTGCCTCGGATTTGTCTTTATACCTTTGAAAGATATGATGAATCCCAAAAATTCTACACTGTCTTTTAAAAACGGTTTTGAAAATCGTGGATAGGTTGCGAAAGTGAGAATCCTCGTCTTTAGCAAAGACGAGGATATCGGACATCAGCTTTTTTGGGTACGACCCATATTTGTGCATTGTACGGAGACCGTGAAGGTCTTATAATGCCTTCTTTTAAAAGTTGGTTTATTTGTTTATCCACTTCGTCTTTTAAAGACATCGGGTATGGATAAGATCTAGTATAGACCGGTTCTTCATTTGATGTTCTAATTCTGCCTTTAACTTTTGTGGTAAAAGTTAATTTTTCATCTGGTTCGGCAAAGATTTGAGTATATTTCTGTTAGTTTACGGAGTTCGATTTTTTGATCCTTTGACATGTGGCTATCCCTGATGGTGACAGAATTTATTGACTCTGATATTTGTTGCTTGAGTCGAATTTTAAGCTTGTTTTTGATTAGCATATAGTTTTCTTTTGTGAAGATAACAGCTGACAAGTTTTAGACTGTCATTGCCTAAGATTCCATGGAAGGATTTAAGTCTCGGTAGGATACAAAATTGTATTTTAATGGAGTTAATACCAAAAAGATTTATTATCGTGTGATGGCTTATATCGACTTTGCCGCCGACCGAGTTTGCATAATTGTTAGGAATCGGGGTTTTAACTAAACTTTGTTGAATATAATTCTTTTTCGAGCCTAGAAATTTTAAGATTTTGCCGTAGCTCGTCTTACATTCGAAGAATGGTAAGGACGAGCTTGTTAGCCTATAAAACGAATGTCTTCGTAATTGTTAAGTTGGCCATCGTGGTCGTTTTGATTTGAAAGATAGTCATTTAACGACTCGTCACCGATGTCCACTGTATTCATTGAATCTATTAAGGAGTTATAAGCATCGATGTCAGACTGGTTATGGTACGCATATTGATGGGAATTATTTGAGGTAGCATTGATTTGTTCATTTGTTTGGCTTGATTGGTTCGGGATAGGGATTGGATGTAGTTGTTGTTGTTGATACATAAAAGTTTCTTTGCATTTGCTTGGATCGGTCTTTTTCCGAATAAATGGTTGTGAGGTTCTGGTCTATTCACGTAATTTATTCCTCTAGAGCGTAGACTTTGATCGATTTCCATCGGTTCGGGTCTATTAAGTACGAATGGTTTTGGACCAAGTGGTCGAGGATGAATGTATTGTCTCTGTTGTTGAAAAGGATTATGTTTGGAATATTGGGGTGTTTGGTAGAAACGTTGTGGTAGCTGTGGAAACGGTTGTGGGATGTGTGCTAACCGTGGATAAAAGGGTTGTGGATGTTGTGCAACATGATTTGGTTCGCGAGGTGGTGGTATTGGGGCTGGTTTCCTATTGGGAATATAAGGATTTATTAGCATGTTGTGAGCGGAAGCTTGTGGAAGATCTGCGGGTTCCCTTATACCTAAAAGTCTAGATAAGTCTCCTCTTAGGCCTCGGATAAAGGTATCCATAGCCTTGTCTCTGTACGTTTCTTTTAATATGTGCATTGCATCCGGTGTAATATCCATACTTGAAATTTTGCTAAGAATTAATGTCAAATGTTGGTAGACTGATTGGTAGTATTGTTCAACGCTATTATTACCTTGGGTCAATGTTGTCATCTGGTACTCTAACGTAGTTTAGTTTGTCAGCGTAATGGGTAGTCAAACATTTAGATATACACTCCCAATTTAGTGGGGTGTTGTACGTTTCTAACACTGCATCTGCGTTGCCAACTATTTTATTTCGAATAGTGTTAAGAATATTAAAATATTTAGGAGTACCTTTAAGGCTATTATAGAGGTTGAGAATTCTTTAAACGCTCTTCCTCCATGAACTGAATTCACCTGGATTCCCGGAAAATTCTCTAAGACTTCGGACTACGTCCGGAATTTTGTCTAAATCGTTAAGATTGCCGACATATTGTAAATCAATTGTTTGCTCTGCTCCTTTGTAGAAATTCGCATGAGAATTAATTATTGCAACAATGCTTGTTACAAGAGCTTCGAGTTCTGATGAAGCGGTTTCTTGGTTATTAGCCGATTGATCGGTTGGTGGAGGTATATTAAAATTGATAGGGAAAGGAATGGGTCTAATATCAGAAGGGGTAAGGTGTCGGAAGTAGTGGCCATGGTTCGCTTCTTTTTCTTTCTTTGATTTAGGAATTTTGAATTCTTTTTAGTATAAAATGTTTATAATATAAAATATAATAAATTTAATCTATTTTTCTCCGTCTTTCTTCTTGGATTTAAAAAGGTTCACTATGATGATGACTAATTAGGTTCTAATTGTTATTAATATAGATAATAGAAATATAGAGATTTATTCTCTTGATTAAATTTCTTTCTAAATTTTACTTTACTATAAAATGTTTAAAAATAAAAATCACTTTATTAAATTATTAAAAAAAATTTAGATCTAAAGCTTACAATAAAATTTTTGGGAACATTCCACGCTGGTAGGATGCTTTTTTTCCTTTCTGCAATGTACTACTGGGGAAGCTGTCCTACACTCCCTCGTGGTATGCTTTTTCTTCGGATTAACTATAAGTCCTCAGTGGGTGCTGCTCAGAATTATTTTTGGTTCCAATTTCCTTTTTTTGCTTTTAGCATGATCAAAGTTCTATCACAAATTTTACACACGCGGCGAACTACTTGAGGTCGACTTGAATTGCAGAGTTTTTATTTGCTTAAGATTCCTTTTTTCTCCTTTTGCCTTTTTAAGCACGAAGTTAGATAACACATATGAATTAATTGATTCAATTAAACACACGCGGCGAGCTACTTTAGGTCGACTTTTTAATTTGCGTAGTTTACTGAGACTAGCACGTTGGGCGCCAGTTATTATTTTCTAAGTTTTATTTCATAAAAAAAATATTTTTTTTTTGTTATACTTTATTTATTATTCACGAACTTAACTTTACAAACTCTAAAATCTAACTGTATTGCAATAATAACTAATAATGAACTTAAAACCTAACTTCTGCTGCCACCAGACGCGACGTCAGCATAAGTTGATGTTGCAATCTCACTGTCGACGATCGTTCACCTGTGTTGACTTTGTTCGTGTTAACTGCAGTGTCATCAGAGTAGCGGAAATCGTGTATTCTTGATAATTTTGTTGGAGTTAACTTGCATAATGTGCATTGAAGACAGAAGATTTAATAATTATTCTGTTTCTTCCTTTCCTTTCAATTTTTTATTATTTATTTTTATTCTCTTCTCTAATTCTCTAATTCATTGAAAAAGCAATACGAAAAAACGAACACGAAACTAAAACGTCCAAATGCTTTCATCAATGGATCATGGTCAGGGAATACTACAAAAAACCTTGACCAAGAAACCTTGACTGATAAACAATTATTTTTTTTTTAATATATATTTTATATTTATATATATATTATTATATTTATATTTATAAACGACTGTTTACGTTGCTGACAAAAGGACCTGGAACTAGAGAACGGGTTTCTAAAGCACATCTACCGTAGTAAAATTTGTAGAAAACAGATAAAGCACCTACATTTCGTCTGTGCTCCAAAGTATTAAGAGACGAAGTAATGGTTACATCGTTTATCAAACGGATAACTCTATTCTGAATTCCATCAAGATAAACCAAATGCGATCTTGGAGCCCCACCCCACACATATGAATTAAATTCTAAAATTGGTCTAACATAAACATAAGATTTATATAATCTTAATATATACTTTAGAGGGAGTGAAGTAGAAGTTACAACGTCTTATGAAGCCCAAACATTGGCTAGCTTTTTTTGAAATTGCATAAATATGTTCCTTCCAGAAAAGATCACTTGATACTTTTAAGCCTAACAACTTAAGTGAATCAGATCTCGCAATAGGGGCACCATTAATAACAGGTGAAACGTAATGTTGAATTGTCTTCTGAGAAAATAGACAAGACTTGAATTTATTTGGGTTAAATTCTACTCTATTAGAAATGCCCCAATCGAGAATGACTTAAATATTCGACAGAATAGTCAAATTCATTAATTCACGCGAATCATTCAAGCGAGAATTACATTCTTTTTGACTGACAAACTCAATGGAAGCCGATAGTGTTGTATCATCAGCAAATGAATGGATATCACAGGTTGTAGAAGACAACAGGTCGTTGATATATACCAAGAAGAGCGTGGGTGACAAGGGTGACCCTTGAGGCATTGATCCCATGAAGCTGAAAATATACCATTTAATACAACTTTTATTTTACGGTTCAATAAATAATCCTCAATCCATGCAATGAGAGAGGAGTGTAAGTTCAACGCACGAATCTTATTAATAAGACAATCATGCCATACTCTATCAAAAGCTTTAGAAATATCTAAGGAAACAATGCTTGATTCACCTAGGTTTTCAATGCTTCGCTCCAAGCAATGAGTCATGCACGTGATGAGTTCACCTGAAGAGCGATTTTAACGAAATCCATACTGCACATCGGATAAAAGAACATTTGAATCCAGATAGTTCATTAGTCTGAAAATAACGATAGATTCCATTACCTTCGATAGAACCGACAACAAAGCAATAGGACGGTAGTTCGTAGGTGCCGATTTATCACCTTCTTTCGGATATATTTGCTATTTTCCAAATTGATGGAAAACCACTTGACTTCATTGAGAGATGAAACAATTTGCTAAGCGGTTTTGCCAAAGTATGATGACATCTTTTAAATACTAATGGCGGAATACCATCGGGGCCAGTCGCTTTATTTGGGTCAAGTTCTTTAAGAATCTTTGAAAAAACCCGTCGCCGGAAATAGATTTTAGACATACCTGGTTTCCTAGATTCGGGAAAATTGGAGTGCTTTGGTTAGTTAAAGGAAGGGTAGACGCACCAGCGAAATGAGAGGCTAAGAGATTAGCTTTCTCAATATCAGTTCTATAATGAATACCATTAAGAAATAAAGAAGAAATAGATGAAGTAGTGTCTGCAAAGTTGACCAAAAGCTTCGACTGTTTGAATCAGAATCCAAAATTTTTCGCATGCTATCTCGAATCTTAAGGTCATATATTATTTTGGACCTTTTCAATATAACGTTTGATCTGTTTCTAGCTATTCGAAACTTTACAATTTTCTTCAAAAGTGCAATTAACAGAGAAGCCTTTTATGAGTAGGCTCTATAAGGGCTGGTGTTATTGAAAATTTGACTACTACCAAAGCATGGTCAGAAAGTCCTAATGGAGCAGATACATCAATTGAAAATTTCACTGGCATAGTAGTTAGAAATTAATCTATAAGGTGAGGTGATTGACCAGTAGTATCGGGATACCTAGTTGGCTTATCAACGAGTTGGGTGAGAAGATTAATATTTGAAAATAGTTCTGCGGTTTCACCAGAACTATCTCTACCATTCCAATACGTCAACTATGAATCTTTGTGGACATTAACATCTCCCAAGACAACCAATTCTGACGAAGGTGAGGATTGGTAAATTTTGTCTATAGTTTCCGATAAGTAATTAACCTCATTAATAGTGTCCACAAGTGTCAAATTAGGACTAAGATAAAGGGAACAAATAAACATCGAATGGTTTGAAATTTTAATTTCAATCCATATCGTATGGAACATGGGGTTACAGTTTGGAATAATAAATTTAGGTACACTAAAACAGATGTCATCTCGAATAAATAGCGTTTAGTGTTTGATGCGGTTCTTTCGATCGTCGGTGCTTATGGAACCTAGCAACGGTTCGTTTGTTAACAAATAACACAATGTCACTAATTTTTTTACTGTATAATAACAAACAGTTTAGTGTTTGATGCGGTTCTTTCGATCGTCGGTGCTTATGGAACCTAGCAATGTTTCGTTTGCTTACAAATAACACAATGTAACTAATTTATAATAACAAACAGGAATATAATATACAAAAAAAACCCATCAAAATTAAAAATGTTCATGTAAATTCCCTAATAGGAGATACATATGTGTGCAAAGTTTAATCCGGGTAATTTGGAAAAAATTAATTTTAGAGCCCCTTCACTTTTTTATTTGTTTGTTTTTATTTTTATTTGTAAGTGTTGGCATCGGATCGGTTTAAAATTTTCATAAAACCGGGTTTATTTAAAAAAAAATTATATGGGCATCCTCGAGCCTTAGGGCCTTTACAAAAAACAAAATTTCCATCTGAGATACACATGTGTTAAAAATTTGAAGGAATGGGGCTAATTTTTAAAAAATTAAACGGGGCCCCATTCAGTAACACCAAAAGTATTTTTCACTCTGTCTCACCTCTCGTGAATGGGTAACAAACGTTCTGAGAATAAAAACTTGTCACGGAAAGCTTCTCAATTTGCCGTTTGGTCCTTAAATTGTAGGTCCCTTCCATTTATGTTCAAAAATATACATGCGCAACACAAATGGTCACGAGAAGCTAGGCCTTGGACCGCAATGGTCTGTCGCGCCGAATAGTATTATTATTATTATTCACTCCAAAAATTTTACAAAAAGTTTTTTCGGAGGTACACAATGTTCAAAATTTGAAAAAAATCGGGATAATTTTTAAAAATTTAAAAAAATAAGAATTTAAAAAAAAATAATGGCAATATTTTAAAGATCATATGTATATGTCAACAAATTTCTGATTTGCTTACAAATACACACAAACGTTGACATCATCTATCATCAAAACCTTCTCTATAGAAAGCCCAACTCTACGCATACTAATGCTGTAAACCAACACCAAACGGATGTGTGTTTGTGGGATGTGAATACAGTGTAAAAAAAATAAGCAGTCGCAAAGAGCGAGAAACGTAAGATGTGGTAGTGGGAAACAGAAAAATTTTATATGGATTTTGCTCTTTAGTTGATTACTAATACAAATACGTTTGGTCTAAATCTAAGCATGTATCGGTGTACGATCGGAACAGTTGGGCTTTCTATAGAGAAGGTTTTGCTATCATCGGCCGAGCGACGAAGAAAGCATTAAATGTTGGTGTTTTACAAACACATAGCATAGATCTTGGATACTACGTTGGAAGCTAACGTTTTGACCAACGTAGTATCCAAGATCCAAGAAGTTAGATAACACATATGAATTAATTGATTCAATTCAACACACGCGGCGAGCTACTTTAGGTCGACTTTTTAATTTGCGTAGTTTACTGAGACTAGCACGTTGGGCGCCAGTTATTATTTTCTAAGTTTTATTTCATAAAAAAAATATTTTTTTTTTGTTATACTTTATTTATTATTCACGAACTTAACTTTACAAACTCTAAAATCTAACTGTATTGCAATAATAACTAATAATGAACTTAAAACCTAACTTCTGCTGCCACCAGACGCGACGTCAGCATAAGTTGATGTTGCAATCTCACTGTCGACGATCGTTCACCTGTGTTGACTTTGTTCGTGTTAACTGCAGTGTCATCAGAGTAGCGGAAATCGTGTATTCTTGATAATTTTGTTGGAGTTAACTTGCATAATGTGCATTGAAGACAGAAGATTTAATAATTATTCTGTTTCTTCCTTTCCTTTCAATTTTTTATTATTTATTTTTATTCTCTTCTCTAATTCTCTAATTCATTGAAAAAGCAATACGAAAAAACGAACACGAAACTAAAACGTCCAAATGCTTTCATCAATGGATCATGGTCAGGGAATACTACAAAAAACCTTGACCAAGAAACCTTGACTGATAAACAATTATTTTTTTTTAATATATATTTTATATTTATATATATATTATTATATTTATATTTATAAACGACTGTTTACGTTGCTGACAAAAGGACCTGGAACTAGAGAACGGGTTTCTAAAGCACATCTACCGTAGTAAAATTTGTAGAAAACAGATAAAGCACCTACATTTCGTCTGTGCTCCAAAGTATTAAGAGACGAAGTAATGGTTACATCGTTTATCAAACGGATAACTCTATTCTGAATTCCATCAAGATAAACCAAATGCGATCTTGGAGCCCCACCCCACACATATGAATTAAATTCTAAAATTGGTCTAACATAAACATAAGATTTATATAATCTTAATATATACTTTAGAGGGAGTGAAGTAGAAGTTACAACGTCTTATGAAGCCCAAACATTGGCTAGCTTTTTTTGAAATTGCATAAATATGTTCCTTCCAGAAAAGATCACTTGATACTTTTAAGCCTAACAACTTAAGTGAATCAGATCTCGCAATAGGGGCACCATTAATAACAGGTGAAACGTAATGTTGAATTGTCTTCTGAGAAAATAGACAAGACTTGAATTTATTTGGGTTAAATTCTACTCTATTAGAAATGCCCCAATCGAGAATGACTTAAATATTCGACAGAATAGTCAAATTCATTAATTCACGCGAATCATTCAAGCGAGAATTACATTCTTTTTGACTGACAAACTCAATGGAAGCCGATAGTGTTGTATCATCAGCAAATGAATGGATATCACAGGTTGTAGAAGACAACAGGTCGTTGATATATACCAAGAAGAGCGTGGGTGACAAGGGTGACCCTTGAGGCATTGATCCCATGAAGCTGAAAATATACCATTTAATACAACTTTTATTTTACGGTTCAATAAATAATCCTCAATCCATGCAATGAGAGAGGAGTGTAAGTTCAACGCACGAATCTTATTAATAAGACAATCATGCCATACTCTATCAAAAGCTTTAGAAATATCTAAGGAAACAATGCTTGATTCACCTAGGTTTTCAATGCTTCGCTCCAAGCAATGAGTCATGCACGTGATGAGTTCACCTGAAGAGCGATTTTAACGAAATCCATACTGCACATCGGATAAAAGAACATTTGAATCCAGATAGTTCATTAGTCTGAAAATAACGATAGATTCCATTACCTTCGATGGAACCGACAACAAAGCAATAGGACGGTAGTTCGTAGGTGCCGATTTATCACCTTCTTTCGGATATATTTGCTATTTTCCAAATTGATGGAAAACCACTTGACTTCATTGAGAGATGAAACAATTTGCTAAGCGGTTTTGCCAAATCTTTTTAATACTAATGGCGGAATACCATCGGGGCCAGTCGCTTTATTTGGGTCAAGTTCTTTAAGAATCTTTGAAAAAACCCGTCGCCGGAAATAGATTTTAGACATACCTGGATTCCTAGATTCGGGAAAATTGGAGTGCTTTGGTTAGTTAAAGGAAGGGTAGGCGCACCAGCGAAATGAGAGGCTAAGAGATTAGCTTTCTCAATATCAGTTCTATAATGAATACCATTAAGAAATAAAGAAGAAATAGATGAAGTAGTGTCTGCAAAGTTGACCAAAAGCTTCGACTGTTTGAATCAGAATCCAAAATTTTTCGCATGCTATCTCGAATCTTAAGGTCATATATTATTTTGGACCTTTTCAATATACCGTTTGATCTGTTTCTAGCTATTCGAAACTTTACAATTTTCTTCAAAAGTGCAATTAACAGAGAAGCCTTTTATGAGTAGGCTCTATAAGGGCTGGTGTTATTGAAAATTTGACTACTACCAAAGCATGGTCAGAAAGTCCTAATGGAGCAGATACATCAATTGAAAATTTCACTGGCATAGTAGTTAGAAATTAATCTATAAGGTGAGGTGATTGACCAGTAGTATCGGGATACCTAGTTGGCTTATCAACGAGTTGGGTGAGAAGATTAATATTTGAAAATAGTTCTGCGGTTTCACCAGAACTATCTCTACCATTCCAATAGGTCAACTATGAATCTTTGTGGACATTAACATCTCCCAAGACAACCAATTCTGACGAAGGTGAGGATTGGTAAATTTTGTCTATAGTTTCCGATAAGTAATTAACCTCATTAATAGTGTCCACAAGTGTCAAATTAGGACTAAGATAAAGGGAACAAATAAACATCGAATGGTTTGAAATTTTAATTTCAATCCATATCGTATGGAACATGGGGTTACAGTTTGGAATAATAAATTTAGGTACACTAAAACAGATGTCATCTCGAATAAATAGCGTTTAGTGTTTGATGCGGTTCTTTCGATCGTCGGTGCTTATGGAACCTAGCAACGGTTCGTTTGTTAACAAATAACACAATGTCACTAATTTTTTTACTGTATAATAACAAACAGTTTAGTGTTTGATGCGGTTCTTTCGATCGTCGGTGCTTATGGAACCTAGCAATGTTTCGTTTGCTTACAAATAACACAATGTAACTAATTTATAATAACAAACAGGAATATAATATACAAAAAAAACCCATCAAAATTAAAAATGTTCATGTAAATTCCCTAATAGGAGATACATATGTGTGCAAAGTTTAATCCGGGTAATTTGGAAAAAATTAATTTTAGAGCCCCTTCACTTTTTTATTTGTTTGTTTTTATTTTTATTTGTAAGTGTTGGCATCGGATCGGTTTAAAATTTTCATAAAACCGGGTTTATTTAAAAAAAAATTATATGGGCATCCTCGAGCCTTAGGGCCTTTACAAAAAACAAAATTTCCATCTGAGATACACATGTGTTAAAAATTTGAAGGAATGGGGCTAATTTTTAAAAAATTAAACGGGGCCCCATTCAGTAACACCAAAAGTATTTTTCACTCTGTCTCACCTCTCGTGAATGGGTAACAAACGTTCTGAGAATAAAAACTTGTCACGGAAAGCTTCTCAATTTGCCGTTTGGTCCTTAAATTGTAGGTCCCTTCCATTTATGTTCAAAAATATACATGCGCAACACAAATGGTCACGAGAAGCTAGGCCTTGGACCGCAATGGTCTGTCGCGCCGAATAGTATTATTATTATTATTCACTCCAAAAATTTTACAAAAAGTTTTTTCGGAGGTACACAATGTTCAAAATTTGAAAAAAATCGGGATAATTTTTAAAAATTTAAAAAAATAAGAATTTAAAAAAAAATAATGGCAATATTTTAAAGATCATATGTATATGTCAACAAATTTCTGATTTGCTTACAAATACACACAAACGTTGACATCATCTATCATCAAAACCTTCTCTATAGAAAGCCCAACTGTTCCGATCGTACACCGATACATGCTTAGATTTAGACCAAACGTATTTGTATTAGTAATCAACTAAAGAGCAAAATCCATATAAAATTTTTCTGTTTCCCACTACCACATCTTACGTTTCTCGCTCTTTGCGACTGCTTATTTTTTTTACACTGTATTCACATCCCACAAACACACATCCGTTTGGTGTTGGTTTACAGCATTAGTATGCGTAGAGTTGGGCTTTCTATAGAGAAGGTTTTGATGATAGATGATGTCAACGTTTGTGTGTATTTGTAAGCAAATCAGAAATTTGTTGACATATACATATGATCTTTAAAATATTGCCATTATTTTTTTTTAAATTCTTATTTTTTTAAATTTTTAAAAATTATCCCGATTTTTTTCAAATTTTGAACATTGTGTACCTCCGAAAAAACTTTTTGTAAAATTTTTGGAGTGAATAATAATAATAATACTATTCGGCGCGACAGACCATTGCGGTCCAAGGCCTAGCTTCTCGTGACCATTTGTGTTGCGCATGTATATTTTTGAACATAAATGGAAGGGACCTACAATTTAAGGACCAAACGGCAAATTGAGAAGCTTTCCGTGACAAGTTTTTATTCTCAGAACGTTTGTTACCCATTCACGAGAGGTGAGACAGAGTGAAAAATACTTTTGGTGTTACTGAATGGGGCCCCGTTTAATTTTTTAAAAATTAGCCCCATTCCTTCAAATTTTTAACACATGTGTATCTCAGATGGAAATTTTGTTTTTTGTAAAGGCCCTAAGGCTCGAGGATGCCCATATAATTTTTTTTTAAATAAACCCGGTTTTATGAAAATTTTAAACCGATCCGATGCCAACACTTACAAATAAAAATAAAAACAAACAAATAAAAAAGTGAAGGGGCTCTAAAATTAATTTTTTCCAAATTACCCGGATTAAACTTTGCACACATATGTATCTCCTATTAGGGAATTTACATGAACATTTTTAATTTTGATGGGTTTTTTTTGTATATTATATTCCTGTTTGTTATTATAAATTAGTTACATTGTGTTATTTGTAAGCAAACGAAACATTGCTAGGTTCCATAAGCACCGACGATCGAAAGAACCGCATCAAACACTAAACTGTTTGTTATTATACAGTAAAAAAATTAGTGACATTGTGTTATTTGTTAACAAACGAACCGTTGCTAGGTTCCATAAGCACCGACGATCGAAAGAACCGCATCAAACACTAAACGCTATTTATTCGAGATGACATCTGTTTTAGTGTACCTAAATTTATTATTCCAAACTGTAACCCCATGTTCCATACGATATGGATTGAAATTAAAATTTCAAACCATTCGATGTTTATTTGTTCCCTTTATCTTAGTCCTAATTTGACACTTGTGGACACTATTAATGAGGTTAATTACTTATCGGAAACTATAGACAAAATTTACCAATCCTCACCTTCGTCAGAATTGGTTGTCTTGGGAGATGTTAATGTCCACAAAGATTCATAGTTGACCTATTGGAATGGTAGAGATAGTTCTGGTGAAACCGCAGAACTATTTTCAAATATTAATCTTCTCACCCAACTCGTTGATAAGCCAACTAGGTATCCCGATACTACTGGTCAATCACCTCACCTTATAGATTAATTTCTAACTACTATGCCAGTGAAATTTTCAATTGATGTATCTGCTCCATTAGGACTTTCTGACCATGCTTTGGTAGTAGTCAAATTTTCAATAACACCAGCCCTTATAGAGCCTACTCATAAAAGGCTTCTCTGTTAATTGCACTTTTGAAGAAAATTGTAAAGTTTCGAATAGCTAGAAACAGATCAAACGTTATATTGAAAAGGTCCAAAATAATATATGACCTTAAGATTCGAGATAGCATGCGAAAAATTTTGGATTCTGATTCAAACAGTCGAAGCTTTTGGTCAACTTTGCAGACACTACTTCATCTATTTCTTCTTTATTTCTTAATGGTATTCATTATAGAACTGATATTGAGAAAGCTAATCTCTTAGCCTCTCATTTCGCTGGTGCGTCTACCCTTCCTTTAACTAACCAAAGCACTCCAATTTTCCCGAATCTAGGAAACCAGGTATGTCTAAAATCTATTTCCGGCGACGGGTTTTTCAAAGATTCTTAAAGAACTTGACCCAAACAAAGCGACTGGCCCCGATGGTATTCCGCCATTAGTATTGAAAAGATGTCATCATACTTTGGCAAAACCGCTTAGCAAATTGTTTCATCTCTCAATGAAGTCAAGTGGTTTTCCATCAATTTGGAAAATAGCAAATATATCCGAAAGAAGGTGATAAATCGGCACCTACGAACTACCGTCCTATTGCTTTGTTGTCGGTTCTATCGAAGGTAATGGAATCTATCGTTATTTTCAGACTAATGAACTATCTGGATTCAAATGTTCTTTTATCCGATGTGCAGTATGGATTTCGTTAAAATCGCTCTTCAGGTGAACTCATCACGTGCATGACTCATTGCTTGGAGCGAAGCATTGAAAACCTAGGTGAATCAAGCATTGTTTCCTTAGATATTTCTAAAGCTTTTGATAGAGTATGGCATGATTGTCTTATTAATAAGATTCGTGCGTTGAACTTACACTCCTCTCTCATTGCATGGATTGAGGATTATTTATTGAACCGTAAAATAAAAGTTGTATTAAATTGTATATTTTCAGCTTCATGGGATCAATGCCTCAAGGGTCACCCTTGTCACCCACGCTCTTCTTGGTATATATCAACGACCTGTTGTCTTCTACAACCTGTGATATCCATTCATTTGCTGATGATACAACACTATCGGCTTCCATTGAGTTTGTCAGTCAAAAAGAATGTAATTCTCGCTTGAATGATTCGCGTGAATTAATGAATTTGACTATTCTGTCGAATATTTAAGTCATTCTCGATTGGGGCATTTCTAATAGAGTAGAATTTAACCCAAATAAATTCAAGTCTTGTCTATTTTCTCAGAAGACAATTCAACATTACGTTTCACCTGTTATAAATGGTGCCCCTATTGCGAGATCTGATTCACTTAAGTTGTTAGGCTTAAAAGTATCAAGTGATCTTTTCTGGAAGGAACATATTTATGCAATTTCAAAAAAAGCTAGCCAATGTTTGGGCTTCATAAGACGTTGTAACTTCTACTTCACTCCCTCTAAAGTATTAAGATTATATAAATCTTATGTTTATGTTAGACCAATTTTAGAATTTAATTCATATGTGTGGGGTGGGGCTCCAAGATCGCATTTGGTTTATCTTGATGGAATTCAGAATAGAGTTATCCGTTTGATAAAGGATGTAACCATTACTTCGTCTCTTAATACTTTGGAGCACAGACGAAATGTAGGTGCTTTATCTGTTTTCTACAAATTTTACTACGGTAGATGTGCTTTAGAAACCCGTTCTCTAGTTCCAGGTCCTTTTGTCAGCAACGTAAACAGTCGTTTAAGGTCCAATCAACATAGATTTGCCTTAAAACTTTTTCATGTAGAGCCCAACACTTTAAATCCTCCTTTTTTCCGAGAGTCTCTTCGATGTGGAATCAATTGGAGCCCGTGTTTCCCGAATCTTATAATCTGCAGGCCTTCAAATTAGCCGTTAACAACTTCCTGAAGGATGAAGTGCTCATAAGCTGTTTATTAAATATAAAATATATATTAAAAAAAAATAATTGTTTATCAGTCAAGGTTTCTTGGTCAAGGTTTTTTGTAGTATTCCCTGACCATGATCCATTGATGAAAGCATTTGGACGTTTTAGTTTCGTGTTCGTTTTTTATTATTGCTTTTTCAATGAATTAGAGAATTAGAGAAGAGAATAAAAATAAATAATAAAAAATTGAAAGGAAAGGAAGAAACAGAATAATTATTAAATCTTCTGTCTTCAATGCACATTATGCAAGTTAACTCCAACAAAATTATCAAGAATACACGATTTCCGCTACTCTGATGACACTGCAGTTAACACGAACAAAGTCAACACAGGTGAACGATCGTCGACAGTGAGATTGCAACATCAACTTATGCTGACGTCGCGTCTGGTGGCAGCAGAAGTTAGGTTTTAAGTTCATTATTAGTTATTATTGCAATACAGTTAGATTTTAGAGTTTGTAAAGTTAAGTTCGTGAATAATAAATAAAGTATAACAAAAAAAAAATATTTTTTTTATGAAATAAAACTTAGAAAATAATAACTGGCGCCCAACGTGCTAGTCTCAGTAAACTACGCAAATTAAAAAGTCGACCTAAAGTAGCTCGCCGCGTGTGTTTAATTGAATCAATTAATTCATATGTGTTATCTAACTTCGTGCTTAAAAAGGCAAAAGGAGAAAAAAGGAATCTTAAGCAAATAAAAACTCTGCAATTCAAGTCGACCTCAAGTAGTTCGCCGCGTGTGTAAAATTTGTGATAGAACTTTGATCATGCTAAAAGCAAAAAAAGGAAATTGGAACCAAAAATAATTCTGAGCAGCACCCACTGAGGACTTATAGTTAATCCGAAGAAAAAGCATACCACGAGGGAGTGTAGGACAGCTTCCCCAGTAGTACATTGCAGAAAGGAAAAAAAGCATCCTACCAGCGTGGAATGTTCCCAAAAATTTTATTGTAAGCTTTAGATCTCACCCATTTGAGTGTGTGAGTGCATTCTTAATTTGTGTTTTGTATTATATCATCATATTATATGAAGAATCGGTTACGCACTCACACTGATCAACAGATATATCTATACTCTTTTTTTCAAAGCGTGCTTTGCACTAGCGTAAGGGTCTCGGGTTTTTTTTTTCAAAATAATCATTTTGTTTACTTTTTCCATTCAGGCAAAAAATTCAGTCAGTGAATCTCTATCTAGTAAAAACAGAGAGAATAACATAAACAAAAACAACAAATCTGTTGCGTTTCTCGACAAAGCATGTTGTGTAGCATTGCATTATAATTTTAAAACAAGCTGTGCTGCTGTGATAATATAACTATTATATGTGCTGAATTATAAACCTAAATCATCTTTGAAAGCTTTTCAGAATCTATAAAATTATTGCAACTAACAAAAATTGAAAATACGAGTATCTACATATCTTCTATATTTATAAAAGTGAAACTTTGTGCGGATGTATGTATGAATGCATGCATGCTCCGTATGGACTGCCAAACCCTTCAACCGATCGCGATCAAACTTTGTGTAGAGATTTATTATATTTATTTTTTCAAATCTTATTTTCATAAATTGTCCAGAATTTTTATATAGTAGCCTACTTAAATTTTGCAAACGAAAAGGAACCCGTCATATTTTGGAAGGGGATCCCTGGAGCAAAAAATCGCGCACAAATTTTTTTCGTCGTGCTCTCATTGCATTAATCACATGATTCCACCACTGAACGAACGAACGATCGAACGACAGACAGAACCATGTCGACGAGAAGTTAACATAGAGAATTTAAAAAAACAACCTATAAAAATTAAAATTTTTCATATAAATTCTCTATTAACCAAAAGTATACTGAATTCCACTATAAATGCTGAAATATAAAAACACATACAAGGCACCGCGAACCAACAACAAAACAACCACAATCGTAAAGCAAGCAGCGCTGCCCACAGCGCACAGCGCACAACGCACACAGAACACAGTCATTATAGGTAGTATGAAATGATGTGATTCCGGGAACAAAAATTTGCATGGGACCCGCAGCCCGATCACTGTCAAATTTTAATAGAAAGTATTGTCAGCGGAAATATACATGTGTGCAATTTCAATAAAATTGGGTTTTGGGAACTGGGTTAAAAATTTATCACAATATCTGACCAGCAAGCCAGCCAGACAATAGATGTCACCCACATCATTTTCTAAACAGATCAAGAAACAGAAACCGAAGAAGAATTTGTGAACACAGCATCGATCCGTATGCGTAAGATATCTAGGTATTATCTATGCTGTAAGACTCAGACTACTTTCATAATCAAAGGCTCAAATTCGCATAACTTCTGAAAGGATAAGAAGAGAGAAGTTAGTCGGTAATTTCAAATTACTTTAAAAATTGCTAAAACGTTATTTCACGTTCAATTTGGTTCCTACTTATTGCAGCGTTGTTTATAGTCCGTATACGTAAACACGGGCCCAAGCAAATTTTTGTGCTGTTGAAAGCGTATATCTTCTGATTAGACCATCAAAACTAAATGCTTCTTCAAGTGAAGCAAATTCTATAATAAAATTTCAGTTCTTATATTTTGTCTTTTGATATCGAGCCGAAGTTTTGAATTTTAATTCCAAGCATAAAAGCTGTAATGAAATAAAAAATAAAAAAATTCAATTATCAATTGACTGGCTCCGGATTCGCACACGGTAGCTGAAGTGCTTTTATGATTCCTACCTATTACTTTAATTTGTTATTTTCTGCACGGTACTAAATAAACAATACCAATGTTGTACAAAATTCCAAAAAGGAATTATGTCTACAATGTGGCATCCCTAAAATTTGTCTCTCAATTCTCTGATTGGCTGAAACTCTGCAAACTACAGCGGACGAAGGCGTTATCATCTTAAAGTACTCCCTAATTTCAATATGTAAGTTAATTTTGACTTTTCAATACCTATGTGTTAGTATTTATAATGTAGCATCTGTACATCTGTAACATCTGAAGGAATATGCTTAGTACAACTGGGTTACGCACACAATCAAACATCGATGCATATACATACGTACATACATAGTTTATTCAAGTGGGTGAGATTCCGTTATAATAATTCTAGTAACTATTTCGAATATGTTTGGTTGTGTAGTGGACTTTTTTAATGCAATTTTACGTAAGGACTGCAATAATATGCCTTGAATGAATTATTAAAATGCTAATTGTTAATTTATTTGACACTCAAGGTGTTTGCCATAACAACACTATTGCTTTCTTTAGTAAGCAATTTTGTGCTATTTTTCAAACAAAAAGTTAAACAGTCGTTCTAAGGATAGCTAAGCCAAGATTTTGAGGATTAGCTTCAGTACATGGTTGAAATAAGTATGGTAATTACCGGATTATTACCCCTCACTTAACTGCGTTCGCCGTAAAATTAAACAAACAAGAGAATCCATAAGAAATATATTTATCTTTTCCCGTTTTAATGAACACTGCTTACCTAAGTGCTTTACCCGGTTAATTAAAAATGTAAGCTTCTCGCAAACATTCGTGCAAAATCCTCCGGTTAAATGAACACACAAAATACAAAGCATTTAAAAAGTCTAAAAAAACGCATTCGGATGGAATGGCGTAGAGTTGTTAAGTAAATTTTCAAACTGGCATGTTTGTTGTGCGCAAAATAAACGAAGTTTTATGATTGCAGCAGAGTTATCTAAACGGAGATACACATGTGTGCAAAGTTTGAATCTGGTTAATTTTTAAAGAAATTTATATGGGTGCCTGTCGGCACTGGTGGCTGATCACGTCCAAATTTTTACAAAAAGTGTCGTCATCGAAGATAAACATGTACAAAGTTTGAATAAAATCGGGCTTAAAGCAGAAGAAGTTAAAAATTTATCACAAAATTCCAGCGGAGTTAATATAGCGAATTTAAAAATAAAATTGTATTTATTATTTTGTATTATTTTATTTGGGGAAACTCATATTTACTAACAGATTTTTATGAAATTTTCAATTCATATTATTATCAGGTGTAGTAAGGTTATAAGCTATAGTGCACCTCCCCTTCCTCTTCCCCATAAGTTTCATTTACACCTCTACACTCAAGTGCACTTGTTTTTTTATGTTTATTATATTTCACTGTATTTTATTAAATGGATCACAAATCTGTTAAAAATTATCAGGAACAAATAATACGATGATGTTGAAGCAGGCAAAACGAGCAGGCAGATGCAATTCGATATTTCTCAATTTAATGCATGGACATAAGAAAGGCCTCCTTTATATTATACTATCTGATTACCCGGCGTTACCCAGGTATTTATTCATCCGAATCTTCTATTAGGCAGGGGTAGAAAAAAGAATGATATCTATCTATAAGTTAAAATTGTAGTTTTTATTAACAAAAATATATTTTAAATTATAGCTATAGTATTCAAATCTATATGTATGAAAGTGAAACTTTGTATGTATGTATGTCCGGTATAGACTGCCAAACCCTTCAACCGATCGCGTTCTCACGTTGCATATGGGTTTTATACCAATAGGCATATTTTGAAAGTGGTCAGACTCCTGAGTCAAAGGGTCTCCATAAAAAATTTTTTATTGTTTCTACAAATTGCATGTTTTTATGAACCAATCGCGTTCAAACTTTGCGTAGGGGTTTTATACCATAATGGGCACTAAATAGGTATATTTTGAAAGTGGTCAGACTCCTGGTTCAAGGGGTCACCATTTCACAAATTGCATACAGGATTTTCTTCAAATTTTATAGACATGAGTCACGAAAACTGCATTTGTTTGATTAGTAGTTATTTTATTTTACACACGGGGAATGTAAAATGTTAATATCAGCAACATTTTTAAACAGAATTTTATGAAATTTTTAAGATATATTATTGGCAGGTAGGGGAAAGTTATAGGTATAGATGGAAGGGGAGAAAGGTTAAATTTTAACATGAGATTAACAAAAGAATTTTTAAAAAAATGTCAACGTAAATTATTGGCAGCTGAGGGAAGGTTATAGGCAATAGTACTCCCGTCACCACGGGGGTTCATGTGTGCGGGTAGCAAAGCGCCCGGGAACAGCTATAGTTATAAAATAAAATTAAATAAACATACATAAAATTAATTTTAAACAAATCTTGATTGAACACAATGTTTTTAGTTTCACCTTCAAGAGCAGGATTACATAAATTCTTAGGTCAACCCAACCCAGAGCAAGCAAAATAAAGTTGTCCGTGGGAAAAACATGGCGATCTCAAATCTATAATCCGCAGTACTTAATAAACTTTCCGAATTATTGATCGTCATCGAAAACGCAAGTTTTACTGGAAATTGCAATCTCTTAAATTGAAAAGGTAGATCCGTCGAAATGATATAGTCGCTTCAATTATATTGCCCGGCATATCTTTTACGCACAGTCTTGTGCCGTTGCTAAGTTTTGGCGAGTCGAGAATCCGTAGTAAAATAATTGGAGATCAAACTGTAAGACGATGTGGTGGCAATCCAGACGAATTAAGTGAGTTTAGGAACTCAGTTAGATAATTACCTTTCTCATCAGTATCTACAAAGGTATCGATAAACTTATATTCAGTGACTACGCCTATTAATATGGCAAGTATATGGTTGTTTATTTCGTAGATGTCTCCATTTTCAGAAGCAAGAATGGTCCCTTCTCGCAACCGGTTCAAAACCTGATAGTTTTGATCTACCTTTTCCAATTTGAAGTAGGAGCGACAATGTCCTCACCCCTAAATTTGTCGTCAAATGGTCGCCCAGTACCATTCTAAACACCACTTTTCATCTCAGCGACCCCAAAAACTATGGGATCGACGCTAATATCAGTCACCCTCCCCACTCCGGGGAGACAACCAACTCAGTGGCCTATTGAATGGGCACTAATATCGGTCATCCCCCTCAGGTATCGACCCCATCCCCCTAGAGCTGTCTTACCATCACCTTTCAAATCAGCGACCCAGAAAACCATAAAATCCACACTAATATCGGTACCCCCCCTCAGTTATTGACCCCATCCCCCTAGAGCTGTCTTACCATCACCATTCAACTCAGCGACCCCGAAAACCATAGAATATATAGAATATACACAAATATCGGTCACCTCCCCCCTCTCCGTTATCGACACCATCCCCCTAGAGCTGCCTTATCATCACCATTCAACTCCGCGTCCCCGAAAACCATAGAATCGGCACTAATATCGGTAACCCCCCCCCCCCCAGTTATCGTCCCAATCACCATAGAGCTGTCTTACCATCACCATTCAACTCAGCGACCCCAAAACCCATAGAATATACAGAATTTACACAAATATCGGTATCCTCCCCCCTCTCTGTTATCGACACCTTCCCCCTAGAGCTGCCTTACCATCACCATTCAACTCAGCGTCCCCGAAAACCCTAGGATCGACACTAATATAGGTCAACCCCCCCCACACCAATTATCGTCCCAATCACCCTAGAGCTGCCTTACCATCAGTATTCACATCAGCGACCCCGAGAACTAATATCGGTCATCCCCCTCAGGTATCGACCCCATCCCCCTAGAGCTGTCTTACCATCACCATTCAACTCAGCGACCCAGAAAACCATAGAAGCCACACTAATATCGGTAACCCCCCCCCCCCCCCCTCAGTTACTGACCCATTCCCCATGGAACTGTCTTACCATCACCATTCAATTCAGCGACAACGAAAACCATAGAATCAACACTAATATCGGTCACCCCCCCCCCTTTTAATAATCGACCCCATCCCTCTACAGCTGTCTTTCCATCACCATTCAACTCAGCGACCACGAAAACCATAGAATTACCACTAATATCGGCCACCCCCCCCCCCCTTCAGTTATCGACCCCATCCCGCTAGAGTTGTCTTACCATCACCATTCAACTCATCGACCCCGAAAACCATAGCATCAACAATAATATCGATCACCCACACCCTGGGGGAATATAACTCACCCATAGGAGTGTACTACCAGCACTATTCGTCTCGGCGCCACCGAAAACGGTGGGTCCGACACTAATATCGGCTGCCACGCCTCCCCCAGCCAAAAACGTGCTACCCCCCACCACCTCTATTTGATTCCTGATAGTATACCAAGTTTGGTTGAAATTGTTCAAGGCGTTCCAGAGCTAGAAAGGCACAAATATTTATATATATATACAAATAAGTTCTCTATTATATATATATAGATAACTAGCTTATTGCCCGGCGTTGCCCAGGTATTTATTAATCCCAATCTTCTATTAGGCAGGGGTAGAAAAAGGAATGATATCTATCTATAAAAATTAAAAAAAATACATAATATTAATTTAAAACAAAACTTGGTTGTATACAATATTTTAGTTTTACCTTCAAGAGCAAGAATAAATAAATTCTTAGGTGAACACACCCTAGAGCAAGCAAAATAAAGTTGTCCGTGGGAAAAACATGGCGATCCCAAATCTATACTACGCAATACTTAATAAACTGTCCGACTGTCGAAAATGCAATCTCTTAAATTTAAAAGGTAGATCCATCGAAATGAGTGCTATCCATGGGATTAAAACTGTTTCACACTGTCCCTTTTCTATCAATATAGTCGCTTCATTTATATTGCCCAGCATCTTTTTTACGCAAAGTCTTGTGCCGTTGCAAAGTTTTAGATAAATAACTTCCTCATCAGCATATACTTCGGTATCGATAGACTTACATTCAGTGACTACGCATATTAACATGGCAAGTATTTGATTGTTTGTTTCGTGGATGTCTCAATTTTTAGCAGCAGGCCCTCAGCGACCCCGAAAACTATGGGATCGACACTAATATCGGTCACCCTGCCTCCTCCGGGGATACTACTCATCTATCGGTCACCCCCAACCCTCAAAATTGACCCCATCCCCCTACTGTCTTACCATCGCCATTCAACGCAGCGATCCCGAAAACTATAGAATCGACAATATCGGTCAGCGCCCCCCCCCCCTCATTTATCGACCCTGTCCATCTAGAGCTGTTTTACCATCACCATTCAACTCACTCACAACAAACTATAGAACCGACAATAATATCGGTAACCTCGCACCAAAGTTATCGACCACATACCCCTAGAGCTGTCTTACCATCACCATTTAACGCAGCGACCCAAAAACTATAGAATCGACACTAATATCGGTAATCCACCCACCCTCAGTTATCGACCCCATCCTCCTAGAGCTGTCTTACCATCACCATTCAACTCAGCGACCCAGAAAACCATAGAATCCACACTAATATCGGTAACCCCCCCCCCCTCAGTTACTGACCCATTCCCCATAGAGCTGTCTTACCATCACCATTCAATTCAGCGACAACGAAAACCATAGAATCAACACTAATATCGGTCACCCCCCCCCCACCATCCAGTTATCGTCCCAATCACCCTAGAGCTGTCTTACCATCACCATTCAACTCAGCGACCCCAAAACCCATAGAATATACATAATATACACAAATATCGGTATCCTCCCCACTCTCTGTCATCGACACCTTCCCCCTAGAGCTGCCTTACCATTACCATTCAACTCAGCGTCCCCGAAAACCCTAGAATCGACACTAATATCGGTCAACCCCCCCCCCCCCCCGCCCGCACCAATTATCGTCCCAATCACCCTAGAGCTGCCTTACCATCTGTATTCATCTCAGCGACCCCGAGAACTATGGGATCGACACTAATATCAGTCACCCTCCCCACTTCGGGGAGACAACCAACTCAGTGGCCTATTGAATGGGCACTAATATCGGTCATCCCCCTCAGGTATCGACCCTATCCCTCTACAGCTGTCTTTCCATCACCATTCAACTCAGCGACCACGAAAACCATAGAATTACCACTAATATCGGCCACCCCCCCCCCCTCAGTTATCGACCCCATCCCGCTAGAGTTGTCTTACCATCACCATTCAACTCATCGACCCCGAAAACCATAGCATCAACAATAATATCGATCACCCACACCCTGGGGGAATATAACTCACCCATAGGAGTGTACTACCAGCACTATTCGTCTCGGCGCTACCGAAAACGGTGGGTCCGACACTAATATCGGCTGCCACGCCTCCCCCAGCCAAAAACGTGCTACCACCCACCACCTCTATTTGATTCCTGATAGTATACCAAGTTTGGTTGAAATTGTTCAAGGCGTTCCAGAGCTAGAAAGGCACAAATATTTATATATATATACAAATAAGTTCTCTATTTTATATATATAGATAACTAGCTTATTGCCCGGCGTTGCCCAGGTATTTATTGATCCCAATCTTCTATTAGACAGGGGTAGAAAAAGGAATGATATCTATCTATAAGGTAAAATTGCAGTTTTTATTCTAATTATAAAGTAAAATTAAAAAAAATACATAATATTAATTTAAAACAAAACTTGGTTGTATACAATATTTTAGTTTTACCTTCAAGAGCAAGAATAAATAAATTCTTAGGTGAACACACCCTAGAGCAAGCAAAATAAAGTTGTCCGTGGGAAAAACATGGCGATCCCAAATCTATACTACGCAATACTTAATAAACTGTCCGACTGTCGAAAATGCAATCTCTTAAATTTAAAAGGTAGATCCATCGAAATGAGTGCTATCCATGGGATTAAAACTGTTTCACACTGTCCCTTTTCTATCAATATAGTCGCTTCATTTATATTGTTCAGCATCTTTTTTACGCAAAGTCTTGTGCCGTTGCAAAGCTTTAGATAAATAACTTCCTCATCAGCATAAACTTCGGTATCGATAGACTTACATTCAGTGACTACGCATATTAACATGGCAAGTATTTGATTGTTTGTTTCGTGGATGTCTCAATTTTTAGCAGCAAGAATGGCTGTCCGAACGATAGAGTGCTGCAAAGATATCCACCTCAAAGAGAACACTAAGCTGTAAAGATAATCGCATTCTCTATACGGTGAATGCACTCCTCACACCGGCACCAGTGCCGAAAAGGCCTCAGGACTATGGGAAATCATTTACTGGTGAATAGAAGTATGGAACAAGCAGGAGGATCATGACCTACAAGATTCCCTGAAAACCCCAGACAACTATCGGTAGCAGTAGACAATTCTGCAGCAAAGTTGGCATCGAAATTCGACGGTCCCAACACGTTGTCAGATTTACTTTATCAATGATCATGATCATAAAGAAAGCCCACATGAGCGGGCTCAGCGCATTTCACCAGACCCGCAGCGAGTCATCACGCACAACGACAGAAGTCTTTTATGTTAAGTTGAACGTTTTGCAATAAAGCACTTTTTTGGTATCTGGGATCACACTCCCATATTGTTAATTTTAAATTTACATAATTTAAGTCCATGTAATTCCCAACTGGTCTACTAGGTTAATTAGGTTAATGCAAAAGCAAAGTCAACACATATGAGAAAAGTTTTTGTTCATATAATTCTTCATCATTATCATATTTGGTTCTACAACAGGTGTCCGGTCCTGGCCTCTCGTAAAAAATCTCTCCACCGGTTCCGATTTCGAGCAGATGTCATCCAGTTTGGCATCCCTAAGCTCCTATAAGAGGTCAGAATGCTTTTTGCTAAGAACCCAAGTCTCAGATCCATATGTGAGTACTGGTATGACCATTGTCTTACCCACTAGCTTGGATGTTATGGTTAGATTCCTGGATTTGAAGAGTCTTGACAGACTTTGTAGGCTTTGTTGGCTTTAAGCCACCGTGCGCGTATTTCTGATTCCATGCTGTTATCGGCTACTACAGTTGACCCAAAATAGTTAAATGATTGCACTACTTCAAGTTCTCGCTCCAATATTTTATTTGAGGGACCAATGTTTGATCTTCTGTTAGCATACGTGGCCACTATGTACTTTGTTTTGCTCTCGATCTGGATAAAAGCTTCCTGTACAGCTCTTGCGTTTTTTGCCAACGATGTCAATATCGTCTGCGTAAGCCAGTATCGGAATGAACGCATAGAGGATTGTTCCTTTCGCTGTTACATCGGAGTCTCTGATCACTTTCTTCAACGCCAGATTGAAGAGGACGTAGGCCGTCCATCCCCTTTTTCGGAGCCCGTTATAGATGTTGATTGGGCTTGATTGGCTTCTAACATGGCATATTTTTGATGCCGAATTCTCTCATGGCTTTAAAAAGTTTTACTCTGGATATAATAACATAGGCGGCTTTTAAGCCTACAAAAAGATCGTAAAGTAAGTATTGAAACTCTAGACAAATATCCTTCACCTGCCTAAGGGTGAAAATCTGATCATTTGTTGATTTGGCTTTGATGAAGCCCCACTGGTATGTGCCAATGATGACTTTAGCGGTAATCAACCATAATTGCTGCACGTTGTGATATCTCCCTTCTTATGTATGGGGCACAGAATGCCTCTTCGCCACTCTTCTGGCATCGCTTCTTCCTCCCATACTTGCACTATTATTTCATGAATTGATTGGTGATTCTTGTACGTTCATTGTGAAGGACAGCCGTGTTGACACCAATCTGATTCGCGGATGCAGTCTTTCGCTATAATGCAATCCGCTCTCGGAGTACCATACCAACAAGGTAGTGGTCCAAATCGATGTTCGTACCTCGGTACTTTCATACCGTCATCATGTTAAGGTTGTGGCGAAGGTCTATCAACACGTGGTCTATCTGGTTGCGAGTGGCTCCATCAGGAGATACCCAGGTGGCTTTGTGGATATTTTTACGCGCAAACGTTGTACTCGCAATGACTAAATTATTGCTTGCTGCCATCTCTATGACTCGTCCATTGTCATGGCATGGAGTTCCCGTTTGACTGATTAAAAAAATTCTTCTATTTCATTATCTGCGGAATTCTCTGTAGGTGCGTGAATGTATATGAGGCTTATGTTCTTAAATCTGCCTTACACGTGAAGGGTGCATAGCCGTTCATTTACTGTTTTAAAGCCGATAACGGTAGGTTTCATTCTTTTGCTGACTAGAAATCCCCACCGAGCACATGATTTCTTGCATGACAGCTGTAAAATATGTCATATTCTGATTTTTGTAAGACAACATTCCCCGTCCACCGAATCTTCTGGATTTCTGTTATGTCAGTATTATATTTGGAGAGGGTATCGGCTAGCTGCTATGCAGCTCGAGCTCTATACAGTGAGCGTACGTTCCATGAGAAAATTCTTAAATCGTTTAGCCGTTCCTTCGTTCGTTGACGTGGTCGTCGTCGTTCATCAGTGTAACCGAGGCTGATTTAGGTTCCGTAATAGTTTTTTATACTGGTGAGGTTATTGACCTCGCACCAACCTTTATATAAAAGGATTAACACGATCATTCAGCTTTTCCTGGATTGGAGAAAATTACCGGCGACCACCACATGGAGGTTTGATCGAACTTCCACCAGTCAGAGATAGTTATTCCCTCTTTTCTGCTGAGGGTTGACTGCCTCATATAATTCCTAACTAGTTAAAATTAATGAAAATAATACACAGCATTAAAGTTTTAAAAAAATCAAGGCCGAAGAAGAATAATCAAGTCAAGCCCAATCAAAAGTCAAGTTAAGTAGAACACATAAAAATTAAACTATAAGCTAAGAATCAAACTTATATTGTGTCTTTCACCTTCGAGGATAAAAGTGGAAAGTAGCCGCTGTTAAGTTCAACCCCCCCCCCCACATTATCTTCCTGGTTGGGAGCTGGCAGAGGCAAAGTTGAATATCGGGTTCCCCCCACCCGCGGTAAGTGGTTCTGTGGAACATCCCACTTTTCGTCTCTCGGTCGTGAGTTGGCAGAGGACGCCTCTTCGTAAGACTCTCTCATCAACACTCCCGAAAGCGAACCAGTAGGCGAAAGTCAACGCCGAAACGTACGATGATTCCTGATCAAACAGACGAAACAACAAAATTCTCTCCACGACGATTAGTTCTACGCACAGAAAGGACCCCAATGCTTATCAAAACATTGGCCCAAAGATTGTCAACTCAGCAGCAGACCTGGAGGAGCTACAACAACAACAACAACAAAATTTATAACAAAAACGCTGAGCAAAAGTCGAACCCTGGATTCCGACTGAGACGACTCCCGTCGGATTTACATCGTTACACAATAAAAGGCTATACCCGAAAATCGAAGTTTTTTATATTTACTTTTCAATTTTGAAATGTGAGCTGTGTCTTTCCCTTGCTCAATTCTTTTGAACTGTATGTATTGATTTGAATAATGCACTTATAAGGCATCACGACGTACATAACATTCTTATACTAGCCGTTTCCTTATTTGTGACCGCAGAAACGTACTTTCATTCATACCAAACCAAGTTTTATAACCGTTACGAAAAGGAGTTGAAATTCTGTTTTATAATGCCAAATAAAAACATGTTTTAATTGAATGAATGCTTTCTAATTGCAAACGTTACCCAAACTCGCATACATTCATATACGAGTATATTTTACTCAACTACCTTTGTCCGATTAGAATTGTATTTATTTTTTCTTTATTGATTTGTGCACTCGCTTTTGCGGGTCTGTTTACCAGTATATTTTTTGTGATGATTGAATTTAAAAATCAATACATTTTAACGAAGGTAGTCTGAAAGAATAGTCGTTTGCCAATGTTAAATTAGTTAAAGGGTGGTTTTCATAAGGCTCGGATGGAGCTTTTTACAGCTCTTAATATGGAATGTTTAACATAATCGATAACTTTTATTTAAAAACAAAATAACACAGTTAAATTAACTCGGCAATATAATTTCAAAAAATTAAATAAAAAAAATGGTTCAGCAACGATCGGAAGGCAGTGGTAAGTGATATTCAACTTGAGTTTTCAACTTTAAAAATTTACTTTAAATTCACCCTAAGAAGTCGAACTAAATATCACCAATTCTGAAGTTATAAAGAAGTTTAACAGTTGTATTTTTTAATTTAAATGGTAGCACGGATAAAAGTTACATGGTGATGTCAGGTTCTTATTTAGGAGGGTCGGTATTAAACCCCGACTCTGTTATCTTAATGACACAATACGTAGATTTAAAATAATTTTTTAGTAAACTTTGATTTAATTTATTATAAACTTTTGCAGAACAAATTCATTCGGTTATCCTTGACAAAACAGGAAAAAAATCATTCGGGATTTGCATAGTGCGGGGAGAGGTATATAAATCATTTCTAAACAATACAATACAATTAAATAATGCCGTGGTCGAAAATGAAAATTTCACTCAAATTATTTGTCAATTACATTTTCTAAAAGGCGAAAATGTAAGTAAGCGTGCGTATTAAGCATGGCGAAGATCTTTTATTCGTAAAAGATTAGACGAAGACAATTTGGTGCAAATTTCAATTTTCCTTTCGTAAAAACGTAAGCATACGTTAAGCATAAAAACATTAGCATAAAAACGTTAGCATAAAAACGTTTTCGCGCTTAACAGAATTAAATTAAAATCTACCATTTTTCTGACCCGAAAATTTTTTATTTATTTTGCTGTATCAAGGTTAAAGATTCACCAAATTCGAAAACAACTGGAATTTTTATAAAAGGCATCGTTCCACAGAGCCCCGCGTATATATGTGGAAAATTAAAAGTAGGTAGATAAAGTAATATGCTTATATCTATACATAGACTTGCGTTTCACCAAAACATACGATTTCTACGCTAAATCATCAAAATATGTACCAAATACACACTTTTAATACATAAATAATTGAGTAGTTCGTTCTGAGTAACTATAGTGCTACTGCTTATAAAAAAATAGTTAGCCAAAATATAAACATGTCAGCTAATAAAAAAACATTTTTAATTTAAAACGCTTAAAACGAGTATTGTGCGTAGTAGTTTGTTTGCTTTGATCTGAAACAAAAAATTGCCAACTCGCGTTGAGTTAATTTTCGCGTGGCCTTGGCTGGCTGGCTAGCGGACCGCCACACCAAATCTTGTGATAAATTTTTAACCCACTTTCTAAAGCCCAATTTTATTGAAACTTTGCACACATGTGTATCTCCCATGACAAAACTTTCTATTAAATTTGGGATGCCTCGGGCCCCGGGGCCGGGGGGCTCCCATACAAATATTTTACAAAATGTACCCGATATTCTTCAAATTTTATACACAAGTGTATCTTCGATGGACAAACCTTTTTGTAAAAATTTGGAAGTGATCGGTCACCGGGGTCGGGGGTACCCATACAAATGTTATAAAAAAGTACCCGATTTTCTTCAAATTTTATACGCATATGTATTTCCGATGGAAACAGTTTTTGTAAATAATAAGTGAAGAGAAGGTATTGCAGGGAATTAATGCAAACAGCACATGCTCATAAAGTATTTATACACGTAATAATTATAGGTTTATACTCTTTCACAAAAGAACCTCAATAACGTTTAAACTCAAAAATTTAATGAATTACGGTCGAATTTCGACCATACACGGGCCCCTAGTATTTAAAAATTCTCTAACCGAAAATACACATGGTGAAATTAATTTTAAAGAAACTTTTATGGGAGCCCCTGGACCCTGGGCTTGATCACTTCCATATTTTTAAAGAAAGTGTTTTCATCGAAGATACACAGAAAAATTTTATATATATGTGCCCCTCAATCCTGAGGCCCAAACACTTTTTATTTTATTGAAATAGTCGTCATTGGATTTACACATATGTACAAAGTTTGAATAAAATCGGGTTATTTTGAAAAAAAAAATATATAGGAACGCTTAGACTTCCGATCCGCTTAGGGTTCCGATCACTTCCAAATTTTAAAGAAAGTGTTGTCATCGGAGATACACAGGTGTGCAAAGTTTGAATAAAATCGGGTTTTAGAAAGTGGATTATAATTTGATCACAAGATTTGGCTGCCACAAACTCACAAACAAACAAACACATCCGGACGCGAAGTTAATATATCTAGAAAATTTAAAAAAGGACTACAAATTAAACCAACAGGCGATTACCTAACAGATAAACATTCTGTTATCTTGTTATCTTGTGTTATCACCGGAGATACACAAGTGTGCAAAGTTTAAATAAAATCGGGTTATTTTGAAGAAATTTATATAGGTTCCCACAGACCCTCGGATCCGATCACTTCCAAAATTTGTATATCATATATATATATTTTTTAAATTTACCCGATTTTATTCAAATTTTGTACACTTGTGTATCTCCGGTGAGAACACTTTCTATTAACAGAATATTGATCTGTTAGGTGATCTCCTATTCGTTTATTTTGTGGTAATGTTTTTAATTCTCTAGATATATGAACTTCGCGCCCGGTGTTTGTTTGTTTTTTGTTTGTGGTCTAATGAGAACACTTTTATAAAAATTTAGAAGTGATAGGGCCCCTGGGCCGAGGAGCTCACAAATAAATTTTTTCAAAATTTATTCGATTTTATTCTAACTTTACATTTGTATCTCCGATAAGAGATTTTAGATGACATATTTATTTGAATAAAACTACATATTTATTTTAAAACGTTTTTAAAACGAACTAAAAAATATAAAATAATTTATCCTAGCCCCATTAAGATTCCTAACCCTTACAGAGAGTCCTTTAGTCCTTATACTTTTGAATTTTTAATAGCTATGATAATATACTTGTAAGATTTAAAATGAAAAGCGTGGGACGCATGTAACTACTCATGCAAAAATCATCACTTGCATGCACCCCACTTTTTCATTTTAAATCTTACAAGTATATTTTCATATCTATTAAAAATTCACAAGTAAAAGTTATCAGGACTATATGTAAGGGGTTAGGAATTTATATGTTTTAAATTGCTTTATAATTTACTTCACATCTTGAAGGCGTGTGTATCTCCGATGGAAAACACTTCTTGTAAAATTTTGTATTGATCGGTTCCCGGGGTCGGCGGGCACCCATACAAATTTTATAAAAAAAGTAACCGAATTTCTTCAAATTTTATACGCATGTGTATCTCCGATGGACAACACTTTTTGTAAAAATTTGGTAGGGTGGAGCACCCAAACAAATTTTATAAAAAAAGTACCCGATTTTCTTCAAATTGTATACGCATGAGTATCTTCTATGGACAACACTTCCTATAAAAATTTGGTAGTGATCACGCCCAGGGGTCGGCGGGCAAATTTTATAAAAAAATACCCGATTTTATTAAAGTTTTATACGATGTGTATCTCCGATGGAAACCACTTCTTGTAAAAATTTGGAAGTGATCGGGCCCCGGGGTCGGCGGGTACCCATACAAATTTTATAAAAAAAATAGTCTCCGATTTTCTTTAAATTTTATACGCATATGTATCTCCGTTGGACAACACTTTTTGTACATTTTTTTGGAGTACTCGGGCCCCGTTGTCGGAAGGCCCCATACAAAATTTTAAAAATTCCCCGGTTTTCTTGAAATTTTATACACACATATTTAATCCTATGGACAACACTTTTTGTAAAAATTTGGAAGTGGCCCCAGGACCGAGGGGCTCCCATAATTTTTTTTAAAAAATGAGACCTGTTTTCTTCAAATTTTATAAAAATGTGTATCTCATATACAGTGTACTTTTTTTGTAAAAATTTTGGAGTGATCGGGATTTTTTTTTTAAAATGTACCCGATTTTATTCAAACTGCACATTGTGTATACCCGATTAGAGAATTTACACGAACAATTTAAATTTTTATGGGCTGTTTTTTTTGTTGGTTTTGTTGATGACGGGGGCTGTTGACGACGAGCGATGTTGATGATTGTATGGGAGCGGGTCTCGGGTTGTGCCACGAGCAACGCCGGGCACGTCTGCTAGTATATTAATAAAAATGCATATTTTTATGTATGTACATATATATGTCTTAATTTCTTTAGGTTTCCTCGTCGTTTATCTGATCACGTTCAATCATTTCGATTTATTTCATCATATTTTGGAAGTGGTCAGACTCCTTGGTCAAAGGATCACCATACGCATTTTCTAAAATCTCATGTTCTACGCATTTTCTTCAATATCTCATTTTTTTTAATAGTTTATATATAATAGTTAAAAAGTTTCCTATTTTGTTAAAATTAAAAAAATATATTATTTAGCCGGGCATCGCCAACTGTTTTAGAAAATTAAATAATTTTATTGAAAAACATTATTTTACTGAAACTCTGTACAATGGTGAAAACCTGATCAAAATCCCTAGTAGTGTTCACGATAAGCGTATTCAATTAAAATATCAATCAAACTTACCTCAACATATCTATAACTCAACATTTATATAATAGGTATCATCATATTTGGCTCTACAACCGGGGTCCGGTCCTGGACTCCCGCAGAAATTCTCTCCACCGGTCCCGATTTCGAGCCGATGTCATCCAGTTTGGCATCCATAAACTCTGGGCGTCCTGGTCTACGCCATCCTTCCAGCGTAGGCTTGGCCGGCATCGCTGTCGTGTTCCATAAATCCTACCGCAAAGGACTTTCCGAGCAGGATCCTCTTCGCTCATGCGAGCTAGGTGTCCTGCCCACCTGAGCCTACCGGGCTTAATTTTCTTCATGATGTCGACATCGCGGTAACGCTCGTAGATCTCATAATTATAGAGTCTCCGGAATCGTCCTTCCTCATATACGGGGCCAACATTTCTCTGTAAGACTTTTCTCTCGAACGCGGCTAAGAGGTCAGAATGCTTTTTGCTAAGCACCTAAGTCTCGGATCCATATGTAAGCACTGGTACGACCATTGTCTTATATATCAGCAGCTTGGATCTTATGGTTAAGTTCCTGGCTTTGAAGAGTCTTGACAGACTATGGTAGGCTTTGTTGGCTTTAAGCAATCGTGCGGGTATTTCTGGTTCCATGCTGTTATCGGCTGCTATAGTTGACCCGAGATAGTTAAAGGATTGCACTACTTCAAATTCGCGCTTCACTATTTGAATTGATGGACCAATGTTGGATCTTCTACTCGTAGAAATAAGTATATAAGTATAGATTTTCATAAAGTGAATTTTTGGTCACGATAACGCATACGGTACTATTATATTAAAATGCGGATCTTATCAGGCATTACTGGTAAATATTTCTTTTTTTATATAAGTTTATACAGGGTGTATCTGTTTACGTGATAAATACTTAAAGGGGTGATTTCTTGGTTAGTTACTAGAAAAAATCGTATTCGTTTTACCATGAAGAAACGTACTTTTGACCTCACATCACAAGAATGCTGTTGATGTTTTTTGAAAAAAAAAATCTTTATGATCAAAATGATCAACAATTTTTAAATTCTATAAACCATTACCTATAAGAAGGTTAAATTGTATTTTTAAATGCGATCATCTCAAAAAATTATCCTTGATAACAATTTTTGACTAATATAGTGTTAAAGCCAATTCAATTTCCTTCAAATCCATGGCACAAAATTTATGCATTCGGTCAACAGGAGCAGGGCTAAAATTAAAAAGTTTGTAAAATGAATTTTAACTTTTCAAGTCTCTTTGGGGTAGTACATTGCAATCGTCTGAGCTGCATGTTCACTCCTGCATGTTCACTCCTCCTTCCTAGCTGTTCTACAGGTTCTTTTTCTGTAGAATGTACCAACTTTTCCATTCTTCCACAAACAAAAAAATCGAGAGAAGTTAGATCCGGTGACCTAGGTGGACAAAATACCGAACTGTTTCTACCAATCCATCGGTTTTGATAATGTTCACTTAAAAAAAAACAACCCATAAAAATTAAAAATTTTCATCTAAATTCTCTAATCGCAGAAATTGATATGGGAGCCCCTCGATCCTGGGTTATTTATTATTTTTTTTATTTTTTTATTGTAGGAGAAAATCATCGAAAGAGACATTTGACATCAGATGTCGAATTTGAAAATGCTCAGATCATTTTATTCTGAGCACTTAGAGCACGCTCATACTCTGAGCAAATTAGAAACACGAGCATTTTTCTTGAGAACTCTTTGACTGCTCTGAACTAGTTTATAAAAACGCATGACAATGACAGAATATTGTGAAAACTTGTTGTTCTATCTGTAAGTTGATATCGACAACAAAAAACTACATCAATAAAAATACAATTCAGAAAATTCTCGTGGTTTCAGTTTGACGTTGCATTTTTTTTAATAATGTACACACGCTAAAGGGGTTTGCACCCTTATTATGCTTAGCACAGCGTGGGCGTTAGGAAATTATGGAGAGGAGAAGATGAGATGTATATGCACGCGTGTCTTAAACGACTGCAGATCATATAAATGCAGAAACACAGAATCAGGCAATTCATTCCACATAACTAACGTGCGGCTAACTGCGAACTGTGCCCGGAGTACGGTTTGATTTTATTTACCTTTGTTTTGTAACCGATAATGTTACTTTATTACCCGTCGGCAATCGGGTACATCGGGCACTCACCTCGTTCACCTCGAAAACTCTGTCACTTTGAAAGCTAACCTATGGGTATGGATTCGGATACGGTTTGTGCAATTGGAAAGAGACATTAGTAAACAAAATACATACATATTACTTAAAGATGAAATGGAATGTTCATAATCGATTCGACTTTTATACTATTACGCACATTCCTGATAACTTTGTGAAATGGCATTAATAATGATTGTGTAAGTCGGAGTAATGTATATTGATGCTTGAGAAATGATGTGAAACAGAAATTTTCTGTTATCGTTTATTATTAGAAATAATGACATTATTAATAACCGTGTAAGTGCCGCGTTAAAAATATGGCGACGCAAACTCGTAGTGCTTCCATGAACAAGCAGAACACATTTTGCAATCAAAATCCACCACCAAAACCAAGCAGCTCAGCCGACTGCGCAGCACACACCGCACACAGTCATTAAAGTACGACGGTTTCTAATGCCACTATATGATATTTAAAAAAATGTATAAGGGCCTTGCGGCCGAACCCGAGGCCCGATCACTACCAAATTTTAGAAAAAGTATTGTTTATTGGGTATACACATTTGTGTAAAATTTGAAAAAAAAATCAGGTAATTTTTATTTTAAATTTGTATGGAAGCCCCACGAACCCGGGGCCCAATCACTTCCAAATTTTAAAAGAAAGTATTGTCACCGGAAATACACATGTGTACAAAATTTCAGGAAAATCTGGCTTTAGGAAGTTCGTTAAAAATTGATAATTAAAAAAAAAATTTTATGGGAGCCCCCCGACCCCGGGGCCCGATCACTACAAAAATTTTACAAAAAGTTTTTGTCCTTTTTTCAAAAAATTTGTTTGGGTTTTGGCTCATTTGTATCACACGATACTAACTTTTTCATTAATTTTTCTTTGCGTATTATTCATATTACGGTAATCCTTCTATGGTTTTTATTATCGAGAATTTTTGAGTAAAGTTTTAAAATACTTTTTTTCCGTCAAATCCAATTAAAAAACTTTTTATTTTAGTCCCGCTCCTGTTGACCGAATGCAAAAACATTGCATTATGTTATATATATATATATTATTAGTCAAAAAAAGAGCATTTCTCGAAATAATCGCATTTGAAAATACAATCTAAAATATTTTTTTTTAATTTGATCGGTAATAGTTTTATGATAATGGTTTTAAGAGAATCCCATTAACACCAAAAAAAATATTTTCACGGTGTCCCACCTCTTGCGAATGATTGACATACGTTCCGAGAGTAATAACTTGTCACGGAAAGCTTTTCAATTCACCGTTCGGATCCGGTCTTAAATTGTAGGTCCCTTCCATTTGTGTCCAAAAATATGCATGCGCAACACAAAAGGTCGCGATAAGCTAGGCCTTTGACCGCAACGCTCTGTCGCGCCGAATATTATTATTATTATTATTATTATTATATTATAGATAGTATACACACAAAAAACTTAATATTTTTTAAAATTAATTTCGGACGTGCTCTTTTTGAAAAGTGCAAAAGCTCGAAAACTGTCCGTAAGCATAAATATAAATATAAATGCACGTCGAGCAATATGACTTTCAATTTGACACGGGTAAGGGACCAACTATATCTATGGTAATATGCTCGAATCTCCTGTTTACCAGACCATATTTTCGACAACTGTTTTACTATGTTGACACGCCTTAGATGGCTGGCACTGCAAACATGCTTTTGCCTAGGAGTTCACGTGTTTTCGAATAGAACGAGATGAAACCAATTTAACATTAGAACATACACCCGGATGAAATCAGTCATGTTAGATTTGACGAATTTAACCATTTAACCATTTAATTCATCACATACCAAATTAGCACCATATTCTGGAATATGAATTGCTTTTAAATTCAAATTTGAGACTACTGTGCCATCAAGTAATTTTTCAATCTCAGAGTCATTCTCTTGAGCCTTTGTCAGTTCTTTAATGTTGAAGTTAATAGATTCGGTACGCGATCACGTATCTGCTACTATATTTTCTGAGCCACGGACGTGCTTTATATCAGTGGAAAACTGCCCCCCATAATCCAAATGCCTTAATTGACGTGGACTTGCTTTTTCAGAATTTGTCTGAAAAGCGAACACCAGTTTCAGTTTGTATAGAATAGAATATTTAATAGTTTATGGTCAGTATATAATGAAAATTCACGTCATTCAGGCATATGTTTGAAAAATTTTTCTGGGCGCCGTGCCTCAGTGGATAACTGCATGGCTGCTGAGCAGGAAGTTCGTGGTTCGAATCCTGTTAACACCAAAGGCATTTTCACGGTGTCGAACCTATAGCCGTTCGGATACGCCTTTCAATTGTATGTTCCTTCCATTTGTGTGAAAAAAATATATACGCACAACACAAATGGACGCGAGAAGCTAGGCCTTGGACCGCAATGGTCTGTAGCGCCGAATATTATTATTATTGAAAAATGTTACTGCCGAATAAATTTTCTTGAGAAAAATCCTAAAGGAACCCACGAATTATTACGCTTTTGTTGTAGAACGGCGCCTAAAGATATCTCCGAAACGTCAACCATGAATCTAATTTCAGCTGACGAATTGGGATGAACTTACATTTGAAATGCCTTTCGCGAATTCAAATTCAATTTTTCTTCTGTCATTTTTTTGTTTCTTTAAATAAACGGCAGCAGAGGAAATTGAATTTAAGCTGCAGCAGCCAGAAAACGTTTTAAACCACAAACTTTGGATATTTTACAAAATTCATCAGTGCTAAAAATTTTTCAGATAATGTATTCCGTTTTCATCGACAAAATGGCCCAAAAATTTGACAGTTTTCTGTCCAAATATACATTTTGCTTTATTTATCATTATTCGATTACAACGCAATGTCTGAAAAACTGCAGTGAACTGTCGCATGTGTGTATCATGATCTTCAAAAGCTACCTGCAAGTCATCTATGCACGGATAAACATTGTCATCTTTGTAACACGTCTGTCGGTCGGTCTGTCTGTCGTGGAATCTTGGGATCAATTTTTAACCCATTTCCCAAAGCCCGATTGTATTCAAATTTTGCAAATTGTGTATTTCCGGAGACTACACTTTCTATTTCTGGGGTCCCTCTGGTGTAAGTGCCAAGGGGTCCCAATATAAAATTTTTAAAAACTAACCCAAATTTCTTTAAATTTTATCTCCGATGGACAACACTTTTTGTAAAAATTTTGAAGACCCCGGGCCCCGAGGTCGTGGGGCCCCATAAATTTTTTTTAAAAAAGATTAAACCGATTTTCTTCAAATTTATATTTAGATTAAGATATTTTTTATTAAACATTTCAGTAATATACAATTTTGACTTAAAACTAAACTTATAACTATTATTAATAAGTGTCGGCTCAACAATAGGGGCCCGACGTATTTACATTGTCTTTTTTTTGTATTGCTTATTACTAAACAATAATTTTGACTACTTTATCTACTGTATGTTTATATTTACAGGAATTTAATTTTAAACAATAAAGTTTAAAATAAAATAAAAATGAAAAAAAAATAAGACGGGGTATAAACAGGGCGATCTTCAGCCTCAGTAATGTTGATTGCTGGCCTTCTCGTAGAAGGAGACGTCTTGATTATTAAAGATGTCGTCGAATCCAGCATCTGTGAATCCTCTGATGTGTATGTAACGGTGACTTGGCTCGATTTCTTCGCTTCTCAGTCCTTGCATCTCAGGACTTGAGTTTCCAATCCGTCGACGAATTTCCTCGCCATTTGGAACAAGTGGTCGGTTATTGGCAGCAGACCTGCTGCTTCGTAAAGTCTTGCAGTCGACACAAACTTATAGCTTTTTGGCACCCTCCAGAGTCCTGTACAGATCCTTAGTACCTTCCTTTCAAATAGGGAGATCTTCTTCATCGTTGTTGGTGAGACGGTGAACCATATGGGATAGCCATAGGTTATCACTGGCCTGATGAGCTGCTTGTAGATGAGCAGCTTGGTGTTGTTGGACAGTCCGTTTCGTCTTCTTAGTAGCGGGTGCACCAAATGAAGAGCGTAGTTCATTTTTTTCATTGTTTTATCGATGTGAGAGTTAAACTTGAGCCTCTCAGTAAAGTTGATTCCCAGGTACTTAGTCTCTGACTTGGTGTTTATTGTCGTGTTGTCCGGAAGGGTAATTTTTAAGGCTCTGCACCGACTTGTGATTTTTCTTATCCTTGTTTTGGTTGCTGGTACTCGGGAGCAGATGAGTTCCGTTTTGTTGGCGTTGATCTCCCACTTCAGATAGTACTCCCAAAGATTTCGGAGGTGTTCCTCCACTCTTCGGGCAGCTATCTCAGGAGAGCGGGAAACGACATACGTGATGGAGTCATCCGCGAAAAGCATGGTCCTTGTTCCAGCTGTATTGGTGGGTTGATCCGCGTGAAGATGCTAAATAGGACTGGTCCAAGTCTGGAGCCTTGGGGAACTCCGGCATTAATCCTTTTCCTTGTCGATAGGCTGCCATACACCTGTACAAAAAAGACCCTGTTAAAAAGAAAATTTTTAATTATTTTCACAATATAATTGGGGAAACCAAATCGAATAAGTTTGTACAGAAGCCCGTTTGTCCAGACGCTATCGAAAGCTTTTTCGATGTCTATCAAACAGGCTACTGTACTACTTTTGACATTCAGTCCTCGAGTGACATCACTGCGAAGCTTCATCAAAGGGTGCAGCGTAGAGTGCTTTTCTCGAAAGCCGAACTGAAAGGAAGGAATTATATTTCTTTCCGAGCAATACGCATTGATCTTTTTAAGGATCAAAGACTTCAATACTTTACTGATACAACACAGTAAAGCTATGGGGCGGTAACCAGTTATACTGGAGCGGTCGGTTTTCTTCGGTACTGGTACTACTTTGGCTACCTTCCAGTTGTCTGGAAAGTATCCATTGTTAAGGCAATTGTTGAATATGATGGTTAACATCAAAATTGCCATACCCGGTAGCTTTTTAAGCAGGAAATTTGAAAACCCGTCAGTGCCCGATGATTTTTTAGAGTTTCCACTCATAATTAAATCACTGACAACAGCTGTCCCTGTAAACATATCCACGTCTACGGGTGCGTTTGCGGGATTGTCATCGCTGAATTGCACTTCAAAATTTCTTGGGTAAGTGGTGTCCTCCACAAGACTTTCAACTTGCTCTATGAATTCTGGAAGATGAGTTGGTGGTCGGTCTGTAAAGCTCCTTTCGAAATGACAGGCAAAGGCTTCGGCTTTTTCAACAGAACAACAGATGCTACTTGCTCTCCAAACGTGATACTTTCTGGAATAGAAATACGTTTTCCGATCACAGAATTCAGCTTTTTAAAAGCATCCGGGCCTGGTTTGATGTTCTGAAGTCGTTTGGTCAGTTCATCTTCCTGGTAACTTCGCACAGCTTGACGAAGCATGATTACTGTAAAACGCAGTTGCGAAAATACAGACTGATATTCGTCATTAACTGTGTTTAGAGTCCTGTTAAAGATCCTCTGAAGGCGTTTTCTTAGCCTTTGCATGTTAGCATATATTGCCTGAATATTCTCAGGTAGATGTTGAAAGCGATCTCTTGTAGAGCGAACAGTTTTCTGCCGATCTATGGCTGTGTTCACTGAAGTCTCGAAATTTTTGATAGCATCATCAATTTCGCTATTCTCCAGATTTCTACAAGGAATTTGAAGTCCAGCTTCGACTTCTGATCCAAACCGATTCCAGTTTATTTTCGCAAAGTTGATGTGTAGTTCAGGTGTTGGGGCAACTTGTACAATTCGCTGATTCAACCTCACTCGAAGCTCTATGGCCAAATGATCCGAATCACTATCATGTGCAAAACAGGAATAATTCCTTAATTCCGCAGAATGTTGACGAAATTAGTCGTTGCCAAGAAGAAATCCAGCATGGAAGGTGTCCGAGGATATGTCTTTCGTGGCTGAGAAACAACAGCCATGGTATGCTGCTGAGGATTTGAATCCTGCCAATCTGCAATGGCCTTTCCTTGATTGTTGCAACCACACAGTAAGTGTGCCCAGAGGAGATGCCGCAGATAGTTTGCAGATCCCGTTGAATGTTTTCCCTCGTTGCATTACAGTGATTGTACACTGATATTACCAACAAGGTCTCAACCTCGTTGACTCTGATGCTGACAGCTGTTGCTTCCATACTACGCAAACCACTGATTTGCACCTTTTTGCCCGCCATAGTGTTCCTGATAAGGACCGCCGTCCCAGAGCAATCACTGCTTTTGTCGACCCTGTGGATGTTGTATCCGTCTGGACTGAATTGGTTTCTCCCTGTGAGATTAGTTTCCTGTAAAAGAAGAATGTCAGGTTTATTAGTTTTAATAAATAATTTTAGTGTGATACGCCTAGCTAACGAATAAATAGAGTTCACATTATATGAGAATATACTTATCCTGCTTATTGTGAACATAATTCACAAATAAATCGACCCAAAACGGTTGTTTTGGACCTGTCATCAAGACTGCTATAATTAGCAGGCACGACTTCTCTTGCTTTCTGCAAGATTGTGAAAAGGTCTGCTCCAAATAGCCTTTCCGTGTAGTCGAAAATGTTAGATTTTCCAGTAGATGGTTTTGGAGCTGGCTTACTTACTGGTTTTTTGCTTGCTTGAATGGTTGGTGGTGGTTTGATGATTGTTGCTGGCTTGCTAGCAGTCCCCATAGCAGCTATACTAACAAAGCTAACTCCTTTCACAATAGCTTTTGCAGCTTTTTTTGTTCATAGCTGTGACGACCGACTTACTGCTGTTGATGTTGCGAATTCTGCAACATATATTGGCACTCCTCGTGAACTTTGAGAGTTCAGCTACGTTTAGTCTAAAGCAGACTATTGGTGGCATGACAAAAGTTTTTGTTGTTGGTCCCGTAGACTGGGTTTTTCTTTGTTGCTGGAGCGACAGGTGGTGGTGTCTTCTTAGTGACATTTTGTGCCTCTTTTGCTTTATCAGCTTTTCCTGCAGCGGTTGTTTTCGGCGGATTGCTTCCTTCAGCAGTAACTACTGCCGGAGAAGATGATGTTGATGGTGATGATGGTCTGGAATTTGATTCAGACAATCTCCTTCTTTTTGCCTTTACTGGCACGGTTACAGGAGAAGACCGCTCTTTGCGATTGTCTTCTTCTGCATTTTCCTCTTCGCTGATAATTGAATCGGACGCTTCAGTATCCGATTCCTCGCCTAGGGTCATATTTTCCTCTTTAGAGGAAGTGGCGTCTTCGCAAAGCTGGTTGACTTCATCCAGCCTTCGTACAGAGATGCGAGGAATCCACCACCATGGTTGGAGACTTCTTGTCTAATTAAGGTTAATACCTCATTAACCTTTTCCTTCCGTTTCTGTTTCTTACCCATTTTATAGGGCTGAAAAATGAAAAAAAACTTAATCTGAAATTAAATAACTATTAATTATAAATAAGTGCCTGAAATTAAAAAGTAATAAGTGAAATATGTTAAAAAGTAGCAGGTAGCGAAATGCTCGCTTTTTGGTGTGAGGGTTTTTTTTCCGTAGCCGGCAGCAGGTAGCTGAGCGATCTGATGCGGGATCTTAATAAGATGTGCTCGTGTTGAGCGCTCGATGCTGACTGTTTCTTCAAATTTAATTTATACATACATGTACATGTATCTCCGAGGGACAACAATTTTTGTAAAAGGGTGCCCATATAATTTTTTTAAAAATTAGCCCGTTTATTTTTAAATCTTAAACACATGTGTTTCAGTGATGGGCAAATTTTTTTGAAGTGATCACGCTTTGAGGCCCAAGGGTGCCCATGTAATTTTTTAAAAAGTAGATCGATTTTCTTTAAATCTTAAACACATGTGTATCACTGATGGACAAAGTTTTTTGTATATTTTTTGGAGTGATCGGGCCCTGAGACCCGATTGGTGCACATGCAAATTTTTTAAAAATTAGCTCAATTTTCTTCTAATTTTAAACACATGTGTATCACTGATGGACAAAACTTATGTAAAATTCTTGAAGTGAACGGACCCTGAGGCCCGAGTGGTGCCCATGTAAATTTTTTAAAAATGAGCTAAATTTTCTTCAAATTTTAAAAACACGTGTGTATTACTGAAGGACAAAACTTTTTGTAAATTTGTTAGAGTAATCGGGCCCTGAGACCCGAGTGATACCCATGTAAATTTTTTAAAAATTATCCCGATTTTCTTCAAATTTTAAATACATATGTATCTCCTAGTCTGGAACGCCTTCAGAAATTTCAACCAAACTTGATGTACATATTACTTACCACCTGGAATCAAATACTGATGGTTGGGGGTTGGTTGATTGGGTGGTAAGGGGTTACCGATAATAATGTTGATTCTATACTTTTCGGGGTCGCTGAGGTGAATAGTGCTGGTAAGACACATCTCCTGGGAGGGGGTCGATGGTTGAGTTGAGAAGTTTACCGATATTAGAATCGATTCTATAGTTTTCGTGTTCACTGAGGTGAATAGTGATGGTAAGACACCTATATTAGTGTCGATTCTATAGTTTTCGGGGTCGCGGAGGAGAATAGTGATGGTAAGCACCTCTAATAGGAGTGGGTTGGCAGGTGTGATGAGGGGGTGACCGTCATTAGTGTCGATTCTATAGTTTTATGGCGCCGCTGAGGTGATGGTTAGGCACCTCTATGGGAAGGTTGTGTCGATGAGGGGTGCGGAGCGATATTTGTGTCAAATTTTAAAATCGGTCTATGCCGGGCAGAATAGTGATGGTAAATCACCGCTATGGGTAGGGGGTTAGTGTATGGGATATTAGTGTAAAATTTTACACCCGTGGAAAGCCGGGTACTCAACTAGTGTCAATATATATTAGAAAAATACTTTGAAAATCAATTGATGGGATCTGACCTTAAAGTGGTCAAAGAATGAAATAGACATTTATTCAGATACATTTATTAAGATCCACTAGTAATCCGAAATATTTAATCAAGTCGGCACCTACTAAATCGTGATCAACTCCATCCAAAATAAATTTCAAAGCAAAATTGCGTTTAATTACAAGATCGAGATTTTCGATTTTGTCACCATATGTTCGAATATGACTATCATTGGCTGCGTACAGAGTTAATTCATTGAATTCTCGCGTATGGTTTGAAAATGGTAAAACAGAAACGTCACTTCCAGTGTCGATGATATAATTTGTATATGATACATTATGAACCAACTTTTAACTCAACAAGGAGCAGAAGTTTTTGGATTTTGACTTAAAGTTGCAAGACTTTGTAGCTTTTTTTACAAATAGTCTATGACACTAAAAATCGCGATTAAGTCGGGGTGTTTTAGTACAAGACCTCCTCGGCCGAGGTTAGAGGAGTTTTAGTAGTTTTTATTTTTTTACTTAACTCAGTAATTTCACTGGATGATTTGTTCCCACTTTCAGATACCATATGAATACTTTCACTTTGAATGTTATCATTCCACTTATCAGCAACTCGCATAAGTTTATCAATGGTTATATCATCATCTTCTAGACTTGACAAAACCATTTGAATTTGTTGAGGACGTTTTTTTAAACAATGTTCTTAGTAATTGAGTACCACTTTTACCCCGCCAAAGTTTGAATTTGACGATACAATTCAGAAGGACGATGGTCACCTAAATAATATTTATTGAAAAGCTTTTTAAGCCGTGATTCCCCAGAATCGGAATGACATTAGATTAAGCGTTTTTTAACGTACAATACTTGTTTTCATTAGGTGGATTTTGATTATTCGATTCACAGTATTATATTTCGTACCGTCAGCTGTGATACCGTTGTTACCAAATTGTGCCTCAAGTTGACAAAACCACAATGCTGGATCAGGTTTCCAGAATGGCGGTACGCAAATAGAAACTATATGAACGGCATTTAGTACACCAGAAGGATTGCCTCTACCAGAGCCGTTATCATTAGGGCCCGAATCTCCTTCATTATATTAATTCAAACTGAAGGAATTTTTTTTTAATAATTAATAATTATCTAATATAAAAAAATGGTGTGTGTATTTTTTGAGATTGCCTTTCTCAGGAACCAGACATCGCAGGAAGCTGAAATTTTCACCATAGATTAGGATTTTACCGGGTTGGGCTTTTGGTTTGGTTTGAAATCTCTAAGTGGCACAATTAAATGATGCAATTAAATATTACTGTTATTATTTTTTATTATTATAGTTGGTGGGCTGAAAAGCCTTGTGCACTACGACCTTGAGGTCTATTGTGCATCCCAGATAATTTAACACATTATGTGGCTCAGGTCCTTTGTAAACGCCACCACATCCGCCAATTCGATTAGTTTGGCATTTGGCCAGAGCCTTGAGCCTTGAAATGTTTTATTCTTTTACGGGTGAGGGCTGCACATATGAAGAGTATGTGCTCTAATGTTTATTTTGCCTTGCTACAGAATCGGCAGCGATCCAATTGGGATTTACCTATTTTAGTGAGATGGCCTTGGAATTGGCCGTGCCCTGTTAAGTACCAGATTAGTGTCCTTAGCGTATGACGGTCCAGTTCGAGGGTCCCGTCCATGTGACTGATGTTGTATTTGAGAAGCTTTTTGGCTTGTCTCATCCCAGTCGATGAAATGGAATAGGCAATGCTGGGCTCGGGCCAGTGAAGGCTCCTTCTGCTCCTTCTCTTGCATCTGAGATCACACAGATCTCGGTTCTTTTGTACCTTCTTTTGATACATTATAATGCGCAGGCTTCTATTGTTTTTCCGCCTGAAATGCTGTTGGAGATATGCCTAGGGGTATTCGCATTTTGATTCTAGGTCCGAAAACCCCTGCTCCGACTCCTGTATTTGTTTTTGATCCGTCTGTGTACGAGATGGATGCATGGTGTGGAAGGTTACTTATAATGTTTTCGATTTGATTTCGTTCGGTATTCTTATAAAGAAATTCCTATGGAAACTAGTTGTTTTTATCATTATGTCTGATGGTTGGACAATTATATTTTCCAATTTTATGTTGGTTATGATGTTGGTGTTTCCTGGTCTTTCTGCTTTAAGTTGTTGAAGGATTTTAAGTTTTATGGTTCTTGATCCAGCCTCGCTTTTGAAATGTATGTGCAGTGGTGCGAGCCCTAGGAGTTTTTCCATGGCTGTCGTTGGGCAGGTCTTTACTGCGCCCGTTGCACTTAGACAAATTAGTCTCTGTATTTTATTCAGTTTGGAGCGTGTCGTTGTTTGTTCTGTTTTTGGCCACCAAATCGTACGTGATTCTGGGTCTAATGTTACTTTGGTATAGCTATGAGGTGATTTGTGGGCTTATTCCCCACGTTTTGTTAAACATGCGTTGGCAGGTAAAGTAAGCTCTGTAAGTTTTGTTCGTAATATATGTATGATATATGAGGGTTCCATGTCAGTTTAAGGGTTTTGCCTTGGAATTGTAGTGCTGTAAGCGTTATCTTGTTCTGTTTTGTGAAAAGTGTACAAACTATTTTTTCTAGATTGACGCTTAGGCCAACCTTTTTACACCAGCCTTTTACTAATTTGAGAGCATATTGCATTCGTACTGTTAGTGCGCTCTCGAATTCACCTCGAACCATTAAAACAAGGTCATCTGCGTTGTTGATGTTTGTTAAGCTGTTATTCTTTAGCCTGTCCAATAACTGGTCCATCACTAATAGCCACAATAGAGGCTATAGGACACCGCCTTGTGGACATCCTCTGGTTGCTGCTATTGTGATGTTTTCGTCACCGAACGAAGCCTGCATTTTCTTGCTTTTTAACGTGCTTATGACCCATCCTAGGATAGAGGAGTCAATCCCTCTTGATCTAGCCTGTGTTTGAATTACTTCGAAGCTGGTGTTGTCAAAAGCGCCTTGTATGTCAATAAAGGCGCATAGTAAAGGTTCCTTGCTGCGAAGTGTGTCTTCGATTTCGGTTGTCAGCACATGTATTGCTGTTTCAGTTGTTTCGACAGTCTGATATGCATGTTGACTGGGGTTTAGGGGGTTTTGTTGGAGTGTGTTTGACCTTATGTACTGGCCTATTAGTTTCTCCATGGATTTTAGAATAAATGATGTGAGGTTAATAGGTCGATAGGACCTGGTATATTCGGGTGATTTTTTACCTTCTTTAGGTAAGAATAACACTCGCACCTCTCTCCAGCACCTGGGAACATATTCTGTAGCTGGGTCTGCATAGATTAACAAGTAGTGGTTCTATTGATTTAATTCCACGTTGAAGGAAAATTGGATGCAGCCCGTCTCCACCAGGAGACTTGTAGGTTCCGAATGTTTTCCGCCCAGCGAATTCCTTCTGATGTGAAGATACATGCTGAGCATCTGTAAGACTCGGTTGAGATGAGGTATGGGTACATGTTAGAGTCCTCGTTTACGTCTTGGTTGTCTAGTATTATACTGTCAGGGAAGTGACTTTTTAGCAGACATTCGAGAGTTTCTTGTCTGGAGGAGGTTAGTTCTCCGTTTGGTTTCTTTACAGAACCTAGTGGGATGTTGAGGTCGAGTGAGAGAGCTTTGTGTAGTCGGCAAGCTGTTGGTAGTTTGTCGATGCTCCTTTAGTCTGATAAGGTAAGGTCCAGTAACTCTCTCCGTATGGCGTTTATGAAGGTTGCATCATTTTCCACGTTGCTTATCATAATATTTTTTGATGAACAGTAGTTAAAAAGTTGCTCACCTCTGCTGTTGGTGTCGGTGCTTCCCCAGACTGCGTGGTGTGAGTTCGCATCGCAACCGATCACGAATTTTTGATTGCGAGCTATGCAGAAATTTATCAAGCTCTGTGTCGTTTTTGGAGGGGGATCTTCTTCTTCTCCTGGGAAATAGACAGTGGCAAAGTTGGTGTTGCTCTTTTTACCTTTAGATGAGAGCGTCTCTAAGGAGAACGTGGTAAGGTCTCTGGAAATAAATTGATTTAAGGAGTAAATATTAAGAGAGTGGTGGCACCGAATTGTTGTCCTTGGTCTCTCATTATCCTTGTTGTTAATCAACTTACCTAGTTTGTTTGGGATTTCCAAAATTTTGTTGTTGTTGATCCAGGGTTCTTGGATAAGAACTATGTCCCAGTTTTTTGTTACGAAGAGGTGGCATAGATTGGCAGTGGCTGCCTTTGACCTATGTAGGTTTATTTGGGCACACCTCATCGCTCTGAGTATTGGTTGCGGGAGGATTTGATGGACTTTTTGTCGGTAAGCCATGTTTTTTTGATATTTTTCTGCTGATCTTACGACTCGGGTGACCTGGTTTCCGCGTTCGGTCCTTAGCTTTACTATTAGTACTGGAGGTGGTCGGTTGTCGTGCTAGTTTTGCGCTTGGGTTGGGTTGTCCTGGTTAAGACTCGTTGTTAGGTCCAGCTTTCGCTAACTCTGTTCTACTTCTGTCTTTTTCTTTCTTGAGCCTGAAGTAGACAGACCCGAAGAGCCAACTGAATGGCTGGGAACCAGCTGGTTAGCCATGCTGCCGCGCTGTTATCAGATAACCACCCATTTCACAGAAAGTTAGGGCTAATACCATCAGTGGGGAGCTCTGACATCGCGTCCATGATGCTAACTAGGATCGTAGCCGTTTGCGTCTCCTCCAGTTTGACATCAGGAAAGCCTTGCTTTTAGGGCTGGAGTCTGGAGTGGTCTTCTCCTCCTACTTTCTTCAAGGTCCAAGCTCGAGAGTCCGTCCCTAATGTCTGACGTATTTGATGTGGAGACATTTTCCGAGCATTTTGGTACACTGGAGACTTGTGCAATGACATAGTCCACGGCGATGTTGCTAGACGCGTCTGTGCTGTCATAGTCTGTTGTTGTGTTATCACTCTCGGAAGTAGGACCCTGGGACGGCTTCCGAGATTGGTGCGTTTGGAGGAGCACCGCCCTCAGGGTTTATTTTTTGTACACTATCCAGTTACGTTTAGTTACGTTTAGTGAGGAAGGGGAAGCTCCACCACCGCATGGCCATTCATCCCCCAGCGCACGTATCTCACCTTGGATTGAAGATTGTTTATCGAGGTTCTCTCCTCTAGATCCGTTTAATTCTGCTAGAAAGGGTCAGTTCGTGTAGAATGGGCATTATAATATTCCCGTTCAACGGTCTTGCAGCGAAAGAGGCTATGTATTGCGCGTTGTCATAGCCGGATACTGGGGAGTCTGAGGAATCCCAGCCCTCCCAGGTTTCCTTAACCCCCCGAATAAAGAATATTGAAAAACGTTAGCTTTGTTTTGTACATTAGCCCTTGTTTCGCTGCCACCGTCGTTTTTGACAAACTGTTGGACGAAGGCTTTGATAAATAAATACAACAACTACCGCCTACCAATAGGGGTCTCGACAAAACACTTTTTTGCTGCAATTTTTTTTAATTTTAATATTATAAAAATTTTTTTTTTAATAACTGAACTCAAACATGTTTCACATATAAAAACTTGTTGGAGTTAAACTTAAACACCTTAAAAGCTTATAACTTTAAACTGATTATGATTAAATCTTTATGCAAAATATATGATTAACGATTAACTTTAAATAATTTATCCACGCTGCATTCCAAAAAAGCTAAATGATATCCTCACTGTAATTTACGAGTATTATGTCATACGGAATTAAACTCTATATAAATTGATTTCTGTTCATCTTTTTGCTGCATATTTCATGCTTCAGATTTATTGGGCCCTCCTAATCGGCTGGTTTAATAATTTATATTTCGGCTGTCATTTTTTTAGTTCTCTTTTTTCAAACGAAGATTTCTTGCTGCATGCATGCATATAAGTGATGTGCGATCTTTTTTAAGAGATCACACATTTGAAGCGTTTCGGATCCAGCTTGGTCCAGATCTGCTTTATCGCTGCTGCTTTCAAGTAGAGATGACAGATCAGGTGGTGGCATTGCTATCTTCATCAGAAATGACATACATTATAGCGTTATAAGTTCATATAATGGCACGTTACCATTTCAATATATTTGTGTTCAGCTTGTGGATTATAATCAAACTAATATATGTTGATGTTATAGGCCGCCAGACTCTAACCTTGATTGTTTTTTGGAATTTTTAGAACATTTGTTAAATAGTAATAAAGTGACCTCTGATTCTATTGTTGTTGGAGATTTGAATATACCCGTTAACAAAGACACAAAACTAGTTTCGGATTACAAATCTATGTTACTCAGTTATGGTATGATTGTTACGAATAACTCTGCTACTAGACCTAAGAGTGGTAATATTTTGGATCATGCCATTTCTAGTTTCATCAATATAGACTGTGTTTTTAACACAACCATTGAATCTGACATTAGTGATCACATTTTCGTTTTCTCTCAATTTGTACACAAACAGAAATACATCAAAAGAAATTTAGAGAAAAAAAAAACTGTAAGAAAGTCAGTCGCCATTTCGATGAATTTTTAAGCTCGACATCCTTCAATGTTCGCAATCCTGATCTTACCTTAAAAAATATTATTGAAAAATATAATGAACTGGTTGATAATAACACCAACATTCAGCAATTTCGGGTGAAAATGAAGAATCTATATATAAATAGGCGAAGGCAAAACAGTTTAGAACCATTTTCTCCTCTGTTTGTCAACCGATTTTCTTTTTTTTTCTTTTTTTTTTGGTAGCTATTGATAAGCTTTAGTGTTATCAATAAAAAAAAATTGGAAACACGAAGTTAAATATTATCGTTCATTTTAGCGTTTAGAGCAATTGCGAAGAGTTCAACGTTCAATATTTTGATAGGTTAAGTGAGGTTGTTGGGTGGTTGGGGATTGGTGGTGTAGGGCGAGGAGTTGGTGGGTGGTGGGTGGGGCGGATCAGTGACCGTGTGGAGGGTCGCATAGAGTACAGAGAGACTGTCGAATTTCGACCAATGGGCGATTACTAGTTCTAATAATTGCCCTTGGATAAGCATTGATCTGTGGAATTTAATTAAAACAAAAAACCGAATCTATAAGCGATATAATTTCGTGTTAAAAAAAAACAACCCATAAAAATTAAAATTTTTCATCTAAATTCTCTAATCGCAGAAATTGATATGGGAACCCCTCGATCCTGGGCCATTTTTTTTTATTGTAGGAGAAAATCATCGAAACAAACATTTGACATCAGATGTTAAAATTGAAAAAGCTCAGATCATTTTATTCTGAGCACTTAGAGCACGCTCATACTCTGAGCAAATAAGAAACACGAACATTTATCTTGAGAACTCTTTGACTGGTCTGAACTAATTTATGAAAACGTCAAATGACAGAATATTGTGAAAACTTGTTGTTCTATCTGTAAGTTGATATCGACAACAAAAAAAACGACATCAATAAAAATACAATTCAGTATATAATAAAAATGTAAGTTGAAGTAAGCATAAAACATGTATGTCTCGTTTCATTTGCTGGGTTCATTTGTGCGTGCGCTAAGATTTCTCTCTCTCTCTCTCCACCACCAACAAAACCATGCAGCGCAGCCGACTGCGCAGCACACACCGCACAAAGTCCATAAAGGGCGACGAATATCTGATGCCAGTACAGATATTTAAAAAATGTATAAGGGCCTTGCGGCCGAACCCGGGACCCGATCACTACCAAATTCGAAAAAGTATTGTTTATTGGGTATACACATGTGTGTAAAATTTGAAGAAAATCGGGTAAATTTTTTAAAATTTTTGTTTGGGAGCCCCCCGACCCCGCAGCCCGAGGGGCCTCAAAATTTAATAGAAAGTGTTGTCTCCGGAAATACACATGTGTGCAAAATTTCAATAAAATCGGGCCATGGGAATTGGGTTAAAAATTGATCGCAAGAATCCACGACAGACGACCGACGACCGACCGACGACCGACCGACGACCGACGACCCACGGGCAAGTGAAGTTAATATAGAGAATTTAAAAACAAATTCAATTTGCTTAACAAAAAAGTCAAGTCATTAAAATACTACAAAAAAAAAATATTTTGAAAACTTGTTTAATAATTTAAACCAAAAAGAAGTATGGAAGCAAATCAATCAATTTTTAAAAAGTAATAGCAAAGCAAAAGTGCAATCTATTATACATAATAACGTAGAATATAAAGAGATGACCACCATTGTTAATATTTTCAATGATTTCTTTATAAATGTGGGCACAACTTCTGCTTCTATGGTTAACCATACTAACAATAATTGGAATCAATTTAGTACCATAAACACTAATCCTAACTCGTTTTTCTTGTCTCCAATTTCTGATTCTGAAGTGTTTAATATTATTTGTGGTTTAAATAATAGTAAAGGTGGTAATTGAAGAGATTGATTACACTGATTTCAGCGCGGCTTGACGTTACTCTTCAGGCAAGATAAGGGTTCACTGATCGCCATAATTTCAGCCTGGAAAACACTACAGTGATTAGGAAGACGGAAAGAGAACCTAAGGTTTAGCTTTTTTGTGAAAACACTTCCACCAACTATGTCATCGGTTTAAAACCGGTCTGTGTAAAAAAGAATGAGTTCATCTTCCAGGTAAGCGCCTTCCTCCCAGAATGATCTGGAGGGGATGGTGAAGTGAAAGTTTTTATTGAAATGGAGCTGTGGAGTGGTGTAGTCTATGTTGCTGGGATCCTGACTAAATTCAGGATAAAGGAGTGGCCGATTAACTGGGAGAAAGCCTTGAGGCGAATAAACGAGGTAGCCGAGTGTAAGGTCGAACAGAATGTTCAATGCGGCGGAGGGGGTTGTACGAAGTGCTCCGCTCATACATAGACTAGCTGATCTTTGGACTTTGCTTAATTTATATAGATTTACTTTCTTATTTAAGGCAGTCCACCAAACAGTCACACCGTATATAAGGGTAGGTCTTACAACCGCTGTATATAGCCAATGGGTTATGTGGGGTTGAAGACCCCACTTTTTTTTGTATGCTAGCTTTCCAGCTTAACTTCCTATCCAAAATAAGACCCAAATACTTGGCTTTATCGGAGAATGTTAAGCTTGTACCTTTAATAGAAGTAGGGTCAACATTTGGGATTCTGTATTTCCTAGTAAAGAGGACAAGTTCAGTTTTGTGTGAGCTTACTCCTAAACGGCAGCGATCTGCCCAATTGGTTAACTTGTTGAGAGCTTTTTGCAGGAGTTCTCTTAAGTTGTTAGGGTACTTTCCTGAGACGGCAATAGCAACTTCATCCGCATAAGCGATCATTCGGCAGCCCTCCCTTCTTAGGCATACAAGCAGCTTGTTCCATAGAATGGTGACAGGACTCCACCTCTGGTGACAGACCTTCTGGCAGACGACACACCCAGTCTTAAGTAAACAATCCGACTTGTGAGTAGAAGGTTAATCATTTCGCTAAGTGAGTCGTCTACCTTCAAAGCCGTCAGCTAATCTGTGATTAAAAGCGCCTTCAATATCTAGGAAAGCTACCATAGTGTACTCCTTGTAGTGTAGGAAGTATTCAATGGAACCTACTAGCGTATGCAGAGCTGTTTCTACATTTTAACCATTGCAATACGCTTGTTGATCTGTTGATAGAAGTTTATTGTCAATGCTAGTACGTATAGTGATGTCCATCGGTCTTTTCAGTGTCTTTAGAGGGAACGATGATAAACTGATTAGTCTGAGATATTTTGGATTAACGTGCGAGCTTTTGCCCACTGGGTATAAATACCACTTCTCCATTTTGCACTTTCTCCATAAATCCGGAATGTGGACCAGATCAAGACAACTCTTTAGAATCATCTCTAGCTAAGGAAGGATAATATCCATAGTCCTTTGCAGCTCGACAGGAATAATGCCGTCTGGTCCTGCGGATTTAGATGGTTTGAAGCTAGTCAGCGCCCAAAGCCATTTATCCTTGTTTATTAGATCATTGGGGATAGTTGTGTCAGTGTTTTGCCTGTTTAGGTTAACGTTACTTATAACATGGGAGCTACCCGGATAGTGGGTGTCTAGAAGCAGATTGAGCGATTCTTCTCTGGAAGTAGTCCAAGAGCCATCTGCTTTTTTCAAACAGCTAGGCATAGTTGTATTGGTAGAGAGGATTTTCTTAGCCTAAATGCAAAATATATTCTTCTATTTTGCCACAGAAGAGTCTCCAGGATACTCGCTTAGCTTTCCTTAATTCATTTTATATAATTTGAGGGATGTTTTATAGGCATCCCAATCGGACTCCAGTTTGGTGACCTCGGCTGAGTTGAACAACTTCCTGCCGCTGTTCCTAATAACTCCCAACTCCGAAGTCCACCAATGGGGTTTCTACTTGCCTCTTGCACGAATCAGAGGACAGGAAGCTGACATCGCTTTATTAAAGGACCGGGTGAGGTCCTTGACCTTGTTGTCAAGTTCATTGTCGTTACGGGGGGACTTATAAGTGCAGAGTTTAAGTGGCGCTTAGGCGTTTCTCTATATTTGAGCCAATCAGTTTTTCTGTGATTGCTGAAGGCTGGTTGGCAGTGGGATTCATCATTTAAACTGAATTGTATGTATTGGTGATCTGAGAAAGAATGTTCAGCCGATACATTCCAGTAAAGAACTTTATGATTGTGCGAGTCGGTCTAAGACTTCTAGTCGACTTTTGGTTACAAAGGATGGTTCATTACCAATATTGGAAACAATAAGGTTTGTGCTTAGAATATAATGAAAAAGTAACTCTATCGTTGATGTCGGAACTGCCCCACACCGAATGATGCGCGTTTGCATCGCATCCGATTATGAGGCAGATGTTTTTTTGGCTTGCCTAAGCGATAATTCTCTCTAGGTTTTCGCCTGGAAGAGAGCCCACTTAATCGTATGCGAGATACGCTGATGCCATCCAGTAGGTGCCTTTGGCAGTCTCTACTTGCGCCGCGGTGACATCTCTATCGCTGAAGTTAGGGAGTAAAACTACATTTAGATTAATTTTCACTAATATGCAGGGTCTAGGATTACGTTTATCTGCCACATGTAGTGGGTAATTTCCAGGAGTCTTGAGTCCATGAACCAGGTTTTTAATAATCCATGGTTCCTGGATCAGGACGATGTCCTCTCCATCTTTCAGCAAATGGAGTAGAAGGGAGGCCGAGGCCTTTTTGGAGTGTTGGAGGTCAATCTGGAATAACTGCAGCATTATTTACTACAGCTAGGCAGAGAATCCTCCTCCAGGTCTTCCATTTCTGAGGGCGAACTAAGAAGCTAGCCTTCATTAGGGAAGGCTCTGAAGGGGAAGTCCTCCATCTCCAAATCTGACAGAGGGTCGGCGATGGAGGAAAAGACAGTGACGGGGTCACCGAAGCTGTAGGGGCGCCGTCATCCAAAGAGGAAAGGTGGCGGATGCTCCAGGGTCAGGAACGTGGAGTTCAAGGTCTGAAAGATGGGGGGGGGGCAGTTTACCAGCATCCACCTCGTCCTTTGTGTAGAACCGAAGTGTGATATGATCCCATCCAAACCTTATCACGCCTTTAGTCTTCGCCAGAGGAGATAGGGATTCCTGATTGATCACAACGATCGCGGAACTGTAGGAGCCCTTTTTCTCATTTAGCTTAGCGACTTTCCAGTCGTTAGTCGGAAGTGAGGGATTGCTGAGCTGGAGAACTTGAAGAATTTCCTCCGCAGTGTGGTGCTCGATGGGGATCCTGGTGCGGACCTCGGTCTGCTTGGGATATTCTCCCTTGCCACAACCTCGAGCCTGGCACTCGGCCATACCTGCTCTAGGCTACTTATAGCTTGCTTGTGGAGATTAAAAAATCTCAAATCGTCACAGGCGATTAGGTTGATGCGGCCTTGATGCCACCCACCATTGATCGTGATCGAAGGAGGACCTGGTTGCTCCTTCATGAAGGTCAGGAAGCTGCCAGACAGCTTCAACTGGACCAACTGCCACCGTCCTGGGGAGATCGTGCCATCGATGTCGCTACGATCATTAACTGCGACAACGATCTTGTCTTTCAGGACGTCGTTAAAAGACCTTAGAGATGTGTCAGTGGAGCTGGTATTTTGTACCTTGGTACCGATCTCTGCCACTTGGACGTGGAGTCCTTGTTGGTCCGCTTATTGTCCTTGTCGACAAAGGCCTGAGCCCATTTGTGCTTCGATACCTGATTTGGAGTTCTGTTGGTCTCCGGAATATTTCATAGGGCCATCAACGTCCGAGTGGTATTTCGCCGATCCTTGTAGTCTGATCTGGGTGGAGTGCATTGTCGCAAACGTCCACTGCCAGATGCGCCTCCAAGGGGAGCTACTATGTTACCTGCAGCGGAAGGGCCATGAAGTGCCACAATCCGCCACCGCCTGTCGAAGGCATCCCTTTAATGGCGCTCCTGCTTTTGTTGTGCTTCCCACAAGTGGCGGAGAAAGGAGGTCCATATGTACAGAGACCCGCCGTATACAGATAAGGCTGATTATTCCAGAGGGCGCCATATATCCTATATACTGGGCTATTTTTATTAAAAACTGGACCCCCAGCCAGGCTGATTATGGGCACGGTACGTATCATACCTTAATCCAGGCTATGGGATAAGGATAGGTTTAGGGTGGAGGAACAAGAAGGAGGGGTAAGGGACGGGGAAAGATAGTGAAGATTAAAGAGTGGGGTTGTAAGAGTATTACTGGCTAAAGAAATATATAAAAAATATTGTTAAAAGCCAAGAAGTCAAAATATTTCAGTATTCAAGTAGATTGCACACCTGATTTCCCCTATAAAAAATAAACTACATTAATTTTAAGATAAGTGTTTTGAAAAAAAAGTTTCACTCAAATGAACGTTTTTTGTGTTTTCTAGAGGCTCTAAAACAAATGGAAAAGGACTTACTAAATTAGAATTATGAGGGCTTAAAAGAAATTATATTGACATTCAAAAGTGCAGAGGGCAAGTTCATGATAATGGAGAAAATATTAGAAGTAAATACAAAGGCGTCCAAGCAAAAATATCTGATTTAAATTAGGTTGCGTTATGTGTTCCTTAACTTTAATTTGCTTCTGTGTGATGCTGCTTCGTCCTCTATACAATGTAAGAACTTATTTTAAAATTTGCAACGTCTTTACACTCTGTTTGCTTCATTACCGTTACGTTGGGAAATTTGACCATAACACGTAAATATCACATTAAAACTTTGAGGGCAACTCATTGGGAGGCCAGAATTTAATCAATAAAACCTATGGTATCTCAATTGCCGCTAATACATCAAGTTTTAGAAAAACTAGCAACAGCAACAGCAGCAGCAAATGATTCAAAAAGGGTTTCAGATTCAGCAAATTCTAAACAGGATTATATCTATCTACAATGCCATTTCAATAATTATACAAGATTAAATGTGGTTAAAAATATTCTTAGTGATATTAATAAAATAAATAAAATGCTCCAAGGAAAGCAGCTATTGTCTCAGTTGGAGCCAGGATAATTCAATCCTAATAAAATAAGTCTTCACTTTTCGAGAATATATTGTTACGAAATTCAGGCTTTCGAGTTCGTAAAGGATTTTGCAAATAAAACACAACACAAGTTAATTAATTTACAAATAACAACTTTGATGAACAACAATAAAATTAACACAAGTTCACTATTTATATTGGTGATTACTTTTCACAGTACACAAAAACACTTATGATACTAGTACTTCACAATAATTCTCTTAGGTTATAGCTTTATCACTTTACAAGAACTTTTACAACTGCACTGGTTAAATTCCGAACAACTAATAATCTTACTTCAGCCTAACGCCTCTATTTATACTCAATCATAAGCTTCCAGAAACTTCCAATATTGCAGACAGAAATATCCAGAAAATTGTAGCCTTATTTCCTTATTTACAACTAACGATACTTATATGTACCGGTTTGACTACTTGTTTGACCAGTACACAAATGATTCAAACTTGCAGGCGGTTACATTTCAAATTTCAAATAATCTAATATTCTTATAGCCTAAAAGTATGCAACATGAGAGTGCATATTTTTTGTACGCAGTATTTTCTTAGTTCTAACTTAGTACTCATTTTTGGTACATTACGATTTATCTAGGATTGGAACCTTATGCACTACCGACTATTTTTCATAGCATTTTCTTATTTTAAGTATGCAGTATTTACATCTTCTTAGGATTCTAATTCTATTATATGCGCTACTAACTACTTTTCGTAACAATATTAAAGTAGCCCCAATTATTGCAGAAACACTAAGGTGCGAATCGATAGACGTTACTACAACTAAGAGTCATGCTATGAGAGTGGAATAGAGTGTAATGGAACGGCTTGTAGTCATCAAAATCCTAACTGTTTGAACAGATTTTCCGACGATTCGATTGCGCAAAAGAAACACTTATTTGATTAAATCTGTTGCGATGAAATGCCAACTGACCCGGCTTTAAATTTTAAGATTGTATTTTTGGAGTTTACTCGTTAAGAATCGGTTTTCATATATAGCAAAAAATTACACTAAAAATTATATGGGGAGTGAAATCGAGCGTTAAAAAAGCATTAACAAAAATTTAAGTCGATAGTTTTGACCTTTCAGACGAAATTTTGTAAGCATCTATATCTCACAAAGCATTTTTAATATGATGCGTGTGACGCATATCGCGCGCCGTGTGTGGCGCTTGTAATGCATGGAATAGTATATATCGGCTTCTAATAGTCAGAATTTGATGAAACTTGTTTTTAAACCATTGGTTAGCGCTCGGCCTACAATGACGTCGTAATTTGTGATGCGTAGTGTGCATGTGCAAGTGGTGTGCATGCGTGAGAATGTGTGCAATTTTTATTAAATTCTCTATATTACCTCGCGTCGGCATGTGCTTGTGTGATTGTGGCTGGCGAAATCTTGAATTCAATTTTTAAAACACATCCTAAAACCCGCAATTATTCAAACATGGCACATGTCCGATGACAACACTTCCTGAAAGTGATTGGGCCCCAAGGTCCAATTGTTTTTTTAAATAATTCCGATTTTAGTCAAATTTTGCACACATGTGTTACTCCAATTAGAGAGTTTACATAAATAATTTTAATTTGTATGCCTTGGTTTTTCTTGGGTTTTTGCGCTGTGAATTTTGTTACATTAGAGGTTCTTGTTTAAAAGCTGTAAATTATATTATTATTATATTATTATAATTAATAAAACTTATTGTTATTTTATTTTATTAAAAAAATAAAAATAATTCTTTTAAATTAACTGGTAGAGGGCCCTGAAATACCTGCTTTCACCTTGGCCACCAAAGGAATGCATTCACCGCTGACACAATTTCAACTATCTTACAGAAGATGTTCATAAAACATAAATTATACACACCTACAAAGGAATACCTTTCAAATGGTGTAATTTTTATGAAAATCGGCGTAAAAGGGGTCACAAAATGCATGTTTGCCTATTAATACAATGATGATGGTGATAATTATTATGTATATTGTAATCTTCATGCCATAAATATAATAAATTAACCCATCTTTGCACTCATATCATTGACAATTTAGCTTTAATCCATAGATTGGTTGTGGTGTCTGGTAGCTTGGATTTCGTTTGAACTGCCTAAACAGAAAGCCGAACAAAGGTCACGGCTGTCATTTATGTATGTCAACAGCGTTAAAACGTATTATATTATATTTTCTAAATAGTTGTGACTTTTACTAGTAGTTTGTGTCTTTAATATGTTTGAACTAATATTTTTATATACCAATATATACACAAATTAGTTTTGTAGTTATATTTAATTTAACAATTTTGATCAAATTAAATAGTCCTCATTTTTATAATTAACTAGCTGATTACCCGGCGTTGCCCAGGTATTTATTCGTCCCAATCTTCTATTAGGCAGGGGTAGAAAAAAGATTGATATCTATCTATAAGGTAAAATTGCAGTTTTTATTAACAACATTTATTTTATAAAATATATTTTAAATTACAGCTATAGTATTCAAATTATAAAAGCACAATTCAGTTGTGATCTCAAATCTATACTCCGCAGTACTTAGTAAACTGTCCGACTTATTGATCGTCATCGAAAACGCAAGTTTTACTGGAAATTGCAATCTCTGTAAATTAAAAGGTAGATCCGTCGAAATGAGTGCTATCCGTGGGATAAAAACTGTTTCACACTGTCCCTTTTCTGTCAAGATAGTCGCTTCAATATAGCATCTATTTTACGGTCTTGTGCCGTTTCAAAGTTTTGGTAAGTCGAGAAGCCGTTGTAAAATAATTGGAGATCAAACTGTAAGGTGCCAATCCAGACGAATTAAGCGAGTTTAGGAACTCAGTTAGATAATTAACCACCTTTCCAGTATCTACAACGGTATCAATACACTTCATCTCATCTCAGCTGATCTCAGCGACCCCGAAAACTATAGGATCAACACTAATATCGGTCACCTCCGGGGAGACATCTTACCCATAGGAGTGTCCTACCAACACTATTAATCTCAGTGGTTCCGAGAACTATGGAATGGACACTAATATCGGTCAGCCCCCTCAGGTATCGACAAAATCCTCCTAGAGCTGTCTTACCATCACCATTCAACTCAGCGACCCCGAAAACCATAAAATCGACACCAATATCGGTCACCCTCCCACCGCCAATCAGCTATCGACCCCATCCCTCTAGAGCTGTCTTACCATCACCATTCAACTCAGCGACCCCGAAAACCATAGAATCAACACTAATATCGATCATCCAGCCCCCCTCAGTTATCAACCCCATCCCCCTAGAGCTGTCTTACCATCACCATTCATTCATCACCATCCATTCAACTCATCGACCCCGAAAACCGTAGACACCCCACCCACAGTTATCGACCCATCCCTCTAGAGCTGTCTTACCATCACTATTCAATTCAGAGACCACAAAAACCATAGAATCAACCCTAATATCGGTCACCCCCCCACCCTTTATTAATCGACCCCATCCCTCTAGAGCTGTCTTACCATCACCATTCAACTCAGCGACCCCGAAAACCATAGAATCAACACTAATATCGATCATCCAGCCCCCCTCAGTTATCAACCCCATCCCCCTAGAGCTGTCTTACCATCACCATTCATTCATCACCATCCATTCAACTCATCGACCCCGAAAACCGTAGACACCCCACCCACAGTTATCGACCCATCCCTCTAGAGCTGTTTTACCATCACCATTCAACTCAGCGACCACGAAAACCATAGAATCAACACTAATATCGGTCACCCCCCCCCCCTCAGTTATCGACCATTCAACTCATCGACCCCGAAAACCTTAGCATCAACAATAATATCGATCACCCACCCCCTGGGGGAATATAACTCACCCATAGGAGTGTACTACCAGCACTATTCGTCTCGGCGATACTGAAAACGGTGGATCCGACACTAAAATCGCCTGCCACGCCTCCCCCAGCCAAAAAACGTGCTACCCCCCCCCCCTCCTATGTTTGATTCCACATAATAACTAATATGTATACCAAGTTTGGTTGAAATTTGTCAAGGAGTTCCAGGGCTAGTTAGGCACAATTATATATATATATATATATATATTATATATATGCAAATAAATTCTTTATTTTATATATATAAATTTTAATAAAGTATTCAAATTTAGTTAAATAAAAACAATATTTTTAATTTCAAAATGAATATCTTTATTATTTGAGTATTAAGACTGGAGCTTCGGATCCCTTACCACTGGTGGGAGGAAATCGTCAACTGTAAATGGTGACTGCTTAAAGACTGAATTAATTGAGATCAAGCTATCCCTTTTTATAGTGCTTAATTGCTAACACAGCATTTTGACTGCGGACGATACTCTTTGTATCGTTTACATTGAAAATGGCGGTTTGTTTATAATACATTACTTAACACGAGGCATTTTGCCTGCGGACGATAACCTCTGAACATTCCGACTGCGGACGATACTCTTTGTATCGTTTACATTTATTGGTTGAACTTAAAGTCCAGGGTTTGTTCATCTTGGTTTGTTGGTATTTGTTGGGGCGTACATGATGGCTCTGACATAACACCTCGCCCTTTAAAGTCTTCTGTGGGTCGAAAAGCGACTCGTGGAAGATTGACATTATTTATAATTTTCATTTTTTTATTTTTACATTTAAGATAGATATATATGTTCTTCGTAGGATGTTTCCTTTGAAGAACAACATGTATGGTATACATGTTTCTGGCCTTGCAACGTGTGTGTGTACGCATAAATTCTTCATTGCTCAGTTGCGATTATGCATGTTGTTGTCTGCCTTACACCGTGTGTGTGTGTGTGTGTATGCATAAATCCATCATTGCTCGGTTTCGAACACGCATGTTGTTGTCTGCATTCGTTGGCGAGCCCACTTGGTAGTTTTTTTGTCTGAGCGGTGCTCAGGTCATTGACACCGCCAGCCGTTACATGGTATTTTGATTCTTGTCTGCTATGCGTGGGAGTACGTCTGCACCTACTGCACCTACAGACGTTTTCTCCGGCGAATTCGCTGCTGTGTGCCGTAGTGATCTACTGATGTCGTGACAGAGACCATGCGTTGTGCATCTGCGTGGTGGTAGTTTTATTAAATGCGCGATGATCTCTTAATCGCCTATTGCTCGTAATAGGAAAAGAAAGAAAAGAGGAGAAACGAAATATTGCCCATTTCGCCGCAAATTGAGTGACTTTTGCTTAATATTTGTAGAGAGTGCGTTGGTAACTATGAATGATTGTTAAAAACTACATTTTAATTTTTTTTATTTCTTTAATTTTATGTCTATGACAAAAGGCTTGGAAATTATTTCCAGACATGAAATGTGGGAAAAATTCTAATGTGGAGAATTTTGTTCCTCACACTCCCCCGTTGCTTCGGAGGGCAAGTACTTACCCTTCCTAATAGTTAGTACTCGGAAACGGACGCTCTGTTGGAGGTGCACGAAACTTGGTTTTGATTGTCATACGGCTCCTTGTCGTTTTGAGTCTTCTGGGGACTGCGTTAGTTATTGTCGGCGGTAAGTGTTGTGAGGTTCCAGACGACTGCGGCGACTGGGATGGCTGTGGCTTCTGCGATGAATATTGTATCTTTAGCGATGTTTGCGGCGATTTTGAACGCTTTTGATTAAGTTTCTGGCTCTGGCAACAGTGATAATTCCTAAGGGCTGCTTTGGTTCTTGAGGGCTGGTTTTCTGGCTGCGACGACAGGGACGGATGTGGCGAATGTAACTGCTGTGGCGGCTGTGACTGCTGTGGCGAATGTGACTGCTGTGGCGACTGTGACTGCTGTGGCGTCTGTGACTGCTGTGGCGACTGTGACTGCTGTGGCAGCTGTGAAGGCTGTGGCTTCTGTGATGAATATGATGTCGGTAGCGACGTTTGTGGCGACTTCGACAGCTTTTGATCAAGTTGATGTTCCTGGCGACGGTGATGATTCCTACAAGCTGCTTTGGTTTTTGACGATGGGTTTTCTGGCTAGTGGTGGTTTAGAGTGACGGAAGTACTCGTCAACCATGACGATTGTTGAGCTTTTCTGGGCGACTTCTGGTAATGCTGATTGCTAAGGCGTCTGTGACAATCTTTGGCCAGAGTCCTGACTGCAGTATGTCCAAACGGATGTGGGAATCCTTGAACACTCAGCGACCCCGAAAACCATAAAATCGACACCAATATCGGTCACCCTCCCACCGCCAATCAGCTATCGACCCCATCCCTCTAGAGCTGTCTTACCATCACCATTCAACTCAGCGACCCCGAAAACCATAGAATCAACACTAATATCGATCATCCAGTCCCCCTCAGTTATCAACCCCATCCCCCTAGAGCTGTTTTACCATCACCATTCATTCATCACCATCCATTTAACTCATCGACCCCGAAAACCGTAGACACCCCACCCACAGTTATCGACCCATCCCTCTAGAGCTGTCTTACCATCACTATTCAATTCAGAGACCACAAAAACCATAGAATCAACCCTAATATCGGTCACCCCCCCACCCTTTATTAATTGACCCCATCCATCTAGAGCTGTCTTACCATCACCATTCAACTCAGCGACCACGAAAACCATAGAATGAACACTAATATCGGTCACCCCCCCCCCCCTCAGTTATCGACCATTCAACTCATCGACCCCGAAAACCTTAGCATCAACAATAATATCGATCACCCACCCCCTGGGGGAATATAACTCACCCATAGGAGTGTACTACCAGCACTATTCGTCTCGGCGATACTGAAAACGGTGGATCCGACACTAAAATCGCCTGCCACGCCTCCCCCAGCCAAAAAACGTGCTACCCCCCACCTCCTATGTTTGATTCCACATAGTAACTAATATGTATACCAAGTTTGGTTGAAATTTGTCAAGGAGTTCCAGGGCTAGTTAGGCACAATTATATATATATATATATATATATATATATATTATATATATGCAAATAAATTCTTTATTTTATATATATAAATTTTAATAAAGTATTCAAATTTAGTTAAAAAAAAACAATATTTTTAATTTCAAAATGAATATCTTTATTATTTGAGTATTAAGACTGGAGCTTCGGATCCCTTACCACTGGTGGGAGGAAATCGTCAACTGTAAATGGTGACTGCTTAAAGACTGAATTAATTGAGATCAAGCTATCCCTTTTTATAGTGCTTAATTGCTAACACAGCATTTTGACTGCGGACGATACTCTTTGTATCGTTTACATTGAAAATGGCGGTTTGTTTATAATACAATACTTAACACGAGGCATTTTGCCTGCGGACGATAACCTCTGAACATTCCGACTGCGGACGATACTCTTTGTATCGTTTACATTTATTGGTTGAACTTAAAGTCCAGGGTTTGTTCATCTTGGTTTGTTGGTATTTGTTGGGGCGTACATGATGGCTCTGACATAACACCTCGCCCTTTAAAGTCTTCTGTGGGTCGAAAAGCGACTCGTGGAAGATTGACATTATTTATAATTTTCATTTTTTTATTTTTACATTTAAGATAGATATAAAAGATTATGATCAATATAATTGTTAAAACTATCATATACATAGTTAAATTTGTATAGTTGTGTTTGTATTTTAATTCTTGAATTTCTTTTAAGTTTTTTATATTTTGATAATTCAATTCTTGAAAAGTTAAATCATTTGATTTGGTATAATTGATATTTGTAATTGTATTTGGAATTATCGGTTCGTGTTTGCAGTTTTTTCTCTCGTAATTTTTATTATCTATTTTAATTTTACAATTTTCAAACTTAATTAAGTAATTACCTTTGACAATAATGTTTTGACTGTTACAATTTTGGATAATTTCTTGTAATCCTACATAAATTAACATTAAATTGTTATTTCCTATTTCTATTATTTGTTTACTTGTATTTTTTATTAATTTACAATTCATTTGATTTTTAAATAAATTTTGTAAACAATTGTCGTCTATTTCTGATAAATTTTTTTTTTTTGTATTATTATAAATTGTTTGCTTTTTAGTCAAATACATTTTATTACTAATATCTAATTGTTGATTATATTCTAAATTTGGTATGGGTTGTATATAGATTTGTTTGTATGTTTCATTTGAAAAGTTTGGGATTTTTATTATAAATATGATAGTATTTTTATATAGAGCAAGTTCTAATTTAACCTGTGAAAGTTTTTCTATTGTTATATTGTGTTCTGTTTCTGAAAAAATATCCTTGCTTAGAATTCCTAATCTAGATGTTAGAACAATGTCTTTAATTTTTTCATTCATCATTAGGTATTTTATATTGTCTTTAATTTCTATTTCCAATTTTAATTCGTGAAAGTCTCTTTCTAAATCGTGTTCTGTGCGAGTAAATTTTTTTACATACTCAATTAATTTTTTAGTTTTTTTTATTAAATGTATTAGTTAGTAATGCAATTTGTTCATTAAAATGATTATTTATTTGTATTTGTAAGTTTGAATTTTCTATTACGTTATGTGTTTTTGTTTCTATTAATATTAACCTTTCTTCTTTTTTCTTTTCTATCCTCGTCATCCATAGTTCCGTATAAAAATTTCATTCCTGTACCTAAAATATTAAAATGTCCTCTTTTCTGTCTAACGTGTGGTATTAAAGTTTCAAATTCTTTTCTTGTGTGTTTCATTAGATTAATAATGTCCATATTTTGTTTGGGTAAAAGTCTTACATGGTCTTCTAATATATTTAAATTTTTTTCATAATTAGTTAAATTTATAATGTTGTAACGGAGTTTCCCAGCCGGGGTAGAACTCAGTGTGACCAGGGTTCAATAAGAGGGGGGGTCGTTACAATTTATGGTTTTTGGGTTTGTGGAAAATTAAATGAATCTCTTTATTATTTCAAAAATTGTTTGTGTTTGTTTCAATCATTGGATTTACATTCGTTAAAGAAAATTGTAAAAAAATTGTAAATTAAAAGTACAAAGTGTCCTTTATTCCTAGGAAAAGAATGGGTTAATCGTAGTGGCAAGGTAGCACTCTTGAACCACTGTAGCTGAAAGAAAGTTTATGGGTTAACGATGGGTTTAAGTACAAAGTACTTGTACCCCTTGGCTCCTAGAATTGGGAGAGAACGGGTTAATCGTAGTGGCAAGGTAGCACTCTTGAACCACTGTAGCTGAAAGAAAGTTTATGGGTTAACGATGGGTTTAAGTACAAAGTACTTGTACCCATTGGCTCCTAGAATTGGGAGAGAACGGGTTAATCGTAGTGGCAAGGTAGCACTCTTGAACCACTGTAGCTGAAAAAAAGTTTATGGGTTTGGGTTTTCGGCAGGATGTAGTTTAACAATAATAGTAAGGTAGTACTCTTAAACTATTTGTTGTGAACAGTGGAAGGAACTCAGGAAGAATAGCAAGGTAGTACTCTTGAACTATTAGGTGTGGACAGTGGAAGGAACTCAGGAAGAATAGCAAGGTAGTACTCTTGAACTATTAGGTGTGGACAGTGGAAGGAACTCAGGAAGAATAGACCTTTTGCTTGAGCTACGTGCTCCATTTATACTGTTTCCCTGCGGTTGGTTTTCCGTTGGCTTCTTGTTTTCATCGTGTTCGTTGTTGTTGTGCTGGATTTCCATAAATTCAGACGCATGTATGCGCGTTTGACACATACATGTTCTTCGTAGGATGTTTCCTTTGAAGAACAACATGTATGGTATACATGTTTCTGGCCTTGCAACGTGTGTGTGTACGCATAAATTCTTCATTGCTCAGTTGCGATTATGCATGTTGTTGTCTGCCTTACACCGTGTGTGTGTGTGTGTGTGTGTGTGTATGCATAAATCCATCATTGCTCGGTTTCGAACACGCATGTTGTTGTCTGCATTCGTTGGCGAGCCCACTTGGTAGTTTTTTTATCTGAGCGGTGCTCAGGTCATTGACACCGCCAGCCGTTACATGGTATTTTGATTCTTGTCTGCTATGCGTGGGAGTACGTCTGCACCTACTGCACCTACAGACGTTTTCTCCGGCGAATTCGCTGCTGTGTGCCGTAGTGATCTACTGATGTCGTGACAGAGACCATGCGTTGTGCATCTGCGTGGTGGTAGTTTTATTAAATGCGCGATGATCTCTTAATCGCCTATTGCTCGTAATAAGAAAAGAAAGAAAAGAGGAGAAACGAAATATTGCCCATTTCGCCGCAAATTGAGTGACTTTTGCTTAATATTTGTAGAGAGTGCGTTGGTAACTATGAATGATTGTTAAAAACTACATTTTGAGTTTTTTTATTTCTTTAATTTTATGTCTATGACAAAAGGCTTGGAAATTATTTCCAGACATGAAATGTGGGAAAAATTCTAATGTGGAGAATTTTGTTCCTCACACTCCCCCGTTGCTTCGGAGGGCAAGTACTTACCCTTCCTAATAGTTAGTACTCGGAAACGGACGCTCTGTTGGAGGTGCACGAAACTTGGTTTTGATTGTCATACGGCTCCTTGTCGTTTTGAGTCTTCTGGGGACTGCGTTAGTTATTGTCGGCGGTAAGTGTTGTGAGGTTCCAGACGACTGCGGCGACTGGGATGGCTGTGGCTTCTGCGATAAATATTGTATCTTTAGCGATGTTTGCGGCGATTTTGAACGCTTTTGATTAAGTTTCTGGCTCTGGCAACAGTGATAATTCCTAAGGGCTGCTTTGGTTCTTGAGGGCTGGTTTTCTGGCTGCGACGACAGGGACGGATGTGGCGAATGTAACTGCTGTGGCGGCTGTGACTGCTGTGGCGAATGTGACTGCTGTGGCGACTGTGACTGCTGTGGCGAATGTGACTGGTGTGGCGACTGTGACTGCTGTGGCGACTGTGACTGCTGTGGCGACTGTGACTGCTGTGGCGAATGTGACTGCTGTGGCGACTGTGACTGCTGTGGCAGCTGTGAAGGCTGTGGCTTCTGTGATGAATATGATGTCTGTAGCGACGTTTGTGGCGACTTCGACAGCTTTTGATCAAGTTGATGTTCCTGGCGACGGTGATGATTCCTACAAGCTGCTTTGGTTTTTGACGATGGGTTTTCTGGCTGGTGGTGGTTTAGAGTGACGGAAGTACTCGTCAACCATGACGATTGTTGAGCTTTTGTGGGCGACTTCTGGTAATGCTGATTGCTAAGGCGTCTGTGACAATCTTTGGCCAGAGTCCTGACAGCAGTATGTCCAAACGGATGTGGGAATCCTTGAACACTATAGTGTCTCTCGTCAATTCTTGAACTGCGCTGTTTTGGACAGAGGTAACTTTCGTCAACTCTTGCCCTTGCTGTTACCTTAGGCTGTGACGACTTTTGATGCCTTGGAAGCGTAGATGTTGTGACGTTTGGCGCCTGTAATTGTTTTGGGCGGCTGTGACATCTTCTTCTGGACGGTGTGACTAACACCAATTCTGACTTCAGCGGCTGTTGGGTCTTTGGAAATTGTGGTTGTTTAACTTCTCGGAATGTGTTGCATGTCAGACGTTTAACCGGACCTGCTGATAAAGTTTGAAGTGTTAAGTGCTCACCTCCGAGACTAAAAGTGGCTCTGGTTCTTGTAAGGAAGTCCATTCCTAGTGTAAGATTATCAGCGGCATTCGGCAACACTAGCAGGCGCAGTGAACATAAGGATTCCCCAAACTGAATGTTGACGCTTAACTCCTGACGGACAGTTGTCTGAATTCCGTTAGCCATTTGGATTGGGATCTGCACGGGGGTGGTGTTGTCCAAATTTCGAAACTTTTCAGCCAAAGCTTCGCTGCGAAACAGCGGGATGCGCCAGTGTCAATAGTGTCCTGAACGGGTTCGTGGTTGATGATGATGCGGGCGAGAATTCTGTGTTTATCCTGGATCAGGGCTGATTTCTCGCCAGACAGGGGCAAATGACGATGCTCAGCGTGTGAGTTAGGTTGACGGCAGCAGTCAATTGTCCTGATTCTCTGTTGGCCACAGTCCCAGCAGAAAATCACTCGAGGGTTAGTGCATTCTTTTTGAAAGTGGCCTTCCTGTCGGCACCATCGACAAGTCATTCGAGGATTGTATGGTCCTTCTTCAGGCTGAGTCACCATACAATGCCTCTCCTGTGGACTTCTTCGAGGTGTCGTTGTTGTGCTCTCCTGGTTTGCCTGGATACCTTCGTAGTCGTCTGCTAGACCAATGAGCTCGCGGAGATTTCCGAAGTCTTTTCTTCGGATATATAACTGATATTCCTGGCGGCAGTTCCGGAAGATCCTTTCCACCTGTTCTTCTTCGGGGTAATTTGCGTGCCTCATCATATTCTGCATCACAATTACGAAGTCTTTGAATTGTTCCTGCTGTTTCTGTCGTCTTTGGCGAATCTCATCGTCCAGACGTTCCCAGTACCTTGTGGGCAAGAAGAATTGCAGGAAGTCTGCTTTAAAGCTGTTCCAGTCCTGCCACTTCAGGTTATTATTGCGGAACCACAGTAGAGCTCGGTCGCGAAGTAACTCGGGCATAGTCCTTGGAAGGAGGTCTTTGTTTAATGAGTAGGCGTCAGCGAGCTCTTCCAGCCTCTCGATAAATAAAAGAGGTTCCTTGCCACCGTCGTGCCGCACTGACCACTTTCGTACCTGGTCGATAAACATGGGATATGATGTCCCTGGTGTTTCTGATGGAGTTCGAGTGGCTGTTGCCTCTCGTAGGTCTGGGGACGCTGTCCTGCTTATAGCCCCCTTTGGTCCATCGTGGTCCACTGGATCCGGAGGGTTCAGGGATATATGGGGCCGCGGTGATTGGCTACGAGTGTGTATTTGTTCTAATTCGGTGAGACGCGTTTCGTCCTCCGACGTAACGTCTCGCCCGGTGATGTAATTGGAGAAACGTTTCCTCAATTTATCGAGTGCACCATTACTGTCCAGTCTAAACTCACTCAAATAGGTCTTCAGCTCGTCCTGCGACAGGTTGTACACCCAGCTCGTCCTGACCATCTTGTCTTCGTGCTGGTATTACTGGGTTGTTGGCTTAGTTTTTTTTTTGTTTTTTTTAAATTCCAGGGTCCCTGTTCGGTCGCCAATTGTAACGGAGTTTCCCAGCCGGGGTAGAACTCAGTGTGACCAGGGTTCAATAAGGGGGGGTCGTTACAATAAAATTTATGGTTTTTGGGTTTGTGGAAAATTAAATGAATCTCTTTATTATTTCAAAAATTGTTTGTGTTTGATTCAATCATTGGATTTACATTCGTTAAAGAAAATTGTAAAAAATTGTAAAGTAAAAGTACAAAGTGTCCTTTATTCCTAGGAAAAGAATGGGTTAATCGTAGTGGCAAGGTAGCACTCTTGAACCACTGTAGCTGAAAGAAAGTTTATGGGTTAACGATGGGTTTAAGTACAAAGTACTTGTACCCCTTGGCTCCTAGAATTGGGAGAGAACGGGTTAATCGTAGTGGCAAGGTAGCACTCTTGAACCACTGTAGCTGAAAGAAAGTTTATGGGTTAACGATGGGTTTAAGTACAAAGTACTTGTACCCATTGGCTCCTAGAATTGGGAGAGAACGGGTTAATCGTAGTGGCAAGGTAGCACTCTTGAACCACTGTAGCTGAAAGAAAGTTTATGGGTTTGGGGTTTCGGCAGGATGTAGTTCAACAATAATAGTAAGGTAGTACTCTTAAACTATTTGTTGTGAACAGTGGAAGGAACTCAGGAAGAATAGCAAGGTAGTACTCTTGAACTATTAGGTGTGGACAGTGGAAGGAACTCAGGAAGAATAGCAAGGTAGTACTCTTGAACTATTAGGTGTGGACAGTGGAAGGAACTCAGGAAGAATAGACCTTTTGCTTGAGCTACGTGCTCCTTTTATACTGTTTCCCTGCGGTTGGTTTTACGTTGGCTTCTTGTTTTCATCGTGTTCGTTGTTGTTGTGCTGGATTTCCATAAATTCAGACGCATGTATGCGCGTTTGACACATACATGTTCTTCGTAGGATGTTTCCTTTGAAGAACAACATGTATGGTATACATGTTTCTGGCCTTGCAACGTGTGTGTGTATGCATAAATTCTTCATTGCTCAGTTGCGATTATGCATGTTGTTGTCTGCATTCGTTGGCGAGCCCACTTGGTAGTTTTTTGTCTGAGCGGTGCTCAGGTCATTGACACCGCCAGCCGTTACATGGTATTTTGATTCTTGTCTGCTATGCGTGGGAGTACGTCTGCACCTACTGCCTGAGCGCGAGGGGGACAGACGTTTTCTCCGGCGAATTCACTGCTGTGTGCCGTAGTGATCTACTGATGTCGTAACAGAGACCATGCGTTGTGCATCTGCGTGGTGGTAGTTTTGTTAAATGCGCGATGATCTCTTAATCGCCTATTGCTCGTAATAGGAAAAGAAAGAAAAGAGGAGAAACGAAATATTGCCCATTTCGCCGCAAATTGAGTGACTTTTGCTTAATATTTGTAGAGAGTGCGTTGGTAACTATGAATGATTGTTAAAAACTACATTTTAAGTTTTTTTATTTCTTTAATTTTATGTCTATGACAAAAGGCTTGGAAATTATTTCCAGACATGTTGTGTGGGAAAAATTCTAAAGTGGAGAATTTTGCTCCTCACAATGTGTAGTATTTTAATGAAGTTTTCTATTATTTGCATCTGTTGTAGCTGTATAACTGTGAAACCATTACCATGGTTTAAATCTGTTATTTGAATTTCTTGGGTTTTAATTATTGGAAGAATGAGGATAATTATGATGGTTACCCTTAGAAGTAGTGGGTTGATCAGATGAAGATCCGCAAGTGGCTTCTTTTGATGAAGTGTCGTCCCTGTGAACAGGAATATTTTCTGTGAATTTGTTAATTACCTTGTTTTTACTGTCTTCTATTCGTCTAAAAATTATTTCCTTATTTATGACACCAAAATGGATATCGAAAGGTTTTTCTCGAGTTGTTAGGTGGGTAATATTATTATAAGCATTTAGAGCTTGAACCGTATGATCACTTGGATCAAGTTGTTCACAAATTTGTTTGATTGATGATAAAATACGTAAATGTTCGTTAAGGGTTCCATGTAGTCTTTCAATGTCAGAATTTCCTGTGTGCCGGTTGGCTGTACAGTAATGTATTTGTATGTCTTTATTTGTTAAATAGTTGTTCAGGGAATCTGAAACAAAAGCATTCTCGTTGTCGAGAGTTATGAAATTCGGTGATCCCATATATGAGAAAATCTTTGTTAACGCTTTTATAGTATCTATGTGAGTTTTATGTTTTATAGGTTCTGCTGCGGCATATTTGCTAAATTTGTCTAGACATGTAACATATTTCTTCTTTTTGTTTAAGAATCATATATCAATGTGATAATGCTGCCTGGGTCCTGTTGGTGTGGGTGTCTTCTCAAATGGCAGTTTAACAGGATTTCTATCAACTTTGGTCATGCATATTGCACAATTATTTAAAATTTTATTTATCATGAGTTTTAGATTGGGTATATGATTTTCTTTGGATATTTCTAAATAAACTTTTTCTAATATGATTATATTTGTTGTGTATATTGTGGATAAGTTAATCGGCTTCGATTGTGTTAAGGTCATTTAAAAAATTTGTGCTACGATATAAAATATTTTTCTTACCTTTATTTTCATTTTTCCAAACTTTTTGGAAGTTGTTAAATATCATATTTGACATATATGGAATTTATCATTGTAGTGTCCACTTCTTTTATTCTTTCTAAAAAATCGTTCTCTTTGTATCCTTTTTTACTAAATATTATTCTTCTTTTTCCAACATGTGGATACAAAATTTCTTGATGATCATTTTCATTGATTTCAAGTATTATTTGTCGATTAAATAAATTAACCGGTTTTTCACTAATAGGAATAAGATATGAACTATCTGATTCAGCACTGTGAATGGTTGCTAAGACATCTTTTTTTTTTACTCGAGATAGGGCGTCAGCCACTTTATTCTCTTTTCCTTGAATATATTGTATCTCAAAATCGTACTCTTCGAGTTTGATTTTCCAGCGTTGTAATTTGCTGTTTGGTTCTTTTAAATTGCTAAGCCATACTAATGGCCTGTGGTCAGTCTTAATGACGAACTTTCTTCCGTACAAATAATGTCGGAATTGAGCGGTAGCCCAGACAATGGGTAATAATTTCTTTTCTATTGTGCTATATTGGCACTCATGTTTGTTTAATGGGCGTGAAGCGAAACAAATGGGACCATGAGATTGACTTAATACTGCTCCAATAGCAAAATTGCTTGCATAAGTTGTTAGTGTAAATCCTTTTGAAAAGTCTGGGTGTCTATTTATTAAATCATTTGTTATTAACGATTTTAATTTATGAAAGGATTCTTTGTAATCTTGATCGTTTATATTTATTTTACTATCTTTCTTTAGGCATAAAGTTAAAGGTTTAATTATTTTTGCATAGTCATTTATAAATTTACCCTGTACCCTGTTAAACCTAGAAAGCTTTAGATTTCTTTTACTGTTTTTGGGATAGGAAAATTCTTATAGTTTCTATTTTCTTTGGGTTTGGTTTTACACCATTTGGAGTTACTACATGCCCTAAAAATTCTGTTTCTTTACGTAGAAATTCAGATTTGTTTAATGATACTTTAAGATTTGCGTTCTTAAGTGTCAATAAGATTTTATGGAGTGAATCCATATGTTCTTGTAGGCTAGAGGAAAATATTATGATATCATCTAAATAGACGTAGCATATTTTTCCTATGTAGTCTTTCAAGACTTCATTCATGAGTCTTTGAAAGGTTGCGGGTGCATTCTTTAAACCGAATGGCATTCGCAAAAACTCATAGAGTTCAGTTAATGTGCTAAATGCTGTTTTTTCTCTATCTTTAGCATCAACTTCTATTTGAAAAAATCCTTTTGTGAGATCTAATGGTGTAAAATAAACTGCTTGTCCTAGTTTATCTAACATCGAATCAATGTTTGGGATGGGATATTTATCTTCTTTGGTAACATTATTTAATTTTCTGTAGTCTATTACGATTCTTTTTTGGGTACGACCCAGATTGGGCGAAGTCGAATGCTGAATTATTTTTGATTTAAGCATTTCTTTTATTTGCCTATCCACTTCTTTTTTGTGGATTTCAGGAAGAAGTATTTTCCGTTGGTATGTTGTGTTTTACATGGTTGGTGAAACTTAATAATTTTATTAATATATTTTTTTCTTCTGAGTTCAAATGCTCAGTCCTAAGTTCATTTGTAAAAGAATGATCAATAATTGTATTAAGAGGTGAAATATTATTAAAGTAATTGATTGTACTTTCATATTCTTCTTCATTTCTGTTGAGAAAGAAAGGTATGCTATTACCGTTCAACTTTAATATTTTATTTTTTGTAATTGATTGCACAATTATTTGGAATTAAAATATTATTCCCTATTATTCCGTTGTATTCTGAACTGAATGTGTGGATTTGGAATTCACAATCTTCAATGACTGAAAAAATAAATTGATCCTTAGGTATAATAATTTCTTTATTTATAGTTACTGGGTTCCCACAAGTTTTTATAATTAGAGGATTTTTTCTTATTTTAATAAATTTCTTTGGAGCATCTACTTCTCTAAGAAGACTATTAGTTGCTCCTGTATCAATGAGCATTCTAAAAGTTGTTTGTCCTTTTTTTAATTTAATAAAGGGCATACCGAAAATTTGTATTACCTCCTGTGTCTTCCGCATAATTAGCTTTTGGTATTCGTTTGATTTGAGAAGATGTAGGATCTACATCCATAGGCTCAAATTTTTGGGGTTGCTGTCTATAGTTGTTGGTGTTATAGTTTTTGTTATAATTGTTATTATAATTGTTATTATTTGGTCTTTGGTAATTGTTTTGATTGTTTGGCACGCACGTTTTTGGTTGCCAATTATTATTATTATTTTTGTTGTTATTATTATTTTCCCTACTGTAATTATTTCTGAAGGGGTTATTGGGGGTTTTAAAATTATTACTATTTTTGTGCTCATACCTATTTTCTAATTTTTTATTATAGTGTTTTTGTTTTTCATTGTAACTGTCTACATCGTTGTTTTGTCTTATGACAAATCCTGCACATTTAACTCATAAAGTGCTAACTCCATGGTGTTTGGTTTTAGAGCATAGAGGATTGTCCTCATATGAGTTGGCAATTTTTCTTTAAAGATATTAAGTGCCGCTTGGTTATTTCTAGTAATATCTAAGAGGTTATTTCTTGTTGGCATTTTTGATTTAATAAAAAGAGAGTTTTCTGAATGTAGTTATAAAATTTTATAACACCCCCTCTGTACTGAGAATTTCTCAATTCCTCATATAATTGGTTGCTATTTTTGAAGCCACCGAAATTTTCTATAAGCATAGCTTTGATATCTGTCCATGTCGTTAAGTGGGTATGAATTTCTATACTTTGTCTTGCTCTACCTATAAATTTTGATTTTAACAAATTAATACACATTGACAATTATATTCCAATAAAGTGGGAATAATGTCATCGACATTTTGAATAAAAATTGGAAGATCTTCCGTTCTTCCATCAAAAGTATTAAGTCTTTCTATGTATTTTAATGGGTTTAATTGTAGACTTTTTAAAACTACGTTATTATTATTATTAATATTATTATTACCATTTGCTAGTTGTGGTGGTTGTTGTTGTTCGTGTTGATTATTCATCATGATGCCTGCGTCGTATTCTTCGGAGCTTGAATTATTAGATGACTGTTGCTGTTTGTAAGGGTTGAATTTACGTTGTTTCCTTAATTGTTCTTTAATCTTCTTCATTTGTCGATCACGTTGGGGCATTAGATTATACCACTTTTCTTCAGTTCTTTTTTGTTGTTTTAATTTTTATTGATTGTTCATAATTTATGAAATTATTTTTGTATTTGTTTTATTATTGTACGTATTCATAATTTTCTTCCCTTTCACTTCAAATTATTTCCTCTCTATGAGGTTTCGTAACATTAACAATTTTTGCTAACCATGGTTACTAAATAATTTAATTTTCAATATTCGATTTTCGTTCGAATAATTCGATTTTCGTTCGAATATTTATACTTTATTTAGTGTTTAAACACTGAAATTGTTTTAAATGTAAATTGATGATTTTCGTTCATCAATGAGACACTTTTCACTTACAATGTTTTCAATGTTCACGCGGTTTGCAGATTTTTCGCGTTTTATTCGTTTCACGGATTGACTTTTAAATTAACAGATTTTTGCTCTGTTTAGTCAATCCTACCGACTGCGCCAATTTTAATAAAGTATTCAAATTTAGTTAAAAAAAACAATATTTTTAATTTCAAAATGAATATCTTTATTATTTGAGTATTAAGACTAGAGCTTGTATTACCACTGGTGGGGGGAAATCGTCAGCTGTAAATGGTGACTGCTTAAAGACTGAATTAATTGAGATCAAGCTATCCCTTTTTATAGTGCTTAATTGCTAACGCAGCATTTTGACTGCGGACGATACTCTTTGTATCGTTTACATTGAAAATGGCGGTTTGTTTATAATAAAATATTTAACACGAGGCATTTTGCCTGCGGACGATAACCTCTGTACATTCCGACTGCGGACGATACTCTTTGTATCGTTTACATTTATTGGTTGAACTTAAAGTCCAGGGTTTGTTCATCTTGGTTTGTTGGTATTTGTTGGGGCGTACAGGATGGCTCTGACATAACATATATATATATATATATATATATCTGCTGGACAGCCCGATAGAGCGATTGCTTTTGAATTTTCCTGCGATTTACTTTATCAACGCGGATGGATGTCACTCAAAACCTGCTCTATAGAAAACCAAACTGTACGTATACTAATGCAGTGATAAAACACGACAATCGTCTGTATTTGTGAGATGTGAATACAGTTTAGAAAGAAACGCGCTAACATCTCAAAAATACAGCTGATTTTCGTATTCTACTGCATTAGTATACGTACAGTTGGGCTTTCTATAGAGAATGTATTGGTTTTGTGTCACTTCGTTGTTTGTGTGTGTTTGTAGTCGAGTTTGATATTTGGTACTTGTAAAAAACTTTTATTTAACTTGACTTGACCCCTGTTTGTCTGTATTTTCGACTACTTTGAGGTCCTTTTTACGAGCGACTTACATGTACATATATGAGTGTATGCGTATATAATAAATATATGGAGGACAGAGTGCTGCCAATTATCAATTCTGCTACACATGTGTTTCTCTGATGAACAACACTTTTTGTAAAAATTTGGTAGAGGTCTTGACTCGGGGGCTCCCATAAATTTTTTTTTAAAAACGTTACTCGATTTTCTTCATTAGAGAATTTACAATTTTTTTTTTAATTTCTCTATATTAACTTCGCGTGCCCGGTTGTCGGTGGTTGGCTGGGTTGCTGGCCGGTGTAATCTTACGATAAATTTTTAACCCACATCCTAAAGCCCGATTTTACTCAAATTTACACATGTGCCCATGTGTATTTCCGGTGACAATACTTTTGATTAAAATTTGGAAGTGACTGGGCTCCGGTGTCGGGCTCCGAAACAAATTTTTTAGAAAATTTACCGATGTTCTTCAATTTTATTCAAATTTTGTGAGCTATGTGCAGTATTAAATTTTCAATATTATTTTATGGTGATTACAGCATTCTGAATCATCGTCAAACCACTAATTAAATTCCTTGTGTTCCCTGGTCCATTCCACACATTGGTCATCTATAATTTGTTTTATATTTTCATATTGAGGAGATTCGATTCGGACACTTCTAAAAATCTTTACATGATTTTTGCTTATTTCAGTAAAAATTTCTGAAGTGAGCCAAAATCCAAATCTTTCTTATAATTTTTATAAAATATTAATGACTAATTTTCTCATCCGATTTTATTAATCTGCTTTCACAATGCGTACAGTTAATTTTTGTTTTCAAACGGAACACCACATATCCAGCATAATATATTTCCAAGCATTCATCTAATACACTAGTAAGCGTTTCAATGATTTTATCGTCTAAATCGTTAAAATAGATTTCTAGTTCTAAAATCTGAATTGATTGCTGCATCGCAAGTTTGTAATTGAAATCCATTAGAAGTCCGAAAATAATTGTTAGCATCCATTAAAATTTATCATTATCATCCTGGCAGTTAGTTGGTTTTAAAATCTTCATAGACATAATTTGAGCAATAATGTCGTTGAAATGATGTACTGTTGGATTTCTTGAATTTCCGCATCTTTGTCGAATTATTGAAAATAAATTTTCGCATGGATATTATTTGTTCCTTTTTGTTTAAAAATGTACCTGGGAGATTTAACACTGCATTAACAGTTTGCAAAAGTCCGGAAAAACAATAACCTTTATTTTAGTACGCCCTTTAATCTTCTATGTATATAAAATAGAGAATTTATTTCTATACTAGCTGAAGTACCCGGCGTTGCCCGTGGCCTCGTGACCCACCTATCGACCCCATTGGACGCCCAAGAAAAGAAAACACATGTATTTCAGACAAATGGGAAATTAATAATTTTATTAATTCATCTTAACGTCAGCGGATAGACAATTTTTTTTGTTTTTTTATTCGAATTAAAAACGTACAAATTTTTCGGTGTGCCAACTCGGGAGCAAGCGTAAAAGCGCAAAAATGAACGGTTGTGAAAAAGCAACATTACGAAAGCGAACCAACATAGTTATGAGTTATATATCCCCGCAGGAGGGAGGGTGCCCGATATTAGAGTCTATTCTATAGTTTTCGGGGTCGCTGAGTTGAATGGTGATGAAAAGATAGCTCTAGGGGGATGAAGTCGATAACTGATGGGGGGTGAGTGAGATAATATTACTGTCGTTTCTATAGTTTTCGGGGTCGCTGAGTTGAGTTGTGATGGTTAGACAGGGGTATGGTGGTGGGGTCGATAACTGGTGGGGGAGGGGGGGTTGACCGACATAAGTCGCCATCCCACAGTTTTCGGGGTCGCTGAGTTGAATGGTAATGGTAAGACAGCTCTAGGGGGATGGGGTCGATAACTGAGTGGGGGGTCGACCGATATTAGTGCCAATTCTATAATTTTTGGGGTCGCTGAGTTGAATGGTGATGCTAAGACAGCTCTAGGGGGATGGCGTCGATAACTAAGGTGGGGTGACCGATATTAGAGTCAATTCTATAGTTGTCGGGGTCGCTGAGTCCCCGGAGGAGGCAGGGTGAACGATATTAGTGTCGATCCCATAGTTTTCGGGGTCGCTGAGGGCCATTCTGACTGCTAAAAATGGAGACATCCACGAAACAAACAATCAAATACTTGCCATGTTAATATGCGTAGTCACTGAATGTAAGTCTATTGATACCAAAGTAGATGCTGATGAGGAAGTTATTTATCTAAAACTTTGCAACGGCACAAGACTATGCGTGAAAAAGATGCTGGGCAATATAAATGAAGCGACTATATTGATAGAAAAGGGACAGTGTGAAACAGTTTTAATTCCATGGATAGCACTCATTTCGATGGATCTACCTTTTAAATTTAAGAGATTGCATTTTCGACAGTATGACAGTTTATTTAGTATTGCGTAGTATAGATTTGGGATCGCCAAGTTTTTTCCCCACGGACAACTTTATTTTGCTTGCTTTAGGGTGTGTTCACCTAAGAATTTATTTATTCTTGCTCTTAAAGGTAAAACTAAAATATTGTATGCAACCAAGTTTTGTTTTAAATTAATATTATGTATTTTTTTTAATTTTATTTTATAATTGGAATAAAAACTGCAATTTTATTTAGATAGATATCATTCCTTTTTTACCCCTGCCTAATAGAACGTTGGGATGAATAAATACCTGGGCAACGCCGGGCAATAAGCTAGTTATCTATATATATAAAATAGAGAATTTATTTGGCGCGAGCCTTCACGAGCAGGACGTGACTTTGGTGACGTAAGAAAGAAAGAACGAACATATTAATGAAATTTCAAAAAGAGCTAGCCCATGTTTGGGCTTTATAAGACATTGTAACTTCTACTTCACTCCCTCTGAAGTATTAAGATTATATAAATCTTATGTTAGACTAATTTTAGAATTTAATTCATATGTGTGGGGTGGGGCTCCGAGATCGCATTTGGTTCATCTTGATGGAATTCAAAATAGAGTTATTCGGCTGATAAACGATGTAACCATTACTTCGTCTCTTGAAACTTTGGAGCACAGACGAAATGTAGGAGCTTTATCTGTTTTCTACAAATTTTACAACGGTAAATGTTCTTTAGAAACCCGTTCTGTAGTTCCAAGGCCTTTTCTCAGTAACGTAAACACTAGTTTAAGGTCCAATCAACATAGATTTGCCTTAAAACTTTTTTCATGTAGAACCCAACACTTTACATCCTCCTTTTTTCCGAGAGTCTCTTCGATGTGGAATCAATTGGTCGAGCACGTGTTTCCCGAATCTTATAATCTGCAGGCGTTCAAATTAGCCGTTAACAACTTCTTGAAGGATGATGGATAAAATGTTCATAAGTTGTTTATTAAAAAAAAAATGTTTATCAGTTTTTTTTTAATTATTTTTATAATTTGTAATATTTTCTTGGTCAGTCAAGGTTTTTTGTAGTTTTCCCTGACCATGATTCATTGATAAAAGTATTGGACTCGCGTCGTTCTAAATTCGTGTTCGTTTTTTGTATTGCTTTTTCAATGAATCAGGGAGAATTCTGAGAAAAAAAATTGAAATCGGCTACAAACGTGAGGAATGTGATATATTGTAAATCACATTCCTTCGATTTTTATTTTATTTTGAATTTAATAACGGGCTTAGCCCAACTTATTGCCGTGACGCAAGTCATTCAGGGAGTCCTCCGTGGCAATAAGTCTCTATATAAAAAAAAAAAATTTATACATATATATATATATATTTGTGTCTATTCTATGGTTTTCGGGGTCGCTGAATTGAATGGTGATGGTAAGACAGCTCTAGGGTGATGGGGACGATAACTGGTGGGGGTGGGTTGACCGATATTAGTGTCGGGTGACCGATATTAGTGTCGATTTTATGGTTTTCTTGGTCGCTGAGTTGAATGGTGATGGTAAGACAGCTCTATTGGGATGGGGTGATAACTTATTGGGGGTCGACTGATATTAGTGTTGATTCAATGGTTTTCGTGGTCGCTGAGTTTAATGGTGATGGTAAGACAGATCTAGGGGGATGGGGTCGATAACTGAGGGGGGTGACCGATATTAGTGTCGATTCTATACATTTCGGGGTTGCTGAGTTCAATGGTGATGGTAAGACAGCTCTAGGGGATGGGGTCGTTATCTGAGAGGGGGTGACCGATATTAGTGTCGATTTTATAGTTTTCGGGTTCGCTGAGTTGAAAGGAGATGCTAAGACAGCTCTAGGGGAATAGGGTCGATAGCTGAGGGGGGAGGGTGACTGATATCAGTGTCGATTCTATAGTTTTCTGGGTCGTTAAGTTGAATGGTAATGGTAATTGAATGATGGCAGAACTAATAAATTCCATTTATCCGGCTATTTTTCAAAACTATCACATTTTGAACCGGTGATACTGAGAGGGGGTGACCGCTATTAGTGTCGATACTATAGTTTTCGGGGTCGCTGAGTTGAATGGTGATTATAAGACAGCTCTAGGGGGATGGCGTCGAAAAATGAGGTGGGGTGACCGATATTAGTGTCGATGTTATAGTTTTCGGGGTCACTGAGTTGAATGGTGATCTTAGGGGATGGAGTCGATATCTGAGGATGGTGACCGATATTAGTGTCGATTCCATAGTTTTCGGGTTCGCTGAATTGAATGGTAATGATAAGACAGCTCTTTTGGGAATAGGGTCGATAGCTGAGGGGGTGTGGGGTGACCGATATCAGTGTCGATTCTATAGTTTCCTGGGTCGTTGAGTTGAATGGTGATGCTATGGCAGAATGATGGCAGAACTAATAAATTCCATTTATCCGGCTGTTTCTCAAAACTATCACATTTTGAACCGGTTGCGAGAAAGGGCCATTCTTGCTGCTAAAAATGGAGATACCCACGAAACAAACAATCAAATACTTGCCATGTTAATAGGCGTACACATTGAATATATGTGTATCGATACCGTAGTAGATGCTGATGAGGAAATTATTTATCTAATAAAGTTCCTAAACTAACTTGATTCGTCTGTAATGCCTACACATCGTCTTTTACTTACAGTGGGTTTTTTAATATTTAAAGCACGAAGAGTATGTCGAATTTATCGCAAAAGTGCATAGTTGCCAAGGCTTTATTTGGGTCCGAACATTTTGTAAACGCAAGTGCAATTTTTATTCCAGCCGCCACACTTCGGCTAAAAATCTGCGTAGCATAACCAACCATAATTTTTTCAAAATTGTTTGGTTTTATATGTGAAAATTTTGTGCACATTTTTGTGGTAGAATTTGTTTCGATATCATACAATTCTTCCAATAGTGACCAACTTGCAACTCCGTCTGAGGTTGTCAAATCCGTAGCTAATAAGTTGTTTCGAACACTTTTAACTAAGTGAGAAGGTTAATACATAGCAAAAATCTGGTTATTATATTCTCTATACTAACTTCGCGTACCCGTGGCTGGCGGACTGGCTGGCTGGTCAGGTTTTGTGATAAATTTTTAACCCATTTCCCAAAGCCCGATTGAATTGAAATTTTGCACACATGTATATTTCTGGTGATAATACTTCAATAAAATACTCTATTAAAATTTGATGGTGATCGGGCCGCGATCCTATACAATTTTTTCCCCATATAGAGGCATCAGATCATGTCATACTATGATGACTGTGTTCTGCATGCGTGGTGCACTGTAGTAGCGCTGCTTGCTTTACGATTAGGGTTGTTTTGTTGTTGGGTTGTAGTGCAGTTTTAAATTCTCTATATTAACTTCGTGTGCCCGTGGCTGACTGGCTGGCTGTTCAAATTTCTGTGATCAATTTTTAACCAACTTCCTAAAGACGGGCCCCGGACATAATACCAATTATTATAAAAAATTACAAGTGATCGGGAACTAGTGGTGAGGGGCTCTCATGTAAATGTTTTAACTGTTTTTTTTTTTCTAAATATCGGATTCCAGGGGATCCCATATAAATACATTCTATATAAACGATGACAACCTACACATAAAACAAAAATTATCATAACATTCTGCAATTTTGCGTTTTCATAAATTATGGAGCACACTAAGCTCTTTGAAAATACGGTGCAAACAAAAGTAAAACGAAAAAATTGCTGGCGAAGTTTTTTGTTCTGAATTCGAAGTAACTAAATTTCACCAACAATAATTCTGCTATTATTATTAATAATTTATTTCCCTTTGCATTGATCGCTCTAATTTATATTTTAATCTAGTTTATTATAATGGCCATTTGCTGTATTGCTTTGGCTAAGCCAGCTTGGCTTACAACAACAATCGCATAAGCATAAAGCCGAAGTTTTTAGGATTTATAACTAAAGCCATTTTTTAGTTATAGCGCTCACCGTAAGACGGTGTTTTGTTTAACACACATAACAATTAAAATGCATCGAAAATTTAAAACCAATAGCTGTTGCTCTGTAAAGCTAAGCCGGCTTTGCCAAAGCAACGCTGCAATTGTTTGTGCTCAGTGTTCAGTGAACACAAATTTGTCAAAAAATTTAATGCTACGTTCGATTCGCACTCACATAGCAAAACTTTTTTTATTTGCATATTCATTTTAATTCCGTGTTTGACTAGCACTTAACATAAATGGCTATTCTGCTGTCAAAGTGTTCGCATATAAAAACCGCGTGGTGAATGTTTGCCATTTCTCTGTCAAACTGTGCATATACAATTTAATGCCGTGATTGATATGCACTTACAGGTAAAAAAATTTGCTGTGAAACTGTTCTACTCGCATATAAATAAGAAGGTACGCATGACAAAAGATTTGCCATTTTGTGTCAAACTGTTCGGTTTTCATTTAAAATTTAATGCCGCGATCGATTTGCACTTACATGGCAAAATGTTTGGTTAATCAGCTATCAAACTGTTCGATTCGCATATAAAAACAGCTGCCCGTGGAATGTGAGTTCTAATCGAATGTGTTATAACTATTCATTACTTTCTGTTCGCTGAAAACAACTTTTGTACATTTTGCTCAGCACATGGAACCATTTTTAGTAGACATATGCCAAAAGAAAAATATTGTTCAAGAATACACATTACACAGCCATTTAACAAAAAATAGAAATAACTCAGAAAGTTTTTGATCTTGTTCTTTTCGGAAAAACAAATAGACCACAATGATCGTCCCATTGCAAATGGAATTCGTCATTGGTATATTTATTTTAAACGAAAAATTATTTATGGCGTTTTCACTACATGTCCAGCGAAATAGGTAGGTGTTTAGTGAGTTGGAATGAGAAAGCTTGAATGCACCGAAAGTCAATTACAAAAGATGACTTTCGGCGCAAACAGGAACGTTCTGTACGACAAAACAACAACAAATTGACAAACACACACAAATGCTTCGTTATGTGTAGCCACTACGTTCATTGGCCCTGAGGTCCGAGGGGTGCCTTTATAAAAAAACTAACCCAATTTTCTTGAAATTTTAAACACCCACTTGTGTACTTCCGATGCACAAAACATTTTTTTTATGTTTTAACTTACTGCCAAGGGAAAACTCCCTGAATGACTTGCACTACGGCAATAAGGTGGTCTAAACCCTTTGTTAAAATTAAAAATGAAATCGAAGAAATGTGATTTATAATATATCACATTACTCACGTTTGTAGCTGGTTTAAATTTATTTTCTCGGAATTCTCCCTAATTCATTGAAAAACGCCATTCGGAAAAACGATCACGAAAATAAAACGACGCGAGTCCAAATGCTTTAATGAATGGATCATGGACAGGGGAAACTACAAAAAAACCTTGTCCAAGAAAATATTACAAAAAAATGACATACGTGAGCCTTCAAAATTCTTGGAACCTTCATTGAAAAAATTCGGTCTTTCAGGAACTAGCTTTCTTGAAGGCCAACAACTCGACAGTGAATTGTACCGGATTCGTTTGTAGTACCAGGCCTAACAAACGAAAAAGACACGCACAACTATCGAGCCGATATATTGCACCAAGGATGAGCGAAAAAGCTGGACACAAATAGGAATCTTGAAGATTCTCTGAAGTTCCTCGAAGCTTGGCCAATCTCCCCGGATCAACTTCCAATTCTGGCCTTTGTTAAAGATTTTTAAATTTGGGTTTTTTTGCTTTAAAATTTTATGATTTAATAATATTAAGAAAACAATTTTTTCAATTCCGAAAAACGACTGAAAATATAAAAAATAAATAAATATACATTTACTGAACATTTCGACCCCGTACGTAAAAGAAAGTCGTGTTGTGAACACACCTCCAATTTTTTTTAAATGTATAGAGTGAGCGGGCCACGGGCTCCAAATTTTTGTTTAAAAAAGTAACCCAATTTTATTCAAATTTTGCACACATGTGTATCTCCGATTAGAGAATTTTAACGAAAAATTTTAATTTTCTTAAAGCTCCTGAGAACTATAGGATTTAATGTTCACTGCACTTTCAATTTTATTATTTACTGTTTATCTGTTTGTAAAATTTCACTTAACTAATTTTTTTATACCGTCTCAAGGTTTGCAAAATCACAAATTAATTTATTGTTCCACAATTTGCAAAATTTAATTCTCTCACAATTTGCAAAATCCCACTTCTGACACCAATTGTTACGAAATTCGGGCTTTCGATTTCGTAAATTTGAGGGAGAGGTGTTAACGGGGTCTTAAGGGTGGTCCTCAAGGGGTCCTGAGGGTTATTTGAGGTGAAGTGGTCTGGAGGGGATCTTGATGGGATTTTGAGAGGGTCGTGAGTAGGATCTTGAGGGGGCCGTAAGAAGGTTTTTAGGGTGTTTTGGGGTGGTCTTGAGGTGTTCTAGAGTGGATTTTGAGAGGGTCGTGAGTTGAGTCTTGAGGGGTTTTTTGGTGTTCTAAAGTGGGGTCTTGAGTGTATTTTCAGGGGGTCTTAAGGAATCTTAAGGTGGGTTTTGGGGGGTCTTGAGAAAATATTGATTGGGGTCTTAAATTGATCTTTACGGGGTCTCTAGGTTGTCTTGAGGGGTTTTAGAGGGTCCTTTCGTGATATTTTAGAAGTCTTTTGAGGGTATTTTGGGGGACTTGGGTGTCGCCATATTACCATCTCATCTGAATAATATTGCAATTGTATATACATATTTCATTAAAAACTAAAAAGTATAAAATAAAATTATATAAAAAATTTTTTATTGGAGCATATTGAAGCCCCCTCAAAGGTAGAAAACAAAATAGGTGGTAGATCTAGAGCAACTAAAACTTTTATAAAATAAATGAAAGTTGCTAGAATGTTTTTAATGGAAATGTTTGTAGCTTAAAAAAATCACATAATTTAATAGAATCGTGCCTATCATTTGATGTTCTTTTAATCTTGTCAAAAACTTCAAATGCTTAGCACGTTACTTTTAAATTTAAGATCATTCCAGTGATTAGATCATATTTTTTTTTTAAATTCTCTATATTAACTTCACTTGCCCGTTTGTTTGTGGGTTTGTTTGTGGATTTGTGTGTCATGGAATCTTGCGATCAATTTTTAACCCACTTTCCAAGGCCCGATTTTATTGAAATTTTGCACACATGTGTATTTCGGGTGACAATACTTTTTATTAAAATTTGAGGCCCCTCGGACCTCGGGGTCGGGGGGCTTCCATACATATATTTTACAAAATTTACCCGATTTTTTTAAAATTTTATACAAATGTGTATCTCCGATGGAAAACACTTATTGTAAAATTTTTTGCGAGATCGGGCCCCTGGGTCGGGGGGGCACCCATACAAATTTTATGAAAAAAGTTACCGATTTTCTTCAAATCTAATACGCATGTGTATCTCCGATGGACAAAACTTTCTGTACAATTTTTGAAGCGATCGTGCCCCGGGGTCGGGGGGCTCCCATACAATTTTTTTTTATTATCAATTTTTAACACACTTCCTAAAGCCCGATTTCCCTGAAATTTTGTACACATGTGTATTTCCGGTGAAAATACTTTCTTTTAAAATTTGGAAGTGATCGGGCCCCGGGTTCATGGTGCTCCTATACAAATTTAAAATAAAAATTACCCGATTTTTTTCAAATTTTACTCACATGGGTATACACCAATAAACAATACTTTTTCTAAAATTTGGTAGTGATCGGGCCATGGGTTCGGCCGCAAGGTCCTTATAAAGTTTTTCTTATAGTGGCATCAGATACCGACGTTCTTGTTAATGACTGTGTGTGGTGTGTGCTGCGCAGTCGGCATGGTTTTGGTAGTGGAGAGAGAGAGAGAGAAATCTTAGCTCACCCACAAATGAACCCAGCAAATGAAACGAGACATAAATGTTTTCAACTTACTTACTTATTTACTGAATTCTATTTTTATTGATGTCGTTTTTTTGTTGTCGATATCAACTTACAGATAGAACAACAAGTTTTCACAATATTCTGTCATTTCGCGTTTTCATAAATTAGTTCAGAGCAGTCAAAGAGTTCTCAAGATAAATGCTCGTGTTTCTTATTTGCTCAGAGTATGAGCGTGCTCTAAGTGCTCAGAATAAAATGATCTGAGCTTTTTCAATTTCAACATCTGGGGCCTATAACACAAAGCTACAAGTACTTGTAATACAAGTGAATTTTTACAAGTGTAACACATTTCTGTAACACAAAACAATTAATTGGTTGCCAGTTCTACAAGTGTAATGGGTGGATTTTACAAGTGGGAAATTATGAGATTTCCCTGTTTCTGTAACACAGAGCTACAAGTGTAGAAAAAAACTAGATCTCACTTGTAGAAAAGTCGAAAAAATCTTACAGGAGATTCAAGACTCGTAAGAAATGTAAGTTGTTTCTAAACATTTCGTAAATAATTTAATGTTTATAATTGAAATATTTAATAATTAAATGTGCCTACATTGTAAGATTCTAATATCTTGTGTACAATCTTAAATAAAATAAACATTAAATGAAAATGATTTACTTTTTGTTCATTTCAAAAATATTCAAACTATGAGTGATTGATTAATTGATATAATGTATATCTATAGAAAAGTTAGTATAGTCGAGGCAAAATAGTTAGGAACGAAACATATGTACATACATAATACATACATTTTTATTAATTATATTTATACTCTTGCACAAGGTATATATTTTCTTCCATTTAGAACACTTTGTTTGCTTTGTTAAAACATCGGAAAATGCACCAAAGAGAATTTCTTTATTTTCCCGAATTTTTATTAACACGGCATTTTTTTTTTCAATTGTTTCTTTATTCATCACGTCGCGATGCTTTACTCTTTTGATATGAACACTTGTAAGCTGAGTGCCTACAAGTGTAGGGAAATTTTTCTTTGCTACAACTGTAAAGTTTTTTTTGTGTTACAGAAATCATCTACACTTGTAAATTTAACATAAACCTACAAGTGCTTGTAAGCCTGTAAACTTGTAGCTTTGTGTTATAGGCCCCTGATGTCAAATGTCTCTTTCGATGATTTTCTAGAGAATTTAGATGAAAATTTTTAATTTTTATGGGTTTTTTTTTGTTATTATATTCTTATATTTTTTGAAGCGTTCAATTTCGTTTGTTCTGGTTTTTTTTATTGGGATATAACTGTTTGTGTTTATTGGAATAGTAATAGTGTTAGTAAATTTTTTGTCATTTGTAAATGTTCTTTTGAAATACTCCGCTAGAATAAGTTCTGGGCCAGTCTCCATGTTGGGTCATTAAATGTGGTTGGTGAGATGTGAAATTGTGAAGACGTTTGGTTTATTTTCCAAAGTGAATAATTGGTCGTCGAGGTTGCATTGTGGTTTATTAAAGATTTCTTGACGTTGTTATTTTCATATTGTTTAAGTTATGATTTGAGTTCTTTAATGATTTGTTTAAATTTTAATTTTAATTCTCTTGTCTTGATTGTTTGCCATAGTTTTCTTGTTTTTCGTTTTTCCTTGATTTTTTCCTTTATGGTAGTGATAGAGAGCGTTCTTTTTGGTTTATTACGGGTGTTGATCGCTCTACGACGTCTGTTATTATATCCTTAAAGGGCCATCGCTTAGTGTTGGGCGCATTCGAATGATATAATCGATTATAATCGATTATTGAAATGTCTCGAGATATTGTCCAAAATCATTCGAATGATTTCTTATTTCTGTTCTACCGAACTAGCGCGAACGAGATATGCGCAGCGACGAGCGACATATCACGTCTGAGCGAAAAGAATAACAAGAACAACAATAAGCAAAAGCAACAAGCAAAAACACAAGCAAATGCTTTCTGTGTTTATACACATCACACATCATAGCATGGTTCATGGCCCATGGCGAAGCAATACACATAACACATCACCCATGTGCGATACTGCGATCTGCTTTTGCGATGTGCTTGCGCTTACGACTGCGTAGTGCGACTAACAAGCTACAGCGAGAGAAAATAAAACAGAAATAATAATACCGAGACCGAGAACTCGAGTGATCATTTGAATGATTTTGCAACCTAGCGAGACCGAGATCTCGAGTGATCATTCGAATGATTTTGCAACCTAGCGAGACCGAGATCTCGAGTGATCATTCGTATGATTTTGCAACCTAGCGAGACCGAGTTCTCGAGTGATCATTCGAATGATTTTGCAACCTAGCGAGACCGTGATCTCGAGTGATTCGAATGATTTTGCAACCTAGCGAGACCGAGTTCTCGAGTGATTATTCGAATGATTTTGCAACCTAGCGAGACCGAGTATTCGAGTGATCATTCGAATGATTGTACATTTATGAACCAATTTTTATGAAATTTTCAGTGGTTATTACTGAATGGTGGGGAAAGGTTATAGGCTATAGTAACCATTTTTTAACCAATTTTTTCAGTGGTTATTACTGAATGGTGGGGGTAGGTTATAGGCTATAGTAACCATTTTTTAACCAATTTTTATGAAATTTTCAGTGGTTATTACTGAATGGTGGGGGAAGGTTATAGGCTATAGTACTGTTTGTACGTTTGTCCGATTGTATATCGCGACTTCTACCAGTCAGAATTTAATAGGACTTGTTTTTAAACAATTGGTAAGCGCTCGGCTTGCGTTGACGTCACGCGTGTCGCGCGCGCACCGAACGTGTGTACGTTTGTACGTTTGTCGTGTCGTATATCTCGGCTTCTACCAGTCACTACCAGTCAACTGTTTGTGTTTATTGGAATAGTAATAGTGTTAGTAAATTTTTTGTCATTTGTAAATGTTCTTTTGAAATACTCCGCTAGAATAAGTTCTGGGCCAGTCTCCATGTTGGGTCATTAAATGTGGTTGGTGAGATGTGAAATTGTGAAGACGTTTGGTTTATTTTCCAAAGTGAATAATTGGTCGTCGAGGTTGCATTGTGGTTTATTAAAGATTTCTCGACGTTGTTATTTTGATATTGTTTAAGTTATGATTTGAGTTCTTTAAATTTTAATTTTAATTCTCTTGTCTTGATTGTTTGCCATAGTTTTCTTGTTTTTCGTTTTTCCTTGATTTTTTCCTTTATGGTAGTGATAGAGAGCGTTCTTTTTGGTTTATTACGGGTGTTGATCGCTCTACGACGTCTGTTATTATATCCTTAAAGGGCCATCGCTTAGTGTTGGGCGCATTCGAATGATATAATCGATTATAATCGATTATTGAAATGTCTCGAGATATTGTCCAAAATCATTCGAATGATTTCTTATTTCTGTTCTACCGAACTAGCGCGAACGAGATATGCGCAGCGACGAGCGACATATCACGTCTGAGCGAAAAGAATAACAAGAACAACAATAAGCAAAAGCAACAAGCAAAAACACAAGCAAATGCTTTCTGTGTTTATACACATCATACATCATAGCATGGTTCATGGCCCATGGCGAAGCAATACACATAACACATCACCCATGTGCGATACTGCGATCTGCTTTTGCGATGTGCTTGCGCTTACGACTGCGTAGTGCGACTAACAAGCTACAGCGAGAGAAAATAAAACAGAAATAATAATACCGAGACCGAGAACTCGAGTGATCATTCGAATGATTTTGCAACCTAGCGAGACCGAGATCTCGAGTGATCATTCGAATGATTTTGCAACCTAGCGAGACCGAGATCTCGAGTGATCATTCGTATGATTTTGCAACCTAGCGAGACCGAGTTCTCGAGTGATCATTCGAATGATTTTGCAACCTAGCGAGACCGAGATCTCGAGTGATTCGAATGATTTTACAACCTAGCGAGACCGAGTTCTCGAGTGATCATTCGAATGATTTTGCAACCTAGCGAGACCGAGTATTCGAGTGATCATTCGAATGATTGTACATTTATGAACCAATTTTTATGAAATTTTCAGTGGTTATTACTGAATGGTGGGGAAAGGTTATAGGCTATAGTAACCATTTTTTAACCAATTTTTTCAGTGGTTATTACTGAATGGTGGGGGTATGTTATAGGCTATAGTAACCATTTTTTAACCAATTTTTATGAAATTTTCAGTGGTTATTACTGAATGGTGGGGGAAGGTTATAGGCTATAGTACTGTTTGTACGTTTGTCCGATTGTATATCGCGACTTCTACCAGTCAGAATTTAATAGGACTTGTTTGTAAACAATTGGTAAGCGCTCGGCTTGCGTTGACGTCACGCGTGTCGCGCGCGCACCGAACGTGTGTACGTTTGTATGTTTGTCGTGTCGTATATCTCGGCTTCTACCAGTCACTACCAGTCAAAATTTGATGGGACTTATTTTAAGACAATTGGTTAGCGCTCGGCTTGCGATAGCGTAATTTTTTCATTCATAAGGGATACTACCCCTGAGAATACTGAAAAAAATACTCAATCTATGCATCGCTATCGATTTATTTAAAGCCTAAGTGGTTGCAAAGTAAAATGTGGTTTTTTCAGTCTATACATACACGAGTGTGTGTAGTGACTTGTAGAGCAGAATACAATAGCTCGTGTGTCTATAGTAGAGGAAAGGTTTTTGGTAAGAACTCGTATATATTTCGGCTTTTTCCAGTCAAAATATAATGGGACTAGTTTTAAAGCAATTGTGACGCGTGAGGCGAGTATGGCGCGTGTGACGCGTGTAAAAAAATGAAATTTTTTTTACTAAGTTTGTGAATTAAATGGTTACTATTGGACTTTTAAGATAATTCAGACTGAATTACAACTATCCATATGGCTATCTTCTTAAATGTTTTTAGATCTTATAAATGTATACATAAAAAGTACTTCCTTTTTTTTTTTTGCTCTGAGAAAATCATTCGAATGATAATCGATTATAGCAATCATTCGAATACTCAATAATCGATTATTGAAATCATTCGATTATGCCCAGCACTACCATCGCTGCTTATAAATCATTGAGTACCTTCAGTGGAATGTGAAGTTGCAAACTTATGTCCAAGATACGACAAAACATTTTTCGAACTGAAATTATTGCCCGATAGTGCGATTTTCGAATTTATATTTTGTTGTTGTTAACACTAGTTTATTTTTTTTTGTACGAAACGTCAAAATAAAATTAGCGCTTGGCTTGGAAAGTTATACATTTTTTATAATCTTGGTGTTTTTCAATATTTAAAAACTATTTACCTACATGTTTTTTTTTATATAAAACTTATATTTTTAAATTCTCTATATTAACTTCACTTGCCTGTGGCTGGCTGGCCGGCTGGCTGACTGGCTGGCACACCAAATCTTGTGATCAATTTTTAACCCACTTCTTAAAGCCCGATTTTGTAGAAATTTTGCACACATGTGTATCTCCCATGACAACACTTTCTATTTAAATTTATGACCCATACAAATTTTATAAAAAGAAGTACCCGATTTTCGTCAAATTTTATACACATGTGTATCTCCAATGAAAAACACTTTTTGTAAAAGTTTGGAAGTTATCAGGCCCCGGGGCCGGGGGGCACCCATACACATCTTATAAAAAAAGTACCCGATTTTCTTCAAATTTTATACAAGTGTGTATCTCCGATGGACAACACTTTTTGTAAATATTTGGTAGTGATCTGGCCCCGGGGTCGGGGGGAACTCATAAACATTTTGTAAAAAAAGTTGCCGATTGTCTTAAAATTGTACACGCGAGTGTATCTCCGAAGGAAACACTTTTTGTAAAAAATTTTGGAGTATCTTTGTGTATCAATTAGAGAATTTACACGAAAATTTTTAATTTTTATTGGTTGTTTTTTTTTATTAATTAAATTTAGTATTCTATGTAAACAATGAAATTTGTTTTTTAAATTACAAATGAGTAGTTATACAAAAAACCGCCAAAAGGTCGGCGCTACCCGTCTTTCAAACGAATGAAACAGCATAATTGATTAAAAAATTTAAATATTTTGTTTTCTATATATATAAAAGTGAAACTTTGTATGTGTGTATGTATTTATGTCCGGTATAGACTGCCACATCCTTCAACCGATCGCGTTCTAACTTTGCATATGGGTTTTCTACCATAAAAGGCACATATTTTGAAAGTGGTCAGACTCTTAGGTCAAGGGGTCACCATACGAATTTTTTTTATTTTTTTTTTTACAAATTGCATGTTTTTATGAACCAATTGTGTTCAAACTTATTCTATAGTTTTCTGGGCTGGTGAGGTGGTTAGTTGGTGGGTTGGTCAGTTGGTGTGAGTTCAGTGGGTGCGTTTGGTCTGTGAATGGGTGGTCGTCTGTGGTCAGAGGTCCGTGGGCTGGCGGGCAGATGGTGGTGGGTCAGTGGGCGGGAGTCAGTGGGCGGGAGATCAGTGGGTGGGTGTTAACTTGGTGGGGGTCAGTGGGATGGCGCAGTCGGGAAACGCCGGGTATTTCCGCTAGATATATTATTGGCTGGTAAGGGAAAGTTATAGGTATAGATGGAAGGGGAGAAAGTAAAATTTTAACATGAGATTTACAAACGTATTTTTAAAAAAATGTCAACGTAAATTATTGGCAGGTGAGGGAAGGTTATAGGCTAAAGTACTCCCGTCACCCCGGGGGTTCATGTGTGCGGGTAGCAAAGCGCCAGGGAACAGCTAGTAGTCTTATAAATAACATTAAAAAAATTAAAAATTATTTCTTAAAAGTTTATTACACGTTTGATTTCATACAAAAATAGCCATTTTAATTACATTTATTTCCCAATCGAACTCCAAATAGGTGTTCGACTGAAACAACAACAATTCAGTCGAAATTACTACTAGTCGTATGACTCAATAATTGCGTTTAATCGAAATCTCAACATAATCGAGCCTCGAAAAGTCATTACTTGTATGTGTTATGAGTTCTGGGCTGGGATGTTGGGATGTTCGAATCGACTTTCGATACTCGCGATAATTATACTATTCTATCACTCAAATTATTTTAAGTGATAGTATCGAACGAAAGTGATGGTACAACATCACAGCCCTGATAAGTTATTCTGTCGGTACATAAGAATTGCGGAGCCACTTCGCATCTTCTGTAGTTTGCAGTATGTTGCTGGCCACCAGAGCGCGCATATGATGTTATTACTATTTGTGGTACCTTGCAGTCTATTGTTTTGTGGGAACCAATATATTTTACACATATTAGGTTGTTCTTGAAATACTTTTTTGTGTGTCCGTATTTTTGACAATTAACGCATTGCGGTATTTTTTTTTTTGTAGTAAAGGTTTAAATTAAATTTTACAATGTAGCAGCTCAGTCGTTTCGTATATGCTCTTGTTGTTTTTGTGAGTTTGTAGTTCTGTAGAAAAAATGGAAAGGGGCTGCTTTGTTTCATGCTTAAGTATATTATCGATATTATTATTATTAAGTATATTATCGATATTATTACTTACGTTGTATCCCATTTCAGCAAGTTCTTTTTACTTTCTTTAACAAAGCAAAAAGAAGTATATCATGAAAATTTTCGAACTCGGGGAAAAAATAAAAAAATCTCTGTCTGTCTGTCTGTGTCCACTCTACAATCCAGATGGCTGATTTTATCGGGATGAAAATTCGTATTTAAGCTTTTAACATAAATTGTGAGGGGCCGGAATTGACAGTTTACTTAGACAGTTTTTCGAGTTTTTGCAAATAACTCAAAAAGAAAGTCATGTTGAGCCCACACCTCCATTTTTTTTATATTGTCTTTGTCAGCAAAGTAGTGCATATTTTTAAGGATAACTTTAAATTCTTTTTGGTCTTTTAGTCCATATGTGCCTTGTATTTTTTTGTTCTAGTATTTTTAGACTTGCTGTATAGTATCTACGTCGAATCTCTTGATTGGATTTCGATCTCGTTATTTTACAATACTTTTACGATATAGTTGTTTGTGTAATGCTATTTAAGGCACATACGGACTTTAACCGTCTGTATGTTTTTAACATCCTGTACGTAGATTAGTGGCGGCTTGGGAATGTTCTGGGTCGGCTTTGTGATTTCAATAGCATCGTCATCCGTACATTTTCTGTTATCATCATCTTCAGGTATTAAAACGGCAAAACGGTTTTGTGTTTTCTGACTTGAGCATTCACGCAGCCAATAGGATTTAAGGGATGTTTGCGTATTGGTTTTTAACTTTTTTTTAGGTATTGGTGTTCGTTATTTTCTGGTTCGTTCTACTCAAAACCTAGATTTTTTTTTTAGATTAAGATATTTTATTTAACATTTAGGTATTATACAATTTTGACTTAAAACAACTTTTAACTATTAATAAGTGTCGGCTCAACAATAGGGTCCCGACGTATTTACATTGTCTTTTTTTTTGTATTGCTTATTATTAAACAATATTTTTGACTACTTAATCTACTACATGTTATATTTAAAGCAATTTAATTTTGAACAATAAATTTTAAAATAAAATAAAAATGAAAAAAATATAAGATGGGGTATAAACAGGGCGATCTTCAGCCTCTGTAATGTTGATTGCTGGCCTTCTCGTAGAAGGAGACGCATTGATTATTAAGGATGTCGTCGAATCTAGCATCTGTGAATCCTCTGATGTGTATGTACCGGTGACTTGGCTCGATTTCTTCGCTTCTCAGTCCTTCCATCTCAGGACTTGGATGAGTTTACAATCCGTCGACGAATTTCCTCGCCATTTGGAACAAGTGGTCGGTTATTGGCAGCAGACCAGCTGCTTCGTAAAGTCTTGCAGTCGACACAAACTTATAGGTGTTTGGCACCCTCCAGAGTCCTGTACAGATCCTAAGTAACTTCTTTTCAAATAGGGAGATCTTCTTCATCGTTGTTGGTGAGACAGTGAACCATATGGGATAGCCATAGGTTATCACTGGCCTGATGAGCTGCTTGTAGATGAGTGTTGTTGGACAGTCCGTTTCGTTTTCTTAGTAGCGGGTGCAACAAATGAAGAGCGTAGTTCGCTTTTTTCATTGTTTTATCGATGTGAGAGTTAAACTTGAGTCTCTCATTAAAGTTGATTCCCAGGTACTTAGTCTCTGACTTGGTGTTTATTGTCGTGTTATCCGGAAGGGTGTTTTTAAATGCTCTGCACCGGCTTGCGATTTTTCCTATCCTTGTTTCGGTTGGTTGGTACTCGGAAGCAGATGAGTTCCGTTTTGTTGGCGTCTTCAGTCCCCACTTCAGGTAGTACTCCCAAAGATTTCGGAGGTGTTCCTCCACTCTTCGGGCAGCTATCTCAGGAGAGCGGGAAACGGCATACGTGATGGAGTCATCCGCGAAAAGCATGGTCCTTGTTCCGGCTGTATTGGTGGGTTGATCTGCCGTAAAGATGCTAAAGAGGACTGGTCCAAGTCTGGAGCCTTGGGGAACTCCAGCTTTAATCCTTTTCCTTGTCGATTTAGAGTTTCCACTCATAATTAAATCACTGACAACAGCTGTCCCGGTAAACATATCCACGTCTACGGGTGCGTTTGCGGTATTGTCATCGCTGAATTGCACTTCAAAATTTCTTGGGGAAGTGGTGTCCTCCACAAGACTTTCAACCTCTTCTACGAATTCTGGAAGATGAGTTGGTGGTCGGTCAGTAAAGCTCCTTTCGAAATGACAGGCAAAGGCTTCGGCTTTTTCAACAGGACTGGATGGTACTTGCTCTCCAAACGTGATACTTTCTGGAATAGAAATATTTTTTCCGATCACAGAATTCAACTTTTTAAAAGCATCCGGGCCTGGTTTGATGTTCGGAAGTCGTTTGGTCAGTTCATCTTCCTGGTAACTTTGCACAGCTTGACGAAGCATGATTACTGTACAACGCAGTTGCGAAAATACAGACTGATATTCGTCATTAACAGTGTTGAGAGTCCTGTTTAAGATCCTCTGAAGGCGTTTCCTTAGCCTTTGCTTGTAAGCATATATTGCCTGGATATTCTCAGGTAGATGTTGAAAGCGATCCCCGCTAGAGCGAACAGTTTTCTGCCAATCTAGGGCTGTGTTCACTGATGTCTCGAAATTTCTGATAGCATCATCAATTTCATTATTCTCCAGATTTCTACATGCCGCTAGAATTTGTAGTCCAGCTTCGACTTCTGATCTAAACCAGTTCCAGTTTATTTTCGTAAAGTTGATGTGTAGTTCAGGTGTTGGGGTAACTTGCGCAATTCGCTGATTCAACCTCACTCGAAGCTCTATGACCAAATGATCCGAATCACTATCATGTGCAAAACACCAATAATTCCTTAATTCTGGCAGAACGTTGACGAAATTTGTCGTTGCCAAGAAGAAATTCAGCGTGGATGGTGTCCGAAGATATGTCTTCCGGGGCTGTGAAACAAAAGCCATGGTATGCTGCTGAGGGTTTGAATCCAGCCAATCTGCAATGGCCTTTCCTTGATTGTTGCACACTTCATCTTGCCATCGGGTGTGCCTAGCGTTAAAATCCCCTCCAACCAAACATTATGTGTGCCCAGAGGAGATGCCACAGACAGTTTGCAGATCCCGTTGAATGTTTTCCCTCGTTGCATTACAGTGATTGTACACTGATATTACTAACAAGGTCTCAACCTCGTTGACTTTGATACTGACAGCTATTGCTTCCATGCTACGCAAACCACTGATTTGCACCTTTTCGCCCGCCATAGTGTTCCTGATAAGGACCGCCGTCCCAGAGAAATCACTGCTTTTGTCGACCCTGTAGATGTTGTATCCGTCTGGACTGAATTGGTTTCTCCCTGTGAGATTAGTTTCCTGTAAAAGAAGAATGTCAAGTTTATTAGTTTTAATAAATAATTTTAGTGTGATACGCCTAGCTAACGAATAAATAGTGTTCACATTATATGAGAATATACTTATCCTGCTTATTGTGAACATAGTTCACAAATAAGTCGACCCAAAACGGTTGTTTTGGACCTGTCATCAAGACTGCTATAATTAGCAGGCACGACTTCTCTTGCTTTCTGCAAAATTTAGAAAAGGTCTGCTCCAAATAGCCTTTCCGTATCGTCAAAGATGTTGGATTTTCCAGTAGATGGTGCCGGTTTTTGAGCTTGCTTACTTACTGGTTTTTTGTTTGCTTGGATGGTTGGTGGTGTTTTGTTGATTGTTGCTGGCTTACTAGCAGTCCCTATCGAAGCTATACTAGCAAATCTAGCTCCTTTCACTATCGCTTTTGCAGCAGATTTCTGGGCGAACTTATGCTGTTCCAACTTCTTATGGTCGGTTTTTACTTTTTCCGCCATTTTTTCTTTATATTTAGGACATCCTCGATAGTTTGCGTTTCTCGGGCATTGTCCAGGTAAGTGCTCGTCCTTGCACTTAACGCATCTGTATTTCATGCCGCAATTGCTTGCGACATGTCCAAATGTTTTGCAATTTTTGCATTGGGTAATGCCTGCTGGTTTTAGCTTTTCCCAATGCACCAGCTGGTTCATCAGGAGGGTTTTGAGCAAACTGCTGCCTTATCGCAGTTCTTCTCAAGTTCGACAATGAAATGGTTAAATTTCCTGTCGTTCCTCTGCGATTTGAAGGGTTTGACCTGCACTACAGGGACACCCTCTGCCGTCAACGCTTCCTTGACATCCTCAGTGTCAAAGGAGTGGTGAATACCTTTAAGGACCAACAATTCTTTCCTGTCCTCCTTAGCGGTATAGGTGTTGAATTCAGTCTTTCCCGACTGTAGGAAGGACCGAATTCGCTGGTGGCCGTCTTTGTTCATGGCCGTAACGACCGATTTGCTGCTATTGATGTTGCGCATTCTGCAACTAATATTGGCACTCTTCATGATCTTTGAGAGTTCAGCGACGTTCAGTCTGAAGCAGACTACTGGCGGCATGGCAAACGTTTTTGTTTTTTGAATGCTGGAGCGACAGGTGGTGGTGTCTGCTTAACTAGATTTTGTGCCTCTTTTGCCTTGGCTGTTTTCTCTACAGCAGTGACTTTTGGCGGATTTCTCACTTCAACAGCAACCACTGCAGGAGAAGATGATTTTGGTGGCAATGCTGGCCTGGAATTTCCAGACAACCTCCTTCTTTTTGCCTCTATTGGCATGGGAGAAGACCAGTCTTTTCGACTGTCTTCTTCGTTAGCATTTTCCGTTCCGTTTCTGCTGCTGTATTCGGACGCATCATTGTCCAATAACTCGCCAAAACTCATGTTCTCCTCTTCAGAGGAAGCTGAGTCTTCGCACAGCTGGTTGACTTCATCTAGCCTTTCATACAAGGAGACTAGGAAGTCACCACCATGGGTGGATTGGTTTACAGCATTAGTATGCGTACAGTTGGGCTTTCTTTAGAGAAGGTTTTGGTTCTACTCCTCTTTCGCCACGAGGACTTGTTTTCGCTGTCTTAAGAACCCATTTTTTGACTGCTTGGATCGTTGTGGGTTGTTGATGCGACTATTGGTGTTGATCTTAATGTTGTTGTAGGTACGGTTTGTGTTACTGAGATTGTTTGTGTAGTTATACCAGTAACCCTAGTAGCGGTTATTATGTATGTTGTACATGTTGTAGCGGGTATATCAGTAGATGTTATAAGTGTATTTTCATTTGAGCTGGAAAGTTTACAGAGTGGGATCCAAAAATATTACCATGCACATGTGGACTTTCTTGTTCCACACTTTTGTAGCTGCAGAACTTTTTAAGTATTTTTTTGTTCATTTTTAATTTGTAAATTCTTATATAATTTATGTAGGCATCACTTATTTAAATAAAGCAAAGCAATATACCCGTACTTACATAGAAATATAATAACAAAATTCCGTGTTCCACTTATTATTTTTTCTTTTCTTAGGTGGGAGACAGAATCCTTTCTCTAAATGATAATGATGTTCGAAGTGCCACCGAGCAACTTGTTATCGATTTGATTAAAGATGCCGGCATGAAGATTAATTTGGAAATACAAACCTTTGGACATGTAATTATTTTAACCATTATTAGAATTTGTTGGAGAATGGAGAATAAATATATTTTGCAGACACGAGATTTCAAACAATATGCAAATTATATAATATATATATTATATATACACCATATATACCCAAAACACCGTTTAGAACAACCAAAAGGAGTTGTATCAAACAACGTTGCCCCTCACACCCTACTGACCGCTCTTCCACTGAAACCACCGCACACAATTGAGCCCCACCCACACCTACCCGCAACTGACCCAAAATTTTAGCCTATAACGTGTTCGAATCATGAGTTATGCTCGCGAGTTCATACATCAATCCCATGGAAAACAGCATTTTTTCAGTTTCTTCCGAATTTTCCAAGTTCTTCCCTCAAAACTATCGAAATCAGTAACACAAACATCGAGCGGAATTCTAAATCATTGTCGCTTTAAAATAACATTCAATTTCGGTGTTAAATGACTTACGGCAGTTACATTCCTACAAAACTTTATAAGAAGAAAACTAACGGAAAAATTCTTAACCTAGAAAAAAGATGCAGTTCTTTCTTTCTTTAACCATTACCGATGTTCAAACACTTGTAGCGGAGTGCAAAAACCGATTCTTTCCGTCCGAAAATCTTTTTTAGCTTCTCGCTGGTCTCGCGGAATTGATGGGTTGTATGGTGTCTGGCAGGATGCGGTTAGTGAATCTTCGGTACAAGGTTGACAACTTATCAGTGATTCTTTCCGTCCGAATATCTTTTTTAGCTTCTCGCTGGTCTCGCGGAATTGATGGGTTGTATGGTGTCTGGCAGGATGCGGTTAGTGAATCTTCGGTACAAGGTTGACAACTTATCAGTGAGTAAACTCACCTGCTGGCGGATTGTCAATGTCTGTTTCCTCGGTGAACATGTGCTCGTAGCGAGCGTACCAGCAATCGAACGTTTTGCCGTCCTCCGGGCAGTAGCCGAATTTTTCCATTCGATCGCACAAGTGCCTGTGTGTTTGTGCCACTGCTGGTCGGTGAACTGTATCCGCTAGATTGGCTGGATCTGCTGGCGCAGCGAAACGTTCCGCCATTTGTTGCATGAGTCCTGCCAATTGTGGTTGAGTTTCCATTTAAGCTTCCATCAAAAGTTTGATTAGTTCTTCCATGATTTTTTTTGAAGTTATGTTCCCTTGTCAAAATTTTATCTTTTACTTTTTCCCATAATAACAAAATTAAATTTACTTTATTCTGATGTAATCCTCGCGATTTCTCGGATTTATTTAATATTTATTATATAGTATATATTTATCTCAGATGCAAAAACATGTTACGTGTCGCGGGCCATTATTCTAATAGTAACATGACATGCAATATTAGTGCGAGCCCGAAGGGCGAAGCTAATAATCAGAGGACAAGAACATTTTTCTAGCGTACGTGTGTCAGTTTGTGGGTTTGTCCGCGACCCGTCAGAATTTGATAGGACTTGTTTTAAAACAATTGGTAAGCGCTTGGCTTGCGATGACGTGACGCGCGTCGCGTGTGGCGCGTGTATTTTTTTTTGAATTACTTGTTTTAAATGACTTGTTTGCGATGACTTGACGCGTGCCACGTGTTGCGCGTGCATTTTTTTTTTAAAATACTTTTTTTAAAACTCGACTTGCGATGACGTGACACATGCCGCGCGTCGCGTGTGGCGCGTGTATATTGCTTTTTAAGGTACTTGTTTTAAAACTTGACTTTCATAAATCCTTTCAAGATAATTCAGTCTTTAGGCTGAATTACAACTATCCATATGGCGAGCTGAGAAGCTCGCTTTACTATCTTATACGAGTTAATCAAGGACATGTCAAGCTGTGTGACAATCGCAATAGTGATAGTGGCAGCCATTGTAAAATGTTAATTAAAGTAGTCTATCAAGTAGTTTTTTTTTTGTAGAAAACTCAATAAAATGCTGTAGTTATTTTTTTTTCTTATTTTTTTTATTAATTATTCAATAATTAATACATGGTGTCAGAAGTAGGTTACTAGTGTTATCGGGAAAACTTAAACGGAAAAATGACAACAAATTATCGCTTACCGTCAGAGCTAGATTGTTCGGATTTACCACGTGCCAGTATAGAAAAGAATATTCCAGATGTACAAAAGATTGCAACATTTTTGTGGTTAATCGGCGCACGTGCAATGGAATGATGGAAAACAAGGATTCTTGAAAATCCAGCACTAACGGCGGATACAAATGTACATGTGCACTACCGAATGGACAAAGAATGCTTCGTGACCGCAGTTAAAATTGTTGGATGGGAGAGATGAACCAGTGAATAATGTAATTGACAAATGCAAGGCATTTGAAGCGGTGAACAAAAACAAATTGCCGTTTGACAAGGGTGTCGTTCAAACGGTCAACAGTGTGATAGAATAACAATTGAATATGGTTGATGCCATCGTACGTAGATGTTACAATTGTGGTGCATTGTTTGGGCCAGTCCATCCAATGGAATACAACAGGGGTGTCATGTTATGTGTGTGGAAAAGTGGGTAATTTTCCACTATTCTGCAAATCTGACAGAGCCAAATGGCATTGATGGACAAAAAAGTATTAAACAGGAACCCAAAAGTAGATTTTAAGATTGACACTGGCTCAGATGTGAATTCTGTTCTGCCCCTTGGCTCTAGTGGATGCTACTTCCAAATTTTTACAAAAAGTATTGTCCATCGGAGATACACATAAATTTGAAGAAAATCGGGTAATTTTTTTTAAAATCAAATTTATTCTTTTTTATGGTATTGGAAGGTTTCCATCAAACCAGTTTATAACACTAAAAGAAGGTGCAGAGCTACCACTGCATTATAAAAAACGAATACCACACAGCATTCTGGAACCTTTGGACTCGGAATTAAAGCGATTGGTACTAGAGGAAATCATTTCACCTGCGTCATATGTACCAGTTTGGGTTAATTACTTGCAGATTGTAGAGAAGTCGAGCAGCAACTTGAGAATTTTTTTGTATCCTAAGCCTTTAAACAGGGCTGTTAAACGTGAACACTCTCTCAACCCCATTATAGATGACTTTACTAGCTATATTACTGATCAGAAAGTCTTAACAGTTCTTGACCTTGAGTTCAAATGGTTTCTAGCAAATGGAATCGGATCAGGTCAGTTTAGATATTAATAACTTTATGACCCCATGCTGATGATTCAAATTTAATCTTGGACCATAAGGGCTAAATGTTTGGAGATATACGGGAGTGCTGGTGTATTTTGGTGGCATTGTGATTGCGCTAAATTTAATTAGGAGAAAATTCAGTATCGGAGATCGCAGGTCGAATTCATCAGTCACGTTTTATCAGGTGCTTCGGTTAGGTCAAAGAATAAGTGCCGTGAAACAATTTGTAGAATGAGAAAACCGGAAAATAAGCAGGATGTCATGCGACTTCTGGGACTTTTTAAATATCTGGTAAAGATTATCCCGAATTTGTCAAAGAGGTCTGCAGCATGAACATGAACCCATGAACGCGAGTTTCGTGACTTGTTGGAGGTAGTGACCGCTGACACTGTGTTAGCAATTCATAATAAAAACAAAAAATGGTCGTATAATCTCTGCGAAATAAACAATAGTCTGCAACCACTTACCACGGGTGGGGAGAAACTGCAGACTGCATACGCACTAGAATACGTAACTGACCACTTCAAGAACTGGGGAGATATAATCTCTCCCCCCTATAAGCGAAATAAATCAATAGTCTGCAACCCTTTACCACTTTTGGGGGGAAGTTGCAGACTGTATGCGATCTGAATTAAAGAATAATAATAATACAGAAAGATGTATAGCTTTCGTCGAAAAGCAGACCTCATGTATAACCCTTAGTCAAGCGACAGATTCGTCCAGTGAAACTCTTGATAACGAAGGGCCCTGCGAAGTCGATTCCCGTATGGGTGAAGTGAGGGGAAAAATTACATCTTGCTGATGGTAGCGCTGCCATTAATTGTTGACTTACTTGTTTCTTGTGAATAACACAGGTTTTGCAATTGTTGATGCAGGCTTTGACAAGATTCTCTAATTTTGGGACCCAATACATTTGGCGAATAACGCGCATCATAATGCATTCCTGCCGTGTAGCGTTAAATCATGAACGAACTTCACTAGAAGAGACGAACACCGAGCTGCGTGCGGTAAAATGATAGGGTTGCGTTCGTTATAGGGGATATTTACGTTAGCCAATCGGCCATTAACTCGCATCAGGTGATTTGTGTCCAGGGTGGTATTTAACGGTAGAATGGTACTTTTAGAAGGAATGGCTATGTTTCGTGGGAGTGCTTGATATTCTCGAGGAAAATGCGAAAGCTGACAGATAGATAAGAAGATTTTGAATGAATGTGATCTCCGCCTGGGCAATAAGATGCGACTCATATGTGAGTGCCGGAAATTAGGACTTTAATGAGCCACGTATAAAACGATAAGCATACGACAAAACTCGTAACGCGCGCGGTAATGATGAAAATCTGATCAAAAGGTCATCATGAATGGTTAGAGTACTAAATGTTGAAATGGGTTTGACCTCTAAGTCCTCACGGGCGGGCGCACTAGGCCAACTGATAGGCCAGTGCGTCTGTGGTTCCCGTTACCACGGAGATCCTTTCCACCAAAGTTCCTTATCTCTTAAGTCGACTGGAGTCAACCCTCTTGTGGCCAGATCAGCTGGACTGTCGGCGGACTTGACATGACTCCAGTTGTTGTTACCCACGTTCTCAATAATTTCACTGGTCCGGTTTGCAATGAAAGTTTTCCAGGTGCCTGGATGTTTCTTATTCAATAACTTCGATCTGAATTCTCTTGGCTGTTGGAAGATCGTGAGCACCTGAGAGGAGGTCATCGACATAAAAGTCGGACTCTATGGCTTTACCAGCTAGAGGGTACTTGGACCGAGCTTCCTTACCTAACTGCTTAAGAGTGCGGATGGCAAGATATGGAGCACACTTGACTCCGAAGGTAATAGTGCGAAGTTCAAACTGTTTGACGCTTTCACATGGCGATGGTCTGAAAAAAATGCGTTGATATTTGGTGTGGTCAGGGTGGACTAAGATTTGGCGGTACATCTTTTCGATGTCCGCGTTAAAGACGAATCGGAAGAAAAGCCACCTGATAAGAAGTGATGGTAAATCTTCTTGCACTACTGGGCCGGCATGAAGACAGTCGTTCAAACTAATGCCACTGGAAGACGCACTTGAAGCGTTGAATACCACGCGTACTTTAGTGGAAGTGCTTTCTGGCTTGATCACGGCATGGTGTGGAAGATAAAACGAGGGTAACTTTGTGGTAGCGTTTATTTCGTGCGGAGACAGTTCTCGCATATGGTTCAACGTAAGATACTCGGAAAGAACTCTAGCATACTGGGATTGTAGCTCTGGTTTCTTTGTAAGATTGCGTTCAGTTCGATAGAGCTGCTGAACGGCATTGTTTCTCGAATCACCGAGTGTATTGCGTGGATCAGATTTGAAAGGTAGTCTGACTACATATCTCCCGTCTGTAAGCCTGTAGGTTGTTTTTTCATACAGATCTTCAAAATGCTGATCTGATTCTGAAGCATGGCGCTTTCGATCTGGAAGCTCTTCCAGCTCCCAAAACTTGCGAACTTGTAGGTCTAGCGAGGTACTTTGTGAATTAACCACGCGAGTCCTAAAGGTTTTCACATATGAACTTGGGATGGGTCCCGATAGAATCCATCCAAAAATGGTTTGTTGTGCTAATAAGGTGCTCCTATGAGTAAATCTACCTGGGACGCTTGATTGAAGGTGGGGTCTGCTAATTCCATGCCTTCCAGGGCCTGAGGATCGATAAAAGTAAATGACCGGTTCGGCAAGCTGCCCGTTAATTTCTTTAGCACGATCGCCTCAACCGATATTGGCTCCTCAGGACAAGCGTTATTTATGAGGGTAAAACTACATTTTTTATTGGATTTTGCTGCTCGAGCATCACTTATTGCTATAATTGAAACATCAGATGCTGAAGTTGGTAAGTTCAAACGCCTTTGAACAGCTTCAGTAATGATCGACGACTCTGAGCCTGGGTCGATCAAAGCTCGAATAGTATGACTGCTTTCCTGGCCGCGAATCTGTACTAAAGCAGTGGCTAACAGAATCCTTCTTTGCGTGTACACCAAATAGGATTTGTGTTGGACCACCTTAGGTATAAATGGAGGAGAAGTGGACTGTAATGGTGAGGATAAGGTGGCGGATTCACCGACATTCACAGGATCTGAAGAACGTGAGTTGGAATGCGTGTGATTCGCTGGCGCTCTTTGTGGTAAATGCAATAGCGAGTGGTGTCGCTGGTGACAGGTGTTGCAGGTGTATTTACTAGTGCAGTTCGGAAGCATATGATGTACCGACAGACAATTGAAACACATCTTGCTTTTTCGTACAAGGTCAAAACGGTCAGTCACTGGCAATGTCAAAAAATTTGAGCAAGATCGAAGATTGTGTTTTCCTGAGCACGCCTCGCAACTGAACTCTTGTGATTTGGTGTGGAAAAGTGTTACGTGGTTATTTGCTCGGACGATAGGATGTATTTGGATTGGATTTCGGCGTGGGTGGACGCCCCAACGATCGAGACGAGGTTGCATCTGCAATAGATTCGAGGACCTGAACTCTGTTGCATAAAAAAGCATCCAATTCAGCCCAGCTGGGTATGTCAGTCGGCCTCTTCAATGATTGCTCCCATACCGCGAGCGTGGTGGGATGCAGTCGGTTGGAACAAGCGAAAATGAGAATGGGGTCCCAACCTTCTGTGCGAATATCATGAGCTTGAACCGCTGCTTTACAATCGTTGATGCTCCTTTGCAGAGTTCTTATGGACACGGCCGATTCTTCCTTGACATTAGGTAGGTTGAATAATATTTTGATTTGGTTGTTAACTAGTATTCTCTTATTCTCATAAGTCGATCGTAGCGCGTCCTATGCCAACTCAAAACTAGCATTGGTCAAAGGAAATCTACATACTATCCTATTGGCTTCGCCACTAGTTTTAGCTCGAAGGTGGAAAAGCTTCTCAACGTCTCCAAGGCTAGGATGATTTACGTACACTGCTTGAAACATATCGCGGAACGAGGGCCAGGATAAATAATCTCCCGGGAATATGAATAGAATAGAATAGAATAGAAGAACCGGATGACTTGGGTTGAGCATCGCTCAACTTCGTTTGAAGCTCTAAAAACAGTCCCAGGCAAGAAACATAAGTTTCATTGGAGCTTGCAAATTTGGACTCAATTGTTTCTGGATCGAGAGCCTCCCCGTCTGGTGCAGGGGTGACTCGAATGCAAGCGATGTAAGTAGCCTTCAGATCTAACCATAAGCTCTTTACGACGTCCTTACGAGCGTCAAGAGTAGCTATCGTGTGATTGCTCTCAGGCACTTCCTTTGCCGCAGCAAAGTATTTTACTAGCTGGTCGGCGGAAAAGATGAAATCGTCTAAAAGCGACATTGTATAGTTAGGATCTCACGCAGCGAGATGTCAAAACTGAAGAGTGTGATGAGCCCCAATCGAAGTGTTACTATCGATATCGAATAAATCTGTGACAAAAAAAACAAAAATGTGATATGGATGGTACCCCTGCTCTTGTGAAGACTCATACCCGCTCACGATTCGTCCATAACCATAAAGGCGGCGCCCCCAGAGTGCGACTCAAGCATTGATTACTAAAAGAAAACACGAAATAGGAACCAGTATGCACACTACTCTAGACTTAGCATTTTCCAACACAAATTTGGATTGGCATTGTTCAAGCAAAATTTGAAAAAAAAAAAAAAAAAAAAAAAAACAGTTACAAAAAACCCGTAACCAAAAATCAGGATCGTACCTCGTGGTGTAACGTAACGTAACGGCTGGTCGTAAGTTGTGGTAGGGTGTTGGAATCGAAGCTGCACAATTCCCAAGAGTGTGCGCTGATGTTGCGGCTACAGGCTGATGGTAGTGTTGGAATCGAAGCTGCACAATTCCCAAGATTGTGCGCTGATGATGCGGCTACAGGCCGATGGTAGTGTTGGAATCGACGCTGCACAATTCCCATGTTTGTGCGCTGATGATGCGGCTACAGGCCGATGGTAGTGTTGGAATCGACGCTGCACAATTTCCAAGATTGTGCGCTGATGATGCGGTTACAGGCCGATGGTAGTGTTGAAATCGACGCTGCACAATTCCCAAGATTGTGCGCTGATGATGCGGCTACAGGCCATTGTAAATAATCTTCCAATCGAAGTGGCACAATTTTCACAAAAAATTATGTGCAGATGCGGCTGCAGGCCGATGTAAAAAATCTTCCAATCGAAGTGGCACCATTTTCACAAAAAATTATGCAGATGCGGCTGCAGGCCGATGCAAAAATCTTCCAATCGAAGAAGCACACTTTCCAAAAAATTATGTGCAGATGCGGCTGCAGGCCGATGGTAAAAATCTTCCAATCGAAGAAGCACACTTTCCAAAAAATTATGTGCAGATGCGGCTGCAGGCCGATGTTAAAAATCTTCCAATCGAAGTGGCACAATTTTCACAAAATAAAATATGCAGATGCGGCAGCAGGCCGATGCAAAAATCTTCCAATCGAAGAAAATAGCACGAACTTGTGCAACGATGGTTCAGCTGCAGGCCGATGTTAAGCTTGCAATTAGTCACTCGTTGGCGTGACGGTTGTGGCTCGTTATTAAACTTCCTGGTTTCAACGCCGATCCGGCTCGACATGGACCAATGTCTGCGATGAGAAGCAAATCAAAACTTCTCTTATTTTTCCACACACAAAAAAGGAACTGTAATGAATTTAGACTGATAATTTTGTACAAAGTAAGTGATCTTTATTATTAAAATTTATTTCGTGCGACAGTGCCGAACACACACAACCTGCCACTTTACAATCAGAAAAGGAAGTGAGCGACAGCACAAACTTAGCTGTCGATGGTTGTAGATGATAGAAAGAAAAGTGAAGTAGAATGCGGCTTGCTCGCACCATCTTGGCAATCAATCATCTAGTACGAGGAAATTACTAGCTGATTACTTCACCACTAGATGGCGCGAACACTAGGAATAAAAAAAAACAATCCATAAAAATTAAAATTTTTCTTGTAAATTCTCTAATCGGGGATACACACACACACTCCGTGCTCGTTTTGTGGCAAAATCATCCACTAAATGACGCAGCGGCAGCGAACAACGCTGCACACAAAGCACAGAGCTCAGACTGCCGTGATCTGATGCGATACAGCGATATTTAAAAATTGTATATGCGGGCCCTCAGGGGGCCGATCACTCCAAATTTTTACAAAAAGTGTTTTCCATCGAAGACACACATGTGTACAAAATTTAAAGAAAATCGGGTAAATTTAGTAAAATAATTGTATGGGAGCCCCCCGAACCCGAGGTCCGAGGGGCCTCAAATTTAATAGAAAGTATTGTCACCGGAAATACACATGTGTACAAAATTTCAGGAAAATCGGGCTTTAGTAAGTTCCTTAAAAATTGATAATTCAAAATAAAAAACATTTGTATGGGAGCCCCCCGACCCCGGGGCACGATCGCTTCAAAAATTTTACAAAAAGTTTTGTCCATCGGAGATACACATGCGTATAAAATTTGAAGAAAATCGGGAACTTTTTTCATAAAATTTGTATGGGTGCCCCCCCACGACCCAGTGGCCCGATCTCTCCAAACATTTTACAAAAAGTGTTATCCATCGGAGATACACATTTGTATAAAATTTAAAAAAAATCGGGTAAATTTTGTAAAATATTTGTATGGGAGCCCCACGACCCCGCGGTCCGAGGGGCCTCTCTCTTGTGCTTAATAGAAAGTATTGGCACCGGAAATATACATGTGTGCAAAATTTCAATAAAATCGGGCTATGGGAAGTAGGTTAAAAATTGATCAGAAAATCTGACCAGCCAGCCACGTGTACGCGAAGTTAATATAGAGAGTTTAAAAATATGACTCACCAGCTGTGTACACTGCGATGGCTCACGAACTCGTTTATTTCCTATTTCCTCATTTTCTATATTTCTTATTTCCTAAGCTAACGGTACATTCGGTCAAGCATGTGGCAATAAATGTACGTCCTATTCGTATTGTGTGTTCATTGTCCAAAACCTTCTCTATAGAAAGCCCAACTGCTCCGATCGTACACAGATACCTGCTTAGATTTTGACCAAACGTATTTGTATTAGTAATCAATTAAAGAGCAAAATCCATATAAAAATTTTCTGTTTCCCACTACCACATCTTACGTTTCTCGCTCTTTGCGACTGCTAATTTTTTGTACACTGTATTCACATCAAAACCTTCTCTATAGAAAGCCCAACTGTTCCGATCGTACACAGATACATGCTTAGATTGAGACCAAACGTATTTAGCGACTGCTAATTTTTTGTACACTGTATTCACATCAAAACCTTCTCTATAGAAAGCCCAACTGTTCCGATCGTACACAGATACATGCTTAGATTGAGACCAAACGTATTTGTATTAGTAATCAACTCAAGAGCAAAATCCATATAAAATTTTTCTGTTTCCCACTACCACATCTTACGTTTCTCGCTCTTTGCGACTACTTATTTTTTGTACACTGTATTCACATCCCACAAACACACATGCGTTTGGTGTTGCTTTACAGCATTAGTATGCGTAGAGTTGGGCTTTCTATAGAGAAGATTTTGATTCACATCCCACAAACACACATGCGTTTGGTGTTGGTTTACAGCATTAGTATGCGTACAGTTGGGCTTTCTATAGAGAAGGTTTTGTCATTGTTCGCATGCTGAACACAGTGGCAGTGTTGTTATTATTGTAATCCATGTATGGTATTGTTATTGTAAAACATAATATTAGTATGTGTTGTTATTGTAATATATGCATGTTATTGAAATACATAATTTTGTAACTCGGTGGCATTCGCTCATGTAAATATATGTAATTTACACTGTGTGTTGCCATGAGTGTTGCTATTTAATTGCCGGTGAAGTGCTATTGACGCAAACCCCGTTTAAAGGTTACTACATAAAAAAGGGTAGGCTGTGTCGGATACACAGCTGCGGGTTTTGATCGTGAAAACGTCTGCCCGGGACGAAAGAACTATCTATCTGTCTGTGGGACGAATACACGAATGGCCATCTCAAAATGGCATAGTTCGCAAAATTCTAGACCCTAATGACCATATCCCAGAATTTCCATAGGAACAGGTCTAATAGTCGCATCTTAGTCCTACATACCGAATTTCATACGAATCGCTTGAGAAATTGCCTAGATCCTGAAATTCCAGACCATAATGACCATATTCCAAAATTTCCATAGACCTACATACCGAATTTCATACGAATCGCTTAAGAAATTGCTTAGTTCCCAACTCTAGTTCCTAATTACCAAATCCCAGTGGTAATTAAAAGTGAGACAAAACAGAGGACAAAATACTGTTAAAATAGTGACAGAACACAGGAAAAAACCACCCATAAAATTTTTTCATGTAAATTCTCCAATTACCAAAAGTATACTGAATTCCACTATATATGCCGAAAAATAAAAACACACAACCCACTTCCAAATTTTTATAAAAAGTGTTGTCCATCGGAGATAAACATGTGTATACGATTTAAAGAAAATCTTCTAAGGAGTCTTCAGTCACGAAAATGTGACGATGTGAACGCTGTGTACATTTTGCTGCCTTCCTCGATTGGAATCTGTCAGTATCTGTACTTGAGATCCAGACTACTTATGTACTTCGCGCTTCTGAGATGGCCTAAGGTGTAGTGTATCCTCGGTGGCGGGTACGCATCCGGAACAGACTTGGAGTTTATCTGCCTCTAGTCCACACATAGCCTCCATTTCCCAGTCTTCTTTCTCACCAAAACAATTGGGACACTGAAGGGGTTGTCGGATGGTTCGATGCATCCCTTTTCCATCAATTGGTCGATTTCCGCGTTATGATGCGTTGCATGGCCGGGTTCATCGGGAAGCAACGCTGTTTTAGTGGTCGGTTATCCTGCATCACGATTATGTGGCTAGTGTCGCTGAGGGAGAGCTTATATCCCCCGATGCATATCGGTGCTTTTGCCTGGCTGAGGAAATCCAGTCCCAGAATTACTTTGTCGATGGCCTCCTGGAGAATGAGAAATTGCATCTCGCAAAAACAGTGTCCAAACTGTACCGTGGTTTCAAATGCGTATTCTACCAGTCTTTTTGTGGCATTCGCCATTCGCCATCCATACTGATACCGCTGCCCTTACTGTCTGTCCTATGTATCGTACCTCGTATGCGTAGGCCTCGATGATAAAACTCCTTGTAGTTCCTGTGTCGATTGAGGCAGTGTTTTCTTCTCCTCCCATGGTTATTGTAGCGACTATGCGGTCGTGCTTTTGCTATAGTGGTTTTAGTAGCGTCTGGGTGTGGGGTTCTGGGGTTCCATTCTCCCCTGGATTCGATGGAATCCGTTGGAGTTTCTAGACGGTCAGCCACAACAATCAATACTTCTGACGTAGTGTTTCCCACATTCCCAGCAGAAAAGCAGACATTTACGGAAAAAGTGCCCTTGCTGGCCGTAGCGTCGATATGCTGATCGTAGGTCGATTTGTCCTTCTGGGATCTGTGCGACTTGTCGGTGTTGCACATCCCCTCTCGGTGGTCGTGGTGGGGTTTCGGTGTTTCGGCTGCCGCAGTTAAGGCAATCAAAGTCTTCGACCAAACTTCATCCCCACGTCCATATACCACGATAATTGCTGCAGGTTGTGATATCTCCTTTCTTACTTATGGGGCACAGGATGCCTCTTCGCCAGTCTTATGGCATAACTTCTTCTTCCCATACTTGCACTATTATTTCATGAATTGCTTGGTGTAATGTGGGGCCTCCTATTTTTATCAGTGCCGCTGAGATCCCATCAGATCCCGGGGCCTTATTATTTTTGAGCCAATTTATCGCTCTGCTAACTTCGTCTATGCTTGGTGGCGGCTGCATAGTATGATCTTCGGTCATTGGCGGAGCCTTCAGTTCCTCAGTTAGCTGGCCATTTAGCAACTCATGAAAGTGCCTTTAAGATCGGCGTTCAGATTACCCTCTTTGTCCTTGAAGTATGTGCAACGCTCTGTATATTGCGTTATACAGCGGACTCTTTGGTAGAACTTCCGCGCCTGGTGCGGTCCTTCTCCCAGGCTGTTTCTTTCGCTGGTGAACTGTTTTTTCATATCTTCTGAGCTCTTTATATTCTTCTTCGCGTGCCCGCGTTCAATGAGATTGTTGCATTCCTCGGTACGCAACATTCTTACGTTCAGTCGCTCGCTTACATTCGTCATCGAACCAGTTGTTCTGATCTCTACGACTACTGGCTAAGATGGAGTCAGCAGTACTAATGACAGTATTTTTAAGGCGTGTCCATTTCTCTTCTACGCCCGGCATCTCAGCCCAAGGACTTACTCTCCTAGCATTTAGGGCGAGTCCTATCGCTTGACCGTATTTTCTGGTATCAACGTTGCGAAGGGCAGCCGTGGTACTCGAATCTGATTCGCGGATGCAGTCTTTCGTGATAATGTAATCCGCGCTCGGAGCACCATACCAACAAGATAGTGGTCCGAGTCGACGTTGGCACCTCGGTACGTTCGTACCGTCATCAGGTTCGGGTTGTGGCGGCGGTCTATCAACACGTGGTCTATCTGGTTGAGAATGGCTCCATCAGGAAATACCCAGGTGGCTTTGTGGATATTTTTACGCGCAAACCTTGTACTCGCAACGACCAAATTATTGCTTGCTGCCATCTCTATGACTCGTTGTCCATTGTCATTAGTTTTCTCGTGTAAGTTCCAATGTACTGCCTGAATCCTGGCTTCCTACCTATTTTAGCATTCATATACCCCAGAATGATTTTTACGTCTTTTAAATCTGCCCCGCACGCGACTGGTGCATAGCCGTTCATTTACTTTAAAGCCGGTAACGGTGGGTTTCATTCTTTTGCTGACTAGAAACCCCACCCCGAGCACATGATGTCTTGCATGACAGCTATAATATATGTCATATTCTAATTTTTGTAAGACACCATTCCCCGTCCATCGCATCTCCTGAATTTCTGTTATGTCAGCATTATATTTGGACAGGGTATCGGCTAGCTGCTGTGCAGCTCGAGCTCTATACAGTAAGCGTACGTTCCATGAGAAAATTTTTAAATCGTTTAGCCGTTTTCGTTGCCGTGGTCGTCGTCGTACATCAGTGTATCCGAGGCTGATTTTGGGTTCCGTAATAATAATAAATTTTTACAGGCGAGGTTAATGGCCTTGCGCCAACTTTTCCTTGAAGGGACTAGCCCGATCATTCAGCTTTTCCTGCATTGGAGGAAAATTACCGGCGGCCACCACGTGGAGGTTTGATCGCACTTCAACCAGTCAGAAATAGTTACGGCCACCTGCAGTTCTAGAGCATTCTGTGTTATTCCCCCTATTCTGCTGATGGCTGACCGTCGAAGATTTATTACAGACCACTAATTTAATTCACACGGGCGGCAAACGACCTAGACCTGGTGTGACGCGATGGACACTTAGCGGAAACGATGGAGACGTGCTCTCCACAAAAATAAAAAGCGAACTGAATTTTTCGCAGAATAAATCAACTTAATTTTTTTGGGTTTTCAAAAATAACAAACAATTTAATTCGAATAAAGTTAAAATGATACAGTTTACACGACAAACAAATAAGTTCAAAATAAAATCAGACAATTTAAGGTTTTCAAACAAATTCAATTATTACAAAATTTTCAATTCAAAATATTATTTAAATGTTGAACTCCGTTGCCGCTGCTGGTTGTCAGTAGACTGCTTTGCTTGCCGACAGTGATGCTCATCGCCAGTTGCAGTCACCACCAGTCCCACACATTCCAAATGTGTAACTTTGTCAGTACTTTGTACCATGTCAGCAATTTCCATAGTTCGTTGAGTAGGTACATGCCGCCGAATATGCCGATGACTGCCAATGCGACGTAGACTCGAGACATGCTGATTGTGCTTATGGTGCACATTAGTTGTGGTCGTCCGTTCTTAAACGTAAACAATTAGGTCGCGTAAGCGACGACTCGCATGCTCAGAACGATATTTGACGACGCTCATTGTGTTGCTACAATGTGACGCGCCATTTGTGCGACGAAATATGACGATGTGCACGATTGTGTTGCAACAAAGTAATGATTCATTGTGATATGAGACTGGTGGTGGTTCATTGGCCTTGAATCGATGAGTTGATCGAATCGATGATGATGATATTTGTGTGTAGCACTATGTAGCATGTTGCGTTGCAACATCTTGCCGGGCCCCAGGAAAAGACACGATAAGGGAGGAAGATCATCTGCTTATCGTCCGTTTTCCAAGTTCTGAGGTTGATTTTCCGCTTCAATGAAAGATGCGTGCTGCAAGATGGGCTCAGCTGGTCCTCATCTCCGTGAGGTATGGATAGGTACATGAAGGCGGAAACAAAAGGTGTGGTGAATAGTGTGTGGCAACATTTATTTATATGTATGGGTTAATTACACGCAATTTAGTTCAATTTATCATAGATTAAATAATTGGTTAGTTGAGACGAGATATTTTATTATAAGTGTGGTTGTGTGGGAGTGACATCGAAGTTTATACATTAAGCATTGGTAGAAAGCAGAATTAAGCAATCTGCAATCCAAGATTGCTATGTATGCTTTTGTGATTTTGTTGCACCGACCTTTCCAGGCCTTTAACTGAACATGGCCTGCATAATCCACTCCTGAAGTCTGAAACGGTCTTGCCTGGTTAACTCGTAACGCTGGCAGGTTTCCCATTTGCTGCTGCATTTCTGTTGCCTTGTGTCTGTTACATTTTAGACAGTTGTAAATACATTTTTCGACAGCAGATCTGAGTTGCAAAATCCAATATTCCGATCGGTGTGTTGCCATCATTAATTGTTGTACAACGTGTAGTGTTGAGAGGTGAGTATTATGCACGATCAGTGACGTTAGGAAGTTTTGCGCAGGTAAAATTATTGGATGACGCTGTGCATAGGGTAGATCAGCATTCTCCAATCGACCGCCAACTCGCAGCATCCCTTTCTCATCAATGAATGGCGAAAGTCGTGCCAATTTGCTTCCTTTGGAGACAGTTCTACCTTCGGTCAGCATTACTATTTCGTCGGCAAAAAACTGTTGCTGTGCGATGGTAATCAAACGTATTCGAGCCGAGCAAATTTCGTCGACTGAAAGTGGTCCAGATACACGAGTTGACAACTTCTGTGCCGTACGTCGCAAGTTCGTAAAGAAACTAAGCCATTAAGTCGTAGATCTAACTAGACGAGGTAAAGATGAGAATCGAGTGAAGAAGTCATTTGTTTCAAAGGCGGTGAAGTGAACGCATAGATGAAAAACGTTTTTTATGGGGTACCCAGATGTGATGAATTCAATTTTTGGTTTCCCAATCTCAGATGCCTTTGTTTCAAAATTTTTTTGTATAACGTCGAATGGTGGCTGCGATTGTTCATCAAACGAGAGAAGAAACTCAGGCCCATGCCACAATTAATGATTAATGAAGAGTTCTTTTGGAAACAGTCCTCTAGAAGCCACATCGGCCGGATTGTCCTTAGACTGGACGTAGTTCCAACACGCAGGATCAATAAGTTCCTGGATTCCTGCCACTCTGTTGGCAACGAACGTAGTTCGAATATATGGTGCTGTCTTAATGCACGCAAGTGTAATTTGTGAGTCACACAAAGCAAAAATTTTTGGAGATTGGAGGTCCATTGTTTTAATGGTTTGTATCAAGAGATCTGCTAGCAACAGTGCTCCACAAAGTTCCAACCGTGCCAGGGATTTAATTTTGAGTGGTGCAACTCTCATTTTTGACACAATTAGATTGATGACATTTGTATCTCGGTGGTGACTCGTAAGTATAGTGCGGCCGCATAAGCCTTTTCTGATGCGTCGCAAAAGCCGTGGATTTCGATTTCTGAATCAGTAGTCAAGTGTACCCAGCGTGGAATCTCGATGTCGTTTAGTGCGGTGAGCTCCGTTTTTAGGTTATGCCACGCAGTAACGATTGTTGGTGGGAGTTCAGAATCCAATGTTTGCTTTTCCTTCCAGATATCTTGCATTAAAATCTTACCCACAATAACACACGGAGAAATCCAACCCATTGGATCGTACAGCCGCGCAATGTCTGAAAGGATTGTTCTCTTTGTGGTCTTCCTTGAGTCCTGCAGTGAGACCTTGAAGGTGAAGGTATCGTTTGCTGGATGCCATTGGATCCCTAGCGTTTTAATCTCCTTGCCTGCTTCGAATGAGAGTGGTACCTTTACTTCTCTATTAATCTCTGGAATGGATGCCAACAATTCTTCACAATTACTTGCCCACTTGCGTAGTGGAAAGCCTCCTTGCTTTAACATTGTTGTCAGCTGCCGCTGCATCTCCATGGCTTCTGCTTCGGAGTCTGCTCTAGCGATTTTTTCCGCAATCGGGTAGTCTGCTTGTTCGTCAGCCGCAAGTTGTAGAAGTGTGCGCACTGCTAAGTATCGCGCGGAGGCGGTTCCGAAAGTGACCATATTCAGACGATATGTCCTAATCTCTTCTCCCTCTCTATCTCTCCACAAAACCAATTGATATGCAGCATCGTCCGGCGAAACCCAAATTTGCCGATACATTTTGTTAATGTCAGCTACAAATGCGATTTTGTGTTTTCTGAATCGAGCGATGTGGTCGAAGATGTCGTCCTGAATCGAGCGATGTGGTCGAAGATGTCGTCCTGCAACCTTGGGCCAATGAAGAGATGGTCATTAAGTGATGTGCCATCAGACGACTTACAGGAAGCGTCAAACACGATTCGGAATTTTGACGTTGAACTGGATTCCTTCATCACGGCGTGGTGAGGAACTGGATAGTACCATGACATCTTGTATCTGACAAGTGCTGATCTTTGTGATAAACCTAATACAGGGTGTGTACCTTCCTTAAATGGATGTTGAACCATGTATTTTCCGTCCAGTTGACGCTGATGGGTTCTGCAAAAGTGCGTCTCACATTTCTCTTCTTCTGGTGAGAGCGGTTTTTTCCGTAGAACTTCCTCAAGTTCCCAAAATTTAAGCAGCACGCTTTCCAAGGGTTGACCTTCGGTGGTTATGTGAAGAGAAGTTACGTTTGATTGATATTTGGGGGAGATGCCCCCAGAAAGAACCCATCCCAGCTCCGTCCTTTGAGCCATAGGGGTTCCTGGTTCTCCTTTCCTTATACCTTCAAGGAGAATGGAGGGATAAATATCGCTGCTTGGTTTGTTAAATGTTGGATCAGCAAATTCAATGTTGTGAAGGTGACTCCAATTAGCACATGAAATGAATTGCGTAGGTAATGCAGCTGTGAGTTTGGGTAAGACCAATGCATTGAGCTCTAAGCTAAAGGTTTTGTTCACATTTGAGAAAATCGTGAGAGAAACCTTGTGATTCGAAGTATTTGTGTTGGTCTCTCCAAGACTAAGGATCTTAACGCAGCTTCTTTCCTTTTTTAGTTTTAGTAGTTGAACGGCAGACTCAGTGATGAATGAGGCCTCTGACCCAGGATCTAATAGCGCTCGCAGCGTCAACAGTTGGCCCATGGTTGTTGAAACCTTGATGAGGGCTGTAGCCAGAATAACAGGTGCACGGTTGTTTTCGGCTATGAACGCGTTGTACGCTGAAGCAGTTCCGTAGAAGGATATTGTGCTACCTGAGGGTACTGATTGTTGAATTTGGGTGGAGGAGGACGTTGGTTGAAACGGTAGAGTACCAGCTCCCATTGGAGCAGGTTCATTGAACTGCGCTTGACAAACAGTTGAAGCACAATTTCTTTTTCTTTGCAACCTTTTGTCGCTTCCTCGCGTTTAATGCTTTAAATTTAAAGCAATTCCGAATGGAATGTGAGCCCTGACAGAGCAAACACCTTTGAATTGTGGAGTTGTGAACACGAATTGTATTAATGGTGTGCCTTTTAGCTTTAGGTTGATTGGAACTTGGTGAGGATTGTCCAATGACATCCAAGGTTCTTGATCTTATTAAGACGAAATATTCCAGAATGTTAAAGGTCGGATAGTCCACGTACGTTGAAATGTGGGACTCCCAGAATCTCCGAGTGGTAGACGGAAGTTTTTGTACCGTATGAAATATGAGAACATCTTCCCATGATTCCACAGGTACTCCAAGACTCTTTAGCGATTGCTTGGCTTCATTGGTTGTGTCTAACAGTAATTTGAGATCATCGGACGATTCCTGCGTGAGCTTCAGTTGGTCGAAAAGAAGTTTAAATTGACTGTCCTTTAAAAGTCTAACATTTTGAAACCGCTTAACCAATAATGCCCACGCTGATTCAAATTTTGTTTCGGTGTTGCGAAGCATACGCGCTGCTTCACCCGTTAAATTGCTTTTTAAATATTGGAGCTTATGAGCGTCAGATATTGAGAAATTTTTGTTGACCATTCCTTCGAACAGTCCCTTAAATTCTGGCCACATCTGTAGGGAGCCATAAAAAGTTGGTAGCTTCATTGCCGGAAGCTTTAATTCAACCGACGGTGACTTGGACGCAGCGACTGAATTATTAAGGCAGCCTTGACTATCGGTGGCTGCTAACTGTTCATTTAATTCGCTAGAATAATTAAAGAACAGTTCCTTCAATTTATGAAACGTGAGTGCTTCCATGTATTCAGTCTTTGCATCTTTACTAGGGAACCCAACAATTTTCTGATGAAGAAGTCTAGCTTCTTTAAAATATGTCTCCAAATTTAACAGTCGTGCTTCGATCATGTGCACAGATTTTTTACATGCTGCAAGGCCTACGTATGCCTTGTGTTCACACTCGAGTTCTTGCGAAATCGTCTGAATTGCCTCAGCCAAATTCAAAATTTTACCCTTGCTCATGATGAAAACAGAGAATCAATTTACCCAAAACCACACAAGTAATTACGATCACCAAGATCACTAGTTTATTTGTAAAAATAATTTGTTTAATAAAATGCCAAAATGCCACACACCTGATGTAAGCGTTGCTCCCTCGATGCAGCTTTTTCCAAGAACTGAGCTGATCGTACCGCTGATTTGTTGTACATCTTGTTTAATGTACACTTGCTTGTATTTATCAATAAATTGTCAATGTTCGCACTGATTCTAAATGGATCTTAATCCGGTTCGAAGGACCTAAATGTGTCGCGATGGACACTTAGCGGAAACGGTGGAGACGTGCTCTCCACAAAAATAAAAAGCGAACCGAATTTTTCACAGAAAAAGTCAACTTAATTTTTTTGGGTTTTCAAAAATAACAAACAATTTAATAAAGTTAAAATGATAAAGTTTACACCACAAACAAATAAGTTCAAAATAAAATCAGACAATTTAAGGTTTTCAAACAAATTCAATTATTACAAAATTTTCAATTCAAAATATTATTTAAATGTTGAACTCCGTTGCCGCTGCTGGTTGTCAGTAGACTGCTTTGCTTGCCGACAGTGATGCTCATCGCCAGTTGCAGTCACCACCAGTCCCACACATTCCAAAGGTGTAACTTTGTCAGTACTTTGTACCATGTCAGCAATTTCCATAGTTCGATGAGTAGGTACATGCCGCCGAATATGCCGATGACTGCCAATGCGACGTAGACTCGAGACATGCTGATTGTGCTTATGGTGCACATTAGTTGTGGTCGTCCGTTCTTAAACGTAAACAATTAGGTCGCGTAAGCGACGACTCGCATGCTCAGAACGATATTTGACGACGCTCATTGTCTTGCTACAATGTGACGAGCCATTTGTGCGATGAAATATGACGATGTGCACGATTGTGTTGCAACAAAGTAATGATTCATTGTGATATGAGACTGGTGGTGGTTCATTGGCCTTGAATCGATGAGTTGATCGAATCGATGATGATGATTTTTATGTGAAGCACTATGTAGCATGTTGCGTTGCAACACCTGGTGAGGAATCATCGGATTTGGGGAACTCGTCAAATACCCAAGTCGCCAATGAGAAGAAGAGGAAGAAAAGAAAAATCCAATCCAATTCTGACTTGACTTCGGAATCTCTGACTACAGCACTGAACACAGTACCTGCACCAGAAATGGACTGCTTGCCCAGTTATTCAAAGGCTTTCTGAAATAGCGGCCAAAGTATTAACAGCTGTTACATCAACGAGGAAGGGTGAAGGCAAGATGTCCAAAAAACAACTTGACTTTGTCCAAGAACGCCTTTGGAAATTTGTGGTGGAAAAAGATTCACCGACATTCGAGGGAATGAGCCTGGATGCGGGCACCATTAAAGTGCAATGTTCTAATGAACGCTCCTTCGAATGGCTTTCATCAAAGGTGGGAGCTTTACCAGCCTTTGAAGGCAGTACCTTCTTCGTAAGCAGAGGGTAACATCAAAAGCTGGTAAAGGCGACAATCCGCTTGCTGGAAAACTCCGGAAACCTGCGGAAATTGTCGCAAGATTTCGAGCCCAAAATCAGGGTCTTGACACAAATAAATGGCAAGTTTACTAACAGAAAGAGTGTGGAGATGATGCATCCCTGCTCTTTGTGGGAGTGGACGAGCAATCTGTCAAGATTCTGAAAGAAAGGTTTGGATTGCGTCCCTACTTCTTTCTTGGTCGTGCCTCAGTACTCATCAAGGGAAGTGGCGGGGATAAAGGGGGTTAATAATTATAGATAATGTCTATAATTTTTACTCAGATTAACTTGCAGCATAGCAAATCGGCTACTGCTCTGCTATGCAGTAGTCATGCGAAGTTGCAAACATCACCTCAAAGAATCCTTATGCAAAAGCAATGGGTATATAGTGGACGTATATATGGCTTAGGCATTAATTAGGGCACTGTATTTTGTCATGAAGGCAGTAATCGTCCTCGGGCCTGTTTGATAATTCCAAAAATTATCTCAGCCCATTTACTGCAACAGTTCTGTTCTCAAGATCTTGTCGCAGTTAAAATATCTTATCAGATATGTGGGAGAAAGGCAGAAACTATTGTGGCGTCTGCTTATCTCCCATATGACTCCTTAAGCCCCACTCCATCAAGGGAACTGATGGACCTGGTCAGATACTCTAAATCTAATAATCTGGGTCTAATTATTGGATGGGATGCGAATTCTCAGCATACCGTCTGGGGAAGCAGCAAATGCAACAACAGCCAAGGGATCTTTTGACAATGCTACCTTTGACTTGATGTGCAACTCTGCTGAGAGGCATGGAGTCGAACCAACCTTAACCAGATGGATTCACTACATGCTTTCCCGTCAGCTTCTTCAGACAGGTGAGAATATGGATGACAAAGTTACGGTCGAAGTAGCAAAGGGATGCCTGCTTCTATGGTGCCTTGTTGTCGATTCTTTGCTCGAAGAAGTTTGTCAATTAGATTTACACATACAAGCTAATGCGGACGATGTATGTCTTATTTCATCCAATAAATCCCTCAGGGCCGCCTGTATAAATCTACAGACTGCTCTGAATCGGTTGGATAATTGGTCTATCAGAAATGGACCATCGGCAAATCCGAGTAAAATTACTGCAGTTTTATTAATTCTTAAACGTAAATTCGATGGTCATATTCCTCTTGTACTAAAAGGTTTCACTTTGGCAATCTCCACGGAAGTCAAATATTTAGGGGTAATTCTAGATTCCAAGATGTGTGGACGATTCACCTAGAATCGAGAATATCGAAAGCTCAGTTTACATTTATTCAATGTAAAAGAGCATTTGGTAAATCATGGGACTGAGTTCGAAAAGGGTATACAGGTTGTACTAAACGATAATCAGACTAGATATTTAGGAGTAATTCTAGATTCCAAGATGATGTGTACGATTCACTTGGAATCGAGAATATCGAAAGCTCAGTTTACATTTATTCAATGTAAAAGAGAATTTGGCAAATCCTGGGGATGAGTCCGAAAAGGGTACACTGGTTGTACTTAACGAAAATCAGACCCATTATCACCTATGCGGCAGTTGTTTGGTGGCCAAGAACGTCTGAAAAAGGCTAAGACAACACTAAGCATATTGCAAAGGAACGTATGCCTGGGAATAACGGGCGCAATACGCTCTACATCGGCAGATGCTCTCAATATACTGCTAAATCTTCCACCTCTGGATGTAGTTATTCAGATGGTAGCGGTAAAAGTTATATGTCAACTTCGCAATAATAATGTCTGGCATTATGAGCATAAGAGTGGGCATGGAAACATATTCCAAAAGGTTTCGGAACAAATTCCTACGCTTTGAATGCCTGTGGACAGTACTGCACCATTTCTTATGTTCAAAAGAGGATATAAAGTTCAATACCCTAGCAGGAAAAGTTGGAAAAATCCTTAGGGAATCCGAATCCATATTCTACACTGACGGTTCTCTTACCGATGAAGGAACTGGTGCAGGATGGTTCTTAAATGCGAATTCTAAGGAGTCATTCGCACTTGAAAAATGGCCAACTGTTTTTCAAACAGAAATATTTGCTATTTTCCAAGTTGCCAACTGGGCTGTTTCTAATAGGATACAAGGACGAAACTTTCCAATTTGTAGTGACAGCCAAGATGCTCTACTAGCACTGGAATCAACTTGTGTCAATTTGAAGATTGTTCTAGAATATAAGAGAAGGCCGAACTCTATTTAAAGATGGAATTCAGTCACTCTTATCTGGGTTCCGGGATATACAGGAATAAAAGGAAATGAATTTGCTGATGCATTTGCTGTCCACATAAGCGTAAGACATCTAGGTATTTATTATCTTTGCTAAGAGAGTTTCGCCATTTGTATTACGAGCTGCGAAGTCAAGAGAATGTATTTTATCAAGACACCAGAATGTCATTATTTTATTTATATCTGCAAAGAAGCAAATTAAATTTAATTTAAATAAACTTGTTAATAATTTTTTCGTCGAATTCCATTTCAACATTCACTGTTTGATAGCGTAAAAAAAAGTTTAATTTTAAGCGATCAAACGTCTACTGGACTGGGATTTCGATTTGTTCCTGTTCCTTTAATTGTTGAGATGTGAGCAATGCATACAATTCGCGCAACTCTGAATTAGCACCAATAAAATTCGTACCATTGTCAGAGAACACACGTCGGCAGAGTCCTCTATTGGCTACGAAACGTTTGAAGCAGCCCATGAATGCTTGTGTGCTCAGGTCCGATGCTAATTCCAAATGGATTGCCTTTGTGACGAAGCAAATGAACAAACAAAGATATGTCTTCGTCGGTGGCTTGCCCCTGATGCGATGATGGACAAAAAAAAAGTCCAGCAAAGTCTACACCCACTGTGTAGAATGGTGGCGTTGCAAATACACGTTTTTGTGGTAAGTCTCCCATTTGTTGAGTCATCGGAATCGGTCGGGCACGAGAGCATTCCATGCATTCTCGAACAATCTTCTTGCATACAGTTGTACCATAGAGTGGCCAATAAAGCTGGCGAACGGCAGCTAGTAATGCTCGTGGACCGGCATGTAACAATTTCCTATGGTAGAAATTTATTAATGTTAGTGTAAACTGGTGTGTATTTGATAATAAAATGGGATGTTTTGAAGTGTAGGGCAAGGCGGTATGTTGAAGACGCCCCCCAACACGAATGATGTGATGAGTATCCAAAAATAGAGATAGTGAGCGAAGATGGGGTCGCCTTACGATGAAATTCACTTTTTGCAACCCATTGTACTCATCAGGAAATGATTCTTGCTGTAAAATTCTGATGATCGTATGAAAAGCTCGATCTATTTCTTCCAATGTAAGCGGCCCGCTTATTTTGAACTTCGGCTGGAATCACAAGCGTAACATATATGCAATAACTCGTCGAAGTTTTTGGAAGTCCTTGTAATATTTTATGTCTGTCAAGATATTTGAAGTTGCGGTTGAAACGACTGAGACAGTTGTCGGTTTCTTCATCTCGGACAAATCATCAGGTAGTGGAAATTTTTCACGGAGCGTCGGCCAACACGCGGGTTCCTTTAGCAGAAATGAAGGTCCCTGAGTCCAAAGATCAGATTGCATAAACCTTTCAGGCACCACTCCTCGAGAAATCAGATCTGCTGGATTACACTCGGTCGGTACATGCAGCCAATTTTCCTTCTTTGACCTTTGCTGTATGGCAGTGACACGATTCGCGACGAATGTCTTCCATTTAGATGGGCAGGATTTTATCCAATGGAGCGTGATCGTTGAATCAGACCAATAAAACGTATCGTCGACATCAAAATTTAAAATTTGGTGAATTTTGTGCGCTAGTTGAGTCAGGAGGACTGCCGCACATAGCTCTAGTCGAGGTAAAGTTGTCCTTTGTAATGGAGCTACCCGGGATTTAGAGCACTTTAGCTTGACGGAGACCTTACCATCAGGTGTCGAACTGCGGAGGAAAAGAACTGCACCATAAGCACGCTCACTAGCATCGGCAAATCCATGTATTTGGATACTGTGTGTATTGTCCGAACTGAATAGATGACGGTCGATGGTAAACTTATTAAGTAACTTCATACTTTCTCTAAGCGTTTGCCAATAAGTGTGCTGTATTTGTGGTAATGCTTGATCCCAATCCAGCTTCAGCTGCCAAAGTGATTGCATTAGCAGTTTTCCCAAAACAACCACCGGTGCCAACAGACCGAGAGGATCGTAAATTCTGACGATTTCTGAGAATATTGATCCCTTCGAGACTGTTTTACCTTCCTTGAAGTTAACCAAAAAGCGCTGAACTTATCTGTTGATGGATTCCAAAATAGTCCTAATGTTTTTACCAAATCGTTTTCATTAATTGTTAAAAGGGTCTGGGTGAATTGAGCTGGCACATTATCGGTAATCTTTGGGCAGTTAGTGCACCACTTGCTTAGCTCCATACCAGCGGAATGAAGTATGTTTGAAATTGTCGTTTTCAGTTCTGTTGCAGCAGCGATGGAATTTGCTCCCGTGAGTAAGTCATCCACGTAGACATCTTTCTCTAGTACTTCGGCGGCGGCAGGAGAGACGTCTTTATGATCGACGGATAACTGTTTGAGGCATCTAGTTGCCAAAAATGGTGCTGAAGACGTTCCATACGTTACAGTTGTCAACTTAAATGTTGATTGCGGTTCAAGTGGTGAGTGTCTCCATAAGATGAGTTGAAATCTCTGATCGTCCTCGTGAACTCGGACTTGACGGTACATTTTGACAATGTCCGCGCTAAATGCATAGGCATGTGACCCAAAGCGAATTAAGATTGAAAAAAAATCATTCCGCACAACTGGACCGACCATCATTATTGAATTCAGTGATACTCCGGTAGAAGTTTTGGCGGACCCATAAAAAACAACACGTAATTTTGTTGATGAGCTGTCCGGTTTGATCACACAATGATGCGGGAAGTAAAAATTCGGTTGGTTGGTGCTTTCCGGGTCAACAAGCTGCATATGGCGTTTTGTACTCGTCCATGAACATTGAGTACCCAATAACTCTGGTGTATTATGGAGACGTTTCTCCAACTTATAAAATCGGTGAATTGCACTGTGTCTCGAATCACCCAGTTGCGATGGACATAATGAGAATGGAATTCTGACGATGAACCGTCCATCGCTATCACGCATAGTAAATTTTGTGAAATTGTCTTCACACTCCGATTCTTCGGTGGAGAACCGTTTGACAGAATGTGGCATGTTCTCGATTGTCCAAAACTTTTCAATTTGTTCAGTCAGACTCGCTGGATTGTCGACCGCCAAATGTCAACACTGAGTGGAGTTCGAGATAGTTGAAGCTTTGCCGGATACTATCCAGCCTAGAACGGTGCTCTGCATCAAAGGCAAATTGAACGTCCAAAGTGGTGTGAAAATTAGTAGTGTTTGATTTCACAGTGATTGTTGTGCTGGAGAGCGATACGATGGCGTGCGCTCCAATTCCATGAACTTTACTGCTTCCTTTACGTCGTGGTAATTTTAGTAGTGCTGCAAATGATTCAGTCATGAAGTTTATTTGGGAGCCTGCGTCTAGCAGTGCTCTTCCCGTAACAGTGTGTCCATTTTGGTCGAGCACATTGACCATCGCAGTAGCCAAGTAGATGAATGATGTTGACCTTGGCTCGGAATTGATATCAGCCAGTGACAATGATGATGAAACTGCTGCATTGTTGGTTTGTTTCACAAAACCTTTAATAACTGGATTACTCGAGGGGTTCGTAATTGCAGATGGCGACTCAACCTTTGAAAATTTCCCCTGGACTTTTGCTGCATCTTTGTGAATAAGTGAATGATGCGCTGAATTGCAGTGTCGGCAGCGAAATGTCACTGGACATGTATCCACTAAGTGATCAGGACACAAACAGTTGTAGCACAATTTAAAGTTTACTACGAAGCTATGGCGTTGATCAATTGGTAAATGTAGAAATTTATGACATCGACCTACCCTGTGTCCATTAGCTTGGCAATATACACAATGAAACTTCGAAGTTGTGGTAACTGTGAGCGAACTTGTGATCGGACGATTATTACGAGTTGACGGTTTAACCAGCGTCTTCGAGATGTAGAAGATGTCTGCGTGAACTTAGGTTCGTTGTGTAGACGATGAGCTTGACCACTGAGAAAATTGCAAAGATTGTCCATTGTTGGCAGATGAGTCGTCGGGGCTGCATGATTCCATTTGTTTTTTGTGTCTGCATCCAACTTTGATCTCATTAGGTACACAATGAGATCATCCCACTGCTTTACTGGTCGTTTGAGAGCATCTAGTGAGCGAAGATGTGATCGAAAATGGTCGACGAGACCTAGCAGCTTGTCGGATTCAGGTTTATCGATAGATTTAAATGAGAATAACTCATGGACGTGTTGTTCGCAAATGAAGTTGGGTTTGTCGAATCTATCCTTAAGAATTTGCCGGGCAACTTCATAATTCTGGTCGGATAATTCGACAGCCGCTATGGCACTTGCAGCGATACTATCAAGTGACAATTTCAGGTATTGAAACCTTGTGCGGTCACTTAAAGATGGATTATAATGAATAATGGCATCGAATGTACCAATAAACGCGTTCCACTCGAGATATCCTCCACTAAAACTCGGAAGGTCGACGGTAGGAAGTTTGGCACTTACGGGTACTGGAAGCTGGTTTAAGGGCTTTGTATCAGTGATCTGCGCTTTGCGTCGTTCCTCCTTTAATTCTTCCAATTTTTCCTTAAATTCCGAGGTTATTGATAGATATGCCTCTTCGATAGAAGTTCGTACCTTCTCGGTTAAAAGTTCTGCATCCATTAATTCATAAGGCGGTAACATCCTTTAATACACAGAAAAACCTTCAGTTAAATCGGCCAGCCGATGTTGTATGTGTTTGGCCTTTGCTGTTTTCAGCTTATTTTCGACGAAGTCTTCATACCGCTCCAATTTCTCTTTGAAATTCTCGATGAATTGTTTGGAACGACGAGGGTCCACTGCTGGAGGAATTATAGAAAAATTAATGGTACTTACAGTTTCGACTGGACAGAACAGTTGGGTTAATACCGTTCTTCGACGGGCAATCAATGTAAGCACAGAGTAAATGCAGTAACACCACACAATCGACACCAGATGATGACTGATGGATTTTTGGCTTCACGTGTTCGGTTAAGATGAAAAATTCCAGCACACAATGCCGCAGTGATAAATTGTTGGAATTTGCACGTTTCCTGTTGCTATAGAAATGTTCGCAAACCCCACATCTGACACCAAATGTTGATGCACAAGCCTTTTTGTGCTGTTGTAAAATTAAAACATTCACGACAAAATATTGATGTTGTAGAATAAACCAAAACTTCAGGAAAAGGCAAAGCGAAAAGGAGAACACGATGATGAATTTTTGTCTCGATTTATTTCTTTTCAAAAAAATACAGCGTTCGATCGCACAAAAGAGAAAAAGGAAGTAAAGTTAAAACACATGACAGATTGTCAAAAAAAAAGGGAAAGGTAATAGACGAGTATGCTCGTATGAGCGCATCTAGATTAATGTAGTAGCGTTAGGTGCGTTTATTGCATTGGTTGTCTTTGCTCCGACACCCGATTTTCTTAAAATTTTATACACATGTTTATCTCCGATGGACAACACTTTTTGTTAAAATTTGGAAGTGATCAGGATAAGCGGGCTCCCTTTGCACTTTGTGTATTAATTAGAGAATTTACACGAAAAATTTTAGTTTTTATGGGTTGTTTTTTTATATATATAGAAATTATAGATTATAGTACGTACAAAGCAGCGAAGCACTTAGCACACAGTCATTAGGTTGCCCGACCGTTTTTTCGAAGAATTTAGTTATCTATTGATTTTCTAATATTCTCATCAATGAGGGCTTCCTTTTGTGTAATCCTCAGTTTCCAACTTGCGCAATCTAACTAAATCGTGGACAAACTGGCTCTAGCTGATTCGTATTCCAAAGCCGATGCCAACACTTCATTCATCGACTTTGCTCTGGCTGTTATCCTCAAATGAAGCTTACTCATCTCAGATAGCATTGATGAACGCATCCAGTCCGTCCAAGATACCAGCCGGAACTCAACAATAGGCTTGTCATGCAAAATTAGTCATTTCCCGTTCTAATTCTTGAAGCCGTTCTCCTCGCTTTTTGTTCGTCATCTGGAGCTATATTTTGCTTAGCTCCTGTGTGTGAGACTGTCCATAACACAAGTCAAACTCTTTCAAGATTCTTCCGGAACTCATCTCGGCATTTGGAATCATTTGCAATACATAAGGCGCCTTGCCCCTCAACGCCAGGATTAGAAAATGTAGTTGTTCTACCTCAGCCCATCCATTATGTTGTACCGCAGCTCCAAACTTGACTTCGAAATTTACGAAAGCTGTGTCGCCATCGAACGCAAGTGGCTTCAAAATTCCTTTTTGGTAACTGAAAGATTCTGGAATGACTTGGAAACTGCCTTGTTGAGCGTTTTCCGTGACAAATTGGGTACAACTATCCAACCTAGTCTCAAACTCTTTAATTTTTCCTTCCAGGCCACACACTTTTCCATTTCTGTCTCGAGGGTTTCCACTTCTTCTCGAATTTAATTTATCTTACCCTTAACCCATGTTTGAGCTTCATTCATTTCTTCTTTAAGAATTCCCAGCTTCTGATTTTGTTTATCAAATTTGGAGTTAAGATCTTAACTTTGCTTATAAATTTTCTTTCGATCTTGTGTTTGCTGACTAAATTCCTGGTTCAGTTCCTGGCTTTGTTTCTGCGATTGTTGAATTTGCTGTTCAAACTTAACGCTCAGCTTGGAATTTAACTTTTTTTTTTATATATAATTTGCGCACGCAAAAAGGGGTTCGCACCCTTATAATGGTCGGCAACATGCTTGGCACAGCGTTAAGGAAAAGGAGAAGAAGAAAGGAGATGTCTATGAGCTTGTGTCTTAAATGTCTGTGGATCATAGTGATGAGGAAAGACAGAGCTTGGCAGAGCATTCCACATACGTGTTGTACGGCTGAAGAACGAATCCCTGAATTTAACTGTACGTCCGAAGATGGGCTTAAGGGTAAACTGATGTGCCTTTAGAGCGCCACGAGTATTGCGGTTAAATACAAGGAGAGGTGGCATGCAACTGGCTATTTCTCTTGAGCACCGCTGGTGAAAGAAGCGATAAAACAGTGACAAGCAGGTTACGTTCCTGCGGTGTTCAAGCGAATCCATTGATTTCGCAATGTTTTCGTCACCGATAAGTTTTATCGCACGGTTTTGTATTTTATCTAGTTGATGCAAGGTTGTTTTAGGCGCACCAGACCAAATATGACAATTGTACTCAAGTTTAGGGCGAATAAAAGCCTTGTTGATAGTAGCCAGGTCGGAGGGAGTGAAATATTTCTTGCACCGGGTTAGAAAACCTAAACATTTCGCAGCATTTTCGGCGACGGTAAATATGTGGTCATTCCAACGAAGCTTGTCGTTAACGCACATACCAAGAATTGCGAGATTTTCAGCTTTTCATAGATAATGGCATGGGATTTGGGATTCGCTTGGACGACAGGAGACAGTATTGGGTTTGGGAAGCGTTAAATTCTAATCGATTGTTTTCTCCCCATTTTATTATGCTGTCTAGGTCAGAATTTAACGTGCTTAACATACGAAGTTGTTTGAGTTCCACATGAGATGTGGAGGGACGTTCCTCAAACTTATATGAGAAGCTGAGAGTGCTGTCGTCAGCGAAAGAGTGAACTGGATTAGAAGTCACAGATAAGAGATCATTAATAAAAATGAGAAAGAGTTTCGGGGACAGAACAGAGCCCTGGGGAACGCCAGCATTTATGTGGTGTATTTCAGACGTGTCCAAAACAACTTGAATTGAGCGGTCCAAAAGATAGCTTCTAATCCAATGAAGCAGTTTATCATCGACACCAAAGGCACGCATTTTTGACAAAAGAGCTTGATGCCAAACTCTTTCAAATGCCTTAGAAATATCGAGTGCAACAGCTTTGCTTTCACCAAATTGATGCAAAGACCGGTTCCACTGTTCGGTGAGATATACCATCAAATGACCAGTGGAACGTTGCCCACGAAATCCGTACTGCCGGTCACTAAGGATTTCATTGGTTTCAAGATATTTCATGGGCTGAAAGTTTATCAGCGTTTCCATGACCTTGGAAAGAATGGATGTAAGTGCTATGGGTCGGTACGAAAAAGGAGACGACGGCTCGCCTTTTTTGGGTATGGGCTGGACAAAGGCTGTTTTCCAACTTCTCGGGAAGAGTCCAGAAGAATAGGATAGATGGAAAAGCTTACGCAATGGTAATGCCAGCTTAGAAGAACACCTCTTCAGAACTAATGGGGAAATACCATCTGGCCCAGCGGATTTGTGAATGCCGAGATCGTTTAAAACTCTAGCAACTGCACGAGTACGAATGAAGATCTGTCCCATAGAGTGTTCAATACTCGGGGGTGCAGGCGGCATCAATGCACAATCTGGAAGCGTGGAGCTAGCTGCAAAATGTGCAGCAAACAGATTGGCTTTGTCTTTAGAGTTGACAACTGGAGTGTCAATATAAATGAGCGTTGGAATGGACGACGAGGCTGTATTTTTGATTCTTTTCGCGAATGACCAAACATTTTTACTACCTTTGGGACATTGTAGTATTTTTTACCTCAATTTTCAGTCGTAGGCGAATTTGACTCGCCGAAGATGGGCATTGCAATCATTTCTGGCTAGTTTAAACTTTTTTCGGTTTTCCTCTTTAGGGTTGGCTATGTAAAACCGAAAGCGTACCTCTCTAATCCTAGAAGCCTCTTTACAGCTCGAGAGTCCTTTGGTTTGATAGACTTATCCCTGAAGGGGATAAACTTTCTCATACCAACAAGAATGATGTTTGTGATTGCATCAGCAGCGGCATCCACGTTGTCATCGCGAAACAATAGTGACCAGTTATATCTCCCAAAGAAGTTGTTAAGGCCGTCCCAATTGGCTTTCTCGTATTGCCATACTGTTTTTTTGGGAGTTTTTTTCTCTAACTGCGTGGTTTATTAACGAGAAATTAGCTGATACAACACAATGATCAGACGAGCCTAGAGGCGATAATACATTGACGGAGTAATTATTAGGACGAGAGGTAAGGAACAAGTCAAGGGTGTTTGCGGAATGATTTGCAATGTCAGGTATTCGTGTAGGCTCATTTACAAGCTGAGTAAGGTGATTTAAGTCAGCGAACAATTCAACATCCATTCCTACGGGTGTTGTGTGGCCAGAATGGCGAAGCCACCCAGAATTGTGTACATTGAAATCGCCCGCAATAACGATTTCAGTGTTTTCATCATTTCTGACAATTATTGCAATTGAGTCAGACAGTGCATCAATCTCGTGAAGAGTTGAAGCTCTGTCTAAGTTGGGGCTTCTATAAAGAAAGCAGTAGTGGATGTTGCGCCCCTATACCATTACTCTCAGCCATATGAAATTAAATTCTGCATTGGAACATTGGCTTAATGGAGGCAAAAGTTTGAACGCAACATCACTACGGACATAAATTGCGAGCCCGCGTCTTGGGAAAAACAATGGCACTAAGCAATACCCAGGCAGATTTAAATCTGAAGTATCAGAATTCATAAATACCTGAGTTCCGCTTAGTGCCAGTATTGCTGGACTGTGGACATTTACATGGGTGAATACAGCGAAAAAATTCGTTCTCAGCCCACGTATGTTGCTGAGATCCACTCGGAAACTACACATCACTACACAAAACAAACACACAAAACACAACTTACCGCTTCTTTTAACCGAATTGAAAAGAGTATGTCTCAAATTGGATTATTAACACAAATTGTCGCAAGTGTTATGCCTTTACGACAAAATGAGTTAAATCACCAAAAGAAACAAACTCATAATCCGTTATTCTTAAAGCTAAAGAATTAGATCATAAACAAACTGCCGCATGAAAAACATACGACAGTTACGTTACACATAAATTCTTTAGCTTCGCTGGTGATGATGGGGCACAATGGACGCACAAACTGCACTTTACACTTTGATCACGCTAACCGTTAGTTTAGCGCAACCACACAACGCGATGAAGTTGTTTGTTTTAGTTTTTCACTCGCGTGCGCTGGCGAGCAGCACGACTGTGCAAAGCGGCGTTTGGGAGACAACTGCTGATTTTGCTGATACAATTCTTTCTTTAGCTTTTGGCTTTGCTGTTCCAACTTGTCACTAATTTGAAAATTCAAATCTTTTGATTCTGTTGTTGCGATTGTTGACTTTGCCGGTCCAGCTTGCTGTTCATTTGCTCACTTTGCTGCTGCCTTTGTTGCATTAAAACATTAAACATCGCTTCCATGTTTGGTGCTTCCTTATCTTCCAAAGTAGCTGTTTTTCGTCCTACTTACTCCATCTCAATTGAAAACGCTTTACTAGCCTGCTGTTTTTCCACCTTTACTGATTTCCTGCAGAGCTTAGACCTCGCCTTCCAAGCTCTTCTTTGAGCTCCCGAGAAATGTAAGATTTATAGCGTACTATTTTTGTGTGGATGTTATTAAGCACCAAAAAAGAACAATCACCAAATGTTATAAATTAAATAAAAAAATAGTGTACGCTAATACGACACGCACTCGAATCAAATTCAAAACTTTTTTCTGTCAAAAACGTACGTCGGGTGCAATAATGTTGAAACACATCTACTACAGTCGCGTGCATAAGTGTTGCATCGCGTAATATCGAGTTGCCACATTACTCCGCCGCCAGACTGAAAGTCGGTATTATAAAAACAAAATTATAAAATTCAACATACTTTATAGGTATTATCAACTACAAATTCAGTGACTTTCTGTCTAATGATTCTGCCCGATTGTGAAACATATGGTTGGGCAATCCTCGTATTGCTACCAGGATGCGGCTGTGTTTGCAGTGCCTCAGAGCTATGACTCGTTGATCGCATTGGTTTCGGTTGTAACTGTTGACTCGATGACTGCGTTAATGCTGACGGCAACTGATGGGTCATCGACTGCGTTGATGTGTGAGCGTTCGATTCATCTTCGGTAAAGATGGCTGGCTTTAACCGGTCTATTGATATTTTTGAAGTTCGGTTGTTTAGCTGGAGGACTAAATACTTTTCATGACGCCTAATAATTTCAAGCGAACCATCGTAAGGTTGCTGAAGAGCTGAGCGAACAGCATCGTGTCTTACAAAGACGTGAGTACACCGATGAATGTCCTTATGTAGGAAAATGTCGTTTTTACAATGATGCGAGGTACTCGTTGACCTCAGGGAAGTCATTGCTTCGCGAAAACTACGGATGAACTCTGACTGCGGTATCGTCGTCTTATCATTACTTTCGAAAAATTGCCCCGGCAGTCGTAACGTTTGCCCATACAGCATCTCTGCTGGTGTAGAATTGATGTCTGGTTTGTACGTTGATCTCAGACCAAGTAGTATTATCGGCAAAACCGCTGACCAATTGGGCGTTTGATGACACATGAGTGCTGACTTTAATGTCCTATGCCATCGTTCCACCAACCAGTTCGACTGTGGGTGGTAACTCGTTGTCTTAATATGCTGGAGACCCAGTAGTTTAGACAATTCGTGAAACAAACTCGATTCGAATTGTCGACCTTGATCTATCGTGATGATTTTCGGAATTCCGAGCCGTGAGAACCATCCTGAAATTAAGTTCTTAGCCACCGTCTCTGCCGTCATGTTCGGGATTGGAATTGCCTCGGGCCACCTTGAATAACGATCGATTATGGTAAGACAATAATTATACTCGCTTGATGTTGGTAATGGACCGATTAAATCAACGTTGATGTGATCAAATCGTTGGCTTGGTGGCACAGTTGTTAGCACTTTTGATCGATTGTGTTTGGTGATTTTCGATCATTGGCACGCCACACAATTTTTTACGAACGTCTAACAGTCTTTACGCATGCCTTTCCACACGAATCTTTCCTGCACTAGGCGCTGAGTAACCCTCACTCCCGGATGTGATAGATTGTGAACGCCCTCGATTACCGTAGTCCTGAATTTTGGGGTAACGTAAGGATGAATGTTACCATTAATGACGTCACAGTATAGTCGCTGATTGGAACCTGGTACGTTTATAGCTTCTAGGTTCAATGTGAGGTTATTGTCGTTCAACACGGATGCCAATTCACTGCATCTTTGAACCTCTGGAAGGTTTGTGCGGCGTTACAGAGGCCAAATGTCATATACAGGAACTCAAATAGTCCGAACCTGATGAAATTCTTTTTGCAGATCGATGTTCGAAAAAAAAACGTTTACCGTATTTTTGTTTGTCTGGCTTCGTGACTGCGTTTAACGCTCGAAAATCTCCACATGGCCGCAACGTTTCATCCTTCTTCATTACTATATGGAGTGGCGATGACCAATTGCTTTTCGAAGATCGACATATGCCTAGCCGTATCAATTCCTTGAACTCTGCCTTTGCTGCCTTGTATTTTTCCGACGACAGCGGTCTCGCTTTGGCGCTGACCGGATGCCCTGTCGTCTCGATCTGATGTTTCGCCATAATATTCACCTTGCCGTGGCGGCATACAATAATTGTGTTGACGTAGCTGAACGTGGTGCGAAATATTTGGGGAGCACCGATATATCTGCTCCGGTGTCACTCAGGAAACTAATTTTGCTTGAATTGTCGGGAACGCGAAGCTGATTAACACTGCAGCGGTGTTACTGATGTTGGATGGATAGCGGGATTACTATTACTATTATGAGATGATGGTTTCGATGATTTTGAATTGTTAGTGTTACCAATAACTTTGCTGTTGGGCAACACTATGCTCTGCGTTTACTTTTGACGGTTAGCTATGCTTTGTGAGGATTCGGTTATGATGGTTGTGCAAAATCACACGGCTGTCTGCATTTATTTGCCGAAGTTCCATACATTCTATGATAACAGCATGTGGTCGTTTGATTTGAGCGATTTGAAGGCGCTGCATTTTGCCCATGAGACCAACTGTGAGCTGTTGATCCTGGTCTAAAGCGGCATAAAACGGTGAGGAGCGATCTAGAGAGAGCTGCTGCACCTGTAATGTTAACTCCTGCAATTGCCGCTGGAAGTGTCAAATTATACTGAGGTTGGACGCAAGCTGTTTGCGGTGGTTTATTTATATGCTGTTGACTTACTTGATTTACTAAGATATTCATTGCATCCATAACCGCATCTGCTACTTTCGCAACTTCGGACAACTTTCCCTTGCTAGCGCTGACAATAACCTTCACCTGGAACGGCAATCGGCTTAACCAAAAAATTTTCAATATGTTTTCGTCTTTCGTGTCGCTAACTGGTCAAAGTTCGTTTAATAAATGGCTTGGTCGGCTGAATGCCCGACACTAGCTTTTGAAAACGCTGTTGCGATCTCTCGGCGTAAGCTGCTTATACAGTCTAGTGATGTGCCAAACCGAAAATTTCTCAAACCGAGTTAAACCGAGTTGTGGTGTATTTCAGACTTGTCCAAAACAACTTGAATTGAGCGGTCCAAAAGATAGCTTCTAATCCAATGAAGCAGTTTATCATCGACACCAAAGGCACGCATTTTTGACAAAAGAGCTTGATGCCAAACTCTTTCAAATGCCTTAGAAATATCGAGTGCAACAGCTTTGCTTTCACCAAATTGATGCAAAGACCGGTTCCACTGTTCGGTGAGATATACCATCAAATGACCAGTGGAACGTTGCCCACGAAATCCGTACTGCCGGTCACTAAGGATTTCATTGGTTTCAAGATATTTCATGGGCTGAAAGTTTATCAGCGTTTCCATGACCTTGGAAAGAATGGATGTAAGTGCTATGGGTCGGTACGAAAAAGGAGACGACGGCTCGCCTTTTTTGGGTATGGGCTGGACAAAGGCTGTTTTCCAACTTCTCGGGAAGAGTCCAGAAGAATAGGATAGATGGAAAAGCTTACGCAATGGTAATGCCAGCTTAGAAGAACACCTCTTCAGAACTAATGGGGAAATACCATCTGGCCCAGCGGATTTGTGAATGCCGAGATCGTTTAAAACTCTAGCAACTGCACGAGTACGAATGAAGATCTGTCCCATAGAGTGTTCAATACTCGGGGGTGCAGGCGGCATCAATGCACAATCTGGAAGCGTGGAGCTAGCTGCAAAATGTGCAGCAAACAGATTGGCTTTGTCTTTAGAGTTGACAACTGGAGTGTCAATATAAATGAGCGTTGGAATGGACGACGAGGCTGTATTTTTGATTCTTTTCGCGAATGACCAAACATTTTTACTACCTTTGGGACATTGTAGTATTTTTTACCTCAATTTTCAGTCGTAGGCGAATTTGACTCGCCGAAGATGGGCATTGCAATCATTTCTGGCTAGTTTAAACTTTTTTCGGTTTTCCTCTTTAGGGTTGGCTATGTAAAACCGAAAGCGTACCTCTCTAATCCTAGAAGCCTCTTTACAGCTCGAGAGTCCTTTGGTTTGATAGACTTATCCCTGAAGGGGATAAACTTTCTCATACCAATAAGAATGATGTTTGTGATTGCATCAGCAGCGGCATCCACGTTGTCATCGCGAAACAATAGTGACCAGTTATATCTCCCAAAGAAGTTGTTAAGGCCGTCCCAATTGGCTTTCTCGTATTGCCATACTGTTTTTTTGGGAGTTTTTTTCTCTAACTGCGTGGTTTATTAACGAGAAATTAGCTGATACAACACAATGATCAGACGAGCCTAGAGGCGATAATACATTGACGGAGTAATTATTAGGACGAGAGGTAAGGAACAAGTCAAGGGTGTTTGCGGAATGATTTGCAATGTCAGGTATTCGTGTAGGCTCATTTACAAGCTGAGTAAGGTGATTTAAGTCAGCGAACAATTCAACATCCATTCCTACGGGTGTTGTGTGGCCAGAATGGCGAAGCCACCCAGAATTGTGTACATTGAAATCGCCCGCAATAACGATTTCAGTGTTTTCATCATTTCTGACAATTATTGCAATTGAGTCAGACAGTGCATCAATCTCGTGAAGAGTTGAAGCTCTGTCTAAGTTGGGGCTTCTATAAAGAAAGCAGTAGTGGATGTTGCGCCCCTATACCATTACTCTCAGCCATATGAAATTAAATTCTGCATTGGAACATTGGCTTAATGGAGGCAAAAGTTTGAACGCAACATCACTACGGACATAAATTGCGAGCCCGCGTCTTGGGAAAAACAATGGCACTAAGCAATACCCAGGCAGATTTAAATCTGAAGTATCAGAATTCATAAATACCTGAGTTCCGCTTAGTGCCAGTATTGCTGGACTGTGGATATTTACATGGGTGAATACAGCGAAAAAATTCGTTCTCAGCCCACGTATGTTGCTGAGATCCACTCGGAAACTACACATCACTACACAAAACAAACACACAAAACACAACTTACCGCTTCTTTTAACCGAATTGAAAAGAGTATGTCTCAAATTGGATTATTAACACAAATTGTCGCAAGTGTTATGCCTTCACGACAAAATGAGTTAAATCACCAAAAGAAACAAACTCATAATCCGTTATTCTTAAAGCTAAAGAATTAGATCATAAACAAACTGCCGCATGAAAAACATACGACAGTTACGTTACACATAAATTCTTTAGCTTCGCTGGTGATGATGGGGCACAATGGACGCACAAACTGCACTTTACACTTTGATCACGCTAACCGTTAGTTTAGCGCAACCACACAACGCGATGAAGTTGTTTGTTTTAGTTTTTCACTCGCGTGCGCTGGCGAGCAGCACGACTGTGCAAAGCGGCGTTTGGGAGACAACTGCTGATTTTGCTGATACAATTCTTTCTTTAGCTTTTGGCTTTGCTGTTCCAACTTGTCACTAATTTGAAAATTCAAATCTTTTGATTCTGTTGTTGCGATTGTTGACTTTGCCGGTCCAGCTTGCTGTTCATTTGCTCACTTTGCTGCTGCCTTTGTTGCATTAAAACATTAAACATCGCTTCCATGTTTGGTGCTTCCTTATCTTCCAAAGTAGCTGTTTTTCGTCCTACTTACTCCATCTCAATTGAAAACGCTTTACTAGCCTGCTGTTTTTCCACCTTTACTGATTTCCTGCAGAGCTTAGACCTCGCCTTCCAAGCTCTTCTTTGAGCTCCCGAGAAATGTAAGATTTATAGCGTACTATTTTTGTGTGGATGTTATTAAGCACCAAAAAAGAACAATCACCAAATGTTATAAATTAAATAAAAAAATAGTGTACGCTAATACGACACGCACTCGAATCAAATTCAAAACTTTTTTCTGTCAAAAACGTACGTCGGGTGCAATAATGTTGAAACACATCTACTACAGTCGCGTGCATAAGTGTTGCATCGCGTAATATCGAGTTGCCACATTACTCCGCCGCCAGACTGAAAGTCGGTATTATAAAAACAAAATTATAAAATTCAACATACTTTATAGGTATTATCAACTACAAATTCAGTGACTTTCTGTCTAATGATTCTGCCCGATTGTGAAACATATGGTTGGGCAATCCTCGTATTGCTACCAGGATGCGGCTGTGTTTGCAGTGCCTCAGAGCTATGACTCGTTGATCGCATTGGTTTCGGTTGTAACTGTTGACTCGATGACTGCGTTAATGCTGACGGCAACTGATGGGTCATCGACTGCGTTGATGTGTGAGCGTTCGATTCATCTTCGGTAAAGATGGCTGGCTTTAACCGGTCTATTGATATTTTTGAAGTTCGGTTGTTTAGCTGGAGGACTAAATACTTTTCATGACGCCTAATAATTTCAAGCGAACCATCGTAAGGTTGCTGAAGAGCTGAGCGAACAGCATCGTGTCTTACAAAGACGTGAGTACACCGATGAATGTCCTTATGTAGGAAAATGTCGTTTTTACAATGATGCGAGGTACTTGTTGACCTCAGGGAAGTCATTGCTTCGCGAAAACTACGAATGAACTCTGACTGCGGTATCGTCGTCTTATCATTACTTTCGAAAAATTGCCCCGGCAGTCGTAACGTTTGCCCATACAGCATCTCTGCTGGTGTAGAATTGATGTCTGGTTTGTACGTTGATCTCAGACCAAGTAGTATTATCGGCAAAACCGCTGACCAATTGGGCGTTTGATGACACATGAGTGCTGACTTTAATGTCCTATGCCATCGTTCCACCAACCAGTTCGACTGTGGGTGGTAACTCGTTGTCTTAATATGCTGGAGACCCAGTAGTTTAGACAATTCGTGAAACAAACTCGATTCGAATTGTCGACCTTGATCTATCGTGATGATTTTCGGAATTCCGAGCCGTGAGAACCATCCTGAAATTAAGTTCTTAGCCACCGTCTCTGCCGTCATGTTCGGGATTGGAATTGCCTCGGGCCACCTTGAATAACGATCGATTATGGTAAGACAATAATTATACTCGCTTGATGTTGGTAATGGACCGATTAAATCAACGTTGATGTGATCAAATCGTTGGCTTGGTGGCACAGTTGTTAGCACTTCTGATCGATTGTGTTTGGTGATTTTCGATCATTGGCACGCCACACAATTTTTTACGAACGTCTAACAGTCTTTACGCATGCCTTTCCACACGAATCTTTCCTGCACTAGGCGCTGAGTAACCCTCACTCCCGGATGTGATAGATTGTGAACGCCCTCGATTACCGTAGTCCTGAATTTTGGGGTAACGTAAGGATGAATGTTACCATTAATGACGTCACAGTATAGTCGCTGATTGGAACCTGGTACGTTTATAGCTTCTAGGTTCAATGTGAGGTTATTGTCGTTCAACACGGATGCCAATTCACTGCATCTTTGAACCTCTGGAAGGTTTGTGCGGCGTTACAGAGGCCAAATGTCATATACAGGAACTCAAATAGTCCGAACCTGATGAAATCCTTTTTGCAGATCGATGTTCGAAAAAAAAACGATTACCGTATTTTTGTTTGTCTGGCTTCGTGACTGCGTTTAACGCTCGAAAATCTCCACATGGCCGCAACGTTTCATCCTTCTTCATTACTATATGGAGTGGCGATGACCAATTGCTTTTCGAAGATCGACATATGCCTAGCCGTATCAATTCCTTGAACTCTGCCTTTGCTGCCTTGTATTTTTCCGACGACAGCGGTCTCGCTTTGGCGCTGACCGGATGCCCTGTCGTCTCGATCTGATGTTTCGCCATAATATTCACCTTGCCGTGGCGGCATACAATAATTGTGTTGACGTAGCTGAACGTGGTGCGAAATATTTGGGGAGCACCGATAAATCTGCTCCGGTGTCACTCAGGAAACTAATTTTGCTTGAATTGTCGTGAACGCGAAGCTGATTAACACTGCAGCGGTGTTACCAATAACTTTGCTGTTGGGCAACACTATGCTCTGCGTTTACTTTTGACGGTTAGCTATGCTTTGTCAGGATTCGGTTATGATGGTTGTGCAAAATCACACGGCTGTCTGCATTTATTTGCCGAAGTTCCATACATTCTATGATAACAGCATGTGGTCGTTTGATTTGAGCGATTTGAAGGCGCTGCATTTTGCCCATGAGACCAACTGTGAGCTGTTGATCCTGGTCTAAAGCGGCATAAAACGGTGAGGAGCGATCTAGAGAGAGCTGCTGCACCTGTAATGTTAACTCCTGCAATTGCCGCTGGAAGTGTCAAATTATACTGAGGTTGGACGCAAGCTGTTTGCGGTGGTTTATTTATATGCTGTTGACTTACTTGATTTACTAAGATATTCATTGCATCCATAACCGCATCTGCTACTTTCGCAACTTCGGACAACTTTCCCTTGCTAGCGCTGACAATAACCTTCACCTGGAACGGCAATCGGCTTAACCAAAAATTTTTCAATATGTTTTCGTCTTTCGTGTCGCTAACTGGTCAAAGTTCGTTTAATAAATGGCTTGGTCGGCTGAATGCCCGACACTAGCTTTTGAAAACGCTGTTGCGATCTCTCGGCGTAAGCTGCTTATACAGTCTAGTGATGTGCCAAACCGAAAATTTCTCAAACCGAGTTAAACCGAGTTGGAATTGAAGCAAACCGAGTTGCAAACCGAATTGGCAAAAATATTTGAACTATTTTTCTTTATACCTGTTGTTTGAAAAAGTAAAAACAAAGGCAATCATAATTACATTTTTAAATCAATTTAATAAAAATTAATTTATTAGATAACAAAAAAGCAAAAAAAATCATTAAACTAAATAAATAACTTTGTAGCCAAAAAAATACTTCATTCATTCTTTAATCAAGACCACCAAATCTTGTTTTCTAGTGTGGAAAGTTTTCAGTAAACCGGAAGAAGGAAAAGTTTTTTGCAAAGAATTCTTAGACATTGTTGATGCAGTTCTAAAAAAAAAAAAAAGCGACTATTGCTTTTTTAAATTTTTTTTTATTTGTGTATCTTTTTTATTATCAAGAATCTTGACTTTTTTGATGGAACTGATAACAGCGTTTGTCTGAGTCTCTTAACATGGGGTTCTTCTAGATTAGACGATTATGGAGTTACAATATCAGCCACTGCTTGGCTTGTGGAAGGCTGAGCATTTGTACTTTAGATAATGTCAGTATTAACCATCCCATCAACATGTCTAAAAATTCACCAAGATGGTTTTTTTATGTGCATCGTCAATGTACTCGTATTTCCAGAATACTTGTATGACGAAGAATATTTCTTGTAAATGACTTTTCCTTCTTCTGATTTATTAAAAACCTCCCACACTAGAGACTTTTTTCTATAGCCCGAACCCGGCATTATTTTCTTCGTAAAATAAACGTACACGTTGGGATAAAAATTATGAAAAACACTACTGTAATATCTGCCACCGTAACAAAAGAAACTGAAACGAAGCAGAATACGAACCAAAAATAGATATTGGAAAAGTTTGCAACTTGGTTTGTATTGTATAAAAACCGTAAAATTTCATAACCGATGTTGATCTATACGCTTGACTTGGTTCGATGGTTCGATTATTCGATGGAGCTCTCAACGAAACAGCGCATACAGTGCCACCGTCTCAAAAACAATATATATGTACTGCTTTCCAACTCGACTTTATATAAGAGTACATTCATGTATTAACTTATCCTTACCAACCAAACCGAATCGTCTGTTCAACTCGGTTGTTCAATGCAGTTTTGGCATTACATTTGTTGCCTTGTTGGTTCGTTTTTTCGGTTTTGCCAACTCGGTTTGATGCAAATACAACTCGGTTTAACTCGGTTTGGCAATAACTCGGTTTGAACCGGTTTATGAACTCGAGTTGACACATCACTAATACAGTCTGTTTGAGGTTGTCATATGGTTTGGCATCGGGTGGGTATTTTACTGCGTCGTACACTTGACTAACGATGTTCGGGTCCAATGATGCAACAACGGTACCGAATTTCATTTTCTCGGAAATTCCATTGATGAGAAACCATTGTTCAAGTTGGAGAAACCATGTGTCCACCTGATCCTTCTTTAGCGTAGGAATAGGCACCCTCGATGCGATTGCGTTCACTAACCTGTTTGAATTAGCGCCATCAACCAATTTCGGCGTGTCGACATTCCTTTCGTCGTCCGACATTGTCCGTAAAATGTGCGTGTTGAAGAATTTAACCTCGAAAAAAACAACCCATAAAAATTAAAATTTTTCTTGTAAATTCTCTAATCGGAGATACACACACACACACACACACACTGCGTGCTCGTCTTGTGACAAAATCATCCACGAAATGACGCAGCGGCAGCGAACAGCGCTGCTCACAAAGCACAGAGCTCAGACTTTGCCGTGATCTGATGCGATATAGCGATATTTTAAAAATTGTATATTGGGGTCCCCAAGGGGCCGATCGCTCCAAATTTTTACAAAAAGTGTTTTCCATCGAAGACGCACATGTGTACAAAATTTAAAGAAAATCGGGTAAATTTTGTAAAATATTTGTATGAGAGCCTTCCGAACCCGAGGTCCGAGGGGCCTCAAATTTTAATACCGTCACCGGAAATATACACGTGTGCAAAATTTCAATAAAATCGGGCCATGGGAAGTGGGCTAAAAATTGATCAGAAAATCTGACCAGCCAGCCAGCCAACCAGCCAGCCACGTGCACGCGAAGTTAATATAGAGAATTTAAAAAATGGCGTGGTTAGAGTTTCAATTTTAAGACAATTGCGTTTTTGTCCTCGTCGACGGTCACCAATATAGCGTACTATTTTTGTGTGGATGTTATTAAGCACCAAAAAAGAACAATCACCAAATGTTATAAATTAAATAATTTATTAGCAATAATTTATAATAGATTAAGTAAAAAATGAAAAATAGTGTACGCTAATACGACACGCACTCGAATCAAATTGAAAACTTCTTTCTGTCAAAAACTTACAGTCGGGTGCAATAATGTTGAAACACATCTACTACAGTCGCGTGCATAAGTGTTGCATCGCGTAATATCGAGTTGCCACAGATTTAATGTTCGCTGCACTTTCCATTTTATTATTTACTGTTTAACGATTTGTAAAAATTTTACACATTTTATTTATTGTTTGAAAATCACCAATTAATTTACTTATTGTTAAACGATTGCAAAATGCCACTTCTTACACCAATTGTTACGAAATTTAGGCTTTCGAGGTCGCAAAAGATTTTTGCAGACAAGTTTATTAATTTATAAATTAAATACAAGAGTAAAAACCAAACAACACAAAAAAATTATAATTTTTCATGTAAATTCTCTAAAAGGAGATACATATGTGCGCAAAGTTTGAACCGGGTTAATTTGGAAAATAAACATGCCAGCTAATAAAAATACATTTTTAATTTACAACGTTTAAAACGAGAATTGTGCGTAGTAGTTTGCTTTGATCTGAAACAAATTGCAAGCTCACGTTAAATTAATTTTTTTTGTGGATTTGTTGTCTTTTTTTTGTGATTTGGCAATGTTCATCCAGTTCTGAGCTATGTTTAAAGTTTCAAGTCTCTAGCTCAATGGGAAGGAAATGGGAAAGCGATCTAATAAAAACGTTTTAAGAATTAATATAAGAGCCCCTTTACTTCAAAATTTTTATAAAAACTGTTGTCACCGGAGATACACATGTACAAAAACTTTGTATGGGAGCCCCCGCACATTTGGGCCCGATCACTTCCAAATTTCAATAGAAAGTGTTGTCATCGGAGATACACATGTGCTGAAAATTTAAAGAAAATCGGGCTAATTTTAAAAAATTGATATGGGTCTCAGGGCTCTCAGGACCCGGTCACTCCAAAAATTGTACAAAACAAACAAACAAACAAACAAACAAACAAACAAACAAACAAACAAACAAACAAACAAACAAACAAACAAACAAACAAACAAACAAACAAACAAACAAACAAACAAACAAACAAACAAACAAACAAACAAACAAACAAACAAACAAACAAACAAACAAACAAACAAACAAACAAACAAACAAACAAACAAACAAACAAACAAACAAACAAACAAACAAACAAACAAACAAACAAACAAACAAACAAACAAACAAACAAACAAACAAACAAACAAACAAACAAACAAACAAACAAACAAACAAACAAACAAACAAACAAACAAACAAACAAACAAACAAACAAACAAACAAACAAACAAACAAACAAACAAACAAACAAACAAACAAACAAACAAACAAACAAACAAACAAACAAACAAACAAACAAACAAACAAACAAACAAACAAACAAACAAACAAACAAACAAACAAACAAACAAACAAACAAACAAACAAACAAACAAACAAACAAACATACAAACAAACAAACAAACAAACAAACAAACAAACAAACAAACAAACAAACAAACAAACAAACAAACAAACAAAAAGAAAAAGATTTTTCAAGCCTAAAGTTTTGCAAAGTTAAATGCTGGTTTTTCAGTCAATTTCAGAAATGGCTTATGACTGAAAGACCTATCGCTTATGAATGAAATACCTACATTTAACGTTGAATACTATTAGGTTTTTAAGATAAATTAGTCTTTAGACTAAATCACAACTAAATATACATACATGGGTGTATGTAGTCACTCGCATAGCAGAATACATTAGGTGGTGTGTCTATAGTAGTGAAAAGTTTTTTGTATATCGTATATCTCGGCTTCTACAAGTCAGAATTTAATGGGACTAGTTTTAAAACAATTGTGACGCGTGTGGCGCGTGTAAATTTTTAAAAAAAAAATTTAAAAAAAAAATTTTTAAAGAAAAATAAAAGAAAGTTTAAAAAAAAAAAATTTTTTATGAATTAAAAAAAATCCCAAAAAAAAATAAAAAAACCTTCCCCCAAAAAAAATCCCAAAAAAATTTTTACGAATTTTGTGAATTAAATAGTTACTATTGGGCTCTTAAGATAATCCAGTGCTTAGACTGAATTATAACTATCCATAAGACGAGCTGAGAGGTGTGGCCACAATACGACTTTCTTTTTCAGTAAAACATGTTAAATTTTTTTTTAAATATTTTTTTATTTTTTTTTATTTTTTTTATTTTCTTTTGCACTTAATAGATTTCTCATAAGTGCTATACTTTTTGGGATATTTGCAGAAACTCGAAAAACTGTATAAGTAAACTGCCACTTCCGGTTGGCCGATCAGCTGGGACCCCTCAATTTATGTAAAAAACTTAAATATGAATTTTCATCCCCATCAATTCAGCCGTCTGGGCTGTAGAGTGGACACAGACAGATAGACAGACGAGATTTTCCTTTTTCTGACTCTGCAAAAATCCCGAGTTCGAAAATTTTCATGATTACTATATTTCCTTTTACTATATAAAAAATGTTAAAGAAATGCTAACGTGTTGTTCTTGTATGTGATTTGGCTTTCACAGCTGATTTATGAAATTGTGTGTATACATTTCTTGTGCCAGAAAATGGGAATGATACTAAAATTGCAAACAACTAGCAACCGTTTTTAAGTGACTAACTTCTGACCACTTCTTTTCTATTTTATAATATTTTAATATAAGAAAACTATCGAAGAATCCAAAACTCCAGCGGTTATTAAGCAAAAATCAATTGAAAATGGTATTACCCAAAAGAAAGAAAACTTATTGCAAGGTTCTGAAAATCCGTCAGATAAATCGCCCATGCCTAAAGAACTAATGAGAAAATCTACAAAAAGAGGAGGAGGAGCCCAAACTACTACTAGTAATTATGAAGATGATGACGAAGAAGATACTCGTGACATGATGGGACGCATGTACACTGAAGCCGGTTTCGAGGTGAAAAAAATTACTGGTAAGTTAAACGTCACTAAGGGTTTCATTTTAGATTGATAGAGCCTCTGCTGGTAATTGCAAGTTAAATAAAAAGGAAAAGGAAAAGGAAAATGAAACAGAGGATGAATTCGGATACACGATGGGTAAAAATAATCAAATTTGATTCTAAATTGATTTTCATTTCGATTTTGACGATTACATTCAGCTAAAATTAAGAAACGATATACAAATATGAGGGATTTGCAAAAAATTGAGATAACTAGACCACCAAATACCGATCTTGGGATTGCTTTGGCTGGCCATAGGGATAGACAGAAGATGGCTTGCTTTATAGCTGGTATTAACCCAACCGGTCTAGTTGCTAACACTACATTAAAGCCCGGAGACGAAATCCTCGAAGTAAATGGAAATGTTTTACAAAATCGGTGCCATTTGAATGCATCGGTGGTATTCAAAAATCTTCCCGGAGAGAAACTGGTTTTTGTGATTCATAGAAGAAAAGCTAACGATGAAGGAGTTTCGGTGAAGACTGTCAAAAAATTCAGTCCAACAGTCGACGAAGTAAAAATTTGTATTATACATATGCAACTTAAATGTATAAATTAAGTTTTTTTTAGACGGAGTACCTCTTTACTGCTTACAAAAACGTTAGATCTGTTCAAGTGCAAAAACAAGGCTTCCTTGGAATTATGATAATCGAAGGAAAGCACGTTGAGGTTGGCAATGGCATCTTCATTTCAGATCTGCGGGAAGAATCCAATGCCGTAGCGGTATGAACAAATATAAGGTATAAGTCAATTCATTGTTGACTAACAATTATAACTTATGTATTAGGCCGGCTTAAAAGTGGGAGAAATGATTTTAGCAGTCAATAAAGACGTTACTGTAGATTGCAATTACGACGAAGTAAGTAATCAAAATATTTATAACAAACTAGCTGAAATACCCAGCGTTGCCTGGCTAAAATTACCACACTACCCTCCATCCAACCGACTACCAAGACTCTTCAAGTCATTCAGTGAGTTGTCCCTTGGAAATAAGGTTATGTATAAAAAAAAAAAAAAAGAGTGCGTGTTATTTTACACACGGTTGAAGTGAAACCTTTTTTGACGTTGTGGCCGATATTACGATTATAGATGAGAGATGACAAATGGCTTAGTTCCAAAAAATTCCAGACCCTATTGGTCAGATCCCACAATTTCCATAGGAACAAATCTTATGGTCGCATATTAGTCCTAAATTCCGAGTTTCATACAAATCGATTGAGAAATGGCTTGGTTCCAAAAATTCCAGACATTATTGGCCAGATCCCAGATTTTTTCCTATAGTCCTACATTCCGAGTTTCATACGAAACGCTTGAGAAATGGCTTGGTTCCCAAAACTCCAGACCCTATTGGCCAGATCCCAGAATTTCCATAGGAACAAATCTTATAGTCGCATATTAGTCCTACATTCCGAGTTTCATACGAATCCCTAGAGAAATGGCTTGGTTCCAAAAATTCCAGACCCCATTGGCCAGATCCCAGAATTTCCATAGGAACAAATCTCATAGTCGCATATTAGTACTACATTCTGAGTTTCATACGAATCGTTTGAGAAATGGCTTGGTTTCCAAAACTCCAGACCCTATTGGCCAGATCTCAGAATTTCCATAGGAACAAATCTAATAGTCGCATATTAGACCTACATTCCGAGTTTCACACGAATCCCTTGAGAAATGGCTTGGTTCCAAAAATTCCAGACCCTATTGGCCAGATCCCAGAATTTCCATAGGAACAAATCTTATAGTCGCATATTAGTCCTACATTCCGAGTTTCATACGAATGGTTTGAGAAATGGCTTGGTTTCCAAAAATTCCAGACGCTATTGGCCAGATACCAGAATTTCCATAGCAACAAATCTTATAGTCGCATATTAGTCCCACATTCCGAGTTTCTTACGAATCCCTTGAAAAATGGTTTTTTTTTCCACAGGAAAAAATCTTATAGTCGCATATTAGTCCTACATTCCGAGTTTCATACGAATGGTTTGAGAAATGGCTTGGTTTCCAAAAATTCCAGACCCTATTGGCCAGATCCCAGAATTTCCATAGGAACAAATCTTATAGTCGCATATTAGTCCTACATTCCGAGTTTCATACGAATCGTTTGAGAAATGGCTTGGTTTCCAAAACTCCAACTCTATTGGCCAGATCCCAGAATTTCCATAGGAACAAATCTTATAGTCGCATATTAGACCTACATTCCGAGTTTCACACGAATCCCTTGAGAAATGGCTTGGTTCCAAAAATTCCAGACCCTATTGGCCAGATCCCAGAATTTCCATAGGAACAAATCTTATAGTCGCATATTAGACCTACATTCCGAGTTTCATACGAATCCCTTGAGAAATGGCTTGGTTCCAAAAATTCCAGACCCTTTTGCCTAGATCCCAGAATTTCCATAGGAATAAATCTTATAGTCGCATATTAGACCTACATTCCGAGTTTCATACGAATCCCTTGAGAAATGGCTTGGTTTCCAAAACTCCAGACCCTATTGGCCAGATCTCAGAATTTCCATAGGAACAAATCTTATAGTCGCATATTAGACCTACATTCCGAGTTTCACACGAATCCCTTGAGAAATGGCTTGGTTCCAAAAATTCCAGACCCTATTGGCCAGATCCCAGAATTTCCATAGGAACAAATCTTATAGTCGCATATTAGTCCTACATTCTGAGTTTCATACGAATTGTTTGAGAAATGGCTTGGTTCCCAAAACAACAGACCCTATTGGTCAGATCCCAGAATTTCCAAGGGACAAACCTTACAGATGCATATTAGTCCTACATTCCGAGTTTCATACGAATCGCTTAAGAAATGGCTTGGTTTCCAAAAATTCCAGACCCTATTGGACAGATCCCAGAATTTCCATAGGAACAAATCTTATAGTCGCATATTATTCCTACATTCCGAGTTTCATACAAATCGATTGAGAAATGGCTTAGTTCCAAAAACTCCAACCCCTATTGGTCAGATCCCACAATTTCCATAGGAACAAATCTTATAGTCGCATATTAGTCCTAAATTCCGAGTTTCATACAAATCGATTGAGAAATGGCTTGGTTCCAAAAATTCCAGACACTATTGGCCAGATCCTAGAATTTCCATAGGAACAAAACTTATAGTTGCATATTAGTCCTACATGCCGAGTTTCATACGAATCCCTTGAGAAATAGTTTGGTTCCAAAAACCCCAGACCCTATTGGCCAGATCCCAGATTTTTTCCTATAGTCCTACATTCCGAGTTTCATACGAATCGCTTGAGAAATTGCTTGGTTCCCAAAACTCCAGACCCTATTGGCCAGATCCCAGAATTTCCATAGGAACAAATCTTATAGTCGCATATTAGTCCTACATTCCGAGTTTCATACGAATCCCTAGAGAAATGGCTTGGTTCCAAAAATTCCAGACCCCATTGGCCAGATCCCAGAATTTCCATAGGAACAAATCATATAGACGCATATTAGTCCTACATTCCGAGTTTCATACGAATCTCTTGAGAAATGGCTCCGGTCCCAAAACTCCAGACCCTATTTGCCAGATCCAAGAATTTCCATAGGAACAAATCTTATAGTTGCATATTAGTCCTACATGCCAAGTTTCATACGAATCCCTTGAGAAATAGTTTGGTTCCAAAAACCCCAGACCCTATTGGTCAGATCTCAGATTTTTTCCTAGAGTCCTACATTCCGAGTTTCATACGAATCGCTTAAGAAATGGCTTGGTTTCCAAAAATTCCAGACCCTATTGGACAGATCCCAGAATTTCCATAGGAACAAATCTTATAGTCGCATATTATTCCTACATTCCGAGTTTCATACAAATCGATTGAGAAATGGCTTAGTTCCAAAAACTCCAACCCCTATTGGTCAGATCCCACAATTTCCATAGGAACAAATCTTATAGTCGCATATTAGTCCTAAATTCCGAGTTTCATACAAATCGATTGAGAAATGGCTTGGTTCCAAAAATTCCAGACACTATTGGCCAGATCCTAGAATTTCCATAGGAACAAAACTTATAGTTGCATATTAGTCCTACATGCCGAGTTTCATACGAATCCCTTGAGAAATAGTTTGGTTCCAAAAACCCCAGACCCTATTGGCCAGATCCCAGATTTTTTCCTATAGTCCTACATTCCGAGTTTCATACGAATCGCTTGAGAAATTGCTTGGTTCCCAAAACTCCAGACCCTATTGGCCAGATCCCAGAATTTCCATAGGAACAAATCTTATAGTCGCATATTAGTCCTACATTCCGAGTTTCATACGAATCCCTAGAGAAATGGCTTGGTTCCAAAAATTCCAGACCCCATTGGCCAGATCCCAGAATTTCCATAGGAACAAATCATATAGACGCATATTAGTCCTACATTCCGAGTTTCATACGAATCTCTTGAGAAATGGCTCCGGTCCCAAAACTCCAGACCCTATTTGCCAGATCCAAGAATTTCCATAGGAACAAATCTTATAGTTGCATATTAGTCCTACATGCCAAGTTTCATACGAATCCCTTGAGAAATAGTTTGGTTCCAAAAACCCCAGACCCTATTGGTCAGATCTCAGATTTTTTCCTAGAGTCCTACATTCCGAGTTTCATACGAATCGCTTAAGAAATGGCTTGGTTCCCAAAACTCCAGACCCTATTGGCCAGATCCCAGAATTTCCGTAGGAACAAATCTTATAGTCGCATATTAGTCCTTCATTCCGAGTTTCATACGAATCCCTAGAGAAATGGCTTGGTTCCAAAAATTCCAGACCCCATTGGCCAGATCCCAGAATTTCCATAGGAAAAAATCTTATAGTCGCATATTAGTCTTAAATTCCGAGTTTCATACAAATCGATTGAGAAATGGCTTGGTTCCAAAAATTCCAGACCCTATTGGCCAGGTCCCAGAATTTCCATAGGAACAAATCTTATAGTCGCACATTAGTCCTACATTCCGAGTTTCATACGAATCGCTTGAGAAATGGTTTGGTTCCAAAAATTGCAGACCCTATTGGCCAGATCCCAGAATTTCCATAGGAACAAATCTCATAGTCGCATATTAGTCCTACATTCTGAGTTTCATACGAATCGTTTGAGAAATGGCTTAGTTTCCAAAACTCCAGACCCTATTGGCCAGATCCCAGAATTTACATAGGACCAAATTTTATAGTCGCATATTAGACCTACATTCCGAGTTTCACACGAATCCCTTGAGAAATGGCTTGGTTCCAAAAATTCCAGACCCTATTAGCCAGATCCCAGCATTTCCATAGGAACAAATCTTATAGTCGCATATTAGTCCTATATTCCGAGTTTCATACGAATTGTTTGAGAAATGGCTTGGTTTCCAAAACTCCAGACCCTATTGGCCAGATCCCAGAATTTCCATAGGAACAAATCTTATAGTCGCATATTAGACCTACATTCCGAGTTTCACACGAATCCCTTGAGAAATGGCTTGGTTCCAAAAATTCCAGACCCTATTAGCCAGATCCCAGCATTTCCATAGGAACAAATCTTATAGTCGCATATTAGTCCTACATTCCGAGTTTCATACGAATCGTTTGAGAAATGGCTTGGTTTCCAAAACTCCAACCCTATTGGCCAGATCCCAGAATTTCCATAGGAACAAATCTTATAGTCGCATATTAGACCTACATTCCGAGTTTCACACGAATCCCTTGAGAAATGGCTTGGTTCCAAAAATTCCAGACCCTATTGGCCAGATCCCAGAATTTCCATAGGAACAAATCTTATAGTCGCATATTAGTCCTATATTACGAGTTTCATACGAATTGTTTGAGAAATGGCTTGGTTCCCAAAACTCCAGACCCTATTGGCCAGATCCCAGAATTTCCATAGGAACAAATCTTATAGTCGCATATTAGACCTACATTCCGAGTTTCATACGAATCCCTTGAGAAATGGCTTGGTTCCAAAAATTCCAGACCCTTTTGCCTAGATCCCAGAATTTCCATAGGAACAAATCTTATAGTCGCATATTAGACCTACATTCCGAGTTTCATACGAATCCCTTGAGAAATGGCTTGGTTTCCAAAACTCCAGACCCTATTGGCCAGATCTCAGAATTTCCATAGGAACAAATCTTATAGTCGCATATTAGACCTACATTCCGAGTTTCACACGAATCCCTTGAGAAATGGCTTGGTTCCAAAAATTCCAGACCCTATTGGCCAGATCCCAGAATTTCCATAGGAACAAATCTTATAGTCGCATATTAGTCCTACATTCCGAGATTCATACGAATTGTTTGAGAAATGGCTTGGTTCCCACAACAACAGACCCTATTGGTCAGATCCCAGAATTTCCAAGGGACAAACCTTACAGATGCATATTAGTCCTACATTCCGAGTTTCATACCAATCGCTTAAGAAATGGCTTGGTTTCCAAAAATTCCAGACCCTATTGGACAGATCCCAGAATTTCCATAGGAACAAATCTTATAGTCGCATATTATTCCTACATTCCGAGTTTCATACAAATCGATTGAGAAATGGCTTAGTTCCAAAAACTCCAACCCCTATTGGTCAGATCCCACAATTTCCATAGGAACAAATCTTATAGTCGCATATTAGTCCTAAATTCCGAGTTTCATACAAATCGATTGAGAAATGGCTTGGTTCCAAAAATTCCAGACACTATTGGCCAGATCCTAGAATTTCCATAGGAACAAAACTTATAGTTGCATATTAGTCCTACATGCCGAGTTTCATACGAATCCCTTGAGAAATAGTTTGGTTCCAAAAACCCCAGACCCTATTGGCCAGATCCCAGATTTTTTCCTATAGTCCTACATTCCGAGTTTCATACGAATCGCTTGAGAAATGGCTTGGTTCCCAAAACTCCAGACCCTATTGGCCAGATCCCAGAATTTCCATAGGAACAAATCTTATAGTCGCATATTAGTCCTACATTCCGAGTTTCATACGAATCCCTAGAGAAATGGCTTAGTTCCAAAACTTCCAGACCCCATTGGCCAGATCCCAGAATTTCCATAGGAACAAATCATATAGACGCATATTAGTCCTACATTCCGAGTTTCATACGAATCTCTTGAGAAATGGCTCCGGTCCCAAAACTCCAGACCCTATTTGCCAGATCCAAGAATTTCCATAGGAACAAATCTTATAGTTGCATATTAGTCCTACATGCCAAGTTTCATACGAATCCCTTGAGAAATAGTTTGGTTCCAAAAACCCCAGACCCTATTGGTCAGATCTCAGATTTTTTCCTAGAGTCCTACATTCCGAGTTTCATACGAATCGCTTAAGAAATGGCTTGGTTCCCAAAACTCCAGACCCTATTGGCCAGATCCCAGAATTTCCGTAGGAACAAATCTTATAGTCGCATATTAGTCCTACATTCCGAGTTTCATACGAATCCCTAGAGAAATGGCTTGGTTCCAAAAATTCCAGACCCCATTGGCCAGATCCCAGAATTTCCATAGGAAAAAATCTTATAGTCGCATATTAGTCTTAAATTCCGAGTTTCATACAAATCGATTGAGAAATGGCTTGGTTCCAAAAATTCCAGACCCTATTGGCCAGGTCCCAGAATTTCCATAGGAACAAATCTTATAGTCGCACATTAGTCCTACATTCCGAGTTTCATACGAATCGCTTGAGAAATGGTTTGGTTCCAAAAATTCCAGACCCTATTGGCCAGATCCCAGAATTTCCATAGGAACAAATCTCATAGTCGCATATTAGTCCTACATTCTGAGTTTCATACGAATCGTTTGAGAAATGGCTTAGTTTCCAAAACTCCAGACCCTATTGGCCAGATCCCAGAATTTCCATAGGAACAAATCTTATAGTCGCATATTAGACCTACATTCCGAGTTTCACACGAATCCCTTGAGAAATGGCTTGGTTCCAAAAATTCCAGACCCTATTAGCCAGATCCCAGCATTTCCATAGGAACAAATCTTATAGTCGCATATTAGTCCTATATTCCGAGTTTCATACGAATTGTTTGAGAAATGGCTTGGTTCCCAAAACTCCAGACCCTATTGGCCAGATCCCAGAATTTCCATAGGAACAAATCTTATAGTCGCATATTAGACCTACATTCCGAGTTTCATACGAATCCCTTGAGAAATGGATAAGTTCCAAAAATTCCAGACCCTATTGGCCAGATCCCAGAATTTCCATAGGAACAAATCTTATAGTCGCATATTAGACCTACATTCCGAGTTTCATACGAATCCCTTGAGAAATGGCTTGGTTCCAAAAATTCCAGACCCTTTTGCCTAGATCCCAGAATTTTCATAGGAACAAATCTTATAGTCGCATATGAGTCCTACATTCCGAGTTTCATACGAATCGCTTGAGAAATGGCTTGGTTCCCAAAACTCCAGACCCTATTGGCCAGATCCCAGAATTTCCAAGGGACAAACCTTACAGATGCATATTAGTCCTACATTCCGAGTTTCATACGAATCGCTTAAGAAATGGCTTGGTTTCCAAAAATTCCAGACGCTATTGGCCAGATACCAGAATTTCCATAGGAACAAATCTTATAGTCGCATATTAGTCCCACATTCCGAGTTTCATACGAATCCGTTGAAAAATGGCTTTTTTTCCACAGGAAAAAATCTTATAGTCGCATACTCCTACATTCCGAGTTTCATACGAATCGCTTGAGAAATGGTTTGGTTCCAAAAATTCCAGACCATTTTGCCTAGATCCCAGAATTTTCATAGGAACAAATCTTATAGTCGCATATGAGTCCTACATTCCGAGTTTCATACGAATCGCTTGAGAAATGGCTTGGTTCCCAAAACTCCAGACCCTATTGGCCAGATCCCAGAATTTCCAAGGGACAAACCTTACAGATGCATATTAGTCCTACATTCCGAGTTTCATACGAATCGCTTAAGAAATGGCTTGGTTTCCAAAAATTCCAGACGCTATTGGCCAGATACCAGAATTTCCATAGGAACAAATCTTATAGTCGCATATTAGTCCCACATTCCGAGTTTCATACGAATCCCTTGAAAAATGGCTTTTTTTCCACAGGAAAAAATCTTATAGTCGCATACTCCTACATTCCGAGTTTCATACGAATCGCTTGAGAAATGGTTTGGTTCCAAAAATTCCAGACCCTATTGGCCAGATCCCAGAATTTCCATAGGAACAAATCTTATAGTCGCATATTAGACCTACATTCCGAGTTTCATACGAATCCCTTGAGAAATGGCTTGGTTCCAAAAATTCCAGACCCTTTTGCCTAGATCCCAGAATTTCCATAGGAACAAATCTTATAGTCGCATATTAGACCTACATTCCGAGTTTCATACGAATCCCTTGAGAAATGGCTTGGTTTCCAAAACTCCAGACCCTATTGGCCAGATCTCAGAATTTCCATAGGAACAAATCTTATAGTCGCATATTAGACCTACATTCCGAGTTTCACACGAATCCCTTGAGAAATGGCTTGGTTCCAAAAATTCCAGACCCTATTGGCCAGATCCCAGAATTTCCATAGGAACAAATCTTATAGTCGCATATTAGTCCTACATTCCGAGATTCATACGAATTGTTTGAGAAATGGCTTGGTTCCCAAAACAACAGACCCTATTGGTCAGATCCCAGAATTTCCAAGGGACAAACCTTACAGATGCATATTAGTCCTACATTCCGAGTTTCATACCAATCGCTTAAGAAATGGCTTGGTTTCCAAAAATTCCAGACCCTATTGGACAGATCCCAGAATTTCCATAGGAACAAATCTTATAGTCGCATATTATTCCTACATTCCGAGTTTCATACAAATCGATTGAGAAATGGCTTAGTTCCAAAAACTCCAACCCCTATTGGTCAGATCCCACAATTTCCATAGGAACAAATCTTATAGTCGCATATTAGTCCTAAATTCCGAGTTTCATACAAATCGATTGAGAAATGGCTTGGTTCCAAAAATTCCAGACACTATTGGCCAGATCCTAGAATTTCCATAGGAACAAAACTTATAGTTGCATATTAGTCCTACATGCCGAGTTTCATACGAATCCCTTGAGAAATAGTTTGGTTCCAAAAACCCCAGACCCTATTGGCCAGATCCCAGATTTTTTCCTATAGTCCTACATTCCGAGTTTCATACGAATGGCTTGAGAAATGGCTTGGTTCCCAAAACTCCAGACCCTATTGGCCAGATCCCAGAATTTCCATAGGAACAAATCTTATAGTCGCATATTAGTCCTACATTCCGAGTTTCATACGAATCCCTAGAGAAATGGCTTAGTTCCAAAACTTCCAGACCCCATTGGCCAGATCCCAGAATTTCCATAGGAACAAATCATATAGACGCATATTAGTCCTACATTCCGAGTTTCATACGAATCTCTTGAGAAATGACTCCGGTCCCAAAACTCCAGACCCTATTTGCCAGATCCAAGAATTTCCATAGGAACAAATCTTATAGTTGCATATTAGTCCTACATGCCAAGTTTCATACGAATCCCTTGAGAAATAGTTTGGTTCCAAAAACCCCAGACCTTATTGGTCAGATCTCAGATTTTTTCCTAGAGTCCTACATTCCGAGTTTCATACGAATCGCTTAAGAAATGGCTTGGTTCCCAAAACTCCAGACCCTATTGGCCAGATCCCAGAATTTCCGTAGGAACAAATCTTATAGTCGCATATTAGTCCTACATTCCGAGTTTCATACGAATCCCTAGAGAAATGGCTTGGTTCCAAAAATTCCAGACCCCATTGGCCAGATCCCAGAATTTCCATAGGAAAAAATCTTATAGTCGCATATTAGTCTTAAATTCCGAGTTTCATACAAATCGATTGAGAAATGGCTTGGTTCCAAAAATTCCAGACCCTATTGGCCAGGTCCCAGAATTTCCATAGGAACAAATCTTATAGTCGCACATTAGTCCTACATTCCGAGTTTCATACGAATCGCTTGAGAAATGGTTTGGTTCCAAAAATTCCAGACCCTATTGGCCAGATCCCAGAATTTCCATAGGAACAAATCTCATAGTCGCATATTAGTCCTACATTCTGAGTTTCATACGAATCGTTTGAGAAATGGCTTAGTTTCCAAAACTCCAGACCCTATTGGCCAGATCCCAGAATTTCCATAGGAACAAATCTTATAGTCGCATATTAGACCTACATTCCGAGTTTCACACGAATCCCTTGAGAAATGGCTTGGTTCCAAAAATTCCAGACCCTATTAGCCAGATCCCAGCATTTCCATAGGAACAAATCTTATAGTCGCATATTAGTCCTATATTCCGAGTTTCATACGAATTGTTTGAGAAATGGCTTGGTTCCCAAAACTCCAGACCCTATTGGCCAGATCCCAGAATTTCCATAGGAACAAATCTTATAGTCGCATATTAGACCTACATTCCGAGTTTCATACGAATCCCTTGAGAAATGGATAAGTTCCAAAAATTCCAGACCCTATTGGCCAGATCCCAGAATTTCCATAGGAACAAATCTTATAGTCGCATATTAGACCTAAATTCCGAGTTTCATACGAATCCCTTGAGAAATGGCTTGGTTCCAAAAATTCCAGACCCTTTTGCCTAGATCCCAGAATTTTCATAGGAACAAATCTTATAGTCGCATATGAGTCCTACATTCCGAGTTTCATACGAATCGCTTGAGAAATGGCTTGGTTCCCAAAACTCCAGACCCTATTGGCCAGATCCCAGAATTTCCAAGGGACAAACCTTACAGATGCATATTAGTCCTACATTCCGAGTTTCATACGAATCGCTTAAGAAATGGCTTGGTTTCCAAAAATTCCAGACGCTATTGGCCAGATACCAGAATTTCCATAGGAACAAATCTTATAGTCGCATATTAGTCCCACATTCCGAGTTTCATACGAATCCCTTGAAAAATGGCTTTTTTTCCACAGGAAAAAATCTTATAGTCGCATACTCCTACATTCCGAGTTTCATACGAATCGCTTGAGAAATGGTTTGGTTCCAAAAATTCCAGACCCTTTTGCCTAGATCCCAGAATTTTCATAGGAACAAATCTTATAGTCGCATATGAGTCCTACATTCCGAGTTTCATACGAATCGCTTGAGAAATGGCTTGGTTCCCAAAACTCCAGACCCTATTGGCCAGATCCCAGAATTTCCAAGGGACAAACCTTACAGATGCATATTAGTCCTACATTCCGAGTTTCATACGAATCGCTTAAGAAATGGCTTGGTTTCCAAAAATTCCAGACGCTATTGGCCAGATACCAGAATTTCCATAGGAACAAATCTTATAGTCGCATATTAGTCCCACATTCCGAGTTTCATACGAATCCCTTGAAAAATGGCTTTTTTTCCACAGGAAAAAATCTTATAGTCGCATACTCCTACATTCCGAGTTTCATACGAATCGCTTGAGAAATGGTTTGGTTCCAAAAATTCCAGACCCTATTGGCCAGATCCCAGAATTTCCATAGGAACAAATCTTATAGTCGCATATTAGACCTACATTCCGAGTTTCATACGAATCCCTTGAGAAATGGCTTGGTTCCAAAAATTCCAGACCCTTTTGCCTAGATCCCAGAATTTCCATAGGAACAAATCTTATAGTCGCATATTAGACCTACATTCCGAGTTTCATACGAATCCCTTGAGAAATGGCTTGGTTTCCAAAACTCCAGACCCTATTGGCCAGATCTCAGAATTTCCATAGGAACAAATCTTATAGTCGCATATTAGACCTACATTCCGAGTTTCACACGAATCCCTTGAGAAATGGCTTGGTTCCAAAAATTCCAGACCCTATTGGCCAGATCCCAGAATTTCCATAGGAACAAATCTTATAGTCGCATATTAGTCCTACATTCCGAGATTCATACGAATTGTTTGAGAAATGGCTTGGTTCCCAAAACAACAGACCCTATTGGTCAGATCCCAGAATTTCCAAGGGACAAACCTTACAGATGCATATTAGTCCTACATTCCGAGTTTCATACCAATCGCTTAAGAAATGGCTTGGTTTCCAAAAATTCCAGACCCTATTGGACAGATCCCAGAATTTCCATAGGAACAAATCTTATAGTCGCATATTATTCCTACATTCCGAGTTTCATACAAATCGATTGAGAAATGGCTTAGTTCCAAAAACTCCAACCCCTATTGGTCAGATCCCACAATTTCCATAGGAACAAATCTTATAGTCGCATATTAGTCCTAAATTCCGAGTTTCATACAAATCGATTGAGAAATGGCTTGGTTCCAAAAATTCCAGACACTATTGGCCAGATCCTAGAATTTCCATAGGAACAAAACTTATAGTTGCATATTAGTCCTACATGCCGAGTTTCATACGAATCCCTTGAGAAATAGTTTGGTTCCAAAAACCCCAGACCCTATTGGCCAGATCCCAGATTTTTTCCTATAGTCCTACATTCCGAGTTTCATACGAATCGCTTGAGAAATGGCTTGGTTCCCAAAACTCCAGACCCTATTGGCCAGATCCCAGAATTTCCATAGGAACAAATCTTATAGTCGCATATTAGTCCTACATTCCGAGTTTCATACGAATCCCTAGAGAAATGGCTTAGTTCCAAAACTTCCAGACCCCATTGGCCAGATCCCAGAATTTCCATAGGAACAAATCATATAGACGCATATTAGTCCTACATTCCGAGTTTCATACGAATCTCTTGAGAAATGGCTCCGGTCCCAAAACTCCAGACCCTATTTGCCAGATCCAAGAATTTCCATAGGAACAAATCTTATAGTTGCATATTAGTCCTACATGCCAAGTTTCATACGAATCCCTTGAGAAATAGTTTGGTTCCAAAAACCCCAGACCCTATTGGTCAGATCTCAGATTTTTTCCTAGAGTCCTACATTCCGAGTTTCATACGAATCGCTTAAGAAATGGCTTGGTTCCCAAAACTCCAGACCCTATTGGCCAGATCCCAGAATTTCCGTAGGAACAAATCTTATAGTCGCATATTAGTCCTACATTCCGAGTTTCATACGAATCCCTAGAGAAATGGCTTGGTTCCAAAAATTCCAGACCCCATTGGCCAGATCCCAGAATTTCCATAGGAAAAAATCTTATAGTCGCATATTAGTCTTAAATTCCGAGTTTCATACAAATCGATTGAGAAATGGCTTGGTTCCAAAAATTCCAGACCCTATTGGCCAGGTCCCAGAATTTCCATAGGAACAAATCTTATAGTCGCACATTAGTCCTACATTCCGAGTTTCATACGAATCGCTTGAGAAATGGTTTGGTTCCAAAAATTCCAGACCCTATTGGCCAGATCCCAGAATTTCCATAGGAACAAATCTCATAGTCGCATATTAGTCCTACATTCTGAGTTTCATACGAATCGTTTGAGAAATGGCTTAGTTTCCAAAACTCCAGACCCTATTGGCCAGATCCCAGAATTTCCATAGGAACAAATCTTATAGTCGCATATTAGACCTACATTCCGAGTTTCACACGAATCCCTTGAGAAATGGCTTGGTTCCAAAAATTCCAGACCCTATTAGCCAGATCCCAGCATTTCCATAGGAACAAATCTTATAGTCGCATATTAGTCCTATATTCCGAGTTTCATACGAATTGTTTGAGAAATGGCTTGGTTCCCAAAACTCCAGACCCTATTGGCCAGATCCCAGAATTTCCATAGGAACAAATCTTATAGTCGCATATTAGACCTACATTCCGAGTTTCATACGAATCCCTTGAGAAATGGATAAGTTCCAAAAATTCCAGACCCTATTGGCCAGATCCCAGAATTTCCATAGGAACAAATCTTATAGTCGCATATTAGACCTACATTCCGAGTTTCATACGAATCCCTTGAGAAATGGCTTGGTTCCAAAAATTCCAGACCCTTTTGCCTAGATCCCAGAATTTTCATAGGAACAAATCTTATAGTCGCATATGAGTCCTACATTCCGAGTTTCATACGAATCGCTTGAGAAATGGCTTGGTTCCCAAAACTCCAGACCCTATTGGCCAGATCCCAGAATTTCCAAGGGACAAACCTTACAGATGCATATTAGTCCTACATTCCGAGTTTCATACGAATCGCTTAAGAAATGGCTTGGTTTCCAAAAATTCCAGACGCTATTGGCCAGATACCAGAATTTCCATAGGAACAAATCTTATAGTCGCATATTAGTCCCACATTCCGAGTTTCATACGAATCCCTTGAAAAATGGCTTTTTTTCCACAGGAAAAAATCTTATAGTCGCATACTCCTACATTCCGAGTTTCATACGAATCGCTTGAGAAATGGTTTGGTTCCAAAAATTCCAGACCCTATTGGCCAGATCCCAGAATTTCCATAGGAACAAATCTTATAGTCGCATATTAGTCCTACATTCCGAGTTTAATACGAATCGCTTGAGAAATGGCTTGGTTCCCAAAACTCCAGACCCTATTGGCCAGATCCCAGAATTTCCATAGGAACAAATATTATTGTCGCATATTAGTCCTACATTCCGAGTTTAATACGAATCGCTTGAGAAATGGCTTGGTTCTAAAAATTCCAGACCCCATTGGCCAGATCCCAGAATTTCCATAGGAACAAATCTTAAAGTCGCATATAAGCCCTACATTCCGAATTTCATACGAATCCCTTGATAAATGGCTTGGTTCCAAAAATTCCATACCCCATTGGCCAGATCCCAGAATTTCCATAGGAGCTGTGGCTGTAGTAATATATGTATTATATATACTAGTTATCGCCCACTGGTCGAAATTCGACCGTTTCTTTGTACTGTATGCGACCCTCCACACGGTCACTGATCCGCCCACCCACCACCCACCATCCACCCACTCCCTCGCCCTACACCACCCATGCCCAACCACCCAACAACCTCACTCAACCCCTCCACCACTGTATTTCTGTTCTATCAAAAATTTGAACGTTGAACTCTTAGCAATTGCTCTAAACGCTAAAATGAACGATAATAGATAACTTTTTGTTTCCAATTTTTTTTTATTGATAACACTAAAGCTCACCAATAGCTAAAAAAAAAAGAAAAAAAAGAAAATCGTTTGTCAACCGAGGAGAAAATGGTTCCTAACTGTTTTGCCTTTGTCTATTTATAATAGATATAGTTATATTTGTAGATATATACATATATAGTTACATACATATAAAATATAGCTATAGAAAACGAGGCATAAAATTAACAAAAGTGTACAACAGAGCAATGTGTACAACAGTGTAACAAATATGTACAACGGAGCAATGTGTATAACAGAGCAATGTGTACAACAGAGCAATCTGTACAACAGAGTAATAACAGTGTAACGCTTGAAAATTGTTGCCCCCTCCGTAAAAAAATGTCACTTAAAAAATGCACAGTCTTCGAGTCAACCCCCTCAAAACCATTTCCACACTAACCCCCTACAAACATCCAATCCAACCGTCCCCACCACATCACAAAGATTTAACTATATCGAATGAGCGGTTTTCGAGTTATGCGCGGACAGACATACAGACAACGTTTCATTTTTATATATTAAAATACATTAAGATATTCGTAAATATTTTATATTTTTTAAGGCTGTTGCTTTACTAAAACGTGCAGAGGGTATAGTAACTCTTATAGTTTGCAGTCTTAAGTCAGAACAACAACTTTTAGACGAAAAAGCAGCTGAAGAAAAGAAAGCAACGGCGGGTTAGTTGCGTAGTGAAACAAAATTTCTTAATTGTCATTGAAAATCTGTAATTTCAGCACAAGAAGTTAAAGCTGAACCAGAGAAGCCAGCAGATCCATCAGTTATAGAAATCAAGCCAAATAAGAAAACTTTAATAGAGATAAAGGTGGAAAAGAAACCTCTCGGGTGCATCGTAACCGGCGGTAAAAATAATTACGTTACGGTAAGTTGTACAATTTAATAATTTGTGAAAAGAAATCTAAATAATATAATAACTTTAAAGACGGGTTGTGTAATTACACACATTTATCCCGATGGAGCATTTGCAGCAGATAAGCGATTATCCTTGTTTGACCAAATAATCGAATTTAATGGAACTCCAATGAATTGTGCAGAGATGACAACTTTAAAAGTTCACCAACGGTTTTATTTGGCCTATGAGAAGGTAAAATCTAATATTTACATATAGTAAGTTGATGTACATTATATTTATGTAAAAATCATTTTTTCCTTTAAGGTAAATCTATTAGTGTGGAGAAACGATCCACTTGAAACAGAAACCTTAAAAATTGATTTTGTGAAAAAGTCTGGAAAAGAGTTGGGGTTGTCACTGGCTCCTAATGAGAAAGGAGTAACGATTTCAGAAATGGTATAAGCAATATTTTTACAAAAATATCATTTCATGTACCATATTTTATAATTGCAGTCGTCTGCTGGATATGCTGATATAGATGGCAAATTGCAACGCGGAGATCTTATTACTAAGTTCAATGGGGATTCTTTGGAGAACAGTTCCTTTGCTGAATGCTATGCACTGTTTAAGGGAGCAAATGGCAAAATTAGCTTAGAAGTACTTAGACCAAAGCCAACAGCTAGAACTTAGCCCCCTATTAAACTGTGTTAAACCCCTTCTAGCGAAATAATTAAAAAATTGCATGATAATATAAATCTTAATTATTGTTTAAATAAATTTTTATTTGAAATTCAAATCAAGCAAGCGATGACTATCCACGTTCGTACAAATTTGGTTGCAACAAGCATGTCTTAAACCATAATATACTTATATAATATAAGGAAGCCATTATTTTGTAACTTTTTTTAATCGATTTTGTATCGTAAGACAAAGTCAGTTATTAAGTTATTAATGAATAATAATATGGTAATATTAGTTATCAAATTATTAAATTATTACATCATCATATATGGCTCTACAAACGGGGTCCGGTCTTGGCCTTCCGTAAAAAGTCTCTCCACCGGTCCCGATTTTGAGCCGATGTCATCCATTTTTGCATCCCTAAACTCTGGGCGTCCTGGTCTATGCCATCCTTTCAGCGTAGGTTTTGCCGTTCTCCCTGTCATGTTCAATAAATCCTACCGCAAAGGACTTTCCGAGCAGGATCCTCTTCATTCATGCGGGCTAGATGTCTTGCCCACCGGAGCCTACCGAGCTTAATTCTCTTCACGATGTCGACATCGCGGTAACGCTCGTAGATCTCGTCATTAAAGTCTCCGGATTCGTCATACCTCACATACATGGTCAACAATTCGCCGTAAGACTTTTCTCTCCAACTTGGCTAAGAGGTCAGAATACTTTTTGCTAAGCACCCAAGTCTCGGATCCATATGTAAGTACCGGTATGACCATTGTCTTATACACCAGCAGCTTGGAAGTTATGATCAAATTCCTGGATTTGAAAAGTCTTGAGAGACTAGTAAGCTTTGTTTGCTTTAAGCAACCGTTCGCGTATTTCTAGTTCCATGCTGTTATCTGCTGCTACAGCTGACGCGAGATAGTTAAAGGATTGCACTACTTCAAATTCGCGCTCCACTATTTTAATTGAGGAACCAATGTTGGATCTTCTGCTCGCAGACGTGGCCACCATGTACTCTGTTTTGCTCTCATTTATGTGCAGACACAGATGTCGTGCCGCCCGCTCGATCTGGATAAAAGCTTCCTGTTCAGCTCTTGGGCTTCTACCAACGATGTCAATATCGTCTGCGTAAGCCAGTATCTGAATGGAATTAGAGAGGATTGTTCCTCTCGCCGTTACGTAAGAGTCTCGGATCACTTTCTCCAACGCCAGGTTGAAGAGGACGCAGGCAAGCCCATCGCCTTGTCGGGGCCTGGTATAGATGTTGGATGGGCTTGATAGTGATACGGATATTTTTACTTAGCTTATAACATTGGTCATGGTAAACCTACAGAGCCATGTCAGTTTATTTGGGTTGCCGAATTCTCTCATGGCCTTATAAGGTTCTACTCTGGCTGTGCTATCTTAGGCGGCTTTAAAGTCTATAAAAAGATGGTGCAGAGAGTTTTGAAACTCTAGACATTTTTCCATCACCTGTCTAAGGGTGTAAAACTGATCAGTTGTTGATTTGCCTGGTATGAACATACACTGGTACGGACCAATGATGACTTTAGCGAATGGAGCTATCCTGTCTTGAAGGGTAGAGGATGCAATCTTAAACGCGGTACTCAACCATGATAATTGCTGCATGTTGTGATATCTCCATTCTTATGTATTTGGACGCCTCTTCGCCAGTCTTCTGGCATCGCTTCTTCCTCCCATACTTGCACTATTATTTCATGAATTGCTTGGTGTATTGTGGGTCCTCTTATTTTAATCAGTTCCGCTGGGATCCCATCCGATCCCGGGGCCTTATTATTTTTGAGCCGATTTATCACTCTGCTAACTTCATCTATGCTTGGTGGCGGCAGCAAAGTATGGACTTCCTTCATTGGTGGAACATCCAATTCCTCAGTTAACTGGCCATTTAGCAAATATGATCGCTCTAAGATGCCTTTGAGATCGGCGAGCAGATTACCCTCTTTGTCCTTGCAGTATGTGCAACGCGTTATATATTGCGTCATACCGCGGATTATTTGGTAAAACTTCCGCGTCTTGTGCGGTCCTTGCTCTCTGTACTATTCTAGTTCACCGACGCGATTCTTCTCCCAGGCATAGTAATCGTTTATTTTGTTCGACCATTTTCTAATTGACTCTGGCCAAATATCCTCTTTACTTTTATTTAATTTTTAAAGTTGCTCTGTAGACATTGCGATATATCACTTTTGTAATTCACTTGGGTTACGAATTCAATGTAATATATACGAGTTTGCACACGAAATGAATCGGTTATACCTTACTTAATATTTTTATTTTTCACATATGTATAACCGCCCTAGATATATTTTGTTATTATATACGGTAATTGTATAATTAGTTTTATCTATATTACCTTGGCTTCCTTATTTAATATTTTGACAGAAGTAAAAATTCAATCTTATACATGCGCCAAAAATGAATATGAAATTTTCAATGTATGCATCAGCTAGATTTTAGTTGGTGTGAGCTAAGCGAGCTAAACTAAGCTATCGCAAACTATTTTCTTGTTAGCTTAGCTCAAGTGCTGAAGTGTGTAACGGATCTGAAACTCATATACCGCATGTTTCCATGTTATAAAAGTAATGGTATTGCCATGAACAAGTAGAAAAAGTAAAGTTAAAAAAATATCAGACAAACCTAACTAAACAACATTTAGGTTTCATTGATTTTTTTTGTGTTTAATGAAATTTATGGTAATATTCTCATAAGATGATAATTTGCTATTTTTAAATTCTCTATATTAACTTCACTTGCCCCTGGGTCGTCGGTCGGTCGTCGGTCGGTCGTCGGTCGGTCGTCTGTCGTGGATTCTTGCGATCAATTTCTAACCCACTTCCCATGGCCCGATTTTATTGAAATTTTGCACACATGTGTATTTCCGGAGACAACACTTTCTGTTAAATTTTGAGGCCCCTCGGGCTGCGGGGTCGGGGGGCTCCCAAACAAAAATTTTAAAAAAATTACCCGATTTTCTTCAAATTTTACACACATGTGTATACCCAATAAACAATACTTTTTCGAAAATTTGGTAGTGATCGGGTCCCGGGTTCGGCCGCAAGGCCCTTATACATTTTTTAAATATCTGTACTGGCATCAGATATTCGTCGCCCTTTATGGACTGTGTGCGGTGTGTGCTGCGCAGTCGGCTGCGCTGCATGGTTTTGGTGGTGGTGGAGAGAGAGAGAAATCTTAGCGCACGCACAAATGAACCCAGCAAATGAAACGAGACATACATGTTTTATGCTTACTTAAACTTACATTTTTATTTACTGAATTGTATTTTTATTGATGTCGTTTTTTTTGTTGTCGATATCAACTTACAGATAGAACAACAAGTTTTCACAATATTCTGTCATTTGACGTTTTCATAAATTAGTTCAGAGCAGTCAAAGAGTTCTCAAGAAAAATGTTCGTGTTTCTTATTTGCTCAGAGTATGAGCGTGCTCTAAGTGCTCAGAATAAAATGATCTGAGCTTTTTCAATTTTAACATCTGATGTCAAATGTTTGTTTCGATGATTTTCTTCTACAATAAAAAAAAATGGCCCAGGATCGAGGGGCTCCCATATCAATTTCTGCGATTAGAGAATTTAGATGAAAAATTTTAATTTTTATGGGTTGTTTTTTTTGTTTCAGTTTTTCATACGAAAATAATAAAATAATCGTACTAGCTGTTTAGGGGCTCTTAATGTTCAAGTGGTACATGCCATGAGGGCATTTCACGCTTGCATTCTATACTCTAGATCTAGTGAATTCATGATAACATGTGTAGTCCACACGCGAGATAAAATAAAATAATCCTATTACATTTCGTCGTGACTGGGATTTTGTTCCGTTAATCAACATTGACAAAATTTTATGATTTGTTTGCTTCGCTTCGATAACTTCTAACTTATCAATGTTAATACCACTTATTCATCATCATACTTGGCTCTACAACTGGTTTCTGGTCCTGGCCTCCCGTAAAAAATCTCTTCACCGGTCCCGATTTCGGGCCGATGTCATCCCTAAACTATGGGCGTCCTGGTCTACGCCATCCTTCTAGCGTATCCTTGGCCAGCTTCGCTGTCGTGTTCCATAAATCCTACCGCAAAGGACTTTCCAAGCAGGGTCATCTTTGGTCATGCGAGCTATGTGTCCTGCCCACCGGAGCCTTAATTCATACTTATAACACTTATTCATACTGAGTCCAAATAGTGGACAATAGTGGATAATGACAATTCGAGTTAAACATTTTTTTCTCCGCTTAGTAAATTTAAATAAAAGCTTGATGTTTTTTCTTATTTTTTTTATTCATTTTAGGTATCTATTTTGAGTTTAACTTAACCTTGTATCCATAATAAGACCCTGATCCCCATCTGCATAAAAATTTTAATCAATACGAGTAAAACTAGCCCAAATGTGAGTGGTATACGATAAGCCATAACATTTGCTTAGATGTTCCTGTTTTTGTTTTGTTGTTTGATGCTTTAGGAATTTAGGTTGGATCTCAACCATATTTCTTCTTAGAAAGCAAAAAGCTGCATTTTCGTTGAAAACAACATTGCGAAAAACTTTGATTTTTCCGGATTCTTCATCATCTTCTTTTTTATGTCCTATATCCCCTTGTGGTTCTAGGGCCTCTACTACGCCTACGCGCCATCGCGTGCGGTTCCTGGCAAAAAGCTTCAGCTCTCTCCAACTCCTCCTCCTCAACTGTTCTGCGCCATGTATTTCTCGGACGACCCGTTCTTCTACCATCCTGAGATAACGGGTTCCATTGCATTGCGTAGTTTGCTATGGACCTGTCGCCTTTTCGGAGTGTATGACAAATCCACTGCCACTTCCGTCGTTGGATAGTTGTGCCTATTGGTCCCTGACCCGTTCTCTGGTAAAGATGTTCGTTAGAGATACGGTTAGGCCAGAAAACCCTTAAGATGTTCCGTAGGCACTTATTTACGAATGTTTGTAATCTTTTTGCGATAATAGCGGTCACCTTCCAAGTGCTGCACAACAGCACAGATTCAACATTTGAGCGGAACAGTCGCAGCTTGGTGTTTAAGCTAATCGCATTGCTTCGCCATATCATGGACATCATTCCAAAGACCGATTTTGCTTTGCCGATTCGGTTGACAATGTCCTGTTCGGTTCCACCTTCGGTCGGGACAATACTCCCAAGATGTTGGAAACTCTCTACTCTCTCTACCGGCTGTCCAGCAATGTTAACATGAGTAACTAAGTTAGTGCCGAGGTTGATGATTTTGGTTTTGGCAGTATTAATCTTCAAACCCGTAACATTTGCCTCCCTCTCCACATTTTTTGTCAATTGGTGCAGCTCCATGATTCTGTGTGAGAGTAAACAAACGTCGTCAGCGTAATCCAGATGTTTCAGTTGAGATGTAAGAGTCCAACGAATTCCTCCGTTTCCAGTAGATAAAGCTGCGCGAAGTACATCGCTAATCACCAACAAAAAAAGTATCGGCGATAGAAAGCAACCTTGTCGTACCCCACTTAGGATCTCGAATTCCTCTGACAGCTTTCCTCTATGCAGCACATGACATTTATAGCCATCATAGGTTGCTTTAATAATAGCTATTCGTTTATCGGGTATACCTCTCCTGCGCAAGGCAAGCCAGATAAACTGTCTGTTGGCACTGTCAAACGCCTTCTCAAAATCGATGAACAGCAGGTGCAGTGGTGACCGGAATTCAACGCACTGTTCAATAATAATCCGCAGGGTGTTTATGTGGTCTACACAGGAGTATCCAGTGCGGAAACCTGCTTGTTCGGCATCGAGTGTATCTTCCAGATGTTCCTTAATACGCTCAAGTACTACTTTGGCTATTACTTTTGCAACTGCAAGGAGAACGCAAATGCCTCTCCAGTTTTCGCACTCCATAAGACTACCTTTTTTAGGGAGCTTGACAATCATTCCCTTCTTCCACTCGTCGAGGAAACTTTCTACCTCCCAAGCTCTCTCTACAAGAGGATATAAAAGCTCTGCTGATGTCGTTGGAGCTGCACGCAGAAGCTCTGCGGGTATACCATCTAGTCCTACCGACTTGTTGTTCTTTAGTGCGTTAATCGCGGTAGCGATCTCGTCTTTACTGGGAGTTGAGGTGCGAATTCGGGAAATTGTTACTTCCGGCAGCTCCGTTTGATTTAGGTGCACATCGTTAGCAAATACACGGTTAAGGACCGTAGAGAAATGCTCCTTCCATCGTTTGAGCTGATCCTCATCTGAAACGAGTACGGCACCATCTAGGCCTTTCACCGGATGTTGGCTAGAGCGGTGACCACCTGTTAGCTCTTTGGTGATTCTGTAAACGGTTCTGCTATCGCACTTGCTCGCTGCTTCCTCTGCTTCTGAGGCCAAGTTGTTAATATAGTTACGCTTGTCACGTCTTACACTACGCTGCACTTTTCTTATTTTTCTTCGATACATGGACTCTAGCTCGCTCCTCGCTGCTGCTGGGATATCTACAATACGAGCTTTAAGTAGCTTACGTTCTTCAATCCGCCTCCAGGTATCTTCGGTAAGCCACGTGCTGTGCCTTGCCTGGCTTCTACCAACAATACTTTCCGCTCCAGATGTGAAAACATTTTTCACAGCCTTCCAATGTTCCTAGATGGTTGTCGGCAGTGAGCTGCTGATTGCTTCCACTCCTTGCGATAAATGATCCCTTAATTGCTGGCGTACTGAAGGGATCTTTAACCGGTCGATGTTATACCTAGGCATTCGGATGATATTGCGGATTCTATGAACTGATGCAGTACGTAATTGGTAAGTAGCTACCATAAGGCGATGATCACGTACCATACCCACGTCGGCTCCTCGTCTGTTTCGGACGTCTAACAGACAGCTCCTAAAACGTCGGCTGATCGCCACATGGTCGATTTGGTTGGATGATGATTGCCTGTCAGTTGACACCCAGCTGACCTTGTGGCAAGTCTTATGCTCAAACATGGTGCCTCCTATGACAAGGTTGTTGGTGTTGCAGAAATCCATCGTAGCCAACGATCATTAGTTTTTTGCACTTTGGATCCAGTTTTGTACGAAGCGTCAACGTTCAATACCTTTGGTGGCGACCCGAACTTGTTGCGTGAGTGATTGACAAAATCTTTTAAAGAGTCGAAAGCATCTAATTTATATTTAATGAAGTAAAAGATACGATAACCGGAGCTGTCATCTTTGAAGAGAATGAAATATTTCATTCCACTGACTGATGGTTGAGACATGGGACCACATGTGTATAACCTCACCGGGTTTGGTTTTTCTATTTACTACGGTTTTAAATGGTAACTTGTGACCTTTTCCATAAATACATGCTTCACAGAAAAACTTATTGATGTTATCGATACTAAAATTCTTAATGTCTCCCTTGGTTATCATTTCTTTTAACGCTTGCTTGTTAATATGTCCAAGACTCTCGTGTCATAATTTTATATCCACACTGGTCGTTGAATTCACCTCTGAGACAGTGATTGTTCGAAATAACAATCGGTATATATTGTTTGACTTTCGGATAGCGCAGGCTACTATATTGATGTTTTCGTAAACTTCAGCATGGTTGTCTTCTTTGATAATCTTCATTCCTTTCGCCGTTATGCGGATTTTGTTATTGTTTATTCGTACCACTTTTCTCCGATAAGTTTTTGAATTTTTACGGTACCGTTTCCTTTGACAACTAGACCTTGATTATTTCCAAGATTTACTGAAGCGTGATCATCCATTGTTTCAAAAATAGAAAAATATTCACGTTTATGTGTCATATGCGCGGATGCCCCACTATCCATTATCCAATAATCGTCGTAAATTGTTGATTGTTTGATTGTGAATGCTTATTTTTTTTGAGAATCATCATATTTATTTTCTCTTCGATTTTTCTTTGGAGCCTGAAATTGACTAGCAACATGCCCCTTCTTTTGGCAATTGTAGCATGTTACTTGAGGTCGATTACTTTTTCCTTCGATTGAATTCCGTTGAATTGATGAACTGCTGCATCCTGCCTTGGTTACTAGCAATCCCGAGTCTGATTCTTCATATGACATTAGCCTGGCTTCTTCGTCCAAAAGACGTGCTCTAAGATTAGCTATCGTTTGTTTTGCCTCATCCAACGATATTCAGGCTTGTCATAAATTTCTGTATTTTTGAGGCAAGCTTCCGAGTATTTTTGTGGTAATCGCTGCATCACTGACTTCTTCTCCTGTTTCTTTAATATGTTGTGCCAAATTTTCTACCTTTGCGATCTGCTGGGAAATGGTGTCACTTGATCTCATTTTATATTGATGTAATCGCTCATGCACTATCATTTTATTCATTTCCGTCTTTTGTTCTTAAATGGAATCTAACTTGATGATTATCTCACTTGACGACTTGCAATTTTCCACCAACGTAATTTGATCAAGAGCCATTGCGGAGGTTAATATTGACATGGCGTTCGCGTCATCCTTAAGCCATTTTTTGTGTTCCTGTATTTTGGTTTTATCTGGCTTTACATCGTCACCATTTACAATGTCTTGTAGACCTTTTGCTCGCAATGCATACGTAATTTGGAACTTCCCGATAATTTCCACCGTCAAACTTTTTGATATTCACAACATCTATTTTATCCGCCATATTTGCTAGGTACAACGCTAGTCGTAATGCGTTTGTTCAATATACAAAAATGACTGCACTTTTCTTTTCGTCGTAGAAAGAAAACTTCGATGAATTTTTTTTAATTAATATTTAAAATTTGGCTTACAATACGTCTAACTTGTATGAAGAACTAAACGGAAGAAAGTTTTTTTATTATCTCGAAAAATGTTTCAGTATACAGTGTTCCAGTATAACTTTATAAAGCCTGTATTACATTAGTTTATATAATAGTACATCGAACGAACGTACCCAAATCATGATTGACATTTACTGAAGTAATCAATGCATACGAGTATAAAGCGATTTCCATCTATTGTTTCTGTGAATGGACCAGCTATATCCATTGCCACCCGCTCAAATGGTGCTCCAACATTGAATGTTACATTTTTCCTCTTGGTTTTAGTTGTGGGCCTTTGCTTGCGGCACATGTATCATACGTTCGGCACCAATCTTCCACATCTCTGCGGCAATTGACCCTATAGAAGCGATTCCTTATTTTATCTAGAGTCTTATTAATGCCCAAATGTGCTCCTGATCACCCACTATGTAATTTTTGCTGAACTTCTTCGACCCGATTCGTTGGTAGCAAAATCTGTGATTTTGTGCTTTGATCATAAGCCGATTCCCATTGCCTTACCAGTAGTCCATCTTCCAATCTCAATGACTGCCATTGAGCCCAGTAACTTTTTACTGTAGGACTGGCTGTTGCAATGTCGTGCCACTCCGGTATTTTTCCTTGCTTCATTCATTTAAATGTTGGAGCAATCGAATCAGCTTTTCTTTCGATGGTCTGTTCTGAACGAGTAAGCCTGAAGTCGTTCGATCCATCTGGCCACTTGGTCACAGTAGTTCTTCTCGGGCTTAGAAAGCGAACGGCTGTAGTACGCTATTACACGCTCCTTTCCTTATTGATTCTGCGATAGAACCGCCCCTATTCCCGCATTGCTCGCATCAGTGTACAGGATGAAGAGTTCTCCTGCCTGTGGATATGCCAAAATTGGAGAGCTGCATAGCTTTCCCTTGAGCAAGTGAAATGATTTTTCCATCCATCACGTTCTATCCATCCAGTGTTTCAGCCTCTTGTTATTTAGCAAGTGGTAATCGTCTTGGTGCCTGTCGAATTGGGGAAGCATTTGCCGCTAACAGCAAACACGTCACGGCACGTCGGCTGCTTGTTGCTGTGCTGCAAGAAGATGTTGACACAGCGAACAGATTATCTGCTTCCTTTCCAGATCTAGTGGCGTATTATTTACTTTTACTGACTGGCTTACTCCCTGAGGTTTTCCTCTTATTACCTTCGGTGATGGGCTAATGTTCATTATTCTCACCGGTATTTTGGGCTAGAGGTTCACTAGAACTCTTCCGCATAGCAATCCGTTCTTGTTAAAATTGGTTGGCTCCAATATTTCTAATCTACTGTCCCCAAGATCACCGTTTAACTTGACCACTTTCCACTTGACCTTTGGACACCACTTTGGGATTTACAACTGATCTAGAAGCTCCTGTATCCAAGGTCAACCTGCATGGTTTTCCTTCTAACACACCACTAACAACCAAGCTGTTGCTGTCCTTCCCAAGTTTAGCACCAGCTTACACCCCGTAAAACTGGTGTAATTTAGTTTTCCTGATCTGCTGCTACGAGTTAAGCTGGCTGCTTCACCTCATTTATCTGTGATGTGCCTATCTGCCGTAAATTTTCAAGTCTCTTGACACGATTCATAGGCATACTGTGGTTTGTACCGGTCCTAGTTCTTTGCAGTCGCGGGTGAAATGTCCAGGTTTCTGTATCGCCGTCGAACGCAGGCGGCTTATAAATTCCTTTCTGGTTACTAGAAGATTCTGGAATGACTCTGGGACTGCTTTGTTGATTGCTTTCCCTGTCGAACTGAGTACGACTATATAACCACGTCTAAAACTCTCTAATTGTTCCTTCCAGACCACTCACTTCTTCATGAATTTCGTATATCTCACTTTTAAGCGATTGTAATGGGAGATTTTTTTTTGGTTGGGAAAAAAAAACATATTCTTCAAATATTATCCGATTGATACGAGCCACCCTATATGCTAGATGCGTTTAACGTAATCTCTTTTGCATTGCAACAAAAGTAACTGTTGCATTTTAATTTCGACTACATGAACATGCATCGACATAAATATATCAAAGTCGTAGTTCATCAAAATGTTGGTCGAGAAATTTAAAAGACCGTTTTTGATTGGCCCAGAAATCGTATGATTTCTTGTTAACAGCCATAGCTGGTATGCCACGTAGGCTTACATGCACCTTCATAATTATGTCGATGTCTTAGTTCACCAAAATTTTGTTCAAGAATTTTAAAAGACTTTTTTTTGATTGGCCACTGAAATCGTATGATTTCAAAATAGCGTCATCTACCAGCACCCGTACTGACACAAAATGCGATGCTGCGACATACGAGGCTATCAAACGAGAAAGCAAAGGGCATTATGTTTTTGTTTGCTGAACCGTGTAGTCGACCCGTCGCAGTATCTTGTATGGCTGAAATTATAAATTGTAAACTTGAAATCGTAAAGTCCGAAATTAAAACAAAAGTTTGATTGAAGTAAACTTATAATGGTGCGAACTAGTAAAATTGCGGATAACTAAATTTTTATCAATTTCCGAGAAAACCTAGACAGTAAATACGTAATGCATAAAGCGGTGTGAACACGTGCGCCATATATTGGTTGGATAATGTTTTCTTTGTTTCCCGCTTATGTTTTTTTTCTTGAGGATTAACTGGCTTTGGCTATTTCGGAAATCAGCCAAAATGATCTAGGTGGAATCAAGTGCGTAGAGAATTCTCGCCCTGAAGTATCAAATCCCAGTAATATAGTGGTTACTGTGTTTTCGTAAAATTATTAAATTGGAGTGGAAAAAAAAGAAGAGAACACCAACAATTTGGTCAAGTTCAAGCCTCATGGTTTTAACCTCAAAATGGCGTTCTCCTACTTGTAATATATGTGAGGCTATGGTGATCTGAAGGCTCAAGTATTAAGTGTCTTTTTTTACATGTTACGAGGGTGGGAGCAAAATTCTCAAAGTGCTTCGCTGTGAAACGTGAGAAAAAAAAAACGGCGACGTCGGCGCAGAGGGCATCTCATCGGCCTAAGCGTTCCTGCGACAAATTATTCTGGCAATCGAACTTTGCAAGCTAATTAAGTAAAGAAATACTGTTCAGATGCTGTCACGTAATATGGTGTTTTTGTCAGTGATTTTTTTGATATACTGGACTGCGCGGTTGTGCAAAAGCGTTATTAAGGAATTGACGAAATTTCGAATTGAAGGTGTTCCCCAAGAAATGGAAGAAAGCTCTAGTCCGTATATCCTCATTGCATTTAGCCCTGGTGACTTGTGAGCTTTATAGTTGTCGAAATTTTGTAAATTCAAAAATCAGTTCAATTAGTCCAGTCGAAATGAGGGCTCGTAACTGTACGTGTTGGTGAATCGAATTCACGTGGTTCTGTGGTTGCTGTGTCGAGAATATTCGGAAGGAACGGGGAATTAAAAAAGGTGACCACGCAGACTCATCTACGTATGGAATAATGGCTAAGTGTGGTCATTTTCCATTATTGTCCCAATACCCGTTTAATAAAAGTTAAAATTATGTATATACGTCGTTTGATGAGGAGAAACTCTGTCTAGTGTCATCATTGTCGACGTGTAGTCATTGGTTGATCGTGAGTCAACATAGTGCACGCTGCATCATTACCCTTGGCTGAAGAATCTACGACTATTACAAATGGGATACTGACGTCATCAGTTCTGTAGTACTTGAGGAAAATGCGTAATTACCAGGACAGAAAGTTACCCAACATCCCTATATGCTAGATGCGTTGAACGTAATCTCTTTTGCATTGCAACAAAAGTAACTGTTGCATTTTAATTTCGACTACATGAACATGCATCGACATAAATATATCAAAGTCGTAGTTCATCAAAATGTTGGTCGAGAAATTTAAAAGACCGTTTTTGATTGGCCCAGAAATCGTATGATTTCTTGTTAACAGCCATAGCTGGTATGCCACGTAGGCTTACATGCACCTTCATAATTATGTCGATGTCTTAGTTCACCAAAATTTTGTTCAAGAATTTTAAAAGACTTTTTTTTGATTGGCCACTGAAATCGTATGATTTCAAAATAGCGTCATCTACCAGCACCCGTACTGACACAAAATGCGATGCTGCGACATACGAGGCTATCAAACGAGAAAGCAAAGGGCATTATGTTTTTGTTTGCTGAACCGTGTAGTCGACCCGTCGCAGTATCTTGTATGGCTGAAATTATAAATTGTAAACTTGAAATCGTAAAGTCCGAAATTAAAACAAAAGTTTGATTGAAGTAAACTTATAATGGTGCGAACTAGTAAAATTGCGGATAACTAAATTTTTATCAATTTCCGAGAAAACCTAGACAGTAAATACGTAATGCATAAAGCGGTGTGAACACGTGCGCCATATATTGGTTGGATAATGTTTTCTTTGTTTCCCGCTTATGTTTTTTTTCTTGAGGATTAACTGGCTTTGGCTATTTCGGAAATCAGCCAAAATGATCTAGGTGGAATCAAGTGCGTAGAGAATTCTCGCCCTGAAGTATCAATATAGTGGTTACTGTGTTTTCGTAAAATTATTAAATTGGAGTGGAAAAAAAAGAAGAGAACACCAACAATTTGGTCAAGTTCAAGCCTCATGGTTTTAACCTCAAAATGGCGTTCTCCTACTTGTAATATATGTGAGGCTATGGTGATCTGAAGGCTCAAGTATTAAGTGTCTTTTTTTACATGTTACGAGGGTGGGAGCAAAATTCTCAAAGTGCTTCGCTGTGAAACGTGAGAAAAAAAAACGGCGACGTCGGCGCAGAGGGCATCTCATCGGCCTAAGCGTTCCTGCGACAAATTATTCTGGCAATCGAACTTTGCAAGCTAATTAAGTAAAGAAATACTGTTCAGATGCTGTCACGTAATATGGTGTTTTTGTCAGTGATTTTTTTGATATACTGGACTGCGCGGTTGTGCAAAAGCGTTATTAAGGAATTGACGAAATTTCGAATTGAAGGTGTTCCCCAAGAAATGGAAGAAAGCTCTAGTCCGTATATCCTCATTGCATTTAGCCCTGGTGACTTGTGAGCTTTATAGTTGTCGAAATTTTGTAAATTCAAAAATCAGTTCAATTAGTCCAGTCGAAATGAGGGCTCGTAACTGTACGTGTTGGTGAATCGAATTCACGTGGTTCTGTGGTTGCTGTGTCGAGAATATTCGGAAGGAACGGGGAATTAAAAAAGGTGACCACGCAGACTCATCTACGTATGGAATAATGGCTAAGTGTGGTCATTTTCCATTATTGTCCCAATACCCGTTTAATAAAAGTTAAAATTATGTATATACGTCGTTTGATGAGGAGAAACTCTGTCTAGTGTCATCATTGTCGACGTGTAGTCATTGGTTGATCGTGAGTCAACATAGTGCACGCTGCATCATTACCCTTGGCTGAAGAATCTACGACTATTACAAATGGGATACTGACGTCATCAGTTCTGTAGTACTTGAGGAAAATGCGTAATTACCAGGACAGAAAGTTACCCAACATCCCTTGGAAGTGGGCCGTAGTAGAGAAAAGGTGTCGATATATTTCTCTTTATCAAATTATAGACTTTTTTTTTTGGTGTTAAGCCAAACACCTTATTACACTATTCAGAAGAATCAACAATCGAAAAAAAACATATTAATAGATTTTATTTGTTGAAGGATTAATTATTATATACGGCTTAGGATTAATTACATTGAGAAAAATAAAACTTAAATAATATTGTTACGAAGATTTAAAGCTGGGGTATGCTCAGCGATTTCCAGGGGTTCGTTACAGAAAAATTTAAAACTTTGTCTAGGTTTTCTTTTGGAATTTTATTTAACTTATGGTTTTACAATGTTTTAGCTCACTATTTTACTTGTGGTTTTACAATGTTTTAGCTTACTGTTTTATTTGTGGTTTTACAATGTTTTAGTTTACTGTTTTACTTGTGGTTTTACAATGTTTTAGTTTACTGTTTTACTTGTGGAGTCGACGTCCCGACATCGTAAGGTGCATTCGTTGGTGTGTGGGTCGTATCACTTAGTTAGTTAGACATGGAGAGATAAAATCTCTGCCACCTCTGACAATAGTTTGCAAATAAATAACGATAATAGCATATAACCCCTTACCACGGGTGGGGGGAAGCTATATGCTATATATATACTATGATAATAGTCTCACAACCCCTTATCGCGGGTGGGGGGAAGCTGTGAGCTATATATAACTAAGAAATAGAAAGAAACTAAGAATAACTAAGAATAATGAGACTTACCAGTGGTGCACCCTGCGACGGTTCACGAACGACTCGCTGTTGATCGATCAGCAGCCTCCTTTTATACTAGAACTAACGGTTCATTTGGTTCAGCATGCGTATAGTAATCTTCCGTGTGTGTACATTGTCCCTGTTTGTGGGTGTGCCATGCGATACCGTGTGTGTGATGTATGTTTACCGTTGTCTGCATGCTGAACCCAATGACCGTGTTGTTGTAGTACATAGTTCTTGTAAGTACATAATTATAATTATGTATGATTTCGCTTTGTAACTCGGTGGCAACACACTTGTGTAAATATGTAATTCACACTGTGTATTGCCATGAGTGTTGTTCTTAGCCTACAGGGTGCTTATTCTAAAGTGAGTAAAATTTTTTTGTGTACGAGAAAGAATTCCAAATATATTTTATATTATAATTCATCTAGATCTCACGTTTAACAACATTTCAATATCTAATCCAAACAGTATTTACAAGAAGAAAAAAAAAAGGTTTTAGCGAACCCTGGACCGCTGAGCTGGTTACGTTGTATGGGGGATTTTGTGTGCGTCCAAAATCGTCCTTACACCCCCCCTTTACTTCCGTTAAGACATGGTTACGTTGGCCTCTCCCGACCGCCTGATTTTTACCTGATATTTGTTGTCCCGTCCCGGGGAATGTTGACGGTCTTCCCGGTCTTCCATCTCGCCTTCGGGCAGGTTGCCCAGTCCCGGGGAATGTTGGCGGTCTTCTCGGACTGGTAACAAAATCTCCGGTACATCTCCTCTAGCAACCCTTTTCATAGCTTCAGCGATCTTGCGGCATCCCAGTTCTGCGTCTTCTGGATCGAAAAGCAGTGCAGGACCTCTGGGGGATCTTATCACTCGCGTCGGATCGTTGAGGAAGAGTTCGGCGCACTGAAGCAAGAAAAGGCCACAGTCTTTGTTGTTGCGCTGTTTGGGGATTCGTACCAGCTTATGTGGGAGGGTGATGGTGGAAAATCGCCGTGGAGGGTCCGGTCCGTGGTTTTTGACTGCTGCTTCCGTGGTCAAATACTGACGCAGCAGGTCCGACGGATATTTGGTGGATAGGCGTGGCAGCGATTCGAAAATCAGGAGCTCTCCAAAGGGGATCCCCAGCTCCCGTGTCAAGCGGATCACCACTAAGTACCAGTGTTGATTTTGGTTTACTGGCACTATGATGTTGTTCATCTCCAGGATGTTGATGCCTTTGGTCCAACGTGCGGCATGTCGACGGTTTGCGAGGTCTCGTAGCGTCTCTCCTTCCACCTCTTTGATCTAAGTGAGTCGTTCCAAAAGAAAAGTGTTGAAGATATGTGTACTCTGGCGCTGTTGATCGGTCGTGGCCCTCTGATGAATCCATCGTAGCTGCGCCTCGATCAGCCGGTCGTTGAGCAGCTCACCGACAGCCAGTCAGCCGTAGTCCTCTTTTGTGAGGGTGATCCCGCCTGGTCCTGGAGGATAGATGCAGAAGTGCTCTGGAGCGGAGGTCTCCTCCTCGTCGCTGGACAGGGTGATGGTCGGGGTGAGTCCGACTGCCTGGATGGCCGTGACGGCGGATCGGCGTACCTCGGCGTCCTCTAGCTCCCTCGGATCGGGCTGCCGGCGTTTCACCTTTATCCTCCCGGTCCGGGGGTCGCAGGTTTCCTCCCACTGGTCGTCTAATGGCTGCATTAGCGAGCGCCGCTGGTAGTTTCGCTCTGCTACCTCTCTGGCCTTTTGTTTAACCGCTTCTAATTTTTCCATTATTATTGTCGTAGTTCGTTACTGTAGTTCTTCACTTATTTTTATTTTTATTTTATTTTAAATTCACTTGCTCTCGCGATCGTATACTGATAACTGATGAGTTCTTTGATCTCCGTCTGCCTATTTATAGTGGACTAACGGGACATTCGTAGCATAAATATATAGAATTTAAATTCTATTTATTTTGTGGTGGTCGGTTGCTGCCTTGGTATTGGTGTTTGACCCCCAGCTCTTGTAGGAACTTCCGGAACTGGTTACTGGAGAATTGGGCTCCGTTGTCGCTGACGAAAATCTTCGGAACTCCGTATTGGGCCAAGATTCGCTCACGAAAGGCCTTCTTCAGAGATTTCGATGTGGCTTTTCTTAGCGGGACGATCTCTGTCCACTTCGAGAACTTATCGAAGAGGACGAGCATAACTGTGTTGCCGGTTTTAGATCGGGGGAGTGGACCGACGAAATCCGCGCACACGATATTCCAAGGTCCGTCTGCGATTTGAGACAGCATGGCTCCGGCTGGCTTCTGTTGGATCGACTTGAAGTTCTGGCAGGATTCGCAGCGCCGAACATACCGGCTGATGTCCCGGAACATTCCTGGCCAGTAATATCTATTGGTAATACGGGTGATTGTCTTGCGGATCCCCAAGTGTCCGGCGGTGGGTTCGTCATGATTCCTCAGGACTCGTGTTCGCTGGTATTTTGGGACGCATAGCTTCCAAGGGGTACAGTCCTCGTCTGCGGTCTTATGGGGGATGTGGCGATAGAGATCGTTGCCCTCGATGACATAGTCCGGAAATTTCTGCGGACTTCCTTTGACTTCCGCTTTCCTTCGTTCAAGCCAACTGCAATTGTCTATGTCGATGTTTTCTGCAGTTGCCGTTCGCAGGACTTCTCGGGGTTGACGTGAAAGTGCGTCAGCGACCACGTTCAACTTTCCTCGTCGATACTGGATGTCGTATGTAAATTGTTGTAATTCCAAGGCCCAACGAGCGATTCTTCCCGACGGACTCTCGATTGAGTTAAGCCATTTCAACGCCAGATGGTCCGTGATGATCGTGAATTTATATCCTTCCAGGTAGGGTCGCATCTTGCGAACACCCCAAACTATGGCTAGGCATTCCTTTTCTGTGGGCGAATAGTTGCGTTCCGCTGAGTTCAAGTGGCGACTGGCGTAGGCGATAACCCTCTCTTGGCCGCCGATTTCTTGCGTGAGTACGACCCCGAGTCCGTAGTCGCTGGCATCTGTCTGCAGGATAAATTTTCTTTCAAAATCCGGACAGGCGAGAACCGGTGCTTGCGTAAGTCGTTCCTTCAACTGGTCAAATGCGTCTTGCTGCGTGTCGGTCCACTTCCAATGTTTCCCCTTCTTTAGGAGGCTAGTTAGGGGTTGGACGACCTTTGCAAATTCGGGAACAAATCTCCTGTACCACGAAGCGATCCCTAGGCAGCGACGGAGTTCTCGAAGTGTAGTCGGTGGTCGGAGTTCTCGAATGGCCGCAATTTTCTCTGGGTCAGTGTGAATTCCTTGTTCACTGACCATGTGTCCCAGGTACTTTATTTCCTTCTTGAAGAATTCACACTTGTCTGCGTTGATTTTTAGGTTCGTCTGGTGCAGCCGTCGTAGTACTTCTCTCAGGTGTGTCATGTGGTCCTCCAAAGACTCTCCGGTCACGACGATGTCATCTAAATAGGCGAAAGCGTGAGGTTCCATATCTGGACCAATGACCTGGTCTAGTGCTCGCTGGAATGTGGCAGGAGCGGAGTGGAGCCCAAAAGGCATGACTCGCCATTGGAAAAGCCCACGCCCTGGCACGGTGAACGCTGTATACTTTTTGCTGTCTTCCTCCATCGGAATTTGCCAGTACCCATTCTTGAGGTCTAGGCTACTGATATACTTCGCGTTGCTGAGACGGTCTAAAATGTGGTGGATCCTCGGAAGCGGGTATGCGTCAGGGACAGACTTGGAGTTCAGCTGCCTGTAGTCCACACAGAGTCTCCATTTCCCGGTCTTTTCCTTACCAAGAGGATTCGGGCACTGAAAGGGCTTTTGGATGGTTCAATGCTATCAGGCCTAAGTTTTCGTCTCTCTCTCTCTCTATATCTCTACCTCTCTCTCTCTTATCTGTCGTAAAGCTTCTCATTTTGGTTTTTGTAGCACGTGAAGTATTTGTGCAAATTGAGGGTCAATAACCCGAAAATTGTCAATAACTCCGTAGCCCATTACATAAATTGGCTCCCAACGTGGGGCCCGAAGGTGGTCAGTTCTTCTGATACTTTTGGGTTCCACAAACTATTTTCATTTTAAATTTCCCTTTAGTCGGCTGTTCAGGATGATCGGACCTTCTTGTGGAATTGCAGACGTTTTGCTATAAGCAGACGGCCTGACCGAGGAACAGTTGGATTATCTTGTAGTCGATACGTCCACAATTTCATCTTTAAATATCTTTATAGTATGTTCGCTTAATTTTCTTGTTTAGTCACGTTGGCGCGACCATTACATAAATTGGCGCCCAACGTGGGGGTTTTGGCTTAGGCTAAGATTTCCTCGGAACCTCATTCAACTTGTAATAAATTTCATTTTCGGTTTAGATTAATTTACATACCTCTGGGGTATTTCGTTGTTCTGGTGTACGTTGACGACTCGCCGGATTCCTTCTCTATCTTTTGGGTTCTGCCGCGTTCAGGGTTGAAGTGGAAGCTACGTATGGAATTCCAGACTTCTTGCTCGTAGCGGATGTTCTGACCAAGGAGTTTTCGGTTCGTCTTGAGTTCGTAGTAGTTCACAATAATTTTACCTATCAAATCTATATAATTTTTTTTTGCTCGACTTTTTTTTTGCTCGCTTATTTGACGGGAACATCAGTTTGATTGCGTAATAACAACGTTGGCGCGACCATTACATAAATTGGCGCCCCACGTGGGGCCCGAAGATGATCTTGGCTTATGCTAAGTTTTTCTTTGTGTCTCACCTAACTTTTCCTATGTGGATTTAACCACGTTGGCGAAATTCATTACATAAATTTACGCCCAACGTGGGGCTCGAAGGATATTGGCATCGCGCTAATGTTTTTTGGGTTCACACTTTTCAAATTTTAAATCTTCCTTTAGAATAATTCAGTATGTTTTTTTTGACATTATTTGGTTTATACTGGTGTAGTGCCTGGCAAGATGCTTGTGGAAATGCAGAGGTTTTGGGAGTAATATTTTTCCCGAATCATCGCGAGGAACACAGCCCGGTTAGTTCACTACATCAGAATCTTTCATCTTTTACCTTGCTAGTATAAATCTATTGAAGGATCATTGTTCCTCCCAAGTGCGATCCCTTCTTCTGTTATGGATGAGGTCTTATACTAGGTCTTCCGGAATTGCTGGTGTCTGAAACCCTAGTTTGGATGCTTGACCGTAGATCTGACCATGAAGGACACCTCACTCCAGATCCCTTTTCCTTTCGTCGGTTCTCTGCCGCGGGTGGAGGCGAATCTGATGTGCTTCTAGGAAATGCAGGCGTCTTGCACGAGTGGGACGACCTGACTTCAAGACTATCGGATCACTTGCGTAAACCCTGGGCCAGAATGTCTTTGGCAGGAAAATTAATTCATTATTAACTGAGTGCCTCATACTTTGGAATTCCTGGTTATTTGTCTTCTTACAAATACTAGACTAGAGTTCTGGTGGCATTATTTTCGCTAACTCTGTTGTTAGAGTGTGTTTTTGTGAGTATTCTTCTTGAGGATACCTTTTGTCGCTAAATTCTTTCACTTTTCTCAATTACTGCTTAATGCCTTCTGGAATTGCCAAGGATTGCGCTATGCAGAACTCGGACTAGGATGTCATTGTTGCCTTTTTATACCTAAACCTAACGTGGATAATTTCGTGTTATTCATTTTATATAGATTTTTTTTATATATCCTGATGCTTGATAGGTGTTATGCGCCGGACTACTACAGAAATACCTTGCTGGAAGAAGGAGAAGCACTTTAATTTTAAACTTGTGGTTTATTGGAAAATAATTATTAGAAATCTGTGAGGGTTTATGTGTTTGACTTGAGTTTATTATTGACTAATCAATTATCAGTATTAGTATTATTGCCCGTATTTTAAGGTTTATCGTTTTTATTTGAAGTAATGAAGAGGAGTAGTTGCTTTTATATTTTATCGCTTTTATAAAACGACCGTATCGTAAGGATTAATCTGGATCTGTAGGATATTATCGTTTAGTTGGAAATTTCGGTATTCAAAACTTGTTTGTTAAGTTTATCAACTATAGTTTTATATTTGTTTCCATTGATTCCTTCCGGGTTTGGGACGGAATTTTTTTTGGGGTCTTGCTTGGGGTTTGGTCTAACAAATCCGGAGTTTGGCTTTGCATTTGTTTTTTGATGGGTTATTTTTCGTTAGTACCTCTTGTGTTAAGGGTACAACTTTAGTGCCGATTGATCGGTGGACTACTATAAATTTCTCTTGTGCTAGTTCTGTGTTACCATTCGTGTTGCGTACCTTGAAAGTTGTCAAGTTTTGTTGAACATTCGTAAGCATGTTTACCATGCGTAGTAATGAGGATTTGAGGCGCCTCAATTCTAGCGTCGCTTGTCAGGTGTGTAAGGCGGAATTGACTCCTGAAGTGGAGAATTCGATTGCGGTGTGTGAACATGTGTTCCACAAAACGTGTATCGAAGAATTTTTGAAGACGTCGGACAAATGTCCCAATTGCAAAGCGACATGCCTTGGTGAGGATTTGAAGCCTCTCGAAATCTCAGTCACGTACGCCACGGATGCTGCGAATGGGAAAAAACAATTTGGTAAAAGGACACCATCATAAAAGGGAGCAATCCCAAAGACGATGTCAACACTAAGTACGAACATTAGAAGTAAGAGCAAGACCAAAGAACGAAATCCGTTGGACTGGACTCTAAATGGTAATTCTGCCAATGGCAATCATAGACGGAATCCTGGGCGAAAACACCGGGATGAGGAGGACCCTTGTGAAGACACCCTAGGAATCTCTGGTATTCGTCCGATCTCGAGTACAGAGAAAGGCCTAACGACCGAGGACGTCAAGACCTTGATTGACACAGCCTGGAAGCAACAGAAGACGGAGATGGTCGATTGTCTAACCAGTAAAATGTCCGACGTTGTTGCCTCTGACATGCAGCGGTGTTTTGAAAATCTTAGTCGTCAATCTATCGGAGTTCGTCCTATCCAAACGGGTGTTCCACTTAATGGTCCTGAGGAGTTCTCTCGTAATCCTCCTTTAACGGTTTCGAATGCAGACATGGAGCAGGAATTTCCATAAATTCCCGCAGCGTTTCGTTTTCTCCCGATTTTTCATCGAACAATGGTCGTTCACCTGATTTAATTACTATTGACGAGTTTTTGTATCGCATACAAGTTCTGACGAATCAGACTTTGTACGGAGATTTTTCGTTGATCTGTAACAACTTCCACATGTTACTTCTTGGTAAAGCGCGAGAATGGTTTCGGCGTTATCATCGGGGCGTGCTCAGTTGCAATTGGTTTAACCTTTGCGAATCATTGCGTACGCAATACAAGGATTGTCGCACAGATTACGATCTTCTTGAGAGTATTCGGTCAAGGAAGCAGAGAGATCGAGAAACTTTCGACGAGTACTTCGATTCGATTTCGGTTTTAACAAACCGACTAAACTCTCAAATAAGCGAAAAGGAACTAGTTGAGATCATATCAGGCAACCTTAGACCGGATATTCGACATGAGATCTTATATCTGTCAATTGGTTCTGTAGCGCAACTTCGTGATATCTGCCGGAAACGTGAACGTTTCTTTGCTGAAGTTAGCCGAGGTTTTACTGGCTTACGGAATCCGGCCCTTCGGCGTCACATCTCCGAGGTTGAAGTCGATCGTGTATCTCCAAATGAAAGTTGTCTGACACCAAATATTGAAAGCGAAAATTGTGCTTTAGCGGAGGGTAGTATTCCTGTTTGTTGGAATTGTGACGAGTCTGGTCACAGATATTTAGATTGTCTGAATGAATAGCGAATCTTCTGCTATGGATGCGATGCCGTTAATATCTTCAAACCCAATTGCACTAGATGTAGGACGACGGGAAACTTCCGACCGGGTGTGGCTCAATTTCGGCAGCAAAACCCACACCCCAAGTAAAGTCAACTTTGGATGCTACTCCAACTAACGACACGATTTTTCGTGCCACAAATGGTGAACCCAGTGTTCCCATTTCCCTGCTTTTAAACAATGAAGATAAAAAGACTGCCAAAGCCAATAGTAGAAGACCAATTTCGTTTCCAATCAAGCCCTACCATGATCGCTTCGATAGATATCAGAGAGCCTGAGCTCGAATTTTTGCGGAAGACACTCCCACGGTGAAGCGGAAGAGTAAGCGTTCGACACTCAGGTTGCGAACATTCTGGAAATCTGTGATACAAAGCCTTCGAAGATTTATAGATGAAATTGAACTGTACCTCATTCCTAACCTTACTCAGGATTTGTACCTTGGAGTCGATTTTTGAAGAGCGTTTAACTTAGCGCCAGGAATCATTAGCGAAGTGCAACATAGTTTGAATGTTGAGGTTTACAAAAATATTAACACCAAATCACTCGTTTTGACGACTGGTCAGTTGAACAGATTGGAAGTGGTCAAGTCACGTTTTCCTTCTTTCGATAAAGATGGATTGGGAAAAACGTCCCTGGTTGAGCACGTTATCGATGTTCAGGAGGCAAAGCCAATAAAGCAGCGGCATTATCCAGTATTTCCGGCTATCGAGAGATTGATTTTTGCGGAACTGGATGAAATGCTAACTCAAGGGATCATCGAGGAATCCAAAAGTTCCTTGAGCTCGCCTGTCGTGTTGGTACGTCAACCAGGGAAGGTTCGACTCTGTCTGGACTCGCGGAAAGTCAACGCAGTGACGGTAAAGGACGCTTATCCATTACCTTATATTAATGGGATCTTAGGTCGATTACCGCCTGCGGAGGTTATTTCGAGTCTGGATTTGAAGAAAGCTTTTCACCAAATTCCCTTAGAATTAGGGTCTCGTGACAAGACCGCTTTCACTGTTCCTAACAGGCCCTTGTATCAATATCGAGTGATGCCATTCAGACTATGTAATGCACCCCAGACGCTTTGTAGATTGATGGATCAAGTTGTTCCACCACAACTTAGGGATTTTGTATTCGTGTATCTTGACGACCTGCTGGTCATCACAGATACTTTCGACAAGCATATGCTGGTTCTGGAGGAAGTCGTTCTAAATTTGCGGAAGGCTGGTCTCACGATCAATGTAAGTAAAAGTAAATTCTGTTTGAGAGAAGTCAAGTATCTAGGATACGTAGTCGGAAACGAAGTGCTTAAGGTAGATCCAGACAAACTCGTTGCGATAACTGAGTTTCCTAGGCCCGTGTCGGTTCGACAAGTGAGACGTTTTCTCGGTATGGCCAGCTGGCATCGTCGCTTCATAAGCAACTTCTCGGTAGTATCTCATCCTCTCACAGAATTACCTGTACCGGCCAATCCAGACTTTAGTAAACCCTTTATCCTGCAGTGCGACGCGAGTCAAGATAGAACTGGCAGCGTTCTTGCCCAATTAACAGATAGTGGCGATGAAGTTCCTGTGGCTTTCATGTCACAAAAATTAAATAAAGCCCAAAGGAACTACAGTGTTACTGATCAAGAATGGCCTGGCTGTTGTTTTAAGCATCAAGAAATTCCGCGCTTACATTGAGGGACAGCAGTTTACAGTGATCACCGAACACGCAAGCTTGCAATGGCTAATGAGACAGACAGACCACAGCGGCCGATTGGCACGGTGGGCTTTGAAGTTACAGGGCTTCGCATTTTCGACTAGACATCGCAAGGGGTCTGAGAATGTTGTTCCAGATACCCTATCCAGAGTGAATTCTGATGAGCTGTGCGAATTTAGCGAGGTAGTTCCCGAAATCGACTTAGACTCGGCGGAGTTTGAAAGTTCTGAATATGGAATGATAAAAACCAAAATTCTGGCTAACCAGAGCAAGTTGCCTGATCTTAAAGTCATAGGGAAATACTTGTACAAGCGCACAGAATTTGCCTCCGGTAGGGATGAACAAGAAAATGATTCTTGGAAACTCTGGATTCCCCAATCGTTGACTCACGAGGTCATTCAGCAAGCCAACTGTCGTCTAACTGGTGCTCATCGAGGGGTAGGAGAGACCACCGAGCGAATTAAGCGAGACTTCTTCTGGCCACATATGTCAAAACAAGTCAAGGAATACATCTCTAATTGCGAAACATGTAAATGCACTAAAGCATCCAACGTTGTCTTGCGTCCACCTATGGGTCAGCTGGTACAATCAGCTCGGCCATTTCATGGATTTATTAGGTCCTTATCCGCGATCGAAGTCTGGTGCAAACGGAATCCTGATCATCGTCGACCATCTCTCGAAATTTAATTTTTTGAAAACCCTTAAAAAAGTTTTGCGCGTTGTCCATCTGTGAATATTTGGAAAAAAACGTTTTCCACACCTTCGGAGTTCCTACAGGAATCGTGACCGATAACGGTGTGCAATTTAAATCAGTCATCTATAATGCACTTCTTACCAAATATGGTATAAAACATGTTTATACTGCCCTGTATTCACCTCAGGCCAACGCATCCGAACGTGGGAATCGCTCTATTATAGCTGCCATACGCGCCTCTGTAAAGAACGATCAAAAGGACTGGGACAAATGTCTTAGCGGCATTAGCTGTTCTTTGCGTAGTTCGTATCATACTTCGATCGGATTTGCTCCGTATTACGTCCTTTTCGGATTAAACATGGTTCCGATTATGGATTAAACATGGTTCCATGCATCCGATTATCGATTGTTGCGTAGTCTTGATTTGTTGGAGGATCACAGCGTGAGAATTTCCTCAAACGATAAACTGCAAAATGTAAGGGATAAAGTTCGCGATATGTTACAACAAGCTTACATAACCAACACTCGTACATACAACACTCGAAGCCGCTATGCAGATTTCAAAGTGGGTCAGGAAGTTTTTAGGCGAAATTTCGCCCAAAGCAATCTTGCTAAAGGTTTCTCTGCCAAATTAGCCCCACTATTTCTTCCAGCCCGAATTCGTGAAAAGAAAGGGAATTCCTGTTATGTTCTGGATGATAGGTCTGGGAAGCTGTGGGTACATACCACGCCAAAGACATTCGGCAGTAACTCAGTTTTGGTTGTCCCACTCTTTCAAAGAATAGTACCCTTATTCTTCAAAAGAAGCAAGCGGGCACTATTATTTGCTATGTAATGGGAGGCTTTTTTTTTGTTGAGAAAATTGTCCTTCAAAGATTATCGGATTGATACGAGCCACCCTATATGCTAGATGCGTTCAACGTAATCTCTTTTGCATTGCAACAAAAATAACTGTTGCGTTTTAATTTCGACTATATGTACATGCATCGACATAAATATGTCAATGTCGTAGTTCATCAAAATGTTGGTCGAGAAATTTAAAAGACGTTTTTTGATTGGCCCAGAAATTGTATGATTTCTTGTTAACAGCCATAGCTGGTATGCCACGTAGGCTTACATGCACCTGCATCGGCATAATTATGTCGATGTCTTAGTTCACCAAAATTTTGTTCAAGAATTTTAAAAGACTTTTTTTTGATTGGCCACAGAAATCGTATGATTTCAAAATAGCGTCATCTACCAGCACCCGTACTGACACAAAATGCGATGCTGCGACATACGAGGCTATCAAACGACAAAGCAAAGGGCATTAAGTTTTTGTTTGCTGAACCGTGTAGTCGACCCGTCGCAGTATCTTGTATGGCTGAAATTATAAATTGTAAACTTGAAATCGTAAAGTCCGAAATTAAAACAAAAGTTTGATTGAAGTAAACTTATAATGGTGCGAACTAGTAAGATTGCGGATAACTATATTAAATTTTTATCAATTTCCGAGAAAACCTAGACAGTAAATACGTAATGCATAAAGCGGTGTTAACAAGTGCTCCGTATATTGGTTGGATAATGTTTTCTTTGTTTTCCGCTTATGTTTTTTTTTCTTGGGGATTAACTGGCTTTGGCTATTTCGGAAATCAGCCAAAATGATCCAGGTGGAATCGAGTGCGTAGAGAATTCTCGCCCTGAAGTATTTTTCATAATATAGTGGTTACTGTGTTTTCGTAAAATTATTAAATTGGAGTGGAAAAAAAAGAAGAGACCACCAACAATTTGGTCAAGTTCAAGCCTCATGGTTTTAACCTCAAAATGGCGTTCTCCTACTTGTAATATATGTGAGGCTATGGTGATCTGAAGGGTCCGGTATTAAGTGTCTTTTTTTTACATGTTACGAGGGTGGGAGCAAAATTCTCAAAGTGCTTCGTTGTGAAACGTGAGAAAAAAAACGGCGACGTCGGAGCAGAGGGCATCTCATCGGCCTAAGCGTTCCTGCGACAAATTATTCTGGCAATCGAACTAATTAAGCTAATTAAGTAAAGCAACACTGTTCAGATGCTGTCACGAAATAGGGTGTTTTTGTCAGTGATTTTTTTTTTGATATTCTGGACTGCGCGGTTGTGCAAAAGCGTTATTAAGGAATTGACGAAATTACGAATTGAAGGTGTTCCCCAAGAAATGGAAGAAAGCTCTAGTCCATATATCCTCATTGCATTGAGCCCTGGTGACTTGTGAGCTATATAGTTGTCGAAATTTTGTAAATTAAAGAATCAGTTCAATTAGTCCAGTCGAAACGAGGGCTCGTAACTGTACGTGTTGGTGAATCGAATTCACGTGTTCTGTGGTTGCTGTGTCGAGAATATTCTGAAGGAACAGGGAATTAAAGAAGGTGTCCACGCAGACTCATCTACGTATGGAATAATGGCTAAGTGTGGTCATTTTCCATAATTGTCCCAATACCCGTTTAATAAAGGTAATATTGTGTATATACGTCGTTTGATGAGGAGAAACTCTGCCTAGTGTCATCATTTTCGACGTGTCGTCATTGGTTGATCGTGAGTCAACATAGTGCACGCTGCATCATTACCCTTGGCTGAAGAATCTACGACTATTACAAATGTGACACTGACGTCATCAGTGCTGTAGTACTAGAGGAGAATGCATAATTAACAGGACAGAAAGTTACCCAAAATCCCTTGGAAGTGGGCCGTAGTAGAGAAAAGGTGTCGATATATTTCTCTTTATCAAATTATAGACTTTTTTTTGGTGTTAAGCCAAACACCTTATTCCCCTATTCAGAAGAATCAACTATCGAAAAAAAACATATTAATAGATTTTGTTTGTTGAAGGATTAATTATAATATACGGCTTAGGATTAATTAGATTGAGAAAAATAAAACTTAAATAATATTATTGTTAGGATTAATTAGAATTAGGAAAAAAAACTTAAATAATATTATTGTTAGGATTAATTAGAATTAGAAAAAAAAAACTTAAATAATATTATTATTAGGATTAATTAGAATAAGTAAAACGAACTTAAATAGTAGTGCTAGTAAGTTTAGTTAATTTTAAACAAAACGTGAAGAATATTATTATTATAACTAATTAGTTTTAGAGCCCAAATCATAAACAAGATATTATTAGGATTAGTATCAATTAAACAAAAAGTAAATAATATTATTATTGGAATTAATTAGTCTTAGAGCACAATCAGAAACGCTTTTACTCGTAAGATCCGATAGCATAACGGTTATCCATATATTCCTACACAAAGGGGTGAAGTTTTTTTTGTAGGGAATAAATATAACCTAATAACTTTGTCGATTTGTTTCCTTAGGATAGGTACTTGCGTCACCTACAGCGCTGTCGGGGATTGAATTATCATCCTTTGGGTAAGTGTATTTAATGAATTAATATTAAAGATCAAAGCTACATATATGATTACGAAATCAGTCTCGTGGTAGCGAATTTACATGTTTTGTGGGGAAAAGATCCTCGAGAGTACCGTTGTAGTAACCATTATATGGATACCCGTTTAATCTATCAACCCAGATATTAAAAAAATTGTAATTAAAATATCGAATACCGGAGTAGTAACCATTATATGGATACCCGTTTAATCTATCAACCCAGATATTAAGAAAATTGTAATTAAAATATCGAATACCGGAGTAGTAACCATTATATGGATACCCGTTTAATCTATCAACCCAGATATTAAGAAAATTGTAATTAAAATTGTAATGAAAATTGTAATGAATTATATAAATGGATGTTATAATGAATAAAACACTTGTTAAAAATGGTTAACTAGTGAGTCGTTATTCGATTTCTCCTCTTTCCGGCATAGGTACCCATGTAGGTTGATGGAAACACAGGGGGTCCCAAGGACATCGGGGGCCCATGGTAGGGTGGGTGAAGAAAGTGGGTGGGCGTCATAGGCAGGCGTGACTCCCACAGCCCAACGCACATCAAGACATCAGGCCTACGTTTTCGTCTCTCTCTCTCTATCTCTCTACCTCTCTCTCTCTAATCTGTCGTAAAGCTTCTCATTTTGGTTTTAGTAGCACGCGAAGTATTTGTGCAAATTGACGGGTCAATAACCCGAAAATTGTCAATAACTCCGTTGCCCATTACACGATATTTGATATTTGTTGAATTTGCTGTTCAAACTTATCGGTCAATTTGGAATTTAAATGCTGATTTTCTGTTCCAACTTATCACTAATTTAAAAATTCAATTCTTGATTTTTCTTGTCGAGCTTATCGCTTTGCTGTTCGAACTTGGTATTCATTTGCTTTATCTCCCGACTCTGTTGCTTAATTTAAGAATTAAAATCTTTTCTTAACTCTGTCATTGGTCACTTTTTCGGTCAAATTTACTGTTCGTTTGTTTACTTCCATGCTTGACACATCACCCTTTTCTTCCCAAGTAACCGTTTTTCGCTCCATTAACTCCGTCTCAATTGAAAACATTTCAACAGCTTCCTGCTTTTCTCCTTTAACGACTTGTTGCAATCGCTGAAATAACTCATGCTTATTTCTCGCAGTGCTTAGGCCTCGCCTTCCGAGCTCTTCTTTAAGATCCTGGGAACTATAGGATTATTTACTGTTTATCGATTTGTAGAAATGTCACCTAATTTATGTACTGTTTAATTGGAAAATCATCAATTAATTTATTTATTGTCCATAATTTGCAAAATTTGCAAATAAAACACAACACAAGTTTATTTATTTACAAAATCATCATCATATTTGGCTCTTCAACCGGGGTCCGGTCCTGGCCTCCCGCAAAAAGTCTCTCCACCGGTCCCGATTTCGAGCCGATGTCATCCAGTTTGGCATCCCTAAACTCTGGGCGTCCTGGTCTACGCCATCCTTCCAGCGTAGGCTTGGCCGGCCTCGCTGTCGTGTTCCATAAATCCTACTGCAAAGGACTTTCCGAGCAGGATCCTCTTCGCTCATGCGAGCTAGGTGTCCTGCCCACCGGAGCCTACCGAGCTTTATTTTCTTCACGATGTCGACATCGCGAAAACGCTCGTAGATCTCATCATTATAGAGTTTCCGGAGTCGTCCTTCCTCACATACGGGGCCAAAAATTATCCGTAAGACTTTTCTCTCGAACGCGGCTAAGAGGTCAGAATGCTTTTTGCTAAGCACCCAAGTCTCGGATCCATATGTAAGTACTGGTTTGACCATTGTCTTATATATAAGCAGCTTGGATGTTATGGTTAAGTTCCTGGATTTGAAGAGTCTTGACAGGCTATAGTAGGCTTTGTTGGCTTTAAGCAACCGTGCGCGTATTTCTGGTTCCATGCTGTTATCGGCTGCTATAGTTGGCTGTATATTGCGAAATAGTTAAAGGATTGCACTACTTCAAATTCGCGCTCCACTATCTGAATTGAGGGACCAATGTTGGATCTTCTACTCGCAGACGTGGCCACCATGTACTTTGTTTTGCTCTCATTTATGTGCTGCCCCAGATTTCGTGCCGCCTGCTCTATCTGGATGAAAGCTTCCTGTACAGATCTTTGGTTTCTACCAACGATGTCAATATCGTCTGCGTAAGACAGTATCTGAGTGGACTTATAAAGGATTGTTCCTCTCGCCGTTACGTCAGAGTCTCGGATCACTTTCTCCAACGCAAGGTTGAAGAGGACGCAGGCCAGTCCATACCCCTGTCGGAGCCCGTTATAGATGTTGAATGGGCTTGATAGTGATCCGGATAGTTTTACTTGGCTTATAACATTGGTCATAGTCAACCTACATAGTCGTGTCAGTTTAATTGGGATGCCGAATTCTCTCATGGCTTTATAAAGTTCCACTCTGGCTATGCTATCATAGGCAGCTTTAAAGTCTATAAAAAGATGGTGTAGTGAGTTTTGAAACTCTAGACATTTTTCCATCACCTGCCTTAGGGTGTAAATCTGATCAGTTGTTGATTTGCCTGGGATGAAGCCACACTGGTATGGACCAATGATGACTTTAGCGTATGGAGCTATCCTGTCTTGAAGGATAGAGGAGAAAATCTTATACGCGGTACTCAACAACGTTATACCACGATAATTGCTGCATTTTGTGATATCTCCCTTCTTATGTATGGGACACAGGATGCCTCTTCGCCAGTCTTCTGGCATAACTTCTTCTTCCATACTTTTATTTCATGAATTGCTTGGCGTAATGTGGGGCCTCCTATTTTTATCAGTTCCGCTGGGATCCCATCAGATCCCGGGGCATTATTATTTTTGAGCCGATTTATCGCTCTGCTAACTTCGACTATGCTTGGTGGCGGCAGCATAGCATAATCTTCGGTCACTGGTGGAGCCTCCAATTCCTCAGTTAGCTGGCCATTTAGCAACTCATGAAAGTGCTCTTCCCATCGCTCTATGATGGCTTTAAGATCGGCGATCAGATTACCTTCTTTGTCCTTGCAGTATGTGCAACGCGGTGTATATTGCTTCATACCGCGGACCCTTTGGTAGAACTTCCGCGCCTGGTGCGGTCCTTGCTCTCTGTACTGTTACAGTTCACGGACGAGATTCTTCTTCCAGGCTGCTTTCTTTCGCCGGTGAACTGTTTTTTCATATCTTCTGAGCTCTTTATATTCATCTTCGCGTGCCCGCGTTCTAAGAGATTGTTGCATTGCTCGGTACGCAACATTCTTACGTTCAGTCGCTAGCTTACATTCGTCATCGAACCAGTCGTTTCGATCTCTACGACTACTGCCTAAGATGGAGTCAGCAGTACTAATGACAGTATTCTTAAGGCGTGTCCATTTCTCTTCTACGCCCGACATCTCAGCCCCAGGACTTACTCTCCCTGCATTTAGGACGAGTCCTATCGCTTGACCGTAGTTGTTTCTGGTCTGTTCATTGCGAAGGGCAGCCGTGTTGACTCGAATCTGATTCGCGGATGCAGTCTTCCGTGATGATGCAATCCGCGCTCGGAGCACCATACCAACAAGATAGTGGTCCGAATCGACGTTGGCACCTCGGTACGTTCGTACCATCATCAGGTTCGGGTTCTGGCGGCGGTCTATCAACACGTGGTCTATCTGGTTGCAAGTGGCTCCATCGGGAGATACCCATGTGGCTTTGTGGATATTTTTACGCGCAAACCTTGTACTCGCAACGACCAAATTATTGCTTGCTCCCATCTCTATGACTCGTTGTCCATTGTCATTAGTGTTCTCGTGTAAGCTATGGGTGCCAATGTACTACCTGAATACTGGCTCCCTACCTATTTTAGCATTCATATTCCCCAGAATGATTTTTACATCATACTGAGGGCAGGCATGGAGTTCCCGTTCGACTGATTCAAAGAATTCTTCTTTTTCATCATCTGGGGAATCCTCTGTAGGTGCGTGAACGTTTTTGAGGCTTATGTTTTTAAATTTTCCCCGCACGCGAAGGGTGCATAGCCGTTCATTTACTGCATTAAAGCCGATAACGGTGGGTTTCATTCTTTTGCTGACAAGAAACCCCACCCCGAGCACATGATGTCTTGCATGACAGCTGTAATAAATGTCATATTCTGATTTTTGTAAGACACCATTCCCTGTCCACCGCATCTCCTGAATTGCTGTTAAGTCAGCATTATATTTGGACAGGGTATCGGCTAGCTGCTGTGCAGCTGGAGCTATATACAGTGAGCGTACATTCCATGAGAAAATTCTTAAATCGCTTAGCCGTTTTCGTTGTCGTGGTCGTCGTCGTTCATCAGTGTATTCAAGGCTGATTTACAAAATAACAATTTTAATAATTTAAAAATTTTTCATGTAAATAATTTCAATAAAATCGGGCTTTGGGAATTGGGTTAAAAATTGATCGCAAAATTCCACGACAAACCGGCCAACCGAACGACAGAATTGCCACGGGCAAGCGAAGTTAATATAGAGAATTTATTTTTTTCGACAATATCTTTAATAATCAAGACGTCTCGTTCTACGAGAAGGCCAGCAATCAACATTACAGAGGCTGAAGATCGCCCTGTTTATACCTCCTCTTATATTTTTTTTTCATTGTTATTTTATTTTAAAATGTATCGTTTAAAATTAAATTGCTTTAAATATAAACATGTAGTAGATTAAGTAGCCATGACACACAAATCCACAAACAAACCCACAAACAAACGGGCAATTTATTTTATACTCATTGAAACGTTTCCAGAAACTTACATTCTTATAAACAGAAATATCCAGAAAATACCAGAAAATTGTGACTGTTTTGACTAAATTTTTGACCAGTGCATAATGGTCTAAATTTGCAGGCGGTTACATTTCAAATTTAAAATAATCAAATAAATAATACAGCCTAAAAGTATGCTATTCAAAAGTGCTTAATTCTCATTCAGTGCCTTTTTTAAGTATGCAGTATGTACATTGCGGTTTATCTTAGGATTTGAGTCACATTATCTGCGCTACTAACTAATTTTCATAACAATATCTATGCCACGACAGCTTCATTTTCAAAAGAACCCCCGCAAACCTTTAGCTAATAATATGTAATGGATTTTAATTTCAAATAAACTTTATATTATTTGCTTTATTCATTTAACCAAAGAGTATAGAGATATCAAGAGGAACGAAGCAGAACAAAAATGTTTATACAAAAAAGAGAGGGTTTCGCAATTCAAATAGGTTATACACTCAGTTGTGTGAGTACATTCTAAATTTGCGTTTTGTATCGTAATATATTGTTACGAAATTCAGGCTTTCGAGTTCGTAAAGGATTTTGCAAATAAAACACAACACAAGTTACTTAATTTACAAATAACAACTTTAATAAACAACAATAAAATTAACACAAGTTCACAATTTATAATGGTGATTACTTTAAATGTACACAAGAACACTTCTAATACTTGTACTTTACAATAATTCTCTTAGGTAATAGCTTGATCATTTTACAATAACTTTTACAACTGCACTAGTTAAATTCCAAACAACTATTCATCTTACTTCGGCCTAACGCTTCTATTTATACTCAATCAAAAGCTTCCAGAAAGTTCCAATATTGCAGACAGAAACATCCAGAAAATTGAAGCCTTATTCCCTTATTTACTACTAACGATATTTATATGTAATGAGTCATCTTCTAGAAATACAATACATGTTCAATCATGTTCGTTTAAAAATAACCGGACAAACCGCACAAACCGGTTTGACTACTAGTTTGACCAGTACACAATGATTCAAACTTGCAGGCGGTTACATTTCAAATTTCAAATAATCTAATAGTCTTAGAGCCTAAAAGTATGCAACATGAAAGTGCTATTTTTTAGTATGTATCATTTACATTGGGATTTATCATAGGATTCTAATTCTATTATTTTCGCTACTAAGTACTTTTCGTAACATTACCCCCACCTTAATTCTGTTCGTCCCTCCCTCCCTCCTTATGATCTTATAAGGTCCTTCCCAACTCTGCTGTAGTTTTGGGGATTGAAAAGCCATCTCTTCCTTCTCTCATTCCTGAAATCCACCACAGTTTGCTCGCAGGTCATATCACGTTTTCATCCGGTTGCTGGCATCCACTATGTTGCTCCTTACTGCAGCATGAACAGCGGTCATCCTCTGCCTTAGATCACTAACGTAGTTCTCATTTGTTGTCGGCTCTACTGGTGGTGATCCAAATTTTATGTCGCATGGTAGACGAAGTTCCTTGCCAAATACAATCATTGGTAGAGACTTTTTAGTTGGGTTGTGGACAGCACTACGATAACCCATCATAAACAACGGTATACAACGATCCTATTCATCTTGATTGGCATTCACTTCTTTTCGCAGATGCTCTTCAGCGTTCTGTTAAATCTTTTGACCATTCCGTCTGACTGTGGATGTAACGGAGTAATCCTCGTTTTCTTGTTGTTGAGTACTTTGCACAGCTCTTGAAAGACTAGCGATTCAAAATTCCGCCCTTGATCGGAATGTAGTTCCAGTGGTACCCCAAATCTGCATATCCAATTGTCAACGAATTCCCTAGCCACCGTGCTAGCTTCCTGGTTTGCGATGGGATATGCTTCTGCCCATTTACTGAAGTAATCAATGCACACGAGTATATAGCGATTACCATCTCTTGTTTCTGGAAATGGTCCAGCTAAGTCCATTGCCAACCGCTCAAATGGTGCTCCAACATTGTACTGTTGCATTTTTCCTCCAGTTTTTGGTTGCGGTCCTTTGCTTGCTGCGCACATGTCACACGTTCGACACCAGTCTTCCACATCTCTACGGCAATTTACCCAATAGATGCGATTCCTTGCTTTATCTAGCGTCTTATTAACGCCAAAATGCGCGCCTGATGTACCGCTATGTAATTCTTCTAACTCGGTTTGTTTGTCCATCTTCCAATCTCAATGACTGCCATTAAGCCCAGTAACTTTTTACTGTAGGACTTGCTGTTACAATCTCGTGCCACTCCGGTCTTTCACCTTTTAGGTGATATATTGGAGCAATCGAATCACCGCACACTTCTTCCCCCTTAGCTGCTCTTTTGTCCAGCGATCTTCGACTTGTAGTCTTATTTGTGCAACTACTTCAGAACACTTCTTGTTTTCTTGCCTTGTACAGTGTTTGCATTGGGGTGCACAAGGTCTTCCGGATAACCCGTCGGCATTGTTGTGCAGCATTCCTTTTCGATGCTCTGTTCTGAATGTGTATGCGTGAGGTCGTTCAATACATCTGGCCACTTGACCCTCTGCTGCCCTCTGTTAAAATATTTCTGACCGTATAAGTACTTGTGGAAGTGTTTGACGCTATCGACAAAAGCTAGCAATTCCCTTCGCGTCACGCAGTAGTTATTCTCGGGCTTAGAAAGCGATCGGCTGTAATACGCTATTACACGCTCCTTTCCTTCTTGATTCTGCGATAGAACTGCTCCTATTCCCGCATTGCTCGCGTCAGTGTCCATGATGAAGAGTTCTCCTGCCTGTGGATACGCCAAAATTGGAGTACTACACAGCTTTCCCTTCAGCAAGTCAAATGATTTTTGCTGCTCACTCGACCTTTGGAACTTTTGGTTCTTCTCAGTAAGGCGATGAAGGCTTCGTGCAACATCTGCGAAGTTAGCACAAACCGTCGATAGTACGAGCATAGCCCCAGAAAACTTCGCAGCTCATGTAAATTCTTTGGTACCGGCCATTCGTTAACAGCTTCCAACTTCTTGGGATCTGTGCGCACTTCTTGACTGGATACGATCTGACCCAAATAATTCACTTCATTTTTGAAAAGGCTACATTTCGGCGGACTCAACTTAAATCCTGCTGCTTTTATGGTTTCCAGAACTTGCCGAAGATTATTCAGGTGCTCATTAAATGTACGACCAAAAACAATGATGTCATCCAAATAGACTAGACATGTCTTCCAGCTAAGCCTCGCAAAACATGTTCCATCAACCGCTCGAACGTACCCAAACGGCAATACCTTACATTGATACAAGCCGTTTCCTGCAGTAAATGCTATCTTCTCCATGTCGTTGTCATGAATTGCTACCTGCCAGTATCCGCTTTTCAGATCCAATGTATTGAAGATTCTAGCTCCCGATAAAGTGTCCAACGTGTCGTCTATACGTGGTAATGGATAACTATCCTTGTTGGTGACATCGTTCAGTTTCCGATAGTCCACACAAAATCTCGTTGAACCATCTTTCTTTTGAATAAGTACCACAGGTGAGCTCCATGGGCTTTTGGACTTCTCTATGATTCCATCCCGTTCCATTTTCTTAACCAGCGTTTCTGCTTCTTGTTGCTTAGCAAGTGGTAATCGTCTCGGCGCATGTCGAATTTGAGTCGCATTTCCTGTATCGATTCGATGTCGCACTATATTGGTTTTACCCATGTCGTTGTCGCTGACAGCAAAAACGTCGGCAAATTGCTCTAGCGCCTTTTCTGCTGCTTGTCGCTGTGCTGCTGGAAGATGTTTGCACAACGAACGAATTATCTGCTTCCTTTCTAGATGTAGTGGCGTATTCTTTACTTTTACAGGCTGGCAGTTTGCGATGCAGCTTACTCCCTCAGTCTTGCCAATGACCGTTCCTTCTCTTATTACCTTCGGTGATGGGCTAACGTTCATTATTCTCACGGGTATCTTAGGCTAGAGTTTCGATAGAGTTCTTCCGCATATCAATCCGTTCTTATTGGAATTGATTGGCTCCACTATTCCTACTGTAATGATTCTTAGCCCGCCAATCTGGTTGTCGTTTATTTGCAGGGGTACTTCCACATTACGCCATTTTAACACGTGGTACTTCAGTTTAAGGGACATCTCGTGCTCTGTCATGAAATCCAAGCCCAATATGCATTCATCTGATCTGGAAGCTCCTGTATCCAAGGTAAACGTGCATGGTTTTCCTTTTAACACACCACTAACAACTAAGCTGTTGCTGACCTTTCCAAGTTTGGCAATGTTCACCGTGATCCTGGGGCTCTCTCCCCTCTTCACCAGCTTACGCCCCGTAAAGCTGGAGTAACTTAGTTTTCCTGGTCTGCAGCTACGAGGTAAGCTGGCTGCTGCATCTCATTCATCTGTGAAGCGCCAATATGCCGTAAATGTTCAGGCCTCTTAACACGATGCACGGGCTGTGCTGTAGTTTGTACCGGTCTTAGCTCCTTGCAGTCGCGCATGAAATGTCCAGTTTTCTGGTATCTTAAACATTTTGGACGAGAATTTGATGTGGCGTTCCTGTCGTTCTGGAAGCGTCTTTGATTTTCGAATCTTCTCATCAATGAGGGCTTCTATTTATGTGATGTCCTCAGTTTCCAACTTTCGCAATCTAACTAAATCAGTAGACAAGCTGGCTCTAGCTGCTTCGTATTCCAAAGCCAATGCCAACACTCCATTCATCGACTTTCCTCTGGCTGTTGTCCTTAAATGAAGATTCAACTGTTCATCTCGAATGGCATTGGTGAACGCATCTACTGCCAATCTGTCCAAGATACCAGCCGGAGCCCCAAAATAGGCTTGTCGTGCTAGCTTAGTTATTTCGTTATTATTATTATTTCGTTCTAATTCTTGAAGGCGTACTCCTCGCTGTTGTCTCTTCATCTGGAGCTGTATTTTGCTTAGCTCCTGTCTGTGAGACTACATAACGCAAGTCCAACTCTTTCAATATTCTTCCGGAATTCATCTCAGCATTTGAAATCATTTGTAATACATCAGCCGCTTTGCCCCTCAACGCTAGGATCAGAGAATTAAGCTGTTCTTTCGCCCCCCATCCATTGTTTTGTACAGCAGCTGCAAACTGGACTTTGAAATTTTCAAGAGCTGTGTCGCCAACGAAGGCAGGAGGCTTCAAAATTCCCTTCTGGCTACTTGAGGATTCTGGAATTACTTTTGTACTGCTTTGTTAAGTGTTCTCTCTGACGAATTGGGTACGGTTTTCACTCATCTCACCCATTAACTTTTCCTGTATAACATCCAGCTTTTGATTTTGCGGATCGAATTTGGAGTTCAGTTCTTGGGCTTGTCGAGTAAATTCCTGCTTCAGTTCCTGGCTTTGTTTCTCCGATTTTTGAATTTGCTGTTCAAACTTAACGGTCATTTTGGAATTTAACTGCTGATTTTGCTGATCCAATTCTTTCTTCAACTTTTGGCTTTGCTGTTCTAACTTGTCACTAATTTGAAAATTCAAATCTTTTTATAACTCTTGACTATGTTGCTGCGATTGTTCACTTTGCTGCTTTATTTGGTGCATTAGAGCATTAAACATCGCTTCCATGTTTCGGAAGAAAAGAGTGGACGATTTTCGCTCCACCAACTCCGTCTAAATGGAAAACACTTCACCAGCTTGCTGCTTTTCGCCTTTAACGACTTGTTGCAATCGGAGAAATAACTCTTGCTTATTCCCCGCAGTACTTAGACCTCGCCGTCCAAGCTCTTCTTTAAGATCTGGGAACTATAGGATTTAATGTTCAGTGCACTTTCCATTTTATTGTCTAATGTCAGTTTGTAAAATCACCAATTTGTTTATTCACCGTCTCAAGGTTTGAAAAATCACCAATTAATTTATTTATTGTTCACGGTTTGTAAAATTTTACCATCTCTCAATTTGCAATTATTTATTGTCTCTCAATTTACACGATTTGCAAAATTTTAATGTCTTCCGATTTGCAAAATCCCACTTCTGACACCAATTGTTACGAAATTCAGGCTTTCGAGTTCGTAAAGGATTTTGCAAATAAAACACAACACAAGTTAATTAATTTACAAATAACATTTTTAATGAACAACAATAAAATTAACACAAGTTCACAATTTATAATGGTGATTACTTTAAATGTACACAAGAACACATATAATACTTGTACTTCACAATAATTCTCTTAGGTAATAGCTTAATCACTTTACAAGAACTTTTACAACTGCACTGGTTAAATTCCAAACAACTTATCATCTTACTTTGGCCTACGCCTCTATTTATACTCAATCAAAAGCTTCCAGAAAATTCCAATATTGCAGACAGAAATATCCAGAAAATTGTAGCCTTATTCACTTATTTACTACTAACGATACTTATATTCTAAAAATAGACTACATGTTCAATCATGTTCGTTTAAAAAAACCGGACAAACCGCACAAACCGGTTTGACTACTTGTTTGACCAGTACACAATGATTCAAACTTGCAGGCGGTTACATTTCAAATTTCAAATAATCTAAAGTATGCAACATGAAAGTGCTATATTTTAGTATGCAGTATTTACATTGGGATTTATCTTAGGATTCTAATTCTATTATATGCGCTACTAACTACTTTTCGTAACAATATGAACAACACGCATTCACACTGCTTAATTCGTTGCTTCCATTTTAAATTATAATAATGCTATAACAAAATAATTTGCTTATGTGCGTGTACACGTATACGGGCTTCAAGTAATGCTAAAATAATCCTACTACATTTTCCTTTCAATTCGGCTCTCATGTATTGTAGCATTATTTTCCTGAAATTTTGTACAAATGTGTATTTCCGGTGATAGTACTTTCTATTAAAATTTGGAAGTGCCCGCCCCGAGTTCGGTGGGCTCCCATACAATTTTTTTCAATTTTCTTTAAAATTTATACACATGTGTATATCTGATGGACTGCACTTTTTGTTTGGTAGAGGTCATGACCAGGGGGCGGGTTGGCTCCATTGTATTTACAAAAAAAATTTTAATTTTTATGTATTGTTTTTTTTTAATTCTCAATATTAACTTCCTGTGCCCGGTTGTCTTCATTTTCTTCAAATTTGTGAGCGATGTGCAGAAAAAATGTTCAGGGATTTTATTAATTAATCCATGTTTCAAAGAATAATAAAATGTTTTTTAAGGTATTTATTCTTTTTAAAAAGTTTTATTTAATTTGACTTGACCCCTGTTTGTCCGTATTTTCGACTATTTTGAGGTTCATTTTCACCACCTTTCGCATGACCTAGCTTAATTTCAGAGGCCAATCCCGCGTGTGACGCGTGTCATGAGTCGCGTGTGGAGCGTGGAAAAGGAAGTACTTTGAAATATTTTGGCGATTATTACCAAAAAAAAGGACTGTGTGGCATGTGTCAATGTACAGGGTTTTTCAATAAGAGCACTTCAACTTTTTTTTTAATAAAACACAAACTGTTCGACTTTTGAACTAACTAACAAATTATTAACGAATTTGAACATATACATATGATACATTTAAGTATGAAACTCGATTTCTTTTGCATGACCACCGCGTGCACGTTTTACGAAGTCCAATCTTTGAACCCAATTTTCGACCACTCTTTCGCATAAATCGGCCGAAATTCCATTTTTTCAATATTGGCTCTGAGCTCTTGCAACGTCGCCGGCTTATTGGCATAGACCAATGACTTCACATAACCCCAAAGAAAATAATCTAGAGGTGTCAAATCAGACGAGCGCGGCGGCCACTGGACGAGCCCATTTCGCGAAATAACACGCTCATCGAACTTAGTCTTCAATAACGCGATTGTATCGTGTGCTGTGTGGCATGTGGCCCCGTCCTGCTGAAACCACATGTCGTCCAAGTCCATTCCATTCAATTGCGGCCAAAAAAAATCGTTTATCATATCGCGGTACCGATTTCCATTAACAGTAACGTGGCGATCGATATCGTCGATGAAAAAATATGGCCCAATGACGCCGCCGGCATGTAATCCGCACCAAACAGTGACTTTTTCGAGATGCAACGGTGCCTCATGAATCACGTGTGGGTTGCTTTCTGCCCAGTAACGCATATTTTGCTTGTTGACAAAACCTTCTAGCCAAAAGTGAGCTTCATCGCTGAAGATGATTTTTCGGTGAAAAAGTAAAGTAAAGTAGCGGCAACATAACGATTATTTTGATAAAAAATTTGCACGATTTGCAATCGCTGTTCACATGTGTAGCATTCCATGATGAAATGTATACTAATGAAGTTTCAAAATGACAAAAGAACAATAAAAAATATGGCGTCGTTCGCCGTCCCTATCGGAGAAAAGTTGAAGCGCACCTGTTGAAACACCCGATATATAGAATGTTATATAGAAACAATTAAAATAAATGTTTAAAGGTATGTGAGGATCATTTCTTTGACGAAGGCAACCTTCAAAATAGTTTCGAAACTGAAGATGATTTTTTTAACATTCCTGACCCAAGTTATATAATAGTGTGCATCATAACTATTCTAAACCAGGTTCCAGTAACGCAGATTTAACCCTAGAAGGATTTGAGAAAAACTAACCTTATTCGAGTACCGATGCAGAAGAAGACAATCCCGTAATGGGAAGACCCAAACAGAATTGTGTGTATTATAGAGTAGAATATAAAAATATTGAAGTAAAATTTGTAATAATAAAAAAGGAAATACAGCAAAAAAATCTCTAAAGCTATGTTCAGACGATTGCCACATTTGACAATATTTTCAGATGTTTAGTGAAAAAAGTTTCCTAAATGTCTTACAACGGTGTGAACTTACAATTTTGTCTGACAATATTTGCAGAAAACACACTGTCAGACCATTGTCAGACCGCCATTGTCAGGTATTTGGCAATCGTCTGAACACACAATTGTATCATTGTCACACCATTGTCAGACGTTAAGCACATTTGCATACTCATTTGCTATTGTCAGATGTGCTCTGCTTATGACGTGCGACAATTTATTCATTGTCAGTGTTATGATTTCAACTTTATTATATATTAGGACTTAGTAAGACTTAAAACAAATTGAATGCAACAAGAACAAAAGGTTGAGTTGAAATATACGATGAAGAATTCAGATGTGTGTCTCTATGCAGCCAAAGTAGAAGTGGCTCGCTCGTATCATGATGATGCGGTTGTGCTACCATAGCCAGCTTAATTTTGTTTTAGCATCGCATAGTTGGTAGCATTGTACTTTATAGGGTGCATCATTTCACCCTTCTTAGTCAATACCAAATCTTACAGGAGGCTTCTTTGGTCTGGTGGACTTCCGCATTTCCGTGGCTATAGATGATGTAGTTGTTAAGACCGGACCGTCATGGTGTGATGTAGATACAATGTCCGACGGCGATTGTTCTGGGACCGGATCAGCAGATGAGTTTTCATTCGTTGACGTTGCTACGAGATGTTGGCTTTTTGGTGCAAAAGAAACATCTTCTGAATTTAATTGGTTTCCTTTAAAGAAAAACGGATTAGTCAAATCACTATTATTTCCACTATTATCAAATAATAAATGTTCAGCTTTTTTGGTTCTTTGAAACGTTTTACGTAAACGCAATTGATTTTGATGACGTCTCGTAGAACCCTTTTTGGTTTTTATTAGGTACATCCGTCGACCTAAACTTCTCAAAATTTCGGCTTCTACCCATTTTTCTCGAGTAGAATATCCTCTGGCGTAGACAGCATCACCGGACTTAAACTTGGTTGTTTTATACGATTCATTAACATGATGAACATCTGGTAACAGAGCTGACAAAAGCGTTCGGTGCTGCCTACCATGAAGATATTCAGCTGGAGACTTTCTTGTCTCATTGGGTGATGCACGATACGTTGATAAAAACGTCTGTAGGGCATTGTCACAGTTATCACTATTGCCCTCTTCTAAAATCTTACTTAACGAAGTTTTGAAGGTTCGAACCATTCTTTCGGCAGCTCCATTCGATTCAGGATTAAGCGGAGCAGACGTTAAGTGTTGAATTGAATGCGATGAACAGAATTCATTAAATTCTTTCGATACAAACTGAGTTCCGTTGTCGCTCACAACTGTTTTTGGTAACCCCTCTATCGCAAAAATTGACTTGAGTGCGGTGATCGTTGCCGCCGACGTTGACGAACTCATTTTAATTACCCACGGGAACCTCGAAAAGGCGTCCACTACTATAAGACACATTTTGCCTAGAAATGGACCCGCATAGTCCAGATGAATTCTTTCCCAAGGAGAGTTTGGAGTTGGCCAACTACTATACTCTTTAGATGAACGACTTGAATGCAGTTGACACGCTTTACAATTAGCAACAATCTTTTCAATATCCTGGTCTATTCCAGGCCACCGGCAATATTGGCGTGACATTTGCTTCATACGACTAACACCCCAGTGTCCTGTATGCAGCATTGAAAGAACTCTATATTGTAGCTTGGGTGTAATAACTACTATTGTATGCTCTGACTGAAAAAGAATAACGTTAGCACAAACACAAAGACACAATTTTCTAGTTAAATAAGGCAGGATGGCTTGATAATCATCTCTTTTATGATTGAGTTTTGTGGGCCAACCATACCGAATGTATTTAAAAACGCTTTGAAGGGTGCTGTCCTGGGCATAGGCTTCGGCTACAGTTTTGCTTGTGATCGGGAAGTTTTCCAATACCGCGTTGTACACCGTGTCAACACCTACCCCGTCTTGTTCTTCTTCGTCAAATTTCGTGTCAGGCCCAACCGGCAATCTAGATAAGCAGTCAGCGTTGCAGTGCTGTTTTGTAGACCGGTATCGTATTTTGTAGTTGTAGTTCATAAGAATTATAGCATACCTTTGCAATCTGTGGATAGTCATTTCAGGCAGTTTTTTATTTTGATGAAAAATTGTGATTAGGGGCTTGTGGTCCGTGATGAGTTCAAATTCACGACCGTACAGATATTGGTTGAATTGGCGCACGCCAAATATTATAGACAGTGCTTCTTTCTCAATTTGGCTGTACTTTTTTTGGCTGTCTGTTAGAGTTTTTAAGGCGAATGCAATAGGGTGTTCAGAATCGTCAGGGAGGATATGTGACAACACCGCCCCGACCCCGTGCGAAGAGGCGTCAGTTGCTAGTGACACCGGATAATGTTCAGAAAAATGCACCAAACAAGACACGTTCGTAATTTTATTTTTTAGTTTTTCAAACGCAGTTTTCTGAGCTTGTCCCCACACAAACTCTCGATCATTTCTTCTTAGAAAATTTAAGGGTGCGGCAAGCTGAGCAAAATTTTCAATATATTGATTATATAGTAGTTTATCTTGCCAATAAAAGCTTCGAGCCCTTTCACATCTACAGGAGCAGGCAAGTTCACTAAAGCCTTTACGCGCTCATCAGAGGGTCTCTTGCCTTTGGCGTCGATGACATGGCCAACGTACTGTATCTTTTCCTGCGCAAATACACATTTTTCTAACTTGCAGGTAAGGCCATGCTGCTGTAGTCGCTCTAGAAAGGTTTTTAGATTATGAAGATGTTCTGCATTATTTCTTCCCGAAATTATGATGTTATCCACATATGCACCACAACAATCTAATCCAGTTAATAACTGATCGATATACTGCTGGAATATAGCAGTTGAGCAAGCTGCACCAAATGGCAATCTTTGTATTTGATACAAACCGAACTCAGTTTTAATAACAAATATTTGTTTGGACTCATCGTCCAAGGGGATCTGCAAATATGCATCAGATAGATCAATCTTCGTAAAAAATTGACAACCATGCAGCTGATGACACAACTCTTCAAAACTTGGAAAGGGATAACCGTGTACTTCCAGTTGTGGATTTAAAGAAGCTTTAAAATCGCCACATATGCGAACTGATCCGTTAGGTTTGGGAACCACAACAATGGGAGCAGCCCATTGACACGTCTGAATTGGCTTCAATATATTTAATTCTTCCAATCGGTTAAGTTCAGCTTTGACAGCGGCCTTTTGTGAAAACGGCAGTTGACGATATTTAAAATATTTTGGTTGAGCACCTTCTTTCAAACTTACGTGAGCTTTAAATAACTTACTGCAGCCTAAAGTGTTATTAAACACCTTATGATGCCTATCACAAAGCAGCTTTGCATCAGCTTGCAATTTGTCTACCGAATTTGACGTTGATGACAAAAAGTTAACTTCATTAACTTGCAATTTGTCTACCGAATTTGACGTTGATGACAAAAAGTTAACTTCATTGTCAGCTAAGCCTACGCAAAACTTAAGCGCATCAAACCAATCGATCCCCAAAATATTACTACCTTTGGAGCTGTCAGCGACTAAAAGTGGTAATTCTGTCACTTTACCTTTCATCATCACCTTCACCTGAATTACACCACGAATCGGAATATTCTCACCACCATACGATTTGAGAACCTTTGTTGTTTTTCTACAAGTTGGCCTTCCTAATTTCTCGTATCCGTCATCACCAACAATGGAGCAGTTTGCTCCAGTATCAACTTGGAATTGCATGTGTCTGTCATTAACTGTGAGAGATATAAACATCTTATTTCCCCTTCTATCGGTCTCGGTTTGCTTATTTCCACTAAACCAAGATTCTACTGCATGTACTGTCGAAACAGCTTTCTTTGTCTGTCTTGCATGCTCCTTTTCTTCTGTACTGTACACTGAATGCACACTTTGTCTTCTGTTATTGTCAAAATTGTCCTGATGCCTTTGTCTTGAACGACCACGGTTCATGGCGCGATGATGAGACTTTTCTCTATGCCACCTTGCCTGTCTAATTCTTTGACTACCACTTAAGCACACATTGCTTATATGACCCTTACGATTGCATAGATTACAGACTGAATCTAAATGCCTGCACTGACTACGATCGTGATTAACTCCACAGTTAATGCATAATTTGCGATCTGAATAATTTTCTGTATTTGACTTACTTTGGTTGCCGAAACGTGATTCCTTTTTTGTCACCTGATTTACTTCATGTGTTGCTGTCGCTGTTGCTTCTTTACTCGTATTCTTCATTATGTTTGATGCTATTTGTGTTTCTTCGAAGGCAGCTGCTATAGCCTCCACTTCTTCCAACGTAGGGTTTTTCTTCTGCGTCGCTGCTGATCTGACATGATCATGGGGGGTGTAGAATGTAATCATATCTCTTATCATGAACTCCGCATATGATTTTTTGCAGCTCTCATTTGTGCAAACAAAACTGCACTGCCTTGCTAGCCCTCTAAGATCAGCTATCCAGTCTCCATATGACTGGCCCGACGTCATTTTGTGCCGTAAGAAATTACAGCGAGATGCCAGCACGTGTAATTTTTGTTCAAAGTGTTTTGTTAGTTTACCAATTATGTCTTTAAATGAATGTGTACTTACGCTATCTGTTTCCATTAATTTATTGAGCAACTCATTGATAAAAGTACCACATGAGGAAAGAAAATGTGCTTTCTTCAAATTATCGTGTTCTATGCCGTGAGCAGAAAAGTGCTGTTGGAGCTGAAAGATGTAGGTTTCCCACTTATCTTTCTGTTCATCAAAAGCTCGAAATTGCGGAATTGCGTTGGATGACACTTGATTAGAACTTGCCGCTTTGATAACCTCTTCCATCGTCTTCTTGTTATCCTCCATCAGCTTTTCCATCCATTCTTGCTTTTGCTTAAGAACTCTTTTAAGCGCGTTTTCGTCCATAATCCTCGTCGCCAAATGTTATGATTTCAACTTTATTATATATTAGGACATAGTAAGACTTAAAACAAATTGAATGCAACAAGAACAAAAGGTTGAGTTGAAATATACGATGAAGAATTCAGATGTGTGTCTCTATGCAGCCAAAGTAGAAGTGGCTCGCTCGTATCATGATGATGCGGTTGTGCTACCATAGCCAGCTTAATTTTGTTTTAGCATCGCATAGTTGGTAGCATTGTACTTTATAGGGTGCATCAGTCAGACAATTATTTTTCATATTTGAAGGGGCAAAACTGTATTTGTTTATAATTTGTGCACGGGAAAAGGGGTTCGCACCCTAATTATGTTCGGCTATATGCTTGGCACAGCGTTAAGGAGATTAGGGCGAATAAATAGTAGCCAGATCAGAGGGAGTGAAATATTTCTTGCACCGGGTTAGAAAACCTAAACATTTCGCAGCATTTTTGGCGACGGTAAATATGTGGTCATTCCAACGAAGCTTTTCGTTAACGCACATATCGAGAATTGCGAGATTTTCAATTTCCTCGATGCAAGTGCCACTCATGGATAATGGCATGGGATTTGGGATTCGCTTAGACGACAGGAGACAGCATTGGGTTTTGGAAGCGTTAGATTCTACTCGATTGTTTTCTCCCCATTTTATTATGCTGCGCTTTACATACGAAGTTGTTTGAGTTCCACATGAGAAGTGGAGGGACAGCATTGGGTTTTGGAAGCGTTAGATTCTACTCGATTGTTTTCTCCCCATTTTATTATGATGTGCTTTACATACGAAGTTGTTTGAGTTCCACATGAGAAGTGGAGGGACGTTCCTCAAACTTATATGAGAAGCTGAGAGAGCTGTCGTCAGCGAAAGAGTGAATTGGATTAGAAGTCACAGATAAGAGATCATTAATAAAAATGAGAAAGAGTGTCGGGGACAGAACAGAGCCCTGGGGAACGCCAGCATTCATGTGGTGTATTTCAGACTTGAAACCGTCCAAAACAACTTAAATTGAGCGGTCCAAAAGATAGCTACTAATCCAATGACGCAGTTTTTAATCGACTTCATAAGCACGCATTTTGGACAAAAGAGCTTGATGCCAAACTCTGTCAAATGCTTTGGAAATATAGAGTGCAACAGCTTTTCTTTCACCAAATTGATGCAAAGATCGGTTTCACTGTTCGGTGAGACATACCATCAAATCACCAGTGGAACGTTACCCACGAAATCCGTACTTCCGGTCACAAAGGATTTCATTGGTTTCAAGACAATTCATGAGCTGAAAATTGATCACCGTTTCCATGACCTTGGAAAGAATGGATGTAAGTGCTATGGGTCGGTACGAAAAAGGAGACGACGGCTCGCCTTTTTTGGGTATGGGCTGGACAAAGGCTGTTTTCCAACTTCTCGGAAAGAGTCCAGAAAAATAGGATAGATGGAAAAGCTTACGCAATGGTAATGCCAGCTTGGAAGAACACCTCTTCAGAACTAATTGGGAAATACCATCTGGCCCAGCGGATTTGTGAATGGTGAGATAGTTTAAAACTCTAGCAACTGCACGATTGCGAATCCGAATATCGGAGGTGCAGGTGGCATCAATGCAGAATCTGGAAGCGTGGAGCTAGCTGCAAAATGTGCAGCAAACAGATTGGCTTTGTCTTTAGAGTTGACAACTGGAATGTCATTATAAATGAGTGTTGGAATTGACGACGAGACTGTATTTTTGATTCTTTTCACGAATGACCAAAAATGTTTACTACCTTTGGGACATTGTAGTATTTTTGATTCAATTTTTGGTCGTAGGCGAATTTGACTCACCGAAGATGAGCATCATCATCATCCTCCTCGCTTCTTTCAAATACGTATGTTTCGTTTTGCTCCATTTCGATTTAATTTATTTTCTCCACGTTTCTCCACAAACACTTCACTGAGTGCAAAATGAAAAAACAATATTTCATTTTTCTGACAATGCCTGGCAACGGATCCGAAAGTTTTTTGTATACAAACATATACCAACCGTGTGAACTGACAATTTTTAACCTGATAACGTTTTCAGACATTGGTACATTTCATATTGGTAGACATGACGATATTGCCAGATGTGGCAATCGTCTAAAGATAGCTTAACTCTAAAAGCTCATTATTTACAAAAATTTACAGCTTGCTTAAGTAGAAAACTAAAATAAGTTTAAACGAAAGAATAAATCAGTTGCGTTACGTGGCAGACCATTCGAAGGAACTAGGCAGAATGCTAGAATGTTCGGAAATCTAAAACAATGGAAATGGAAATTTTTAGCTCTAAATATGTATTTTCGGTCCGCAAAAATATATCGATATTTATAAAAGGCAATTCAATGTCGACTACCAGCTTTATCTTCAATTTGAAGTTGGATGCCAGTAAAACACTTAACACTTAAAACTTAATGGAGACATTTCTAATAATTTAGCTGAAAGGTGCAAGGACGTGGATGATAATACGAGATATGCGGTATGAGCAGGGGGTTCGTGGTTCGAATCCCAGTAACACCAAAAGTATTTTTCACGGTGTCCCACCTCTCGCGAATGGGTGACAAACGTAATAATAACTTGTCACGGAATGCTTCTCAATTCGCCGTTCGGATCCGGCATTAAATTGTAGGTCTGTCTCGCCGAATATTATTATTATTATCATATCTATGGATTTACTGACCTAGGTAATAAACGGGAAAACACAACCGCAAAATCTATTTGCTTATTTATGATCCTAGGTGTGATTTCTAATTATAAGTACATATTGTCGTAATATTCATCAAAAAAAATTATTAGAAAATATTGAGTCGTTTGTGACCAAGGTTCCAATAACCGAAATTGCTATTTCCAGTTAAATGTTTCCGAAGATTTAAGCTATGTATGACACTTAGTTAAAAGTGTTTGAAACACCTTATTAGCTACGTATATGGCTCCTTAGACGTAGTTACAAGTTGGTCAGTATTGGAAGAATGGTATGAGATCAAAACAAATTCTACCACAAAAATACGACATGTTCTTCGATGATCGATGAAGATCTATTCATCATTTCCGAACTGGTTGGTAAAAGATCAGGTTAAAATAGATCGACTCGTTCAGTCGTTCATTTGCCAACTGTTTAGCAAAAGATCTGGTTACGAACTGGTTAGCAAAAGATCACGTTAAAAAAATGGTAGGCTGTATCGTCTACACGGCCGCGAGGGTTTTGAGCGTGACAACGTTTACAAACATTTACTGACCATGCACTGTTTATTTTTTATTTTTTATATAATTTTTATATATGTACATTTAACTTAAATTAAAGTGTATATCTAGTTTTCCAGTTTGTGTTGTTATAAAATAATTTCCGAGTTTAAACCTTTTAACTCAATTTAATTAGTAATGTAATGTAGAAATTATTAATGTCAAAGAGTGGTGAGCAGAAAACCCACCAACAGAGACTATAAGTTAACAAACGAAACCCAATCATCGCTTATATCAGTTAATTTGTATCCAGTCAAGTTATCCGAACTGAATCCGCAGCATACGTAAACATCCGCGGCAGACATAAACATTTGCTGACCAAGCGTCTGGACTTCGCATCACACAAAAACATTTGCTGACTTAGCGTCTGGCCTTCATCCGCAGCCCATCTGTCCACACAGTTTCTTCCACTATAAATGTTAGCTCATAGGATGTATCATCGTTCAGTTGCCTAGTTAAGTTCATAGTATTAAATTCAGTTGCCTAGCTAAGTTCATCGCATTAAGTTCAAGTTCAAGTTGCCTAATCAAATTTACAGTATTAAGTTCAAGTTCTGTTGACTAATTAAAATCGTAGTGTTAAGTTCTTATTGCATTAAATAATCTTTGTCATATAAAATTAAATAAAGTTATTTTTTTTAAACAAATTCTTTGTGTGTAAAATTAACTTATACTCTCACTAAATCATTATTTCCACATGTTTGTTTCTTTCTGCTCATGGTATGTATGGTCTGTAAGTTGAATGTGACTTTATTGAGGCCTACTCTTAAGCATTTTTGTGGGCTCTCTCAACCTGTTGCTTTATAAAATATTTATAATTGTGACAGTGACCAGCTTTATGATTCAAGCTCTTGCATTTTGCGCAAGTGTTCGCTTTGTAAGGACAATTGATAACATGATGCTGATCACCGCACGCTGGAGTGGTTCGAGCTTTCTTTTGAAAAGGGCTAGTTCTGCCAGATGGTGCTTTCTTTTTCTCCTGGACCGCTTTGACTTCGAACTGTTCGACGACTTTGATTTTGTCGCGCTTCAGGCAAACGATTCTATGGCCACATTACAGAATTTCCATAGAAACAAGGGTTGTAGTCGCATCTTAGTCCTACATAACGAATTTCATACAAATAGCTTGAGACATTGCTTTGTTCCAGAAATTCCAGAGTGATCATATTCCAGAATTTACATAGGAACAAGTCTTATATTCGCATCTTAACCCTAAGTACCGAATTTCATGCAAATCGCTTAAGAAATTGCTTTGTTCCAAAATTTCCAGACCATAATAATCATATTCCAGAATTTCCATAGAAAGAAGTCTTAAAGTCGCATCATAGTCTTACATAGTCTAAGTACCGAATTTCATGCAAATCGCTTAAGACATTGCTTTGTTCCAAAATTTCCAGACCATAATAATCATATTCCAGAATTTCCATAGAAAGAAGTCTTAAAGTCGCATCATAGTCTTACATTCCGAATTTCATGCGAATCGCTTGAGAAATCGCTTAGTTCTCAAAATATTGACATTTAACAGTGTCTCACAACAGTGTGAGCAAGCAGTGTATTAACAGTGTGAGCAAACAGTGCATTAAAAGTGTACTTAACATTTTACTTTTTGAACATGCACCCCCTTGTAGTGAGACGTTGTCACGTCAAAAGATCAACTCGTTCATTCTTTCATTTCTTTTGTCTCGTGGGTTTCGTTCGTGAACTAACCAACTAACCAATATCGAACTGTTGAACATCGAACTAACCAACATATTATTTTTCATGAGCGCGAAATAGAAGGGTCGTTACGTAGAAAAACAACTGAGAATATTTGATATACAACAGTTCAATATTACATCAGTCTAGATTCGCAATCACATGGCAAAATATTTTTCCACGTGAAGCATTTTATATGAGAATCAATCTGTTTAGAATCAGTAAAATTGTTTGCCAAATTTTAAATTGTAATTAAAAATTCGTTTGGCACCTTTTATATATTGTATAAATAATAGCCTATTTCAAATACCTGCGTAATTTTTATTTCAATTATTTCGTTTAGTTTTTGTAGTATTATAAGCAGAAACTTAAATTTTAAGGATTTTAGGCGAAAAAATTATTTTTGCAATCCATGGTTTTGTATGCACAGAAAAATTGTTTGTTTTCTGTTTTGGAGTTTGAAAAACATATAGCAACCAAACTGAAAGTTATATTTTATTGCAAATAAATCGTTTTATGTTTTTGGTGTATAGAAGACTTGCTGAAAACGTTAAAGCATGAAACAATATCCTGCTTGCAGACAGTATTGACTCTTGTTTTATTAACAAATTACCGGCTATTACTTAAAAACTTATTACGGACAATAAACAAGGCAACCGAAAGACTGCCTCGATGACCTTTTCAGTGATATACTGCATACAGGGAAATTCTAGAAATTCTTAATTACTGTCAAAAGTGTCGTTATGTCGAAGGCTTGCACGAGTAAAAATATGGTGAATACACAATAATTTTAAACACAATTGATTGGCTTTATTTATTATGCAATGTTAACAATCTTTATTTTAAGTTATTTAATTTGTTATGTGCAGTGGCTAAAGCTGCGGCAAATTTGTCCAGTGCACGATTCGATTGATAAGCAAAAGTAAAATTGACAATTTCAAATCTCATTTTATGCGTAGTAGTACGTAACTTTCGATGTGCGTATTTGTCGAGGTGCGTATATATATTGTAGGTTAAATGATCCAACATTGCCGGTCGCCCTAAAGGATTTTAACACTTTAGTTGCTGATTGTTGTTGTCTGGGATGGGCAGCTGGCACAGTTTTGTCACTGGTCGCTTGTATCCAGCGTTCTGAAATCTCACTACTGCGACTCGAACTCGTCCGTCAGATCCCGGATGCGTATCGATGACCCTGACGAGTAGCCATTTTAAAGGTGGCGTGGTTTTTTCTTTGATGAGCACCAATGTTCCGATGACGTTGGTTTTCAACCACTTTGGGCGTTGTTGGAGGCGGGCGAGGTATTCTGTAGAGCAAAATTTCCAGAAATGCTGGCACATCTTTGAACTAGTTGGAAACGATTGAGACAGTTTGTTTTCACAGCGTCATCATGACACGTCCTACATAGTATTTCACTAATTTCACCCATGCTTCCCACAATCCGCCGAAATGTAGCGAAGCAGTAGGGATAAATTTCATCTTGAGCCAGTAATGCAGCTATCTCGGGATTCACAGCTTTAGTGCTCTGTTGATATAGGAATGCTAGTTGACGACTGGATCCCACGAAGTTGGTTGCACAATCACTGTACAGGCTTTGAATTTTGCATCTTCGCGCAGTGAACCTCTTAAACGAATGCAGTGCTTTGGTGGATAGACACACGAATAGACAGATGTAACCTTTAATCGATGCATCACCACGGCCCTTATGTTATTTGAACGACATCGGACCGGACGCCGCTGTGAAAAACGGCATCGATGGAGTCACACGATGCTATGGAAGATTCGCCATAATTTGCTGGCTCGTGATTGAGCGATTTGATGCTCACGATCCAGTAGTGCTTTCGTAAATGAGCCAACATCAGCTTTGGACCACCGTCTAGCGTTGTGCGATGTGCTTGTGAAATGATTAAGCGGGTGAGTTGATCATCTTTGGGTAGAATTATCGGATTGTTCTCTGTGTATGGTCGACGTCGACGAAAGGGTTTCGAGACCGAAGTGGGCTTCTGTCGAGTAGGTGATCCCCTGACTGGTATCGTGATATCTCGTCAGCGAAATGGATTGATTGAAACAGCCTGACCCAGAACTCAACTGACCAATTGAGCTCCAGTACGGTTATGAAAACTTCTAATCGCGTTTCTGCGCTGATACGTCGATGTTGGATAGGGCGTCTGCATAAAGCCGTGACATGAAGTAATTTCCCTAGCGATGAACATCGAGCGAGTAAATGTTATATGTCGTTGTGACACGTTACGGTTTCTGCATGCGTTGCGATCATTGAATTAGTTTACGTTCATCGATGTTCGTATAAGCCTCGCGAGTCTTCTGACGTAGCCACTGACTTGTATTTTCCCGCAGCCAAACAGGACCCGTCCACCACAATGGATGGTTGTGTAATGATGATGGTTCAATGCCACCGGACGGGCAGTCAGCGGGGTTCTGCTTAGTGTCGACACATCGGAGCAACGCCACTATTTGTCCCTGCACTTCGATTAAATCCACGATGTCGTGTGAACAGGTCATGAACTCGTCGACGTAAAAGTCTCTTGATGCGACTTCGGTTGCGATTGGAAATCTCTCCTGTTCCTCTCGTGCGAACTGATGGATGGTACGAATTACTAGATACGGAGCGCTGACAGTGCCATAAGAGACGGTGCACAATCGAATATACGATTCGCTGATAGTTCCTATGCTCGCATGCTATCAGGATTTGTCGGTACATCTGCTTGATATTTGCGATGAAAACGTATTTATGGTTGCGAAAACGGGTTAGTATTTCGAAGATGCTGTGTTGAAGCTTGGGACCAATACGAAGCTTCTGATTTAGCGATACGCCAGTGGTTGTTTTATGTGACGCGCCGAAAACCACACGTAGTTTTCGTTGCATTACACCGTGATGAGAAAGATAACACATCTGATCAGGCGATTTGTTGTCGTCGTTAACACTTCCTCCAATGGCGCGATTCCAAATAATTTTGCATCGGTACTCTACACTTAGTTGACTTAGTTGTTGGTGTCATAATTCCCAATTGTCGTGGTCAAACTCAACAGTTGATTGGTTGCCTTGTGTTCCACCTTGCCGAAGAGGATGTATTCCAGTTTCGTTTTCTGTGCGAAGGGTGAACCGCTGACACCAGTAATGCAGCCATCCTTTTGAAGCATTCCAATAACATCAGCTCCGAGCTAAATATCAATTCGGTTGGGACGATAGTAATGGGGATCGGCAAGTTCCAAATGTTCCAAGTGCGGCCATTGATGCGTGTCGATGGGTTGAGATGGCAGCGTGCCTGTGATCTTCTCGACTACAAGGGCAGTGATTGAGATCGAAAATGTTGCCTCGGTTTGGGATTGTAATACGAATTCAACAAGTGAACACGACATGGGTGCCTCATTGACACAGATGCCACTGATTGCGACTGCTGCTGGTTTACTCGGTAATCTGATACGATTTGCGGTACTCTCCGAAACGAAGCTGATCTGTGACCCCGAATCCAACAGAGCTCGAACGGTGAAGTTTTGGTTGGCGTGTGATATGATGACGATTGCTGTGGCGAGCAGCACATCTGCGAAAGGCGATGCGACTGGCTGTGACCTGAGTATGTAATGATGATTCGACGGCCAGAATTCGAGATGTGCTTGCGAAGAAGGCTGTCGATGATGAAGCGACGTTGATCGTCGTGGGGGGATTTGAGGTGGTCTTGAGTTGGCTTTGAGAGGGTCTTGAGAAGGTCTTGAGAAGGGTCTTAATGTGGTCTTGAGGGAGTCTTGAGGTGCTTCTAAGTTATCTCTTGAGGGGGACTTCGAGGTGGTTTTGAGGAGGTTCTTTATATAAAAAGTTGCACATATATGTATCTTCCATTAAAAAATTACATAAAAAAATTTAATTTTTTTGGGAAGGGTTTTTATTGAGGGGGATTTCGAGGTGGGTTTTGAGGAGGTCCTTTATATAAAAAATTGCATATATTTGTATCTTCGATTAAAGAATTACATAAAAAATTTAATTTTTATGGTATGGTTTTTTATTCTCTCAATACAGTGAAATAATTCAAAAATACCCGCACGACAAGGTATAAGCGTAAACAAGTCTGGATCAACAAGATCTATGCTTGTCCCACTGACAGCTGTATGCTCGTTCGTTATGTTCATTTTGTTCTTTTGGTTATTTGTACTGTCTGAGTTTTCTATATTGAAGAAAAATGTTGATGAAGCTACACTTAGAACATACGTATATAAACGAGATAACACAACGAATTTGTCACGCGATGAAAGAAACGGTACACCGCAGTATTCTTTCACGGCTGAAAGAAAAAGAAAACCCAAAGTTCAAAAATTTGCGAAACAAACAGCTAACAGCAACACAATCATCCCTTATTATTTTACGCTGAAACTTTAAAATATCTCGGAAAATAAGCACTCTACGGAAAAAATGTCCAAGATCCAAATTAATCATTCAGCAGGGGAAATAAATTAGTGCTAAAAATAGTACTCCCTTTTAGGTGGGGTGGGGCTAACTTTTGAAATTTAAATTGGGCACCCCCCCCCCCCCCCCCTATTGTTATTGCAAATTTGGATTCTACGGCTAAAAGTCTGAAACATTTTTTTCTATTCATGATAGATGGCGCTATTCAATTTTTTCGATTTTTCCTACTGAGAACCTATGAATAATTCTGGAATACGTTTGCAATAAAAATACAAAGTTTTTCAGGAACAGGCGATTAAATCTGCTTTTTAATTAATGAATGTTTTTGTATTTTGTTTCAAAAATACCGATTTAACTTGAAGATTATTTCGAAAACAACAATATCTGTGTTAGGCTATTAATACTACATACTTTAGAATGGAGTATTTAACTATACTAGAGAGAATTGAAAAGGTTCTGGTTTATGGAGAAGAAAAATTAAAAAAAATTTGACGACCAATTACAAGTATTTACAATGAAAACGTGGCATTTTTATTGCAAACGTATTGCAGAATCGTGTACAGAGGTTCTCAGTATGAAAGTTCAAAATGAATGGTCGTACTAATTTTAGCACTAATATATTTCCCCTGCGGAATGATTAAATTTTGATCTTGGACATTTTTTCGTAAAGAGTTTATTTCCCGAGATATTTGAATTTCAGCGTAATAAATCACCCGGTATTTCAGAATATTTAATTAAAAATTAATAAATAAAACAAAAACAAAATTTGTTTTCCGTATGGGTGAGAGTAGCCATCAGCCATAGATACCCAATGGCCAAATCCTCAATGTTTCGCTCATCACGGTATGTTCTGTGTTGCCACAAATATTAGAAACAAACCAAATTAAACATAGAATTAACACCACAGACGATGCCCCCATCTACATGAAGTCATGTAGGTACCCATACGTACACAAACAAGAGGTACAAGAACAAATCTCAAAAATGTTAGAACAGGGCATAATCCGTCAGAGTTACTCACCCTGAAGCTCCCCCGTCTGGATTGACCCCAAAAAGCTGGAGACCAGCGGCCAACAGAAATAGAGACTCGTCATTGACTACAGGAAAGTCAAAGAGAAAACCATCTCTGATAGGTACCCGATCCCCAATATCAGCGAGATACTGGATAAGTTAGGCAGATGTATGTATTTCAGTACCCTAGATTTGGCAAGCGGGTTCCACCAAATCGAAATAGATCGCGACCATGTATTAAAACGGCTTTCACAGTAGAAGGAGGGCACTACGAATACCTTCGAATGCCATTCGGACTAAAGAATGCTCCATCCACTTTTCAACATGTGATGGACAATGTTCTCAAATAACTAATAGGAAAAGTCTGTTTAGTTTACTTAGATGACATTATTATCTATTCGACCTCCCTCCAAGAGCACCTCGAAAGTATCCGTTTAGTTTTCAACAAACTCCGAAACTTTAATTTCAAAATTCAAATGAAGAAATGCGAATTTCTTCGACAGTAAATCGGCTTTTTGGGTCATTGAATCACCCCCGACGGTATAAAACACAACCCCGATAAAAACAATCCATCAAAGATTTTCCACTCCCAAAAACAAACAAAAAAATAAAATCCTTTCTGGGTCTAATAAACTACCATAGAAAATTCATTAAAGATCTCGCGAAATTAACCAATCGACTCAAAAAAGATGCAGATACCTCCATAGACCAAAATTATATAGAAACCTTTGAGACATGTAAAACCCTACTCACGAACGACCCCATTCTAATATGCCCGGATTTTACCAAACCTTATGTGGTCACAACGGACGCTATTAACTACGCATTAGGAGCAGTCTTGTCACAAGGTAAAATCGGAAGTGACAAACCTGTCTGCTTCGCAAGTCGTACTCTTTCCTCTTTAGAGTGTAACTATTCAACAATAGAAAAGGAACTTCTCGCTATCGTATGGGCGACGAAATACTTCGGACCATGTCTCTTTGGCAGAAGATTCTAAATAGTCACAGATCATAAGCCTTTAGTGTGGCTTAAAAGCCTACGAGAACCCAATTCAAAACTCGTAAGGTGGCGCTTTAGGTTAGAAGAATACGACTTCGAGATAAACTATAAAAAGGGGGAAAGCGAATACGAACGCAGACGCTCTTAGCCATATCAAAATAATAAACCCAGAAACAATAACAAATGAAATACTTAACAACGAAGAAGATTTGGAAACAGCACATAGTACACAAGAATACCCAAACAACGGAATCCCTATTTCCGAAAAGGCTTTGAACGAATTTAACTTATAGGTCATATTGGAAAGTAGCATTGAGGGAACCCCAATGGTTGTAGAAACTATTTTTAAAAATAGGCAACGAAGAACAATTCGAAAATCAATTTTTTCTCACAACAAAGCTTTTTGTTTAGTAAGGTGCACAGAGGTACTCAATGACATCCAATTATCACACGACTTAGAGAAAATCATTCGGGACTAACACGAACGTTCGAACCATAGAGGTATCAATGAGACACTTCTTCACTTAAATCGGAAATACTATTTTTCTAACATGAAGGACAAAATTACAAAACCCCTAAATTACTGTGAACAATGAAAACTCCTCAAATACGATCGAAATCCTCCAAAGCTAAAGTATGTCCCACCAGAAACCCCTAGAAACCCTTAGAAATAATGCACTTGGACATCTATAGCATTAATAACAATCAAATACTAACAACCATAGACAAGTCCTCCAGATTTGCCAGCGGTTATACACTGAGTTGCAGAAGTAGCATATAACCATCCTTAAATTTCACATAAGCACATACAACACATAAGCCTATACGGAATTCCAAAAAATCGTTCGCGACCAAGGTTCGGAATTCACCGCGAACATATTTCAAGATTTCTGCAAGCAGCACGAAATCATACTACATTTTACCTCATTTCAGCAGGCTTCAAGCAACTCCCCAGTGGAGCGGCTTCACTCTACTCTTACAGAAATATACAGACTTATTCTCACTTAAAGAAAGGAAGACAAACTCAGTACAGACCACGCAGAAATACTGGCAGAAAATAATAAATATATAATAATGCAAATTACTCGGTAACCAAACACACACCATACGAATTATTCTTCGGCAGACCACATACATTTTTTAAAACCCTAAAGTTCTCAAAGGAACACGAGTATTTGTCTAAACTGAATGAGTTTCTTGATAACCAGTACCCTAAAATACAGGATAAAGTCGAAACTATCACTAAAAGTATAATTGAGCATATAAATGAAGAAAGAGAAGAACCGCAGGAACTACAAGTTTTCGCGTATTCAGATAAGAGGTTAGACGAAATAAAATAACACCCAGGTTCTCAAAACAGACAATTAAGAAAAACAATAACTTTACAATAATTGCAAGAAGAGATAAAAAAATACATAAATGCAAACTTCGAAGAAAAACCAAACAGAACTAATTTCCCACCTATACTCCTCTAGTATTTTCCTCCTTACCACCGTGTATGAACTTTCACCTTCTACATATAAACATAACAACTAATTTTAACACTTATGACAAACACGTTTAATATAAGATTATAAATAAGAAACAAATATTTCTGCGATCCCTACTCAGAATTTAAATAAATAAATATGTAAAAAACAAATATTTCTGCGATTCCCACTGCTGGGCACTCAAGAATTTAAATTAATAAGATACAAATATTTCTGCGATCTCTACTGATGGGCACTCCAGAATTTAAATAAATTAATAAAAAAGGATGCACAATCAGAGCATGGCGTGACTGTAGCAAACCCTTACCGAAAAATATGTAACCAGGGCATATGGTTAGCAATATTTTTGTCAATCCAAAAATAAAAAAGTAATTATTCTATTTTTAGTAATTCAGCACTTTAATCATATAGTCTTATGAAATTTTAAAAATTTAACCCTTCAGAATAAAACATTCCTCCCTCTACATAATCTAATAACTATCTCTCATTCAAAAGACATTTTTTTATTTTTTCTACCAAACCTTTTCCTCTAGCTTACATTACATTTCCGATATCACTGAAGCACTAATTTTATGCAAAAATAGTATAATACCGAAGTTTTTACTTAAGACTAAAGAACAAGAATTCATACATAAAAAACTCAATGATCAAGAAATACAAATTACTTCCACTAAACAACTTTATAAGCTATTAAAAATTACAAGGCTATTACAATGAAACAAAAATTATATTTAACGTTTTAATACCTAACTTTTCAAAATCAAAATACCATATCTACCACATAGTCGAATTAACGAAACAAAGCTTGTAACATCAAAACCTTATATTACATATAACATTTCTTTTGGTGATTTAACTCATTTTGTCGTGAAGGCATAACACTGGCGACAATTTGTGTTAATAATCCAATTTGAGTCATACTCTTCTCAATTCGGTTAAAAGAAGCGGTCAGTTGTGTTTTGTGTATTTTTTATTTGTAGTTATGTGTAGTTTCAGAGTGGATCTCAGCAAAATACGTAGGCAGAGAACGAATTTTTTCGCTGTATTTACACATATAAATATCCACAGTCCAGCAATTCTGGCACTAAGCGAAACTCAAATATTTGTGAATTCTGATACTTCAGATTTAAATCTGGGTGGGTATTGCTTAGTGCCATTATTTTTCCCACGACGCGGGCTCGCAATTTATGTCCGTAGTGATGTTGCGTTCTTGTCAAAAATGCGTGCCTTTGGTGTCAATGATAAACTGCTTCATTGGATTAGAAGCTATCTTTTGGACCGCTCAATTCAAGTTTTTATGGACGGATTCAAGTCTGAAATACAAAACATAAATGCTGGCGTTCCCCAGGGCTCTGTTCTGTCCCCGACACTCTTTCTCATTTTTATTAATGATCTCTTATCTGTGACTTCTAATCCAATTCACTCTTTCGCTGACGACAGCACTCTAAGCTTCTCATATAAGTTTGAGGAACGTCCCTCCACATCTCATGTGGAACTCAAACAACTGCGTATGTTAAGTTAAATTCTGACCTAAACAGGGTAATAAAATGGGGAGAAAACAATCGATTAGAATTTAACGCTTCCAAAACCCAATGCTGTCTCCTGTCGTCCAAGCGAATCCCAGATCCCATGCCATTATCCATGAATGACACTTGCATCGAGGAAACTGAAAATCTCGCAATTCTTGGTATGTGCGTTAACGACAAGCTTCGTTGGAATGACCACATATTTACCATCGCCAAAAATGCTGCGAAATGTTTGCAAGATGGTGCAAGAAATATTTCACTCCCTCTGACCTGGCTACTATCTACAAGGCTTTTATTCGCTTGAACACCGCAGGAACGTCTCCTGCTTGTCACTGTTTTATCGCTTCTTCCACCAGCGGTGCTCAAGAGAAATAGCCAGTTGCATGCCACCTCTCCTTGAGTTCAACCGCAATACTTGTGGCGCTCTAAATGAACATCAGTGTACCCTTAAGCCCATCTTCTGACGTACAGTTAAGTTCAGGGATTCGTTCTTCAGCCGTACAACAAGTATGTGGAATGCTCTGCCAAGCTCTGTCTTTCCACATCACTATGATCCACACACATTCAAGACACAAGCTCATAGACATCTCCTCTCTTCTTCTCCTTTTCCTAAACGCCCACGCTGTGCCAAACCGATCATAATAAGGGTGCGAACTGTTGAAATGGTAAGAAGTTCGAGTGAAAAAGTTAAATAATAATTCAGGATTTTTAATTTGATACTATACGATTTTATTGAAGCGTGTGTATTTCTTAAACAGCTAGAAGTAAGTGAAAATATTTTTTGGAATTAATAATAACAAAAATGTAAAGTCATGGATGACTTGATCAGAAGCAAGTGAATAATAAACCCGCTAACAGCACCGATATACTTTCGCTTCTGTATCGTGGCCCATCAACTTTGCTTCGACTGCTTTGACGTCGAGTTTGCGTCGTTTCTCATCTGGTACCTTCACGAAACATGCCGCCTCGAATCGCTTTAAATGTGTGTATACTGGCTTACGTCCGTACCAATATTCGTGGGGGGTCTTTTCCAAAATACGATTGGGCAAACGATTCTGCATAAAATTTGCTTTGCCCCAGAAATGTTTTTCTAATTGGGCATCCGACAGCATGCTTCGAGCCATTTCCAGCAATGAACGGTTTTTCCTTTCTGCGACACCATTTTGCTGAGGTGAATACGGAGTAGTTTCGGGAAAGATTTTCTTGTCATTTTTCCTTCGATGCAACCTTTGCAGTGCTCTTCGCAAACTGAGGTACAAGTCCCAAGTGTCATCCCATCAACAATTTTCATTGACGGGATCTTCTTCACGATGTCTATATCTCGATGTCCCAGTATACGGTGCCAACCGTGAATGCAATGTCGTTACACTTTCAGTGCCGAACCGGCACCCATTTCACCATCTCGAGACATACGCCGACGATATTCTTCAGTGACGATGTTCTTTACGACGCCTACATTGATGTCCTTCTCAGGCCTTGATTCAAGCGCTAGCACCAACCCGTCGTAACTTTTCGGTAGCGAATTAATGAGCATCGCGCTCATCAAAAATTCTGGTTCGAGTTTGCCGAGAGCCAACAATTTCTGGAACATTTCTGTCATTGAATTGACGTGTTGTTTAATATCATCTCCTTCGTTCGCCATTTAATCGACGATTTGAAGCAATAATCGAATTTTATTGCCCGGCTTGTCACGCTCATGGACATCCTATAATGCTTTCCACGCACCTTTTGCCGTGTCGATAGTCCTGATATGCATTATTTGTGCATCGTTGACAGACAACCGCATGTACGTCAAAGCTTTTTGGTCGCTTTTATCCCAAGACGCAGCTGCAACCGCATTTTCCGCTCCTTCTGGTTTGTCCTCATTAATTACCTTTCACAATCCTTTATGCCTTAAAATCGTTTCCATACGGAAGCTCCAATTGAAATAATTTGTATCTTCCAACAACTTGATTGTGCACTTGGTGCTATCTTGGCTTAACACCACCGCCATGACGATCGAATTTCAATTGAATTTCCAAATACCAAAATACTTTTACCCGGTGAGATTATTTATTCACTTAGGCTGTCTCGGCCCATAACCTGTTAAAATGGTAAGAAGTTCGACTGAAAAAGTTAAATAATAATTCAGGATATTCAATTTGATATTATACGATTTTATTGAAGCGTGTGTATTTCTTAAACAGCAAAAAGTAAGTGAAAATACTTTTGGAATTAATAATAACAAAAATGTAAAGTCAGGGATGACTTGATCAGAAACAAGTGAACAAGATACAAGTGAATAATGAACCCGCTAACAACAGCAATTGTATTTCAACACGAACCCATTTTATCGTGCGCAAATTAATAAAAAAAAAATCACAATATTCAATACTTTAACACCTTGCCACAAAATAGCAGGAACATACATCTGTATGTCACCAGAACTGATAGGAAAAACAGATAAATCCAGATGCATGGGATGGCGTGGGCAAACTAGAAACAATAACCCAACCCGAGCCCAACTTTATCCTTTTTTAAATTCTCTATATTAACTTCACTTGCCCGTGGGTCGTCGGTCGTCGGTCGTCGGTCGTCTGTCGTGGATTCTTGCGATCAATTTTTAACCCACTTCCCATGGCCCGATTTTATTGAAATTTTGCACACATGTGTATTTCCGGAGACAACACTTTCTATTAAATTTTTTGAGGCCCCTCGGGCTGCGGGGTCGGGGGGCTCCCAAACAAAAATTTTAAAAAATTTACACATACACAATAAACAATACTTTTTCGAATTTAACGCTTCCAAAACCCAATGCTGTCTCCTGTCGTCCAAGCGAATCCCAGATCCCATGCCATTATCCATGAATGACACTTGCATCGAGGAAACTGAAAATCTCGCAATTCTTGGTATGTGCGTTAACGACAAGCTTCGTTGGAATGACCACATATTTACCATCGCCAAAAATGCTGCGAAATGTTTGCAAGATGGTGCAAGAAATATTTCACTCCCTCTGACCTGGCTACTATCTACAAGGCTTTTATTCGCTTGAACACCGCAGGAACGTCTCCTGCTTGTCACTGTTTTATCGCTTCTTCCACCAGCGGTGCTCAAGAGAAATAGCCAGTTGCATGCCACCTCTCCTTGAGTTCAACCGCAATACTTGTGGCGCTCTAAATGAACATCAGTGTACCCTTAAGCCCATCTTCTGACGTACAGTTAAGTTCAGGGATTCGTTCTTCAGCCGTACAACAAGTATGTGGAATGCTCTGCCAAGCTCTGTCTTTCCACATCACTATGATCCACACACATTCAAGACACAAGCTCATAGACATCTCCTCTCTTCTTCTCCTTTTCCTAAACGCCCACGCTGTGCCAAACCGATCATAATAAGGGTGCGAACTGTTGAAATAGTAAGAAGTTCGAGTGAAAAAGTTAAATAATAATTCAGGATTTTTAATTTGATACTATACGATTTTATTGAAGCGTGTGTATTTCTTAAACAGCAAGAAGTAAGTGAAAATATTTTTTGGAATTAATAATAACAAAAATGTAAAGTCATGGATGACTTGATCAGAAGCAAGTGAATAATAAACCCGCTAACAGCACCGATATACTTTCGCTTCTGTATCGTGGCCCATCAACTTTGCTTCGACTGCTTTGACGTCGAGTTTGCGTCGTTTCTCATCTGGTACCTTCACGAAACATGCCGCCTCGAATCGCTTTAAATGTGTGTATACTGGCTTACGTCCGTACCAATATTCGTGGGGGGTCTTTTCCAAAATACGATTGGGCAAACGATTCTGCATAAAATTTGCTTTGCCCCAGAAATGTTTTTCTAATTGGGCATACGACAGCATGCTTCGAGCCATTTCCAGCAATGAACGGTTTTTCCTTTCTGCGACACCATTTTGCTGAGGTGAATACGGAGTAGTTTCGGGAAAGATTTTCTTGTCATTTTTCCTTCGATGCAACCTTTGCAGTGCTCTTCGCAAACTGAGGTACAAGTCCCAAGTGTCATCCCATCAACAATTTTCATTGACGGGATCTTCTTCACGATGTCTATATCTCGATGTCCCAGTATACGGTGCCAACCGTGAATGCAATGTCGTTACACTTTCAGTGCCGAACCGGCACCCATTTCACCATCTCGAGACATACGCCGACGATATTCTTCAGTGACGATGTTCTTTACGACGCCTACGTTGATGTCCTTCTCAGGCCTTGATTCAAGCGCTAGCACCAACCCGTCGTAACTTTTCGGTAGCGAATTAATGAGCATCGCGCTCATCAAAAATTCTGGTTCGAGTTTGCCGAGAGCCAACAATTTCTGGAACATTTCTGTCATTGAATTGACGTGTTGTTTAATATCATCTCCTTCGTTCGCCATTTAATCGACGATTTGAAGCAATAATCGAATTTTATTGCCCGGCTTGTCACGCTCATGGACATCCTATAATGCTTTCCACGCACCTTTTGCCGTGTCGATAGTCCTGATATGCATTATTTGTGCATCGTTGACAGACAACCGCATGTACGTCAAAGCTTTTTGGTCGCTTTTATCCCAAGACGCAGCTGCAACCGCATTTTCCGCTCCTTCTGGTTTGTCCTCATTAATTACCTTTCACAATCCTTTATGCCTTAAAATCGTTTCCATACGGAAGCTCCAATTGAAATAATTTGTATCTTCCAACAACTTGATTGTGCACTTGGTGCTATCTTGGCTTAACACCACCGCCATGACGATCGAATTTCAATTGAATTTCCAAATACCAAAATACTTTTACCCGGTGAGATTATTTATTCACTTAGGCTGTCTCGGCCCATAACCTGTTAAAATGGTAAGAAGTTCGACTGAAAAAGTTAAATAATAATTCAGGATATTCAATTTGATATTATACGATTTTATTGAAGCGTGTGTATTTCTTAAACAGCAAAAAGTAAGTGAAAATACTTTTGGAATTAATAATAACAAAAATGTAAAGTCAGGGATGACTTGATCAGAAACAAGTGAACAAGATACAAGTGAATAATGAACCCGCTTACAACAGCAATTGTATTTCAACACGAACCCATTTTATCGTGCGCAAATTAATAAAAAAAAAATCACAATATTCAATACTTTAACACCTTGCCACAAAATAGCAGGAACATACATCTGTATGTCACCAGAACTGATAGGAAAAACAGATAAATCCAGATGCATGGGATGGCGTGGGCAAACTAGAAACAATAACCCAACCCGAGCCCAACTTTATCCTTTTTTAAATTCTCTATATTAACTTCACTTGCCCGTGGGTCGTCGGTCGTCGGTCGTCGGTCGTCGGTCGTCGGTCGTCGGTCGTCTGTCGTGGATTCTTGCGATCAATTTTTAACCCACTTCCCATGGCCCGATTTTATTGAAATTTTGCACACATGTGTATTTCCGGAGACAACACTTTCTATTAAATTTTTTGAGGCCCCTCGGGCTGCGGGGTCGGGGGGCTCCCAAACAAAAATTTTAAAAAATTTACCCGATTTTTTTAAAATTTTAAACACATGTGTATACACAATAAACAATACTTTTTCGAAAATTTGGTAGTGATCGGGTCCCGGGTTCGGCCGCAAGGCCCTTATACATTTTTTAAATATCTATACTGGCATCAGATATTCGTCGCCCTTTATGGACTGTGTGCGGTGTGTGCTGCGCAGTCGGCTGCGCTGCATGGTTTTGGTGGAGGTGGAGAGAGAGAGAGAAATCTTAGCGCACGCACAAATGAACCCAGCAAATGAAACGAGACATACATGTTTTATGCTTACTTCAACTTACATTTTTATTATATACTGAATTGTATTTTTATTGATGTCGTTTTTTTTGTTGTCGATATCAACTTACAGATAGAACAACAAGTTTTCACAATATTCTGTCATTTGGCGTTTTCATAAATTAGTTCAGAGCAGTCAAAGAGTTCTCAAGATAAATGTTCGTGTTTCTTATTTGCTCAGAGTATTTTTTAACATCTGATGTCAAATGTTTGTTTCGATGATTTTCTCCTACAATAAAAAAAAAATGGCCCAGGATCGAGGGGCTCCCATATCAATTTCTGCGATTAGAGAATTTAGATGAAAAATTTTAATTTTTATGGGTTGTTTTTTTTTTAATGTTCCACAAGTTTCCTTTAACTCCACTTGCAGCAGCAAAACTGGCCTAATCCTGGCCTGAGGAGGAGTTACGTCGCCTTCACCTTAACGCCCCTTCACCCTAGCAGCACACATTCACCTTTACCCCACATAGCAGCCAACAACGCCCATCTCTACCAACACATGCCACCGGATATACCTAGAATTATATACTTCCATTTAAAACTGTTAATTATTGAAGATGATTAATATTGTTTGTGATAATAGCTTACACGAGAACACTAATGACAATGGACAACGAGTCATAGAGATGGCAGCAAGCAATAATTTGGTCGTTGCGAGTACAAGGTTTGCGCGTAAAAATATCCACAAAACCACCTGGGTATCTCCTGATGGAGCCACTCGCAGCCAGATAGACCACGTAATGATAGACCGCCGCCACAACCCGAACCTGATGACGGTACGAACGTACCGAGGTGCCAACGTCGACTCGGACCACTATCTTGTTGGTATGGTGCTCCGAGCGCAGATTGCATCATCACGGAAGACTGCATCCGCGAATCAGATTCGAGTCAACACGGCTGCCCTTTGCAATGAAGAGACCAGAAACAACTACGGTCAAGCGATAGGACTCGCCCTAAATGCAGGGAGAGTAAGTCCTGGGGCTGAGATGTCGGGCGTAGAATAGAAATGGACACGCCTTTAAAATACTATCATTAGTACTGTTGACTCCATCTTAGGCAGTAGTCGTAGAGATCGAAACGACTGGTTCGATGACGAATGTAAGCTAGCGACTGAACGTAAGAATGTTGCGTACCGAGCAATGCAACAATCTCATAGAACGCGGGCACGCGAAGACGAATATAAAGATCTCAGAAGATATGAAAAAATAGTTCACCGGCGAAAGAAAGCAGCCTGGGAGAAGAATCTCGTCCATGAACTGGAACAGTACAGAGAGCAAGGACCGCACCAGGCGCGGAAGTTCTACCAAAGGGTCCGCAGTATGACCCAATATACACCGCGTTGCACATACTGCAAGGACAAAGAGGGTAATCTGATCGCCGATCTTAAAGGCATCTTAGAGCGATGGGAAGAGCACTTTCATGAGTTGCTAAATGGCCAGCTAACTGAGGAATTGGAAGCTCCACCAATGACCGAAGATCATACAATTCTGCCGCCACCAAGCATAGTCGAAGTTAGCAGAGCGATAAATCGGCTCAAAAATAATAAGGCCCCGGGATCTGATGGGATCCCAGCGGAACTGATTACACCAAGCAATTCATGAAATAATAGTGCAAGTATGGGAAGAAGAAGTTATGCCAGAAGACTGGCGAAGAGGCATCCTGTGCCCCATACATAAGAAGGGATATATAACAAAATGAAGCAATTATCGCGCAATTATTTTCTCCTCTATCCTTCAAGACAGGATAGCCCCATACGCTAAAGTCATCATTGGTCCATACCAGTGTGGCTTCATCCCAGGCAAATCAACAACTGATCAGATTTACACCCTAAGGCAGGTGATGGAAAAATGTCTAGAGTTTCAAAACTCACTACACCATCTTTTTATAGACTTTAAAGCCGCCTATGATATCATAGCCAGAGTAGAACTTTATAAAGCCATGAGAGAATTCGGCATCCCAAATAAACTGACACGACAATGTAGGTTGACCATGACCAATGTTATAAGCCAAGTAAAAATATCCGGATCACTATCAAGCCCATTCAACATCTATAACGGGCTCCGACAGGGGGATGGACTGGCCTGCGTCCTCTTCAACCTTGCGTTGGAGAAAGTGATCCGAGACTCTGACGTAACGGCGAGAGGAACAATCCTTTATAAGTCCATTCAGATACTGGCTTACGCAGACGATATTGACATCGTTGGTAGAAACCAAAGATCTGTACAGGAAGCTTTCATCCAGATAGAGCAGGCGGCACGAAATCTGGGGCTGCACATAAATGAGAGCAAAACAAAGTACATGGTGGCCACGTCTGCGAGTAGAAGATCCAACATTGGTCCCTCAATTCAGATAGTGGAGCGCGAATTTGAAGTAGTGCAATCCTTTAACTATTTCAGGTCAACTATAGCAGCCGATAACAGCATGGAACCAGAAATACGCGCACGGTTGCTTAAAGCCAACAAAGCCTACTATAGCCTGTCAAGACTCTTCAAATCCAGGAACTAACACCCAAGCTGCTGATATATAAGACAATGGTCATACCAGTACTCACATATGGATCCGAGACTTGGGTGCTTAGCAGAAAAGTCTTACGGAGAATTGTTGGTGAGGAAGGACGATTCCGGAGACTCTATAATGATGAGATCTACGAGCGTTACCGCGATGTCGACATCGTGAAGAAAATTAAGCTCGGTAGGCTCCGGTGGGCAGGACACCTAGCTCGCATGAGCGAAGAGGATCCTGCTCGGAAAGTCCTTTGCGGTAGGATTTATGGAACACGACAGCGAGGCCGGCCAAGCCTACGCTGGAAGGATGGCGAAGACCAGGACGTCCAGAGTTTAGGGATGCCAAACTGGATGACATCGGCTCGAAATCGGGACCGGTGGAGACACTTTTTGCGGGAGACCAGGACCGGACCCCGGTTGTAGAGCCAAATATGATGATGATGATAATCTCTTTTAAATAAAACACGTCTTGCTTGTTTGATGATTCGTAGTAGAAGGGAAATAAAAATTTATTCAATGTATTGACAAATCTGTTTGGACAGATTTAATGAGTGCGTTCAATGCAACAATCCCTGAATTAATTTTTGTTTCATTAATTGAATTATTTTTTTACGTGTGGACAATTTAACTGTGGGAAAACCACAAAAAAACCCAACTCTCAATTTATAACAATACAATTACAAACGTTATAACAATGTACTTATTTGTCACAATGTTTTAAAAAGATTATTACAAACTTTTAAAAGAATTAATTAATTCAGTTTACGTTGGCTAAAAGCCCACAATTAATTTACTCTTTCATACCAAAGCTACTTAAAAAACTTAACAATTTTGGTTTCGATATTGCCTTTGTTAAAATATCTGCTAGCATATTATCGGTTGGACATGTTTATCTTTAGCTGATTGAACAATATACTTAATTTTTACATCGATATGTTTTGTTTTAGCAGAGTAATTATTATTTAATGCTAAATCAATTGCCCCGCGATTATCACAAGAAATAGCTATCGGTTTAGATGCTTTCGGAAATAATTCAGCCCTTAAATATTTTAACCACATAGCTTCATGTATAACTTCAGTCATCGCCATGAATTCCGCTTCGGTTGTCGATAACGCAACGGTTGGTTGTCTTTGAGTGCGCCAAGATATCGCTCCACTTTGCATTATGAAAATATAACCGGTTGTTGAATCGCGTTTATCTAGGTCGTTGGCCCAATCTGAGTCGCCGTAACCAATCAAATCAACGGATGATTTCGAGTATGTGATTCCTCTATTTAATGTGCCTTTCAGGTACCGAAAAACGCGTTTCAACGCGACCCAATGTGCTTTACCAGGGTTTTCAGTGTACCTGCTAAGTAAATTAATGGCATAGTTAATGTCTGGACGAGTTACCTGTGCAACAAACTGCAATTTCTCATCTCGTAACGTTCTTCATCGGACGTTGGACACATCGCCTCATTTATTTTTTGATTCAAGTCCAAAGGTGTTTGTGTTGGATTTGAGTTGCTCATTTCAAATAGCTTGATGATTTCACTAATGTATGTAGACTGATCGATAGTGATGGAACCATTTGTCTTATTGCGATTAACCCTAATTCCAAGTATCGACGATGTCCCTCCGAGATCTTTCATTTTGAAATGCTTGTGCAGTTTGTCCTTCAGCCGCTTCTCATCGTCAACCAGTATATCGTCGACGTATGTCGCGACTACGAGCGTCGACCCACTTGATATCGAATAAAAGATGCAGTGATCAACTTGCGAACGCTTAAGACCAAAATTCGACAAAACATCAGTCAGTGCGGCATTCCATAAACAACTCGATTGTTTCAATCCATAAATCGATTTAATTAATCGGCAATATCGATTTGAACCGTCATCAAACAGCTCCGGTTGTTGCATGTAAATTTCGGTGTCTAGCTTACCATGCAAAAATGCCGTCACTACGTCCATTTGAGTGACCTTTAAATCAAACTGCACTGCCATTGCAAGCCAAAACCTTATTGATGAGTATCGGACTACTGGTGAAAAGATTGCGTTGTAATCGACGCCAGCAACTTGTGTAAATCCTTTCGCCAGTGAGCTCATTTCTTCGCGCATAGCCTTTTTCCAATCGTCACTTGCATCACTCGACAAAGCTTGCTTTACTGTGATTGAATCGTCTACAGTGACAACAACATGAGCATAATTTGGGCTTTGCCCAGTTGCATTTCGAACTGATGGGGAACGTGGTATTGTTTCACTTTCGTATGTTATTCGCTCATCACGTGACATTTGAATAGCTTCAGGATCGAAAGGAGTGTCGTTAGCTTCTTCAATTGAACTTTCGAATGAAGTTTCGGATGACATTTCGACCGAACTCTCGAGTGAATCGTTGATTGCGATGACCGAATTGTTTGTTGGCTCGCCAAGTAATACAGAAGCATCTACTCCTGGGTGTACTTTAACAACGGTACCAGTCAAACCACAGCTCTGGTCATCATCACTGATTGAAGAATCATCATCCAATTCAACTTCCTCCCTTGATTCGAAATCACTGCTCTCGTCTTCTTGTAACTGTACAATACATCGATTAGTATTTAAATTTTTAATATCAGTTACATGAGCTCCGCTTTCGCTTTCAACGAACGTGACATCTCGGCCCACAATTACTTTTCTCGTCGCTTAGTGGTACAGCCGATATGCATTTTGATTGCTTGCATATCCGATGAAAATGTGCTCGGCGGCTTTGTCATATAACTTTTTGTGCTTGACGTTTGGCACGTGTGAAAAAGCCTTACATTCAAACACTCTCAAAAAACTTAAGTCAGGTGATTTGCCGCTCCACGCTTCCTCCGGACTAATTTTTCCGCCTCGACATGGCACAAAATTGACGACTTTCACTGCCGCCATCAATGCTTCCGCCCAGAAGCTCTTTGGCAAATTCGAATCAAGCAGCATACCGCACTCGATCAAGTAATGTACGATTCACTCGCTTAGCGGTACCGTTTTGTTGTGGTGTATACGCCGCTGAAGTCTGATGAACAATTCCTTCCTTTGAACAAAATGTTTTCATTTTATTATTCACAAACTCGGCTACATTGTCACTTCTAAACACTTTTATTTTGTAGTTTGTTTGTTTTCCCGCCATTTGTTTAAATTCAACGAAATAATCAAACACTTGCTTTTTTCTTTTCAAGGCATTAACTAATACTTTTCTCGTGAAATCGTCAATAAAAGTCACAAAGTAGCGACAACCACTCATTGACTTGATATTCAACTCACAAACATCCGAATGCACTAATGCCAGCACACAATCGGCTCGATTTCCTTCTTTTGGAAACGGTAGACGACATTGTTTACCTTTGATACATGTTTTACATTTGTTCATCTTTTAATGCTTTACTTTGTGCTCACTATTGCTTAAAAACTTCATATTTTCAAAACTAACGTGCATTAACAAATACTTTTCTCGTGAAATCGTCAATAAAAGTCATAAAGTAGCGACAACCACTCATTGACTTGATATTCAACTCACAAACATCCGAATGCACTAATGCCAGCACACAATCGGCTCGATTTCCTTCTTTTGGAAACGGTAGACGACATTGTTTACCTTTGATACATGTTTTACATTTGTTCATCTTTTAATGCTTTACTTTGTGCTCACTATTGCTTAAAAACTTCATATTTTCAAAACTAACGTGTGGAAGACGACGATGCTATAAACGCAGTTCATTTTGTAACGAGGTTTTCCAGCCGGGGTAAAACTCAGTGTGACCAGGGTTATTTGTTTATAGGGTCGTTACAATAAAAAAGAATTTATTTGTTTGGGGAATGGAATTCGATCTTTTATTCTCTTCTTTCAGTTAACAATTATTTATTTGTGTAAATTCAAGTGTAATGTTTATGATATCCGGTCGTATCCTCGGCGGCGGTGTATATATGCTGGCGAAGCGTAGTACCGGGGGCGTTGGTGTTGACTATGTGGATGGCGAGCGCGGTGTCGTTGTACTAGCGGTGGGGCCTTTGTACCCCTTTGGCTGTAGCATCAATGTTTGCTTAGGTTTGGCGTTAAGCGTGGGCGCAATGGTAAGGATATCCCTCTCGAACCATTAATGCGACGAATTTCTAGCGTTAAGCGTGTGGACGTAATGGTAAGGATATCTCTCTTGAACCATTAATGCGACGAATTTCTGGCGTTAAGCGTGTGGACGTAATGGTAAGGATATCTCTCTTGAACCATTAATGCGATGAACTTCTAGCGTTAAGCGTGTGGACGTAATGGTAAGGATATCCCTCTCGAACCATTAATGCGATGAATTTCTAGCGTTAAGCGTGTGGACGTAATGGTAAGGATATCTCTCTTGAACCATTAATGCGACGAATTTCTGGCGTTAAGCGTGTGGACGTAATGGTAAGGATATCTCTCTTGAACCATTAATGCGATGAACTTCTAGCGTTAAGCGTGTGGACGTAATGGTAAGGATATCTCTCTTGAACCATTAATGTGATGAATTTCTAGCGTTAAGCGTGTGGACGTAATGGTAAGGATATCTCTCTTGAACCATTAATGCGAGGAACTACTGAGTCTAGCGTGAAGCGTGTGGACGTAATGGTAAGGATATCTCTCTTGAACCATTAATGCGAGGAATTACTAAGCGAGTTGCTAGTACTAGGAATCACAGGGAATGAAAGAAGGCTGGTTGTCGGAATTTCCTGCCTTTTATATGTTTTTGAATCGGTTGGAAAGGTCCTGTTATCTCTGAACCGTGGGACGATCGATGTTATTTGGTTCCCACGGTCAGTCCGAGATCCCGTTGTTGCTATGCTCATTGTGTTTTGTTGTTCCGTTAAATCATTCGATTTTTGTGTTGTTTTGTCCAGCTCTGTACCTGTTGTTGTTGTATTCCTGCGTTGCAGAAATCAAAGCATAATTTGGGTTTTGCTTTGTTTGTCCGTGTACTGTTGTTCTGCCCATCGTGTTGTTTGTTGTTGTTGTGTCTTGGTGCGAAAATTTGTTTGCAATATGTAAATTCATTTGGGTTGCGTTGCTTGGCCCAGCTCTGTGTGTGGGTTTTGTTGTTGTTCGTGGCTCAGTTCTGTGCGTGGGTTTTGTTGTTGTTCGTGGCTCAATTCTGTGCGTGGGTTTTGTTGTTGTTCGGTAGCGTTTTCGGGTTGTTGTTGCTGTGTTGTTCGGTATATCGCTCTTCTGTTGTTGGTACTTTTCGGGTGTTGCAATAGGTAATCTCGTTCGGTTGGTGTTGCTCGGCTTCTATGATCTTGGTGTTGTTTGGATGCATATTTCGGGTTGTTGTTGGTGTGTTGCAATAGGCATGCTCGTTTGGTTGGTGTTGCTCGGCTCGTCTATTATTGCGCTGTTCGGTATGTCGCTCTTTTGTTGTTGGTGTTTTTTTTTTTTTTTTTTTTATCAGCGTTCGATCCTGATAGGCTGATTTTCGGTGAACCCTGTCGGCTGTGTGTGTGGTGATCTGCTCGTTCTCACACTAGGGTGGTGGTGGTTGTTTGCATTTGCCACCATCTCTATGGTTTGCCGATTTCTGTGACTTAGTCATGACTCCTCCTCAGTATTCTGCTCTCCCATGCGAGTGCAGCGTCGGCGGTTCTCCGTCTCTTTCCCCCCCTTCTTAATGTAAGTTTCGTACATTAAGAGTTTCTGTGTGGATGTTTGAAAGTTTCCAAAACGAGGGGAAATCTAAAAACGGCGAAATCAAATTGCTCTCGCTCTATTTGTGAGAGTTGGGAGGCTAAGAGAAATGAAATTCTATTTGTTTTGAAATGTTCTCTTAAATTTTATTGTTCATCAATTTCATTGTGATTATAAAATAAAGAAAATAAATGTAACTCCCAGTCGTGTGGGAAAATTTTGTGTGACAGAATTTTTCCTCACACCTCCCTGTTGCTCCGGCGGACGCTGACCTGTCCCTTCCGGGTCACCATAACACTGAAGCGGGTGTCTCCCTGGTGATGGAAGAACTGTAGACGGCGGAGGTTCCCCGTTCTTATTTTTGCCTTTTCCGCAATTATCCTCGCTTGCAATTCGTGGGGCCAGGCTTCTGTGGTTGTTTCGCTGCCTTGGATGATGTCGCTCCCTGTAAGCGACAGTGCATCGCCTAGTTCGCTCTCCATGCTTGGGGTGGTGTGGTGTTCGACTCCTGGTTTCGGCCTCGGTGGTGGTGTGTATGTACTGCTGATATCCATGCCACTGTTCTCGCTGTTTAGGGTGTCGTCTTTGTTTTTACCTCTGTCGCTGCCGTTGTTGTTGCTGTGGCGGCTGCTGCTACTGCTGTTGGTACTGCTGCTGCGGTTACTACTGCTGCTGCTGCTAGTACTGGTGCTGCGGCTACTACTGCTGCTGCTGCTACTACTGCTGCTTTCATAACGTTGGTGGCGACTCCTAGGACTGCGGCTTCTATTGCTGTGGCGTGGCGTTCGAGTCCTACCCCTGTGGTTGGCCTCTCGATTGTTGTTCCCTCTTTTGCCGTCGCTCAGGCCAATGTCGGGGAGTCTTATGGATGGGTCCGTGCGTTCTTTGATTACACCGGCAATTGTAGCTCTTTTTCCCATGGCGCTTTCCAATGACATTTTTTTTGCTGGTGATTCGGTCCCTGTAAGTCCCCATGTCATGACTTTCTCTGCGGCTTCCAGGAGAAATACCCCACAGTCGGTCAAGTTGGGTTGTTGCGGGATTTCCATGTAGTTGCTCCGGAAGCAGTGCTGGAACTCTTGCCAGGTCCTGTGGCGTCCCTTCGTCCGGTGTTGCTGAATGACATATCCTCTTATTATCTGCACCACTTCGTCTCGCCGTGCTGTCGCTAGGGAATCGTATACGTCGACCGTGGCGCAGTCCGGAATACCCGGGTTGGTGACAGCCACGAGATACCAGTGCTCGCGGTCACACACGGGCACTATGGCTAGGTCGCTCTGGATGAATTTGAAGTGACGGTCCCACCGGCTTACTAGTGCACTCCGTCTCCTGGCCACGGTCTCTTCGTCCTCTTGTGGCGTTGGCTGGTATTGCTGCATTTTCGAGACAAGAAAAGTGCTGCAAATTTGGATCCTGCGTTGCTTGTCTTCGGCCAACTTTCCCAGCATCCAGCCTAGACCGACTTCCACTAGAACGTCGTTAAGGAAAACTCCTGGCCTGAGTCGACAGTAGTCTTCTAGCCGGACGTCGATGCTCCTGGGTCCGAGGGGGTACCTGCAAATTATTTGCTCAAGCTTGACTTCGTCGGCTGCCGTCTTGATGGCCCAGCTGCCTGTCTTCTTTACCAGTACGATGCGGTGTACGACCTCGTCGGTTGGTTTTGGTGCCTCCTGAGTGTTTCCGTGTTTGGACATCGTTGGTAAATTTACTTCTTTGCCTTCTTTACTTTAGGTGTCTGGAGATGATCGATGATCACTTGTGACTATTTTCCTTGATTAATTTTTACTCAGCACGAAAACAAGTTACGGGACCTGTGTTCCGTTGATTTTCCTCATACTCAAGTCTCTGATGTGCCTTGACCATTGTTGTTGTCCTGTGTTGTTTGTTCGTCTTCATGGTATTCGGTAACTAGTGTTAAACTAGCATCACGTGTTCCAACGGTTTTGTTACTCTTGGTTTAGTGCTTGATTTGATGCTGATGTCGTCAAATGCCGTTTGCCTCGTGGGAGAATCGGGACAATCTCGACGTGTTGCTTGGGCTTCGGGGATAATGTTGCGGGTGCCGTCGTGTATTTGGTATGTATGTGGTCTCTCCTTGTTAGGTTTTTGCTTCCCACTGTGGCTGTTTTTTTTGGAATTAATTGTCGTATGTCTATTACCTTGTGCTCTCGGTTGTGCGACGCTGTGTTTGACGTTCTTGTTCCCTGTTCGCCAGCTATGCGACGTAATATGCCGATCGTTCTGGTGTTTGTTTCCGGGATGTTTCATTGTAGTGTCTTCGTGTCGCTGTTGTGTGTGAAGGGGAATTTTTGCTGTGATGCGGTTTGTTTTTTCTATTTCCTGTGGGCAGTTTTCATGGAAGTTTTTTAACTAATTTACGTGTGCAGTGCGATCCTTAGTCTGTCCTTGCTTTCTTAATCTTACGATGACTGGTGAGATGAAATCCATTACGCAATAGGGTCCATCGTATCTCGGAGCTAATTTACTGGCGAATCCTTCTGCCGCCTTTGATAGATGTTGCTTGACTAGAACTAGTTTCCCAATCTCTGGTTTCCAGGGACGTCGCCTTAAGTTGTAGTGGCGGGCTTGGTCCTTAGCAGCTCGTTCCAGATTTCGTCGCACTATCTCGAAGATCTCCTTCATATCGGCCTCTCGGAAGAAAACTAAAAGCATAGTATTCCCGTGTTTGGATCTAGGAAGTGGTCCAACGAAGTCGCTGCACAACGTGGCCCATGGTTCGTCGGCTACTTGTGTAAGCATTTTCCCTGCTGCCTGCCGTTGACTGGGCTTGTAACGCTGCCAACTTTCGCACCTTTTTACGTGCTGACGAATGTCGCGAAACATGCCCGGCCAGTAATACCGACCACATATTCGCGCTGTGGTCTTTCGAATTCCCAGGTGTCCTGCTGATGCGCTGTCGTGGTTCTCCTGTAGCACTCGACTTCGAAGCGTACTTGGTACGCACAGCTTCCACGGTGCTGTGTCCTCGTCTCCCGCGCGCTGACCTATATGTCGGTATAACTGCTGGCCTTCAATCACGTAATCCGGGAATTTAGCTGGGTTCTCTTTGACTTGATGAATCTTGTTTTGCAGCCAGTGACCGTTTGCTTGTTCCGCGTGTTCCTCGCAGGCTGTCATCAGCGTTTCGTGCGGTTGTCGTGACAGCGCGTCTGCGACGACGTTGAGTTTGCCTCGCCTGTACTGTATATCGAACGTATATTGCTGCAGTTTTAGTGCCCATCGTGCGATCCGTCCCGAAGGGCTGGATATGGAGTTAAGCCACTTGAGTGAGAGGTGGTCTGTTACCACCGTAAACTGATAACCTTCGACATACGCACGCATCTTCCTAATTCCCCATATGATGGCCAGACACTCCTTTTCGGTCGGAGAGTAGTTTTTCTCTGCGGGGTTCAGGTGCCGGCTGGCATACGCTATGACCCGTTCGTTGCCATCGATTTCTTGGGTGAGGACTGCCCCCAACCCGTAGTCACTTGCATCGGTTTGGAGAGAAAATTTCTGGGAAAAGTCGGGGCATGCCAGGATCGGAGCCTCGGTGAGTTTTTCCTTGAGAGTTTCGAATGCCTTCTGTTGTTCTTCTCCCCACTTCCAGTGCTTCCCTTTCTTTAGCAAATTTGTCATTGGTCGTACGGTCTCGGCGAAGTCTGGGACAAAACGTCGGTACCACGAAGCGATGCCCAAATACCGACGCACTTCTCGAACACTTCGGGGCGGTTGGAGCTCCTTGATAGCCGCTACTTTGTCTGGATCAGTGTGTATACCTTTGCTGCTGACCACATGTCCCAGGTATCGTATCTCCGTTTTGCAGAACTCGCATTTGTCGGGATTGATCGTTAAGTTGGCCATCTGCAGCCGTCTGAATACCTTTCGCAGGTTCTCCATGTGCTCTTCGAATGTCCTCCCGATAACGACTATGTCGTCGAGGTATGCAAACGCGTGAGGCTCCATTTCCGGTCCGATGACTCGATCGAGCGCTCGCTGGAATGTCGCCGGGGCCGAGTGCAGTCCGAACGGCATTACGCGCCACTGGAACAGGCCACGACCTGGCACTGTGAAGGCAGTGTACTGTTTGCTTCTCTTCTCCATGGGTATCTGCCAGTATCCTTTTCGTAGATCTAGGCTGCTGATGAATTTGGCGCCGCGAAGCTTTTCCAAAATGTGTTGTATCCGTGGCAGAGGATATGCATCTGGCACCGACCTTGCATTGAGCTCCCGATAGTCAATACAGAGCCTCCACTTGCCTGTCTTTTTCCGTACGAGAACTATGGGCGCGCTGTGGGGGCTATGTGAGGGTTCGATGCACCCCTTTTCCAATAACTCGTCAATTTCTTTGTTGATTATTTCCTGCATCGCTGGGTTTCGGGGGAAGTAACGTTGCTTTATTGGGCGTTCATCCTGCATGATAATTCGGTGTTCGGTGATATTGGAAACTGCGGGTAGCTGGTCGAACCTTTTGAACTCCTGGTGTAGGAAAGCTGCAAGCTTTTCCTCGTCTGTCCGTGGTGTTGTCTGAGCGATGGTGCATTGGCGGATGTGTTCTGCGGGCTCTGCTCCGTGTTGCAGTTGTACTGTCAGACCGCCGCAGCTTAGACGGGCCTCCGCCCGTGACAAAAAGTCCAAGCCCAGGATCACATCGTCCATTGCACCTGGGAGGATCAGGAACGAAAACTGGATCTCTCTATTCCCTATCCTGACATCTAGCTGTAGGGCCTCTCGAATCAGTTTGGGTGTTCCTTCGGCCATTCGGACGGTCACATCAACGGGTAAACTTTTGGTTGTGCCCCTTCGCTCCTCCGCAAAACGTTCGCTTACAAAACTCTTGGTGGCCCCAGTGTCGATTGTGGCTTTTATAAGCGTTCCGCCTAGGGTGATGGTAGCGAATATCCGATTGGAATCGAATGCGAGAAAATTTACTGGGTATGAGGTGTCGATCTTGGGGGTTCCGTGGCACCTCGGTTCCGGCGGTCCCCTTGTCCGTTTCCCGACCGTTCGACACGTTTTCGGCAGCATTCTACAGTCCGAATGTTTCGCAGGCCGCAGTCCCAGCAGAAGAGGATTTGGGGGTTGCGACAGTCCCGTCTCATGTGTCCGTCCTGGCCACATCGCAGGCATGCCGTCCTGACGTTTATCCGTGCTTCCGCGTTCTGCGCCACCATGAAGTTCCTTTCGGGTTGCCTGGGTCGAGGTGGAGGTCTAATGGGTTCCGTTGTTCCGGCGATGCCTTCAAAGTCTTCTGCCAGGCCGATGAGCTCATGTAGGTCTCTGAAGTCCTTCCTCCGGATGTAATACTGATATTCTTGTCGACAATTCCGAAAAATCCTCTCGACCTGCTGTGCACTAGTGTAATGCGCGTGCCTCATTAGGTTTTGCATCACGATTACGAAGTCTTTAAAACGTTCCTTCGGTTTTTGCTGGCGCTGGCGAATTTCGTCGTCCAAGTGTTCCCAGAACCTGGTGGGCAGGAAGAACTGTAGAAAGTCCGCTGTAAATGCTTTCCAATTATCCCATTTTTGGTTATTGTTGCGGAACCACAACAATGCACGGTCGCGGAGTAGTTTAGGCATAGTTCTGGGCAGGAGGTCCTTGTTTACGCAGTAGGCGTCGGCAAGTTCTTCCAGCCTTTCAATGAACTGAAGAGGTTCCTTCCCCCCATCGTACCTTACCGACCATTTCCTTACTTGGTCCATTATCTGGGCGTATGATATAGTCGCCGTCTCGGTCCTGTTTCGTGTCAGAGCCACTTCAGATAGTATCGGCGATGCTGCTCTGATGGCTGCCTTTGGATCGTCGCTCCCTCTAGCTTCCGATGGGTCCAAAGTTAGTAGGGGAAATGACGATGGGCTGCGTCTGTGTTTCTCTTCTAATTCGCTCAGGCGTGTTTCGTCCTCAGACGTGACGTCTCGTCCTGAGACGTAGTTGGAAAATCTCTTCCTCAACTCTTCTAGTGCGCCGCTATTGTCTAGTCTGAACTCGCTCATGTAGTTCTTCAGCTCCTCTTTCGATAATATCCAACTGGTCTTAACCATCTTGGTTTTATACTGGTATTATTAGATTTTTGACTTTATTAGTGTATTCTTACTAAATTCCAGGGTCCCTGCTCGGGCGCCAATTGTAACGAGGTTTTCCAGCCGGGGTAAAACTCAGTGTGACCAGGGTTATTTGTTTATAGGGTCGTTACAATAAAAAAGAATTTATTTGTTTGGGGAATGGAATTCGATCTTTTATTCTCTTCTTTCAGTTAACAATTATTTATTTGTGTAAATTCAAGTGTAATGTTTATGATATCCGGTCGTATCCTCGGCGGCGGTGTATATATGCTGGCGAAGCGTAGTACCGGGGGCGTTGGTGTTGACTATGTGGATGGCGAGCGCGGTGTCGTTGTACTAGCGGTGGGGCCTTTGTACCCCTTTGGCTGTAGCATCAATGTTTGCTTAGGTTTGGCGTTAAGCGTGGGCGCAATGGTAAGGGCGTGTGGACGTAATGGTAAGGATATCTCTCTTGAACCATTAATGCGATGAATTTCTAGCGTTAAGCGTGTGGACGTAATGGTAAGGATATCTCTCTTGAACCATTAATGCGATGAATTTCAAGCGTTAAGCGTGTGGACGTAATGGTAAGGATATCTCTCTTGAACCATTAATGCGAGGAACTACTGAGTCTAGCGTGAAGCGTGTGGACGTAATGGTAAGGATATCTCTCTTGAACCATTAATGCGACGAATTTCTGGCGTTAAGCGTGTGGACGTAATGGTAAGGATATCTCTCTTGAACCATTAATGCGATGAATTTCTAGCGTTAAGCGTGTGGACGTAATGGTAAGGATATCTCTCTTGAACCATTAATGCGATGAATTTCTAGCGTTAAGCGTGTGGACGTAATGGTAAGGATATCTCTCTTGAACCATTAATGCGAGGAACTACTGAGTCTAGCGTGAAGCGTGTGGACGTAATGGTAAGGATATCTCTCTTGAACCATTAATGCGAGGAATTACTAAGCGAGTTGCTAGTACTAGGAATCACAGGGAATGAAAGAAGGCTGGTTGTCGGAATTTCCTGCCTTTTATATGTTTTTGAATCGGTTGGAAAGATCCTGTTATCTCTGAACCGTGGGACGATCGATGTTATTTGGTTCCCACGGTCAGTCCGAGATCCCGTTGTTGCTATGCTCATTGTGTTTTGTTGTTCCGTTAAATCATTCGATTTTTGTGTTGTTTTGTCCAGCTCTGTACCTGTTGTTGTTGTATTCCTGCGATGCAGAAATCAAAGCATAATTTGAGTTTTGCTTTGTTTGTCCGTGTACTGTTGTTCTGCCCATCGTGTTGTTTGTTGATGTTGTATCTTGGTGCGAAAATTTGTTTGCAATATGTAAATTCATTTGGGTTGCGTTGCTTGGCTCAGCTCTGTGTGTGGGTTTTGTTGTTGTTCGTGGCTCAGTTCTGTGCGTGGGTTTTGTTGTTGTTCGTGGCTCAATTCTGTGCGTGGGTTTTGTTGTTGTTCGGTAGCGTTTTCGGGTTGTTGTTGCTGTGTTGTTCGGTATATCGCTCTTCTGTTGTTGGTACTTTTCGGGTGTTGCAATAAGTAATCTCGTTCGGTTGGTGTTGCTCGGCTTCTATGATCTTGGTGTTGTTTGGCTGCATATTTCGGGTTGTTGTTGGTGTGTTGCAATAGGCATGCTCGTTTGGTTGGTGTTGCTCGGCTCGTCTATTATTGCGCTGTTCGGTATGTCGCTCTTTTGTTGTTGGTGTTTTTTTTTTTTTTTTATCAGCGTTCGATCCTGATAGGCTGATTTTCGGTGAACCCTGTCGGCTGTGTGTGTGGTGATCTGCTCGTTCTCACACTAGGGTGGTGGTGGTTGTTTGCATTTGCCACCATCTCTATGGTTTGCCGATTTCTGTGACTTAGTCATGACTCCTCCTCAGTATTCTGCTCTCCCATGCGAGTGCAGCGTCGGCGGTTCTCCGTCTCTTTCCCCCCTTCTTAATGTAAGTTTCGTACATTAAGAGTTTCTGTGTGGATGTTTGAAAGTTTCCAAAACGAGGGGAAATCTAAAAACGGCGAAATCAAATTGCTCTCGCTCTATTTGTGAGAGTTGGGAGGCTAAGAGAAATGAAATTCTATTTGTTTTGAAATGTTCTCTTAAATTTTATTGTTCATCAATTTCATTGTGATTATAAAATAAAGAAAATAAATGTAACTCCCAGTCGTGTGGGAAAATTTTGTGTGACAGAATTTTTCCTCACAATTTTCGCTATGAGTTTTTATCAATTTCTTATGTGCATTTTCGACTAAAAACGATTCAACTCTCGGCACATTAAGCTTAAACGTGTCATCAACCAAACTGCCTGTCGCTACGATTTTCTTTTTGTCATTGGTAATTTTACAACCTCGGTTATTAAACAATACTTCGTGGCCTTTTTTAACAATTTTGCTCACCGAGATCAATTGGCACAAATATTAGGAATGTATTGAACTCCACCAAGAGTAATACCACTAATTTCGCCATTCACTATGATCTTTTGTTCAATATCGCCGGTTAGTTTCACTGCCATTTTCTGGTTGTTCGCTGCTGTCACCTCATTCATGCAAGGCTTGCACAAATTTTGCATCGACTTTTCGTTATTTGTCATGTGCGCTGCTGCACCACTATCGATATACCAGTCGACTGACGATGATTTCTTTGCAACAAGCGAACTAAATAAAACGATTTTTCCGCTTTTAACTTGGGACACTGTCGTTTAAAATCAGGACCTCCGCACTCGAAACACTTTATCATTTTTTTGTTGCTTCTGTCACTTTTGTATGACACAACATTAATGCACCCGCTATCTGCTCATCAATTTTAAATCCAGGCGATTTAATCTTTGAATGCAACGACATAGTTACATACCTCTGCAACGATTCACAGTCTTCCAGTTTGAATGAAATCCACTGTTTTAGCAATGCGACTTTTCGAACGATTCCTTTGTCTTCAAACGTCGAAACTAATTGATCCCAGCCGTCTTTAGCATGTGCACAATTTTCTAAATGCGTATAAGCACTCTAATCGACTAACAAAGTTAGCTCAGCCAAAGCTTTTTCATCTTTCGTTAGTTCATCCGATGTTGTTTTTTCAGCGACTGCAGTTTGGCAAAATTTCCATAATCCTTTTGTAATTAAGTGAGCCTTTGCACCAATTTTCCACGTTGCAAAATTGTTTCTTCCACTCAAGCGATCGAACGGCAGTCTTTCACTCATTTTGTACAACAAAAGCAAAAATTAATGGAAAAATATACTTTCTACTAAGCAAACGAATTTTATTTTTTTGAGATTCAAGCGTAAAGCCGATAACCTGAAAAGGATTAATATTGATTGTGATAATCTCTTTTAAATAAAACAAGTCTTGCTTGTTTAATGATTCGTAGTAGAAGGGAAATAAAAATTTATTCAATGTATTGACAAATTTGTTTTGACAGATTTAGTGAGTGCGTTCAAAGCAAAAATTATTTTTTTTCCCTAAAATGTCAAAAACTGTCAATTATGTCTTTTTTCCTAAAATTGTAAAACTGCCTGAGCGAATCAAAGAACTTGATGAGTTAGCGTCTGGATTGTTTCCTGCACTTTGCAACTTCTTGGAATTCGCTTCGGCAAGTTAGGTAAGATTATTGATCACGAATTGTATACTTTTCACTCGTATTGTAAAACTCAGACCGAACGGTCACAATAAATATATTTTTTTTTAAATTTGTTTTCTAATTACTTAACTCGCGCCAAACGCAACAAACGAAGATAAACAATAATTGTTGTACGTAAACCGTCAACAAATGATCATGTGAATCCAATTCATGCATATGCATTTACATACATCCATATAGATATATAAGTTAATAAAAAATAAGGTTATATTTCAAAAAAAATTAATTTTAGGCGTACTGCCTATTCTTTATTATTAATTTAATGAGTACAAGCTACAAGGTGATAACTAAGACTAAAACCATTTTGATACTCCACATGCATTTATTAGTTGCAATTGAAAAGGTTGCACTCAATGCAAATGGTTACTTGTTGTTGGTTCGGGGAATAGTAGGATCATCTGTTACTGGTGTCCTTTTTGATTGCGGGAGAATTTGCACGTCCTTTATTTGTGGTTGCTGAATGTTTAGTATGGTACTTTTTATTCTAGTTAGGAGTTTCTGGATTGTTATGATATCAAGGATGATGCCCATAAAAACCATTGTCTCATAGCTGACGAATTCTTGTGATCTGCGTTCTAATTGGATTAGTAGTTATTGGCCCATCATCTCGAGAGATAATAGTTCATGAAATTCCTTCTGTTTTGTTGTAAGACTGCTGGGAGGATGGTAGATATGCGTAGATACTTCTTGTGCAGTGAATATCCTGTTATTGATTGTGATATTGGTTTTTCCATACTTGATTAGGAAGGTTCCAGTAAGGCTCCGGTGTGTCGCTTCGGCTTCGATAGTTCTGTTGAAATCATTCAGTAGTAGTAGTAGTAGTATTTATTGAATAACATGTTGTTATTTTACTTTTTAGCAAATTGGAAATACATGTGGAGTTTTTATTGTTTACAATATATTTTTTATTACAGATTGAAATATATTTTATAGATTTACATTATTGATTATTCCAAATATGTCTTCATTATTTTTTGCAATTTGTTTGTAGTTAATTTCTGGTGCTATCCCGTTTCTGTTTACAGGTTTAAGTAAGATTTGTTCATAAACATTATGGTCTGTTATCGGAATGTTAACAATATACAAAATGGAAACTGAATAAGTTATGATTTTAATTTCGGCGTAATTTAAAGCCTCTTCTATGGTAGAAAAAGGAATATTTTCTTTATTTAAAGCCTAGCCATGGGCTTATTTCTTCCTTTGAAAGGACAAGTGAATTGACAATGCTTAATTTGGCCAAATGAATAGTTAAATTAATATTTTGTAATTCTTTCTTTCCGATTTCAAATTTATATTATCCTTGTGATATAATTTCTTTATTCATGTATTTGTTCTCTTTTAACATTGCTTCGATTTCGTTCGTAATTTTCGTTATATTGTTGATTCTTTCATTGTGTAAGCTATTGATTATAATTTGGTCATTAGAATTAACAAGTTAATTGTCCATTTTTCTTTTTATTGTCAAGTAATCATCGTGGTCTGGAATGCCGGCAGTCCACTTCCACGCAGAGCCTATGAAATTTAATGACTTTTTTTTGGTTTAAGATTACCGATTAAATTTTTTATTTGCTAGTATTCATGTGAGAGGTAGGGAAATAGGGAATTCTTATTCGTTTCGTTTAGTTCTAGAGTTGGAGTAATGTTAGTAAGGAATTGCTCGTATTGGTCGATGTCAATTTCGTGGATCAGTTTTAGGTTCCCATTTTGTATTTTTGCCTGTCCGATGTGTAGTGAAACAAATTGTGAATTCGAGAAATCCAAAATTTGTATTTCTCCTGTTGCAATAAAAAGTATATGTCTGAAAGTAAAAATTAAAGGATGTATGGTTGTCAATCAGTTTCTAATATAGCTTTTGTGTACGGTTTTCCCTGATTCTGTTATTACTATTGTATTTTTATTTTCTTTTACTATTTCTTGTCTGTAAGTAAGTTTTAGGTGGTTTTCATTTTTTTATTTTGATACTTAATGTCTTTTTGTGGTTTTTGATTTTGTCTATATTTTGTTGGCGATTGTTTTCAAATTCTTCGGGGGTTATTCTAGGTGATCGGCCGAGGAAGAGTAAGATTGGGTTTCTACCAGTTGTTGAATGGACTGTAAAGTTATATTTGTTTTGAATTTTCAATTAGCTCTTCAAAGGAACGGGGAGTTTGTTCGGATTTCATACATCGCATTATATCGGGAAGAGTGGAATGGAACCGCTTAATCTGTTCATTTACCTCACTTTGGTATGGTTCGTCTTCAATCATGGATGTAATAATCGCTGAATTAAGTGCTACTACCTCTTAACAAGTTTGGCAATTTTTCACTAGTCTTTTAATCTTTGCTGCCATTTTTGGGACTTTAAAACTTTAAAACTTGCGAAGTGAAGTGGGCAAATATTTTGTTTTTGACCCATAGTTCTTTCCTTTGTTAATAGACCGTTTATGGTGCTGGGATTAAGGAATTTTTTTAATATGTTTATGATGTCTGTGTCGGCGTAATTTGGTTGAATAAAAATATGCCTATAGTAGGTTGAAAAAGGAATGAAGAATTGATGGCTAGTTCCTTCTCCGATTTTAAGGATGAGTTGATTACAGAAGGCGTTAATAATGGTTTGAACTGTTGGAATTAAATTATGCGAAGAACTATCGCCGCTGTGTACTGTAATATATTACATCTCTTTTTCGTTATAATGATGATAATTTAAAATAAATTCTTGGGAAACTAATGGTTCCTTAATTTTTTGGTACGAGTTTCTGTGTCTGTGTCAAATTCAATGATTTGTTTTTAGAGTGGTGCTTGGACACTCGTCCGTCCTCCCCTCTTAAAAGGGTTGTTAGGGGTTTCGCTATTAATGAATGAAGCGGCAATGGTAGCTTGACATACCTAAAAATGAGCGTAAATCTTTGAGAGTTTTGGGGACTGGTAGTTCAACAATGGCCTGAACTTTCTGTGGATTGGTCTTAATCCCGTTTTTTCCTATGATAAATCCTAAGAACTCAATTTTTGTGGAAAAATGCATATTTTTCCAACTGGATTTTCATGTTGGCTCGCTCTAATGTTTCGAACACAGCTTTAAGATTCTTCAGATGTTCAGAAATAATTATAATGGCAATATATTCGATATACACATAGCAACGTTTCCCTATGTACTCTCTTAAAATGTCGTCAAGAGTTCTTTGGAAAATAGCTGGGGCGTTCTTGAGGCCGAAAGGGAGACGTGTGAATTCAAACTTTCCATTATGTATTGAGAAGGCGTTTTTCTCAATGTCATATTCTTTGAGTAGGATCTGATGAAATCCGCTGAATTTGAATTACAATATAAAACATTCCTCACGATTGTAGCCAGTTTCAATTTATTTTCTCAAAATTGTCTTTGATTCATTGAAAAAGCGATACGAAAAAGCCCAAATTCTTTTATCAATCAATCATGGTCAGGGAAAACTACAAAAAACCTTAAACTTAAAATATATTACAAATTTTATGAATAATACAAACAATAACATTTTTTTTTATAAATAATTAAATCGTCAATTAAATTAAATAAATATAATCTTCTTATGATCATTACGGTCCTCCTTCAGTAAGTTGTTTGTAATGAACATACAAATAAATAGTCGACGCAATAATTAATGATAAATTATTACAAATATTTTATTGGCTATTTATATACATGCGTTACTTACTAAGGTTAAAGCTCAACTAAATTGAATGTGTCAGCTGTTATTTATATTAGTGTGGTCAGATGAATTTGTGACATTTCATTTTACATCGTCTTTTTTTCTTTTTTCTTTAAGTTCAAATTAATATTATTAACAATGATAATTAGGACCAGACAACTCCTAATGGCCGTTACAACTAATTCCAGACATATCTTTGCGGTGGCCTCACATTTTTGCCATTGCGCGTTCTATCACCTATCTGATCTTCAGGCTGAGGATTTACTTCCCGAGTTTCTCCTACATTTGCTTCCTAAACTTTACTTTCAGCGTACTTTTCAGTACCCACTGAAAAATCCAATTTGTCAGCAATTACATCGTCCGTGGGATTGCCCATTACCCTATCCTCGTTATGATTAACTGATTCTTTTGTCGACGCTACAATTTCAATTTCCGGCAATTTTGTCCAAATAACCCGATCTGACATTTTCTTCGAATAATAGATCATTAGTATTGAAATCAACATTCTTTGTTTTAGCGATAAATCTACGATTACGTCTAAAATGATTTTCAAATATTCCGATTATCTTTACATAATTCCATTCCTTTCAATTCCAATGTTTCCAATGTTTCCAATGTTCAATGACGGTAAAGACTTCACATTTCGATCATAATAATATTTTTGCTTTTACTTTTTTCTGTTGGTTGTTTCTTGAATGGATTCTTCCTTCAAATTGTTTCTGACAAGCAATTGTTCCAACACTGGTAATTTTGTTTTTGTTAATCTGCCAAAAATAACTCCGATAGAATGAGTTGCATGCTTGATACGGGTGTGGTTTTATATTCCAAGATTCTGTACTGATATTGACTCACCTCATTTGCCTCCTAGCATCTGGGACTTGAAAATTTGAATTGTACATTGATATTCCTTGAGAATTTCTAAAATTCCCATGAGTTGAATCGCTCTTAATAAGCGACGGATATCCGATTATGTTGAATATTGAGCAAAAATTTTCAATAATATGACCAGACGTTTTGTTGTAATTAGAAAATTCAAAAATAGACACAAAACCCCGATCAGCATATTCAAATAAATCCACGGATACAATATGAAATGGTGGGCGCCGTGGCTCAGTGGTAATGCACATGGCTGCTGCGCAGGAGGTTCAGGTTCGAATCCCAGCAACACCAAAAGTATTTTTCAAGGTATCCCACCTCTCGCGAATGGGTGACAAACGTTCCGAGAGTAATTAATACCTTGTCACGGAAAGCTTCTCATGTCGCCGTTCGGATCCGGCCTTAAATTGTAGGTCCCTTCCATTTGTGTCCGAGAAGTTAGGCCTTGGACCGAAATGGTCTGTCGCGCCAAATATTATTATTATTATTACAATATGAAATGGATACTTCGGGTTAATTTCCTAAACAAGTGGTTCCTTTTGATTGGCCTGGTTAAACTTTTCACAAATGTTACATGATGCTACAATGTACTTGATTTGTGTGTTCATTCCCGCCCAAAAATATAACATTCTTGCTCGAGCAAGCGTTTTTTTCAATTCGTGAAACCATTTTGCCATTTTCGGTTGTAATTTCGTTGGAATTACCAGACATGAACATGAGCTCATTTACAAAATATAATTCTGACCTGTACTTATGGAACACCCTGCAAAAATCATTCAACGATCGGTATTAAGACATGTACAACTTACATATTCACACACACGTCTGAGATTTTCATCGGATTCCAATATCCGTTTGTAATAATCATAATTGTCCTTTGAGACACAAACAGATTTTAGACAGCGTGAATGACCCCAGACAATTCCTTTTCTTTCGAGTTTATATTTGTCTCCAATTGTGCATAAGAGAGACAGTCGGCAAGTAGCATGTCTTTTCCGGGTTTATAAACAATTTCCATTCCTGGATATTTCAACAACATTAAGAACATTCGCTGTAACCTTGGTGTAACACCATCAATATCACACAAATTCAATGTTTCAATGTGTTTGTGATCACTTTCAACAACAAATCTACGCCCATAAATGAAGTTATGAAAAAGTTTGCATGCAGAAACCACGGCCAAAAGTTCTTTCCCAATTTGTGCCCATCGCTGTTCACAAATTCTGGAAGCAAATGCCACTGGATGATCATCCTGTATTAAACCTGATCCAAGTCCATCTTTTGATGCATCCTTTTGAATGAAAATTGGCGTTTTCGGATTATACGGCTTAAGAACTGGTTCAGGCGTTATAATTTTCTTTAAATTTTCAAACTAAATGTTATGTTATGTTATGTTATAAACTCGGAATAAACTTTGCCAAACACTTGAACAATCCCAGCAGCCGCATCACACCATGCTTATAAGCAGATTTCCTCATGTTTAATATCGCTTCGATATGTCGGTCTAATTTGTCCATCCGATATAATGTGGCCCATGAACATGACCTCTGATTTGCAATACTGAAATTTTTCCGAGTTAAATTTGACATTGTTCACGCGTGCAAGCTCAAGAACAGTGGCCAGGATTCCATCATGTTCTGCCACAACAGCGGCCATTCCGATGTCATCAAAGTAAACAAAAATGCCTGGTATATCGGCCGTTAGCTTAGATAGAGTCGGAATAAACTTTGCCAAACACTTGAACAATCCCAGCAGCCGCATCACACCAAGCTTATAAGCAGATTTCCTCATGTTTAATATCGCTTCGATATGCCGGTCTAATTTGTCCATCCGATATAATGTGGCCCATGAACATGACCTCTGATTTGCTATACTGAATTTTTTCCGAGTTAAATTTGACATTGTTCACGCGTGCAAGCTCAAGAACAGTGGCCAGGATTCCATCATGTTCTGCCACAACAGCGGCCATTCCGATGTCATCAAAGTAAACAAAAATGCCTGGTATATCACCAAATTATTTGAACCATTTTTGTTTGAAAAATTTCCGGTGAAATACTTAATCAAAACGCCACCCTTTTTAATTTATAGCGCCTAAACGGCGTCATGAATGTTATCAATTCAGAACTACTTTCATCCAGTTCCAATTGCCAAAACCTACTAGAAGGGTCTAATACTGTGAATACCCGTTTATTTGTTAATTCCGAAGCCAAATCATCGATGGTAGGAATCAAAAAATGTTCGCGCTTAAGGCACTTATTTAATGGCTTTGGATCTAGACAAATACTTAAATAATCATTAGATTTTCCATTATTTGCATATTATTAACCTAGTCCGTTGGGTGAAAGACCGGAGAAATGATTTCAACATGCACCATATCTTCAAGTTTTGGCTTGAGTTTTTTAACTATCGAATCCGCGAAACAATTTTTTTAATGAACAACCGGTTTTGCATCCTATTGTAAATAAAGCGTAATTTGTCCGGGAATTTTCCAAGTCCTGTGAATACGTCACTATTTTTGCTAATAAACTCTCTTTCTGTATTAGAGCATTTAATTGAATCAATGTTGACCGGGCTAATCAATCCAAATTCAACACAAGTTTCAAGTCGAAGTATCGGTTTTTCGGTCGTCAACAACACTGAATTCCGATATCCGTTCAATATTTAATGTAGAATTCCACATTTTAATTTCAGCAATACCATAAATCTTAATTTTATTGTTACTATAATCTACTACCATAGCCGTCAGTGGATATGCACATGTGCACTGAGCCTGAGGTTCGTGGTTCGAATCCCAGTAACACCAAAAGTAACTTTTTGCTTCATATTTGATGCGCTCGCGTTCGATGTACTTGCATCCGATTTACTTGTTTTTGGGAGACACATCTGGCGAAAATGTCCTTTCTTCCAACATTGGCTCGTAAAATCCTTTGCTGGACACTTTTCTTTATGCTCTGGCTTCCATTCGCCACCACAGTTGAAACAAAACCGTTTGGTATTTGGGTGAACAGCATTCACTGACTCGATGTCTGTGTTATCCGATTTCACCAATGTTATGTTGCAATCGACGTTTTTGATGTTTTGATTCGAACGTTATGCAAATTTCAATCACACGGTCCAGCGTTTCTTCACGTCCGTCGACCAATTTCAACTGGAGTTTTTTGTCGTAAGCTCCCGTGATAATGCGATCACGCAACATTCGACTTTCATATGATGCCACGCAATTATAGTCAAATTCGCAACGCTCAATTTGGGTGCAAACTTCCTTCAAAAATTCATTAAATAGGTGGCGTTGCTTTTGAATCAAATTGTTGAACTTGAATGATTCCATCCTCACATTTTTTTGCGGCATTGTGCATGTGCATTAAATGCTTTCAACACTTCATCCAGTGTTCTTTGCTTAATCTCTTATACTGTTTTTTCGGCGACAGTTGCGGCTGATGGTACGACTTTGGTTACTGTTATTGTACCAAGCAATGCGTCCTGAGATCCGTCATTTGGAAACAATGGAACAAAGGAAACTTTCTATTTTCGTTTGTTCCTATTCCTTGATTTGGCTTTGGCGATCATGTACACTAAAAAATCACTTTTCCAGTTCTTCCAATCAGTCGACAAATTTGAACAATCTTGTTCTCTTAGATCTTTCCGTGCGTCTGACATGTTGATGCATTTTTCAAAGAAAATTAATTTAAATCCAAGAAATATTGTTCAACACGTCATTTTCGAGCTTCAGTTTTATCCGATGAAAAATTATATGTATCCGATGATTCGATTTTCTGATGATTTTTCTCCTTTAAAACAAGGAATATTGATGTTGACTCTTTTGCTTCTAACACCATGTCTCTTCTTCTTTGTCTTATGTCTTATATCCCCTTGTGGGTCCTAGGGTCTCTACTACGCCAACGCCTATATATATATATGTCATATATATTAGTGTTGTCAGATGAAGTTTTGACATTTCATTTTACGAGTTGACGGGTATTTTTCGGAAACAAGGAGTCGACCAATTGATTCCACATCGAAGTCACTCTCGGATAAAGGGAGGATTTGAAGTGTTTTGTTCTACATGAAAACGGTTTTAGGGCAATTGTATGTTAATTTGACCTGAAACGAGTGCTTACGTTGCCGACAAAGGACCTGGAACTAGAGAATGGGTTTCTGAAGCACATCTACCGTTGTAAAATGTAGAAAACAGTTAAAGATCCTACATTTCGTCTATGAGATGAAGTAATGGTTACATCGTTAATCAAACGAATAACTCTATTCTGAATTTCATCAAGATAAATCAAATGCAATCTTGGAGCCCCACCGTACATGCATTTTTGATCATTTGCGCACGCGAAAAGGGGTTTGCACCCGTATAATGCTCAGCTATATGCTTTGCAAAGCCTGAGCATTAAGGAAAAGGAGCAGAAAAGAGGAGATGTCTATGAGCATGTGTCTTGAATGCCTGTGGATCATAGTGATGTGGAAAGACAGCGCTTGGCAAAGCATTCCACATAAGTGTTGTACGGCTGAAAAACAAATCCCTGAACTGTACGTCCGAAGATGGGCTTAATGGTAAACTGATGAGCATTTAGAAGCCACGAGTATTGCAGTTTAATTCAAGGAGAGGTGGCATGCAACCATAATGGATAATGGCCTGTGATTTAGGATACGCTTAAGATACGACAGGAGACAGCATTGAGTTTTGGAAGCTGTCCAGATCAGAGTTTAATGTGCTTAACATACTTAGTTGTTTGAGTTCCACACGAGAAGTGGTTGGAAGTTCCTCAAACTTAGATTAGAAGGTAAGAATGCTGTCATCAGCGAAAGAGTTAATTGGATTAGAAGTAATGGACAAGAGATCATTAATAAAAGTGAGAAAGAGCGTCGGAGACAGAACAGAGCCCTGGGCAACGCCATCATTTATCTGTTGTATTTTAGGCTTAAAACCGTCAAAAAAAACTTGAATTGAGCGGTACAAAAGATAGCTTCTAATCCAATGAAGCACTTTTTCATCGACTCCATAAGCACGCATTTTAGACAAAAGAGATTGATGCCAAACTCTGTCAAATGCTTTGAAATATCGAGTGCAACTGCTTTGCTTTAATCAAATTGATGCAAAGACCGGCTCCACTGTTCGGTGAGATATACCATCAAATCACCAGGAGAACGTTGCGCACGAAATCCGTACTGCTGGTCACTAAAGATTTCGTTGGTTTCAAGATATTTCATGAGCTGAAAATTTCCAGGACCATGGAAAAAATGGATGTAAGTGCTATGGGTCGGTACGAAGAAGGAGACTACGGCTCGCCTTTTTTGAGTATGGGCTGGAAAAAGGCTGTTTTGCAACTTCTCGGGAAGAGTCCAAAAGAATAAGATAGATGATAAAGCGTTCGCAATGGTAGTACCAGCTTGGAAGAACACCTCTTCCTTCCAGGAAACTTCACTTGAAACTTTCAAACCTAACATCTTAAGCAAATCTGATCTCTCAATAGGGGCAGCATTGATTATTGGTAGTACGTAATGTTGAACTTCCTTCTGAGAAAAAAGACAAGCCTGGAATTTATTTGGGTTAAATTCCACCCTATTAGATCTGCCGCAATCAAGAAAAACTTGAATGTTCAACAGAATTGCCGAATACCTTAATTCACGCGAACCAATCAAGCGATAATTGATCATTTACTATGTTAGTTATATATGCACCAGAACTCCAACATACAACAAAGCAAGATCAGCATGATATCATCTTCAACCACAGGCAGACAACAAAGAGAACAAAGGAATGACGACTCAAATAAACAACTTCGAGGCCAACGCGCAATTCAGGCAGACAACAAAGGAATGACGACTCAAATAAACAACTTCGAGGCCAACGCGCAATTCAGGCAGACAACAAAGGAATGACGACTCAAATAAACAACTTCGAGGCCAACGCGCAATTCATGCAGACAACAAAGAGAACAAAGGAAAGACGTAAACATGTTGATCACTTAGATCGCAATGTATGATAAGAATTAATACGAATAACAAATATGTAAAACAGAACCTATATAAATAAGAACTTGAATTGTATTCAGTTTAGAACTTAAGTAGACTCGAGACGCATCCGTCACAAGTTTTCAATAATAATTTTTTAAAAATACATTTGTGTTTTTAATAATTAATTGGCGCAGTCGGTAGGTTAGTCACTATATTTGTGCTATCCAAGTAAAAAACCAACGTTCCGTAAATTAGTGAATTTATTTTCAAACAAAGTTTCTAAAATTAACAAGCTTTGAAATAATAATTAAAATACGGTATCGCTAAACAAAACTTTAAAGTGAAATAAAAAACGTACAAAAATCGATGAAAATAAAAACACTTTAAAATAAATTCAGTGAATTACAAAATCAATTCAATTCAGTGAAAGAATCAATTAAATTGATTCACCTAATGGCAAAACTGGCTACTGTTTTACCCATTACCAACGAAGAAGAAAATAAATAAATTAACATTTGAAGAACTCAGCAAGAAACTAAAAAAGTATCTGCTATACTTTCAACAAAAATTTCAAACGAAGAAAAACAGAAGAAAAGACAGCTTCCGAGTCTTGATGATCAACAAATTCAAAAAGAAGAAGTTACAGGAGACAAGGATCAGATTTACGAACGAAGAAAACAGTTCATCAGAAGAGGATCTCCAATTATACAATATTAGGAATCAGCCAATTCCTGAAGAATTACGTAAGAATATTTTAGAAATTAATAATAAAGATTTTAAATATATTAATAAAAAAGATTTTAATTTAGACAATAATATCAGTAATATTTTTAACAAAACTTTGGACAGTAATAATTTAAGTAATAAAAGTGAAAATTCTGAAAAAAATTCCAATAATAAAACAAATAATCCTGGTAGTAATATTTTTGACAAGATTCTGGACAGTAATAATTTAAGTTTCAAAAGTGAAAATTGTGAACAGATTTCTAACAATAAAACAAACATGAGTCTAAACCCAGATAACAATGGTCAACTCGGTCAAGTAGACGAGACACCAAAGAAGAATTTAACGCTTGACCCATTAAAATATATTGAGAAATTGCATACATTCGATGGTCGTCCAGTAGACCTCTACACATTCTTAACAAACGTAGATGATATCATCCCTACATTGCTAGAATACAATGCACAATTGCAGAGAATGCGCATTAACATTCTCAAGTCTAAATTTATCGGCAAGGCAAAACGTTGTATTGAGATTCACTCTCACCTGCAAAAATGGCAAGACATAAAGCAAATGCTGGTAAACAATTTTGGAGGATTTAAAAACTATTTCCAGCTGTACGAAGATCTTCATCAGACCAGCTTCAAATGTGATGTTTTAGGATTCTATAATAATATCCAAAAAATCTTGTGTGATTTAAATCAGAAAAGAGTTCAGGAAAATAAAGCACACGAAGTAGAAAATAATAACCTCATTGCTTTAAACATTTTTAAAGAAAAGGTTCCAACTCATATGAGGACAATCCTCTATGCTTTAAAGCCAACAAGCTTACAACAAGCTCTCTACGAGCTCACACAAGCAGGATTCGTCAATTCGTCAAGGATACAAAAACCTCAAAATACCCAAAATAAAAACTTTCAACCAAGAATTTATTATCCTCAACATCAAGGACTTAGACCAAACTCTCAAAATCAGGGACTATTTAGAAATAACTTTTATAATAATAACCATTATAACACCAATCAGAATAACAATAATTTCAGCCCTCAAAATAATTTTAATAATAATAGGAACTATAATAACAATTATAAAAATCAAAGGCCACAACCCATGGATGTAGATCCTGGAAGTAGCCAACTACGGCGAATAGTGCCTCGACAAATGAACTACACGAGAAAAAACCATAACAATGAATATTATACAAACGAAAGAAACAATCCTGCGGGATCAAAAGAAATAAAAATTAACCAAGAACATGATACAAATTTTCGGGCATAGGCCTCGGAAACAAATCAGGACTTCCCTATCTCAGAATAGAAAAAAACGGAAAATGTATTAGAATGCTCATAGATACTGGAGTAACAAACAGTATCATCAATAAAAAAGATACACCTCCACAATACATTTTAGAAATACTCCTTTACAAATCAATACAGTAGGAAATCCTGTCATAGTGACAGAAGAAGCAACTTTCCCTAAAGAAAAATTCGCATTATCAGTTAAAACAGATTGCACATTTCAAATCATGAGCTTTAGTGAAAATTATAATGGACTAATAGGAAATAATATTTTAATGACACATAATGGAAAATTGACTATAAAACAAAAACACTTGAATTAAACGACATAAATATTCCCATATTTTTCGATGAAACCGATGAGCAAGAATATGCCATTTAACGCCACATGACTCAATATTCGACGAATTCGAAGAAAAAAATACAAACCATATGAATACAGAAGAAAAAAGCATATTATTTAAAACACTTAAGGAATATTCAGATGTCTTCTTTCACAAAGGAGATAATCTATCCTTCACTTCATACGTGAAACACAAACTTCCAGTAACTGATACTTCCCCAATATTCACAAGGATATATAGATATCCTGAAGTTCACAAAAACGAAGTCAATAAACAGATCCAGGAACTTTTAGATCAAAAAATAATTAAACATTCTACTTCACCATCCAATAATGCTCCAATTTGGGTCGTTCCCAAAAAAGAAGACAAAATGGGAAATAACGAATTGCGAATTGTCATTGACTATCGCAAATTAAATAAAATTACGAAGGAAGATAAATTCCCTATTCCTCTCATCGAAGACATATTAGATAAAATGGGTAGAGCAAACTATTTCTCTACATTAGATTTAACCAAGGGTTTCTATCAAATAGAAATTAACCCAGAAGACCGTGAAAAGACGGCCTTTTCCACATTATCAGGCCATTATGAATGGATACGTATGCCTTTCGGGTTAAGAAATGCACCCGCTACGTTTCAACGAATGATGAATGAAGTCTTAGGAGACTTCATCGGAAAAATTTGTTATGTATATCTTGATCATAATCTTCAGTACTTCACTTCAGGAACACATTCTCCACTTAAGAAAGATATTTGAAAGACTTCGTAAAGTTAATTTAAAAGTCTCATTGAACAAATGCGAATTTCTAAAAAAGGAATCAGAATTTTTAGGACACATCATCACGCCAGAAGGCATAAAACCCAATCCTTCAAAAATACAAACTATAAAAGATTTCCCCATACCTAAAACTATAAAAGAAATACAATCATTTCTCGGATTGACCGGTTATTACCGCAAATTCATTCAAGATTATGCAAAAATAATCAAACCAATGACTGTCTCTTTGAAAAAAGATACTTAAATTGATCTAAATAATGAAAAATATATCGAAGCATTCGACAAACTAAAAATAATAATGACAGATACCTTGATAAACAAACATCCAGATTTTAATAAAGAATTCCTATTAACACAGACACTAGCAATTTCGCTATTGGCGCTGTATTAAGCCACTACCATGGACCACTTTCTTTTGCTTCAGGCACACTCAATAAACATGAATGCAACTACTCTACAATAGAGAAAGAATTACTTGCAATTGTCTGGGCAACCAAACAATTCTGTCACTACCTTTACGGTAGAAGATTTAAAATACTTACGGACCATAGACCTCTCGTATGGTCCCATAATTTAAAAGAACCCAACTCAAAACTCCAACGATGGAAAATAAAATTAGAAGAATTCGATTTCAATATCGAATATATCCAAGGAAAAGAAAACAAAGTGGCAGATGCCCTTTCAAGAATTAAAATAGATCAAATAAATGCATTAAAACAAGACCTAGTCTCTACGCAACATTAAGTAGAATCTGATAGTACAGATTTAATTTCTATAACTGACAAACCGTTAAACATGTTTAAGAGACAAATCATAATAAAAAAGACAGACAATGATTCAGAAAAGATTACATTCCCATACAAAGGAAAAAGATTAATTACTATAACTCGAAAAAACTTTACAGACAAAGACTTTGAATTCATAATCTCAGAGTGTGACACAAACATTACAAATTCTATATTTTTTAATAACGATGACATATCTCTAAAAAGATACGAGACAGAAGACGAACTCTTCTTAAAATTCCAGAACTATTGGAAAAAACACCACAACGGACAAAAGCTATTTAGAACAATGACAAATTTAATAAATTTATACCCTCCAAGAACGGAAGACGAAATATTAAAAATACACAAATCACATAATCACATAGGCATAGAGAAAACCTATTTAGAAATAATTAGAAAATTCTATACACCAAATCTGAGAGAATTAATCAATAAACTAATTAATAATTGTGAAATTTGCAACTTCAAAATTGAACGAGTCCCAATCAAACTCCCATACAAAAAAAAAAACCCCACACCTCAAGGTCCACACATACATTACCACATGGATTTATATATCGTACAAAAAAATAAAACCATTCTAACTTGTATAGACAAGTTTTCAAAATTTGTGGCAGTGGAGAAAACAGAATCCAAGTATAAATTAGATGTTCTAAATGCTATGATAAAAATCTTTAGTTATATGACCAGACCAAAACAACATTTGGTTCTCCTACGACAACCAAATATCTCACAGAAAACTAGATAATCACTCATACCACTACCCCTTATCGACACACAATCTGATCCAAGTATAAATTAGATGTTCTAAATGCTATGATAAAAATCTTTAGTTATATGACCAGACCAAAACAACATTTGGTTCTCCTACGACAACCAAATATCTCACAGAAAACTAGATAATCACTCATACCACTACCCCTTATCGACACACAGGAAACTCAGCCATAGAACGATTCCATAGTACTCTAAACGAGAACCTTAGACTCTTTGAAACAGAAAAAAACAATTTAGTCGACAATTTAGCGCGATCAGTAGAAGTCTATAATCGGACAATACATCTAACTACATTAGAGAAACCCAACGATGTACATTTCGGTAAAGTGAATCCAACAAAAATTTATGAAAGAATAGAAAAAGTAAAATCAAAAATACATTTAATATCAATAAAGGTAGAAAGAACTGTGAAATAAATCCAGAATTTACGAATTTTAATCCCATAGGAATTGACAAATTAAAGACAAAACATATAAAAGTAAAAGTGCTAAAAACAAGTGGAAATAAAATACTAATACAACCCCGGATCAACAAACAAACGCTACATAAAGTCCAGTTTATAAAAAGAAAAAAATATACGAAATTAATAAATATCCCCGGTGACAATAACAGCTATAAAAATGACACCCCTAACCCTATAAGTGACATTGACTCTATGGCAGTCAATACCGGTTAAAACTCAGGAAATACAAGTGTACGAAATAAATAAAGAATTTGTATTAATATAATCAAGACCAGTACATCTGATTAAAGATTACTGTAACATTTTACACATTATCAATCTAACTAAATATGACGAAATAGTGAACGAACTAAAAACCCAGTATAGAAAAATTCCTAATAAAAGTTACAAACAACTCAGTGAGCTCACGAAATTAGAAAACAAAATAAACACAATAATCCCTCATAAAATTTTAAAAAGAGGACTAATTAACCTGATAGGTTCAGGCATGAAGTTCCTGTACGGAACAATGGACGATGATGATCGTCAAGAAATTGAAAATAAATTAAAAGAATACGAAACAAATAATAAACAATTATTAAATAATAATAACCAACAAATAAAGATTAATGAACAATTCAATGAACAGTTTAGAAAGTTAACAGATATAGTTAACATAGGTACAACTACAATAAATGAGCTTAAAAATCAGAAAAATGATATCAATGACTTTAGAGTAGAATTAGAATTTAATGACCAAATAAAAGAAGTAAAACACAACACCGAACTCATTGAAGATGTAGTGCTTAACGCACGAACAGGCGTTTTAACTCATAATATCCTCACGATGTAAGAAATGCAGGAGTACAATTTAACATTTGAAACTTTAGAACAATGGACAAAGAACCCTATGACAAATATTACCTTCAAGATTTCCCAATAAAAAATAAAACAATAAATCTAATAACTAACAAAGTATACATATTTAACAATAGTTTATACTATCCGAGTACAGAAACAAAGAATTTAACAGAAATAAATGATGAATGTATTAATAATATAATCTTAAGAAATGACCCAAACTTTTGTAAAATAAAGAATCTAAATGAAACCATTGTAAAAGAATTAGGAGAATATTTGATTCTAAAAGCCAAACAAGTTAATCTAACACAAAATTGTAATAAAAATAATTACAGCCTAAATGTCAATTATTTAATAAAGTTTAAAGAATGCAAAATATACTTAAACAATAAATCCTTTAATAGGAAAGAATATAAAGGAGATTTAAAAATTCCTACATTAAATTTTAATTATGAAAACAATAAAGATATCGAAATTGTGAATTTCAAACCCATTGAAAATATTAAAATATTAAAATATATAGAGGTGTCTCCTCAACAATTAACCTTTAGTATTACGACTCTAATCATTGTAATTATTATAATAATAATATTGTATATGTATATGAAAAAGAGAAATAGCAGACCAAACAACAATATAGCCGTGAATCTACCATCAGTCAAATTTCATCTGATGGATGATTCAAGAGGGGGAGGAGTTATATATGCACCAGAACTCCCACATACAACAAAGCAAGATCAGCATGATATCATATTCAACCACAGGCAGACAACAAAGAGAACAAAAGAATGACGACTCATATAAACAACTTCGAGGCCAACGCGCAATTCAGGCAGACAACAAAGGAATGACGACTCAAATAAACAACTTCGAGGCCAATGCGCAATTCAGGCAGACAACAAAGAGAACAAAGGAAAGACGTAAACATGTTGATCACTTAGATTGCAATGTATGATAAGAATAAATACGAAGAACAAATATGTAAAACAGAACCTATATAAATAAGAACTTGAATTGTATTCAGTTTAGAATAAGAATTAAGAATTTAAGTAGACTCGAGACGCATCAGTCACAAGTTTTCAATAATAATTTTTTAAAAATACTTTTTGTGTTTTGAATAATTAAATTTGTTTTGTATCCGGTTGTTGTATATGATATAACATTATTCTATTGGCGATTGGAGCGGATAAATTTTTAAGATAATGAACAAGCAATTTGACAATTCACTTTTTATGCAATATTCTCCGATATGACAAATTACAAATGCCATTTTGCTCGTTTAAAGAATTTTAATATTCTCCAGAAGAAGCGCTTAATCTCCTTTTACAATCATCAATAGCAAAAGTAATTTTGATATTTTTAACGAAGCAGCAGTTTCAAGGACCCTATTTGCAAACCTGTTCACTTTTGTGTGTATTTTGGTGATATTTTGGGGAATCTTTGGGGGGTCTTTTGGGGCTCTTTTGAGGGTGTTTGGTGGTGTTTTGGTCGTATTTTTGTAGCCTTTTGGTGGTCTTTGGGTGGTCTTTTTGGGGGTCTTTTCGGATTCTTTTGAGTGTTTATTAGGGGTCTTTTAGTGGCCTTTAGCATTCTTTTATGGGCTTTATAAGAATCTTTTGAAAGATACTATTCATTTATAAAAAATATCTTTATTTCCATATACAACGGTTGGAGTGGCATATATTGGTAAAGGTGTGGATAGGTTACCGATGATTTTAAGTGGAGACTTTAATGCCAATTTTAGCTTAGATATATCCGGCCGACTTATCAACATTTTACATCAAGATTTAAGTCTATCTGTAGATAATTAAGTGTTTTCTACTAATTTGATCAAAAAAAATGTAGATAATTTAAGGTAGTAGATTTTATAAAACGAAATGTATTTAACTAAATTAAACAGCGTAAATAAAATTACGACTTATTTTATATTTTAATATTTTATTATATATTTTGATTGATGTTGCGCGTACAATGGTATATTAAGGAATGACTAAAAATTGAAACGGAACTACATTACTCGGTTTTTATAATCATGATATACAGTAAAGTTTTGCCAGATAAAATAAATGAACTTTAATATGATATGGAAATGTTGCAGTTTCGACTTACTAATGTCTTTTTTGTTTCTCTCTGTATAAGTTATCGTTACACACACACAACCCTACTGGACTTTGAATGAGAAAATTGTTGCGAGAGAAGGGAACATGCGGTTGGTTTTGTTTTTTTTTTGGCAGTCAGTACAAATTTGGTAGCAGAAGAGCAAACACCCATTTTTTTATGTAGAATAAATATTATTATTTTTTCATTACACATACACTTATTAGTACTATTTCACATCTCATATAACTTGTTAACAATTTAATAAAGGAGTGCCAAAATTTCAACTTTAGTCATTTTTTTTGGGTGCGCGGTGGTTATATTGTGGCAGGTGGCACGGCTGAAGTGGTGTTGGACTCCCAAAGAAAAAAAATTATATTTCCAAAAAGGCTTGGAAATTTTACATGGTGACAGCGGTGGGATGACCTGATAGTAGAAATGCTGAAATCAAAATTGGATTCAGAGACTCTAAACAAGTGGGATGATGAAGCTCCAACTAACAGATTGGAAACTCTAGATGAATTGATAGGGTTCCTAAACAAACGCTGTGAGATACTTGATTGCATGTCTCAACCATTAAAGGTAACCGCTGGGTTCAAATCATCAACTCCAGTTCAACGTCCAGACACACATGTAGCAGTTAGTATTTCGAAATGCGAGTTTTGCGCCAAAGCCGGTCATCGTATATATCGATGTAGAAAATTTCTGACTGTTAAGAGGCCCGATCGTATACGAAATGTTAAACGTTTAAATTTGTGTGTTAACTGTTTGTCGTCTCAACATCAAACTAGTACTTGTGATTCAAAATATCACTGTAATTTACCTAACTGCAATGAAAGACATCATTCACTGCTTCATCAATTTGACGGAACCGAAAGGACACATGAGCTGTCCAATAGAGTGCCAAGTGGTCAAGCTCCAATTGACAATTCGCAATCATCGACATCCAAGTTCGTAGCCTCATGTTCACAAGAAACTGTTAATGCTGATATTTTAAACACAGTTTCTCGTACCGTTAATTACGTTTATTTGGCTACAGCGGTAATCATTGCAACCGATGTCAATGGTTCTCAAGTTCACTGTCGTGCTCTCTTAGATAGTGGCTCGCAAATCAATTTGATCACTGAATCGCTAGCCACACAACTTGGACTTAAACGACAACCGCAGCAAACTCAATTGGGTGGAATCGGAAATACAACACTGAATTCAAAGGCCAAGGTATGTTTCATGATCAAATCAAGAATAAATAACTTCTCAGCCGATGTCGAAGCATGTGTGCTGTCAAAAATCACAAATTTTCAGCCACATTCACCAGTCAACATCAAACAATGGCCAATACCTAATAACATAAAGTTGGCTGATCCTCAGTTCAATAAACCCCAAAAAATCGACGTTTTAATTGGGGCTGGATTATATTACAAATTACTATCTGTAGGCCAGATTTCGTTAGCTGAAAATATGCCTCTTCTTCAAAACACACTACTGGGTTGGATTGTTGTTGGAAATTCCACCGCACAGTCAGATGTCAATTTAGTCGGTAATCCAACTGTCAGACAAATTAATCATGTGTCTGAATGCATTGATGATTTCAACCTAAACAACCAACTTCAGAAATTCTTTCAAATTGAAGATATTGAGGAAGCGAAGCAAAAATACTCGACAGAAGAAAAATTAGTCGAAGAACATTTTACGAAACACGTTCATCGAAATCCACATGGTAGATTTGTGGTATCACTACCATTATCAAAACATCCATCTATTTTAGGAGATTCACTACAAATGGCAACACATCGGTTCCACAGTATTGAGAGAAGCCTCGGTAAAAATCCAACACGGAAACAGGAATATGCAATGTTCATGGAAGAATATCTCAAATTAGGGCACATGCAGCTTATTACACCTGATATGGTACCACAAAATCATTATTTTCTTCCGCATCATTGTGTCATCAAAGAACTCAGTTCATCAACCAAGCTCCGCGTCGTCTTTGATGCTTCTGCGAAAACATCATCTGGGGTCTCATTAAACGAGATTCTCATGGTAGGACCAGTTGTGCAACAGGACTTGTTTTCCATATGACTACGGTTCCGCACACACCGGTTTGTATTGAGTGCCGATATTAAACAAATGTATCGCCAAATTTTGGTGAATCCCACAGACACCGATCTTCAGTGCATTGTCTGGCGAAATGATCCGTTAGCAGAATTGAACATCTATCGATTATGCACTATTACGTATGGTACCGCCTGTGCGCCGTATTTAGCCACCAAGTGCCTTCAGAAGTTAGCTCTGGACGGAGAGATTAAAAACAAACAGTCGGCTAATATAATTAAATCCGACATGTATGTTGATGACCTGCTTACAGGCGCGAATTCAATAGCAGAGCTTCAACAAATCAAATCAGAAATTACCGACATGCTCAGCGCGGCCGGAATGGAACTTCGAAAATACTGCTCTAACGCTGATGAAGTATTAGCTGACATACCGCTGGAGTATCAGGAATCATTTTTGCACATTGATGACTCCGATTACATTAAAACGTTGGGGATGTTTTGGAATCCTGTGCAAGATATTTTCTGTTTTAATGTAAACGAAACCACCCATCGTCGCCAGATAACAAGACGTACAGTTCTGTCAGATATTTCGCGCATTTTTGATCCGCTGGGATTTGCGTCACCGGTAATCACTCTCGCAAAGCTGTTCATGCAGGAAATATGGAATTTGAAGCAAGATTGGGATGCAACACTACCACAAGAGCTGTTTACGCGGTGGCAGAAATTTTATGGAGAGCTACGTTTACTTAACAATCTTCAGCTAAAGCGTCATGTATTGCAGCCAACCCGATCCAATATTCAACTACATTGCTTCGCAGATGCCAGCCAATCTGCGTATGGTGCCGCAATTTATGCTAGAAGTGTGTCACCGGATGGTTCCGTTCTATCCGCACTGCTATGTTCTAAATCAAGAGTAGCACCAAAATCGAGAACAAAATTAACTATTCCAAAGTTGGAATTATGTGCAGCACTTCTAGTGACCCAGCTAGCTGACCGAGTGATTCCAACGTTGAACATCAACATTAACAAAATATTTTATTGGTGTGATTCAACAATAGTTGGTTGAAAATGTCACCTAATAAACTCAATACATTTGTCTCTAATCGTGTTCTCAAGGTGCAGCTACTAACGGACATAGGCAACTGGTACCACATTCCGTTATCAGAAAACGCGGCTGATATTGTATCTAGAGGAGCGCTTCCATCAATCCTTATTAAATCATCTCTATGGTTCACCGGTCCATCTTTTCTTGTACGGGGTGAGAGTTCGTGGATATCGACAATACCACTGAAACCAGCTATTATCCCTGAATGCCGATTAACTAAGCAGATTGTTCACGTAGCAGTATACGAACCAGATATTCTCGAAAGCATGAAGTATCGGAATAATTTGTCATCTGTCCGAAATATCATGGCCTATGTGATGCGTTACATAAACAACATTCAATCTAGAAAACTGAAATTAAGTGGGGCGTTGACAACAAATGAACAGGAATCAGGGATGAGAAGCATAGTCAAAATTATGCAGAAATCCAAATTCACTCAGGAGAGAGATTTATTGATGCGAGGAAAGCCTCTGAATCGAAATTGTAATCTAAAGTCACTGTCCGTCTTCCTGGATGACAATAATTTAATTCGAGTGGGAGGTCGCCTTTATCACGGTTCCTCAGCATATTCTTCCAAACATCCACTCCTTTTGCCCTCCAACCATCCTTTTACGTTAATAATTCTTAAACATTTCCATATCACTCATTTACATGCAGGTCCACAAGAATTATTAGCAGCAGTCAGGCAACAATTTTGGCCAATAAACGGAAAACGCCTAGCTCAAAGGGTGTTTCAGAATTGCATAAGATGCTCAAGAATAAATCCACGAAAATTATCACAATTTATGGGGAACTTACCACTTGAGCGTATAACAGCTGCACCTCCCTTCTACAATACTGGTCTGGACTATTGTGGACCATTTTACATTCACCACCGAATACGAGGAAAGGGACCTACAAAGGCATACATCGCTGTTTTTGTTTGCTTTGCAGTTAAAGCCGTTCATTTGGAGCTGGTCTCGGATCTTACCACAGCTTCGTTTATTGGAAGCTTAAAGCGCTTCATCGCAACGAGAGAACAACACATCGACGAATTACGGAAGTTATGCACCGCAGAACAAATTGAATGGCACTTCGCACCACCTAGTGCACCTCACTTCGGCGGTATTTATGAAGCAGCGGTCAAATCAGCCAAACTTCACCTGCGAAAGGTTATGGCAAATGCAGCACTCACTTATGAAGAACTCAACACGCTAGTAAAGCAGGTAGAAGCAGTACTGAATTCCAGACCGATTACACCGCTCTCTTCAAATCCTGCGGACCTACAAGTGTTAACACCCGGTCATTTTTTGATAAATCGACCGCTCACATCCATTGCCGAACCACACATTGAAGACGAAAAGATTCCAATACTAAAACGATGGCGGGTACAACAACAATTACACCAACATTTTTGGAGCCGTTGGTCCAAGGAGTACCTAACTCAACTACAACAACGCCGGAAGTGGACTGAGGTTTCAGAAAACGTTGCTATCAATAATTTGGTAGTTATCAAGGACGACAATTTGCCACCCCTTAAATGGAGATTAGGCCGTATCATCAAAATTCATCCGGGCATTGATGGATGCGTAAGAGTGGCCACGTTGAAAACCTTACAGGGGATAATTAAACGTCCAATTGCTAAATTATGTCTTATGCCTATGGATGACTTGGAAGAGCAGTTGAAAGATCGACTCTTTCAACGGGGGGAGAATGTTGCAGTTTCGACTTACTAATGTCTTTTTTGTTTCTCTCTGTATAAGTTATCGTTACACACACACAACCCTACTGGACTTTGAATGAGAAAATTGTTGCGAGAGAAGGGAACATGCGGTTGGTTTTGTTTTTTTTTGGCAGTCAGTACAAATTTGGTAGCAGAAGAGCAAACACCCATTTTTTATGTAGAATAAATATTATTATTTTTTCATTACACATACACTTATTAGTACTATTTCACATCTCATATAACTTGTTAACAATTTAATAAAGGAGTGCCAAAATTTCAACTTTAGTCATTTTTTTTGGGTGCGCGGTGGTTATATTGTGGCAGGTGGCACGGCTGAAGTGGTGTTGGACTCCCAAAGAAAAAAAATTATATTTCCAAAAAGGCTTGGAAATTTTACAAATGGTATTGAATTAACGTTAAACTATTGACATGAATTCTTAAATTGAAGAAATGGTTTATATGATTTAAAAGTATTAAAATAAATACATAAGAAAGTATGTGTAGTCACATATCCATAAATAATCTATCGTCTTTTCTATTTACGTAAATTATTGGCTCGCGGAATAAATCTTTTATGTTTTGTTACGCCAAAGAAATTTCAATTCTACCGCGCGTAAACGTTATATGCACTTTTTTCATTTTCTTTTAATTAATATTGATTATTATTAATTTTTAAGTCTTTAATTTCTTAATTGTCAGAAAATAATTTAAAACTTATCTTTTTTGCCTCGATAATGGTAAGCAAGACCGAAATATTAGCAAACATTAATATTATAATTTTTAAATACGATTAAATTAGGTATGTAATTAAGCAAATAAAAAATTTTACAACGTATGTAATTAAATAATAATAAATTAATTAATCACTTATCAGTCGTCAAGTTATGTAATGATCCACAAATCTAAAATATATTCGTTCAGGTTTGAGTAACACATATATTCACTTTTAAGAAATTTTTCACTTGAAGTTGGCTGAACTATCCTCTTTTCACTAAAAAATTTAACTTATTCGATAATGAATGATAATTAAACTTTTGTTGTAAAAACGAAAAGTTTATTTGATACAGATAACATAATGAAATTTTATATAAAATAATATTAAACTGTTTAAGTTTTATTTTTATACACAACTATTTTCCTTAAACAAATAAATTTTTAACAATCTATGAAAATGTAATGTCGCCCTTATAGTAAATTTGTTCCTTTCAAAACACCTCCTAATTTTTATGTTGGCATCAGTGCAAGAATATGGATTTTTTTCTCGATGTGTCTTTCTTTTGACTTCCCTTCTGAACTAAGCAAGGCAGAAAATGTCTAAGAGAGGTGAGTTTTTATTTAAAAATCCGAGAACATCGCATACTCAAGATTTATTTTATTTAGCAATTTTTTTTGTTATTATTAACTAATAAGGGTGCTATGTGAAAAAATAATTGTTTTTTGAATTTAAGGTCGCGGCGGTACCGCGGGCGGAAAATTCCGTATATCCCTAGGATTACCCGTTGGCGCTGTTATGAATTGTGCTGACAATACAGGTTAATATCGATTAACGTCTTGTGAATTTCTAGGTATAATAATATTAACAACTTTTTAGGTGCCAAAAATCTCTTCGTAATTGCTGTACATGGAATCCGTGGTCGTCTGAACCGCTTGCCAGCCGCTGGTGTTGGTGATATGTTCGTAGCTACTGTTAAGAAGGGCAAACCAGAGTTACGGAAAAAGGTATGTCACATAGATTCGATAGGGAAGTGGATTTAGTGAAATTTCAATAAATAAAAAATACCAATGATACCAGTTCCGCTAAGTTTCGGGTAAACTCGAAATGATACCGTGGTTTTCATTCGTTTAGTTTGGTCCGATTGAAATCCTGCGGCTGGGAGCTAATGTACAATTTACATCTTAGGTGTATTTTTGAACTTTTATCTGCCTACAAACATTGGAATGCAGGAACATAAAATTCTTTGTGATTATCCAATGCTTCGACAGCGTTGAGCTACATAGCAGATAGGCTTTTTCTTTACCCAATTTTTATATATACATATTTTTTTAATGGAGCTCATCTATAATTGGTTTTGCTCACATTGTGGACAAAAAACAAAATAATCCAATGGCAGTAATTTGTAGTTGCGTTAGCTACCGTTTATTTAATATTTTTAAAAATTTTAGGTTATTAAGGGAATATGTGCAATTTTCTGTTATTGTTTCAATTTTTTTAAACGCTGATTTGATTATAATTTCTCAGCTACACATTTTTTAAATTAAAATGAGAATTAATCTAAAAATTTTACTTTATGAAAGTAGCAGTTATCACTAACATCAAACCATCAACGACAATTCTTAATATAACGTTACGTAATTTTGAAAATTAAGTTCTTATTACCATTATTCATGGTCTCCGTGGCTAAAGTGGTTATTACGTTGTACTACAGAGCAGGAGGTTCGAATCCCAGAAACACCCTAGAGTAATAATTGTCATGAGCAAGCTTCACAATTTGCCGTTCCGATATGATTTTTAATTGTGTCCTCTTTTTGTGTGCAGGCAAAAGAATGGCCTGCTACGCCAAATATTATAGCCATAGTTTAAATGTCTGCCCGGGACAAAAGAAACAATATAATTTCCTATTTATGAATGTATTTCTGTGCGCCATAGTGCATTGTGTTGCATTTTGCATAGTGCATTGTGACCTGGGCAATTCTAGGTATTTATTAAAAACCTGGACACTTCCT